>OU026147.1:72218646-73461146 GCA_907269125.1 Eristalis pertinax | reverse complement strand
GTTGCCAACTTAGAGTTGCATACCTCTAAAAAAAAAAAAACACCCTTTATTTGTACGTTGCGCAAACTTTGAACATACGGCACTCTACTCGGACTTGAGTAGCTCTTTAGTTACCACGCGTCACATAAAATGAAGCTTTGCTATGTTCCTTGATTTTAAGGCAGGTCAACAACTAGGTTGGTGCGACTCTTTGCAAAGCCAAGACAGTTTGTTATTGCATCTTTCTTCAAACTAGCCAAACACCATAAGCAAGGCGAAGAATTACACTAATTATTTTGTCACGTAACGAGGAATGCCAAATCTCATCTGATTTCAAAAGCTTTCGTTCGTTAAATCCGCGCAGCAGGACGACCGAACATCTTAGAAGCACTGTACTGCCCCTAATTTATGTTCGGCTTGAGGTATTAAACAAAATAAGTTCGTTATGAATACCAAATGAACGACGACAGAGCCCACAGAGAGACAAAGTCAACTCACGACCAGATGATGGCTGCACGGAGCTTGTACAAAATTCATAATTTTCGCTGACGACACTCGCACAGATTAGTCAACGACAACGACAACGACAACGAGAAACAACAGCGCACGGTGTAATCCCCGCCACGTCTGCCATTAAAAAAGTCCTCAATTCCTGTTGGCTGGAGTTTGAAAAGTTAATGAATTTCAATTCGCGCAAAGTTGGAACCAGCCTTCGTCTTCTTCCGAAAATACCCCGAAACAAGCCGACATCTCCCGCCCTCCAACTCCACCACCCATCGACCGTGTGTCGCATCACAGATCCGGAATGAGTCACCATCTGCATGCAGACACAGAGAATCTTCCAATTTCTGGAACCATGTCAAAATACATTTCATTCCTGCATCCCCTCGCGGCATCTGGGCCCACCTTTTCCTTTCGTTCGGCATGTCTCCACCGGGCTTTGATCAATCAACAGCACAAGTGCCTATGACGCTAAAATTAATTCCGAACAATAAATTTAAAGTCACTCCGTGGAGTGATGCTTCATCCACCGAAATAGATCTCCTGCCGCCAAATGTGCCTTCAAGGTGAAACCTCCCCCTCCCCCTCCCCCCATTACACACACCCGACTGGCTGCCGGCTGCTCGGCACACCGTCACACGAACTCACGAGCACACCCAAGCCAGTGCGGAACGTGCTCTGGAGAAAATCCTCGTAACGCCGGGGAAAAAAGAGCATGCCAACAAAGAACCAGGGGCAGAGGAGAATCCATCATCCACTTGGATGGCTCCGCACTGTGGATCTAATTTTAAGCAACTTCCCCGTCATCGTTGACTTTGCTAGCATTTAAGACGCTACTGCCGCTGCCGCTGTCGCCGTCCCTGACCTGACTCCATCCGAATCCGATTGATCCCTATTCAGCGCAGATGGCAGACGCTCTGCCTACATGTGCACTCCATCTCCGTCACTGTCCGTCGCCGAGAGTCCCCGCAATTGTTCGTGTGGTTGGCGGGCGACGAGGGATGAGCGATTTACTTGCGGTCCGCTATCGGCCTCGTGTGCACTTGTCATTCTGCAGTATTGGCAGGATCGCCGGCCCCCTTAAATCTCGGAGTCACAAACGTCCCCAACTGCGGGGGAGAAGCACATAAATTAAGTCACAAGTGCTTGACGGCTGGAGTGCGCCTGACACTCGAGTGTCTTGTGTGCACATGAAGGCCATGGGGGTGGGTGGTGGGGGGGTTATGCGGCGCCCCATCACTCTGGCAATACGGCATCAAGCTGATAGCTCATTTAGTTAATTAGCATCACGGCAATTTAATTTCGCACACAGATGGTCGGTGTCGACGACGAAATGTCTTGGCTCGAGGGTCAGGGGCGGCCGCGTCGCATCTTAAAGGATAATTATGCAAATCACTTGATTCGCTCGCCTGTATCCGTGTTCAATTAAGGCCGTTCAATGGTGGCGTCAAGTGGGACGACGCGCTCTGAAAGGGGTTCCGCTTTAATTGACATCTAAGTTGTTTCAAGCAATGACCTTTGAAGTGCTCCTTCGAGCGTGCTGTGCTCAGTGAGGACGTGGTTGGGGGTGGGGGGGGGGGGGGCGTATTTAAGGCGAGTTTTATAGCATTAAACAGATGGTAGTAATTGGAGTAAGAATTGCTTGTGAGTTCGTGGAATTCGGTGTTTAGGAGAATTTTATGTTTAATTGTAACACTTCGGGGAATCTGAATTTTTGCATTGCATCTTCTCGTGATTCTGTGAGGCAGTCGGTGGGGGAGGGAGTTGGTTTTGACTGCAAGTGTGTGGGAGATGATGTGTGCGTTGAGGACAGGACTGTTTACGTGGCAGATGGCGTGTATGTTTCTGACATGTAGGCAGTTATACATGAGAAGTTGAATAGAACCGTGACATCTTACTGTTTCTTCTTGTCCTCCCCCCTTATATTGGGCATCTACGATACTTCTAAACCTGTCGTTCCATGTATATTGCGTACATAGAAGTTCTTCCTCAACTGGCCTTCGCCACGTTTTAGCTCGAGCTCCACGCCGTCGGCAACCTTTCGGATTTCGAGGAAAAGACTGTCACGCGATGTAGCTGTTTGGTTGCCGTGTTGTGTGTCCAATCCAGGACCATTTAATTTCGGTGACGGCTCCTTTTTGGGCTTTGCGGCTCCAAAATTGCAGATAAGATATCCTGTCTGGCCACCAGATTTTAACTATATAACGAAGGACTTCCAAACATTCTTTAGTTGGCTAAACTCGCAATTGGCCTCAGAAATAAAGGGCATGACGTCTTGGTGTGCTCCACTGGTTTTCGTTACGATACTACCTAAGTATGTACAAAAAGTCACGCACTTGATGCTTTCATCGCCCAACCTGACATCAAGGCTTATCACTAACCCAGCGTTGAGAGCAAGCCGATTCAGAGCTCATAATTTAGTTTGCTGATCACCTATTCTACTGCTGAAGAGGCATACGTCGCCGGCATATTCCAGGTCTTCAACTTGTTCAAATAAACATTATTGAATGCCCTGCCTACCGGTTAGAGAAGCTCGCTTCACTTCATCCAAGGCTAGTATGAATAGCAAGGGGAAAGAATACACCCTTGTCGCACACTAGTCTTAACAGAACATTCCACAAAATTCATTCCACAGATCATTTCTTCTTAAAATCAATGAAAGCCGCATAGCACTGCTGGAATAAGATCGCACGATCGATTCTTCTCTTCCACGGCTGCCAGTTGTGTAATTCCTGGAAAATTATTACAGTAGGATTACTACATTCCATGGCTCAGGAAAAACTTCATCTTCCCAGATTTTCTGCATTTTTCGAAGCCAGTTGTTAGTCGACAGTTTGATTATACACTGAACAAACCTGTTTACTGGGTCTGGGCTGGAACTACATCTGTCTGCCATCGCTAACGGTCTGGCCACTATGTTTCAGTTCAGTTTCGATTTTATGAATTTACTGCGAACTTCAGCTCACTTCTTGGTCCGTAGCCATACCTATTCCATTAGTGAGTTGTTTTTGCGAAATTAATGAGCGATACCACTGAGACTGGCTTATGCGGAAAATTTTAAGACTTCAGTTTTAAATCGACGATATCTCTCTATACTTATTGTTATTTTTTGTGTTTTTGTTAATGCACTAATCGCGACCAATAAAAATTGCATTTTGTTCAGTATAAGGGTCAGTGTACTGGAAATAATTTTAAAAGATTTTTCCTTCAAGATTTCGAGTTTAGTGGGGGCGCACATTTACCCACTGTGGAGTCTAATATCATTAATACAAGACTCTGTTTCAAAAAGTGGAAATTAAACTTCAAACGTAGAATGTTGTAACTCGGTTGATGGTTTCGTTTTGTTTTGATGACGGGACCTTAATAAACGAGCTGAATTCAGTGACGAATGGAGCACTGGAACTCGAAGAATGCAACTAGGAACATGACTCGCTTTTACTCTGAATGTAAGAACTAAGAAAAATGTTTTCAAAATTCTTGGTCTAATTGGGGCGAAGAATAAATTATAAGTTTCGATTCGATGAATTCGTGCTGATGAGAAATATCTGATTTTTTTTATTGTGTGGAAGTGCCTTTGAATCCTTGCTTTAGTTAAAAGTGTGTCAACAGTCCGAGTTGTGTACACAGACGGGTGTTTCTAAGGTTCCGTGGCGTAGTTGCTTGAAAGGGGGCCTTTTTAATATCACAATTTCATATGGGATATGAAGCCTGAGGCACATTCTACCAATGTTCGGCCAGACCGCTACATCATCCAAGAACAAGGGGATGTCAGGGAAAATCTTAAAAAAAAACCGGAACAATTTGCCATGACTATCAGTGATTAAAGACATAACTTAGAATATCTAGTGCAATAAAGTGAACCATAAAGGCGGCAGTAATCCTGTTTACGATCAGCATCAACATGTTAACAAACTACCAACCATCAGGCCTGTACACTCAGATCGTAGCGGTAAACCTTACCACCATGAAATTTTATTTCGAAAGTCAGTGCAACATTTCAAAGTAGTCAAACCGTGACGTTAACAGTCGAAATTAGGCCCTTTTAGGGACCGATTTAGGCCAAAAATTTCCTTATTAAATGGATGTCGCTACCTATCCGATCGCATTTAGGCCCCAATTAAAGCCAATTAATAAATGCAGCCTCAACTAATTGCACTTTTTAACAACCTCAAATCGGCCATCTCCGCAGGGGTGCTTATTTCTTTTTGGAACTCAATTAAGCTCTGAAGAGGAGCACAGCTACCATGTGTGCACTACCGACTCACTGTGTGGACACTTTTATGGTCTCAAAAACGACTGAATAACGAGGTAGCCGTTGATTTTGGTTGTAAAGATGAATTTACGATTTATACTCATTCTTATGGTAGAAGCATTCGGAGGATAAACGATTGAATTTCACAAAAAATGAATTGCAGTTGTAGTGAAACCAATGACTCCTCACAGTGCAACCGGTTCGTGCAGCTTTGGCGGCGGCGAAATTTATACATCGTCGATTGCAATCTTGGTAGTAAACACACAAATTGGTTTTAATGTCCGAAATGGATCGTTAATATGTTTGGTTTAAGCATTTTGCTGCAAGAAGCGACTTTTATGCTCTGTGCTGCGCAAGAGTGTGTCCACTAAGCTTAGCGGAATACCATTAGACTTAAAGATCACATCCTTCACGAAAATCAGATATGCAGTAGAGTTTCCAGTGGAGCGCAGTGATGAAGCACTTCAGGTGTACAATGTTGCATGGACCTGGTAATGGATGAATGGAAATCACGCACAACAGTTCAATATTCTGCGCCAGAGAAGCTGTCACCGGGGCAATTTAGAGCATGAAATACTTTATCGCTTCCATTTCTACCAGATTCATGAGACTTGTCCTTCCTTTCTCCAACTCAAGCACTCAGAAGGATGTGTTTCTTTCAGCTGAGGCACTATATTGAATTTTATTGGTCAACTCTTCATCAATTATATCAACCGGCATAAGTTTTACGAGTTTCAATTGATATTTGAAGGTCTTTTAAAACTGGGGGTGACAGAATGCATGCGCTACTGCGAAGCCAGCCGAGGCAACCACTTTTCAGTTCAAACGTTCAAACGCTAGCTCCCATCCAATTCAGGTGCAGATCATTTATAAGGATATATTTGGGTATCACTTGAAGTTAGTTGTTCTTGAAGTGAGATCCAGGCTCGTGAATATTCAGCAGCTTTTCATTCTTCATCTACTGCCTCTGCTACAATACAGGGTGGGCCAAATACAAGTTTCTTTTTGAAAATGCAATGAATTGAACAACATTTTTTTCTTTTTCATGGGTTATGACTTTATTAGTAAGAACAAACATTCCCATTAATTATGCAATACAATGTCGTTCAAGGGGTTACCTCTGCTGGCTTGGCAGTAGCGCATTCTGTCACCCCAATTATGCAAGACCTCGTTAATGGTTTCGGGCTGTAGTTCACGGATTGCTTGGATGATATTTGTCTTAAGTGGTTGAATTGTTTCCGGATTGTTGGCATAAAATCGACCCTACACGATTCTCCACAAAAAAAAATGCAAATGACCAATTGACAGCGCCAAGAGAGCTGATGATACGATTTATGAATTTGGTGCGCAAAAGATCGATTGTGGCATGGGCTGTGTGACATTGCGTGCCATCCTGTATGAAGCAGAGGTCGACCAAAGACATGTCTTCAATTTTTTTTGTTCCGCGGAGGTTGGATACTGACTTTCTGTCAAGATTTCGAGCGGAAAACAGTGTCAAAATAACCTATGACTCAAAAAAAAACCACTAGATGGCCCGCCCTGTATGTCTGGTATTAGATTAAACAAAATTTAAGAAAGACAATTTAAAAGTCATTCCAACTGTTACTCGACTAAAAATTGAGATTTTCAGCTTGCTGTCCTTTGTATATTGTCACACATTAAACACGACACTAAACAAAGCATTCGATGATCCACTGCATGTGCCTCACTATAAATCTTTTACCTGCGCCGCATGATACGAAGTTGTCCTTAACTATACAAGAACGGTGACTCATTCGTCAAGGTGTTACGGAAACTCCTATAGCGGCTAGCTAGCTAGATATGTTAACTAGAGCTCTTGCGGCCTGCAGCTCAATGGTTTTCTTAGGCAAACGAATTGCGTCCATTGTCCAATTGCGATAAAAGTAAGCTTCCACCTTGAGACCCTTCCCTTTACAACCATCAGATCCACATATGAGTTTCAGGGTCCGATCACTGGATTTTAACGAAATAAAACGTAGCACTTCGACACTTGACTGTACACAAATTTATTTCGAAATGTTAGTCACTCTCAAAACGTCACTTCTTTTACAGCATACTCCTACTCCTTTCCTACGCTTTTAGAACCTTCCCCATTGGGCTCCAGAACTTTTTATTGCGCTCCGAGAACACCTAGCATTGATACATGGAACTGTCCACTAACTCTTGTGTAAATCGTTTCATAAACTTTTAGGGGTTCCTCAGGCTTAGAGTCTCCATTAGGCTTGTACATTTTAATTCAGTCCAGAGAAGGCTCAGTTTAGTTAAAATCTGTTTCTTGAACTAGTTCGTTCTTCTAGTTCATTTGGTTTAAAGTAGTTTACTGCTTAGGAAATTGAGTCTTGTGCGATGGTCGTCATATTACCACATTCCCTATACACCACCGGCAACGCAACGATGCTCGATGCTCTTGTGCTGTGGTAGTTAACCAAAAAAACAACTCTGATGTGCTCAATTAAGTCACATTAGTTCGATTTAAATAAGTTATTCTTACTGAATTAAATGTATACAGATTGCAGCATATTGGATGCCTATTTGAGTTTGTTGAACTACTGAACTGAAATGAACTAAAATAAAATGACATTGTTGAATGAACTAGTTCACTTAGTTCACTTCTTAGAGCACTTTATTAAACTAATTCGTTCGTAAATTACACAAGCGGAGTCCCCTAAGTAAGTAAGTTTTGTGGTGATGACTACACTACGAAAGTTCGCGTGCATCATGTGTGGGTTCGCTACGGTATTCTGATTACATCGATTCTGGTAGATGGCGACACTGATTAGTGGGTTGGTTTCATTTATTCACGCCGCACTGCTTAAATCTCCCAACTCTTCAAAAAAGTGGTTGTCTTCTTGGCAAGCTGTCTAGAGTCAGTCGCTATTTATGGGCCATATTTAAGTCTTCGTTCTCCAATTTACTTCTTGTATGCTCTAGCACTTTGGCGTTCATAAGGGATAGCGATTCCTCGCTTTGATTTCCCACTCCACATGCCCAGCAGAGCTTCGCCACTTTTACCAAGAATAGTCTGAAATACGTTTCGAGGTGGTTTCGAGTGCTGCCTGGCTATCAGAGTCAACCGCAATATATTGGTCTGTTGCATGGTGGTCTTTTAACGCCGATGTTGGTCTCTTCCTCCTCCTGCCATTTCTGCATGGAAGACGCTACAGTTGTTTGTTAGAGCCAGGAGTCTCACACCAAACCCATAAAATTGAAGCTGTAGTGAGTTGTGAGTCAATGTAGGAGGCTTACAGTTCTTTCATGAGTAGATCGAATTTATTTTTTACACTTTGAGCACATAGGTTGCATCATCAAGCATAAGTTAATTAAGCCCCTTTGATGCAAGCGCCAATTGGTTCCAGATATTTAGCGACACGGTTGCGTATACGTAATATTTTTGCTTTAGTAAAATACCAAATCTGGTCTGACGGATGATTCCTTTCTTTCCTCGTCACATCTATTCACCGCCTCCATCGGTGGCTTGGGCATTTCCTCGTAACATCTAATCACTGACTTTCGTCCACCTCCAGAACAACACTAGAAGCCAAAAAACCGCCGCGCCACGCAACAAAAGTCAAACTCCCCGCAGCATATGTCATTCTCGGATCAAGTCCATCCACACAGGCGGCCGGCTCAACAGAAACCCCCACGGTAGTGCATACAGAGCGTAATCAATTAAATCATTTATCCGTAAACCCCGCATGCATCATGTGTGGGCTGTCACTGGTAACCAGCCGCTGCGGGTTGGTGTTTGTTTTTCTGTTTGTTTATCCAAAACAAGATCCGCACCAACGTCAAGCCCCGACCACGTTCATCCATAAAATAGAGAGAGAGACACACAAAAAAAAAAAAAACGACATCTGTCCAAATCCGCACGTACGTCGTCGCAATCTGGAATGAACGCTGCGTCTGGCCGCCGCGTTGATTTGCATTAAAGTCTGCTTTCATTGGAGATGCACTGGATCGTGCTGTCTTGTCGGATGACAATTTATGGCGTTCCCACACCTCGCACGGCAGTGTTTTTGAAAATTAAAAACAACAATATTTATTTGTGGGATATTGTTATCCACAAATGGGCAATAAAGCGTGTTGCGCGCATTTAATTTGCTGCCGCTTTAAATTCGTTCGTTTTATGAACACAGCGCTCTTCACATAAAATTTAATTAACCCCGCACCGCAGTGCGATGTGAAAGATTGTGCTGCACACCCGGGGAATGATGTTTGCTGCTGTGAATGGGTTTTTAAAAGGGTTACGAGGGGATTAATTGATTTTAACGCCAACGCAGGCATGCGTTTCTATGGAACTTGACTTAGGACTGGCATCGACTTGGAGCGTGTTGGGGGACTCTTAAGGGTTTTCCAGCAAACTAATTGACTTGTTGATAGAGAGAAAACCACTAATTCGGTTTGGTTTCGAAAGATACGCCTTTGCATGCGTGCAAGACAGTAGTCGAAAACTTGTATCGCCCTGCGAGTCGACCTTTATGGTCCACATGACGTGGGGCTGGATTGGTTTTTTATCGCCTCCGTTTAGGTTGGAAAATAGAGACAAATTGTTTGAGTTAAGCTATCAACTCCACGGTCTTTTGGGCTAATGAAAGACAAAAAGGTCTTGGGCCTTCTTTGAGAAGCGCATCGAGTGGGTTGCACAGTTGCGAGGTGGGTTAGGGCGTCAGTTGGGTGGTCACAATATTTTGACATTTAACGCACTTGATTTCTAGATTTTAAGGAAGCCTCCTGCAGTCATCGAGGGGTTTCCTGTCGATCTTGAGCAACCTTAGAGCCATTAGGATTTGTGCCACGTACTTTCGAATGGGCGATGGTGTTCTGCACGTGAGTGGTCAGCCAGCGACGTGGATTGAACCGTGTATATGACCCGAAGGGTATTCTGTTTGACTTGTGTTCCAGGTTTCTAACATAGCCTGGTAAATGATGGACCGTTTATGCCTTGCATTCCTTAATATTGTAAAAAGCAGTCGTAGTTCAGTCACTCAGAGGTTGGACGTTGTATCTATCAGGACAAAACCGTCGGAGATCAATGCGATCAGGGCCCTAAGGGCTACTACGCATCATCGTAGAGGGAACTCCGTACAATTCCAAATGTTATCCTCATTCTTTTAAACGGAGTTATGATCCGATTTTTGGGGATCATAACCCTCCCACTTTACTGCATCCCTACTGGTCCGCCTGTGGGGTTCCCCGATACGACCTCAAGAAATATCGGCAGGCCTCCCTATCTCCGATCACTTCATCACTGAGGTCGATCAAATGCTCTTGTTTTTGCATTTGTGTGATCCAGGAGTTTTTAGGCTCTCTTTCGCGCTTGCGTTGGAACGTTTACTGATATTGCCTTTTTAACGGGGTTCGACGGATCTCTCCTTTGAACATGGCAATACCAACTGAGCTGGTCGTGCTCAACTTTCTTAACGATGGGTTCTTTGACGTAACGACTTCCTCGGATCCTTGAACTTCTTATTCTATCGAGCTTTGTTCCTCCCGCTGTCATGCGCAGCATCTTCATCTCAGTTGCCGTTAATTTGCTCTCATACTTTTTGTACACTGTCCAACATTGTAAACCGTACGTGAGCGCCGGACGTACAACTGTGGTGTAGAGCCTTCCTTTCAGCTTAGGGGGCATTTTTCTATCACACTTCATCCACCCTACGCTTACGCGTTGGTTGATATCGTCATCACAGGTTCCTTCGCTATTGATCATTGATCCCAAATATTTGAACTTTTCGCACTTAGGAAGCACTTTTCCATTTAAATAAATATCAGGAATAGGCCTGAGTAGAGAAAGGGCAGCACAGGTAGCCGGTCTTTTTCTGGCTAATGCGGTACCCATTCCCCTCCAGAACATCCACCCACACATCAAGTGCTCGCTGCAGGGAAGTTTGATCATCACTTATGATGGCTCCATCGTCAGCAAAGAATAGAAATGCACTTTTGGGTCCGTCACTTTTCCTTCAAGCAGAAAATCAAGGACGACAATAAACAGCAAAGGAGTTAAGACGCTCCCCTGATGTACACCGACTTTGATTGGAAACTCCTCGGTGACTCCGGCAGGACATCTTACTCTTGTCTTTGCTCCCTCGTACATGTCCATAATAATCTGGACAAACCCGCACTGGTCGTCAGATGCCCGTATTATTTTTCGCAATCGGCCATCTAAGACCCGCTCAATGATCTTCATGGTGTGTGACATCAGCTTGATAGAACGACAATGGCGCTTGCATTTAGATAAATGATGAGGCTACTTTTCACATGTTGTCACAGGAGAATCTTGTGCTCTTTGTTGTCTTTAAAGCTTTGCCGCACCCACCTTGAAGTTACTCCATGGACTTCCTTTATTCCCCGACTTAATACCATCCAGAACCATGTTGGTCCTCTTTAACAGAGATAAGGTTAAGATTAATGTTCTACAGCGTCAACAAAACTCCATCCCTTCGCGTTAGTCTTGAACCAGATTGGTACCGTATGCCGCATGGGTTACTTCGGTACAATCAGTGCTGCGACAGCAGGGGAAGGGTAAATATGCACGTCGGGCAAGTTGTGAAATTGTACGTGCCCTGACAGCTTTAGGGCCGTGGCTCACTTAGACCAACATGTTGCGTCCATTGTGCCCTTGTTTGGAATGGTTTACCATGCGACCTATTGTAGTCCCAAAGCTACCCAGATCTACGTATGAATCTTTGGAGATTTTTCAGTTCAACACCGCTTAAGTCTCACAGCTTTACGGAAAGTGTTTTCCTAGGAACTACCTTCTTGTCCTTTTTAGGGCTGGGCAATCGCAGGGCAGTCTTTGTGCTCAGCGTCGGCCATAGAGCCGTTGTCATGGAGCTGAGTGGATTATGGGCATATGCGCATGTGGGATTATAACTGCACCAATTATGTACAGCGTACATCGTCATAATAACGAGTGAATGCTAGATGTGCGGACACAGCATTGCCTCAAGACACTGCGACAATTGAAACAGTTTATGTTACGCAGACTTGGCAGCATCGAACGGAGTAGGCAGAACTCATTAACAGAACCTCCACTCGTGAGAGAAACAAGATCCAGGACAAGATCCAAACTATGTAGATCCAGGTTCACCTCGGGCTGGAGATATTATTTGTCATATAATTATTGTTTGACTTGGCAGCACCCATTTTGCTGACAAATAGCGAAGGTTGACCACCATTTTTTTTTTTTTTAGCTCGAAGGAGACATTGTCAACGAATGAAGAACGTGGTGGATTTAAACGGAGTAGGTAAGCTATGTCAAAACCAGAAATCAGTTTTTGTAGAGACAACCCACATGTACTTCTGTTCGGTATCAGTTTTTAAAACATTTCCCGGACCAAAGGCACCAATCCCAGAACGCCATTTACATGATTTCATGATCAACTGTCAAAACGCATGATTAGCTGTCAAATAATCCCTCCATGTCGTCAATGGACAATGGAACAATCAGCTGTGAAGTCGAATATCACTGTAACAGTTTTTTGACAAGAAAGAATAAGTTGCAATAATTGGGCTTAGTTACCAGACGCCAAACCAAAGGATATGCTTACGTCTAGCTGAACGTTTGAAGATCCTTCTTGTGAGGATAGAATGTGTGGTGGACTTGCGCTTCTTAGCTTAACAAGTTTATTCATCACAGTCCATTGCTAGTAGTCTTCAGTTGTACACACGAGTTTGGTCCAAAGATCTTCTAAACACATTCACTCCGATCATTGTATCACAGGCCTGAAGTTTGCCATTTTTTTATTGCGAACAATGATGTCAATAGTCGTAGACTCACCCTTAACTTCAAATCAGTTTGGGATCAAGCTTTGTAGTAGATCAATTATATGACGTACAAGATTAAACAATGTTCAGGGGGAAAGTGATTTTTGTTGCCTCCTAACTAATCGTTTGAATTGCCTTAGAGTCTAGCCCACTTACAACTGGTGGACCTCCATTTTGTTTTTCATGCCAACTGGTGTCAAACGAACCCCACTGCCTTAGACCTTCACCGTTGGTTCATTGGTCTAGGCGAAGTTTGTGGGGAAATTCGTTACTCGACGTTGTAGCTGCTGTCCAGTTGACATTGCAGTACGATTCGGGACCTATAAACGCAGATTCAGAACCCGCCCTTGCCAGCTCATCTGCGTGTTCATTGCCAGCAACCCCCTCTGTGTCAAGGGACCCAGCTGAGCTTCACTTTGTTGTCTCTGGCAAGGGATTGCAGACCGATTGTAGTGAGTCGTAGCAACATTCTTGTAATACTTCTGATACAAGTGATCAGAGATGGCAGAGTAGACTACATGAGGTAATCTACTCCATTAACTGCGCGTAGTTAGTCGAATAAACTACACGACTGATTTGTTTCATTTACTTCCTACATTTGTTACGTGTGCAAATACGAGTACATATGTACACAGAAAACGTTGAGCTTCAAATGTAATTTCCGACTAGTGGAAACGGTCCTTGGCAACATACCTTGAATTTCTCAAGCAACGTCCTCACGCTTGTCACCAAGTCATGTACGTTTTTCACAAACACAACTGAACTGACGTTAAATTGACATCTCAACTACATTTTGACACTTAGCGGTACGTCTACTACTTACGCTACGTCTGCTACTTGTTACGTATACTACATTAACTACCCAATAATGTAGCAGACGTAACAAATGTAGTTATTCGAAAAAAGTGACATTTCTGCCATCTCTGCAAGTGATACCTGCTACTGACAGAGCCCCAAACTTCGATTTAATGGGTCTCATGTATTTTTTTATCTGGCCACTGACTTAACTTAAACAAGTACTCAGTAAACACACTTAATTTCGTGCTGAACCAAAATTCTGCCATCAACTCGAAGAATATCACGCACAATATTCGTTTGCAGAATAATTCAAATGGGTCTTCAACTGGGAAGTCGTTAATTCGGTACTAAAATGAATTGTTGTCGAATAAAACGCACACCTAAACCGAATGCATCACATTGTGCGCACATGAATGCAAATTAATTCATTTTTACGGTACACAGTTAACAAGCATGACTTCCCTTTGCCAAAAGAATGACTTCAACTTAAGTCAATGTCACTCAAGCGGCCTTTAATTGAAACACAAAACGGACTGTCGTTTACTGACACCCCGCCCGCGATCGGAGTTGCACGCTCTGTGTCATTCAAACTGCACGCCATTGGAATGCGATCAATTGTCACCGCGAAGCTAAAAAGTGACGTATGTCACATCAAGTGACAGAAACAATTTGTACCAATCTGACCGCAACATATTTGCCCCGCGGCAGCAAATTGATGTTAATTGCTTGTAAGGAATTCTCCTATTTACACAACAATTAAACTTGCCGATATTTCATAATACCGAAGGAGGATGGCGGTCTTTTTTCGGACTTAACGGCCGCAGAAGTTCGAGCAAGCTGTCACTTGTTTACTGGTGACACATTCATTTTTCGGTGAAGTAATAAATATTCACAGAGCTTATAAAGTCGTAAATTGTCATCTGACACACATCAGCAGAAACAATCGATTTATAACAATCCAAGCTGGGAATTGAGTGTGTTTCGCAAAATGTATCTGTTAATTATTGGTCGTAAAGATCACGCTGTTTGTGAGAGAAGAGACGTCACTCGTCAAAGATGCCGTGCATGACAAGTGGCGTGTGGGTGTGGGTGTGGGTCTGGGAGGCGTTTGTTTACAACATTTCGATTAATGACTTCATCTCTTTATTGACTGCGTCCAAGGCAGCAAGTGTTGTTTCCTTGAGACATATGAATGCTGGTCAACAAGTCAAGTTGTCATGCTTGAGATGTGGCCTGGCCTCAGCGGGAAAGAGCTTAAGCCGAACAGTTTTAATGTCTATTTGGGTTTGAGTGCGATTTGATTGACTAATTGCTGTCGTCGATTAGCGTGAGTTTTATCAGCATACTATTCTAACCGTAACGTTGTTTTGACAGCTGTCTTTTGTGCAACATTTTGTGATTGCTTGAGTTGCTGATTTATTATGATTAACATTTACCAGGTTCTTGCCATTGAAACTGGTGTCCCGCTTCAATTTACTGAGTATACTCAGCTAGACTCGGCTTGATGTTGATCAAATTTTATAGATATACACGACTTCTCCCTGACTTGGCCCAAAAACGGACCAATCAGAGAATGCTATTTACATGCTTTCGCGACTGACTGTCAAAAATGCACGAGTACCTTTAAAAATAAGTCGTCGGTGGACAATAATAACTGATTTCTAGTGTTATTCCACTCGATGGTTATAGTCAGCGGATCGTTGCCATCCAGATTGTGAATACTTGTGCACAACGTAGATTTCCGTCCCGGGTCCTACTTTTTGGACATAATCTAATTTCTTCCGATTTCTTCTTGGCGTGGCGCTACCGTCTAACTCGACGTCTATCGAGTTGCCTCCATTTGCTTACTGCTTGTGGTCATCTTCCATTCGAATGCAACTCCTAAAACGGGGGCATTCCTCTTGCATTGTCCGACATGTTCGAAGTCGAAGACTCTTTAAGCCGGATGGCCCATGGCATCACGCTTAGGCGTTGGATGCCACCTAGCAAGACTCATTTGTCTGTACAGTCGTACAATTTGTAGTTGAATCTATTCCCTCCGATGCCCTTAACGCAAACAGGACCTCAGACCGCAAAGACAAATTTCCTCTTAAATTTCCCATCGCTTCTGAAATTGTCGTTGACCAAGCCTGGGGCGATGTATCACAATGGTTTCAACAGGAGCTTCTAAATGAGACGTAACTTACTCGCCGTCTACCCACGCACAAGCCTGCGCGATCGATGTCAGCTTGGCAGTTCGAGAGACGGCTATATTATTGAGATGCCGCTTGAGCCCAAAGAAACTGCGTTTAACAAGTACTATTCAGCGTTTGTGACGCTTTGTCCAAGACGTCGATGTTGTGTACTCTTCTTGAAGGCAGTACATACTTCGTTTTGGCATCGTTCACAAGTCAGCCTCATCCGTCTCAATGTCAGCCGACGTCTCTGCGTTCCACTAATCATGTCAATATCATGCCGAGAGTTGTGCGACCTTTTAGAATATCGTGCCTCTAGTGCTATTGCCTCTAGTGGGTCTGTTGTTTGCTCGATGTTCTCTAGGACGTGTGTCCTAGTTCTTCTAGTGGCAACCGATCGAGAGTTACGCTTGTCACGGATCACTCTTTGTCGAGCATTGAATCCAGGCGACAATTGTTAATCTCCTGAAGCAGATAAACCCAATTAATTGAAGAATAAGCTTCAGCCCAGACCCCTTACTAGAAACCTCAGCGACGTCAGTGCATTGCAGCAACTGGAGTGACTTATTGGGCGTTGCTTAAGTCCAAAGCAGGGCATTGATCACATGGATCACATTCCAAAAACTTTGGGATTTTGAGAGGAGGAATGTCGCGCATGACGGAACACAATTTGGAACTCTTCGCTGTATTCAGCATTTTTTTATAGCGCGGAATATCGTCATATTTGGTCTTATAATAATATAGGTGGCGCTACAGCACATAGTGGACATGGATTTAAGCCCAGCTTCTACAGCAACCACTTGTAGTGTGCTTTAATTTGTTTTCTTCCGACTGGAGGAGACCTACATGTCGATACCGACTCCAATCAGTGACGTTTTAAGACACTTTTTCAAACACCTTGAGTAACTCAAAGAGCGTGAGCCGGTAATTATGAAAGTTGCTCGTCACGAGGGTTGAACCTCCGAATTATCGGAGTTTTTGAACCCGACACTGAAGCACTCAGACTCAAAAACTGGTCCATTGTACAGCAAAACCAGGCAACAACCTACATTTGCTGTAATTTGGTGGTCTTCCGGAGGATTACCAGCGGGCGCTTCTGTGATGGGGAGGCTACATCATTAGCTCTCACCTCATCAACACCGAATAGCCGCCACCTGATCCGAGCAAAAGCGGAACAGTGGCAGAGGAAGTGCTCTGCAGTGTCGTCGTCTTCTCCACGTGCGTTAGGCCAAGCACATTTAGGTGTTTCGCAAGATGTAGTGGCCAGTTGGTACGCCGGGAACTCCGTCTGCAGTCTTTTCTGTCAAGAGATAACAGGAATGTCGTGTATTTCTTTCAGACGTTAGGGAGCATGCGTTTGGTTTGTCTACATCCTGGAGAATGATGCCACTTCCGGTTGTTCTCTCGAGAAGCCCAACCATCGATGGAAGCTCTGACCAAGGACGCGCCGAGTCCCAACGCAGGTTCGTGTCCTAAGAGTACCTCCTCTGAACCTTGTCTAGCGAGTTCATCGGCGATCTCATTTCTCGTGATCCCGTGGTGTCCCGGAACAGACAGAAAAGTCTGTTCCGACTAAATTCAGAGAAGATTTGCATTCCTGGACTATCCTGGCTTGGCTACCGCTACAGACACAAATACTTCGCCCTTTCCACCTGTTCTTCACAATATAGCTTGTGGCCATTAAGACCGCATAAGTTCCCGCTTGGAAAACCTTACCTAACGATATGCCCCTCTTGGAGTCGACTCAATACCCATTGCGCCACGGAGGCCACCATATTTGGCTTCAACTTGACTACGTTGACCTACAGTTGCACGGCGACGTTTGAGAACTTATTTTTGACAGCTATTCTCTCTGAGTACTGTCAGTGGTTCTAAAGAGACGACGTCGTGAAAACTAAGGTTCAGAGATCGAACCGTATGCCTTCACCGGACTTAGAGACTACATCACGTCGTCTGCATTCGTTAGAAATCTTGTAGACTCTGTCGGGAAGGGGACCAATTGTTGCGAATTCGTGTTCCATTAAACGCTTAGCAGTCATTCCTGATTCGACATCAAAACTTTCAGTGAAACTTCCACAACTCACATTAGAATGAAAACGAAATCCGCACAGATCCCTGACAGCCTCAGGCGCCTCAGTCAAAACTAAGCACACCATGTACATAAGCTCCTGATTATCCCGAACACAGGGAGTAAACACTAACGACGCTACAATCCCTTGATCCACACGCCAGCAAAGCACAACTACTACTCTGACGATGTGCGACATTTTTTCTTCTTCTTTCTGCTGTGACAACTCTGTAAGCCTCTAATTCAAGACCCACCGCTGCACGGAGCTGCGATAATTCACCCTGCACCCAGCTCCACGGCACTGGCACTTTATCAGATGTCAGACAACCGCTTACATCGATGAAGACAGCGCTCCTTACAAGACCGATCAATTGGGCTCATATGGCATGGCACAGCGCTAAATTGAACCCCCTTTCGGCTGTCTAACGACGTAACGTTCACTTTAAGCACGTCCTCCAACCCTTGTCAAATCGCCAGTTCATCCCACTTGATGGCATTTTAATTCCATCGATTCCAGCGGCACCCACCGTCGCTCGCCGACCCGGTCTTGGTGTAGATTCCTGCGACGCAGTGTGTGGCGCACACCCGCTGAGCGGTGGCAGTCGGAAGAAAGTGGGTGGCGGCAGCTAATTCCCGCCACACAGCCTGGTGCGTGCAATTTTATAAATATCCCCAAACGCCGACTGTGGCTGTGTGCGTGGAGTGTGAAAATCAATAACGGTCCATCCGGCGAAGGGCGAGCGCGGATGTGAGAGAAAAAAAAAAGAGAAATATTAATTTAAGGATATTAAAGGACGTGGCACGGTTTATTACGATTTCCTCCGTGAATCGCCTCCATTCGCTGCCCTTTGTCGCCGCTGCACTGGGACTTTAATTTTGAATGCGCCCCACTGGGCGGGAAGCGGGAAATAGGCCTGAATCGTGCCGCGTCGAGAGACGAGCTGCGGCTCATCTGTGTGCACGTTACGTATCGTATTCCCCAGCCCCAGATGGCATGGGGCCTTCGCTGGGTTTGCATTGCGATAGTGTCCCAATCAGAGCGACGGGGGCGGACATTTATGCGATGTTTGATTGATGATATCGTAAACGTCAGTCGGAGCGAATCGTTTTCTGTTCGGTTCTCGTTCTTTTTTTGTTCGTCAGCGCTTTTCAATTCGTCCCTAGACGAATTGGTCTTGGTTAAGGCTTTAAAATATTGATTCGATGTGGTGGCAGTTTGCCGGGTGTGTGTGGGTGGATGCTGCCGATGCTTAAAGATACATCCATTAAGGACTGTCAGCGATCCAAAATTGGAAAAATGTTTTATGCTTTTTTTTTTCGCTTTTTTTGTTTTGTTATTTTTGTGAAAGGAAGCACGAAGGAGTGGGCGGAGTGGGGGCCTGCTTGAAAGGGATCACATGTTGGATTGATTAATGTGTTGAGTTTGGAAATTTCTCGGCAAAGTATGTGAAGTTTTATGATGTAGCGTGATGGCTTTAAAGTGAAAGCGTGCTTCACATGAATTTTATTACTTGACCCTATTTGGCTGAGATTCAAACGAGCTTGATTTAGATTATGTCTAATAAACGTCATATTTTTGGTGGCTGTGTTCAGGAAGTGATGACAGCTTATGGCAATTTGATTGGTTGATATGTTTTGTTTTAGGCACGCTTTCTAGATCAAAGGGAGTCGCATTCGGGTGTCAGTTGGTCTGCAGAGTTTTACAATCACATTCCGGTAATAATGTGCCGACTGAGGAATGTCACGATTTGCGTTTTAAGGGGTCTTTCATTAAGCGCTTCCTATCTTTGAATTTAAATAAAAGAAAGTGTGTGGGAGAAGTCATCGAAATTTTGTATTCGTTGAATCGATATCGATGTCATTATTTATGGAATATAAGATTGTTCAAATGTCCGCCGATTGTCCAATTTAAATTCCCACCATTCTGGCTCAGGCACCACGAATGAGCCTGAATTTGGCTTTGAGGGGCACTGTGATTTATCCTTAATCCCATAGACCTGCGACTTCAGAGAAGTCGAACAGGGGCAGTTCACATCACCTCCACGTGAGATGACCATGCTCTCAACGCGACCTGTGCGCCACATAGCGCCGTCAAGTTGACACCACATGTCGTTGGTGCCCCATATCTTCCGATTCAGGCCCATAGAAGTTGGTAATCATCGATCTATAACTCTCGCCGTTGACGGTGAATGCTGGTCAACGTCATTTTGAAAGAAATATGGACCGGCCAGCTCAAAATCCACACCAAACCAGTGCCTTTTTCGGAATGACGAAATAAGCGCATTCAACTGGAGCTGATGAAGAAAGAAAGCAAAGAAGAAAGTGAGCAGAACTTTAGCAGGCTTGCCGAAGAAGTACGAAAATCTGGCTGAAGTAGAAGATTTTAGTGGCGATGGCGATGAGGGCTATGTTCCCGATACAGATAATTCTGATGCGGAGACAAACTTGGTAGTAGGGCAAATATCAGATATTTGTAGAAGATACTGATGACGACAAGATGCTGAAACAGTTATAAGCAGAAAACAAACGAGTTCGCCAAGCGCAAAAAAATGACAATTCTCCGAGGAATGCTAAAGTGTGGTTAAATTTTAAGGGCCGATGTTGAATGTGAACCACACCTAAACGTCAAGCTGTTTTCTGCATTTCATTTGACATTTCTCAATTTTAGACTAACTCAATTTGAACCATGGAAAGATACACAATCGAGCAACGCGTTAAAGTTATTCAGGCTTATTATGAAAATGGGCGTTCAAATCAAAATGCGTATCGTGCAAAATCATCTTCAGTGATGAGGCACATTTTCACCTCAGTGGATTCGTCAAAAAGCAGAATTGCCGCATTTGGGCGAATCCAAGAGTGATTGTTGAAAACCAATGCACCCACAAAGAGTGACTGTTTGGTGCGGTTAATGGGCTGGCGGCATCATCGGGCCGTATTTTTTCCAAAATGAGGCCGGTCAGGCAGTTACTGTGTGTTCGCTATCGTGAAATGATAACGCACTTTTTATGGCCCGAATTGGAAGATATGAATGTGGACGATATGTGGTTTCAACAGGATGGTGACACTTGCCACACAGCTAACGAAACAATGGCTCTTTTGCTCGACAAATTCAATGGCCGTCTTATCTCACGTGGTGGCGATGTCAATTGGCCGCCAAGATCATGTGATTTGACACCGTTGGTTTTTTTTTCATTGGGGTTACTTGAAAGAAAAGGTGTACGTCGATAAGCCAGCAACAATTCAAGAGCTAAAGTATGAGATAATTCGGCACATTAACGGCATAGAACCACAATTATGCTTCAGCGTCATCGAAAATTTGGACCATCGGATGGGGGTGTGCCGCCGAGGTCGCGGCGGCCATTTGGCTGACATTTTGTTCCATACATAATTGAGCCATACCAATATTATCATAATAAAAAGAAATGACAGTAATTTCCTAAATAATTTGTGTTTTATTCAAAATCAACATCGGCCCTTAAAATTTAACCACCCTTTATATGGCCCGTGATGGAACAAAATGGTGCCAACAACTCCCAGCAACAGGTCGTCTAAAAGCACACATCGTCCGTGGCTATGCAAGATGAGGCCTCTTAGTCGTCTAGGTATTTTCAAGGCAATGATATGAGAAAATATGGTCGTTATCGTCATGCGAAAAACTAATAGAAGGGCTCAGCAGGAAATTGTGAAATCCAACGAAAATAAACCGACAAAGCAAATATTTTGGTATCTGTTACTGAAAAGGAACTATATGCCTATTTTTGTCTTTGTCTAGCTCTCTTCTTCTGGCCAAGATATAGCATTCAGAAGAGTTGTGGAAAACCAACATGGATCCCACGGCCTCAACTATGCCTGCTCGCCATCGCTTTCTATTTCTGGCAATGTGCCTCAAGTCTTCCTAACTTTTCCCTAGCCGCCGAGCTTAGCTCTCCACCGTTTTCTTCTGACCGCCAAGTCTTCTGCCGTCCTGTGTTAAGGGTTTCCATTGCATAGCTTGGTTAGCTAAACAGCTGTCACCCTTTCGTAGTGTGTGACCAATCCATTGTCACTTCCGGCGTTGTATAGTGATGCCTATTGGTTTCCCTATTCGCCCCTAAGGGGAAACAGGAACTAAATAACATGGATCCTATATTCAGAGGAACTATGTCGCTAAACCAATTTTGGGCTATAAATCGATTTATAAGACTTGACGATCAAAGGACTCATTTCGAACGCCAAAGTGCAGATAAAGCAGTTAGTAACCCCTCAGATCGAAGGAATGATGAACGACCCAACGGCAATAGGAGTGTTTTCCGGTCGAAATGGCATCGAATCTTTCTTCGGAGCACCACTGGAAAATAGGATTCCCCAGCCCAGCGGTAGAGGAACAAAAACAGATTTCCAAGCTAAGCGACAGTTTGTTTGTCGCCGTTGAGCCTCTGTAAACAAAAGTCGGCACACGGCTTCGATCCCTTCCGTTGAACAAATGATAATCACTGCTACCCTCACACACTCAAGACGCGAAAAATTATTGTTTATGTTTCCTACGACAGTCAATGTGTAAGGCGTTATTCATAGGAATCAATTAAGTCGCCTAAGCCGCTGTAATCATAAGCTGCGACTTGGTTTCGCCCTTCCACTCAGTAGGGGACCATGTCTCGTTCCGGAAAAAGAACCACTCCCCCTAAAAGACGACAAGTCAGCAAATTTCCATCAAATCCAATTAATTCCCCGTCACAGAAGGACCACCGCTATATTCACACCTTCTGCTTCTCCACCTCCTCCACCGGAGAAACCCAAGTTGACTGCAATCTCCACTCACGTCGAGTCAACAGATGAACTTTATTTAATGACAGCTTCACGTGCCACTCCTCGGCACGCCGCGCCGGTGTACCATGTACCACTGAAGCAAAGTGCCCATCTCCATTCGCTTCTCCAGCTGCTTCCAGCCGCTTAAGCAGATCCATTCATCATCGTCGCCGGTCGAAGTCAGTGTCACATGTGTCCCGTCGTGGCCGTGAAAGTCGTGTTTACACAGTCCCCTCTTCCTTCGATCGTACTCATACCGAAATCAAATCATCATCGTCTCCCAGCCAGTCGCCTCGAATGAACGACATCTGGGTGCCTGGCGTAGACATCCACAATCACCATCGTAGCCAGAGGCAATTTTATGTCGGATTCAATGCCCCGGATGACCAGAACGGGCGGAGTATAGCAAAGTTAATTATGTTCAGCATCATCGGCTGGGTTCCCGACACAGACGCTCGGTCGGGTGGAGGGGGAGGGGGGGGGGGGGGGGGGACGTGCTTCCGTCTCCTTGTAAGTTTCCTTGTCAAGCAGCACTCGTCTCTCTGCTGGTCCTGTCTGCCTCACACATTGGCACGATGTAGGTGCCGTTAAGTGGCTAAGAACACGAAATAGGTGGGCCCTCTACAAGGGTGGAAAATTTATAAGAGAGCGGCTCTAAAGTAAATCACCACCAGCACGAGGGCACGAGGAGGAGTCGGAAACTCAAAGCACACACCGTGGGTGTTCACAGTCTGTCAACATCTTACTGTTTCCGCCTCTGCAGAGAGATAATGATGCAGTCCCAGCCCGTGTTCGCTCGCTTCGTCATCTAGTGGCATGAGCAATGCGATAAGTGAGACCGACTGTGACGCCTCGGCGGCGATAATGTCAAAGGTGCATCGGGCCAGCCACAGTCAAACTCTCGTCTTGCTAATCAAGAAAATTCAATTTCCCTTGGCAGGAGGTGGACGGGCGGCGAGATGAATTGAGCCGTTATCGTCATTGTTGCAGAAACAGATAGTTTTCTGTGCTCCTCTCTCTCTCTCGGCAGATCCGGCATGACGTGGAGGAGTCTTCTTCATCTTTTCCTTTTCGCTCAACTCCTCCACAAGCGCGGCGGCGGGTAACCAGGAAGTCAAGGTGCAGTCGCTGCGAGGCACCAGCTGGTTGCGATTTGCTTGAGGATGAGTGAGTTCTTGTGTGGCACGACTGCGGAACTTTTTCACTTTAAGTTCCTTAAGCTGCAGTAACAATTGATGCAGAGCCTGATGGCGGGAGTGATCTGTGGGGAACTTTACTAACGTGGGCGCCCGAGATGTCGAAAGTGGACCATGAATACATAATAAATGCGCGTGGTTCTGGCGGTCATGGTTTGTAGATTTGACGGTTTTTAGCGGGAAATTTCCCTAACTGCCGGTGGTTTGTCTCGACTTTGTGCAGACGTGCTTTCGAATTTGATGTTTTAACCGTAGCTACATATGGATGTGATGTGTGACGTTGTTTAGAACATGTATTGCTACCAGTTTATTGTGGGTCTGGGCGCATTTATTTTAGCAATGTTTTGAGATGTTCTTAGGTAACAGTGCAGCAACTGGTTCTACCGAATTAAATGTTGGAGGAGACTTGAAAAAAAACGGGTCTACTATGTGCAGCAGACTTTCGGTTAATTGATGAGAATGTCAAAAAAACTTGTCTAGACTTAAAATAATGATTTCCGAAGTTTAACCAGTGATAACCAGTGTTGCCAGTTCGTGATAAGTTTAGCAGTTCCTGGTAAGCTTAATGGCATGTTTTGTCTGCTTTGCACATTTGTCTATAAAGTGTTCTTGCAAATATTTCTGTTTTCCTACTTCGCAATGAAAGTGGTGCATTTTTGCCAATATGGTCCATATTCTTCTGTCAAGAGGTAATCGTCAGTTCGCAGCTCTGACTGGACTGGTGGGAACATGCCCTTTAAGTCGGATTGGCACTAAACAAAATAAATGGATTTGGTTGATGGACAGACCATTGAAACTTTCTAAAATCGAATCCGAAAAAGTTGTAAGGCATCAACTGCAAGTGCTCAAGAGTCAACATTGAATTAGTTGCGATTACATATTAGTTGTTGTTCTTATCGAATTGACAAACGGCCTAGACAAACTTTGAAAGGTTTAAGTGAACATATTCACAAGAACGAATCAGTAGAAAGGATTCACTGTGTATACTGAAAGACTAAAGTCACTTTCGTTAAGTTTCGTTAAGTCACTTTTGTTTGCTGTAGTGGAAGCGAAATGAGAAGTAAAGGCCCAACTATAATGCGCATGAGCGATCATTAGCTAGTGTCAAATTTGGACGAACTGTTTCGTCATGTTCGCGAAAAAAATCATGAGTAACTATAATGAACACATGCGCACATAGCCTCCTGTCAGAATTCTTCCGTTGTTTGCTTAATTTTTTTATTTAATTATGATTCCAGATCGATTATATGTGTATGTATATACGAATACCAACACAATATTAGCTGATTTGCTCATTTTTCAAATTTGTTTCTTGGCTGTGTTTCATCTGTCACATTCGCATATGCGCGCCGCGATTCATTTCAATCATTCATGGACGACATTATAGGTTGGCTCATAGGGGTGGGTGTATTCGCTCACTCATCCATGAGCGTTTGACACTAGCTAATGCTCGCTCATGCGCATTATAGTTGAGCCTTAAGGTCACTTTTTCGTTAAGTTTCAAGTTTCTTTACCTCGGAAACAGGAATCAGGATCAGGATCTGAGTAACATTGATCCAAAGGACTTACTACAAATTCTTAAAGCCTCAAAATGGCTATAAAAAAGGTCAGAAGAAATAACACATGGTCAACAAATCCCAAGAGGAATACAAAAATCTCAAGAGGGAAGAGCTACAAGGTCAAAGGGTAAATGGGTTTTGGACACAAATCCGAACGTGACAGCACAATGGACCGGATGGTCTAAGTGAGCATGAATTCCAAATCAGTCATGCAGTCACCTACCTACTTTCGTTAAGTTTCGTTCACTTGCACTTTTCTAAAAATCACAAATGACAAGGTTCGGTTTCGAAATAGTCTTAAGTTATTTTAAATCGATTATGGTTGGACCTTAAGAATCCTTTTGTTGCATTCAAACCAGTTTCATGCAATGACATCCGCATCCATCCCATAATAGCTGCGGGAAGGAGTCCCATGAAAAGCAGGAAATCAGAATGCACTAGAGAGCCTGTACGATCATCTCATCCTTTCGGAAAAGGAAATGGAATCAGACTCAAATCGTTGCTTTAACAATAAAAATTGCAGACCGTGGCGTATTGGGTAGGTAGCTCTAGAATCACTTCCGGACAGAAATGTCAACTCCGTTCACGATCATATTTCTCTCGACTCATTAACAATGTCAGACTGTCGAATAAAAGCTTTTCAAACTTTGCCGTTCCACGACCGCATGAAACTGAAGACCCTTACCACTCGCAAGGGAACTATTGATCAGGAGCAGGAACCTGTTCCGAAATGTTAACAATTGCTGTCAGTTTTTCAGTCATTGTTGCTTGCTTCTCTTTTCATATTCTCTACGAAATCGTCTGGTTCAGTTAGGTTACGTTCAACTGATTTACTTCAGAGAAATGTCACACGATCATCACGATTGCATGGATCGTACCATTGGACCAAGTTCTAGAAGGTGTAGTAATAAATACGCTTTTGGGAGGTTCATCGACTGGCAAGAATGTCACAGTGTTCTCTCATCCACATGAGATAGAAGCGTGAAGGGAATGTTATCGAGTTCACCTTGACTGTTCGAACGTAGGTTCGATGTATGATTTGACCGAAGCCCATTGATCTCATGGTTCTCAGGCCATGACAGACTCTGACTTACGGAAACTGCAATATTTGGGTCTAGCAAAGGATAAGCAAGGAATACTGATTAAGAAGTATGTCCTTTGAAGAGAGGTTGGTAAAGAAGAAGGATGTTCTTGCCTTGAGGAAGGGATTCAATCTTGTCAAGAATGGTAGAGTGTCCGGCACAGTGTCCGGATAACAAATGAAGTGCCTTTCTAATCCGTGTGCTGCCGAATGCATGTGTATCCAACAGAGAATGGTCAAGAAGTCAGTTCAGTTCAGTCGATGGTCTAGTTTATTGTGCTCCACTGACAAAAATGTCAATTTTCACTTATCTTTCAGAAGATTGCAGCCAAAAGCAGGGGAATTTTGCATCCCCGCGTAAAGAGCACCTGTTCTTACTGCAGATTGACTCCAAGACCGCATGCTCATCATCAACAAGCCACAATCATTGCAAACCTCAACAAAACAACTTTAATGCAATACATTCTGTTGACAAATGAACACGTGACGAATCTAAATCTAAACAACAAATGCAATCTCGTATCAGATGATCTAATGCTTGCCCATTACCGAAACACCTCCAGAAACATCGAACGTGGTAGTAAGCTGACACGTTAAAAGTGATCGTGACCCAGTTTCTTTCACACAACCCACACCCGAGGTCTTTCTCCCACTCTCCGAGGTCTACGCCTTCTCCTCTGATGCCTACGCCCTGTCAAACACAAATGCCATGCACATTAGAGCCTTTTTAAATTCCTCCCTGTAGTCGCTGCAACTTTTCCACGATTTGCCTCCAATTACTAGAGCACTTCTTGGAAAAATCAGATCCCACGACTCGCCTCTAGTCTAGTCGAATGCCAGAAACCACAGCGTCGTCACCACTGTGGCCAGTCCACGCCTGGAAATTTGCCTAATGAAGAAAAATCTGCACGTTTCTTAAAAATGTTTAATGGTCCGGGACTTTTCGCTGGAGCCACGCTCGGCGGAATCAAGAGAAAAACGGCAATAGGCGCACAAACGTGCGTCTCCGCAAGCTCCACAGCCCCCAAAGGCAATACTGTGCCACTGCTTGGCTTGCCGGGTACGTATCGCATAATTGAGCGCCATTACGACTTCGGCTTTTTCGAATTCACATCAAATGTGACAAACAATTTAAGATCGTCGTCGCGGTAATGGGCTTTGGCTGCCGTTGTGGCTGTGGCCTGTGGCCTGTGCTCTGTGGCTTTGGCCACGCACTGCGGTGCGTGTGGAATTCCATTCCAGCTCAAAAGTGCAAACTGCAAATTATGTCGTCTGTTTGCTTGTTCGTCTCACTGTCGCACTGGCTGAATGTGTCAACTGACAATGCGTCGTCTTTGAAAACCAGTCAAACACGTTGATCGGCGCAGCGTGGCGGTGGCTGCGACGACGGCGCGGCGGCGACCAGACCAGATGTCTATCAGTGGCACTCAATCAGAATTCAAGTGCAGGCGCGTATCGAGTTTGGGAAATCCGCTCGCTTGTGTCCACATGTGGTGTGTCCATCTATCCCAGACGATTTACATGAAAGGTATTTTTTAATTAGCTCTGAAGTGTGCTTCGACGCGCAGAGCTGTTTGCGTTCGGTCTTGATGGGGAGTCGATTGGCTGGGCGCTGACTTTGAAGGTAGGGCCCAGGTGCTTGGGAAATGTGTACGTTCAGCTGTTTGCACTTGTAAGCGGGCATAATGTGTTAATGAGTGCCTAGGAGGCCTGTTTGCGTTGGATTAAGTTCGATTATGCCCAATTAACGGTGGCTTATACTCCTCACTAGTTGTTTGTCTACAGGTGTGTACAGTGTGCGTCGAAGGGCTGTTGAAATTTCACAACATTTCTGAAACGATTGCGGAACCTCCAAAATTTCTCCGAGCGAACTGAACTCATTTCCGAGGTCGAGGTTGAGCAGCGATGAGTCCGAAACTGAGTTAAAGAGGAGGCGAGCTAATTAGTGGAAAAGGAGGACCACAGAAAGGTCAAGTAATTCGCGAATTGCCAGCAACTGAAGCATCGCTTTGATTTCTTTTTTTGGAAACTGTCCTCAGCTGGAATTCACGTCACGTAGTTGACATTTGAGGTTGGAACTTGTGATCGTGCGTGACTGGTTCGAATTCGAAGGTTCTTCGCTCTTCGTGGTCGTGACCAGATCAACACTCTTCAAGTGGATCTGGTTCGAACTGGAGCATTGGAACAGTTTTCGGGGGGAATTTGTTGTCAAAAGGTTGGTTTTTTTTTCTTTTTTACGGTCGGTCTTATCCGATTTCCCTTCTGCTGGTGCTCTTGACAGCGAGGACTGAGTGAGGTTAGACAAAAGCGAACAGAAGGTGATTCAAGTTCGGAATTGGTTTAGGTTTTAGACTTGGCATTGGTGGTACGAACATAAGCTGATGACCAACTAGTTTTTGGGCACATAGCGCCCCCTTGCGATGGGATGTGTTCAGAAACCAAATGTCCCACGATGTCATTGCCTTGCAGAGTTTGAGGTTAAGTGCGTTAAATGTTTTCGAACGCAAGTCAACCCAAACGAGACTAAATGATTATATACAAGCTTACAAGCATACAAGCTATGGTCTTGAAGAGAGGCTGATTTTGTAACGTCCTCGTATTCATTAATTCAAAGCAAATTCCCCAAATTAGCCTCTTTTCCTTTCCGTCCTGTCACTTGGACACTTATTTATTTCCCAAACGTGTAGAACTAATGTCCTTAATTCACCGTCTGAGCACAAGGATTGGAACATTTCAATTATTCCATGGGTACGTTCAAAAAATAAAACAGCTTCGCAATGAAGATTCGCATGACAAATAAATAAATAAAGCGCATTAGTTGCGCGTACTTTTAAAAAAGAAGACTGCAACTGGCGTTTTGTTGTGGTGAAAATGTATATCATTTTGGCGCGTAACTGAAGTTAAGCCATTATAAAGGGTGACCAGCTAGTAATGACAGTCTTTCCAATTGTTGTGCTTTACCAGTATCCAATGACATCCATTTGTCAAAATATTCAGTAAGGTTTTCATTTCATTATGTTGTATCATTTAACACTTGGCGAACGTGGCCAAATTTTGAAACTCCGACTGAGTTGTAAATACACAACGTGAATTTTATCGTGACGTCGGTTGCCAGGTGGCTTCTGTTTCGTCGCACCGTGGCAAAGTGCGAGTGTGAGACTATTTTCGACCTTAAGCCACCAATCAGACACGGTTGCCGTCAATAGTGTCAGGTTTAGAGCGATGTCAACCGACTTACTGCGGCTATAGGTCGACAAAATCGATATATCCGAGCAGTGGTTCTAACAAGAAGAAGCTACATGCATTACAAGCGACGCACGCAGCTGAAGGAGAAATTTGGCAAATGCGGCTCTGAGAAGCAATTGGCAATTTGGCAAATGCGGCTTCTCAGAGCGAGCGTTCATCGAATGGCTGCCGCGGTCATGCGACTTGACACCACTGCGTCAACGTCAAATTCTTATGTCCAATCTGCTAACGAGCCAACCAATTCTGATGAACTCAAGGACAGGTAGGGAAGTAGGTATTTGAGTATCCTTTCGGGCTTAAGACCAACCGGTTGGATATATTATGCTCTTGTTTAGAATGGTTGACACCTACTTTAGTCCTAAAACCACCCAGATCCACACATGAATCTTAGGAGATTTTTCAGCTCGACACCGCTTAAGTCCTCCAGCTCTACGAGATGTGCTTTTCTAGGAACTGCATTTTTTTTTTCTTTCTAGGGCTGGACAATCGCAGACCAGACGTTGGAGAGATTCTGTTTCATCCACATCTCTGCAGCTTCTACAAAAGACATTGCATGCGTACATGTGGGTCGGTTTCTCTCCGTGCCTGGTAAGGACTCCTATTGGCATGTGTAGATTCTTGCTGCTAAAACCGATTAATGATGTTGATCTCTTTTTGCTCAGCCCTTGCTCCAGTGCTCAGGCTAAGACATCAAACTCTGGCTCTTTCTAGGGCTCTGTCTTGTGGTTTTCCTGGAGGAGCTTATCTGCGTATGCGGATACGTGATTGCTAGAAATTCCCCCAGTTAAGATCCTTCTTTCACAAAACTCTTACTTCGTTTCCTTGGATGCTACTATGCCAATCTGGCCAGTTTCGATGTTGGGACGTCCTATGCTGCGTCCCTGATTGCGGCTTGACTATCGGGAGGTATGGTGATTGTGGTCTCCCATCGGTTTCTTGTTAGTCTCAGCACTATTGCGCTTAGTGCATTGCAGACACATCAAAAAATGTCACAGAAGACCCCTGCGCCAGTACCAGTGCTCGCTTTTGAGCCGTCACTCTATCTAGGGATCTCCCCTTCGATTGATACCATTTGTTCCTGTCATTGGACGAAGAATGGGGAGGAAGGATGGGAAGGAAGGATTTTTCCGGGGCAAGTGTTGGACTGTTCTGATGCTGTACACCCTGCTCTAGTTTACCAAAACCCTGACTCTCGGAGTCTTAGGGACGATATGGCCTCATCGTTGCTTCAGATTAGGTCAGGGAGTATAAGGAATGGGATAGCCTCGAGTGCTGCCGTCGCTGTTGTTCCAAGGCAACCTGTTTTTCTAAACCGCCGTACTGTCCTTCTAAATAAATTAAGAATCAAATACAAGGCTGTCGTTGAAAGGTTGAATTCAACTCCATTTACATTAGGGAGAGTGAACCCAGAAATAATTCAGCTTAATTCAGCGTAAAATCAGTCCGGATCCATTTGCAGAGCGCTCTATCGACTTCTCTCGGTTTCTGAACGCTAGTGCTGGCTCGACTTTGAAGTTTCGACTTGAAGGACACTACAGTCGTCCCTTAGTGGCAGAGATTGTTGAAAGAGGTCACAGAAGCCTCAGCTCCTGTACCACTCGAGCCTAAAATTTGACATGATATTGCCGGAATAACGCCGCACGTTTTGGACCGAGTCATCAAAAATTGAACCGATCGCTCAAAGCACTGCCAACGAACCCCAGGTGGTCGTCATTTGAATGATGTTCCTTTCGATAGTGTCAGAAAGGGGACTTCACTCGGCTTCTATAAGTAAGAACTAATGAGCATCGAATCATTCGTGATTTGGCGAAGTACTTCCTAATCTGGCGCCCAACCCAAGTCTATTAGTTTTGAAGTGTGTTGCAATCGACAGCAAGTCTAAGACAGTGCCGCTGGTGTAGCTTCTGTGTACGCCACATTATTCAGTGAATATACTGTTTTCAAGCGTGTTTACTGCTGCTTGGACAGGCACATGTTCTTACACTTGGCCTCTGCCATCGAATGTCTACACTCAACTCGATCTGCTGAAGTCTGGATCCAGAGAACCTTTGACCGATGACGGGATAACGCGAGTCGTTGGCAGTTGCAAAGGAGAGAGACTGAAGAGGGTATCTCTACCTTATCTCTTTCTACAAATGGCAGTGGAGGAGCTGATATTGGTCAACAGCTGCGTCCAATGCTTCAGTCAGCAGGAGCTACCTGGTGTGCACCCATTTTAGAGTTGATTCGACATATTCGGTGCTCAAATTCTTCTTCTTCTGCCAGACGCAGATGTTGGAATATAATCAGCGGCGAATGTAAAGTGGCATCCCGGTTAGTTTTCTATTCAAAAAGAAGCTCACGACAGCGTTTCCCAATAACTTCCACCGTCGTTAGTGCACAGTTAAGCCAGATTACAACCAAAGCCAACAGAAAGCGATAGCTCCCGTCCAACACACCGCCGAAGCAGTGGTTTAATTACCAAGTCACATCACTTAAAAAATATTCCGCAAGTGTGCCTTGGATCAATTTTCGATAAGCGACGTCGTCTCATTTCTGACATTATCCGAGAAGTCAGCTCAGTCTTCCTTCCCCAGAACCGCACGTCAGAGACTTACTTATCTGATCAACGACAGCATATTCAAAACACCGACCTGACAAATGATTAATTTATGCGACGAAAGATAAGGAATTTTACGTCCACCGACCGTGCGTCGCGTCGTAGCGTCGCACTTCTGAATGACTGAATCCCGCAAAGTCCCCGCACAACAAAACGAAAGAAAAAAAACAAACGTGAGTGTAAACCGAAATCCATCTTCCGTGGATTCCCCAAGACCCGGAAGCGACTCGGAATAGATTGGCATCCAAACGAAAAGACATAACAAACGATGCCACCCCGCCATCGTTGCCGATCGCAACTGGGGCAGAGACAGTCGAATCACTCATTATTCTGCGTGATACACTTCTCTACATTTTTATAGCTCCCACAAGTCAGGTATGCCCCAGAGTCTAGCACCACTTTGTATTTATGTTTGATCGATGTGCTGAGTACATGTACGTATGCCGAACACGAAAACACACTTCGCCCAGGGAAGCAGCACATACTTGCCTTCCTCTCGCTGACAACTTAATACCACGCTCATCCCACGAGGCATTAATCACTTGAGGTACCGCGTGTGTCTTCCGTGGAATTTGTTTGCCGTGCACTCCCGGCGGTGGTCTGGGCAGCTTTTCCGTCATGTGGATCCAGGCAGTGGGTCTTATCCAGAGCAGAGGAGCCACCAGCACCCCCACCACATCACAATTGAATCACTTCCGAGTAGCTAATCGGTAACACGATTCCATTAAGTGGGAAACGAACCCCTTCCCAGCCACAGATGCAGTGATTAATCGCCGCCTGAGATAAGCATCTCTCGCTGTGGTCACTGCCATAACCTTCCTCAATCTACGTGCTTTAGCCATGCGTCTTCCACTTATAAATCGGCTCGAACTTGATTTCGTCTCGTGGCGCGCGCTCTCTGGGATTAGTTTCGGATTGATTGATGACGCTATTGGAACGGTGGCGGGTCGGTTGCCTCGAAGGTCGGCCGTGCATAAGCTGAGTTGACACACCAGTCCACTGGATGTTGCGTAATCTTTCTCAATTTTCCGCCGCGACCACACGTGATAGATAATATTCGGATTCTCATGCCTGCCGACTGGTGTGTATGGCTTTTCTGAATTTAATTAATTGAAGTTCGTTCTGAAGGGGGCTCCGACACTAGCGCTGAGCAAGTTTTTCTTGTTCCCCATAAGCCTTGTGGTGGTGATTGTGGAGATAAACGCCCAAGAACATACGCATGCACGGTGATTTAGAGAAGTGGTTTCAGCTGTCACTGGCGGGGTAAATCCCTCCTTGGGGTGCTCTCGACTGTGAAACGAAATCGGAACGAGTCAGCTGGGATTTGTCGCTGATACAATGTCTTAAGTGCGCGAACAAACGGCGTGCGGTGGCTTTTTGCTGGATTTGAGAGTGCTGGCGGTTATCATCCTGACACCAGATATGCTCTTTGCTTTGCTAGAAGGATTATTGCAGTCTTTCGTGGCAGAAGCACACATGCGTTCGGTTGACATTCGTGCGAGCTTCTTCAGCATAACCTGCTAAACCCCTGATTGAGCCTTCAAGACTCAACTCCACCGTGCCTCTGAGCACACTCCTCCTCCGAATGACTTTTACCGTCAACACCTCGGCAATAAATTCATTTGGCGATTTTATCGCCTGTCACAGAGTTCACTTTAAACCAGGCGCTCGGTGGTATGTCTTCGTTTAACCAGCTGCAAGACACCACATCGCATTGTCTCTATTCCGACCGACAAATGCCACACTGAAGTCATTAACGACCTTGTCCAAACAACGTGTCCGACATACGGTGTCACACAGAAGGTTGCATGTGCTTTGTAGGGATGTGGAACATTGGAAACAGTAAGCGAGTCGTGTGTGCAGTTTCGAAATCGAATCATGTCCAGGATCTGGCGCGGTTTGAATTTATTTATCGCCCGTGGACGTTTATGATCTTGAGCCACAGAGACGTGGGATAAATCAAATGATTGATGCGAAGTGTCAGCTTGCCGAACATGGTCGTTATGTGCTCGTTGCATTTCTAAGCTCTTCTGCGCAGCGACTCATCCGAAGTCAGGTCAGCAAGTGGTTTTGTCATAAAAATGAAGGTCTTCGGATTACTGTCTTGGAGAACTGCCAGCGTCTTGTTGTTGCCTTTGACGGGATTCCGAAAACGAAGGCTGTAGATTGGCTTTCACTCGATCAGCAAAACAAGAATTTGATGCAGATCATCACCGCATCGATCCCACTTACAGAAGTAGAGAAAAAGCCCGTAGCACAGGGATTCACTACATCACTCAGCTCGATGCAGAAATGTCTGCAATCAAGCGTGTGATTCCGAGATTCCGTCTCGACCTTGCTTGCTGCTTCTTTAATGAAAAGAAAGACGGTAGCACGATGTATCCAGTGGTGATTCCATGGCTTTCTACCAATTCGGTTATGTTTGCTACATCGGAGGTCCAATATGTCGGTTTTCCTTGTCGACTGGACGTCAACTCCGTAATCCATACCGGAAAAAAGCTATGTTTAGTATTGACGTTTAGCGAAATCGTTGCGTGTAGCCGCGCATCGAGGTAGTCACGGACTTCCTCTACCTCGGCTCTCAAGTTTGCGTTGATAGTATTTGGAGAAGAAGATTTGACGACAAACTGTACGGCCGTCTGCAGATTCAACTCCTAAGATGACAACACTGCTCCAGCCGGAAGAGTCTTCGACTCCTTACCAGTGCCGCAACGCTATAGATGACGCCCACGAAATCGATGGCGCACACAAGTGAAGAAGGACCTCAACCAACCAGCTGGAGTGGCTTGTTACCTGAGATCCAGGTCTGCCTCTGGCTGTAGAAGAAGAAGCCGTGCATCGAGTGGACGCTATGTCAAAATGTGATCTCGAACTAAAGCTACTTGGACGACCTCGAGTTCTGTGGTCTTGCTTCGTCGTAAAGCTTTTTGTTGCTATGGTGCTATGACTATCGACGTTCGCTGTCGAAGGTGAGAGCGGTACATATTCGCAGTGTTGTCCTTTCGAAAATTCCGAACTTTTCCATGCTGGTATTAGAAATGGTGTGCCATACTGGGATCGGTCCTATTAGCTGCTTACGCATCAAAGGATAAATGCGATGGAAGCCTAAATTGGCCTTTATAAGTGTCAGTTTGGAGTAACTGTTGAACTTACATCTTTTCGTGAAGTTAACGATAATTAAGCTGTTAATATTTCCGTAACGTTAAGGACCACTATCTTTAGGCTTCGATATTTGGCTGCTGATCTGCATCCACGTCGGGATGGTCTCCTTAAACAAATAAGTACCGATTTTCCAGCATTGATATGAATACCGCATTTGGTGTAGTAGTCAAATTGTATCGCTGTCTGGATTTCGAACCTTCACGTGGCGGCAGTGGTGACTTCGAGCTGGAATAAGACAACGAGTCATCTGCGAATAGACAACAGTTCGCTCTTGGTTGGAGGGGATTAAACTGCGGTGTAGATGTTGAAGAGCACCGGTCCCAGCTTCGACACTTGCGCGAATCCCGCCTTGGTGCTCCGCTCAGTTGATTTGCTGCCTTCCACTATAGATCCTTCTGGAATGCAGAAAGCTGTAGACTATTTTGATGAAGTTGGAGGGGGAGTCCCATCTGATTCAGCTCGTAGATGAGTTTCTCTATCCAGACCGTGTTCAAGGCCTTTTCCACGTCCGCGGTGACTTCGTGGTTGTTCAGGGCAGCTACAACATCGTGGTGGAACATCAGTTGAGGACGTATGTGATGTACCCGGGTTGATGTTCAGGTCGGTGGACAATCGATTTAGTTTTTGCGCTACCAAGTACTCCAGGATTTTGCTTATAATGCTCAAGAGCGATACAGGCATGCAACCTGAAAGACTAGCAGCGTTCCCCATTTTTGATATTATAACAATTTCTGCTACTCTCCAGAGTCTCCACTTGCTGGGAAAGTAGCAATTGTTGATACAATTGTTCATGATTCAGGACGAAATTTGTGTTTTTCTCCGGCTCCGGCTGCCTTCCTCGTTGTGCCTTCCACGTTGAAGGTCTTCATTTCCTACCGGTTCGTCCGCTGGGTTAGTTTCGTTGAAGATGTCGTCTGGTGCAGATTGATTCTCAAGTCCATTGACGTAGGTTTGAACGACGATCGCATTATACAATCGAAGTTCAGATTTCACTATGAACCGGACGAATGAAAGCATAAATTTGAACTCGGTTTAATGCTTTCCCTCAGTTTTGGACGAAAAAACGTTCAGTTTTGTTTCTCTCTCATCTTGTTTGAGGGAATATTTTCGTATGCAGCCTTTTCCTTGGCAGTGTCCTTTACACTTAAGAACTAACTTTACAATTTGACACACATCGCGCCTTTCTTGTAGTTCCTTTGCAAACTCATAGCCTCTATAAGGTGGCTCCTTGCATTTACAGTTTACACAGCTCGCTGGGTCAACTTTTCAGATAGGTGATTTCCAATTCTTTTTGGCAATAAGACTGTGTTTTGTTAAAACCTTGACAGAGTTTACATGGCGCATCGATCTTGACCTTGTATTCTTTCACATAGCCTCAATTTTAATGTAAAAATATCCAAAAAATATTCTCATTTCTATCGCACGTGAGTATAGTCAACGGAAATTCGTGCTTGACCTGGACCTGGCCCTTGTCCGTCTTCTGATGTCTTTATTTTCAATTTTTGGCGTATCAATAATTCCCAGGCCTTTTGACTTGAAGTCACTTAATGAGCCATCTTTACTGCACGATGGGTGCAGACCCCTCGCTCTAACATATCCAATTGTCCAACATCATCACTACACCAAGTTCGCCACAACTAATTCCTTTCCTTTCTTCCCTCATTTCAGATTCAACAAGAACCCGCAATGTTGTCATGAAAGCAACCACAACTCGATCGTCACACAATAATCTCAATTGTTTTGTCCACATTCAACACAACGTGTCCAACCAAGAACGACGAAGCTAAGTTAAGAGGCCTACCTACACCAGGAAAACCACACACAGCTCAGTGCAGCGAGATATAATCTCCCACCATTTTTTTTTTCCCATAAAAAAATCGTCACAAAACCTATCACAAAATGCGTTTTTATGCAAACATTTTAGTTTTACTCACACTCTCAGTGCGTAAGTATGACATTGCTCCGATTTGAAAGCAAAATCCCATTCTCAACCCATTCTCCATGCAGTATTGACAGTAGCACAATCAGATGACTACAATCGCGTCAAGCGTCGCATGTACGCGATGTGTCCACCAAAGTTCCAAAGAATCGGCGCCGATTGCTATGCGATTTCCGATCAAAGGATGAACTGGCTCGAAGCACACTTTCAGTGCAAGGACAAGAACAGTAAATTGGCCGAACCAAATAAGAACGCCGACCGGAAGCTGAGAAGTTTCTTTGAAAAAATGGATCGCGGTAAGTTGTCTTCTGGACAACTTCACAAGGAATGCCTAAACATTTGTGTGTTCTTTTTTTTGCAGATCCCGATGACATATGGATTGGGGCGACATACGACTGGAACAACAAGATCTGGCAATGGAGCATAAGTGGCAAGAACCTAACCTACGATGCCTTCAGCCAAATGGATCCCGAGTAATGTTTAATTTTGTGATACTTCTTACATTTCTTCCCCCTCTCCCACATGAACTCTTTGTTTTTTGTTTTGTTTTTGGCAAGACCATTCTCTTATGAGCATTTTTTGCAGGAGCAGAAAGAACCTGGAGTACCACTGTGCCGTGTTTGATCCATCTCTGAAATACAGGTAAGTCGTTTCTATCCTCCCCCTGTAGACCCTCTCACTCATAAAATAATCCACACGAATCGTAATGTACACATGTCGAGCGGGGAAATCCAGCAGAGGATTCCCTCGCTCAAGTTCAAACCCAAATGACAGATACACAGGTTTGTAGTTGATTTCCCTTTCTGGCTGTCGTAGCTAGCTCGGTTGGAGCTCTCTTCTCTCTTCTAAACTTCAGCACGGTAGCTTCTGCATGCGCTTTAGTGCACCAACTGTGTCGCCTTGACTAATTACTATTCACAACAAGGTTGACTCTGTAGAAATTCTATATGTACATCTCTCACTTTCTCATATCTCGCAGCTCGCAACCGCAATTGATTGACACCACTGTCCAATTTATTGCGTTGCAAGTTGCAACAAGTGGCTGAGCCTATTGGCCACCACAGTTGCTTCTCAGGGAAAGTCACCGCCAGTCTTTTCCTGATTACGTATGCACTGTGGCGTGGCATCGTAGACGCTGTTCAGTTCACGTATTCACCCACCGCATACTCAGACACACGCACATGCTTTTCATTAATTTTCCTTTCCGTAGTCTAGTACTTTCTTGCCTAAGTTTGCATTGTAATTAACTTGTCTTGTTTTCTGTGTTTTTTTTTTTTTTTTTTTCTCCGAATCAGGTGGTCGGCACGTCCATGCGTTGACAAGCATCGTTACATATGTCAGCACAAGATGCCAAAAGTGAGCGAGAAGAATCGCAATAAGGTGTACGCACGATGGAATCAAACTTTTCCGGATCAGCTAGCCAACGAGGTGTTACTGGAAGTGATCGACACCAAGGGGAAGGATGGTAAAAGGTAAGTTTTAACTCGAAAATCACGAAGTATCATCTCAAATTCATGGTCACATTTATTTTCACTTAGACAGACAGGTAAACTTTCATGCAGATGGTGGATTTTCAGCGGGCACGGTCTTTCCTAGAGCAGCCAAGCGATTTTTTTCCGCCTGCTCTTCCTCGGTCTCTAGGTACTTGTCCCACTTGTTGATACGCTCCTCGATCTCCTTGTCGGTCTCGGCAACCCTGGAAGATGTTTCGAAAGTGAATAAGGGTGTTCTCTGCTCAGGCATGTCCGACTACTCACTTGTACTTGGTCTTTCCATCCCAGATTGCCGCTTCCAGCTTTCGCTTGCCGAAGAATCTTCCGTGCATCATTTGAACGACCAGGTCGGCTTCATCCGGATCGGCCATGTTGACTTGTGCCACTCCCTCGGGATGCCTCTGCAAAGAAAGGAGACCAATTAAAGTGACTGCGGGGAGCAATTGGAATGCCAGTGCTTACATCGTAGACAACCACCTTCCTTACAGTGCCGCATTTCGAGCACTCCTCCCTCAAGTCGTTCTGGTAGTCAATGATGAGGTGCACCTCCTTGTCGAACAGGTCCGGCGCAAAGAGGTTCTTGATGATGACGATCTTTTCATGTTTGGCCCGTTCGCCGCGCATCTTCTCCGGCCGCCAGTCGAACAATCTGAAAAGAAAGAGCGAATTGAGCAAAAGGCCGTGCACAGGACACACACTTACTTCTCCTTCATCTTCAGCAGCTTCTGCTTGTCCTTCTTGTTGCGCTTGGGCTTCAGGGTCGGATTGTATTCGCCTTTCATGTGGAATTTCGCTCGCTGCACTTTGATTTTGTTGCCCCGAATCACACTGTCGTCCAGCAGCTTTAGGGCCAGCTCAACCGATTCCACCTGCAAATGCAAATAATGCGTCTTGTTACCATTTCAGAATTCATCGCCGAGTGAAGCCCGTCGACAGTGGCGAAAACTATCCAGTCCGAATGGACAGGAGGCCGACACGAAGACATCGTCCCGCCCCCCTGCCAGAGAACCTGAACGACATCTCAGTGAGCTTCATTCCAAACGGTCAGAATAACGAAATCAATGGAGCCTCTCAGTATTACCCAGCATCGTCGTCGACGCCGCTGCCCTTTGCCATGAGATTCATTCCGGGAGATTTGTCGACATCTACACGCCCAGCAGATGTGCAAGCTGCACAAGCTTATCCAGACGAAGTCATCACCCGAAGAGGAGGTGCTCCGAAGGCAACAGCAGCGAATAACGAAACGGTTGAGAAACCAAATCGAAGGCCACCCGGTCAAGTCAAACGGGAGCGAAACAATTTCGACAAAATCGCCGAAGAGAAGCGCCGCAAGGAAAAGGACCGCAAGCGCGCCATTCATTTGCGCAAGCGCAAGCTACAGCGTGAGCAGAGACAACGAGCCAAAGAGGAGCAAAAGAGGAAGCAGCAGCAAGCGGAACTCGACGAACTGAAGCAGAAGCAGGCTGAGGAGGAGCAACAGCTGAAGGAGCAGGAACAGGCAAGCCGACTCAAGCAAGGGAAGCTCGCCGCGGTACGTGAAAATGAAGAAAAGCAGCGGGAAGCCGAATTAAAGGTCCTTGAGGAGCAGCGTGAAGAGGAGGAGCGTGCCCGCAAACAGCGCCTACACGAAGAGAACCGCTTGCGTTTGGAACACGAAGCCAGGATTAAGGAAAAGGATACCGACCGAGAGCGCGCTCTCGAGGAGGAGAAGCGAGTCTCTGAGGAAAACCGCCGCCGAGCGGAGGAGGACGAGCGCCAGCGACAGGAAGAACTGAAACGCCTCCAGGAAGAGGACGAAAAGCGCCTGGAACTGCAAAGAATACAGCACGATCGCAAGCGCGAAGAGGAGGAACTCGCGCGCCTTGAAGAGGAGAATCGCAAACGCATCGCCGCACAAAAGGCCCGCGAAGACGAGATACGCCGCCGCGAGGAAGAGCTCGCCCGCCAAGAGGCCGAAGAGAAGCGCCTACAGGAGGAACTCAAGGTCCGCGAGGAGCAAGATCGCCAACTGCAGCAAGATCAAATCGACCGAGAGGCCGAGGAAAAGCGTCAAAAGGAGGAAATGGAGCGCAGAGACCGCGAATACCAAGACCAACTTCGTCGACAGAAGGAGGAAAAACTAAAGAAGAAGATCGAAGTGGAGTCCAAACAGCTGGAAGAAGAAGAGGAGCGAAAGCGAAAGGAGAGAGCTCAAATGTACGTCGAACGCATCTCCCGACTCTCCCCAGAGGCGCGGCAAATCTTCATGCAGGCTCGACAGCGACGCAAGAAGAACAAGAGCCTCGCCAATGAGGTGACCATTCCAGAGCGCAAATGAACTGTCGCCGAGTCATAAAGAGAATTTTTGATTTTCTTTTTCTTTTTTTTTTTTTAATTTTATTTGTTAGTTCTTTGGTAAGAAAGAAAGTTTAAAACAAAAACAAAAAAACAGACTAATTTGACTGTGTTTCCTATTAAAAGCCAATGCTTGTATTCAGTGTATCAATAGCCCTAAAGTGTCTCTATTTAATGTACCAGCGCAGCTACCAGAGGATCCACATTTTATCCGGCGGTTCGGCGAAGTCATGCACTCTGGGTTTGTTCGTTTTTTTTTTGTATCATTTTTTTATTTTTTTTTTTGTTCTTTTATAAGTCAGAGTAAGATGTTGTTTTTTAAGTAGCATTAAGTTTCGAAAATAAACAAAAACAAAATAAAACTCTAAGAATTCAATTGATTTAGTGCGCTTGTCATTTAAGGAGATTGTCTGGTTTTTCTACTGTCCAGCTGAGGAGTGACGCAAGGGAGTCGAGGTTGAGAGTCTTTCTTTGTTAAAGATGGTGTCTAGAGATTCTCACGATAGATCTAGCGACTGTTTCTGTCCAAAATATGTTGAAACACGGCACCTTGGTGGAAAACAACGTCATTAATAATGTCAACGTACGCCATCTTGTTGCAAACACGGAAGCAACCTTCCAAAGTTGTCCTTCCCATGACCTTGACTACCCAGACCATACTAAGGGCACGGCTGCTCAGACCATCAGACGAACGTTCGTCCTTACGAGGCAACAAACACTAAACTCTCGAAGGACCCGCCTCCAATTCCACTCGATCCATCCGATCCTCCCCGTGTGTCTCTGCCGATAAAAAATCGACAAAAATCGAAACAATTTCCTCGTGACCCCACCAACCTCTCAGTGGCGCTTCTTCCTTTCACAGGCTCAGCTGTTTCTTTAGTGCTTTCCGCTCAAATATTCCACAGTTAGCGTTTTTTTTTTTTTTATTTCCCTTCATTTTATTTATTTTTTAATCAATTAAAACTACATTAAATTAAAAATAAAACCTCTTTCCTCGCTCAAGTCGTTTTCGTATCACTTTCTTTCGTTTGTTAAAATTGTAATCAAGGAAAAGTAATTTTAAGCAACAAAAATGTTTTACATGTGTAAATATATATAAAATTAAATAATACATTTTTTTTTTATTTACACTTAGGTCTTATTGCAGAAGAAAAACAAAAATAAAGAATATATAAACGCTTGTGTTGATGAATGAAAAATTAATAAATTTTAAATGAAAAGAAAGAAACAATTAATAGTAGTAATAAATTAATGAAGTAAATTGTATATTTTTATATTACTTTCGTGTCCGGAGACCAAAATGCAAAAAAATTACAAAAAGCAAATGCACTTTTTATTTTTCTTCTAGTTTTTTTTTTCAGAGATGGGAGCTGTTGTTGGAATGTTGTGGGGATTCTTTAAGATGCATAGCCACTTTTTGGTGGCCATTTTAGATTGAGACGAAACAGGAAGCTTGTTGCATGTGTTCTCAATCGTATGTTACCGTAGGTACCTGACTTCCGCTAAGGATCTCCTCCCTCTTCAGTTTCGAAAGCAGGCATGTTTCAAGCTGTGAGCTAGCATCGGGAAGTATTCCAGAACGGTCTGCTGCATATCGCTGAGTCTGAACGATCTGTGGCATATTTTCGTCTGTCTCGAGGAGTCCTACAAAATGTCGTTTATTCTTGGGGTGACCAAGGTGATGGCAATCACAAATCAAGTGCCAAAGCAAGTAAAAAGTCAAGACGCTTTAGTAGACCTCGAAATCGTTGTCTCTCCACTCCCTCTCAAGACCATGCTCTTTGCAGCCTGATAAGCGGTAATTTGTTCTAGTGTTCAGCTTGAATTGGATCTTTCCTTCGTCTGTCACGCACAGTTCATTAAGTTCCCATCCCAATTTGAGCACTTTATTGTCTTCTCCATCAACCTGGTTAGGTCAGTGGTCTCACTTGGGTCCTAGCGGACCCATTCCACTGGATTCCACTGAACTGGTTTTGGTAATTAATTTGTTGGTAGTGTCATCTAAACCTGATGTGAATCTTGACTCGGTTTTCAAGTCAGCCTGGTCACAGCTGAAAAAGATCCCTTTTCATGTGCAGGCTTCACTAATAGAAACGCTTTCTTCAACAATGGTGTTCGCATCGAATCTTGGAGTGGAGAGCTTGTCCTCACTCACTGTTGAAAACGATCCGCTCAAAATTACGCGTGCTACCTTTGCCGATCTTTACTGCCTTATTCATCAATGTTGAAGCTAGAGCCTTTGCCGATCAGACAGCTGATTAAAATGATCTACAGCGAGACCCTTGAATTCGTCTGACGACGTCATTATCGTCGTGCAGCACAAAAAGTTCCTCGTTGAATCCTTCCCAAGCAACATCGATGTCGATGATGCCTAAATTCACCGGAGAACAGCTCTTTCGAACTGATCCAAAGTCCCTTCATCCTCTTCTGGTACTCTCCATGTTCCATTGAGGAAAACTGGACCGAGTTGGCTCTTGTATCAGTTGCCTTCGATGCCCAGTGACACGGCCACTGGTCAAGACCACACTTCCGTCGTATTTCTACGTCGGTGGCAATGTTTCACTTCATTTCGGATTCTAGGAAGACAGAACCATCAACTTACTCAAAGTTCAAGTTGTACACATCAACGTTTGCTTAAACCGTGCGGTCTAATGGACAACGAGGCCATCGCGACGTGAAGATGAAGCTGTCGTAGTGCTGTAGTGACAGCGCGTTATTTTCAATTCGTTCTTTCAAATCAGTACGATTTTCACATGATTCATGACAGATTGTGCCTTTTGGTTGGGCCAACTCAGTCAGTTGGAGACGGCTGGAGTCCAGGTCTCTCCAGGACAGACGAGAATTTAAATTTATTGACTTTGACTACTAGTGAAGCATAAGCGACATTCATACCGATCTATAAAAGCCATTTGAGTTTCGTTCGATCTCGTCGGCTTCTCTAAGACCGTCCTTATAGATGCGGTCTAGTCCCTAAGTCTCGATGCGCTCTTTATCAAAAAAGATTCACCGGCCCATGACACACGGTCGGCGCTGTATGGTTGCCCCCCCTCTTTGCCAACAATCAAGCTAAGCCAGCGGGAACTACTGTTTCATGGCCCCTTTCATGCTAGAAGGATACTGCCTTCGAGTGTAGCCTTCTCTATGAATTGCGCTTCGAGCCTCTGTTCGCCTTGCAGAAAAACGGTCCGCATTCTGCTGACAAATTTGTATTAGTAAAATCTTCATTAAGTCAAGCTGCACTCTTTGAAGAGTTTAAGGACAGCTGACATTTATTTATTTCAGTTCACCAATGGCAGGGTCCTTCGTGCAAAGCTGTGAATGAAATATGAGCACTCAAGCTCAAAGCTGTCACTGTTGTCCAAATCGCTTGTCAAATGTTCGACTTCTTAATCCAAAAGAAGACTTGTGTAAGAGCGACATGGATCCCCTTCACCCAGTTTCAAATTTAAAGGAGTCCCTTCAACATCCCAAACAACTCCGCCTTAAGCATCAGATTGTTTTTTAGTATTTTAACGTTTTTTCTCACGCTCAGCTTTGTTTTATTAATTTTCATTTGTCAAATAAGGAAAAGAAATGTTTAATTTTAGAGAGAAAAAACCACACACTTCGAAAAAAAAGCACAAAGCAAAAAATAACAAAACATCATATCACATGCAATTGTATTTAAGGTAAACTATAACATAAATTGGTAATTTAAACAAAAGCAACAATTTAAGTATAACCACAGTGAATAAGCAATATAAATACAAAAACAAAAAAAAAGAAAAGAAAAAAAATATACCTAGAATGTTATTTATCGACAACAACAATTACTGAACGTAATTAATTACCTCAATTTGAGTTCATTCATAAGCGACAATGAATTACAATGTAATGACAAATGACAAAGAAAAGGAAATAAAATATAAACAAAAATTAACACAAAATTGTGGCGGAATTCGTTTTATTTGTGAAGACTTTTTTTTTAAAATAATGCAGGTCAGAGAGGGATCCGTGCCAGGATTCATGGATTACATAAATCAACTGCTTGCATTGTGATGGGTATTTAATGCTTTCGAATATGTACGCGTCTGTATTTTCGATTGACAATGCGATATTAAAAACCAGCAATAAATGAGTAAGGAGATATTCAACTTCTGCCATTTTTACAACTAGTCCATGGCGGCAAATTTTGAAGTGTAGGCCGTGAAGGATTAGTGTGTAGTGGAATTCCCTTGTATTTCACACATACTTTAACAAGATTCCCGGATTGACCACGATAATGGCGGAAATTTCTCGGATAATTTAGCAACATGGCCGCCGATTAGTGAATTTGCCCACGATCATGTAGTTTTATTCGGAGGGTGTTCAGAAGATGACTCATATTTTTAAGAGGACTTGGGTGAATATTTACAGGAATAGTTTGCATCAATTTAATTCTTCAGAGTAAAATATAGCTGATTTAGATGCCATAACTGGCAGATGAACTTAGTTTCATATCCTTCATTCATGAATTATGAAAACTTCTGCAATTAAATTACATAATTTGTTAAGAACAATGGCTTCAACTGTACCTAACTCAAACAAATTTGCAATTAACTTCCATCCGTATTTCTGTAAAACAATTAAAATGAGCAAACAAGCTATTTATTTTAAGTGATTCAAGCAAACGTTTCAATAACCAGTACACATGTTTCGTGTGAATGCATTTGTTCGGTATTATGCATATGCAAAAATACATACACTTCTTCATGTGTATTCATTAATAATCAACGTAAATAATGACAAAATTATTTAGTCCTAGTACCTCAGACTGTAAAACTCAGAAAGCTACTTCACGCTACTTCAGCGTATGTTCACGCATTGTTCGTTTGCTTACCCCTCCCCACCGTGTTGAAAATTTAACACCGAAATTTGAAAAAAGTTCAAGTAACGATCGAATTTTCAAATAAGAACTCCAATTCATCCAACGACTACGGTTGGGGAAGGGCATCAGCTGTTTACCAGCTGTTCGCAAGAGCTCACACGTATTCACAGACAGGGGCCGAAAAAGCGTATAAAAAACGCTGTCAGGTGAAATCAGTGGGCAAGAGAGGAAGAAGTTGAATATCGCTTTACTCATGTATTTCTGTTAAAAACGGGATCAAATCTACAACTCTTGTCAATCGCAGATTATTTGCTGACTCTGGACTCTGGAGGCGGTAACACGATACAGTCAATTTTCGAACAACTAAGTCGGCTTTGTTCAGTGCACTCTACATGTTAGTGGAGTCCCATTGAAGCAGGCGGAGGAGTTCAAGTATCTCGAGGTCTCTTTCACGAGTGATGGGAGGAGTAATGCTGAACTTTCTTGTAGGATTGTACAAGCTGGCTCAATTTTGAAACTTGGTGTCAAGGCCAAGTTAGTGTTTTTCAATTCAGTATTCGTTCCAACTCTCACCTATGGCCATGGAATTTGGGTAATGACCGAACAAATAAGATCGCTCATACAAGCTGTCGAAATGGGATTTCTTCGTGCTGTTTTGGGACTTACTCGATGGAATAGGGTGAGAAACACGGCAATACGCGAGGAACTCAATGTAGAGCAGCTGCTTCGTCGAACGGAAAGGGCTATGCTTCGATGGTTTGGTCACGTGGCACGAATGTCCTCATCATCACGACTTCCGAGGCGTGCCTCGAATGCGATTCCATCAGGTAGGTAAACGCTTGGCGCTAGGACGAGGTGCTTGGAACAAATCCAAAACTCACCTGGTTGCGCTTGGGCATAACTCCTGATGAGTTAGAGTCGATGGCGGAGGATCGAGTGGCCTGGAGATCACTCGTACGTGTATTACCCCCGCGACCCATGTAGTGGATCATGTGGGATAATGATAAGTCGGCTTTGTACTAGATTTGTTTCATATCAGTTTGCACTATGGCGCAGTCATGAACGAACGCGAATAGTTTCAAGCCAAAAGGTTAGGTAGGAACTTTGAGAATATTTATTGCAGGTACTGATTCTCCATTAAGAAGGCCCACATAAGTAGGGGACACCACAACCAAATTGTAGACTAATTGGAGACTTGTTGTTCCAGGCCGGTCTACCCGTGAACTGTAATGCTATCCACGGCAGTGAGGATTTGTATTTTTTTTCTATTTCGACAAGAAGTTTACTCAGAGTTATCAAGAGATAATTCAACCGTGCGACGTGTGACCACTATTCATTTCGATAAGACTGCTTTAGTATAGAATTTAAGGAAATTAATAAGGATTTCCCACAAATACTAGACGGTTCATTTGGACAAGGTCATTGAAATTCTCCTGAACTATGGCAATATGGGGGTTCACATGGACAAACCGGGCAGACATACTCTAAGAGTCTCAAATCTGACCGTGTGAACGCAAGAAACGACGGTCTGTCGGACATTTCGGATGGTTTTCAAAAATGTTTGATATTGTGGTGGTTGGACAGATATTTGTTAGTGCGCACGTTTTTTTTTTGTCAAGTGAGTATGATTCGACGCACAGATACACGTCGCTGAAGAATTTAATATATATAATATGGGTGGCGCTACAGCCCGTGGAGGATCAGGGTCTAGCAACCAGTCGTGTTGTGCGTGCTATTGTTCTCTCACGAGTGGAAAGGACCTACAGTTTAATGGTGACACCGACTCCGAACGGCCAAGTTTAAAGATGCTTTTCTTCATGAAAAATACTCTTTAAGCATTGCTAGTGACTCGAAAGAGGTGGGGCCGTGAAAAGAATTCCTTGTCGTACCAGGCATCGAACCTAGACAGGTAGGTCCAAGTACGTAGGAGTCGACGCACGTGCCCACAACGCCGAGTAGGCCCTACACGAAGTCTGAGTTCAATCCCCGACACGTGCAACCGTTAAGAGAATCCTCCATTCAAAAACCGGCGCTAAAACCTTAGATATAAGAAGGGTTGAGAAATATTTGAAATGTATGCGCAATGATCGCATTGAATGTGCTTGTAACTGTTGTGGCGCCCGACGCCCGACGCTTAATGGTAGTGTTCTATGAGGCATTCATTACTTCGTCGATCCATGAATTTGCAACAAAAGATTTTGGCAAATGATTGAAATTGTTTCGCAATCATCACATTAAACTGATGTGATTGGGCTCGAATTACAACAATTTATTCCGTAAGCATTTGGAGGTGGTTTGCCAGAAATCGGTTTGGAGACAACTTGCTTTGTTGTCAATATCTGCAGATATCTACTCTATCTTTATGTACGAAAATAGGGGAAAACTAGACCAACACTTTGGCATGTGGTCTACACAAAAAGTTCTCAAGGAGTTTATGGAAAAAATCCAGAAATCGAATGCGGAGTGCATGGAGAAAACTTTTCGTGGACAGTCCAACAACAGTATTTCTATTGTTCCATTTCGCTGATTTGGGGAAGAAAAAGAGAATTCGGACAGTTATTATTTCCAATTGCAACAACATTTCTCTGCAAATTCGGTGGAAGTGGACGCTTTGAATAAGGAACATGTCCTGTCTACGTGCGTTGCGGGTATTCGAGATGAATGATATGAGTATACGCTCTGACCACTAAACTCTCACATTTTAAAACCAAATTGCATGTGCCTGCATCGTGATGCAAGCTTTTGCTACAGAAATGCCCGGAATGGATTGCTGATCTGCGAGGTGTGGCCAAAGACGGCGAGTTCGGAGGATTGCAATACATGCACATACGGGGACCATGGTCGCCTAAGGACTCCGTAGGGACATGGTTATTTTCCATACTTCACACGAACTAGCACGTATGCCAGTCAAGCAATGGAAAAATCCTACCTTAGCCGAAGTCGAGGAATTGGTCACCCCTTACTACGAGTCTACGCAAATAGCATCGGAGATTCTGAAGCATAACACCAGTACAAGCAGTTCCCCCGTCGAGATAAACTAAATAAACCAAATTGCAAAATACACCAAGACCCACGGGGGCGTCTGTTGAAGCAGGGGGCGCCTGTTGAAGAGACATCATATTAAACGTCTAAGCCGACACCAGCTCATCCGACTGCAACACGATTAGAACTGCATATAGGAGATGAGCAAGGGGAGTCGTCCAGTCCACTTTAAACGGACAAGCACAGCAAGTTAACTTACGTGTATATAATTGAAGACAGTTGACAGTACTTTTAAACAGTAGAATGTAACAGAAAGTGAGTGGAGGGCTGCCACTTGGGTAGAGGGTAGGGAGTGAGCAGAAAAAGGCTAAGCGGCTGTCGATGAGAACGAAGGGATGAGGACAGTCGATGAGAAAGGAGTGACGACGATATAAAGGGTGTTTTTTTATAGAGGTATAGAACTTTACGTTGGCAACACTATTTTAACTGGCGGCCATTTTGTCAGCTGTCAAGTGATTTATTTTCTAGTTTGCTTTGGCATTTCAGCATGAATAGACTGACGCCTGAACAACGCTTCCAAATTGTGCAAATTTATTTTGAAAAACATGGTTCTGTTCGAAATACAGAAACGCGATGAAGCTCACTTTTGGTTGAATGGATGCGTCAATAAACAAAACTGCCACATTTGGAGTGATAATAATACTCAAGTGTATGTTGAGACACCGTTACATCCACAAAAAATTACTGTTTGGTGTGCTTTATGGGTTGGTGGAATAGTTTGTCCGTACTTCTTTAAAAACGATGCTGTATGAGGCCAGATCATTACAGTTAATGGAAACCGCTATAGTACCATGATTACTGACATTTTCGTTCATCAATTGAACAACCATGATGTGCTGGCCCTGTGGTTTCAATAAGACGGCGCAACATGTCACAGAGCTCGTGCCACAATGGATTTATTGAAGGAAACGTCTGGTAACTGCATAGTTTCACGTTACGGACCCGTGAATTGCCCTCCAAGATGGTGCGGTTTAACGCCGCTTGACTATTTTCTATGGAGATATGTGAAGTCGCTAGTTTACGTTGATAAGCCCGAAACGAATGATCACTAGGAGGACAACATTCGCCGCGTTATTGCCGATATACGACCACAAATGTTGGAAAAAGTCATCGAAAATTGGACCTCTAGATTAGACTACGTCCGAACCAGCCGTGGCGGTCATATGCCAGAAATCATATTTAAATTATAATGCCAGAAGATTATCTTTGGAATAGAGCAAACTTCATGTCAATTTAAAAAAGTCGTCTTTGTTTTACTCCATTTTAAAGTCTATACGTCTAAAAAAACACCCTTTATAAAATAATTTTTTATACTTTATCTTCCACACAATCAACTAAGGATGAGTACAGACTACAGCCTTTGCTGACTACATCAGAGGTCCTGTCTAGAAGCTTTGCAATGAATCCTTCCCTTTCAATTTTGTTCCTTCGTCGTTGTCAACAGTGTGTTCGACAGAAAGTAGAATGCACTTGGCTGACAAAGCTTCACACATTTGGCCAAATTACAAATAAACGCCAAAGTTGCACTCACCTTTATGTAATCGCAAAGTCCATCGCCTTTTATCTGACCATCCGCCTCCGTGTACAGCTTCAGTTTCTGCTTCTGCGTCTGGGGATCCCTCATAATCATTCCGTACTTGGACATGATTTCTGCAAACTCGTCTATGGTTACATCCAACGGCAGGTTCGATACGTAAACCTTTGTGTTCTGCGTTGGATCGACCTCAAACCATTCTGTGGAGGAGAAAAAACACACCCCATTTAATCTTTCGTGAATGTGAATTTCATTGAAAAATATATGCACTTACTCGGTGGTTCAGCTGGCGCTTTTCTCTTCACACCACCGCCGCCGCCGGCAGGAACATCAGCCGAATTCTCCTCCACCGTTGGGGGTTCGATTTTCTTCGCTTCCTCCTCCTCATCCTCCTTTGGTGCTGCCACGGAGGTATTATCAATGAATCCATAACTCATCTGGTATCGCGCCATAAAATCATCATCGATTTTTGGAAACCATGCTTTTTTCTCGGTCTCCCAAAAGAATACTGCTCCATCTTTGTCGGTGTACGTTCGTACGCCGTCCTCGTAGCCGTAAGTGACTTTATCCAGCGATACCTGGCTCTTAAGGATCCACTCGTTCTTCTCGGCGTCCCACTTGTAGTGTTCGGTTTCCGATTGACTAGAGGCTGTCGCAGTTGTTTTTGGTATCCATTGATTGGTTTCGCTGCACCAGCGATAGTGTTCATTCTCGTAGGGATTCGATGTCTCTCCAGCTCCGTTCGCATTGGGATTTGCTGCTTCCTCCACAGATATCCAATCGCTTTTCGCATCGCACCATTTGTACTTGTGCTGGGTCTTGGGATCTGTGTAGATTGCCGTACCGTCGTCGGTATAGGTTACATGTTCTGCATATTCGTCATTCGACTGGGTACTTTCCGGTTCCTTGGAGTCTGCGGTGGGGTTTGGGCTCTGGGCGGACGCCTGCTTTGGGGATTTAGTCGATTCAATTGATGGACTTTCGTCGTTCAATGACTCATCCTTAGCCGGGCTTTCCGACTGCGCTGGAACTTGGTCTGGCTTTTCTGCTTCGGGGGATCGGTCATTGTCGGGGGCAGGTGGTCCGTCGGCCGGAATTATTTCAGTGTTTTCTTTTGAATCGCCTGCGTCCTCTGCCAGAGGTTTATCTTGGACTGGAGAGGTTCTTGTCGAGTCATCTTCAAGGGAGTCTGTTTTCTCGTCTGTGCGGCTGGGTGAATTAATTTCATCATTTTCGGCGATTGACTCGGGCTCCTCCGTCACGGATTGCTCTGCCGTGTCTTTTGTTGCTTCCTGATCACTCATTTTCTTGGCGACGACGTGCCTATTGGGAGAAGAGGAAGCAGAAGTGTGAATACTAATGTGAAAGCAACGAGGGAAAAGTAACATTGTTTACATTCGAAGACATCGGAATGATTCGCACGTTTTCCCGCAGTCGCCCTACTCTTCGGTGACTCTCTGCGACCTTGAGGTGAAATGAGGAAAGTTAATATTGCCTCTGCCGGCCTACAAGGAGTATATTTATCCAACAAGGTCACCCACATCGCAATCTCCGAAAGGGCCAAGAGTAAAAATAGAACCGCCCCCCAAGGGAGCGGGGTGGATGGGCAATTGAGCAGAGGAAATGGAACATTTTTCTTCATTTTTCCTGCTTGACCAAGCGCCGCTTCGCGTTGAAGTGGACGTACATTCATTTGGCCATTAACCTTCAAGGGGCCAGCACTATTTGCTCTAAACACCGAGTGGCTGTCTACGTCAGTCCAGAAGGAGAGCTGTGAGAGTGCTTCGCCCCTCGTGACGCGTGAGATTTGCCAAATCGAAGAAAGAATTTACCAAGAAACAAAATATCACTCACTTTGTGCTGTGTCACCCGACACACTCGAGGCATTATTCAGAAGCTTTGAGTGTCAATGTCCATTTGGGGTGTTTCTTTTTTCGTCTTTTTTCGTCTTTTTTGTGTATTTATTATAATTCATCGATAGACGACAACGACCTGATGGATAATACTCGAATTATTATTGTTATCGTTCCTCAGTCGAGTGGTCAACATGTCAGAATTTGTGATGTTTTTGTTTGGCGAAGATGACAGAGTGGATGGCAGGGAGGCGCGGCGGTGGTGGTTTGCTTAATTGTGGGGATTCCTTGACGATTGACTGGATATAATTTGATCGTAATTAAGCTGACATGTTGACTTGATGTGTAATTAGTTGCAACTGTCAAGTAATTCAATCTGTTGTCAACAGGCGGGTGCGTTCGCTGACATGTGGTCTGTCTTCACAAACGTGCTCAAGTCACAGTCACATTCGATGTCTGTGTAGTCTCAGCTGCTTAGTGCTGAATAATGTGAATATAGCATTCATTTGAAGGTCATTCAACCGACAGTTCAACACAGCCATGTGCAGACTTACAGGAACTACACAACCAAGCTTGTAGTACAGCTGTGTACAGAACTTCGAAAAATCAATTAGCAGACGATTAATAACTGAATCTAAAAATCGTTTAAGTTCAAGTGGCGGTAGCTTCAAACAAACACCATTAATTAAGTTGATGGATGGTAACGTACGACATTCCAGGTCTCTGGAAAATTATCTGATGCATCAGGTGCGTCTGAAGTTTCGTTCACTACTGTGGAGACCATTGAAGATCGACTTGAAGGCTATTTTGGTCGCTTGGAATGACTCTTAAGCGATTTCACTGAACAGACTGTCTCCTGTTTCTTGTAAATATAAATAAAGTGTACACGCAACATTTAGGTTCTGAAGATAAAATCGTTATACCTCAGGGCATCGTATTCGTTATTAGTTTAAATTCGCGGACTGCAACGGCTCGTGCACATCGCACAAAGCGGGGTTTCGAATCCGAGCCTTCTTTAAGAGAGGAAGACCGTAACTCCGCTATAAGGAGTCATCGCAGACGCAACGCAGATTGGTTTTTATAATGGAGAGCAGGTTTTGCTCATATGCCGAGCTAGGTTAGGTTAGGTAGTTGGGCTGCCAGCGAAATCGCCAGCACACTTAGACCATCCATGTTGGTCCATTGTGATACCCATAGTCAGACTACTACCACTGATCGACAACTTCAGTGATAGCGCCATTAATTTGATCCCAACGGCAAATGGTGACTGGACCAGATTTGAAAACCCGATAAAAGCGTTTTAACTTTGCTTTCACTGGGATTCGAACCGGGGACCCCTCTAACCAGGGGCAGGCACTCAACCAACGGCGCCATCCAGTCTTTCTATATGCCAAGCTAACATTGGTCATTCTAGTCACTAGTTTGATGGACACACGGAAAGAGAAGCGAGTGCACTGTTTATCGTATTTTTTTTTAACCAAGATTATAGTTTTGGATGGTCATTCAATTATCTCAAGACAGAATGCTGGGAACGCGTGGTGATGTCAATACCAGAAATCAACTAATAATACAAATTTCAGGGACAAGAGACGAGGGAGTTGGATATCCCTATAAGTCGATTTCTGGTCAATAATTTTTGAGAAGCACAATAACTGGACTGAATTGTGGAATACGTTGCATTCAGTGTTGGCTTCTGTTCGTTGCACTTTGTTCTGAAGTTCCAAATGGAAAAGTTCTTTAACAGCACATCTCCGTGTGCCAATCCGGTGCTGGCTGTGGATAGCTCACAAGTTCTGAAATTGAACCGCGAGCGGCATTGAGGTTGTTTTTTTTTTGTGGCGCAACATTGATCTGGAAATCCACCATGTTAACGGTAACCGACGAGCAATGTGACATCGGAAGTAATCAACTGTAACCAGTTTGTAGTTGAATTGATTGACCGCACCCTTGTGAACGTTCCATTCCTTCCTCCAGGTGAGGGTGAAAAAGAGGTATTATGTGTGTGAGCGTATTAAAGTGTTTAAGGCAAAACGTTCGTGACAAAAGGCTAGAATTGTGGAGAAACAATTAAAGGTACTGGGATTCGCACCTAGACACCGAGGTTCAAGTGCCTCAGAGCAACAACGCCACGGCCAACACGGTCATACTATTCACCTCCCGTGGCTTTCCAGAATTCAAAGATCGGCCAGCCAACAGTCTGTGTTCTCAACAAAAATAAAATTCATACTCCACTATAAAGAAAAAAATCTTAAATGGTGTTTTCTGTTGTTATTAGTAAAGTACTTCAAACAAACTAAAAATGAGGGTATCCCAAAAACTATCGGCATAGCGGGTCATATAGTAAAAATCTAACCAAATGCACATTACCAACAAATGGCAATTTTAAGCTTTGCTTGGAAATGCTTTCAACGCAGGTTATTCTTGAGACCAATTATTGATCAGCGGGAACCGCCATAAGCCAAGCGGAAGTGGCCTCAATACATGAAGCAGCACTGGCGCGGCAAATCGATCACCATTTTAGCATCAGACATTCTGACGTCGAAGCTGGTTAGACTGTGCAGATAAAGCATCAGTGAGATATCTTTGCTGAACGCGGTGACGCTCTGCTGGGTATCGGAGCATACTGGAACCCAGGGAAACGAAAAGGCGGACAGCCTCGCGAACAATGGTTCGGAATTGGAAGAATCTCTAGCTATTCCGTATTCGCACACGCCTTTCAGTTTCCTAAGGAAAAAACTAGAAGACGAAGCCCAGAACAGGGCCAGAGCGATGGCCTGGTGTGATTACTGGAGCAACTGCGAGGGCTTTATGGCCGACGCTGAGCAAAAAGAGATCAACATCATTAATTGGTTTTAGCCGCAAGAATGTACGCATGCCGATAGAAGTCCTTACCGGGCACTGTGCCTTAGGCGCACATGCTATGCGTCTGAACTTACCGCATAACGACTGCCGCAGAGATGAGGAAGAAACAAAATCTGAATCAAACATCTGCTCTGCGATTGCCCAGCCCTAGCAAATAAAATGAGGCAGCTCCTAGGAAAGCACTTCTTCGTGGAGCAGGAGGACTTAAGCGGTGTCGAACTGAAAAACCTCCTCATGTGTGGATCTGGGTGGTTTTAGGATAGTTGGATGGCGCAGTTGTTGAGGTAGAGAGCTTTATCCGGTTTCAAATATGGTCCAGTTATCATTTGCCAGTGGTAGTAGTCTGACTATGGGTATAACAATGGACCAACATGGTCTAAGTGTGCTGGCGATTCCGCTGGTAGCCCACCTACCAAGCCTAACGTAGGACTAAATTAGATCTCAACCATTCCAAAACAAGTGCACAATTGACCCAACACGTTGGGTTGAATAGCTTAATTCGTATGCCCACGAATTAAGTTATCCCTTCACGGAAAGCGTTTTGTGATGATTGAGGTGAAAAAGACCGGAATGCGATTCTGAATCGGTCTATGGAAAGTGTTTTGAAGATCCGAGGACGCGTTGGACTGCATTTATTGCTTGTAATGGACTTTGAAGAGAATAGAATGTAAATAAATATCGAATAATAATTTAACTGTTTTCGTTTCATTGAAACTTTGATGAGGAGCTACATGTCCACAATCTATCAACTCAACCAACTATCGGCTGAAAAAAACAATGGACCATCCAAAAAAAAACCGACGCCTCTTTCCAAGGAATTTTATGCCACCATCCCACTACTCAAAAGGTCCATGTGAGCCTGTCAAAACAAACAGTTCAAGCATGGCCCACAATAAATAATCTCCTCCTCTTTTCTCAAACCCAAACATAGCCACTAATACCTGAAATCTCTGTTGTCAAAGTTTCATAATACATTTAGAACCATCAAACCACAAGCTATTGTCAAAATGCGGGGAAAAAGCAGCCGACCATTGTTCACTGTTTGACAGTTGCCCTCTGTCATTTAACAAATGCCTCCACTGACAGAGCCAACCCCGGTATCATAAATCCAATTTTAAGCTCAATGAGATAACGAGCCAACCGCAAGCCTTAAGCCGCATCGCATTAAAGCCGATTTAAATTTCAAAGCAAATGAACAAATTGACCCAATCAATTATTTAGTCGGGGCGGCTTAATAACCAGCCGGAGACAGTTGATAACCCATCATAAAATCAAATGGAGTCCACATCGGCGGTGAGCGGAGGAGAACACAATGCACGCCCTAACGAGCAAACCCTCAGTCCACGTGCAATACGGCTGCAGGCTTGTTAAAAGACACCGCCAGGGTGCACGAGTATGCGGCCCAGTTGTCGGCGATCCCATCCCCCGCGGCGATTTTTGCATAATAAAGTTGCTCGTCTTTGTTGCTGTTCCAGCTAACTGCGCCCATGTCATGCATTCAACAATATCTAGGACATTGTCCTTACGTGACCACCAGCGAACCAGACCGAACCGAAACACGCCTGCAAAGTGAACATCGACCGCATGGAACAAGCACATTGCAGCTGGCATGTGAATTAGCTGCCAGGAGGTACAACAAGTGCACCGGGGCGAGTAGGGAGGCGGCCCATTCAGTCCACAGTTCAGTTGTGGAATGCAACTTCGTTCCACGAACTTATGAAAAAGGAAGTGCTGGTCCTTTGACATTTATCATCGATTGGGGGCGGCGGTGGGTAAGAAAATAGACTGCGTCCGTGTTCGCGGACGCCCCCTCCTTTCATCTGCTTTTATGGATTATTCAACTCGACTGGCTTCAACTCACTTGTATCCATCGGTTGACAGAGTGCATGTGTGCAAGGGAATGCGTCCAGCAGTCTCGCATCAACAGGGACTCCACATCGAGAGCACATTGCGTGACTCGCGAAGGAAGTGGAGAGCCTTTCCCGTGGAATTGCCATCGCGACTCACACACCAGCGGCCGCCTGGTAGCCGTAGATTGCGATATAAGCAGCGCCTTCAGCGCGAGATTACGATCGCGGCAGTTGGGAGAAATTCTATTCCCGTTCGCGACTGCCTTATCGTTGAACTTTTCTCGAAATGAGTTATAGCAACTATTTCTCATAATTCCCCCCTGAAAGGTGGTAGACGTGGCCTGAATGTCGCAACTCGCAATGTCATGGTCAGCAGGAGGCGGACATTTGACTTTTGCTCTCTTCTTTGTGAATTTGGCCGCACTTAATGGTATTCATGCTCATAAAGAACAAAAGCCGAGAGTGCGAGATGGCGGCAATTAAAATGGCGCCGCGCCTAAGTGAAGCGACACAATAAAGTCGGCTGATATTTTTGGAAACTCACTCCGACTGTATCCATTGATGGGAGAGAGAGGGTTTTTGGTGTAAATTCGGACTTGTTATGCCAAACTTTAACTCCCCGCTGCTACTGGTTGCGGACTGACTTCTGAATTAAATGATCATCGTAACCATTCGTGGACATGTTCATGTAGCAGTAACATAATGCTTCATCAGCGAATCTATTGGAACGGCCAGAGGAGATATGAGGTACCAACTTTGCTCACATTGACATACAGATCGAGCTATCGTCGTGAAATGCCAAGCCCCAATCGGATGCTTATATAAACAAGCAGAGTGGAGGCGATTCTAAATAATGGTAAACATTTCCATCGCCGTTCCGTTCCATGAACTCAAACGCTGGTCTGCGAAAGGCGCCATTGTGTGAGGTTATGTTTTCGTCGACCAAAGGAAGGATTTAATGAGAATTTTGACTCCGAACCTGTAGGACAACGCAACTAAGGATGCCCGTGTCGTCGTTGTGTAGAGGAAAGCTAGCCAGAAATCGCGCTAGTTGGAGAGGCTTCTTGGTTGAGGTCGAGGTCCACCCCGGACTGTAAAGGTAAATAAAGAAGAATTTGGAAAAAATAATAAAAGCAACCGAATATGAATCAATCTTCGAAAAGAATTCCAGTTAAACAAATGTTCAAAAGGTACGCATTTTTATAGAGAACCATCTGATTTCAGATGACTTCTGGTTTCTGTTCAGATGGAGTAATTCTCGCTGCGCCATCAATATCGGCAATGATGCCAGCGATACCTTAAATGTCAACAAAGTAAAGTGGTTAAATTTTAAGGGCCGATGTTGAATTTGAACCACACCTAAACGTCAAGTATTTTTCTGCATTTCATTTGACATTTCTCAATTTCAGACTAACTCAATTTGAACCATGGAAAGATACACAATCGAGCAATGCGTTAAAATTATTCAGGCTTATTCTGAAAATGGGCGTTCAAATCGAAATGCATATCGCGATTTTTTCGGTCAATTTAATCGTCCAAATGTGCGTACAATCGGAAAAATCGTGCAAAAATTTGAGTAAGCCGGGTCTGCAGGAGATGTGAAAACACAATGCATGCTCGTACAGCTCGTACTGCAGAAAATATTGCTGCTGTTCGCGATAGTGTGGCTGAAGAGCCGTCCACCTCAACTCGTCGTCGCGCCCAACAATTGCACCTCTCACGCTCGTCGTTGATGAACATTATGCATAAAGACTTGCATTTACACGCTTACAAGGTGCAATTGACTCAAGAACTAAAGCCTCTTGACCATTTCAAGCGTCGTCAATGGTCAGAATGGTGGCAAGAAATGGCAACAGTGGATGATCAATTTTCGAAGAAAATCATCTTCAGTGATGAGGCACATTTTCACCTCAGTGGATTTGTCAATAAGCAGAATTGCCGCATTTGAGCGAATGATAATCCAAGAGTGATTGTCGAAAAACCAATGCACCCACAAAGAGTGATTGTTTGGTGCGGTTTATGGGCTGGCGGCATCATCGGTCAGGCAGTTACTGTGAATGGTGTTCGCTATCGTGAAATGATAACGAACTGTTTATGGCCCGAATTGGAAGATATGAATTTGGACGATATGTGGTTTCAACAGGACGGTGCCACTTACCACACAGCTAACGAAACAATGGCTCTTTTGCGCGACAAATTCAATGGCTACGTTATCTCACTTGGTGGCGATGTCAATTGGCCGCCAAGATCATGTGATTTACTTACTTACTTAAGGTGGCGCTACAGTCCGGGGTGGACCTGGGCCTCAACCAACAAGCGTCTCCAGCCAGCTCGATCTTTAGCTAGCTGTCTCCAGTTTCGCACGCATAGTTGGTTGAGGTCCCTTTCCACTTGCGTGCGCCACCTGAGTCGCGGTCTTCCTATACTGCGCCGTCCCTCGGGGTGGATTCGAAGACTTTTCGGGCCGGAGTATTGGTTTCCATCCGCTCTACATGACCTAGCCATCTCAGTCTTTGGATCTTCACTCTTCTGGCTAAGTCGATGTCGCTGAACAGCCCGTATAGTTCGTCATTATATCTCCTCCTCCACTCACCGTCTATGCAGACGGGACCGAAAATCACACGAAGAATTTTCCTCTCGAAGCAACCAAGGGCAGCTTCCTCCGCTTTTGACAAAGTAATGTGATTTGACACCGTTGGATTTTTTTCTTTGGGGTTACTTCAAAGAAAAGGTGTACGTCGATAAGCCAGCAACAATTCAAGAGCTAAAGGATGAGATAATTCGGCACATTAACGGCATAGAAGCTCAATTATGCTTCAGCGTCATCGACAGATTTGGACCATCGGATGGAGGTGTGCCGCCGAGGTCGCGGCGGCCATTTGGCCGATATTTTGTTCCATACATAATTGAACTATAATATTGGTATAGTTTCATTTTTATCATAATACAAAGAAATGACAATAATTTCCTAAATAATTTGTGTTTTATTCAAAATCAACATCGGCCCTTAAAATTTAACCACTCTTTATTACGACAAGGCGATGAGCTGTCATGTGACTTTTTCAACATCGTTCTTGAGAAAGATATACAGAACTCGCTCACAAAAGAGGCACGATTTTCCACAAGTCCGTAATACTGCTGGTACATGACATTGACGTGATTAGCTGTTGTGTTCGGGTGTCAATTAGACATTATCTGGCATTGAATCGGATGCGACCAAAATGCGGTTCGCGGTGAATGAGGAGAAAGCTGCTGTATAAAGGGAGAAGGCACACCATCGACGACTTGGCTACATACTCTTGAGGTAGTCAATTACTTTATCTTCCTCGGCTCCTAAATGAACAGTATGTCAGTATGGCATTCGTCGAATAACTCTTGCAAATCGATGTTTCTTTAGGTCAAGAGGCAATTGTGGTGTACAAACGAAACAAGCTGACTTTATATAAGACCGAACCTGATTTGCTTTATGGCGTGGACACATGGACAACATCAAGATCGGGTGAAAAAGTTTTCCTTTTATATAAAAGGCCACGACCAGATGGCATCTTCCCTGCGGAACTATAAAATGTCGGAGAGCTGATGCCTAGATCTAGGCTACGTACCTCGATCTTGGAATGCTCGCACGTCAAATCAAAATACCTTAGTCCAATAAGACACTTTCTGCTTAAGACGTTGGAAAAACTGATTGACGCACACATCAGACTTACTGTCGCAACAAGCACAATGTCGACCTCCCAGCATGTCTAGGAACAAGGGTAAACCTGTAGAGACTGCCCTTCACTTCAATTCCTCGAACACAAGCTATTCACCCTTACTGCTTTCGTGGATGTCGAGGGAGTTCGTAATTACGTCGATTCCAAAGAAATAGCCTCATCAATCAATAGGCTCGGGATGAGAGAGAGAGGCTTCTATTCACCAGCTTCTTAATAACTGAGCGATAAGCTCCAAGCTTAGTGATACCAAGATTTGCAGATCGGTCAATAGAGGATCCACAGGGCGGTGTGCTCTCCCCTCGTTTGAGTAACTTCTACTGACCTTGGAAAGGACAGGAGTTGTCTTCACCAGGAAATATAAAATCTCTGACTTTGACCCTCCCTCAATAAGTTGAATGTCAGACGCAAAATTACAAATTACCCAAGATTCAGGAACATATCGAAAATGCCTCCACGGCTTTATATTACTTTAGAAAGGCTATAGGGTGCAAATGGGGTCCACAACCTCGCATGATTCACTACGTTTCATATCAGCAGCTAGACCCACAGCATTATGTGTGCAGTCGCGATTTGATGGACTACACCCGATAAACACATCAACTGCTGATCGGTCGATAGGATACAACGGATGGCATGCACACATCAGGGAAGCGCTAAGGGCAACCACTACCGCAGCTCCGAACATACTCATCAATCTTTCGCCCATAGACTTAATCGGCAGACAGGCAGCGGGCAGTACGCCGATCTGATTGAAATCGCTGCTGGACACTCCCCCGTACCCCAAAAGACAGATCCTACAACACCTAAGCTCCTCTTCGAGAAGGATTTCTCATTTCTCCCCCAGATCACACTAGAAGCCTGACCACCAGACGCTGGATAGTCCTCTACGAACGTTCACTGATGGATCGAACATGAGTTAAAGCGGAAGCGCGGTAATTAACTGATAATTTAAATAATCAATTAGTCTTTCAGGCAGAAATTATAGCGATAAAGGAAGGGAACGATCAAATCTCTGCGGTCACTCAAAAACCAACCAAAAATTTAACTCAAGTTCTTGACCCTGAATTGCTGCCAATCTGTCAATCAGATGGCTAAATATTTGAGCGTCCAAATCATGTGGGTGCCGGGACACTGCTCGCTACAACTCGCTACCTAATGGCACAGGCTCTGCAATCTTTCAAGGTGGAAATTTGGTATTCATGCTAATCGCTGATGTAAAGCATCTACTGAAACATGAAACGCTTGCTTATACAAATCGTAGATGGTGTACTAACGCAAGATACCTCATCACTAAGCAACTATGACCTACTCTCCATCCAAGACCCTCACCAGAATGAGTACAGCGAATCTCAGAACTCTTATCAGCGTCATAGGCGGGCACGGCGACTTTAGAACTTACGTCTCTAGATTAGGCTTTCCCTGCAATGACTGCAAAGACACGGAGGATGAAGAAATATTATGCTTCTTCTTTGTAATAGCAAGGCTCTCTCCTCCCGAAGAAGAAGCGACGTGGAAGCCTACGACTGGCCGAACTAAGTAGCAACATTGTCAGTCATATCCAGCGCTTTATCAATCAAATGGTTTACGAAATAGGATCGTCAAGAGACGCAGGCTTACTCCGGCCGTGCGTCAACCAGTCGTTAGCCACTCCTACCTACCTACCTGGTCATTTCTGAGAGAAAAGTTCTTCGTTGAATTGTCGCAAGGCTTTCCAGCATATAAAGAGCCTTTAATTTTGACAATCGAGCGAAAGATCGAGAATCATACAATGTTTCGATCAGTACTTTTACTTGCTTTTATTTTGTTTACTTAAGTAGGAGCGATATGAATCGTTATCTACGTATATAATTGATAGTTGCTGTTGGAATTGTTTCGTGTATGTTCCAGAAGAAACTTAGGCCACTTTTGTGCTACATGTTTGCTTCGGTGTGGACATAAACCTAATTCATTATGATTGTCCTTTAAAACTGAAGATAAACAAATGTTTTAGAATTGTTCCTCGACACGGACCGGCGAAAAACTAGTCCATTGACATCGCTTCACTTCGAGTCGAGATCTTTAAACGTTCATAAGGTCCTCAAAACCACTGAGTTCGCCTCCAACTCTCACAATCAATCGAAGTACATAAATTCAAGTCGATAACCTTGACACTTAGCACGACCTTTGAAACGTGTTCACCTGCAATTCTCCGAACTGAGTTGTGGGTTTTTCACAGCAGCCACCGGCCCCCGTCTTAAACAGATTCTAATTTTAGACCAAACTTCGTCCACACAGGCCAGCCAATTCGAAGAAATACCATAAAATTTAAAGCATTCCTCGTGTCCCAAATGCGCATAAAATCGAGACCACCTTCAATTGCAGAACTTAATTACACCTCTCTTGCATACAGTTTCCACACCCTCCCGATTCCAAGAACAACTTCCCTCGGCTGGTCTGGGTGGTGCCAACCCACCTGTAACACAACCCATAACTCAATCGATTACCACCGCCAGCGAGTGATAATAAATCATGCGGCCACAATGAATGGCGACTGGCGCTCCCCGGCACCGCAGCCTCATAAGTGAATAAGTGCTTGTCAATCCAACCGCACATTTGATTAACCAATCAGCCGGGACTGCCATCAATATCAGCGAACCAGCCCAGGAAAGGTCATCAATTAAAACAGAAATATCACACTTTGTAACCATTTTTGACAACTTTACGCACTGTCGCTGCTCACTCCGGCACTCCGGTCTGGCAAATTAACTCGAACTTGTGACCAAAAAAAAAAAGAAAAAAGAAACCAAGTCAATCCGCACACAATTTCGCGCGAACGGAGAAAAAGAAAACTAATTCGCCATCCGCCGGGCGCTGGTTTAATTGCCAACTTCACACGAAACTAACACACATTCGGTCCGCCGCTGAAACAGACCGAGCACCGAAGCAACCCTTACACGAGTCTGAGTCCACATTACGGCTAAGGGTCGCAAAATGAAACTCCAATAAATCGTTCCTCGACACGGCCACTGGAATTGGAACTCGAGCACCCCTAGATGAATGTGGATGATTGGCTGGCCAGCCTGAATGGTCAGCACCTGCACGACGCTCGCTTGACCAGTATTCGAGTAACCGAGTAACTGACCACAAGTCCTCGCGGCCTAGCAGTCCTCGCGCGCACATTTCCCATTGCAAACTGGAATAAGAGAGTCGTGCTAGTGTCTAGCAAATCGATATTTGAACGATTGAACGTATCCGCGCCGTCGGTAGAATGGTGGTTTAGAACGTACCGTTGCCTCTCGTTGGCATAGATATTCGACGTGGAAAACAAAAGTGCTGTGCCGTGTGCCGTGCTGTGCTGTGCGAGCAAATATTAATTCGATACTCATAAAAAATTGAGGAAAAAAAGAAAAAAGAAATTAAAAGCGAACGCCGAACGATGGATATTCCAAATACTGGAGCGATTTTTACGCTGGGCAAGTCCCACTTGGCCGAGAACACACAGAGCTACTTCTACATCAAGAATGACCCGGTTAGGAGGCTCACGTCCGGTGCTAACCAGAGTGCAGTTATTTGCGGTAAACTACTTTCCAGGTGGTACACGGCGATGGATGGTTAAGGGCATGCACAATTTTGTTCTTTGGGGGGACACCGTTGCAAGGGTTAAGCTAAATTCAATTTTGATGGACTTTCAAGTGGATAGTCGTTCTCTTTTTGTGTAGGCTGTGAAGAAATGAGGCGTTGAAGCTAAAAAAAAAAGGACTTTTCATTAGCCATTGGATAATCTTAGCGAAATATTGAGAAAAACTAAGGAGCTGGTGACTAATCGACTGCCCTGGGCTTGCCCGAGAAAGATTAAAACAGAGCATCTGTAACAGAATCTGTAACAGAGAAAGAGAGAAAGCAATCCCATCTAGAGAAGTTGTCAAATTTCTGCAGACAGCACTTAAATCCTGGGCTATCCGAAGGGGGTACAGTCGATTTTTATGGCCGCAGTACTAGTGACTTTTTGTGACACATTCAATTCCATTCAAGTAGTTGGTGGGTCGTCTTTTTATTTGCATCATTTAGTACCCGCGACTCCGACTCCGAGTGGGTCCTAGAATATCTTCGTGGTATCACTTCATTACCAACTTAAAGATTGATGATATTCTTATATGTATAGAGTTTACAAAGTTGGCCAAATACAAGTTTCTTTTTAAAAATGCAATAAAATGAAAAAAATTAAATTGTTTCCATGTATTATGGCTTCATTGGTAAGAACAAACATTCCCATCAATTATGAAACATAACGTCGTTCAAGTGGCTGCCTCTGCTCGCTTTGCAGTAGCGCGTTATGTCCCCTATTTTCCAAGACATTGTTTTGATTGGTTTCGGGCTGTAGATCAGGGATTGCTTGGATGATATTGGCCTTAAGTGCTTGAAGCATTTTCGGATCGGATTGTTAGCATAACATCTGTCCTTCACGGTTTCCCACAAACAAGAGTCCAAATCGCAGCTCCGAGGCGGCCAATTGATATCGCCAAGACGGATGATAACACGATTTGGTGCAAAAGATCGATTGTGGCATCAGCTGCGTGGTACGGCGCCCCATCCTGCATGAACCAGAGGTCGTCCAAATCCATGTCTTCAATTTCAGTAAACAAAAAGTCGGTTAACATGGCTCTGTAGTGCCTACCATTGGCCAAAACGTTGTTCCCATTTTCGAACAAGGCCAAAGCAGCCACATTGTCATCTGTCCGCGGATCATGAGTGTTGTCCACAGCCCACGAACTTTTTGCTCAAACTTGCGTACAGCAGTCGCCGTGGGTGCTTCATTTCGGCCAAAACTGCTTCTTTTCAAAATAAACGCACTGATTGGGCTACACACTCACTTTAGAAATAAATGTTCAATATTTCCCATTCATTCACTCATTTCGTTCAGCTGTCAGTGTCAGAATAGTCTATGATTTAAAAAAAAAAGATCCCTGTATTCAATTTTCAATGTATTCATAGTGCCGTATTTGCGATAAAGTAATTCCCAATATTGATACTCGCTCATCTGGTTCTCTACAACGATGTTATAATTAGTTGAATGTGCCAGTGGCTAGTCCAACTTGCGACTGCACATTTGTTTCAGAGAATCACTCTGGCAAATTGTTCAGTACATCTCCTTGATCTCATTTCAACCCAAAAATGATTGGCATCCTAGATCGCAGACACGGTGACCAGCGTCTGGATGTTTTCGAATTATTTCGCATCCCCTCTGTGTTTTTGCACAACAACAATCTGCATTGAGGATCGACGGCGGTGTTGATTTAAGTCGATTCTTGTCGATGTTGTGTTTTATTTCTTCTTCAAACATACTAGCCTCTGTCCTCACTGAGACTAGAAGCAACCTATCTACTAAGTTTCAACCCAATCCGAACACACCTTTGAGAGCAAGAATTTCACAAAACATCAAAACTTTCTGATTTATAGTACGTATTAGTACGTAGATGGCAGTAAGCTCTGTCTAGTGCAAGCAAATTCAATAACCTTGAACCAGTTGTTCTGTGTTGTTTGTGATGTTTCCGCCTGGCAAAGTGCCTAGTACAACCCTTTGATCTCATTTCCACCCAAATACGATTGTGATTGATCGCAGAAACTACATATGGCTGATGTCTGGCTGCTTTCGAATTCAACATCTGTGTGTTTGAACAATAATGTATGAGCGGCGGTGTTGATTTCTGAATCGATTCCAAAAGGGTATTGGGATTTTTTGTGTTTAGTGTTCTTTAATATTGTTCTAATCCAGACCATAAGCAGTAAGTTCAATCCAAACACGTTTAGAAGCTATAGCACCACAAACATCCAATCTGTCAAAATTTATAATAAATACATGCTAGAAATTAACCGTCGGAATCAATTAAATATCAGTTCTACGGCGCACGCTCACTTCTGACGGCTGGTTTTTAGGTTTCGACTCCTTCGATTAACTCTAAAAACACTCTCAGATCTGATGGCATTTGACTCAAACATGTTTTTACACGAGCATGCTTAGATACACTCTAGATGCTTACACTGCAATATTAATACATATCTAAGTAGGAAAATAGGAGGAAAACAGACTATATAATGTTGAGTCAGTTGATCTTTAAAGAATCTTGAACAGATTTTATTTACCAGACAAATTACTATTCGGTGGGTTATTATAAATCAATCGCTGCTTCGTTTACATCTGCCTTCCGGAGAAGTTGAACGCTCGTTAAGTTTCGATGAATATGGCAGACCCAGAGAGAGATGTTTGGAGCAAGTCCAAAAACTCGCCATGGGCATGACTTCAGATGTCGATGGCGGAGGATCGAGTACGTCCCCATTAGTGGATTACGATAGTCAGAAGATCATATGATCGTATGAGTATGCGCACATACACAATACACCGCGGCAGCCATGAAGTGGAGAAATGATATATATCCATTGCCAACAGAATTTATGACCATCTACATAAACATGACATTTTTCAAGAAGAAATTGTCTTATCAATAGCTTTTGTAATTAAAGTACATCTTCGACATTGAGTTGAGAATGAATTAAGGAGATTGTACTTTTTTACTTCACATGGGTATATGTGCAAAGTTCAATGGCTCTTCCTCCGTCTCCTTCATGAGACAGGCTACAAGCACACTTTCTAATATAATGCTTGACTAGGAGTAGTATTTCTTCTATTTGTAGAGACAAACTTGGAATAATATGGGTGGCGCTACTACCCGTAGAGGGCCTTGGCCTAGCTTCTATAGTAACCACTCCGAAAGGCCAAGTTTAAGAAGCTTTTCTCGTACAGGAATTCTCTTTGACGGTTGTCAGTGACTCTAAAGAGATGGGGCTGTGAAATTTGTTTTCGGCATACCGGAAATCGAATCTAGACATCGTAGGTTCAAGTGCGTAAAAGCGGACCCACAACACCAGGGTCGCCACAAAGAAAGACAATATGATGACTAATTCCCTTGATGCCTTGATGTCTTGATCTCGTGATCTGTCGGTCCTTCTGGAATTTTGAAATTCGTGCAAGTTCTCACATGCAACAGACAATAATCGTCACTCACGTTGATGACTCAATCAATCCGTTAAAAACACGCTAGGAACGCAATCACAAATGACAGCGATTATTTATTAACGACATTGTGCGGATATCAAGGAATAGTGCACAAAAATGTATCCTTCCAAAGCTGTCTTCCTCTGCCAAAGTAGTTGAGGATTTTTGAATCGATTAATTAACTATTGTCATCATTCAATGCAGACCACATTTAACTTCATCGCGGGGCAACTACCATTTAGCAGAGTTCATTATGCATTTATTTCGTGGAAACCCACAATATTTTTCAACCAAAATTTTAAATTCAAATTACATGGACAGCTATTTCGGGAGTCTAAAAATGCTGACACGGCAAGAAGCTATTTATTTGATTATTCCGATATTTGTGGCCATTGTGCTGATGAAGAACCACTTCCTGATGTCGTACAGTAACCACTTGTGCTATGCCTGATAATTTTTTCTCACGACAAGATGGACCTACGACCACTTTACCGATATTGAATGGCAATGGGCGGGAAGTTTAACGCGAAAATTATACTATCTTGAAGAATTGCAGAAACGTGATGCCGTCAAATGAAAATCCAACGTGTGCCCTTAATGGAGCGATTTAATGAGCGACCATCTGCTCTTTCTCAAAAGACCGCGGCACAAAATTGCTCATTAAAAAACTACTAAAATAAATTTGTAATAAATATCACAATAACTTAGGCACTGATTCTAGTTCTGGACTCTATTTTTGACTTCCACGGGCTCTTTATTATGCTTAGGAAAGGTACGCTGCATGTTTATTTCACGTTTTCCGATCTGAATTAAACAAATTGATAAAGTAGTGCGAATTATATTAAGACATTTATTTTCCAACCTCAAGTTTATGTCATAAATAAGCTATAAGCTTGTCGTAACCCTCAAGCAACCCTCAACCCTTGATTGACGAATGTCATTTCAAAGGACAGAGAGGAAGAAAACAAGAGTGTCAAAATTTCAACAACTCTTGTTCAGATGCTTGACCTCATCTCAGTGCAGACATCGACTACTCTTAAATTCACCTTATTAAAATTTTTAGGAAAACTTGTTCTCAATGCACATTTTGTTATTGGTAACAGAGGATGGTAGGTTTTTAAAGCACCAGAATGGTCAGTAAAAAGAACGAAGCCGCGAGAAGGGTGATATCAAGTTAGTTATTGGATTAATGTGATCTCATTGCATTTAAGACGTATGTATACGACGAGGCCCATTCACCCAAGGTCTCTAACAAAGTCCAACCAACGACTTGCGTTCGGCTCTCGAGTAGAGGTCGTTCTATAAATGGCGGATAGCTTTAAATTGTCAATAATGTTGTGTGACAGTTGATGTGACTCTAATTCCTCAGGAGCAATGCCCAAGCGTAACCCGGCGAGTTTTTGGACTTGGTCGAACCACCTCGTCCTGGGTCTGCCAAGCGGTCGCCTACCTGATGGAATCGCATTCAACGCCCGCCTCGGAAGTCGTGATGATGGGGACATTCGTGCTACGTGACCAAACCGTTCCGTTCGAAGAAGCAGCTGCTCAATGTTGAGTTCCTCGCGCACTGCCGTGTTTCTCGCCCTATCCCGGCGAGTAATTCCCACAACAGCACGAAGAAATCTCATCTCAGCATCTCAAATTTCATGACCATAGGTGAGAGTTGGAACAAATACTGAGTTGAATTTATTTTGAAAAAAACAACCAGATCAATTCAGGAAACATAGTTCAATCCAGAAAAGTCACCCTTTGCCGCACTTTCTGGGCTGGTGGAATACCAAGTTCAATCATTGGATCCGATGTAAAATCGGCCCGTCAACCGCTGGTACTTCGGTTTGTCAAAACAACTGGGCTCAAAACTCCTTACTCGAACGACCAAAATCATGCTCTAAAAAAAATTTACTTTGCCAATCCTACCACATGGAGCCGACAGTTGGACATTAAGCTAAACAGCAGAGCTGATTCTTAATGCCTTCGAAGGAAAAAAGGAAAACGATGGTCAAAACGTTACAGTCAACGGTGAGCGGTACAGACTTTTTGTGAAACATTTGGACTTGGCAGCCAAGATCCCATAGAATCCGTTGCGTATATAATAAATACGTTCGTTGCGTTCCATCCAACCCCAATAGGACGACATTAGAATGAAATGAAAGGAAAGGAACTGTCGAAGTTTGAACAAGATAAAACTTGACCAACTTCATCCGTCGTGATGCATTGTCCGTCCCATACACATTACACACAGTCTCCATTGCACATGAACCATAGCATGTTCATGAACATGACATGAGAAAATCTAGTGGAGACTAAAAAATTCATGTACAAACTACCATGTCGTAGAATATTGATTTATGACGAAACACGAGCTCTGGTCACAGTTGGACATGAAATTTCACGTTTCCCTATACGTACACGATTTTTTTTTAAATGTGGTTGGGAGTAAAACTTAATTTTTCTTGGCACCATAATCTCATTTTTTGATTGGCCCTCTCTTGATGTTGAGTCTTTGGAACCCAATTTCAAATGGAACGAGATAGCATAATTTGTTCAGATTGTGGATGTGATGTTGGATATCGTCATTTCCGGCAAAGACGGCGTGTTAGGGCTTATGAGTGTCAATTTTTTTACATAACACAATGCACTCAATGGATTCTATCGGTTCGGACCTTCATCAATCACAGTGGGGATCTAAGTGAGACGTGAGGTTTGCGCGACTACCCACTGACGTATGGGTTTGGGCCTCATTGCCGAAATACTGCCTTATGTACTGTGAAGAGTATGGCGAGAAAATTTGACCAACAGATTACGTTGTATAGACACAAGTCGCGGCTGTCGCATGCCCGAAATCGTATTCAAAGATGCCATAAAGTTATTTCTTTCAATTTTCAATTTGAATACACCCGTTTCTAACCAATGTATGTATGTTTTATGGACAGTCCCAGTCCTCGTTCTTGACGTATAAGGGCGGTCTAAAACATCTTGCTATTCTTTGATTCTCAGAACCCGCTCGTGGTACAACTCCACGCCGATTTGAATCAGATATCATTCACATCTTATGCCATGCTGGTATCAGCTGCATTTCTTCTTTTTGGTTTAAAGCACAAACATCAGAACGCAACCTGTTAAAGAAACCAAAGAGTTGCGCTTGTTGTTAAGTTGTGTAGACATTACGCTTGTGGTCACTACTATAACTTTATGACAGATGGCGTGCGTTCAAGGATTAAGCCGGTCACGCGGACTTGCAGGTTATATTTGTAAAAGACAGAGAAAACGAGAACCGGAGAACTTCTAATTACACTGACTACAGCCTTTGGGACACAGCGTCACCATTTTGTTGAAAGTGTCAACAAAATTACATTTGTGAATCATACAGTGTAAAACATAAATTCGAGTGGAATCGCAAAATAAATGCAGCTCTCTCGCAAGGTTTAATTAGTTAGGGTGACGCTAGGGGAACCTTATAAAAATAGAATAGACAGCTCCAGCTCCTCATTTCCACCCTTTTGTAGGCTTAAAGTATTCAAAATACAGTGGGGTCTCACTTATACGAATATGAGGGGGAACAGACAATTTTCAGTATACTTATACGTAATTCTTCTTATAAGTGAATACTTCTTATAAGTGAATAGTAGTAGGGTTAAATGGAGTATCGCCGGGGAACGAGAAAGTTTTCGTTTAGCTGAATATTATGTGGAAGTGAGCTTCGTATAAGTGAGACTCCACTTTATTCTATTACCTCCTGAAATTTATTCCATTCAAAAGAAAATATTAACAACCAAAAAAATAAAATGTGTTAAATTTGATTGAAACAAGGTTGAAAAATCATTTTTTCCCAGTGTTGTTCTTCTGTAGTTGGCACTGCGGTTCGATTTAGACTTGGGCCTCAACCAATCTGTCCCTTTTGCAACCTCTCTCCTTCTCTGCGTCTGAATTGTCGTATATATTTGGTCTACCTAACCTAGTAGACTGATTTTGTTGTACACCATGTACAGCCCAGGATTAGGATGGAGAAACAAATGGTAGTTTTCCACTTAATCTAATTTACCACTCGAGGTCTCAACTTACATCCACACATTATATTTCAATGTCCTCCATTCAAAACGCTACCGTCACCCAAATTCCCAACGCAACCCCTTTCAAATTCAAACTCCGGCAAACTCCCTGCTCTACCCATCCACAGAAGGCATACAGGACCATCGGATTGATTTGAAGGCCCACCAGGGATTGACACACTTTACGCTTGTAAATATTTAAACGAGTCGTATCACGATAAAACGCCCGAATTCGGACTACCCTCCCATGGCCCCAGATGCTTTCACTTTTCTTAAAGTTCACCACACATAAAGTAAGCCATTCGACTGCTCGACGACTTCTGCTGCTTCAGCCCTTGCACTTCGTGTTCATTAAACTTTCATTTTTCTTCCGCCTCCCCCCAAACAGTCCAGTGGATGCGTCTTCGTGTTCGATGGCGACGCTCGGCTCGACTCGGCTCTTTGCTATTCCCTTTTTCACTTTTCAGTGACCTTATTTCATTTCTTTCATCGTGTACTCTCCTTTTTCCACTACCTAAGTGACTGCCAAAGTGTTTGGGCAAAGGACTTTTCTTTTTCCATTAAAAGAAATTACGTTCCTAATGGAACGGAGTGAAATGAACAAATACAGAGGAGCCAAGTAGCCGGCGTAAAGGGGAAATGAATTCAAATCAAAAACTTGGACGAGTTCACTTCTACTCTGCTGTGTGGACGAATGATTAAAAAGGGATTTTACCACTGGCCAAGACACAAATAGAAACCAAATTGGCAAGAGGACATTAAAGTACCCCGGGGCAAGAGGAAAGGCTAATTGGTTATATTTTTTCGTGATTAATTTGAATTACGAGCTGTTTTACGAGACGGCCTTGAAAGTGAGGTGACTGCTAGTTTTGTGCGCAAACGAACGTACCTTCCGTGGGCGGATTGTCATTTCACTTATTCACTTAAGGACTTAGTTTGTCCTTGTCCACGGAGCGGAATTCAACTAAGACTACCTGTTTAATGATTGTGCTGATTGATTAAACCTCAGGAAACATCCGATTTATCGATTGAAGTGTATTATAAAGGAGTTTTTGGCGAGCGGGCGATCAAGTAGTTGTCAAAGTAATCCACACTTTTGGCAAAACTAATTGCAAAAACGTATGGAATATCATTTGGAAATTATTGACACCAGCTTTGACTGTAAAACTGCGTGTTGTCCACATGGTATGTGGTGACTAGAGGCGATGGTGAGTAAAAATGGAAAGCCACCTCAGTTAAGTTAGAGTACAGTGCTTTGGCCAGCAAGCAAGGGTGAGTTATCTGGCGTGTACTCATTTAACGCACAGGCGAAAACAGAGTACATAAATTCCCTCAAATGTGTACAGCCATGTCTTCGTATACGGCGAACTCACCCTAACCGGTAGAGAAAGCTAAAGACCCTCTATCTAGGAATATTGTTGGCTAAGGTCTAGATTTGGCCCAGATCCACCGCGGTTTGTAGTTGCAAAGAAAGAAGAAGTAGAAAAGCTTTGAATACCTGTTTAAATTTAACACGGATGAACGGGCATGTTTTCTGCTGCGATTTCTGAGTCGAATTTTTTTTATCGGCAAATATCTCAACAAAATGTTTTAACTGTCCTCATCATCATCATCTTATGACCCACAAGATCCACTACGGGGGTCGTGGGGGTAATGCACGCACTAGAGATCTCCAGGCGACTCGATCCTCTGCCATCGACTCTAATTCATCAGGAGTTATGCCCAAGCGCAACCAGGTGAGTTTTTGGACTTCTACCTGGTCTTGGGTCTGCCAAGCGATCGCCTATCTGATGGAATCGCATTGAAGTCGTGATGTTGCGGACATTCGTGCCACGTGACCATGCCATCGAAGAATAGCTCTTTCCGTTCGACGAAGCAGCTGCTCTACATTGAGTTCCTCGCGTACTGCCGTGTTTATTACCGTATCCCGCCAAGTAACTAACACAACAGTACGAAGAAATCTCATTTCGGCAGCTTGTATTCGCGATCTTATTCTATCGGTGTATGTGGTGGCCCGTGGCGTTGTGGGTATATGCGTCGACTCCTACGCATTTGGACCTACATGTTTCGTGGTTCGATTTATAGTACGACAGGAAATACTTTTCACGGCCCCACCTCTTTCGAGTCACTGACAATGCTCAAAGAGTATAACTGTCTAGAAAAGCTCCTTAAAATTTGGCTGCTGGGAGTCGGTGTCGGCATTAAACTGTAGGTCCTTCCACTCGTGAGAGAACAATAGCACGCACAACACGAGTGGTTGCTGAGAAGCTAGGCCCTGGCTCTCTACGGGCTGTAGCGCCACTCATATTATTATTATTCTATCGGTATACCGGTCACCCCTAACTTGGCTTTGACACCAAGCTCGGCCTTTCTGATTTCAGATCTTCCCAGCTGATTCAAAATTGAGCCAGCTTGTCCAATCCTACAAGAAAGCTCAGTATTACTCCTCTTAACACTCAGGAATTAACTGTTAAAGAGCTTAATATCCTTCGCGGAGATCATATCAAGTGAATTGAAGAAGGGTCTACCAAGCGCTCGCTGGCTGGCTCTAACAAGAGCCGGGCCGGCCCAGAAGAAATGTGTTAAGGTTTCCCTCTCAGCCGCGTTGTTGTAGCTGCGACAATGTGCGTTGTGTCGGATATCTAGTTGGACGGCATGATGTCGGGCAGTACCCCGTACCAATTCTAACAATATCATGACGAGTTCGATGAAGGAGATCTTTTGTTTTAGATCGGTTGTACTTAGGCCAAATTTTCATTGATGTTGCACAGTTTGTCAGTCTAGCCCATCTAAGGTTTGCTGGGAAGTGTGTAGAGATGTTAGCCTCAACTGTTTGTAGTGGAAGGGTAAATCCATGCCTAGCCAATTCATCGGTCCTCTCATTTTCAGGGATGTCACTGTAACCTGGAACCCAGATAAAGGATATTTTGAACTGGCCTTCAAACAACGCTAGCTCAGCTCGGCATTCCGGTACTAGCTTAACATATGAAGTAAATGTAGCAACAGCTTTGATGGCTACTTGGCTATCAACGCATATGGCAACCTTCTGTCTTGGCAAAATATTTCGTGTAATTTGATTTGACGACACGCTTCCCGGTTTGTAAATAGTTCCGCCTGGAATTGTCCGACAGTCTGAAGGCTTTGGAAATGTTCAGAAATTCTGAGAACTCACCCGAACCGACTTATTTGGCATGCTTAGAGCCATCAGTGTAGATTGTCAAGTTAAATGCATGTACATCTGCCCGCTATGTCATTCCGTTCTTTCGGGGATTAGAGTGTCAACAACGTTTGATAGATTAAGTCTGGGTATTCTATAGTCTATAGGGGATGATACGAGGTGTCTTGGGATGAGATGAAGAATAGTGCTATAACCAGATAGTTTTGCTGTCCAGCATCCAGACTCCCTGAGCCTGATGGTGTGCTGTAGTTTTTTTTAATATGTAAATCCAAAGGTAGAAGATGTAGCATAACCTTCAGCGAATTGTCATTTCAACAGCTTCGTTCACTTTCGTTGGGTTCTTTCACTTTTGCTTACTTAAGTGTGAGCGAAATGAATCGCTTTCTACGCACGAAAATGTCAGTTGGTATTGGAATTTAACTTAGGTTTTCAGAAGCAATTGTGGGAATTTTGAAACACGACACTGCTTCTACCTGCCTACATTCATTGCGGTCGGACCTTAAGAGTCTTGCCGAAACTGCAACAAGGATGTGAAGTTGGACCCAGTTTGCATAAATGTATGCCAGGGATGCATTTTTGTAATGCATTTCAATTTAATGCATCTTGGCCGCTTCGTTTCTTAATCGAAATCTTCGTGTCATTGCAGTTCAAGCTAGTAAGGGTTATTTTTCAAGTATTTGGATTTTAATTGTCAAAAAAACAGGACAATTGATGTCATCTTCAGTGGCCCGAATGATCCACAAGACGGGTCGCGCGGGCACGCACGAGAGATCTGCAGGCCACTCGATCATGCGCCATTGACTCTTATCCATGCCCAAACGCAAGCAGACAATTTGTTTTACTTGGTCCAACCACCTCGTCCTGGGTATGCCAATTGGTCACCTACCTGATGGAATCGAATTCAAGGCAAGCTGGAAGGCACACGGAAGTCGTGATGATGAAGCAAACCATCGAAGCATAGTCCTTTCGAAGTAGCAGCTGCTCTACCTTGAGTTCCTGGCGTACTGCCGTGTCCCATTTAGTTTTTAAGGATTATGTCATACAAAAATTTTCACCACGACTACGTTATAAGTGGTCTATTGGACTCTCCAATTTCAATTCACTTCCTTTTTGGCAGTATATTGCCTTCCAAGACTGCAATTGACACTGGCTTATCGACACAGACGACCAATTTGACGTATCCCCATAAACGGGCGTCATGGCGTCAATCGATTTAGCCGGTTCTAGACAAGAGATAAAGTCCCAACCGAACTCATTAGTATTTTATTTTGATATTAAAATGCCAACGATTTTCGGATGAATGTCTTTTCATGCTGAAATGGCAATCCTAACTGAGCATGTTCGACACATGTCACGAACAGCATACGCGTGCTGTCAGTGTTCCAACCAAACGACAAAGTATACACTACATACGCAATTTAGTATACATACATATGTCAAAAATAAACAAAGAAAGGCTTTCCAAATGTCAACATAGATTTTTTTTGCAAAGTACATCTGCGGTAATTTTAATAAGTCACGCTCAACTATTGATTGATGAAAAACACGCAACGTTTTTGTGTGCTGTTCAAACAAACAGCACCAGTTGATCGTGATAAGTTTGCGAAGTAATTTAATTTACTAGTTTTTCCAATTTCAATAGTGATACAAAATCTCGTCGCAAAAACAGTAGTATCAGGAGTGGACATTTTAGAGCGCAAAGGAACGCACATGTTTTTTTTTTGCTTTTAATTGCGCATAGAGCTATGGAGGTATTTAGTTTTTAGGGTGACAATGTTCAAAATATGTTAGAGAGCTGAAACAAGTCGATGGAAGCGATACAAAAATGTGTTTAATCACGTTGACTTGCGAAAGAACCCAACAACTCAGGCGCTTTGGTGGGGATGATATCCGAGACGGGTGGATATAAAAGATAGAAACCAGATCGTAGTCGAGTCGTAGAGAATCAACAACACTGCATGGGCCGACAAATCATCGAATCAGCTGGGTATGATTTCGTTCAGCTCATGCACGGTAAAATGCAAGGTAAAATATAGGTCGGAGGAAAGCATGTCCTACGAGTGGAATTTCAGTATCGTTTGTCCGATTCACAAGAAAGGAGCTTCATTTGAGTCCGGCTATCATCGTGGTATCGACTATGAACAATCTGAAATGTCCATCTCATGGCTTCAGGTTAGGAAAGTCCACGACAGACCAGAGCTTCACACTACGGCAGATCCTGGAAAAAACAAATCGACACCTACCAGCTATTCCCCGATTTCAAGGCGGCATATGACAACGTGCATAGAGACGAACTGTACACCCCCAAGTCTAGTTTTGACATTCCTGCTAAACTCTTCAGATTGCGCAGAATGACGACGGACAATTCTGGCGGCTACATCAAGGTTGAAACGAACTCACCGAGACCTTCCATGTCAAAAAGGGCTTTAGACAAAGCTGCGTGCTGTCATGTGACTTCTACATCACAAGACTCACCAGCCAAAGTATAATATGCGTGGTGCGACAGTCGGAGGTGAGCCAGGTCCTAGCTTCTACAGCAACCACTGGTGTTGTGCGTGCTATTTGTCAATCACGAGTGGATGTGAACTACAGATTATGCCGACTCCGAATGGCGAAGTTCGACAACCTTTTTAAAGACCCATTGAGCATTGTATGTGGCTTGAAAGAGGAGGAGTCGTGAATTATGAAAGTACTTATTTCGGGGTTTGAATCTAGGCGGGGGAGAAGGAAGACGCACCGGCGGCCACGACCTCTAAAAGTACGATCTCCTAAAAGCCCGTGACGTGATTGGCAGAACACAGCTCGTCGTCAATGAGGGGTTTACTGCAACGCCTAAAATGCGTCCAGCCGTGAATAAGGGCAAAAGGTATATGCTGTCTCAAGAAAGAACATACAATTCCGATATCGTGGACAGAGCGTCACAGTGAGCAGATATAACTTCGAGGTAGTTAAGGGCTTCATCTACTCAGCAGTGATGTTGTATCAGTACTTAGATCAAACGCAGGGTAACTCTTGCCAACCACTGTTTCTATGGATTCAAGCGACAATTGAGTAACTGAGCCGTCTCTCGAAAGACCAAGCTGGCTTTATATAAGACACTCACTCATCCCAGCCGGTGCAGAGAAATGGACAGTCTCAAAAGCGGATGCAGAAATCCTTGGTCTCTTTGAGAAAAAAGTTCTGCGTGCGATATTTTGACCCGATGTCGTCGACGGTATCTGGAGGAGAATATTCAACCACGAACTGGGGTCTGGCGACATCTGACTAGCCAGGCGTCTACGGATTCAACGCCAAAGGTGACTGGCCCACGTAGAGCACATGGTCAGCTCAGCTCCGGTTCGAAGTGTCTTCAATCCCAACCCACGAAACCAATGGCCCACACAAGTGGAGAAAGACTTCAGCGAAAGTACTTCATAGCGTTCGTTTCTTCGGTGGCGCAATTGAATTAGGACTGAATTAATTAAACTGAAGGCAGTTCTTTGGCTAGACGCGCTGAATTGATGAAAAAGGAGTAAATGACGTCTAAGGAAGGTTGTAAAACTAATTCCCCGACGTTCTTTAAACTCGAATGACATTTTTCTGAGGCCAAGGTAACACCACAAAAGGACACCAAAAGCAGCCTATTGTGACTCATCAGCAGCGGAGTCCGCTAGATCCACGACTTAAATTCTTCTTCACGTGAAGTCTACGCGGCTTTCGGGATGGACCAGCGGCTTTCAGGATGGTTTTCTTTATTGAATCACGTCAATGCCACCAGTTTGAACAACACCTTTGCAAATCACGACCTCAGATGTAAGATGTGGGCACACTAGAAACTCCTGGTTATCCAAATACCACACAGTCGTACTACATACCATTCCAATCAAATAACGCATAAAAGTACACCAAGAGAGCAGCAGAGTGGCTAAGGGTCCACGAATTTTAGTATGCATTCGATTTTTTTTCACGTAAGGTCTTGGGCTTATTTTATTGAATCACGTCAATTGTCTTTGCCACCAACTAAACCGGATTGTACAGCACTTAACAGCGTCATCCAATATCGCCGATATATTGAAGTAGAAGAAGAAGAAAGACAACAGCATGCATGGGAGCAAGGTCTACAGATCCCTCTTTTGAATTTCGAAAGCTCTGCCAAACTCGTCAGATTTGAACAATCACGATAAACAACTGCCCGTCATCCAGTCGATAGCGAATTCAACAAAGTTTCAAAAAACATGGTAGACCTTATTAGTCAAGGACAATCGTTGGGTCCTTGACTTCATACCTACCTCAGAGGCTCAGACTCAACAAACTAACAATCGAATCAACCTTACGCCTCTTTCTGCAACATATTCATATTCTCTTCACATTCGCGTGCCTAACTAACTGCCTGTGGAGCACAATTCCAATCTCTCATGAGTGCAGACACATTCAATACCCTGTCCATGGCATCTCACGAAACACTCTCGTCTGCTCATGCACGTTCAGTGAAATTTGTACTTACAGCATGCTCATTACACAGAACTGCCTGGCAGGAGTTTCAGCCAACGGCCTGGTATTACTTGAAGTCCAAGGTAACATTCGCAGACACGCTACAAGTTTCTCAATCATTCGCAATGGCCTCCTGGCCAGTCTCTGTATGGCAGTATGTAAATTTCTTTCATTCTTTCATTCGAGCTCACCCTCGCACATCAAACAATTTTTCCATTCTTTGCATTCCCCCTGCAGACCACCGTGTTGCCCCAAAAATCCAAAGATTTCAAACAATGCCCCACCGCCAGTAATTACTGAACCGGAAGACCACCCCAATGACCACCACTTCGTTTTAATCATTCACATCTCCTAAACACATTTTTCTTTTCTTTCTTTTCCTTTGTGGGGGTCTCACCCCCGCACACAGAGTCCGGACGCCTGTTCGTTTGGGGGGAAAATCAGTTCGGCCAGCTGGGAGTCGGAACCAGCAGCAGTGGCCACAGCGAAATAATCACAAAGCCAACATGCGTAAAGTCCCTCAAGACGCTGGGCCTGAAAATCGCTGACATTGCATTCGGAAACGGCTGGGCTGTCGTCCTTGCATGTAAGTTCACAAACAGAAGGAGAAACTTTTATTCAAATAATCCCCCTCCCTCCCCCCAAACCGCATGTCTCTCTTTTCAGATTCCAACGAAGTCTTCTTCACCGGACGCAACGTATTCTCGGCCGGCACAAAGGTTTCGGAGAATTTCACCCCCACCACGGTGGGCGCGGAGAAATGCTCCATCATCCGGAAGCCATTTCGCTTGGAGGAATTCGACGAGTGCCTTTCGCCCAGCGAGGACCAGGAGAATTTCACGTGCATATCAGCGGGGAATGGACACTTTGCCGTGATGACATGTGAGTTCCAGTCGCCGTTGTTTGAGCGAATCAATTTTATTGTTTGATTCGTGAGCGAAATAAATCGCCCATGAATCATCCGCTTTGGCGGCGGCGGTAGAATAACGAGGAGTTATCGTGCGCCACTGACCCCCGGGTCCCGTTCGGAACGCTTTAAAACATGTCATCCAGTAATCGCCGTGCGCTGTGATAGACGTTAATTCATTCGCCGCCGCTATCTATGGCATCGCGTGTCTTGACATGAGAATGCGATTTCGTACACCTATCTTCGCCTGACGTGCACCACACTGGGACAGCTCAACCCGCGAACGGGGGCTGTAATGATTTAGACCAAAAGACACCCCAACAGCAGGTCCCCCATAAATCCCTGGGAGTTTATAATCACGGCGCAATGTGGATTCCGTTCTTGTCCACGTCGAGTAATTGCTGCGAGTGTGGGGGCCTTATTGACGCAATAATTACACGCCCGGCACACTTCCGCGCCGGACGTGTGCAAACCCTAAAATATCCCCTGAGTCAGAATATTTAGTTTTCAGTTTTCGGATTTCGGTTAACAACTAGCGCGCCACATGACCGGGGCATTTATCGATCCGTAAACGGTTCGAACAACAGTTGGTCGACACTTGACAGCCGCGGGGGGAATTGATACGTTGATACGCGATTGTTGCTGCCGAAGTTGCTTGACCCAGAGGTTAAGAAACTTTGAGGATCTTTTGAGAATACTGTTTAATTTCACCGCCACACGAATGTACGCAGTTAATGACCCCTCGCAGGAGCTGACGAAGGTGACATGTGAACGTGTGTGGGTAGATGTGAGGTGAAGGAAGTTCACTCTTTCAACTTGACATTTACACTTGTAATGGGGGGGGGGAATTCAGCACAACTCGGTGGTAGCACGATGAGATGAATTGGTTAAACTCAAGTGGATTTCCATCAAAGAAGCTCTCGTTTTAATTGGCAACGTGTAAGGCGAATGAAATAGCTTTTTGCTTCGTCGAAATAGTCTTCAAAAATAGAAGAAATTAAAGCGTCTTGTCCCACATTCTCTCACGAAGTAGCAAAAAGATATGAAATCTTCGAATCAAATCTTTGAATCGAAGTTGCGATACGAACTACGAACAAAATGTTATCACACAAACCGAACGGAGTCTCAATTTCCGACTTAAATAATCTGTTGTAGAAAAAGAATAAATTTCCATTTCATTCGTATTTAGTGATACCAATTTGCACGAAATTGTAGCAGATTTTTCACTACGATTCCTCTAAGAATGTATTCTGTGATCGCTTTTTCGGAGTTCGTAGTACGTTTTCGATTACAATGGAATTCGTGATAGGAGTGATTATTCACGAAGATTACGTTCCACAGGGTCAGACTGTGAATACTCAATATTATGAGGGTGGCCTTGAAAGATTGTGAACCAACATTCATTCTTTGTGTTCGACCGACAATTGGTATTTTTTTCACTAATTGTACTCGTTTTTGATCAAACAAAGCATCACACAGCTTGAACAACGGTCGAACTCGCCTAATCCAACAAGGTGTAACCTCTGGTTGTATCTGTTGTACCCATAGTAGGCCTGCTATCGCCTAAAAGACAAAAGACTGAGGTCTACATCCTCAAGCCTTTTCCGGCTATAATGTACTGACTTTTGCATGCAATGAGTATAAACTTCGGAGTGAGGATAGATGAACGAAATTTAGGCAGTCTCATCAGCAGACTCTGCTTTGTAGTGTTTCAAATAGCTGACTGATCGTTTTTGACCAAATGTACTAAGCTAGTGTTTGAAACAAAGTACAGATGACTGGAGTCATACTCAAGGAGTGGGTGCACGGACATATTACCAGAGACTCTTCAATCGGTCGCTACTTCGGTCAGAGGTTAACTGATTTTCTACGATCTCCTTAAGTGAACATGAGATGTTCATCTTTCCAAAGCACACCGAGTGTAGTCCGTCAATGCTTGTCACACACTGTGCCACACAGACGTTGAGTATTTTGTCCCGTTTGGTCACAGAATCCTCTAAACTGAGCAAGGACCTAGCATTGAACATATACTCAACAGCACATAACACATTATACACCTGGAAAGCAAGGTGTAATATTTCTTAGCTACATAGTTGACAGGAGGAAGATTGTGCCTGATGAAACAAAGAAGAAGCAACGCCCTTTTAAAAATCAAATAGATTGCATTTTATATGCTACAATATTTATTACAAAAAGATAACTTAAAATACCAATTAACTTAACAAGAGCTTGGGAGGGAGGAATCATAAGGATGAACTGCAATGAAAGTCAAGGGAGTTATAAGCATTGTTAGCCAGTCGCAGCATTCTGGAGATAGGTTCGAAATGGCCATAGTTGGTGCGGTGAAGAGTTAAACGAAAGAGGGGGGCAGACATAAGGTTACCTGGGTTGGTATGGAGGCATATCATTTGTAGTAATGCAGGGAATCAATCAATCCAGTTTGAATCTGATCGACTTCATGGCGTTTTTCTAGGGTGGATGTAGTCTAATGCTGCCGGCCCATGGGAGACCGCGTAAAGCAAAACGGATGAATCTGCGCTGTACAGCTTCGACTCTAAGACAGTGATTTGTTTGAAGGGGTGACCAGACTTGGCTGGCATATTCAAGTATGGGTCTGACAAAGGTAATGAATAGAGATTTTGTAATGTAGGGGTTAGAGAATTCATTAGACCAGCGTTTTATGAAACCAAGAGAACAATTGGCTTTGAGTATTATGCGATCAATGTGCAAGCGGAAATTTAACTCCCTGACACAAATGACGTATTTTGCGGACTGAGTGAATAGACTGGTTGAGAAAGTAGTAGGTTCATAGGGGATATTTGTTGACATTAAGTATCTAAGAAGTTTTTGTAACACCATAAGTAGAATGAGTGTAGGTCATTTTGAAAACAGAGAGAGTCATTGAGGGTAGTTATGGTCTTAATTATCATCATGTCGTCCATGTAGAAATCTGACTTCGGATCAATTAAAACCAGGGGTATTCCGTGTAATCGATTTCAAAGTGAAATTAAACAATAGCCGTCAGTTTTTCTCCTTGAATCGCCTGTTCTCGAATTACATATCTAGATTTGAATATTGCTTACCATCCACAGCTCGCCTTGAAAGAAGTATTACCACCAAGCTTTTAATTAAAATCCAATGATTTTTCACCCAAAAGTGGTCCAGATATGGGCTGGCCAAGTAAAAGTGCATTCTCTAGCTTTTTTTTTGACATTTGTTCCTTTACATTTGCATTGTGAGCAATGAGCATTCCATCTTCTGTCTCAAGCGCGCAGGTGAATTTCATTGTGGAATCGGAATTATTTTAATTGTCTGATATTGTAGAAGCTCATACACCGTCTATTTGCGGTCAGAGGCAGGAATAAGCTCGTCGTAACATGTCGCGCCACCGAAACATTTTTAAATCGGAGCCATGACGAATGTGTCCGGATAATCGAGGTTCGGATAATCGGGATTCTACTGTACTAGGTCAAACGCCGCCCGGTTTGAGAGGCTTTTCAAATAAATTTCAACAACAACAGCGTCACCTAACAAGTTCAGATTTATTTTTGCCTATCAACTTTGTACAAGGGCAACAACTACTTAATTGGTTGAAAGTTACGACGGGTAGAGGGAAACATACGCATTTTGCCGCTTAGCTTTATATTTATAGAAGAAAGAAGAAGATTTCTGCTTGATATGTGGCAGATGTTACATAAATAAACGATTGAGCGATTTTTATAAAATCATTCCTTTACAATTCCATTCTAATATATTTGCCAAAACCACGAAGAAAAGCATGTAACTAACTTCGATCCAATACTTGTCTTAAGCTATGAAGAGGTTATGGCCGGTTTTGTTCTGTGAGTTATTGCCAGGACTCGATTCTAAAAAAGTCGATACATATCGACACATATCGGTCAGTCAATAACTCGGTAATCAATTGACGAATACTCGTTTTCAAACCGTCAAGAATTTGCGGTTCATGGCATGGACACCCAAATACCTACAAGAACAAGGATCTTGTTGCGCAGTTCACACCACCGAAACGCGGAATAACTCGTCCAGGGAAGTCTACAATAAGCGCGTAATGTTGCACGTCGTGTTGCACATTGTTCCTGAAATGTGACTTGTCTTGTTTGTCTATCACCCTGCTCATTTTTGAAGAAATACTACCACTGGAGTTGTGGATCAATGGTAGTAGTCTGACTATGGGCACCACAATGGACCAACATGGTCTAAGTGCGCTGGTGATTTCGCTGGCAGTCCAACTATCTAACATAACGGATCAAAGACGCCAGGGAACCAATCTGCACATCATACAGTGGATATTTATGGATGTAATGGTCTTTAAATAATTATGTTACCCCTGTTCTGTTTATTAACCTATCCAGCGAATGGAAAATTAGCCCCATCCATTAAGAAAATGTGTGAAATTTGGTCATCCAAAAGCTGATGCTATAGCACCCAATCAGCATGTATTCGAAGCAATTTGTGGTCAACTGTCACGCAAGACAAGCCCAAAAGTTCCCCGTGAAATAGAGAACTTTTGGATAATAAACACATTAATTTATGCATTTCGATGATGGACATGCCTTAAGACACCTGAAACAGACATAGTCTCCTCGGTTATGCTGATCATAATCTCCTCGTAATGCGCGAAACGTGCCTAGTATAGAATCACTGTTTTTGGAGTAAGTAACAATCAGCGATTGTTAAAGGATCCATATCGTTAAATCGCAAACCTGAAGCTAACCATATACAGTCTCGGATGACAGTGGCGATGGACATGTGTAATTGAAACAGGGATACTGGGGTGGAATCGGCTAAGGCGATATGCAATAGTTGATTATCGCAATCGTGCTTTTTGCTCTGCGTATTGTGATTGTCAATTTAAAAGTCGACCGATTCCATCTCTGGATCTGTGCAGTTGCTGAAAATATTTAAATAACCTTAAAAACGCATTCATTCTAAAATAAAAATGTCGCATATTGTTCCAAAAGATTTATCGCATGCCCTGGTGTCGTTGAAAACTTGCTGTCATTTGATTACTGTGTGCCTTGCGATTTCTAGTCACGAATAGATTGCTGTTAAGCGGTGTTTGTTTTACATTCCACAAGCTGGGTTATTTGAAGGTATTCTTGTATGTAATTAGAGTAGTGACTCCAATGCGATGAATGCTGTAGAATGACATAGGATATTGAAGTTTTAAAGAATGTGTTGAGAATAACTAGTCTGCTGTCCTACATGTTAATAAGAACAATGCTGCATTTGGTTCGCCGGCCATCCTCGATTTAAGTTCGTATACTTTGTTAAAAGAAACAGCACAGTACAATATTATGAGGGTGGCCTTGAGAGATTGTGGACCAACATTCATTCATTCATTCATCGTGTTCGAGCGACTATTGGTATTTTTAGCATGACAGTGCCCCATAGCACTATGCACTAATTGTACTCTTTATTGACCAAACAAAGCATCACACAGCTTGAACAACGGTCGAACTCCCTAATCCAACGAGGTGCAACCTCTGGCTGTATCCTAAATCAAATTAGCGTTGAAGATGACCACCCCCAGTAGGCCTGCTATCGCCTAAAAGACAAGCCTTTTCCGGCTATAATGTTCTAACTTTTGCATGCAATGAGTATAAACTTCGGTGTGAGGATAGATGAACGATGTGTCTACAAAGGTCGATAGATGAACTGAGATTGGAGTGGGATTTGCTGTTAAATTTAGGCAGTCTCATCAGCAGACTGTGCTTTGTAGTGTTACAAAGATTTGTCTGATCATTTTTGTACAAACGTAGTAAGCTAGAGTTTGGAACATAGTACATTTAATTGGAGTCATACGCAGGGTGTCCATTAATGAAGGGGAACTAGGTGGTCATAATACCAGAGAATTTGTAATCGTTTGTATTTCACACGTACTTTTACAAGATTCCCTGATTGACCACGAAAATGGCGGAAAATTCGCGGATTTTTTAGCAACATGGCCGCCGACTCGTGAATTTGCCCACATTCGGAGGGTGTTCAGAAGATGACTCATATTTTTAAGAGGACATATATTTGTAATAGAGGCTTGGGTGAATAAAAATGTAATGCTACGCTCTATTTACAGGAATAGTTTGCATCGATTTAATTCTTCAGCTGATTTAGATACCATGACTTGCAGATGAACTTAGTTTCATATCCTTCATTCATGAATTATGAAAACTTCTGCAATTAAATTACATAATTTGTTAAGAACAATGGCTTTAACTGTACCTAAATCAAACAAATTTGCAATTAACTTTCACCCCTGTTTCTGTAAAACAAGTAAAATAAGCAAATAAGCTGTTCTATTTTAAGTGATTCGTTGATTAGTTGCCGGTACACATATTTCTTGTGGATGCTTTTTTTCGATATATGCATATGCAAAAATACATACATGAAGTCGTATATTCATTAATAATTGGTGCATAAATAATTAATGTAAACAATGGCAAAATCATTTTTCCCTAGTACCTCAGACTGTAACTCGCAGAAAGCTACTTCACGAACATGAGCTTTGTTCGTTTGTGTTAGCCCTCCCCACTGTGTTGAAAATTTAACACCGAAATTTGAAAAAAGTTCAAGTAACGATCGAATTTTCAAATAAGAACTCCAATTCACCCCACGACTACGGTTGGGGAAGGGCATCAGCTGTTTACCAGCTGTTCGCAAGAGCCCACACGTATTCACAGACAGGGGCCGAAAAAGCCTATAAAAAACGCTGTCAGATGAAATCAAGGGGCAAGAGAGGAAGAAGTTGAATATCGCTTTACTCACTTATTTCTGGTCAATAGCTCATCGATGTCAGTCAGATTGTGCAGTAATTACTTTTTGACTGCAAGTATGGTCGATTGGAAGAAAATTATTATTTTGTACTACTGCAGACGTTCTGCACCGTGTGTGTGTTCAGAAACGCATGAGAAAAGAAATGCGATTATACTAGCGCAGATTTCCGACGTTTTTGAAAACATCCAAACAATCGAGCATGCGAATGTTTGTTTTCCGTTCTTGTGACACTGAGCCCACAAGAAACGGCGATTTTAACTCAATTTCCATTTTCCATAAAGCGGCATTACGTTGCCTTCGTTTTTTAGTCAGATTAAATGATTTTTAGCGTTTAAATGGCAAGCTTGTTGGCCAACCCCTTGCAGACTTGTGGTAACTGTTGTGATTTCTTATCAGTTTCTTTTTATTTGACATTCATCACCATTCAGTGGCATGCAGTTTTCAACACTAGCGGAGTAGAATACTTCGTGAATGACAGTGGCCTCACCATTAATTACCTGAATCTGACTGGCCTCAGTGCATTCAGGTGCTTAGGTTTTAGGTTAAGTTTGGTTAGGTAGGTGGGCTGCCAGTGAAATCGCCAGCACACTTAGACCATGGTGATGCATTGTGATACCCATATAGTCAGACTACTACCACTGATCGACAAACTCCAGTGATATTGGCGTTAATTTGATCTCAACGGCAAATGGTTACTGGACCAGTTTGAATCCTAGTGAAACTAACTTAGCTTTCACTGCGATTCAAACAGGGGACCCTTCTAATCAAAGGCAGGCATTCAACCAACTGCGCCATCCAGCAGTAACAGAACTGCTTTGTTACTCGGTACAACTTTATTGATGCGTCAACGACACCATCGACCCGATTTTCAGAGTTCATGTCCAAACATAGCGTGCCAACCAACACTTGGCCGATGTGCCGAATGACTGAAGATAAGTACATCCCTTCAATTGAAAAGAAATTGGTAAATTGCCAGAAAAGCTTCCGCTTGTGGTTTATTTAATTTTCCTCAGATTACCACAGACATCGAAAGCAGTCTAGCCTACTGTCATGTGTGAATCTTAAGCATTTCCTTTTAAAAATTTAAAAATTTAATAGAATCTTTTATTGAATTACAGCTCTTGGTCGTCTCATCGGATGGGGCTGCAATGAGCAGCACCAACTCGGTTCGAACAACCTCCAGCTCGACGAGCCCTATGAAATCATCCTCGAATCCAAAGTGAAGCATTTCGTGTGTGGTCCAACGTCGACCCTCATCCTGACCGAGAGTGGAAATCTGTACCTAACTGGGCGACTGAGTGAAATGGTGTTCCCGCAATTCACTGAGCTGCAGAAGAACCTCTCGCCGCAAGAGGAAATCGTCTTCATGCACATCTCGCAAGCAAGTGAGATTTACATCGTGACCAATGAAGGCGGGATCTATCGCAGCATGGAATCGTCGAGGTACAATAGCCTCATCTTTCAGCGATTCTACGACTACGACAGCGAGGAGAACGGCCAGCTGGTGAAGCTCCTTCGGGGAACCTCGTTTTATGCAGTGCTAACGAAAGCGAATAAGTTCTACACAACCTTCTCGGAGAGTGGGCATCATCTGAAGACGTTTCGAGAGATTTCCAAATTCAAGAACCTTCGAACTCTGGACATGGTGGTGGGCGATCAGCACATTCTGGTGCACGGCATTCCGAGGTCGGCCAATAAGCTCCTCAACAAGACGTTTGTCATACGTCCCGATTCGAATGCGAACATTTCTCAGCTGCCCGGCTCGGATCCCATTCAGGAGGAGAACGAGGCAGGAGAGGAGAATGCGAATACTCTGGAGACACCGAAGCCGAATACACCCGAGCACTCTGCGGTTGAACCTGAAACTGAACGTACCGATGTACCAGACGCGGAAAACAAGGATGAGGCCGAAGTGATGGTCCAGGTAGAGCCCACTGAAGTCGATCCAAAGGTAATGGTGGAGGTGGAGGTGTCGGAAGTTGAGAAGGAAGAAGCTAAATCGCCAGCAAAAACCGCTGAGGATGTGACAGATAAGATGTCACAAGAGATCCCACCTCCCTCAGCTTCATCGTCAAAAGATTTTGATGCACTCTCTGACGCATCCCCCACGTCCATGAAATCAGCGAGATATCGGAAACTAGATGAATCGGAAGCAGAGAGCAACAGCTCCACGCCATCTAAGAAAACTGTCCTCACAGCCAATGCGGACAGCTCGTCCCCATCGCCGTCCATGAAGTCGCGCAAGGGTTCCGCTCGATCGATTCGATTTGATGAGAAATCCCTGGTCAAGCAGAGCTCAACCGAACGCATAGTGCGACCAAGGACACCATATCCAGATGAAATGCCACAGGAAACGGCACAGTTGGAGGCTGAACATGATGATTCCTTGGATAAGACAAGCCCCGCTTTCAATGACAGCCTGGAGAACATCCCAGAAACAGTGGCATCTTTCGAAGACGGTAAGTTGTAGCCCCTTGCACCCTCCAAGACCACTCACTGACGCCTTTTCTTTCAGAAACCCCACAGCGAAATGGAAGCTCCAAAAGCAAGGCTTCCATAAAGAAAAGAAAGCTGACTCCACTCCATCGAGCTGCAGACCCAGTTACGTCCAGCGAGGAAGACGAACAGTTGGCCGTCGAAATCAGTTCCACCGATTTTCTAAACAAAACCGTAGTGAACGAGATCCGATTCATCAACAATGGCGTCGACGTTACCGACAAAGTCTCCAAGAAAATTCTGCCAAAAATCGATAGCGTGGGCAGTGCTGTCGAAGAAGAGGCTACAAAGGAGCTGCAGCAAGCAGATGAAGCTCTGCACTCAACCATCGACGAAGTGAAAGTGACCACGTCGGACGTTGTGGAGACCGCGGTGGGAAAAGTGTCCGAGGAAGCCGATAAAGCAGTCGAGGGCGCCGCGGTAAAAGTGGATAAAGCAGCCGCCGAGGCAGAGAGCACGTTTGGAAAGGTAAGCAGTAAAGTCAACACAGCTATGGCGAAGGTCTCGTCTGAAGTCGACAACGCAGTGGGCGTCGTGTCGAACAAATTCGATTCAGCGGTCTCGACGATCTCCGAAGGTGTTGACAACACTTTCAACACCGTCTCGCACAGCCTGAGCAGCACTGCAACGAAAATCTCCACGAAAGTCGACGACGCAAAGCAGAACTTGAGCAACCTATTCGCCGGCGGGAACAAGGAAGAAGACGCACCAAATCGAAGTTCCGACGTCAGTCCAGCAGTGACAGCTGAAGCGATCTCCACTCCGAAAGGCAACTCCAAACTCGACGATGACGAACGAACAACAGCTTCGGTCAATTCAAATGTGACTGGCACCGGGAACCAATTCGACAATGAAAACGAGACCGATCAGAACTTTGAGCTGGTCAAGCACGGTCTGGGCGATGAAATTCGCGAAGCCGGCGAGAGTGGCAAGGGAAAGGTAAAACAATTCTTCAGCGATATGAAAGCAAAAGGCAGAGGAATGTCCTGTCGCGACGAGAAGGCGATTCGTGTTGAAGGTACTGTCAAAACAAACCGATCCCGAATTACCACGAGTTTGCATTGATTTCTTTCTTTTCCAGACGAACCACCAAAGTACACACCAGTTGACGAGTACACGGACAACGGCAACAAGACATCGAAAGTCTGCACTATTTTGTAAGACAATGCATTTAAATACGATTAAGTTGGAGATTTTTATGTACAATTATTCTTCTTGCAAATTGATAGACCTGTAAGACTTTTCACAATTGAAATAAAAATGATACTACTTTGCTTCGATAGTCCAGGACACAAGAGTGATCGTGCTTTGTCTTTTACTTACCATTCAATGTTGGTCGGATGGTATATTGGGAAAGTAAATAAATACTTTCGAGATGAGGGCAATTTAATTGAAAATAAACAAAAACAAAATAACTTTACACACCAGAAGGTTTTTGGATACTTCACGAATTGTCAACTGTTTGTCAAAAATGCGATGATGTTTCTTTTGCTGGCTGAACTGTACAGCGGTTGTTTTTGGGTTTGAAAACGTTTTCAATTTTAATAAATTTTTCCTTAAATTGAAAGTTGGGAATATTGACGTTTGGCTGAAAAGGAATTCGAGATTTTTGATTTATTCCGAGGGGTGCTGTATAAAAATGTACTGCTTTTACCAGACTTAGTTTAACACGTGGACGTGTTTCATTTAAACTTTGGGGAGCAAACAAAATATCTAAATAGAAGGGAATTATAATTTACATAGAATTTCTAGTGATTTTCGGTGGGAAATCCGGAAAATAACATAACTTGTACACGTTTTAAGAAATGTGCCTGCCAACAACAATGTCAACCGCTGTACACCACACTCGACTGTCACAAAATATTCGCGAACATATTCTGCAGAAGCAGCAATAACAATCTACTACAACCTATCTGCATACTCTGTCTTCTTTTCCGCAAGCAATACTTTTCTTTTACAGGCGTTAAACAAACAACAACTGTCAAAAGTCGTGTTCCCTCAAAAAAGAAAAAAGTAAAAAAAAAAAAAAAAAATTCATTTTGATTTTTCATAAAAAAAAATCTCACTTTTTTACTTTCAACTGGAAATTTTGCACACATTTGGAATTTATTATTTTATTTCACCGCACTCAAACGAAAGGTGAATATTTAAGCAATATATTGAGATCACATTGGCATAGGCATTAAAATCGCATGTGTCGGTCAGGAAATGTTAAGATGGATTTAACCAAGGGGATGCCGTAGGTAGGTCAAAGGTGAAAAGTGCTCGCGAATAAGGACACAAAATTTTGTTTACTTTAGTGATTTTATATAATTTTCAGACAATTGACATGTTTCAACAATAGTGGCGTGTGAATTTTTAACACTGACGTTGCATGTAATTTATTGGAGAGATTTTCAATTGAGTCGGATGGTCACGAAGTATCCGAAATAACCTAACCTCACTGGGTGGACTTGGAATCAAGTGTTACCTCAACATTTCGACAAATGTGAAGTTTCAAATTGTAATTCCTCTCGAATTGTGCTTAGTTTTATAGTGTTAAACATTTGGATTGACCAACAATAGTGCGCGGTGATCGATGGATTTGTTTTGAGACATTTTCCGAAAACTGCTCTCGGCAGAGACATATGGTTTAAATCAAAATAGGTGAATGATTCGATTTTCTGTGACGAGCGTATCTGGTTGCAGCGACGTCCCAAGTGTGCTCGTGAAGTTAGTCATTCCTTCGGAAGAAGGCAATTCTTGTGAATTGTTATTCTTTCATCTCGAGTGTAGGCGTGATTTCGTCTGTCAAAATACACATTTGTCTGATTGCAAGTTCCTCGCTTCGATGTCGTTCCAAATTGTTCGGGAGTTTTCGTCTGCCAAGGGAGACTTGATTAGGGAGCACACGTCAAGTGCTTTTCGTAGCTCTAAACCGGGTTATTGCCTTGCTGGGCCACTAACCTGACTTTTCCTGAGAATCGACTCCTCTTCCACGTACTCATTGCCTCGTTCCTAATGTTGTCCCACGTTTTTAGTGATCAAATGTGTTTTTGACATTTCACTCCGATAATGCAAGTGGTGACCTCGTTCGCGTATGATTCGGCTGTGTGGTGCTACATTTTTCAGATCCTCATCACAAGTTTTGTATCCGTGATGATCGTGTGACCTGAATCTTCGGCTGTTCGTTGAAGAGCCTGCTCCACCGATTCCGACCATCGAATCTATGTGTCCAATTCATTATTCCTTGTGAGCTACACAAAGCAGGCCCACGTGGCATCAATTATTTTCATTTCCCATTATTTCTGTCGCTTTTAAAACCACCCGGGCCATGTTCTCCCACGGACTGTAGCTCCAAGCAAAGGGATACGATTTGAAGACAATGAGAGAGATGTGCCATCATTCGGAGCAGTTCACATCGACCGAAGAAATTAGGTCACACTGCGTCCTGTCCGGTGCTTAATTCATTAAACACATTTCACAATTCCTCATTTTCTCTTACGATTGCTTAAGTGACTGTGAAGTTATGTAACTGTTAAGTGGTCACTAATTGTCACTTTTTCATTGATAATGAAAAATATTTTGTGGCATCTGACTGACTGTTCCTTTGCTTGCATTTTGGGACTTCAAAGTGCTCACGGATATCTTGAAGTATTCGGCTACGAAATTCCACTTGTTCCGCAGAAGGTCACAGTCAAAGGGGCTTGTAGTCCTTCTTCAATGTCGATGCGCGTATTGCTCGTATTGAAGTACATTCCTGATGCCCCAACAGACGTCAGTCAACACACTTGTCCATAATCGTCTACCTCCACTTATAGATTCAATCGCCCTTATTGTGCCCACGCAACCTTGTGTTGAATTCCTGGCAATGTGACAGCTCTCTGGCACTGGTACGCATGGTTCAACTGTTTTGTTGTGTATTTCTTGTTTCATTTTTGTACTACGTAACCAACCGTCTCCTTGCTTCGGCGTAACTATTGTCTTCAAAGCATTTCTGGACAAGATTGAAACGAAATGCGTTTATCTTTGGAAATGTTTGGCTAAACCAAGTTCTGGACGTTGAGGTTATGTGTGTCCACTCCTACATTTGGTACCTAGTTCAATTCCCCATACGACCACATTCAAGATCCACGTCGTTCGAAGTCAGAATAAGACTGTCAGCCCCCTCCAATCCTGAGAGAACGATGGGACACGCAACACGAGTAACTGCTGTCCACCGCCGAATGTAGTCCTTTCCATCCCACTCTGTTTTCGCATCGATAATGCACACTTCTGGATCTCCAGAGTAGTTGAAATAGGAGTCTAACAGGAACTCGTGATTTTAAAGCAGTGAATGGTGCATATACCGTCTGCGGGCATTCACTTCACTTTTGTAGGTTATGATCTGTGTACTGTCCCCTCTGTCTAAAAAGCTTTCCTCTTGCACTGACATTTAGTTAAATCTCCAAAAACATCTCATCTAACGCATACATTTTTTCCACTCTCTCTCCTTTCAGGCATCACCACAGAATGCTTGCCATTACCAAACGCTGCGGCTGTTGCCTTCAAAACTAAACGAATCAACGCACTAATTCCGTCGTCTATCAGTCAAAATCTCTATCCCCGAATACGCAACACATACGACAACACTCAGCACACATAAAAGCAAACAAAATAGAGCCGAACAACAATTTGTTTCCTCCACGCCTACTTACCTACACAATGACTAATTGTGAAATTGTTATCGTTGCTACCGATGACCAAGCAACAGATATACAAATCCCATTCAACGTGATAACCTCAGCGGCAACAGTTTCAGCGACTGGTGCCACCACTACGACACATCACCTCGCACCATTGCAACAGCATACCGAACAGCAGCAATTGCTGCAGGCAGATACACTACAGCAACAGGTGCAAGCGGGAACACTACCGCCGCACCTAGATCGTCCGCCCACAGCTGGTCCTGAAAAACCATTCCAATGTAACATATGCGAACGGCGATTTCGGCAATTAAGCACCCTCACGAATCACGTTAAAATTCACACCGGAGAGAAGCCCTACAAATGCACGATCTGTGACAAAACCTTTCGACAATCGAGCACCCTTACGAATCACATGAAAATCCACACTGGCGAGAAGCCCTTCATCTGCTCATTCTGTCCGAAGCAGTTCCGTCAGCTAAGCACACTCACGAATCACCTGAAAATCCATACCGGAGAGAAACCATTCGAATGTGCCGTCTGCAAGAAACAATTCCGCCAATCGAGTACGCTCAACAATCACATAAAGATCCATGTCATGGACAAGGTCTACATACCCGTGAAGATAAAAACGGAAGAGGACGAAGGATGACTAGATATGGTGACCGATGGGCAATCATCGGTCACCACCACCAGCAATCACCAGTCACAACTCCAGCAGCTTCCGCTCCAGCTTCAACAGCAAACACACCAGGTCGTGTTGGATGCAACGCAATTGGCCGAGGGCATAATCTCAGCAGCTGATGTGGTTAAGATCGAGGTGAATAGTGTACAGTCCGACTGCGAGTACCCAGGTGAAGGATGAGTGTATAGTGTTCCCTTATTTTTATTTTTATATATTAAATGAGTTCTGATCCAGATCCCAGATCCCAGATCACCGATCAGATCTAACCTACTTACAAACTATTTATGTGTATAGTTCTATGAAATAGTGTTTTCTTCTTCTTTATTTAAAAGAATGAAAAGCAAAGCGGAATACATTTTTTTTTTTTACATATATATTACACACTTTGGCTTCACTCCTCCTCAAAGAGAAAGACTTAAACAAAAACTGTATATGGACAGCGAACGTATATATATATATAGTATATAGTATATCTAGGTGTTGATGAAAAGTAAATGAAAGAGAAAGCAAGCAAACTACTTTTTATCTTATTTTCATTGATTTCCATTTTTAATGATTTCCTTTTTGTTTCTTCTTCCTTGCTTTTGTTTGTTGGGATCTTTGTTGTCATCTCGTACAGATACTGTCTCGTGTTTTTCATCTGCTGCTGCTGCTGCTGGGGGGAGGGCGGAGCACCCCTGAAGCTTCTGCTGGCGATGTCCATGAAGCAACTAGTCTTTTGAATGTGATTCGTCGTGATGTCTGTCAGTGGCTCATTCGGGGGTCCTCCTTAAATTGGGGGTAATCCTTAAGCAGAAACCCCTTTAATTCTCCCACAATTCGGATAGTTTTGTTTTCGTTTTAAGTGCCTCGATAATTTAAACGAACAGACACGTCACGGCGGTGGAAAAAGGTCTCGCAGATGCATCAATTGTGTACAGCTGTAATGGAATTCCTATTGTTGATATATGAAATATTCGAATATTCATGATTTTATCTAGACTACCACGTGTTAGCACTCTTCGTCTTTTAACTCTGAACAGTGGCTGTGAGGTTTGGTTGTGGGACAGTTGCTTTGCATAACCTTAAATTTGTTTGTTTTGTGCTGCATGCTTGTGGTGTTGTCACACCTTCGTCCGAGTTATTTGATTTATACAGGGAAGGTTTGGGTATTCCAGAAGCCGGAATGTTGGACTTGAGAACCGAGTCGTCGGCGGGCTTGGTTCTAAACTGCAAAGCCGTCAGCTCGCTTGTTTCAGAGTTGGTGTTGGGGGTCCAACTCGTGTGCCAATCTGTCACACTATTAAAATGCAAACGATTGCTTATCCATAACAGTTGCCTTTTCTGCAAATTCAAGTCCAATCAACACGCCATAGATCGAGTGGCGAACAGCTTGCTTCCGTCATTTGATTTAATGAAGAATCAGCTTGCTTCCGTCTACCCCTCGATTGTACTGCCTGAAACGCAATCTGCATTGCAAAAGTGTGCAGCACATCTGTTCTTGCAGATTTCGTGTCATTTCAAGCTTCTCTCCGCCTCAATGTCTCCCATGTGTTCTCCTTCTCCCCTCGTTTGATTTAATCTTATTCTCACTCGAACTATGAGCTTCTCGTGTTTCAAACAAGACAAAAAAATTCAATCAACGATTCTCAATGATAAAATGTGTGCCATTAGAATAATAAAGAAGTTCCTATAAGAATAATTTAGCCATAAAGTGATGCAAAGGCAACATTTCAAAAAAAAAAAAAAACCCTCCTTTACCCAGTCTAAATCTTTTCCAATCACATTGCTTGCTTTTTTTTCCTTAAATCATGGTTGTATACGAGCTGAGAATAGAATCTCAAGAACAGAAGGGACCTCAAGCTTCAGATATTTCGTTTTCTTTTGATAGATTTGGACAAACGACTGCTCGGAGGGTGGGGGGACGAGGAATTTCATTACCAAAGCTGAAGGGTGGGGAATCAAAAAGTTTGCAAATTGGATGTCTATTGTGTGGACGGGATTTGGAAATTCTGACTTGTAGTCGGCTCCGATGTTAGGGATCGTCCTTTCGACTGTTAGGTGGCTTCGGTAGCTTTTTGTTTGACTGAGGCAACATTAGGACTGACTGATTTGGCTAGATTGGAGTTCATTATTCAACTGCTCAATGATCACGACTTTGATAAAACCACGCCACACGTGATCAACGCGACGATAGACAGAGGTTATGGGTTGCTAGCACTTTCTTTTGGACTCCCCCATTGAAAACTGTTGGCATACGAGTGAAAATGTCAATGAACTTCAGTGTCCTTTGATTAGACAGCCAATGCAAAGCAGTTGATTCTTCTTAAATTCCGCTCCATAAATATACGATCACCAGTCAAAGTCAGGTCTTTGAGTTCGATGTGGACGATGTTCCCGCGTTCTTTCCGGCTCTCGTTGTTCTTGCTGTGTATAAGTAGATGTTCGTCGATATTCTTGAAAGAACAGAGGACACTGAATGAAATAAGCGCTTTATCCTATGTGCCTCTAATCTAAGATGGATACTTTCACACCTAAGAATGGCATGCCTAAGGAATAACTTCAACTGAATGGAATCAACTGTTTCATAGCTACAATCAGGGGTAGTAATGACCTTTTCCACAACATTCGTACCAAATAGCGTGTTCCCTTGTATAACTTCAAAAGGCCATAACCCTTCCCGGACTCATAAAATATCGCTCCGAGGAGTTTGACAATGCAACGCAATTGCTTCCCAGAAGATAGAAGCAAGTTTTACACACAGATGCTATGTTTTGCATCATTGCCAGCTGACCGAATGAGAAAATTGCCGTATTTATGTCCAATTCCGTCACATTTTTGGGGTTAAAGCTGACTTTTTTGAGTTTTGCTCTTCCCCAGGTCAGAATCTTTTTTCTTGCAGAATGGGAAACAACATAAGCTTTAATAAATTCGGAACAATTTTGTACAGATTCAAATCGCCGTTGATCATGTCACACATCGCAAACTGGGTTCTGGCCAAGTGGCAACCATCTCAATGTCCGCGCAAACTTGATGATCTTCTCACGTTCCTCTGTCCCCAAGTTGAAAACAACTCAAAAACGTACAATTGTGGTCCTCAGTCGAAATTATTTTCCCTCAAAAATGAATACAGCTCCGCCCGCGTCTAAAAGAATCGAACCTCACATGGGTTTAAAATCGTGGTAACTAGACATAGACATAAAAGAAATCAAATGATAAAGGTGAAAATTATTGAATACCTAAAAGTAGTGTATAGCCTGTAAGTTATAAACAACAATAAAAGAAAAAAAAACATTTGTTTTCTCCTTTTTTTATAAATATTTAAAATATATAAAATATATTTATATATGAATATACAATTTAACTTAGCGTATAAATAAAGAAAAAAAAAAAGAAAAAAACAAAATTAAAAATAAAAATAAATAATAATTACAGGGCGTCACATGTGCGGCAAAACAAGAAAATAAATGAGAAAAAAATGTTTTATTTTTTAGTAAATAGCAGTTAAGTTTAGTAGAATAATAAAACAGAAAACAGAAAAAAAGCTAAATAGAAGAAAGTTCTATGAATCTTTTTTGTTTTTGTATCAATTGTAATTATTGAAACATAAATTTGTTGAAAGTGCATAAAGAAAATTACACAAAATGCTTCTAGTGTTTAACAATAAACTTTGAGGGAGGATCAGAGACAGACAGATAGAGAGACAGAATTATGTGTAGCGAAGCGATGAATTATATAAACAATGAACAAAATATTATTATTAAAGAATATACTTAAAGCTAAAAACAAAAACAAAAAAACAAAAAACAGTGATGTGTATAAATTAAATTTAAACGCGCTTTCTAGAAGCCAGCTAATCTAATAAACTATAAATATATAAATACTATATATACAACAAAACAGATATGAAACCGTAAAACACGTATAAAGTAATACCGTAAAATGAGAAAAACAAAAAACAAAAAACAAACAAATGTTATGCATTATTTTTTATTTATGAGAATGTATAATGGAATTTTAACTATTATAAAAATAAAACAAAACAAAATTGAAAACTATTATTATTATTATTACTATAATTTGTAATATTATCAGAAAAGAATATAATATGTTTGTAAGAAATGTGAAAAAAAAAACAAATGTGTTTTGTATCTTCTTTGCTCATCGTCGTCGTCTGTGCCTTTTCTTCTGGTGTAACCACAGTCTGAGCTAGATCCTGCTGAAAGAGATATTCAACTTCTACCTCGCATGCCCCTTGATTTCATCTGAGAGCGTTTTTATAAAATGTTCATAGACAGTGCTTGTGAATGCGATTGATCACAGAGCAACTGCAGGCTGCTCTGAAGCATTAAGAAGCGTGAGTGACTTTAGAGCAAATCAGAGATAGGCGAGATCTTTTTTTGGGAAAGACCCAAACCCGAGTTGGACATCTCTTTACTATCTCATCTCTGGTCTTCATTCTCAAACTTCGTTTTGTGTGAGCTTCTCTTATTGCACGAGGTGACCTTCAGTTTGATTGTGGAGACTTAACTTGTGACTGCATGGATAATTATCAGAAACTCACGAAATTAAGGTTAATCCGACGAATTTACCGACGAAACCACGATGGTATTAAAGGTTCTACCACATTAAACCAAAACTCCAAAGCTGTCCACATTAAATATCTAAAGAATGTTTGAAGATGTATACTTTCTTCTTTGTGTCGCGTTACAGTCTGGCTTGGACCTTAACCAACAATCATCTCTAACTGGCGCGATCCAGAGCGCACACCGAGTTGGTTGATGTCCTTGTGTGCGCCGCCTTAGACGTGGGCGTCCTATCTCGTGTGGCCATACCTTGCTCGGATTCAAAGACTTTTCGGGCGAACTTAGGTTTTACATACACTCTACATGGCCTCTAGCGTTGGGCGCCTGGCTATACCCATGCCGCTTTGCTTTCATCTTATCAAATCAAACAGGACCAAATGTTACACGCAGTACTGTCTTCAAAAGACAAAGGTCCTTTTCAGCCGCTCTTAAAATTCCCCATGCCTTGGTGCCGTAGAGCAGGACTGGTATAATCAATGGCTTGTATAAATTTTATTGCCACTTAGGCGCAAAGAAACAGCGGTTGGCACGAGATATTCAGCCTTTTATATGGGTACTAATGTTGTCAGTGATATTCAACGTGGTAGACGAAGACAATGACTACCTTGAAGTTATTGCCCACAAAGCCCATTGTGACGCTTTGTCCAAGACGTCGTTGTGCTTTCTTGAGGACACAATACCCCTATTCTTTCCTCGTTGAACGACAGACCCATTTAGTCGCCAAACGGGTGTGGTAAATGAAACTGAGCTTCTTCTCGTCGGGCATGATTTCTAACAGATGAGCTGACATACGACCAGCGAGATCATCCCCAGCTGCATATAAACTCCTCAACCGCAGCTCAGTTTGGGTGTTGATTTAGCACCGTTTACATGAGCACAGCAGCTACAGTTTGTGTATAGAGACTCAATGGCCTTCAATTCCTGCAGAACACTCGAGAGATTACTTCGAGGCACTGTGTGTGCGCCTTTTTTTCAAATCTACAAACCAGATGTACATCGGTTTCGCATACTCGCAAGCCTTTTCGAGTATCATTCTTAGAGGTTTGGTCGCATGTGCTTCTGAGCCCTTTTATTGATTCGAGGGAAATGGAGCCGTGAACTTATAGAACTTGCTCCTTTCAGGAATTGAACCAAAAAAACCCGTGTCGCATTACGCATCGGGCGCCATTTCACTAACTAATGAAGTCGCGAAGTGTCTCAAATGTCATGGGGTCCATTTATCAGCGTATTAAGTCCGAATTTTGGATATTAGAGTCTTAAGTTCAGTTGACTTGACTCATTTAGAAACTAAATCAACCACATAACATAATCTTTAGCCAGTCAAGCATGTAAGCAAACACTTACTTAATTTAGAAAGAGACTTTAGGTGTCACTTCCTTACGAGGAGGAATAAGTTGATCAACAATACTATCACACACATCCACTGTAAGATCGTTACCGGCGCGAACAATGTCTTGAAAATGTTAACTATGCATTGTTCAATCATACTTCACATCGTAGAACATCCTAGCAATCGTAGAAGCGGCTTGGAGTGATATCACCGTTGGAATTACCAGAAGATGATATTACTATTCTTATTATTGCTAGTCAAGTTACCATTAGACGTATTTTGGCAATGGATGTCAATAACTTGATGAATCTATTTTGAATTTCTGAATTGCCCGTCAAAGGAATATAACCAGCAATGAAATATGTAATGAGCTTGTCACATCACGGATAATCCAATAGTCTTATCGTGTTAAGTTGAACAGTCCTAAAACCAACAAGCTTCTTAAGTGTGACAAAACGTTTCTGCTACGTGCTAGCAAATGCATATGAAGTGCTGAAAAGTGGATTATTAAATAATTCAGCCATATAATCAAATAGAATAAGCGGAATTTAGAACAAATAAAAAAAGAGGCAGAAATATGCTTGAGATATGTTTAGTGCAAATGAAAGTACATAGAAATGGTCCACGTTAACCAATTGAACATTTAGTGGCAAGCAGAAGTTGTTCGTTTATTCACAAACATAATCTAAAAATCACTTCAAATTTGGTCAAGCATAAATGCTTCTTCATCTTCTGGCACTACAGTCCGGGTTGGACCTAGGCCTTAGCCAACAACCTACAGTTGGCACGATATTTTCAGGGCCAAAGGACGCAGAACTATTCTCTCGAGAGACCAAGGACTGGTTGTGATAATGTTTCCACGCCATTGGCAGTAATGATCAAGGTGATATATAATGTTAGCTTGGTCCTTCGAGAGAGGGCTCGACTACTCAATTACCTCTTGAGCACAAAGACACACAGCAATTGGCAAGAGATATTCTGCGTTTAATCTCGGTACTGATCGTATTCGAACCAGAAATAAATGAGTAAAGAGATATTCAACTTCTTAATCTCTTGCCCCTTGATTTCATCTGACAGCGTTTTTTATACGCTTTTTCGGCCCCTGTCTGTGAATACGTGTGAGCTCTTGCGAACAGCTGGTAAACAGCTGATGCCCTTCCCCAACCGTAGTCGTGGGGTGAATTGGAGTTCTTTTTTGAAAATTCGATCGTTACTTGAACTTTTTTAAAATTTCGGTGTTAAATTTTCAACACAGTAAGCAGGGGTGAGCAAACGAACAAAGCGTATGTTCCTAAAGTCGTAATGAATAATGGTAATATGGTTGAAAGAGCGGATGATAAAAAAACTACTTGCTGACTTTATTCAACCAGAACAAGTTGGGGCCTTTGAATATATATGGATGTTCTTCTTTTGGTCTCTAACGTTCGCAATCTCCAACAGGTTGATGACCTGCACACGAAGATATAAGATGGTGCTTAAAAAAAACACATACTAACATACTAATTTATAACTGGATGGGGCAGATGGTTGAGTGCCTGCCCTTCGCTTGAGGGGTCCCCGGTTCGAATCCCAGTCAAAGCAAAGTTAATACGCTTTGTCCGATTCTCAAATCTGGTCCAGTCACCATTTGCCGTTGAGATCAAATTAACGGCACTATCACTGGAGTTTGTCGATCAGTGGTAGTAGTCTGTCTACATGGTGTAAGTGTGATGGCCATTTCGCTGCTGGCAGCCCACCTACTCTACACTACACTAACCCCAATTATGGTTGCTTTCTCATTTACTTTCATAAGATCCTCTTCCCCGCTATTTTTTGGGTTCATTCTCGTTGAAGTCTTGCCTTACTGGCTCTTGACTGGCAATTGCTTATGCAATTTGTAAGTACCTCCTTCTGTTTTTGTCGGACAAAGTATCTGCAACCGCATTGGTATGCATCTGGATATGCTGACGAAAATGTTGCTTATCAGGTTTGCTTTGTGATATAGGACATTTACCGGTCCAGTGCATGATGCGCACACGAGTTGTTTACATAATTTCGTGTGATGCGCATAAAGGATTTTGCTTATCGACTGTATAGTGCGCACAAAGGAGAGATAATGGAGGAATTTAATTATATTACCTCTGGCACCAAGGATATTTATTATATGAATCGATGGTGCATACTGATTGGATAGAAATTTGGGACATTTTTTTTTATCGCACTTCACACAGCCGTATATGACTACTGTTATGCCTGGGTTTGGCGTCACAAATCTATTCATTGGATATTGAAAAAGTTGTCGTCGCACAGTGTGTTATTTTCGACATCTAGTGGAACTTTATTCCTGTTCCGCTTGGTATAGCTAAACTATGGATTTTCTTATTCGGTGAAGGAGAAAAAATAATTCTATCAAGTTTTTAAAACAAATAGCTATACGTGGTCACCGATAGGGGGCGTATAGCCCACCGTCTCTAACTAATTGACCACTGAACCGATTTTGTTCAAATTTTCACCAATGTGTTAAAAAAAGACAAGACTTCTTTTACTCTAACCCATTATCTCAAATAAGTCCCAAGATATTTTGATGAAACTAACATATTATAGTCCATTTTCTTTGACTTGATGTTAGTTGCTCCCATCATCGTCTTCATCGGAACTGCTAGGTTGTGCTACTCGTACTTCGGAAGCCTTTAACAGGGCCATACATTCTTGAGGTAGTGGGTTCCTTTTTCTATGGGACGCTGTACTACGACGCGAAAGTTATGGATCTGATGATATTAAAAACCTGTTTAAAACATCTCTATTCGTATTTTTTCTGGAAGATTTCCGGCAAAAATTCTCTCTAAATCGTTTGTATTCCTTATTGCTCGCTTCTTGGGCTTCCTCGGACAATTGACTAAGTTTCAGTATGCAGGCTTGAATTATCTCTTTTGAATGTATCAGAAGTTTATGTATGCTTGCAGTCATGTGGTATGATGCGTAGTGCGATAGATAGATATATGTGCATAGTTTGCAAACTTGTCTGCATCAATTTCATATACACTCGATATTACTTCGAGTACAATTCGGAAAGGGTAGATCAGATCAATGATGATGCCTGTTATATGCGCACTCATCTCAACGTTTCTAAAAAAATGTTCGCGCTGTGTTATCATCATTCGTATTGCCTGCTACTTGCTTTTGCATGTCAACTAGCAGTCCCATTTCATCCCGAAATCGTTTTTGAATCGACAACTCAAAACTGAACTTTTAAATTTAATCTAGCTTACAGAAAGCTGTTTCGTGTGAAGACTGCAGCGTTGCAGACAACGATTCATCCTTTATCTTAGGGAAGTAAGATAAGAATTCTCAATTGAACCTTTTCTTGGGAATGATGGAGAAACGGCCTGGGATGAAGTAATAAGAAATAATATTCGAGGAATGTAGTCAAAAAAACTAATAGTGTGTAGTCTTCCTTAGAGCAGCAGAGTTGTATTGGTACATAGATAAATAATCGCTAATTATATGAGCGATGTCAACTCAAAAAAAAAGTTGTATAGGCTGCGCAACTGAGCGCAAAATGTCTCACCGGATCCTGGAAGTAGTCCGGAGAAGGTAATAAATAACATCTCGAGGCAGCTACACGCGGATACATTTTGAAAACTCTGCACAAAGTTAGAATATAAAAAAACGGATAATTCTATGGCCTTCAAGTCGGTAATTACTGCCATTTGCTACGGTCGTACAAGGTTCAAACTTACCAAAAAGATTACTTAGATAACAGGCAAGAAATTGGACACGAACACGATGAATTTGAGACCAACTTTGAGTGCAACTAATGTTTTACATTTCATTTTCATTGCTGTTGTGCGATATCACACAACGGAAAATACCGTTTCCATGAATTTTTTTTTGCGGAGCGGTAATACCGTTGTTTATACCTGTCGTTCGGTACCAAACTTTTGTCATTCGGACGGCTTTGAAAGAAACACACTGTGCGTCGGGCCAGAGCTCATCCTGGGTTTTGAGATTCTGGTTTCACCATCAGACGCGACTGTGAGAAGACACATCGATTGGATGAAAAAAAAGGAATCAGAATCAAACGACACGAAAACAATATCAATTAACTGAGCAAATAGTTTATTTAATAAAATGGCTATATTGAAAATTACGAGTTAGAAAAGTACTGAAATAATGAAGATAGAGGAGACAAAGACGATACGATAAGATACGATGTTAACAACTGCTACGATACCTTGACTCTGCATTCTGTTTTTAGTTCAACATACACGATTACCTCCGTTCAATCAGTCAAAACTCGCTGATTCCTTACATCAGTCGTGTCGTCTGCTGCATTTCCGTTAATTGCGTCGATGGGTGAGCATTCGATTGGTCCGCGTGTGTGCACATTGTTCTCTTGTTTCAATTCTTCGTTTCAGCCATAATACTACCATTGTCCGTACGGTCCACAAAACAAAACCGAAAGAAACGCAGATGGATTGCCTCATTAAACATGCGGAATTGCTCTCAGACAACATTGGGGCCGAATGGTGATCAGTGAAACAGTAATCATTGCTCAAAAATGATCCATTTCTGAAACGCCACTCCTTCCAATTTTTTACCCACCAATTTCCACTTTTTCAGGTTCATTAGAATGTCGGGCTGGCTGGACGAAGAGAGGTCAACAGGGTTCAAACGGACCTAAGTGAGACGTGCTTCCGCACGTCTACCCACATTCCTATCCTATCCTACCACTTCTCACAATTCCAAAGAAGAACTCATTGATTATCACAAACAAAAAATACATGTTTTATTCAGCAAGTTTTTAAAAAATATAAATAGCTGTCCATCAATAATAGTTAACGGTAACGATACGAAAAAAATAAGTAGCTTCAATAACAAACATCGGAAATACAAAACAAAAGCATTAATATTTCGGAGCAAAGTCCTTCAGGTAGTGGATAAACTCGGAGAAGTCATCGCTGTTCTGCTCCTGCAGTGCTGGAATGTATGCATGCAGGATCATGACGTACTTCATGTCGTTTCTGTACTCCGAGTACAACTGCGAGTTGACTCGAATGTTGACGAGGGGTATTTTCGTTCGTGGTTCACGTAGCTTCACCAACATGTCCGTATTCTCCTCCAGCGCCGCAATGTTCTTCCGCAATTCGGCGAGATTGACTTCATTGTTGTTGACCCGCGACGTCGGTTCCTGGTGATTTTCTGCGGCTTTTTCGCCGTCCGTCGACGAGTCTTCCATGTTGAGGAAGTCTTTGGTGCCGTGGAAATCACAGTAGTGCCTTAGGGCGTCTAGCAAAAGCGTTAAGTAATCGCGACGATAAACAATTGATTGTTTGGACAGAGATTTGTTCTTCGAATCACTCTCGCAGTCTGATTCGCATTGAAGCCAGCGTTTTTTACGAAAGTTCTCGACGATCTTCTGCGGGCACATTTTACCGGTGTCCGGGTTCAGGCGCTTGAGAAAGAGGTCAATGTATTCGTAGCGAAGGAACGGACATCGCAGCGTCTTGACGAGACGCATATATGTCGGGACTTCCTTTTTGACGTTCGCTGTTGGTGAAAGTTACAGGTTATGTTAACTTTTTGAGGAAAATCCCTTCAAACTCGACTCACATTCACAGATTTTGAAGAAATCCATCACAAACGACTTGGTCCCTGGTCCAAAGACTGGGTAGCTTATCCCTGAGGAGGTGCTCTCGACTTCACAGGCGTATTGTAGGTTGGCCAGCAGCGAAATGAAACGCTGCAACGAAAAAAGCTGTCATCAAGGGCATCAAACCGACAAAAAACAAAAAACCTACCTCCAAGACTTTCAGGTAGTTCTCCTGCAGATCTCTGCCCACGCAGACTGCAAACAGCGTCATCGCTTTCTTCACCAGCACCGAAGACCGCGTGTACTTCGACAGAGAGAACAAAGTGATCACCAGAGGCTGATCCTCATCGCTGTAGACGTGCTTCGATGGATGCTTGTGATAGCGCAACATCCACATGGCCAGGTCCATCTCGAGCATCTTTGCGATCAAATGCAGAACTTGCATCAGCCGATCGAGTCGGGTGGCTTTGGAGAGCGCCCCGAATGTTTGCTCTTCGTTGTCGAACTTCTCCCAGTGCTGCATGTTGAAGTATTCATCGTCGAAATCTGTCAGGGAACTGGCTGAGCTTCGAGTCTGCCTTGAGTTGCGGCTATTCCTTGCCTGAGCCTCTCTGTCATCGATGGTGTCCTCGAGAAGCATGAGGGCCAGTTCGAAAATTGTCATCTCCGCTTTGTAGGTTTTATTCGGCAGCAACTTCGACATCTCGATTGTGTTTCGCAGAAACTTCATATAGCTTGGCCGAAGCGCCAGCCAACAGGGCGGGAACAGCCGCAAAATCACATCGAATAGCCACAGCAACTGATCGAGGACGGGCTGCAGGAAGTCGTTGTGTTTGCTTTCTGGATTCAGCGTCTGCAAGAAGAGAATGCCGTCAGAAAGGCGTTACGTTCGATTTCAGCTCACTTACCAGAATGAGTTTAACAATGTTAGTCAGGACAATATCACCGGGAAACTGTCGCTTTCGACAGAGGCTCCACACGAGATCAATGAATACTGAATACCTCGCCTGCTGCAGCGAGTTCTGCACGAAATTCATCTGCGTCTTGCTGGGCAGATTTGGTGGCGGTGCGGTCTTGTAATGCTTGCTGTGGCAATACTCAAGATTCTCAGCACAGACTGGTACGTAGTCCAGTTTCAGTCGCTCCACGACCGTGACATACTTGTTGCTGATGACTCTCTGCAAGAGCTCGTACTTCTTGACGAGCTTATCGACCGGGTTTTCGTCGGTCGGTGGAGACTTCTTCGACGCGTCGCCCGATCCATTAGATTTCCCAGTCGCATCGCACTTTCGCTTCAAATCTTCATGTTTTGTCGTACATCCGTTCATTATTTTGGTTGGCTTTCTTATTCTCACCGTGCAGTGTCTGGACAGCTTCTTGAGTTGATCACAATTTTGATTGGTGATTTCGTTTAATGCTACTGGTTTTTTGTTTGGCATTTATGCTTCTTTCGAAAACCAATAGAGACTAATTTGCGTTGTTCAGATGGATTGGTGATGCTGTTCAGCGCCAAAAGTGCCTGTGAAGCGTTTTCTCATCGTAACTTGAGCAAACAAAAATAACTCGTACTTACCAACGACCTGATCCTGATTTAACGTACCAAACTTTCAAATACGCGTCTGAACTCGGACAAGCAGTTGTAATTTTGTTTGTTGTGCACTGGAATTTGCAGAATCGCTTCTTATCGGATGGATTTGTTTATGTTTCGTCGAAACCTACACATGACGCAGTATTTTTGACATATCACATTGTGTACAGTAATGACAGAGACTGTGGAGTTTGTTCGTTTATGCATTTTTATGGTTGCTGGTGACTTTGTGATGAGAGAAGACGGATATATATGCTGATAGGAAAAAATAATTAATTTTGAAGAGATATAAGGTCTGTTCCAATTAATTTGTGCACAGAAATTCGTAGTTGAGTAAATTGTCAGTAGTGGGGGTAAAAATCTATCTTTCAGAGAGAAACTGTGCACAAACTTGTGGAACGACTGTGCACAGAATTCACGAAACGTCAAAAAAGAAATATGAAAATTGAATGTCGTTTTTTTTTTTAATTTGAATTTGACAGTCTTCAATTTTCTGCCCACAGAAATTTCTGTGGCAGAAATTCGCAGGGTGGGGACATTTTTTATTCTCTCATTAGCACGATCTTCTGTGAAAAACTACGAAAAAATCACCAAATGGACAGTTTTTCGGTGATTTTCGGTGAGTTTCACAGCAATTGGAACAGACCTATAGTATATCCATGGCGTTGTTACACCGATTATATGGAGAAATCATAATCATCATTTTAATGATGGCAAAGCGTATCAAACAGGTCTCAGTAGACATCTCACGCTACAAGCCTCCTAATCTGCTCCTTTTCAGTTCAAGAAATATCTGCTCCTGTTGTTTTTGTTGTGAAATCTTCGGTGAATGACCTCCCGAGATCTCTCCTTTCCAGTTTCGCTGAGAATAGACTACTGAGCCGTTAATTTCCATCCTCTTCTTCTCCTTTGGCCGGTGCTGTTCTCCAGGAAGGACGTGGTCCACAGGCAAGATGCCTCTGTGTTTTTCTAGTTGCTGCCAGCTACGCTGATTGAGGTCCATTTTCAGCTGCGTACGCCACACAGGAGGCGAGGTCATTCTTTACCGCGTTGTTCATCGGGATTGGAGTCGAAGAGTTTCCGTACAGTCTCCTCCTCCACACACACATAGATAATACGAAGGACTTTCCTCTCGAAGCGACCAATAAATCTCCTCGTCCGCTTTGGTTAGTGTCCATGATTCTGCGCTATACAGCAGGACTGGGATTATCAAGGTCTTATGCAGGAATACCTTGGCTTTTCGAGGCATTTATCTATTTCCCTCAAGCCCAATAACACAGCGATTGGTAAGGGTCCGATTTATCTCAGCGGCGGCGTCATTTCCAGATATTACTGCGGAGCCTAGGTAAACAAAGCCTTTCACTGATTCGAGTTATAGATGTCTCTAACAACGTTTTGTCCAAGACGTCGATGTTGGTAGGCAGCATGGACTTTGTCTTACCCTCATTGACTGCAAGACCCATCTTAGACGTTTCCTTCCTCGATGCTCACAAACGCCCCACTGACCGCCCGTTGTGTCATTCCGATGATGTCAATGTCATCGGCTTATGCGTGCACCTGCAGTAGGTACGATCTTCTCGAGAATTATGTTTAAAAAGTGGCCTTGTCCAAATACTTTCTTGACATCAAAGCTCTCGGAAAGATGCTTACCGGCATTGACGGAGCAATGGGCATTCTTCATAGTCATTCGACGGACAAGTTTGCCAGGGATGCCAAAACTAAACAATAGCTCGTCTCTATAAAGTCGATAAATAAATGGAGGGTATTTGGTATTTTTTTCATGATCTGCCGTAATGTGAATATTTGGTCAATGGTGGATTTCGCTGCCCTGAACCGGCACTAATATTGACCAATCAGGCTGCAGACGCTTACACAAGACGGAAGTATTCTAGACTGGATTAAGAACGTCTTAACCAGTAGAAGCATCCAATCTGAATTAGGACAGTAGGACACCACATACAAGTTTTAGCCCGCAGGACGGGCGTACTTTCCCCTCTTCTCTGAATACTAGTGGTGGACGAAATTTTCAAGGAACTTAGTTACGGCGGTTCAAAGCCAATAGCCTATGTAGACGATATATCCAGCCCTAGCCGCGACAAGCTAATTTCTTCACACTATTACAGATATTATGGAAACTTCTCTGATTTAGACAGAAATTCGGATATACTTAGGCGTAATAATAGATAATAAACTAAGCTAGAAACAAAATATTCCGGACCGTATAAGAAAGGCGGTGGTAGCTGTTTATACTTGTAGGAATCTCCTTGGCCCTAAATGGGAACTCAGGTCGAGAATGGCACAATGGATGTATACAGCGGTCGATAGATCAATTCTAACAAAAGGCATCCTTGTTTGGTGGCCAGCATTAAGAAACAAAGCAAATCTGAAAAAATATAGGTTGTATCCAGAGATCTGTGTATATTTGCATCACGGGTGCAGTTCGTTACACAACCGCATCCGCCATGGAAACAATGCTACAGCTGCTTCCCTTGGACATTTACGGGAAGTTGACAAATACGAGAGACTGATGGAATGCAACCGTTGGAGCAAAACACCACAGCTTAGGACACATGGATATAATCAAGAAAGCGAACATCCCGAAGCATATAGATTATATAGCGCCCATCGTAGACTTCGGAAACAAAACTGACCCAGATAGAGATCTCCTTCTCCCTGTCCCTCCGACCTAACCACTGTAGAGCATTCGAGGTAGAAGTAAAAGCTATGGAAGAGGCTGCGCGCTTACTGTCAATGAACCCGATAGAAGGGCTATCTATCGCTATCTACGTAGACAGTCAGGCGGCCATCAAGGATACACCATCAATTAAATCAAAGATAAAAAAGCTAAAACCTTGCCGTCTATCTCTCAGGAATCTCCCCGGTTAGATGCAACCTAATTCCAGGCAACGAAAGAGCTGACGAGTTAGCTAGAGCAGGGGCGGGCCTGCCATTGGCAAATAATCAGGACATCCTATCCAGCTGCGACGCACATACAAAGTCGACTTTCCCTGCACTCAGGACTGGCTCTGGCCAGAATATGAGCCAGGAAAAGAATGTAGTCGAATCTTCACTGATGGCTCCAAGACCAATGAAGAACCTGGCACTAGTGCTTTCGTAGAGAGCGACAACATTAGACTCCACACCACATTAGGTAAATTTGCGTCGATCTTCCAAGCGGAAACCTATGCGATCACGAATTATATTGTGAAGAACAGGTGGAAGGGGCGAAGTATTTGTGTCTGTAGCGACCGCCAAGCTGTGCTTAAGGCCCTACTCAACCCTTTAACCACTTCCAAGATAGTCCAAGAATGCAAGTCTTCTCTAAATTGGATCGGCAGGTTCAATCACGGGAAATGACATCGCCGATGAACTTGCTAGACAAGGGTCAGAGGGTCTGCGTTGGGACAACCCGCGTCATCGGTTAGTGCTTACATCGATGGATGGGCTTCTCGAGAGCACAACCGGAGGTGGCATGACTCTCCAGGATGTAGACAAACCAAGTGCATAATCCACATAATGTCCGCAAAAAATCCGCGACATTCTTGTTATCTCTTAACAGAAAAGACTGCAGATGACTTACCGGCGTACTAACGGGCCACTAAACCTTCGCCAAACACCTAAATGTGCTTGGCCTAAGCGACGAAACCCTCTGCGACACCTGTGGAGAAGACGACGACACTGCACAGCACTTCCTCTGTCACTATCCCGCCTTTGCTCGGATCAGGTGGCAGTTATGTGGTACTGATGAGATGAGAGCTGATGATGCAGGCTCCTCCGGAATACCGTGAAATGTCATTAAATGTAGGTTGCTACCTAGTAATACAATGGACTAGTTTTTTGAGTCTGAGTGCTTCAGTGTAGTGTTCAAAAATCTCAGACAAAAATAACAGGACATCCTGTACTCCTCGCTTTAAGTAATCAACGCCTTGTTTCTTGCAGATGCCATTAATACCGACAATTAGACTTGGATGGAATTACACTTGCACTTGCATGACTTCGAGGCTAATCTGGCCTACCACAATTCCAAAGAAAACAAGTACTCTCCCAAAATTAACCAGGAATGAAATCAGTAATGTTATGGGCATTATTACCGATCATTGCACGCTAGAAGAATGGAAACCATCCACAACGCCTTCAACAGGAGCTGCACAGACGAGGAGGAAGAAGAAACGGCATTTCACTACCTCGGGACCTGTCCAGCACTTGCAAGAACAAGGAAAAGCACACTAGGCAGCTATTCATTCACCAGCCTGGAAGAAATGTCAGACAAAAAGATTCGGGACATACTAAAATTCATCAAGAAATCAAATTGACTGCAACTCAACAAAGGAGTGGATCACCAGGGATAGGCCACTAGGATACCAGTAAGCAGTTCGGTGTTAGTTAGTCCTCTTGATTAAAGAGGAACTGGTGAATCAATTACCGGACAGTGATGTCACAATGGATCCAACTAGGTTTTAAGTGAGTCACAACTGCTGCGACAATCACTTTAACCTAACCTAACCTACACGACATGTCAACAAAGATCTTACTTTAAGATCGGGCAAACGATGCTGATGTTCCATCCGTCGGGCATACTTTCATAAGACCAGACTTTATAGATGAGTTGGTGTATGGACTCTACCAAGTCATCGCTAGCTGCTTGGAACAGTTCCGCAGGCAGTCGAACGGCGCTAGTAACTTTGTTTGACTTTAGTTGGGCTATTGCTGCCGTAACTTTTACTGAGGTCGGGAGGGCGGAATTCTAGAGAAATTGCTATATCGATGATCAACTTCCTGTAGTTGCAGTGTAGCCTGTATTGCTGCTCAAAAATGTGGACCCAAACAGAAGCTGACAAAAGACTCACCATCAATGTTTCCTTTTCGAGATTTTGTCAGTTTGGTCGTCTTATCAGTCAGTTCGCTGTCAATCAAGTTGAGAGTGATCCGACTTTGCTCTTGAACCATACATCGATGCCGTAATAAGCCTCAATAAGTAATGCTCGTTTCAATAAACCCTCAAAAGGCCCTAACATCCGATCCCCACAACAGCAGTCGTTCAGGGTAAGACCGCCTCGGTTGCTTCATTCATAAATACAAATCACCCACCTGTTGCACTGGACCACGAAACCATATAAGCCCCACATTTCACCATGCCATCGATCCTGTTTGGACAGCGCCATGTCCAAGACAGTCACTTGGCCAAATATCGCGTTTCACTTTCCATTAACCTGCCATCCGGCGAGTGACTTTCCCCCGCGCCACACTCTCGTCGAATGTAGGCTAAGCGCCCCTTAATCCCCCCACAATGCTACAGCAGCGAATATATGGGTCACAAAGAAATCAATTTGCAATTGTACGAGCCGCCGCACGCATCTGCAGCCAAACAACCAGGAAAGCAAATTCACACAGATTTCATTCCATTTTCGCTTTCGTTTTGTTTTTCTGTTTTGTCCAGCCTCCGTTCTCTCCGCGGTCATCATTCGCATTCGCCGGCCACCTCTCGTCGCCGCCTTGTGATTTAATTTAAATTTATATTTTATTACGTGAACACTGACTGCATCGTATGCCGTCGAGCCGGCCATAAGCGACGACGATGCCGTAGACATCGGCGCGCGAAGACTTAAGCCAGCATTAGACGATTGCATAATGACACCGAAGTGTCCATCTCGCTGTGTGCTGCTGGCGGACTCGTTAGTTTCACTCGCTCGCTCGCTCGTTCGTATGTATGGGGCCAACACACGCTAGGCATTCCTCGGGGCACAATTTATATTGTCTTCGGGCGCAAAGATGTCTGAGTTAGTTACATTCCGACGGCGATCTCAGTCGTGACGAAAGGTGGTTTCTTTCGGGCCCACTGGCTGCGGCTGCCGCAACTGCTGGCCGCTTCTGTCAATCGCTATCGCGTCGAGGCAAGTTCAAATCTCACAACAGATCGGTTTTGAAAAGAAAACCGAACAAAAAACCGTGTTGATCCTCTTATAACGGCGGTGGTGACAGCTTTTGTTCGGCGAGCCGTTATTGATGGACGTAATGAAGGCTTAGCGCAGGCCAATGGGCTTTCAAATTGCTGCTCGTAAAAATGGTGCCATTAGCATGCTGACGGAAATGCGATCTAGTTCGCATTCGCAGCCACACGTGGACCTCTAAGTCGGCGGTGGTAAAGTGTGCTAGGGATTTAATGGGAGCCGGGCTAATAGGCTGGACTGCACTGAGCGAAAGGGGAGGGCGCATCAAGACAGCTGCCACGACGCGACGGCCATAACGGCGGGATGAATTATGGCGCGGTTTAATGGTGTGCGAATGCTTTGAAAATGCTCAGCCCGGTGGTAGCCAGTAAATTACCAAATAATGAGCAATAAATTCATGAATGTTTGCAAGCTACTGCGGCCTCTCTGTGAGCGCATGGCAATTATTTGTGATTTAAGAAGGGAGGAGCAAATGGCTGCAGTTCATGGCAGCGGCTAGGAGGTGCGAAGTGCCACGGACGTTTGCGCTGCAGTTCGATAAGATCAAGGCAACTTTTCTTTGAGTGCAGAAAGGTGTTGAGATCATCTGCTGCTGGTGATCTCCAGAGTAAAGTATTTTGGCGTACGAAAGCCATGAGGGATGAACAATTCAAGAGAGATCACAAATGAAGCTGGTGTTTGTCGATTTGATGAAAGGTAACCGTGCAGAGTTGAAGACAATTGCTATAGCTAACAGCAGAATTAAATGGAGAGAGTCGTCTTTTTCGAAAATCGTTTTTAATTGTTTGACCCAAGTTGTCGTTGATTCTTCTAACGGTTCTGGTTCTTTGTGAGAACACTTGCATAGTTTGCTTATGTTACTCTCGTACTGTTTTTTTTCCAATCCCCTTTAAGATGTTTGAATACGCTCACCCCAGTTGTCTGAAGAATGTGAGTAGTTTTTGGAGGCAAGGCATACAACATTATAGGCTTTATCGCAACAGCGCGTTCAGGCGTTTGGACTTCAACATTTGAAGTGTAGGAATAGGGTGGTCGTGAGTTGATATTTCACATACCGTAATATCGTAAGTCCGAGCACAAAGTTCTAGAAACAGCTCCACTCTACTCACCCTGTTTTCTGGCACATCGAAGAACTACTTTTAGCTTCGTTCGAAATTATAATGGGATCTAGTAGAATGTCGTTATACGAAACCTTGGAGTATGAAATTGATCACAACTTTAATTGCAACCATTAAGGGGTTAGGACACACTAGAATTTTCGAAAAATCGTTTCTTCTTTTCCCCCAAGACCTCAAGAATGATGAAAATATTATGGCCGGGAAAAAATCTCTAAGTACTCGGTTTTCGAATTTTAGTACAAGGACCATGTCAATATTATTCATGATTTTCTAATACTCAAAACTTCAAACGCTTGTATCTCAAAATTGCACTTTTTAATATTTTTTAAGTGAAACTTCTATACGCTCGCCTGCGGGTAAAGCATTCATATGTTACGAAAACCGACACTATTTTACTTCCCTCAATTTCGAGAATATGTTCGTTGCATACTTTTAGTAGACACAGAATTCGTTTGGAATTATGGTTTCAGTTTTAAATAAATTAATTGACGGGTTGTGGGAAGTGGAACTCTTGCAGCTAAGCTACTTACCGGAAGTTACGGGGAGCCGAGTACTATATAGAAAGTTAACGGTAATTCGGAGCATAGAACCGTTGGTCGGTAATAACGCGTCCTTTATCGGCAACGCAGTGCGTGGCATTATGCGCAATCGACGGACATTAATTAAGAATAAAACGATTGTTGATCATTTTCCGTTAGTAACTGCCTGCGCCATGTCGATCCACAAATATCAAGGTGGCATTCAATGGGACCTTTTAGAAGTACCACAAAAATCACTCGCAGCAATTATTGTACGTAGCATTAACGCGCGTAACGAGTATCGAAGGACTCACACGAGATAACGATGCAACTTTTTATCATGGACGAAAAACACCAACATCGACGGTCACTGTGCAGGGGGATCTATAGAAACTCAGTTCGAACCGATTAATGACAATAGACAGACTCCTCTTAGATTCCATTATTGCACGGAGAGGATTGTCTATATGTTCTTTAAATTGTGGCAATTTTCGAAAGGAAACTGCTGCGAATATGGTCTCACCTTCGACAGGCACAATCGAAAACGCCACAGTAACAAGAAGCTTTACGACGAAGCACGCATCATCCCCCTGCAACAGTACATGGTGACACTGTTTAGAAAGCAGCTTCTAGACATCATCGACCATCCTAGCGAGGCATTCAGGAACCGGAGAAACACAATCCCCGGACACTATATCAAAGCGCTTAGTCTGCTAAGCGAACACAATCTTTCCAACGACATGGCTTCTACAAGAGCAGTGATGGCAGTCATCATCGGGGCTAAATCCCACACCAACCATCACCCCATCCCAAAATGACCAACTTGGACACACGAATCTGTACGCCCGATGTAAGCACTGGAGATTCCAGGATATAAGAAATAAAAACGAATGCCCAGATTCACAGTGGACGTTTAAACTCCATTTTTGGTTTAAACTTCAGTTAAACGTGTGTCGTTCATGTATTCGATTTCACAGTTTCGTTTAAACCTCGAACGGAGTTAAATTTGTAGTGTAAGTTAGACGAGAGTTTTCTTCCGTTTTAACCTCAGTTCCGCAACTCAGCCATTTTGTTTCGCTAGACATCTGTTGTTCGATAATGAGATCCATTCCTTTTGAACTCATTTGCAATGTATTCCCATTCCGCAGCTTTTTCCTGCCTTGGTTGATTATTAAAATCTTTGTTTGCCGATGACAGCAAAGATGCGCTACAAAAGTTCAAAACGAATGCACCAAAAGCAATTGTACTATTTTCAAAGTATGTACCGTTGAAAAAATCCCATGCCTGTGTGTTGCCTAAGTTTTTGGTTGAAATTGAGGCGAATCCATCCATAAAACATAAAACCATTACTTTTTGGCCATACGATTTTCTATGAATTTATCCAAAATGTCAAAATATCCAAAAACTCAAAGTCCATTCGGAGTCCTCCAATCAATTTATCACATTCAACAAATAGCGTGACAATTTCTCTCAATTTCTATAGAAATGTATGTAACCTCCATTTAAAAGGTCATAAACTCCGTGCAGTCAAAGTGACAACTTGTCAAAAGAGCACGCGTGCAATGCTTGACAGTTCGAAAACAGTACAATGACACACGTTCAATAACTCTGCGATTAGTTTTGTGTCTTGGCTGAAAACAGGTTCAATTGCACGCCGAACAATGGCGTGAGTCCTGTTGTTGACATTGAGATGAGCAGGTTGCCCTACTCACCTGCATCTTCCAGCCAAACGGTCGGTTCATGTGTGTAATGCATCGACAATACGAAGATGGCTTGACATTTCCCAAATGTCAAACCAGATGAGCTGATCGTCCGCAACGGCACGGCGCGGCGACTGTTTGTTTAGTTCACTGCTGAAGATGGTCGTACCATCCGATGGGGGTACAATTACCGGCCCATTGTTCTGACAACGAGATGTTTATGCATTCTTATTTGTGGTAATTTCTTTGTCCTTTAATGTCATTTGCTCTCCGGTGAAGAGTTGATTGCTGAGAGTTTCGTCAGATGAGCTCCGGTGACACGATGTAATGGCTGTGCTCGCAGAGTGTTTCGAGCAAAGAGGGTCAATGATTTTGTGGCTCTGTTCAGTGGACTTAATCTGACATCTCGTCACAGGGAAATGCAATAATCAGTGGCCTGTCTGCCAGATCATTGTCAGCCATTTAAGTGATTCCAACTTTCTCCTTCTCAGTCTGTTGAAGTGATCCCCTGCAATTCACCGATTGAGTCTTCCACTTCCACAAAGTCGAAGACCCTTCAGTTCATGCGATTAAAACATTTCTTCTCCCGATCGTGGGACAGAGTGACACACAGTGGACGTGATGGAAAAGCCAGCAAAGTGATTCCCTTCTGCCATCCCTTGGCATGGCACGACACACAACAGCAAGAAGAACGATCAAGATTGCAGTGGCATTTCAATTTAGTTTGGCATATACAAGGTAAGACTGCACAAGCACTGCAGCACCTCAGCACTAGTCCCTGGAAAGGTCTGTGCAGTCTAAACATACGTATTTGCATTTACACGTCTGAAAATGTTTGTTTGCTACCCACAGCGACACACCATCGCCGGAGACGGATTCATTTTGGCTGAGATTGTGCAACTGAGAGTCACGATTCGTTTGGAAAATTAAACGCTACCTACGACCGAACAGATCATAGCTCTCTTTGAACGATTTGAAGTTGTGCTGTCCAGAGTCCAGACAGTGTCCGCTTGTCGTCGATGTTTGTTGAAATTTTCCATCGGCATGACATCCGCTGCGGTGTTGTTTGCGCGGTGAATGGTGAATTGTCTCACCGTCTAGGAGAATTGTATCACGAGCCAGTCGGTTCTAGAGACCACCGCCAGATGCACTAGTTCCGTGATGGTTCCTGGTGATTTTTTTCAAAGTCGTCACGCTGCCCACATGGCGCGTTTGTTTTCTTTTCATGACCTTACTAGCGTCTGTGCGAGACTGCGATCTGATCAGAAGTCATGATCGACCCTGGAATCTGATCTGTTTCAAAGATGAATCGATTTGCACGACGGCGGAGTGTGTGAGCCGTCTAGCAGGTCGTATCCGGTGAGGAACTCCGACTCAACACAGAGTTCATCGAGGAAGAAAACTCCAAATGGTACTGAGAAAGACCCCTGGGGCGTGCCTATACCACTTCTTGGAGTCGTTCTGGTCTCGTTAGACTGATTTCATGCATCAAACAATTAGTCTCAATCGGTCTTCGACCGTGCGGAACTCAAATCAACCTCTGCTTAAGCATTAGTTATATGCGGCGATGATAAAACGCAATTAAAAGCGCAAGCTGGTGCACATTTTCAATTGTTTATTGCCCTTTGAAAAGCAATCACAGCCGACTGCTGGTTCATTCCGCATCGTACGTGTGCCTGCCATTTTAATAACCAACTTCAATCTTTGCTTCCTAGTTTGCTGCTTGTGGAGAAACAGAGAAAAAAAACACCGCTAGCTGCTTGCCATGTAACTCCAGCCGTCCGACGACGTTGCAGACCCGACATTTCGCCCGAATACTCCGCTCGTCCATCGAGGCGATAGTCCAATCCAAAGCTTGTATCTCAATAAATTTGAATAAATCGTTGAAAGGTCTGCATAAATCTTCTCCCAGAGCCGTCCTGTCATAATTCTCTTTCGCTCAAGCGCATGCGATGCCCAGTCTGAGCAGCGGCTCCAGATGCTTGATCCACACACACACAACAGTCGGAGATTGAGAAGATTAATCACTTTGTCCTCAGGAGGAATTGCGTCATAAACACAATACAGGGACCCCGGGACACAGCACCCGGGGGGTAATTAAAATATTTATTGGCCGCAGAGCGAAATAAAGGCTCCCAGAAGGCTCGCAGAGCGCGTGCGCATGCTCACTGCCGCGCCGCACTAAATGAAGATGCTGTACAGGCCCAGTCAGCGGGATGAATCGAGATCTGCTGCAGCTGCGCGGCATTGTCCGCCAGGCGTTGGGTAATGGATATGCGGTAAGCAGGCCACGGTTAATGTCTTCAGAATGACTTCTAAGCAACTCGCAGCAAAGGTCAGATCGCTGTGTTTTGCGTTAACCAGCAGCAAACGGCTGCTTAAGTGGATGCCACTTTATGTGATTCGATTCACAGATAGACACTCGAGTGGCATTTCACGAGGAAGGACAATGCTACCGCGCTTTGTTCTGTAAATCGATGTTAATTAAATTTTTTCCACCCGAAGCCTCGGGTAGCATCTCAATCAACATTAGCAGCCTGTCTGTCAACGTGTCTGAGCTTTGCATTCTGTGTGAGCGGCAGGCCTCGAGGCATGCGCATCTCGCCGAGACATTGTTAATAAATACTCGGACTAATGATTGCCGCATGCAATCGCGGAAGCAGAGGCGCATTTATTAAAGTCTGCGACAGCATTAATCTTTCTCCTTTGATATTGTTCGGTTGTAGGCCTAATGAGGCCCATTAGGCGAGGCTTCTTCGCGATTGTCGTTGCTTGTCGTCGCCGCTGAGAAATGGAATCATTTCTTTTTCTCTAGACGAGGAAAGTATTTCTTGTTTGGCTTTCCTTTCTCTGAAGGGGGAGACTTGAGGAATGTGAACAAAGGTGTGGCTTCTTCATGCGTTTGTCAAGATTTCTTTCTAAATTAAGCCGGGATTTAGTTGTGGTGGTAGTGATTAGGGCGACATAGGTTTAATGGCCTTATGCAAGCCCAGTTCTGAATTTCAACTGTTGACTATTCCGGTCAGTTAATCCTTTGATTAGTGTCCTTCTGATGCTCCACTGTTGGTGTTCCTGTGTAGGTGCAGGGCGTCACAGTTGGTGTTCCCATAATGAACAACGTATGAACAAACGTCACAAGCTTTTCAATTCTATTTCGTCTGAGAGCGCTACAGTCCGGGTGGACCTAGGTCTCAACCAACAAGACTCTCCAGCTGGAAATATCTCTAGTCAGTTATGCATTTCAGGCAGTGTTGGGACATTACCACAATTGTAGTAGATCTACATTTATTTTGTGAACATTTTCAAATCTACCACCTCTACTACCCAAAGTGCAAATCGATTTCCGACTTTATACCATTTCTTGTTCCTTATTTCGTAACCCCTAAAATATGTTCACAAAATTACAAAGCACTTTTTAAACTGACGACTGTGTTACAAAAATGTGAACGCAGAGGAGAGTGAAAAGTTGTTGTTAACGTAGTATGTGAAATTTCTTAGAAATTGAATTGGTTAACCACGTCTACCACGCTTTTTTCAAATCTAGCATCGATTTTCTTCGGGATCTACTACACTTGGAGAATTTTAAGCCCCAACACTGATTCCAAGTTGACTGCGGTCCCTCTCCACTGGTGTGCACCATCGGTTTCGTGGGCGTTCTCAATTGCCCTCCCCCAATGGAACGGAGGCGAGGATTCTTCGGGCTGGAGTAGTGTTGTCTGGGCCTACTTAACATAGGCCTTGAATTAGTAGTATACATATCGTGGTTGAATAGTTTTTACCAAATGTCATCAACGTAAACCGGACCAACATTTGAACACAGAACTTTTCTCTCGAAAAGTCGAAGGCCTTCTTCATCTGCTCTTAAATTCTCCATGTTTTGTTTTTCGAAAAGACTGCGAGGCAATGCAAATTGTTTGCAGGGTCATACAACTTTTGCGGAGCCCATTCCAAGACGTTTGGATGCGTCAAAATGTCAGGAGGTCTTATGTCTTTAGTGGATTTCTTTGAAAGGTGTATGCCAAGATTTTACTCAAAGACGTGGCGCCAACTGATTTGGCTCATTTGCGAACTGAAGCACTCACTTCTATTTTGCAACTCGTATTTTACACTCGAATGCGACTGAACTCGTTTTTTTCTCTTCTTCTTCTTCTTCTAATGGCGCTACAGTCCGGGGTGGACCTGGGCTTCAGTCAATAAGCTTCTCCAACTGGCACGATCTTTAGCCAGCTGCCTCCAATTTCGCGCGCCAAGTTGGTTGAGGTCCTTCTCCACTTGCGTGCGCCATCGGTTCCGTGGGCGTCCTCTATTACGTTGTCCCACTGGTTCGGAGTCGAAGACTCTTCGGGCTGGAGCAGTGTTCCACATGCGCTCTACATGACCTAGCCATCTTAGGCGTTGAATACGTAGACGCCTGACCAGGCTCATGTCGCTGTATAGCCCGTATAGTTCATGGCCGAATCTTCTGCTCTAAAAACCATCAACGCAAACAGGAGCACAGATGGAGCGCCAAACTTTTCTCTCGAAAAGACCAAGGACTTCTTCATCTGCTCTTGAGATTGTCCAGGCTTCTGTGCCACAGAGCAGGACTGGGATGATCAGGATTTTTTCTCTACAACCCACAATTACCGAACAGGGTTGCTCTCGTATATGATGCATCGGATTCGATTTTTTTGTTCCGATTTGTTGAAAGATTTGCCTGAGAGAATGAGTTCTGAATATCATTATTTTCTGACAATCATTTCACCGGCATTCTTCCTCTCCTGTGCCTGCCAGCTTCCTTGCATCTTCCAAGCCTTTTGTCGTCGTTCCCATCTCGCTGTTGCCAACTCGTCGTAAAATAACCGCTGATTCTTCCTCTAACCGACCGGTTATAAATGGTTTAGAAATATTACTTTCATTGAGGTTGACATTTGAGAAATAAGATCAGCTGTAAATTGGGATTATCATTTCAAAGAATTCCTTGACGGAATATTTACGTAACGCTGAAACGGTTGCACCAACAGCTGTGCGTGTGCGTAACCCCAGTTTTCACTGGGACTTTGAATAGAAACACACTCCCAACCGAATTTAATTAGACATCGTGCTCAATTGTTCTGTAAGTAAAGAAAGAGAATGCAGCATGTTCAGCTGTTGTTTTATCCCAAATGGCCTACACTGGTCAAAGATGGTCACAGACTCTGATGCAGAATGAGCTAGATCGAACAGAAATTACTTTCCTTGCCTTCAAACATCAGCGTGATTGGCACTGAGCAGCAAACCGCGATAAAAGACGAGAAACATGCTATATGCGTTCCCAACCAACTGTCAGAACGAATAAACCCCTCCAGAGCTGCTGCCACACCCCCTTCAAACCAGCTTGACACCCGGTGAGGGAGTTAGCGTCTTCCGCGATCAAATAAATGATAAATCTCAAAACTGCTTTCATTTGCATTTGCGTGACACAAAGCAGTACGACTTACATAAACTTCGAAACTACTATCACCCGAACGCCACCCGGGCGAGACAAGATTCTTTATCGCGAAACACGCCGCCGCCGCAACGGGTGTTAGTCCCAGCGGCGTGCAATTTGGGAAATTAAACACTCGGATTCAAAGTCCACTGAGGCACTTTCGAATGGCAGCCAGACCGGACAGCAGTGCAGAGAAAAGCACACACACGTGATTCAATCGAGAGTTGCTCCAGAAAAGTTGATCGAATTTACATTTTTTCCGCCACTACTCCGTGTGCCTCGGGAGTCGACTGCGAGTACGATTATTTAATCCTGTGGCAGATCGCCAGCGCAGTCGCAGTGGTCAGCAGTCGGAGGAGAAAGACAGTCGTGCCGTCGGCTGTGGCACGCAGTTGTTTCTTCTGCGAGTGCTGGTCGTTCGGAGGAGAATGCCTATGAGGCTCGACCGTCATGGTTTGCCGGATCGAAAGTAGACCAGAGCACTTGTTAGTGGTGGCGGTCGAGTCGAGTCGAAGGCATTCAAAGGGCACGACAGTGGTTGATATGGGTTAATCGATAAGTTATGAGCTGCCTTTGGTTTCCGACATCGATTGAATGCGAATGCAAACAATCTCGTGCCAATCGAAGCGGACAAATTACTTGTATAGGCGTCTTATTCGACCACGTTTGTTGGTTTAGCGTTGCAGTCAGTCCTGTGGCGGGCGATTGGGTGGAGGGACGTTTTTTGAAGCTGTTGCATTTAGTGGCAGAATGTTTAAATGGAAGCAAAGGCTTTCGAGTCAGTATTATGCCCAATCGTAGTGCCACTTTAGGCTTAAGGGAGACATTGTCTGTACTTTTGGTTTTAAGCTCGGGATCTATGGTCTATGTTGTGTATCCTTTGAGGACCGCTAGAAACAAGTCCTTTTCAACCCGTATGAACGTTTGTTTAGTATTCCCAGCATCAGCTACGGCTTTACGTCTTCTTTCTTTCTCTGTTTCTCTCTGTCCCTTAGCTCTGAAGATGAGTATGGTGTATGATCATACATCACTGAAAGGAAACGACTTCATAGATAACACTGGTCAGCAAAATTACACTTTTTTCCTGTTGCATGAGGTTTTGCAACTGTCTTACTAATTCGATGACGCTGACGCTCTGCCTTCGGTTTGTGACCATATTGTCCATACTATTGTACTAGTTACACAGTAGACTTAACTTTTATAAAACTTTCAAAAGTGTTTTCTTTTCCATGCTGGCACTGTCGTTTAAACATCAGTTCTGCACCCTCTTCTGACATCTCATGTTCGGTAATGAGATCCATTCCTTGTATTGGAAATCATTTGCAATGGATTCACATACAGCAGTTTTTTCCTTCCTCGGTTGATTATCAAGATCTTTGTGCTCCGATAACAGCAAGGACGTGCTACAAAAGTTCAAAAGTGATAGACGAAAGCGTTTTTAATCTTAATAACACTCGGAAACCCTTACAAATTGTACCCAATTTTTGATCGCATCACACAAACGAAGTTCAACTGAGCGGAAGTTCAAATTTCCCTGTGACGCCGGACTAAGTAAACCAAAAACTTGAATTCGGTTTAAGGTTCTACTCGACTGAAGTTGGAACCTTCACTGTGAAACTGGGCATTAAGCAATCAAAATAGTTTTTGTTTCACTTGTTTAAAGAATGTCGCTTGAATGGGTCTGAGTTTGTAAAACAAGCCTTAACCCAAAAATCTGCGTGGAATGAATTTGTTTGGGGAGTGATAAATGTCTTGCGAAATAAGAAGTCGACTAGCTACCCTCAATACGTTGAGCAACTAATGCTGCACTTTCAGCATTGAGCATTAAATTACATTTCCCCTTCAGTCATTTGGATCGTTTTTCGTGAAAAGCTGGGTGACTTAAGTAAAGAGCAAGGATCAGGACATTTGCTCTATAGAAGAGCGATACCAAGGTTACTGACATTCAAATATGACGGCTGACTATTGCTGGAACATTCAGCGTAGTTCTCCTGGCTCGACTTATGTAAGAAAGTCGTATAAAAGATGATTTCATTCAAGTTAATTTTGTTTTAATAAAAGATTAAACTGGTATATTTTTTGTAAAAATTCTCTCCTTCATATCTCAATAATTAGAGCTGCTAATAGAAAATTGACTTCAAATTTGTCAATCAACCGGGTAAATCCATTTAGCATCGGGTATACAACAAATACGGTTGATTGTTGCAGCCGATGTGTTTTCATCGTTTCGAACCAGTCTCTATTTGGTTGTACAAAAATGTACTCACGGTGCGACGAATTGCCTGCAGACTGAAGTCATCAGTCAAGCTGGATGACGCAGTTGGTTGAGTGCCTGCCCTTGATTAGAGGGGTGGCCGGTTCGAGTCCCAGTCAAAGCAAAGTTAATACGCTTTGTCCGTTTTTCAAATCTGGTCCAGTCCAATTAACGGCACTATCACTGGAGTTGTGGATCAGTGGTAGTAGTCTGACTATGGGTTTCACAATGGACCAACAGTGGTCTAAGTGTGCTGACGATTGCGCTGGGAGTCGACCTACCGAAGTCACCATGACGACTGAACTCACGACGAAATTTGTGCTGCGTACTTACAACTGACCCCAAAATTTCGTTATTTTTAATAATTTCGTAAATTATTATTTTAATTACTGTTTGTGGTCCAGTATAACGAATGCCAATACACTTTTTTTTTACTACTTTAACGGTACTAAAACCCGGGCAACCACCAACGGATAAAAAGTTATGTAGATCAATTTCACCACTCCCGAAAATGTCTAGGGTTTTGAAAAAAATCTACATAGACGTATAAGTTTAATTGTGGAAGAAAAACAGCTTAATCCAAATCACCAATTTGGTTTTAGAAGTAAACACTCAACTATTGACCAAGTACATCGCATAACTGATGTAGTAGAAAAGGTATTTGAACAAAAGCTCGTTTGCTCAGCCGCATTTCTAGATGTTTCCCAAGCCTTTGACAAAGTCTGGCACGAAGGCCTGAAATATAAACTTAAACGATCTCTACCGGGGAAACTTTATAGTCTTCTAGCGAACTATCTCTCTGAGACTCTTCCGAGTAAAACTTGGAAATGAATTAGTCTGCCTTTAAAAAACATAAATGCTGGTGTAGCGCAAGGGAGTGTTCTTGGTCCTCTGCTATACCTGCTGTATACGAGTGATTTACCACAAGAAGAACACACTGTTCTAGGCATATTTGCTGACGACACCGCCATTTTGATAACAGCCAAAAAGGTAGAAGAGTCTCCATCAAAATTACAACGCGCACTGTATCAGATACACGAATGGATGAGCTTTTGGCGAAGGCAAATCTTATCAATTTTACTTATAGGCAAGTTGATAACTTGCCAGTCTTTCTAAATCGTGTCCAAATACCTTTCGGTAATGAAGCGAAATACCTAGGGATGACTCTTCACGTAAACCTCAAGTGGAAAGAACACATTAAAAAGAAACGTGCAGAACTTGACAAAAAATACATTGATATGTACTGACTTATTGGTAAGCACTCCAAGCTAAGTATTGACAAAAAATTGCTTGTATACAAGCAAATCTTAAAACCTGCTTGGACGTATGGCATACAACTTTGAGGTTGTACGAAAGCAAGCAATATGAATATTATACAGACTTTTCAAAACTAGGTGCTTAGAACTATTGTTAATGCACCATGGTATATTAGAAACGACGATATCCACAGAGATCTAGAAATTTTACCAGTCCAAGATGAAATCAAAAAAATCACAAACAAACATAAGCGCCGCATGGAAGAGCATACAAGCTCTGCAGTTTATTCTATCCTTGAGGAAACTAACATCTTGCACCGACTTCAAAGGACTAAACTCCTTGATCTCGTGCGATGTAGGCTATCGCCTATGGTTGCGGTGTTTGTAGGAACATTCATTGGAGACCTGTCAAACGTATCTAAATCAAGAAATCCAAAGTACTGGATAAGGGCTTCACTTAGTTGTTGTCGAACATAACATTTAAAGGGAGGTGGTTTAGTGAGTAAAAATCTCACACTTTTATGGTAGAACGTTCGCCATAGAGTATTGTTGAAGACTTCCACCCACCCACGGGAAAAGAATCCACTTTTTTCTTATGCATAAGTCTCTATATAACAACCAAAAAAAAAAAGAGTCGACACTCGCATAACGAATGGAGGACGCAAAGGAACTCCCATGACTGGGGATGTGTGCATGATTATTGGTCTGGTGTCCAACTGGTAGATACTTTAACTTTTTGTTACTAACTTTTGTAACTTATAATATTCGTACATTTATTTAACGTTTCGCGCAGGAAACATTTTTTTCGATTTAACGAATAGGCGTGGACATTATGTCATTCATTATACTGGACCACCATTGTGATGCATGAGAAAATGGGAAAACTTATGCCTGAAACACAATAGGACTTTGCTGCTGGCGTTTTTCACGTTACGAGTCTAGAGTTTCAAGTGCGCTTTGAAATGGCAACTCAATTTCTGTTTGTTTTCAAGTCACAATTCCCACATGAAAAATATTGTGTCCTTACTACTCCACTAATTTCACCCGATAAATTAACATCAGTCAGCTGTTGCCATTTCTCAAATGTCAGTTGACTCTCAATTTGAGCGAAGATCTCTCTAGAAAGATCTCTATAAGGGAGTGTGAGTGAAAGCGCTTCTCGCACTGATCGAAAAATCCTTACGTGAATCTGCCCCCTTACGTTTTATGACATTGCTCTCATTTCGCTCCAGAAAGCACCAAGTCGTATTTTGTGCATAGCATATGATTTGCGTGTGTTGAATGAAAACGCCAGCAGCAAAGCCCTATTGTGTTTCGCGCATTACTGACTTACCTACTTTGACAGCTGGTTGTCAGTGGTAATTTTGACAGCTACTGAAGTACATGGTGTAACGAATATAAGGTGTGCTGGACAGTTCTGTTGAGGCCCTGCGTGACGTCATCGCGGGAATTTGTATGTCAACAGAAACTTAAAGGCGGAAACAGATAAACATTTTCCCATACAAAAAAAAACAAAAAAAGGATTTGTTTTCAACATTTTCGTACTCAATATAGTTTCTGCAACTGTTTACTGCATATTGTTGCATTTTCCAATTTGCAATTGAATTCCTCTTTTTCATTCTTCATTTTTTGAATATACGAAATTGAATTGTAATGCTAGCTTAAGCAATACATTTATCCAATGTGAAAAACGGACGCTAAGTGACGTTACAAAAAAAATATGGCGGTTTTGACAAGCTGTCCAACACACCTTATATTCCTTCCACCATGCTGAAACATACGTACAATACATACTTCCTCTCTATCGTTGTTGCACAGGCTCGGAGTATAAGAGTCTCCGTTGGATCCGTAGGCGTTGCTGTACAGCCCATACATTCGCTGTTGAATCTTTTCCAAATGCCACCAATGCAAAAAGCACCACAGATGACACGCAGAACTTTTCTCCCAAAAGGACCAAGGACTTCTTCATCCGCTTTAGAGATTTTCCATGCTCCTGCGTCGTACAGCAAGACTGACATGATCAACGTCTTGATCCTTCAAGAGTCGGTTCTATTATTCTATTACTCTCTATTACTCGATTGAAACAGATGCTGACAAGAGTTATTCTGCGTCCGATCTTGGTCTCAAAACATGTATCATCTCATCTTGAATGGTCCGCATGATCCTCTGAAGGGGTTGCGGGGCAAAGAGAGATCTCCGGACTAACTCCTGTATCGACTCTAATTCATGACCAAATGCAACCAAGCGAGTTTTTGGACTTGGTGGAACCACCTCGCCCTAGGTCGGTTAAGCGGTCGCCTATTTGATGGAGTCGCATTCTCGTCGTTCACCGTCAGACTTCACTTAGCCGCTTGTGACGCGAAAGTAGTTTAATGTATTAAGTTTGGGTGCGAGTAGCTATTATGTTCAAGATACATAGTTTTATGATTCCAATGCCACACGGAATTTGCAATAAGTGCACTGTGAGATTCCGCTAGCAGAAGATGAGTCAGAGCTGTCAGAACGTCAGATGGAGTTGGCGGAAGAGCGCCAGCGGTGCCTTGAAAGACACTTGCATCGATGCAATCAAAATCACTTCACTCCATTACATAATGGTGGTTCTCATAAACCGCATGCCGTCAGTGACTTCCTCCCACAACATTGTGTGCAAGCCATCGACCACAATGTTTTGATCAATCGCCAGGCTTCATGGTCCAGGTTCAGCAATTTTTGCGGTTGGACTCTGCGATTGCGCACAGCAGCCGTCAGTCAGTCAGCGTGACAAAAATTACTTCCTCTAGGGAAGCGTTCGTTTCAAGCAATTATCGCTTCGGACCAGCTGCAGTCTATAAATAATCCGCCAGAGACAATTCACTGGATCAGTGTCGCCGCATCGAACTGGACATCAATACTCCGCCAGAGAAGCTGAAACATGAGGAGCCCACACGCAGTACGTTGCGATGAATTTCTGTTCGAAAATGCCTCATTTGTCTGTTCATCCCGCAGCTTACGGAACTCGAGATCCTGACCGCCTGCCTGGTCACCTGCCTCGTAGTGCTGCTGCACAGCGGACGGACAGTGGAAGCGTTTGGTTACTCGTATTCCAGATTTATTGGACCCGTTCGCGGACCGGAGCGACAGATCACCGTTCGCGATCGGCACGACGGCACCGGACGGGTGGATTACGTGGCCAGGCCGGAGTACCAGTTCGCTTACGGAGTGGAAGACGCCAAGACGCGAGTGTTGCAAAACCGCCGCGAGACCCGCAATGGCGACGCTGTAAAAGGCGTCTACAGGTACGTACATTGGATAATCGGGCAGCGAGTGCGTTGCAGGGGGCAGGACTCCAAATGACCGTTGTTTGCTTTGTCTCTCGTTTGTCCATGTTGTTCCTGCTGTTGCGTGTGCGTGCCTGTGCTGTGATCATGCTTGCGCAGTGTGGTCGACCCTGATGGCACGCTGCGAGTGGTGAAGTATACGGCGGACAATGCCAATGGATTCCAAGCCGAAGTCATCTCCAACGGTGTGTCGCGACTTCACGGTCAAGACTACCCAGCCGTGCTGCAGCCGCCTCCGCAGGTTGTTCCCCCAGTCGACGGCGGCAATCAGGTGGACCTCAAGGATAATCACCATCATCAGGTTGAGGTGCAGCATCCGTCGACGGCGGTGGTCCAGTCGAATGGGCAAGCGGACGAAGGAGAGAGGAAAATTCCTGTTCACGAGGACGGCAGTAACGAGGGGAGAGATGCTGCCGACTACGACGACGAGGACGACAGCGGCGATGAAGGCAAGCCGGCGCACAGGGAGGAGGAGGCCGAGGAGCAGGATGAGAGCGACGAAGAAGTCGAGGATTACTAGCGTGTCCGGTTTGATGGTGAAAAAGTGACACCAAACTGACGTGCGGTTCAAGTTAAATTTAATTCAAACTCTGTACAGTACGCACGGGGCGTACAGTGGAAATAGAAAATGTATTGTACTCGGTCTTAGGACTCGACTGCAAGAAAGGACAAGTGATGGGTTTTTCATTTTGTTTAAGCGAGCAGTTGAGTGTCTGCTTTGTGGATGGTGGGAAGGTGGTAAAAGCCAGAGCAAGTGGTCGCAACCGGTTTGGTGTACTCTTGGCGGTTGCTACGTGAATAACGTGCTTTAGAAGGTGTATCCAAAGAACAGTTTGTCACAAAAAAACCGGCCCGTACCAGCCCCCAAACAACTTTTTCTTTCAATGCGCAGGCAAAAGCGAAAAAAAATCACTTGTCTTTGAGCCGCATTCGCCGGGGAAACTCAATTCGGAGCAAAACCAAAATGAATTCAGGCGATCAAGCAAAAATGTATCACCATCGCTCATGTCGATCCATTTAAAGTGGCCAATCGAATTACAAATGCCACAAGTCGAACGCCATGCTTCGGCGACAAACACGTCAACGAACCTCATAATTTCCACGAGCACTCTCGTGTTGGTCGCGCTCTTTCGCAATTGCCAATAATTTGTCCGCACTCACCGCCGAGCGCGAAGATCTGTCAATTGAATCGGCTTCGACTTCAGGCTGATCTGGGTGCAGGGCAAACTGCGGGAAACCGCCAAAAGCCCAATACATCACGCAGTCGTGCAGCACTGCGACTTCTTGCACAAGCGTCCATGAGTCGAATGCAATTGCCTCTAATCGGTGCACTCAGTGCCGGCTAAGTGGGCGATTAAACCCCAATTGTCCCTGGCAACCACGTCATGCTCGCTCAGATGATCGCCGAGCAATTAACACCCGACCCTGGATGGCATCCAGCCAATCGAGGCCCTCATCGTGGGCTGGCTCATGGCTGTCCACCGAGACTCATGCCGCTGCGCAAAGCCTAATTAATGCCAGCGCCGAATGCGGGTCGATGAGCTCAGATTTGGACATGGACAGGCTCCCAATTAAAAGGCCTCTCCACAGATGCGACCACCGCGGCGGCTCTCAGACATTTCAGTCATGTTCGACAGCGTTCCAGACGCTTCTCTGTCGCAATCCCATCGCTGCCGAAAAGGACACGAAGTCGCGGCGCGAATCTGCATAGAAATGTGCGAACACGCACGGCCGCGCAGCGCGCCCACCTCCGCGCCGATCGTGAGCATTGGGTAATGACTTAATCTCGGTGTCCACGGCCGGTAATGGACTCTCGCCGAAATGGCCAGCTGAGCCGGCGACATGACCCAGTTCACGCGAAGCAAAAATGTTCGCGATTGAGTGCCTGATTGAAAGGCCATGTTTGGCGTGCGTTTTTCGGTCTCGCACTGCGACTGCGCAGCCAGCATCCTAGAATTGGCAGCGGCTGCGATTGTTGCGTGTGTACGTGATTTACAACTGTCAATTAGAGTTGACACATTTAAGGATGTGTGCGCTATGTTCGGCGGGGCAATTAAGCGGAATGCGTTGTTGGGATGCTTGTACTGCGCGCAGCGATTTAATGCGTGAACAAGTCGCTGACTTGGGGCCAGTGGGAACACTGGCACATGGCATGCAGTATTTAATGCTCGTGGGATTGGACTGATTGTCTTTCTTTTTTGTTTTGGGCGGCGCACGGGTTGAATTATCTGAGTTTTTGTTAGATTGAGTGCGTGGCTTTTGGGATCTTCGAGATTTGCCCTTAAGCGTAATGAAGGCATTTTTAGCCTTTTCTGTGACTAATAAAAGTGTGCATCGCAGCAGAGCTTGAAAAAGACACTTCTTGAAGATTGTAGCATACGCAAATCTGATGCGCAGTATATTCCCTCAGCTGATTCCACGACGCTGTAACAATTAGCAATGCAAACTTGGGAGTAGTAATAAAAATATAATATAGATGGCGCGAGTGCGAGTTGGATAAGCACATGCAACGTCTCACCGGTCACAGGAAAGGATCTCTCTCTCTTCTGTCTTCGACGAAGGAAACAGGATCTAGAACTGTGTACCTTATGGACGGGTGGAAACTCCTCCTGTCGGGAGTTGCACCTCAAATGACTGCACTGGTGGGAGTTGGGATACGCACAAGTCACAAGTCTCAGTTTGGCAGGCAGGGTATTGGAATGGATACCGTTAGGAGGGAGAGCTGGGAGTCAACTTTGTCTTTAGTGCAGGTGTATACGCGGCTTTCCTGGATGAACTTTATACTGCCCTTGATAGGGCAGCAGAGATGGATTCCTATATCCTGACGGGTGACTCCAATGCTCACGCTAGTGTGGATGTAACGACATAGGGGAGTGTGATTGGGAGGAACGGTGATCCTCATCAGAACTCGAAAGGAGATAAGTTGTTCGACTTTTGCTGTGCAAATGGCATGGTCATAATGAACACCTTCTTTCCGCACAAAGGCATCACTAAATACACGTGATACAGTCGCAATCTTCAACAGAAATCGTTGATAAACCACCTCTTTGTGGCACCGATGGTGTATGAAGCGGGTGGTTTTGACGTTCGTGTGATGAGAGGGGCTGAACTGTCAACTTGTCACCACCTGGTGTTCTGTTCGTTGAGCATCACTGATAGAGTATTTGCCAAGTCGGAAACAAAGAGTGTATACACGTATACGGTGAGAGAAACTAAAGGGTGATTCATCGTGAGTTTTGATTTATAATGTTAAATAAAACACATAAATTTGAAAGTCAACTTAAAATTTGTATTATCGGTTAAAAGAACAATTCATGGCATTTACTTTTTGAAAATGATATCACCTAATTGTTGACCACGACTACGTCTGAGATGGTCCATTCGGAGGGTACAATTTTGGGCGACTCGTTCGAGCATAGCGACTGACATCCAAAACGTCATACGTAGCTGGGTTACCTACTTACTTACTTAAGGTGGCGCTACAGTCCGAGGTGGACCTGGGCCTCAACCAACAAGCGTCTCCAGCCAGCTCGATCTTTAGCTAGCTGTCTCCAGTTTCGCACGCATAGTTGGTTGAGGTCCCTTTTCACTTGCGTGCACCACCTGAGTCGCGGTCTTCATCTACTGCGCCGTCCCTCGGGGGTGGATTCGAAGACTTTTCGGGCCTGAGCATTGGTTTCCATCCGCTCTACATGACCTAGCCATCTCAATCGTTGGATCTTCACTCTTCGGTCTAAGTCGATGTCGCTACGCAGCCCGTATAGGTCGTCATTATATCTCCTCCTCCACTCACCATCTATGCAGACGGGACCGAAAATCACACGAAGAATTTTCCTCTCGAAGCAACCAATCCAAACCATCGTAGCTGGGTTACATTTTGGAAAATAGACCAAAGGTCCAACGATCTAGCCTGCGCCAATTTGCCGTAGCAAAACGTGAAATTGAGTGCTGAGTGTACTAAAATTATTTCTGAACAAGTCCATTGTTTCACGCGCTATATGGCTCGTAGCGCCGTCTTGTTGAACGCTTTTAGGCCGAGATTGTCGAATACGACAAGCCAAGCTGCTGCGACCGACGACGAATCGATGCGTCACAGTATTCGCGTACACTCTCAGCTACAGCTGCTATAGTCTCTTCACTACGTACTGGATGTGGTCTAACCGGTCGAGTATCATCCACTAATGTAAACTGGGACACAAATTTGCGAATGGTATTGGCTAGTAGGTCGATTATGGGCATCATAAGTTCCTCGAATCGCACGAAAAACATTTTTCACAGAACGCTGATTTTCGTAATACAGCTGAACAATTTGGAGACGCTCTTGTGGTGTGAGTCTTTCTATGATGACTTGCCAAAAGATACTGAACAAAACTGACAAGGCATTTTAATAGGAGTCACGCGTGATCTGTCAAAAAAAGCCTATTGAATATCCACGGCCATCCTCACGATAAATCACCCTTTAAATATGGACTGGATGTTGAAGCGCAGCAGAGGAGACCAATGTTTCACATTGGGAGAGTTGAGGGTAAGTCATCTTCTTTTTGCAGATGAGTTAGTTATCCTCACATCCTCCTAGACGGAACTCCAGCGAGCACTCGCACTCGGTTTGTTGCAGTATGTGTAGATGCTGGGCTGAAGATTAACATCTACAAATCAGAGGTTATGGTAATTTCCAGAACGCCTGTTCAATGCACTATACGTATTAGTGGAGTCCCATTGAAGCAGGCGGAGAAGTTCAAGCTTATCGGGGTCTTTTTTAATGAATGATGGGAGAAGGAATGCTGAGCTTACATACAGGATTGTCCCTATATTAGATGCGTTCATTAATAGCTTAGAAAAATCTGTAGCCAGGTTCTGAACCTGCCATCGAAGTCAATTTAGCTTTGAATTTGTTTCAACACTAACCTATTGTCATAAAATGTGTTAATGACTGAACAAAATAAGATCGCGAATACAAGTTTCTGCTTCTTTGGCTGGCGCTACAGTCTGCGGTTGAGCTGGTCTTAGCCAACAGGCCTCTCTATCTAGTACAGTCTTGTGCTAGTGGCTTCCTCTTTCCAGCTGCGTACGCCACCGGAGGCGTGGTTTTCCTTAACCGCATAGCCCCCCGGTCTTGGAGTCGACTGAAGCATTGATGTCCATTCGCTCTACATGATCTAGCTATCTGAGACGAGAGACTCGAACTCGTTTGATCATATCGACGTCGCCTTACAGACTTATAGTTAAGTCTCCTCCTCCAAATACCATCTGTACATACGAGCTCAAAGATAATACGAAGGACTTTCCTCTCGAAGCGCCCAAGAATCCTCTCGTCCGCTTTGGTTAGTGTCCATGCTTCTGCGCAAATACAAGCTGCCGGTGTGAAATTTATTCGTGCTATTGTGGGAATTACTCGCAGTGGTAGAAAGACGGCTAGAAACGCAATATTGAGCAGCTGCTTCTTCGAACGAAAAGGACTATGATTCGTGGTTCGTTCACATGGCAGGAATGTGTCCATCATCACGACTTCCAAAATGTGACTTGAATGCGACTCTATCAGGTACCAAGTGCAAAAACTCGCCTGGTTGCGCCTGGGCATAACTCTTGATGAGTTAGAGTCAATGACGATGGATCGAGTGGAGATCTCTCCTGCGTTCTCTGACTCCGCGATCCCTTTAGTGGATAATGCGGGTCAGAAGTTTGTGTAGATGATGACAATTGACGTGACCCAATGCGGTGATGTGGCTAAGATCAGTTGAGAATTCATTCTTTCTTCTTCTTTGCCAGCTGCCTATGGGGGAGATTGGAGACTGAGATCATGTTTTCCTTCGGTGGGGCCACACAGGTTGGACTCGCTGACTTAATTGATTCCGATCCGTAATCTTCTTCTGTCCGCGAGGACTCGGTCTTAGTACCGCAGGTCGGTTTTCATCATTATTCATTTGGTTTTGTCCAATTGTTCCTACCTTACGCCTCGTATTACACACTTGCAAGTCAAGACAGAGGCAATTCGTTCTGCAAATGAACTTTTCCACCTTATCTAAAACTTCATCAGTCCTTCAGTTCCTGCCACTCCTACAAAATGGAATAAATTCAGTTACTGGTGGTCCCCGGTCACATGTCCTTATCCATCTTCTGTCATTGCGAGAAATATGAACTTAAGTCCCCTTGTGGAATCCAAAATCATGTACAATTTAAAAGCAAATCCAATCGAATCCACTTCAAGGCTCAACAAGAAACCCACCCGATCTATATTTCACACCCAAAATCCGCACGTACGCACACGCCATTCACTTCTGTTCGCCCTCCCCTCTCTGACAACGCCCCTTTTGTGTTCGCAATTACTTACAACTGTCACATCAAATCCAACTTAACTGCCACAGACCCCCAAGTCATTAGCCAGAAAATTAAGAGCGCACATCAGTGGCCAGAGCAACATACCTTTTCATAGTTCGCCACAGATGCGTGGCAACGGCTCCAGCAGAAGGCGTCAACTTCGAAATCCTTGAATACATGCACTCCCGCGCGCACCCAGCTTCCATCGATCTATTGACAACCTCAATGCGCGGCGGAGACCTTTTCCATGCCGTCATCTGTATCTCGTTAGAGTATCGAACGACTTTTTCTGCTACATCCACAGCCTCGGCCAGCAGTGGCAGTAATCGCGGGCTAATTGCAAAGCCTCTCGATCGTTCCCAGAGATACCTGGTTGCCCACGAACTCTGAATGCGGCTAACAAGTGCGAAGTGCAGGCGAAAAAAGTCAAATCAGCGGGAGAAAAGGAAAACGACAAGCCACAAACGAGTGCCAGCCTAAAAATAGTACCTTGGTACTTGGTCTCTTTTCCCATGCAGAGTGAGAAGACAGATGAAGCACGGAGCCCGCGGTGCAGATGCAGAGATACAGAGCCACGGAGTATCCACGGCTTTCAATTAACAAAGTAACCTACTAAAATTGATTTACGATCGTTTGGCTTCGTCGCATATCCCCCCAAAAGACAATATGCAGCGACGTCGGGTCGTGGGGGCTCAGCGAACTTACACATGCCAGCATCGAGTTGGCATGGGATCCATTTCGGTTTTGTGTATCAGTCCGAGTGCAGACTCACAGTTGGGGTGCGTTTTTGGAGCTCTCGCTGAACTGTGCTTCCACTGCTGGCCCAGATTACGAGTCGCAACGGTGCAGGGTTCGAGACATTTTGCATAAAGAGTGTGGTGGCTCGTGTTTGTTTTTCTTTTTTTTTTGGGCCCCCATCTGACGTATGACCAAGTGAGCGCAGATTAATGGCAAACGTTTTGCAGTTCCGTCGAATATGGGGGTCCGTCTTGTACCTGTTCGCTTAAACAGTCGCAGATCTAGATCGCGATTGGCTAATACACGCACTTCGCTGTACTGTCCAAGTGGGAGAGTTCTGCGCGAGGTGAGACCTTACTGCCATAGAGCTGTGTTATGCAAGAGTTAGCGGACGGAATGCGACGCAAGTATTGATCGACGACGAAACGTCTAGTATTATGAGCAATTAAAGAGAATTGTCTGTAAGCGCTTACCCAGCAGCAAGCTGTTTGCAGTTGAAGTTCTGTGGACTTTGATCAAGCAGTTCGAATGATTGTGGAATTTGTCTTCTGTTACCTGGACAAGTGACAGCAACTCTGCTCAAGGATGAGGGGTAAATTCGATATCCTCGGGTCTGTCAATTCGATCAAATCCGCATAAAACACATTCGCTCCACAAGTGTCCAGAGGTCAGTTGATTGCCAAATTCATTTGTTGTGACAGGTGTTATAACAGTTTATCGTATTCATTAATCCATGGCAGCTACGGTAGCAATTAGCGGTCACAATCCGAAGCATCACACGTTGAAAATGGGATTAACCAATAAAGAAGAATATGAATGCACACTTTAATACCTGCGCTACTAAAGGGTGTCGCAAAATTAACCCAAGATTTTAATTAAATTGAGAACACAGCACGAAGGCGTTTGTTGGAATTGAAACGGAAGCGACTTCAGCTGCTTCCGCCGGGTCTGGCGGTAAGCGAGGCCAACACAAAGTAAATAAAGTGTGGTTAAATTTTAAGGGCCGATGTTGGTTTTGAATAAAACACAAATAATTTTGGAAATTATTGTTATTTCTTTTTATTATGATAATACTGGTATGGTTCAATTATGTATGGAATAAAATATCGGCCAACTGGCCGCCGCGACCTCGGCGGCACACCTCCATCCGATGGTCCAAATTTTCGATGACGCTGAAGCATAATTGAGGTTCTATGCCGTTAATGTGCCGAATTCATTAGCTCTTGAATTGTTGCTGGCTTATCGACGTACACCCTTTCTTTCAAATAACCCCAACGAAAAAATCCAACGGTGTCAAATCACATGATCTTGGCGGCCAATTGACATCGCCACCACGTGAGATAACACGGCCATTGAATTTGTCGAGCAAAAGAGCCATTGTTGTTAGCTGTGTGGCAAGTGGCGCCGTCCTGTTGAAACCACATATCGTCCACATTCATATCTTCCAATTCGGGCCATAAAAAGTTCGTTATCATTTCACGATAGCGATCACCATTCACAGTAACTGCCTGGCCGGCCTCATTTTGGAAAAAAATACATCCCGATGATGCCGCCAGCCCATAAACCGCACCTCTTTGTGGGTGCATTGGTTTTTCGGCAATCACTCTTGGATTATCATTCGCCCATATTGACGAATCCACTGAGGTGAAAATGTGCCTCATCACTGAAGATGATTTTCTTCGAAAATTGATCATCCACTGTTGCCATTTCTTGCCACCATTCTGACCATTGATGACGCTTGAAATGGTCAAGAGGCTTTAGTTCTTGAGTCAATTGCTCCTTGTAAGCGTGTAAATGCAAGTCTTTATGCATAATGTTCATCAACGACGAGCGTGAGAGGTGCAATTGTTGGGCACGACGACGAGTTGAGATGGACGGCTCTTCAGCCACACTATCGCGATCAGCAGCAATATTGCAGTACGAGCTGTACGAGCATGCACTGGTGTTTTCACATCTCCTACAGACCCGGTTTGCTCTAATTTTTGCACGATTTTTTCCGATTGTACGATATGCATTTTGATTTGAACGCCCATTTTCATAATAAGCCTGAATAACTTTAACGCGTTGCTCGATTGTGTATCTTTCCATGGTTCAAATTGAATTAGTCTGAAATTGAGAAATGTCAAATGAAATGCAGAAAAAATCTTGACGTTTAGGTGTGGTTCACATTCAACATCGGCCCTTAAAATTTAACCACCCTTTATATACTCAAACGACATTAGTGTCGAGATCAAATGCAGAATAACTTTTGCCAACCGCTGTTTCTATGCTCAAGAGGCAAATGAGTAATAGACCCCTCTCTCGGAAGATCAAGTTGACTCTGTATAAGACCTTGAATATTCTCGGCTTGCTCTACGGCGCAGAGCCATGGACTGTATCCAAAGCGGATGAAGTGGTTCTTGGTCTTCTGGAGAGAAAAGTTCTGCGAGTGGTTTTTGGTCCTGTTTGCGTTGATGGCATTTGGAGAAGAAGGTTCAACCACGAACCTGTGTGGGCTGTACAGAGACATGAGTCTAGCCAGGCGTCTATAGATCCAATGCTAAGGATATCTAGGCCATTTAGAGCGTATGGACAACTTATCTCCGGCCAGAAGAACTTTCTGAGCCTGTAGGACAAGGTAACAGAAGACGTCAACGCACAAGCTGTCGCACACAAGTCGAGGGAGCCCTCAGCCGGATTGGTGTGCGAAACTTGAGATAACTGGCGAGAGATGGTGCTGGCTGGAGAGGCATGTTGGGAGAGGACTGTAGCGCGCTAAGAAGAAGAAGAAAACACAGGTTTTCAGTCTTTAGGTTGTTATCTTTCCATTGAATCATAAATTACATATGATGGGGTTACTTATGCAATAACACATCGGGCAAATGGCCTCCACGATTTTGCTGGCACATACGCACTCTTTTGTCGAAAAAATCAGTATTCACTTTGTTGTAAAATGAATATGCGAAAACGAAAAGCGTTTTCAACTCGAGTGTAATTTATTAATGTTGCTTGTTGCCTGGTTGCGATCGAAATGGACGAGAATAGATTTTGACAAATAGAGCTTAGGTAAAGCGTTATACAAAGCTTGGCACATATGTAAGTGTGATACAATGATTACGTGTTCTTCTAAGCGTTATACAGCGATTAATGTAGTAGATTATAGTTAAATTAAAATTCAAATGTACAATATTAATTCAATTTGATGCGAAAATTAACACAAAATGACAAGCAATGAGTTCAGCTCCTAAACACACTTGCTCCATCCATCCACCATCCAACGAACTCTCTTCACTGTGCGTGTTCATTAGGCTTCAGTTGTTTTGTTAATTGAAATTTGAAAGCGTGGAGACACAGATCTTTTGTGAGTATACGCTGTAGAGAGAGCTTCTTGAAATTTGCAATGCTTGTCCACGACGTCGAATTGATGTTCGGGGATTGTCACAAAGCCTCTCATTCGATATTCGCATTTGAACGGCTTGTTTTTGTGTTTACCCAGTTTCCCTGCATTTTTCAATTAATCTCTTCACAGTTGACGAAGTTAAAACTCTATTCCGATTTCCTACCAACCAATTTTCAACAAATTGGCCACCAAACCATTTCATACGCTATTCCAAAAATATAACACTTGACACACTCTTTCTTGAACATTAAGATGATTGATTTAATACCTTGAAAATGTACTCTCGACTCGACTGTTGCCTTCGGTCACCAACACAAGTCGAAGCAGCAGCAATGTGTTGAATTCAAAAAGTTAAAGGCAGTGCCCCATCCACAAAAAAGGCGATCTTGCCTCTTGCAACAACTGTAGAGGTATATCCCTGCTCAACGTCGCCTACAAGATCCTGTCCAGCGTACTGTGTGAACGTCTAAAGCCGTTTTGCACCGCACTAATCGGCACGTACCAGTGCGGCTTCCGGCCCGGCAAATCGATTATAGACCAAATCTTCACACTAAGAAAAATCCTGGAGAAGACCAGTGAGTTTCAAATCGATACGCACCACCTTTTCATCGATTTCAAAGCCGCATACGACAGCATTCATCGCAAGGAGCTATTCGATGCGATGGCCGAATTCGGGATCCCGGGAAAACTGATCCGGTTGTGTCGCACCACGCTAACACACACGCGATGCACCGTGCAGTTCGGCTCAAGGATTTCTGAGCCGTTTCAAACTTGCACTGGATTTCGGCAAGGATATGCGCTGTCGTGTGACTTCTTCAATTTGGTACTGCAGAAATTAGTGCGGAGGGCAACTGTAAACACGGAAGGCACTATCTTCTACACATCGGTCCAACTGTTGGGGAACGCAGATGACATCGACATCGTGGCGCGTTCTCAACGTGCCGAAGTGGAGGCTTTTACGGCGATTGAAGAACAGGCGAAACGAACTGGTCTCAAGATCAATGAGGACAACACAATATATGCTGTCGACTAAAAACCGTTCCGTCACACACCATCTTGGACAAAATTTCACGATCGACAGCTACAATTTCGAGGTAGTGAGGGAGTTTGTCTACCTCGGGGCAAACGTGAACTCCACAAACGACATCACAGTGGAGATCCGTCGTTGAATCGCCCTTGGCAACCGGTGCTACTTCGGTTTGTCAAAACAACTGGGCTCAAAACTCCTGACTCGAAGGACCAAAATCATGCTCTGCAAAACTCTTATTTTGCCAGTCCTGCTCTATGGAGCCGAAAGCTGGACGCTAAGCAAAACTGCAGAGTTGATTCTTGGTACCTTCGAAAGAAAAATTCTACGTCGGATATATGGTCCCGTCTGCGAGGAAGGCGACTGGAGGAGAAGACATAACCCCGCGAACTCTACGAGCTGTACCAGGATGTGGATGTAGTCCGGAAGGCAAACATCCGTCGACTGCACTGGCTCGGCCACATCGAGCGCATGGACAACAATGCGCCAGCAAAGAGGGTCTTTGAATCCGAGCCTACTGGTTCGAGAAGGAGAGGAAGACCAAATCTCCGGTATAAAGACCAAGTAATCGCGGATGCAAGACAGCTTGGTCTTGATGACTGGAAGCAGCGTGCCCAGGACCGTCAACGATGGAAGGCAGCAATTGCTCAGGCTCGGACCCTTCATGGGTCGCCGGCCTGATAAGTAAGTAAGTAAGTAAAGGCAGTCAAAGCTGTGAAAGCAATAATTATACAACTTTTGTTACTTCGACTGAAGCAATTCAAACACTGCCGTGGACTTCTTCATCCGTTTTTCCGATTGTCAATGCTTCGGCGCAGCACCGTACAACAGGACTGGGATGATCTAGTAAGCTTGACTATTAATGCGTGCATAACATCTTGAGTTCAAGGAAACACAGCAATTGGCAAGAATTATTCTGCGTCTGATTTCGTCTGAATACTGGGGTGGAATCGGCTAAGGCGATTTGCGATAGTTGATTGTCACAATCGCACATTTTGCTCTGCGTGTTGTGATTGTCAATTTAAGTGTCGCACATTTGCGACCGATTTCACGTGACAGTTAAATAGGTGTCGTTTTCGTGTATTTTTGTTCAATATTTGTATTTGGGGCAGATGCAATGCACGTATCAATGTTTACAAAACCAAAAAAGTAGATATTGCAAACAATGGTATACAGCAACACTTAATTATTATAATTTTATTCACATTTTCCATCGAATAAGAATCAAGGGAAAACTCAATAAAAAAAAGAATAGTTAAGGCGTGCACCCAAGCTGCTCAAAAAAACCGCAAATCCTTGCAAGAAAAATCGAAACTTGTTTGTAAAATGTAGTAAAAATATCCACCAAGTGGAAGTGATGCCACTTTGAGTCTATTATTTTTTGCGATAGCATTGCTCAGAGCTGGTTATAAAGGGTGATTTTTTAGCTATTATCTTTCTGGCAACACTGGTTTAAACAGCTAACGCACGTTTCGTGTTTTGTTTCACTGTCAAACATCTTCAGTTTGGTCTATAATTTAACCATGAATCGTCTTACAAACTAACAACGCTTGCAAATTATTGAATTTTATTATCAAAATGGGTGCTCTGTTAAGAAAGTTCATCGCGCGCTTCTTCCATTTTATGACGAAACTCATTTTTGGCTCAATGGGTACGTAAATAAGCAGAATTGTCGATTTTGGAGTGAATATCAGCCAGAAGCATTGCAAGAGCTACCAATGCATCCAGAAATAGTCACAGTTTGGTGCGGTTTATGGGCTGGTGGCATCATTGGACCGTACTTCTTCAAAGATGATGCGAATCGTAACGTAACTGTGAATGGTGAGCGCTACCGTGAGATGATATCCAACTTTTTTTTGCCCAAAATGCAAGAGCTTGACTTGCATGACATGTGGTTTGAACAAGACGATGCCACATGCCACACAGCACACGCCCCTCAATGAACTTATTGAGGGGCGAGTTCGGTGAACATTTTATTTCACGTTCGGGACCGGTCAATTGGCCGCCTAGATCGTGCGATTTAACGCCTTTAGACTATTTTTTGTGGGGCTATGTTAAAGCTCATGTCTATGCAGACAAGCCCGCTTCAATTGACGCATTGGAAGACAACATTGAAGCATTTATTCGTGAGATACCGGCCGAAATGTTGGAAAGAGTATGCCAAAATTGGACCATTTGAGGCGCAGTCAAGGTCAACATTTGCATGAAATAATCTTCAAACATTAAATTATATGGACCGTACTATCGATTCAAATAAAGATTTCATGCATTTTTCTGAATTTTATGTGTTTTCTTTTGAAAAACTTTCGTATAGCTTTTAAAAAATCACCCTTTAGTTGATAGTCGAATGTGATTATTAGAAATACGACAGTCAACTATCTGAATTTGTTTTTTTTTTCACTTCTTGCCGCGTAGACGAGGAAGAGTTGTAGCTGCCCATTGTGATGCTCTGTCAAAGACGTCAATGTTTTTGCGGATAGCATGTGATTCGTTTTCTGCTCGTTCACCGTCAGATCTATTTTGTCGCTTCCGCCTCAATTCCAACAAACGCCTCATTGACGGCTCGCTGCGATTTGCCAAATCACGTCGATGTCATCCGCGTATGCTAACAGTTGTAAAAGATCGTCCATCTAGTGTTGGCGTCTTTGTTTTGCACGTTAAGACAAGCGGCAAGACTGGGCCTAGAGCCAAAAGCTGGGTGAAAAGCAGAGCATAAGAGCGATTTTTTGTAAAATTCTGTGTCGGATATATTGCTCTGCCTGCGAGAAAGGTGAATGTGGTCGCGAAGATAAAGCCCTGTTGACTGTAGTAACTTAGCCAAATGAAGCCTGTGATCCAACAGTCTCGCAGACTTAATCGTCGAATTGGAGGCTGCTAGAGAGAGAAATACTAAACCTCTGGTGTTGAGATCAAGTGATGGCGTATTGGTATACGTTAACTTGTTCTTGATGACCATCACCGATTAAAGACAGCTATAGCGTCACCCTACAACAGGACTGGGATGGGTCGCTGTTGAGTCTGAGCCTGGACTGAGAATGAGAAGAACGTAGTCGTACCCCGTAGGGATCTCTGTTCCGTATACAGGTGACTTGCATTCGCGATCACTTGATCATTGTACCCCCATTTCGGTCGTCCTTTCCTTCTTTATTCAGTCTGCTGATATTTGAAGACCCCTCTAGAGCAATCGTACGATCGATGTACCCGGAATCTTTGCGTTGCCGACGACGTTAAAATTCTTGTCCGAAACCTTTGATCAGTCAAGTAATAATTTTGTTCAGTGATTCACGTTAAACTCCCAACTTCAGCTGGGAAACAGTCAAAATCTCATCAACATTGGTCCTCTTTCCTGTAAGTCAAGTCAGCTACTTAAATAGTTCCGCATCCGATGTCATAAAGTGAATTTTATCGTCGCTCGATCGCCACACGATCTCCGAAGTTGATCTCCACTTCCATCCAAAGACCGCCGCGATAACATGCAGAAAACCCATAAGGATATCAAATGCCGCAAGTGCTTACCTCATGTCTCCGTAATTGCTACCTCCTTTCCGTAGCCTTGCACACGTAGCCGCAGATACGTCCATCACCCCAAGCACAGCACGCCAAGCCCAACGAGAGCGCCTCGTTCAGACGTTCAGACACAACGCCAACCACTTGTGAACATCTCTCGAAGAATTTAAATTGCAAAACGATCAAGTTATTGATTAGCGATCATCTCCTCCAATGGCGACGCTGATGATGTCGATGATCATGGCGATCCTCCCGCCGCGACGCGAGAAGCCGATGCCCGGACGGCTTTTGTTTGGATTCACTGGCATTTGCCAGTCGCGTTGTTATTGTTGATGAAATCGATGTTTTGGCTGAGACCTAAAAATAAACAAATCCGAGGAGTCGTTGCACACCACCTACGTTCCTGATCGGCGCTACGCGACCGTCTCTGCGGGTACGTGCAGCCAGGCCGGTGGGAAAATTGCTCGCCAGTAAAAAGTTCAGACTCCGCCATCCACTCGTTGGAGGCGGTGGTGTTTGCTTTGGGCCTACTTCGAGTTCAACTCAGCGTACGAGCCGTACGACGTTATGCAACCGGCCCATAATTTCCCGGCTCCAGGAGAGGCGTACGAACGGCAGTGCGGCGGTGGTACGCCGCAGACTTGTTTGCGAGGCTCCCTTCCTGCGCGACGCGCTGTGTAGCGATCCACCAGCAGCTCTCGGCCGAACTGGATTCGCGCACATTCGACTCTGGCGCGCTCTGGGGCACTGGTACACGGCCCATTATGGAAAGTGAGAGTAAAATTGGAACAATCCCGGCCATCTGCACGGGCGCGGGACTCGCTGCGAACGAGAACTCGTCTGAAGTGGATCAGTGGGTTCGATTTTGAACGGGTGCCGCCGCATTGGGCGGGTGACCAGCCGCTCTGGGCCGAGACACGCTCACGACGGGTAATTAAAATGACATAATAATTCGAGTGTGTGTGCAATTAATGACGCTGACTGTCAGTGCGGCGATGCTGTTATCTGCGAGGGAAAATTATGACAGATTGTCCCGACGGATGATGGCCGATGGCTGCGTGCGGGGACGTGAGGGACACGATGTCGGCGGATTGACTGGCATTTGGCGATCGCGGATGACGTGCTGTTCGAGTGGGAGTGGGTGTGAGCTTTGAAAGTTGACTGGTTGGCTACTGTCGTTCACATTTAGGTTGCAAATGGGATTGACAGCTTCTTGGCTTGTTGTGTATGGCCTTTTACTTCTGATTGCTTGGAACTGCTTGCGTAATGCCTTTGACAAGGGATGCAGTAGGTTAATGCGGGTGATTCGTTAGCCAAAGATTGCCGCACTTGGTGTGATATGATATGAAATTGGTTGTTGTTTCCTCCGCTTTAGACGTGGTTACCGAGTCCACTTGCACCTACGGTCTTCATGGCCCGAGCATGTTGTGCCGTGTTCATAATTGCTTAACTAAGGGCATGCGAGCTGCAGTTTCTTCTCCTGGTTACGGCTGCCACGCAATTAAAAGAGCGCAACAGTGTCCCCAGCAAAGGAGATATTGAGTTACTGGAAGATACGAAGATCTTGAGACAAACAGCATCAAATCACGAGACACTAATCCGATGTAAAACCGATGATTGGGACTGCGACCATGTCTGCAATCCTACTGGTTTAGAAACCTACACGGGTATATGACGGGCGAGGGGACAAGCTCAGGAGTTTTCTCTACTTTGACAGTGATTTCCTTCATCCTGTCCTTTATACCACTGCAGTGTATTTGAAACGAGCTACTCAAGAGGCTCAAGAGGGATAGATGGGAAATTTGTCTACCCATGGACAGCTATCAATTAAATTCAAGATGGTTAAACTTTTTCATCGTAAGGTCTCCACCATCTTCCAGGCTCTTTGTACCATTTGCAAAGTCATATGTTCACGCCACGGCGTGGCAGATCCTAGAAAAGACCGAATAATTACACCCACCATTTATTTGTCGATTTCAAGGACGCACATGAAGGCATGCATACAGACGAGCTATGCACTGCATCGGACAATGCAACAGAAGAACACCGAGTCTAAGTCCGAGCACACAATTGGAAGGCAACTATCCAGAGATCGCTCAAGTTGGAAAGGTTTGTCAGTTGACGCCTAGATTCTTTCGGAAGTGTGGCCCTTTCGTTGATCTTATAAAGGGTGACCAGATAGCAATGATAGTATTTTCCAATTGTTAAGTTTCAGCTGCTGTCAAAGTTTATGACATCCATCTGCATCGCTCCTTGCCAATCTTGCGAAAATGATTGAAAAACATTGTCGAAATTGCGGCTCAGTGGATTTCGTCGTGAGATTGGTCGTCCTGCTGGCTTCAAGTTTGAGCGTGAATACACTCTTTAAGACCTTAAGCCACCAACCAGGCAGAGATTGTTGCGAAATGAAGAAAACATAGCCGACGTAACGGCCGTCAGCATCGTCAGAGAGTTCACTCGGCTTAATTCAAGGGCCTACACCCCTATAAGGTTGTGTTGGAGTTTGGCTGGAGATCTGGATTTTGGGCAAAAGTCATCTTTTCGGACGACGCCCATTTTTGGTTCAGTGACTATGTCCACAAGTAAAATTACCATTATTGGAGCGGTTACATGCATCCAATGCATCCACAATAATCAACTACTTTGTCCAGTTTATGGCACGACCACGTCATCGGAACTTATTCTTTGGATATGAGGAATACAGTCTCATGTGTCTCAAGTGTAGAATGATGTATTAATCGCAATTCTGCTATAAAGGTGGAAAAAAGCCGACTAGGTCATCTCAAAGCGAATATTCATCAATTGGCCACGATCATGGGACTTGACATGACTCGATTGTTTTCTCTAGGGCTACGCCAAGTCCTTAGTCTATAAACACTTTGGCCGAACTTGAGACCAACCAATTCGGCTCTATTGTTGAACGTTGCCATCCGATTCGGATGATTCGTCCCGGAGATTGTCTTTTCCCACACTCCCCTTTACAGCAGCTGGGGACTTGGAGGTACTGGCCGTCACTGCATCGTCCGGCTCTTCCACCTGGTCCTTGGTGTTTATGCCTAGGTTACCCTGCGATGAGTCCATATTCCAGCTTGAGGCACTACAAAGCGAAGCCAAGGCTGCCATTTGAATGCCCATACATATTGGCATGAATATAGCTTCAAACTAAAGCCAGAATCATAATTTGTTGTGTTGCCAGTGTCTTTTATTTAAATTCCTTTTCCGATTGTTCGTGTCTGGTCACCCTGTGCTTTTATCAGTGAAGCATGCGCACCTGCACAGGAGTTACAAAGTTATGTACTGTATCGTGACACGACTAGTATCGGTACGGGGAGAAAGTTCTTCTTCAGATATTTTTTTTACTCCGCAAGGCGTCATGTGTTCTTTACAGACGATGACATCTGTAAGACAGAACTGAATTTGAGTACCCTATTTTAGTCTCTGTCCCTTATCATTACTCTTCACAACTTTTCAATTGGTTAGACAAGTCTGCCCAGTGGTTGTTGCTCACTACATTGTTAACTGAGTCTTTCATCTGCGGTTAAGAAGCATGTCATAGTGATGGAGGAAGAATGCTCTATATATTTATAATTCCACAGGAGTCCCATTCAGTGCCTGTTCTTTTTCAGGTGGCCCTTAACTCCAGGTTGCCAACAACCACCCGTGATGGCTGGATATATGAACATATTATATAGCGCGACCTCAATAAAAGTAACCTTCGACATGTGCAACTGTTTGATAAAAGCAAAACCTTAATTCTTACCATTGTTGACTCAGTCACTGCAACTACTCAAAAATGACAAATATGACCCGATAAAGCAACTATTGTTTCGTTCGCTATTTGTACATGCCAACTCCTAATGGAAACTATTAAGGAGGTGCGGTAAACATCCCATGGTCCTGCACAGTGGCAGCCACTGAATTGTTAAATGAGCAAAATTCAAGACTTCACTTGAAAATGAACATACGAGTACATTTGGGACTCAAAGGGAATCTTGCTCATTGAGTACAAAAAAAAAAGGTGAAACCATCAACGCCACATCCTACGCTTCCACTTTGCATAATTTGCGGGAGGAAATTAAAAAGAAAAGACGGGGTAAACTGGCAACGGATGTGTTGCTTCTTCATGACAACGCTCCTGTTCACACGACGCGAATTTGCAAGGCTGCTGCGCGAGATTGTGGTTTCGAAGAAATCCAACAACCACCCCATAGTCCAGAGCTTGCCCCTAGTGATTATTTCCTGTTTCCGGATTTGAAAAAATGTCTTCGTGGAAAAAGATTTTCGGATGATGAAGAACTCAAGTTGGCAATAAATGGGTATTTTGCAGAGAAAGAGGAAATTTATTTTTTTGAGGGTTTAAAAAGGCTTATCTCAAGATGTAACAAATGCAATGCATTGTTAGGGGAGATTATATTGAAAAATAAAAACTTCATATCGATACCGAGAATATATTGAACGCCTAGCGTACATTTGGAGTTCAGAAACTGACACCATAGTAACTATGATTTCTCGCTCAACTTAATGGACTCCAGAAACGGTCGCATGTTGCTGCGACGCAACGCAATACCTTGCTAGACACAACAAAGTGAAGCTCGGCTGGATGCCTAAACACAGGGGGATTGCAACAAATGTGCAGATGAGCCAGCTAGGACTGGTTCGATACATATATTCATAGGTCCTGAACCATGCTGTTATGCCAATTGGACAGCAGCTACAACGCTGATTAACGAATGGGAAAATAAACTTCGCCTGAACAAATGAAGCAGAGGGAACGGTCTGAAGCAAGCTTTTGAAAGTTGAATGTGTCTGTTTATCATTATTGTCCTCATTGGAGGTCAAATAAGCTCAAAGCATGTGTGTATTCTACAAAAATGCCGGATCTCAAATGACCACAGAGATAGAAAAGTAATAGAAAAATAAGTTGGCCACTATGGTCAACTACAGCGTCAATTTGAAAATCCAGCGGCGGCGGGGGCTTGTTTTGGTGTAACCACCAGTAAAATTGCCATTCTTGGCAGACTCTCTCCTGTCTCGAGCAGAGATCGCTCTACTGAACCAGAGGAGATCCTCGAGACTGCGAGCGACATCCCGTTCGTATTGGAGTCGCCTGTCCACTGTTCGGCGACGACATGGAAGATGACATGACATCCTTGTGGATCCTGTATTAGGCCAATTGTGTCGAGTTAGAGGAACGCTTCAGGTGGAATAAAGCCGGTGAGGTTCACTCTCTCATGGTACATAACATTGGGGTAGTCAGTCCCAGAGATCAGACTGTTGGAAGAAGTCATAGCTCGTGCAATACGCCTTCTGATCAGTTCAATAATACAATTATCTATCCTGTTCAAGTTTGCCTCGTTAGGATAGAACTTATTGTACTCAGACTCAGGTGTACGATACGACCGGAGACAAGTGCTGTCTGTCTCTGTCTCTCGAACAACCTCATCTTTTCCATCTGGGAAGGACTCACATTCAACCACAGTGGACTGCCGTAGGCCATAACAGGCCGGATGAGGGCCATGTAGCAGATTACCATCACTCTGGTGTCAAGTTGGCTGCTATAAAATAATCCCCTAGCCACAGCAAAGGCCTTTTTAGCTTTCGTCAGAGCAATATCTATATGTTTGTCAAAATATAGATATTGATCCAACCAAATGCCAAGATACCTTACTACACTTTTCACATCTAACGGCCTTCCCTGCGGATCAACTATGCCGAACTTACGCCAGTTTGTGCGCGTATTCCATGATGCCATGTACAGTAGGGTCCTGAACAAATTAGTTTCACAATTCAGGATGTTGACAATCAACTTCCAGTCGTCGCAAAATCGCTGAATTTGTCGCTGAAAAAGTCAAGTTGCAGCAAGTTACTTATTACTTCGACCTTCGGACCTGATCTGTACGCTACCAGATCGTCGGCGTACGCAATTAAGTGCGGCACGGAACCTATAAGATCTGCAGTGAATATTGAGAACAAGATCGGCGAACCAACCACTCCCTGTTGCAGCCCATTTTTTATGTCAAAGACCATGGCAGAAGTTACTTCGCCACTTTTCACGACGAACTTCCTACCTGTTATCTTGTGCCAAGCCTGACCAGCTTGAGGAAGAGTCCCTCCAACCAAACTGCGAGGTTGTCATCGTGATGGACAAAGAATGCACAGTATTTCTTGAATTCCACAGGAGTTCCTCTCAGTGTTTGTTCTTCTTCGGGGGGTGCTACAATCCAGGTTGCCAACAACCAATCGTGGTGGCTGTTCGTCGGGTTATACGGATGTATGTAAGCCAACTCCGAATGGCAATCATTAAGAAGGTTTGAGGGAAGAAGGTGTCGTCAGCATGAAAGTGACCGTGTCCGTGTCCGAACAGTGGTCCCATGCGCCATGGTACCTCCCAGCGGCGCGACGGTCACTGATTTGCTAAATGAGTAAAAGTCAAGCCCTCGCATGAAAATGAACATAAATTTGGATTTGAGAAACTGACGGCATAGTAATTATGATTCGGTTACCGAAAGAGAATAATGGAAAGTAATGCAGTTTGGTTGCTTCTACATAATTTCAACAAAATAGGGAACACAGACGTGCAAGCTTTTGAAATTTGAAGTTTTTTCTCTTATAACTTGCGCATGCTCAAGGGATTACTAATGCCATTAAGTGTCCTGGGTCAGGACACAGCACGGGTCGAAGGTATAGAGGGAGAGGAGATTAGATGGTATCTGTGTATATTGGACTTAAATATCTGCGGATTGTAGTCAGCGGGAAAAGCATTCCATATTTGTGTAGTGCGGCTGAGAAACGAGCCTTTAAATTCCTGCGTCCGAAAGCAGGATTAAGGGCAAACTGAAAAGAAGGAGAGGAGATCATTAATAAAAATGAGAAAGAATATCGGAGACGTAACTGATCCTTGGGGAACACAGAGATAGACAAGTAGTTTGCTTCTCGCTCCGAAGACAATGAAACAGATTTACAGATCCTTAATCAGGATTCTCAAGCAAATCAAAGAAATCCATTTCACCGCTACACATTCATTCACCAGGTGTGATCTTGAAGTCCCCATTAGTGGACTGCAACGCGTTCGAGCAAAACAAACCTCTTGACACTGTTCATTAACTATTTTGTTTACTCCGAGCGATGGCAATTTTCAAAACAACTCCAAAAGAGCATATTTGCAAAGATTCCTTGCAAAATCGACAAATGCACAACAAATTCCATCACAAAATTAGATCACGTAAACAACTCATTAAGCCGACGCAGCCACCAAACGGCGCGGCGGCACAGCCGTTCAGGTACATGCTGCGGTCTTGGTGACACCACAGTTGGTAATGCCAAACACAGCGTCTACATCGTCGACCGGGACCATGCTACACTCACGATTAATGCACGAAAATATGTGGGTTAACAGAGTGGCTACATTATTGGTCCACACCACGAACAACAGCAACACGAGAGTTGAGCGTCTAACAGAGAAGCACTAAGCCCACCGCCGCGCACATGAGGCACGTCGTCGTCTAGGTACCCTAGCGGCGCGGCGCGGCTGCTCACATGTGCGGCCGAGCACCAGCATCCCGGAGTGGTAAACCTATGCCCACCATGTGCTCCACCGATTGCCAGAGGTGGGGGTCTGCGAAGAAAATCTTCGCCGCTTAGGAGGAGAAAAACTAAACCAAAGAAAACCATCAGCAGAGCAGCGGTGGCGAAGGCGGAGGGGTGGCGCAGATGCATTCGCACACAAGTGGCGCAGATGCCGTTAGAAAGAGGGTGGGGATGCGAGATGAGAGAAAGAGCGAGCCGCCCTGCACCCCGGCACCCTTCGCACAGCGATGCGTTGTGGATTTGTTGAACTTTTATCCTCCCCTACAGCCAGCGAGACCGCGCCGAGCGGCGGAAAGAATTTGAAAATTTCGCGTATATAAACGGTTTTGGTCATCGAAATTGGCATCAGTTCAGCGATATCTTACAAACGGATTACAGCAGGTTCAGCTCAGCAGAACCGACTTTCCAGCAGACAGAAGCAACTCGTGTTACATTCGTTCGTCGTGTACTGTGTGTTTGTCGGTGTTGAAGATATCCTTCGTAGTCCTTGTGTCCAATCAAGTTGCATCAACTCAATCAAGCCAAGATGAAGGTACGCCCACGAATGACAGTGTGAACGAGAAGAACATTTCTTTTGACAGTCAAGTGTTTTGAAGTGAACCAAGTTTTGTGTGTTTTAGTTTGTGTCCTCGAATTGATTTTGCTTGCAGCCTGATCCTTGCTTTGAAAGTGATACGACACCGCCACCCGACTTCCTGGAGGCATACTCTGACTCCGATGCACCATGACATCCGTCTTGTGTGCTCATGATCGGTTCATGCAAAGTTGGTTCCTTGTTTGCATTTGCATTCGATTTGAATTATTCAATTTCAATTTCCGCGATCAAAGCGGTCGGGTGAGCGGTGCTCATTTGAACGTGAGAGACCAGAAATCTTTCCAGATCACTTTTCATTTTAATCGATTTTAACATTTTGCAACAATTTGTTGAGCGTTACATTTTCCGTGGATCGGCAGTTTGGTGATCACCTTTGAATTGAGATCGAATTTTTAATTTAAATTTTTAAGGGGTTTTTAAGTTAAGTCTTTACTATACAACAAATCAATTAATTTCTTTTGCATGAAAACAATTGTAATTACGCCATGAAGCGATGCCGAACTACAAACTAGCATCTGTCTTGTCAGAAGTTCATGACTCAATTTTCAAGCAATCACCATTGCAACTGCCTGTGTAGAGTTAAAGTCAAAAATTGACCAAAAAGTGCATCCCGCCATGGAGACCTTCCCTAAGCACCCGTGTCGTTTTTTTAAACATTCCCATATTTTAAACACAACCTTTTGCCATAATTTCTTTATCAATTCTGCTTGCTATTCGATGGCAATTTCGATCAAATGGACCCAAAGCAAAAAGAAAGCAGTGTAGAAAGTTCGGAATTCTGGCCTGCTCAGAATTCTCCTTTGGAAGACGTTAAGTTCTTTGGTTTGACCAAGATGAGTCTAATTGGATCATATCACAATTTTCTAACTTTGTTTAACCTAATCAACCACTTCCCACACTGTCATTGTTTCATGGCTTAGTTCAAAAATGTTCCAAAAGTCAGAATGAGGCACTTCTTGCACTTCTTTCTGAATCATAATCATCGGACTCGTTGGGGATCATGTACCATTTTCGCTTGTTGTCCTAAATTATTCAAAATTTGTTCTGTCTGCTTTTAGTCCTCTAAGATTGTGTGTACAGCATACAGGCCGAAAAGATGGACAAACTCCAGGATCTCGGGCATTGTCTAGATTCGCATTTTATTGACATGTTCACTTGTGTCTATGCATACTCAAGAAACTCTCAATCAATTGAATCAGAAACGCAGTCATTTTTGACTTAATTTTCTGAAACTTCGGTACATATTCAGTTGCTGAGGCTTCCGGACACGATCCGTGTAGAAGAAACATTTGAATCCATTGTGCTCATTTCAGCTCATTACGGACGACCTTAGTTTCAAAAGCCCGGCACGAACATACGTGCAGAATCTGCACACATGTTTAGCCAAAAGGTCCATTGTGGCCACGCCTTTTAACGAAGACCTTAATCTCTGACAAGCCAAAAGTTGAGAAAGTTGGACGCGATTGCCTTGGGCTCTGTGCCTGAAGCAAAACTCAGTCGATTCTTAGGTCTAAGACCAAGACAGATCACTGTGTCAGCTCAAGTGCTCAAATTGTGTTCGAATAAGACCAAAGACGCTGCTCAGTCTAATTAAAACAACCTTTTTCTTCTTTGGCTGGCACTCAATTTCGAGTGGAGCTGGGCCTCTGACAACACGCCTTCCCATCCAGCACGGTCTTGTGCTAGTTGCTTCCCTGTTTTGAGGTCCCTTTCCAGCTGTGTACGAGATATGGTCTTCCTTAGATATCCGTTTGGGTTGGAGTCGAAGATCGAAGCACTATCTCGTAAAAGCATTGTGTTTCAGGCATTTTCTGACCATTGTTGCTTAATTGTTGACATAGCCTTCAGAATAGTATTATTTAAGTCGGATGCATGTACAATTTTCGATCAAAGTTTACTAAATTCATCAAAGGAAGGTCCAAGATCATTGTTCCAATTTTCGACAACATCCTGCTCATAGCTAGTGTCATTGCATGGTCTTTAGCAAGATCACACCAAGGGACTAAACGTCTTTACTAATGAGTTCTGTAGAAGCTGCGTAGATGAAGAAGAGATAGGAACCACTGTTTCATTTTAGCTCGGCTCTGATGTCTCGTGTATATAAGCCCATGGGAGCTCATTTGTTCAGCGTTTTAAGTGGTTTAAGTGCAATGTCCATCGCAAAGTTTCTTCGCTTCATCCTCAGCTGAAGCAGATGGCTCCCTACCAGAGGTTGATTGATTAACTCTAATTGATCCTAGTATCAGCTCAATGCACTAGTCAGATCTAAGTACATCCCTTCAGCCACCTCAAATTAAAAGCCTAATGAAGATAGTCTTGCTTAAATTTTTGAACGACTATCTTCTGTCTTATGGGTGACGCAATAGTCCGTAGAGTGCTAGGGCCTAACTCCAGCAACAACCACTCGTATTGTGCGTGCTATGTACTCTCACGAATGAAACTCTTCTGTTTAGTTGACTAATATTCCTTTCCATGGTTACGCCTGACGGTCTTCATGGTCTAGATTTGTCAGCCAAATAAATTAATTTTAATTATAAACAAAGCTCTAAATAAATACTTTCTAGAAACCCCACCAAGCTGTAAGTCTTTACGATTGTCGGGCTTCTGTATCACCATATTTCATTTCTGACATATAATCCAACAAAACTTTGGATCATTAAATGTCTGTGACCAAATATAAGACCCTCGTCCACATTCAAAATCCACCCAAGAATCGTCAGAAATCCCCTCCTTACAAATTTGGACTAGAATTGCCGAGTTTTGGAACTTCTTTGAAGAGGTTTTTCTGCTGCCTGGTGGAAGAATTCAGGAACTCAGCTCAAGCGATGAATCTGGACATTAAGTTTCACTCTGGCTCTTCTATCAATTAATTTGTAGAGTGATCTTAAGTTTTCCCCATGTGGTTCAGAAAAAGGCCAAATATTCTCCTGATCTTGCCTTCAGCAAAAGTCCTTAATTTTGACCAACATTTTGTCATTCCCTGTATAATTCCTGAGTTGCATACAACTTCTATCGAACTTGAACAGAGCAGAGCTCCTTCTCAGATGACCACGATTAAGATGGGCTTTTCCTCATCATTGCCCTCGTTTGAAGAAGCTTCACTCTTGATGATAGCAGCAGTATCTTAAGCTCCATCATCATCGATTTACCTAGAAACCCTTCCAAACGGATTAAACAACAATTCATTTCTCAATTTCAGTATTTCATTGCCATCGCCCTCTTCGCTGCTGTTGCGCATGCCATCCCAATCGAGCTCGGTCACTACCCATCATCGGCGCTGATTCACTCCGGTCCCGTCTTGGCGCATGCAGTTGCTCCTGAACCTGTGGTAAGTCAAACTACAGCGAATCCCCCTCCCCCACAGACTAATTCACAATCACCTCTTCTATCTTTCTCTCTCTCTCGTCCCACTCAAGGCATATCCAAAGTACGCATTCAACTATGGCATCAAGGATCCCCATACCGGTGACATCAAGTCACAAGCCGAGGAGCGCGATGGCGATGTGGTCAAGGGCCAGTACTCCCTTGTCGAACCAGACGGTTCGGTGCGTACCGTCGACTACACCGCCGATGATCACAACGGTTTCAATGCCATCGTCCACAAGACAGCCCCAACCAAGGTCGCTGTGCCAGTGCTCGCCCACGCCCCACTGCTCGCTCATGCCCCAGCTCCATTGTTGCATCATTACCGCTAAGGAGCCCCACCGACGAGAACCCGTATTAAATACTTGTCGTATTCACACGTGTGAGGACATCTAACCAAGCAGCCACAAAACTCTCTCATTCACACTTAACCGTCCATTGACCATCGTAGATTGTATTTTTCTCTCTTGACGTAGCTCTTGATATATTTTTTTATCATTATCATTACTCTCTCTTGATATGTATTTGTATGATATTTTTTTTTTGTTTTCATGTGTAGTGACGTAAGTTAAATATTTCCTATTCACTTTCCTTTTTTTATTTCTTCTCTCTCTCTCTCTCTCGCTGTTTCTCATGACATCATCGCGTTGGTGCTGCTGTCAGTGTCGGCGTCGTCTCTGTCATTCTCTTGCATTATTTTCATTCTCTTACGATAACTGTAAGGGTTATGCGCGCGCAACTCTCTTGTACTCTAATCTTTTGTTCATAGTTCTTCGTCATCTCCATCGTCTCTGTTTCACTTCTCATTTCGTTTCACCGTCACCGTCGTATGTTGTGCAGCTGTCAAGGCCATGACAGCGTCACTGCGACACCAACGCGAGTGACAGAATAGGAAGAGGATGAAAAGGATGGAAGAATAGTGTTGCCAAAACCACCAGCCTTCCGAAGTTTAATCCCCATCGCCAGTCGAATGTGGGACTTTGACAGCTGTCACAGGTCCTCATCGGCGGGAAACTCCTGTGCTGTTGTTTTTGGCAACACTCGTTTGTTGTTCTTTCTTTAATCTCGAACACCTTGTGCAACTGTGCCGGTCATTGTGCATTAAACCAAGGGGGGGGGGGGAAATTGTGCTGCACCGCAGCGGATTTCCTTTCATTTCTCCTCTCATTCTGAACAGGTCCCCTGCAATACCGTGCGCGGGACTGTTTGTTATTTTGTTTCAGCTAATTTTGCAAAGAAAACTACTGTGTATCTTTTTTGTGTTGTTGTAAACATTTCTATCGTACTTCATTCTCTTGTCTATGATTTCATTCAGTTTTCCATTTCATTGATTATCGAGTAATTGTATTATATACATTTTTCTTATTTTACACATAAATATATATATAAATATTTTGTTTTTTTTTTTTTTTTGTACTTTTTACTGTTGTATGCACGAGGCCCAACTTGTACACCCGGTTGCGGCAGACAGACATATGCCTCTCCGGTGTATGTGGAAATGTATACGATTTATTTCTTTTGCATTGTAAATAAATAAACTAAAAAGAGTTGATGAAATAAATACAAAAAATATTAAAAAAAAACATGTTGAAAAAAAATTATACTGAATTTTTATTTGTAATGTAATCGGAATAAACGTGGCATAGTTCATGTGAAATTAGAATCACTTGAAACAATAAACAAAAGCTGGTTGAGTGGGAGTAGTATTTCGAAGGTCCCATCCTGTAAGGAATATTCGAATATAAAGATGCGTGATTATTAACCAATGTCTTCAAATAAATTCAATTCAATTTACTGAAATCCCTACCGTACGTATGTACATACAGTCTAACTTGAACCCTTAAGTAAAAATTCCAAAAAAATGGTCATGAATACCGTTGTACCGTGGGTGATTCAATTTTAAGGGCCGATGTTGATTTTGAATAAAACTCAAATTGTATAGGAAATTATTGTTATTTCTTTTTATTATGATAATATTGGAATGGTTCAATTATGTATGGAACAAAATATTGGCCAAATGGCCGCCGCGACCTCGGCGGCACACCTCCATCCGATGGTCCAAATTTTTTGAAGCATAAATGTCGTTAATGTGCCGAACTACCTCGTCCTTTAGCTCTTGAATTGTTGCGAATTGATAGCGAACACAGTAACCGCCTGACCGGCCTCATTTTGAAAAAAATACGGCCCGATGATGCCGCCGATGGCCCGATGATAAACCGCACCAAACAGTCACTCTTTGTGGGTGCATTGGTTATTCGACAATCACTCTTGGATTATCATTCGCCCAAATGCGGCAATTCAGCTTCCACTGAGGTGAAAATGTGCATCATCACTGAAGATGATTTTCTTCGAAAATTGATCATCCACTGTTGCCATTTCTTGCCACCATTCTGACCATTGACGACGCTTGAAATGGTCAAGAGGCTTTAGTTCCTGAGTCAATTGCACCTTGTTAGCGTGTAAATGCAAGTCTGTATGCATAATGTTCATCAAGGACGAGCGTGAGAGGTGCAATTGTTGGGCACGACGACGAGTTGAGATGGACGTATCTTCAGCCACACTATCGCGAAGAGCAGCAATATTTTCTGCAGTACGAGCTGTACGAGCATGCGCTGGTGTTTTCACATCTCCTACAGACTCGGTTTGCTCAAATTTTTGCACGATTTTTCCGATTGTACGCACATTTGGACGATTAAATTGACCGAAAAAATCACGAAGTGCACGATATGCATTTTGATTTGAACGCCCATTTTCATAATAAGCCTGAATAACTTTAACGCGTTGCTCGATTGTGTATCTTTCCATGGTTCAAATTGAGTTAGTCTGAAATTGAGAACTGTCAAATGAAATGCGGAAAAAAACTTGACGTTTAGGTGTGGTTCACATTCAACATCGGCCCTTAAAATGTAACCGATAGCTTCATCAGTCTCAAAATCAATGTAAGGCGTGCGATCGAGGACAGCTTCGTTTTTTGGTAAGTTTAAATGGTCGTAATTGCATTTGAGCTTAATTATTTAATGGGTCGCAAATATGTACATACCTTGGGAAAAAAAGAAAGTCTCTGTTCTTCTTACGTGTTTTTGAAAAGCTTGAGAAAAGAAACACAATTGACAACAATCGAAGAAGATAGATAGACGTACGAAAAGCCGATTAATAAGAAGTGTCGAGGAAGATCATCGACAAAGTGCTCATGTCATGTAAGTAGATTAAAAACCACGGATGGAATAAATAGATGTGACGTCCAGTCGGACGGTGATTGATTGACTCATTTTTGTTTGAGCGCGCTTCAAAGATTGGCACCAGAAAAGGGAAAATTCGCCATATTTTGCTGTTCGTCTTCGATTGAGGTAAAAACACTAGACAGGCGTCTAAAAACGTGAATAATGTATATGGTCCTGATACTGTAACAATATGCAGTTTCGGTGCCGTCAATTCCGTTCCGGTGATTTCGGTGTCAAAGATGCGTTACGCTCTGGAAAGCCAATTATCGATAAAATCAAGGAAATCGTCAAATCTGACCGTCATGCAAGCAATCCATTACCACACGAGTTAACGCCAAAGAACATCATGGACCGAATATTCATCTGAATCATTGCTGAATCACAACAATATCGATTCATTTTAGAAGCGGACTAGTGACAAAAATGGATCACTTAAGACAACATTAATAAAAATGGTCTTGGTCGAATCGCGCTGAATTGGCGCAAACGGTGGATAAGCCGAGAATGACGGCCTGGAAGGTTGTGTTGTCTGTTTCGTGGGATTTTCAGGTTGCTATGACCTGATCTCTTATGGCAAAACACTTAATTCGGACCTGCCAACAGGGATCCGTCTAAAGGAAGCTATCGCTCAGAAGCGGCCAGCTTTGACCCATACGAGAGGAATTGTGTTCCATCAGAACAACGCCAGGCCACATACGTCGATAGAGACTCGCTAGAAGCTCCGGAAGCTTGGTTGGGAGGTGCATCCGCTTTTGAAAAGTTCGCCTCAAGAGAGTCTGCAATAAGGCATATCGGCGACAATGGAATTGTGTGTCTAATTCGAGAATTTCCTTGTAAAGTTTGTTTGTAAAAATGTTTTCATTGGTTGATTCTTGTTTCAGTCGCTTCCTCGGAACGTGGAACTAGTGGCACGAGTCAGAATCTCATGTATGTATAGACAGTCAAAAATTAAAATCTCATAGATAATTAATAATTTCGCTGTTTGCTCGACAAATTCGGAAAAGGTCTCAATATTCCAAATTAAAACTCGCCCAAGACATATAGCTGAACGCCCCTCCAATTTTCGGTGAATGAGCCTAGGAAAGATGAAGAAAGATCCGCTTCTTTTATTGAACAATTGTGTTAAGCGACTACATTTTCTGGCAAAGGTAATGTTGTACGAAAATGGTCAACACTACAGCGAACGGCGGAGATGGTGGATTAGCGTGTATGCTATGAGTATCAAATTGCAAGGACTGGTGAATAAAAATGTCTTGCAATCAATGCAAGCAATGCTACCACCTCGCAAAAACCGATTCATGAACATGGAAAGCCATTGCAGACTCGGCCAATTAACAACACTTATATCCAAACAAAACTACTGTATATAAGAAGTAAAATCATGCTCTCATTTCCATCGAAGAGAAGAAGTTTGCGCATATTTCCTGTCGTCTCGAGAAGGAAGGCAGTCTAAAATTATCATATTTCATATACATCTTTCTCGTAGATACCGATAATCGAAGTTGCCAATTAATCGCTCCAAAAATTGGAACTAGTCAACAATCGCTAGAAATGCATCACTTCGAACTTGGAATATATGTATGTGTAGTTCAGGCGGTAGACCAGACATCAACGCAGTGAACCCCAAGCTGTGGCTTAATTCACGAGAAGGCATGCTTTGTTCGGTATCAAGTGTTAAGTTTGACTTATCGCTACAGTTGATACACTGTGGTGCGATTAGAGATTGCTGAAAACAGAACGTCTCACATCGTGTTCCCTGATTTAATATCACGAACAATGTCAGTGTGGAGTTGCTAAGGACCACCCGGACCTATTCAAACAAAGTTTGATTTTTTAAAGACACGTTGAATTATGGTAAACTTAATCAAAGTTCCTGTTCTGTAAAGCATTAGTCAACAAATCGAAAACTTTCTTCTCAACAGCCTGAAGACTCCGACAATACAGTCCACGTTGACATTCTTCAGTCACTCCTCTAATCACTTACAACTGTAAAAATCCCTTAAGTCCCTCCTTAGCCCATTCGACCAGATCTCAACGGAGCATCAAATCTACTAGCCCTGCTCTCAATTAAGACACACGGCCAACGAGAACAGTCTAATCATTCTCAAGTGCTCACCGGCGATAATCACCTCGTAAGCGCTTGTCACTTTTCGCCGCTTCTTGTTCGCACGTCTCCAGCCTTGAATTCTCGAAGTCGATGTTTCCTACCCATGACGGCGGAGCTGCCCATAAGTGAATAATCACGTCCGCAGGTCTTTTAATTGGCGACTCGGAGGTGTCCAACGGTCCGGTGTCAAATTCTGCTTTAATGCGAAGACCAATTGTGTCCTATCAGCACACGTTCTGCTGCTCCGGCTATTTAGACTTCATTCAGATTCTGTCGAGTTAAGACGTGCCTCCCTTGGCGTTGGATCCCAGCAGACAGCAGCAGATATGGTTCCGCAATTCTTGGTATGTTTTCGATACGCCCGCGGGTTGAGTGACATTTTAGTGCGGTTTAGGGCCAATGAACGCAGAGCCTCAAATTCGAAGTTAATTGGTATTCCATTAACGACGCGGGCGAGAATCCGTTTCGGCTCTGTTCGGGGGCAACGATACCTGGAAACTAATTTTGGTGCTCTTCGCCGGTGTCGAGCGGTCTTCGATGATGCGTCAGAACGCTGAAGTGAACAGTTTTTTGTTTTCGTTGGTTTTGGGAAAAAGTGGTTTTTTGTGATTTTATGTGAAAAAGTGAACTTGATTAATGCAAACGTGAGGCACATATGCAAGCGGGGTTGCTTGGCAATATCTGGTTGACTGTGTCGAGATGTGTGTCAGGAAATCCGTGACTTCGAGTGGTGATCTACTTGTACTTCGTCACAGCGGGCCCTTTGCGGGTGATTAACTTTCAAATTAGTCTGATGGGGTTAGAGTTTCTCACTTTCTCATTGGATTTGCCTTCTCGTTCGGAATTGGTTTTATAGAAATGATTTGAAGAAGCTCTCATTTTATCAATCCTTCACAACATTGGCTTGTTGTCCTTGATCTGCTTTCCGTCAGTTTCATAACAATCCGCCTTTAATTCAATTGCGAACTGCGGCTTTGGATTTGCGTGCGATTTACTGCTGACACATTTTAAGTACCATCGCGCTCTGCTCGGTTCGGTGATTCTTTGGTATTCTTGTCTTGAGAGATCCATTTTATTTTTTAATTCCTCAAATCGTGTCTGCGCTGAAGAAGTGATTTTTTTATGACATCATAACCTTGGTTCTTGTATAAAACGCAATTTCAACTCATTGAAAGCATAGGCCTATTCAACTTACTTCCCATTCAAGGTCAATGGTTGTAGAAAATGGACAAGTGATAGCTAGGGTGGTGTAGTATTGATGAAAGAAATCAATGATTCTAAAAGAATCATCATGAGAAATACATAAAATGTCTAAGTAACTGATTGATTGGTGCTTCTTAGTTATGGTGATACTTCTTTAATTGAGATGTGAAATCTGTTGTTCTGTTTGAAGACTATTGTAATGAAGATCAGAGGAATAAGGACTTGATTTGAGTATTTCTTTATACCATCACCAATAATTACACCTGACACAAGTGTAAGCATCTGATATATTACCGAAAGCTAAAAATAAATAAAAATATCGTGTCACCCTGCGCCCTTCCACGTACGTACACACAAATATTCTTAACCCAATTCTGCAATCAACTTCTTATATCAATTATGTAAGCTCTCATTTATATATTCTCTCATTTCCAAATGTCTGCTATACACATTCTGTTATACGCATGTTTTATAAAGCCTTATCCATGTTATTAGCGCTCTCTGTTAAAATAAAGCTGTTGTGGAGATACGTTCTCGAGTGAGTCTGTCATTTATTTGCCCTTACACAAGCAAAATCATACAGCAATTATTAAGTCGAAACCCTACCACGAGCTAACCAACAACCGTAGCCGTTTGCCATCCAAAGACGATTGCCTCCCTTGGCGTTGGAGGTCCTCTCTGATTCATCGCATCGTCGGCCCCTCCCTCTTTTACACAAGAGGAGAGGGATTATTTTTACTTCTCGTGCAATATCGCTGATCACAATCAATATTTTTCTTTCAATAAATTTTGATACTTAAAGCCACTGCCACTTAAAGCCAAAGAAATGGGAAATGTGGTTTTAATCCAGCTGCAGAGAGTCTCTTACGAATATTCACTGACTTTATTTGAAATGTTAGTGCCTATTATGAGTAACTCTTTGGAATCAAATCAATGGTAATGCTATGAATTTTCACGTGACTTAGCTCCTTAGACCCAGTCAACTTAAGCAAATCAAACGAATATAAAGGGTGGTTGAATTTCAACGGCCGATGTTGATTTTGAATAAAATACAAATTGTTTAGGAAATTATTGTCATTTCTTTTTATTATGATAATATTGGTATGGTTCAATTATGTATGGAACAAAATATCGGCCAAATGGCAGCCGCGCCTTCGGTGGCACACCTCCATCCGATGGTCCAAATTTTCGACGACGCTGAAGCATAATTAAGGTTCTATGCTGTTAATGTGCCGAATTGATTAGCTCTTGAATTGTTGCTGGCTTATCGACGTACACCCTTTCTTTCAAATAACCCCAAAGAAAAAATCCAACGGTGTCAAATCACATGATCTTGGCGGCCAATTGACATCGCCACCAAGTGAGATAAACACGGCCATTGAATTTGTCGCGCAAAAAAACCATTGTTTCGTTAGCTGTGTGGCAAGTGGCGCCGTCCTGTTGAAACCACATATCGTCCACATTCATATCGTTCAGTTCGTTATCAATTCACGATAGCGAACACCATTCACAGTAACTGCCTGACCGGCATCATTTTGGAAAAAATACGGCCCGATGATGCCGCCAGCCCATAAACCGCACCAAACAGTCACTCTTTGTGGGTGCATTGGTTATTCGACAATCACTCTTGGATTATCATTCGCCCAAATGCGGCAATTCTGCTTATTGACGAATCCACTGAGGTGAAAAAGTGCCTCATCACTGAAGATGATTTTCTCTCGAAGTGCACGGTATGCATTTTGATTTGAACGCCCATATTCGTAATAAGCCTGAATAACTTTAACGCGCCACAGATTGTGTATCTTTCCATGGTTCAAATTGAGTTAGTCTGAAATTGAGAAATGTCAAATGAAATGCAGAAAAAAACTTGACGTTTAGGTGTGGTTCACATTCAACATTGGCCCTTAAAATTTAATCACCCTTTATATATAAATGATACACTATGACCGTAATTGCCTATTTGCTTAGTTTCGTTCAATTTTGCCTACTCAAGTGGGAACGACGATGCTAACTTTCGTTTGGCTCTTTAGTGACGCTACAGGAAGTAGTGAAGGTTCGCTTAGCAATCGGTCATGTTGTGTGGGCTATTATTCTATGACGAGTGGATAGGACCTGCAGTTTGAGGAGTTTGATAAGCTTTTTCTAGCTCTGTATAGTCATTGACCATTGTCAGAGGTTTCCACCGTGAATTATGAAGAATTATGAAAGTTGTTCGTGCCGAAGATTGAACTCAGAAATCGACGCCCACTGATCTGCGGCACCTTAAAAGCAAACAACTCGTTTAATTTGGAGTCACAAGAGATTTGCCATCAATTCCTTTTTGTTTTCTCCGTCATTTCAAGTCTTCCTTGACTAATGAAACCGAGTGCAACTGACGCCAAATGCTTCGAATTCTGCAAAACTCAACATGTCTCTAGAGTCACACATAGCTTCAATTTCAGTTTAAATTTTAAATTATTCACCTGCTTACAGGAAGCGAACTTATTTGGCCCATATTGTATTTTTCAGTACAACGTTTTGGTTGATTTAATCTTTAATTATAAAACATCTTAGAATTTCGTTTAATTCCGTTGGTGGATGTCACCGTCCAGCCTGAAATGCAATTTCAGTCTCGGAGTATTTTCTTTAGAATTTGCCTTTTTCCTGTTAGCAGGACAATAATTAACGTGTTAGATGTAAACGTACATGTGATTGCTTTTTTCGAGTATGGTATTGCTTCATTGAAGAACTTGCTTTAAATGCTCGTAATGGCTTGCATAACAGCAGAGGATTGTGGTCGCCGTTATTAAGAGAGTTGTGGCTCCAGCGCCAGGAATGCCAGTATCAATCTTCGTGTTTACCAACTTTCATGACTCGTGGCTGACGAGCCTAACGAGTCAAACTTCAGTCTCGTGTTAAAACAATAGCGCGCACAACATGATGCTAGGAACGCCATGTTGCAAGGCTTTGGCTTGTTTCCGTGTTTCAGCACGTGTTCAGCACTTGTATCTTCTGTTCTTCTGATTGCAAATCATAATTTAAAACTGTCGCTATCATGTTGCCTCTAATTGCTAAGACACACAATTGTGGTACAACGCGGATTGACTAATACCCATTCCTCGAAGCAGTTGGAATTTGCGAAGTGATTTAGCCTAGTGCTCGTTTATTATTAAGCTTGTTCAAATTGCTCATATTGATAAAGTAGACGAGAGCACTGCGCGAACAGAGGGCATTATGTGTGATCTTCGCCTCCTTCTACAATGATCCAGCTTCTGTGGAAATCGTTTTACTGGACAGTCGTCCTACGTCCCATTAAAAGTCCTGAGTCCTGGCCTACTTAGCACAGATCAACTTCGGATGATCATTTGTATTCAATTTTAAGTTCTACAGCAAAATCATCAAATAATTTTTTTCAGTGTTTCATTCGTTATTAGTCTATACATTTAGGAGCTTGAGCTTCAGCCGCCGAGTGGTTGATTAGATATGACGTCGAACGCGACACAGACGGAATCAAGTCCAAACGATGCATTTAGGCTTCATACAAAATGGAAGCATTTACGTTCAGACATGTTCTCAACTCAAACGACAAGAACCACTCTAACATACCACCCCCTCTTCATTTCAGTTAATTATGCTCATGCTGCCTCTCATTCCGGAGATGGTTCTTGCAGAAAAATCCACAACAACACGTCCAAAGCCAACCACAAACTCCACAGTCGCTCTGAACGCGACAACAACCACAAAGGCACCTCCAAAGGCGACCACGAACTCAACATCGTTGCCTCCTAGGCGCTCGCCGTATTTCTACCGCGATCTCCAAGGTATGCAATGTTTCCTTCTTTAAATGAAATTCCTTAAACAATGTCACCTGCAGGTCCCGGCACATACGAGTTCGGCTACAACATCGACGACGAGGAAACGAAGAACATTCAATTCCGCGAGGAGACCCGACATCCCAATGGCACCATAACCGGATCCTACGGCTACCTCCGTCCGGACGGCAAGATGACCGTCACCAACTACGTGGCCGACGAGAAGGGGTTCAGAAAGCGCACAAAAGTGCACAAGCATCCAGCGTCCAACGGAACGGTCTCTTCGACCACGCCAGTGCCCGGGCTGAACCTGAACTCAGGCACGCTGCCACCACAGCTGGTGGAGCGTGTGAAGGAGCAGTACCAGATCGATCTCAGCCCAGACGCGGAACCAGCTGACATTCTCCACCCGAACATTTCGGACATCATCAACGGAAAGGTGCCGCTGACCAAGAATGGTTCCGAGCCAGGCTTCCAGGTGGTCAATGGGTACATCCCGAAGGAGTTCCCCATTGTGCCGTTCCAGCTGCCCGATCCTGATGACGGCTGAAGTGGCACGACGCCCCCGTTGTACTAGTCAGGTTTAAAAAAGAAGACGAATAAATAAAAAAATGCTTCTCAGTTGAGATCGGTTGATCGATTGTTGTTCTTCATTTGACGTTGAATTTGGCAACATTTCCGAATTTTCCACAACACCGCCAAAGTGAGAGGAAAACAATTTCCACTCGCCATTCACATCACATCTTGGCACCGCGGCCGACCTGCCACTTCTCCGTCAATTTATCACCTCCGCCTGGGCAAACAGCGTTTGCCGACGAGCATCAAGCCCACTTGCACTTTCATTCCGTCTGCCTGTGACAGCTTCGATGTGCGCCGAGCCGAGAGCTGTACAACAAGCCCCAGCCGTCACCATCGCCGCCCATCTGTCACTGGGCCAAATGAAATCGACTGCAATGCGCATGCTAATGCCTGGGCGTGGCCGCAATCAATGCTGCGGAAAACTTTGAACGAGAATTTCTTCTTCCTCCTCGGCCGTCTTCCGACCGATTACGCGGCGGCCATACATCATCGCGGTAATTGGTGCGATAAACTATGCTATGCGAAGCGGTGCAAATGAAACGGAAGAGGAGACACATGCAAAAGTGAAGAAAGAAAAAAAAGACCAAGGAACTCGTTGGTCCGCATTGCTCGGATGCCGCACGGTAATCAAGATGCCGCGCAGAAAGTGAATCTTCCTCGGTGGCTGGGCGCTGATGGAGGTCGTGGCTGCTGGATGGACGCCGCGGGGCTGAGTGATGATGCAAATGACGTGCAAACCGGTAGATGTGTGGCACATTGAACTGGGTGCCAGCATCCGCACTTGCTTTGATTGGGCCTGCTGCGCGGTGTGGTGGTGATGGGTGGATGCGGGTGATGTGATGGTTTCACATTGGTTTCGGGTGAGGAGTCTGTGAGAGATACGCTTTCTGCGGATGAGACTGATGGGACTTGTTTGTGGAGGAAAAAAACTGGCGGAGGACTTAGATTAGGTTGAAGTGGCTGGGTGCCGTTACACTGATGGCATGGTAGGCCCTACTTTAAACCCTTTTGGTGGCTTTAACACAGCTATGAAGATGGGTGAAAATAATGTTGTCGGCGAGGTTATCGAAGAAGGTGACTTGTCCTTCGTGAGGTGATGGCGCTGCAAGAGCAAAGATGGTGCACTTCCTCATCTCTGCAACTCTGTTATAACTCGTATAAGCCAGATCCAATCGAAATGCATGAGTTCGAGTGGCGCAATGACCAGTGATAATGCGGATGGCAGTCCCAAGAGTTGGGCTGCTTAGTCTGATCGGACCTAACGAGCGTACAAAGTTGAGAGCATGCCATTATTGTTTCGTAATGCAACACATAGTGTCCTCCGATCGTCTACGATTCGGGTAATTAATCGTTTCAGAGTCTTTGAGATTATAGGGGTGTCAGCTTTGAATACGTTTCTACTTGGGGTCGAGTTCGAAGTCCTCAAAAGGCGTAATTTAGACTGTATGCCTTGCGAGTCTCGCATTGCGTGAGTTGCGCAACCAATATGTACATGGCGCAGAACACCATATATGTACATTGTATTGGGCTTGGAATTGCAATGTACATCCTTTGCGCACTACTTACGGTTGTATGCCTAAAAGCTTTCCCACACACGTCCAGAGCAATTGTATCCAAAGGTGAAGGGTTAAATACTCTGCAGAAATTCAGGGAATTCTATGAGCTAAGCGTAACAGTATCCAGAGATGTTCATAGCCACTTGGCTCATCTCTCTTTGATAGAAAGAGCTTCCTTAATCGCTATAGTTTCCAACTGAGAGACACTACTGCGATACGATAATTTAATATGTGCATATGTCTAAGGACCTAGAGTAGACTCCTGCTCCGACTCCTACTCCATTGGTCCAGTGTGCTGTCACTTTCCGGCTTTGTGTCTTGGCTTCCCGTTGGCTTTTCCCTGTTTTGAGTTTTTGTCATATTTAGATGCGTTTTATAATCATTTGGTGGCATTTGAATGTATTTTAGAATATCCTTTCTTTTATCAGTTTGTCAGTTCTTCGAGATCATTCGTCTAGTTTAGTGCAGACCGTTTCCCCCTCCTGCTTTTCATCCCATCAGTCTACAAGGCTTCTGACTTGATTGAGACCGTGTTCAGTTATTACGCCTACCATTTGGCTAATTTGTCTGCTCTCTAACTCTAGAAGAGCTTAGTTTTGTTTATATTAATGTAGACCACATCGCTTTCAGTGACCCACACGTATCCCGCCCATCTATGGCTGGTGTCGGTTATGGCGCTTTTCATTTGTAAGATTTTATTCCGTTCAGTGGGGGATGGAGTGTATCCTGATTATATACCGTAACATCGTCTCTTTAGTGGCCCGGAATACCTTTGTGCAAATAGGGTTATGTGTAGCCCTAAGTTACCCATAAATTACCACAAGGAGAAGGTGCAGTAATACTTCGGGAGCAATTGAAGGTGTTGATTTCAGCACCTCTGAAATGTAGATGCAAGTCGATCTCTAAACTTTGTTCAATTTTAAAAGATTCCATTTTACTTGTAGTGCCGTCCACCAGGATACGACAGATGTACAGTTGGACCTGGATATTCTCGAAAAGGAACTTAGGTAGTGATGTGCAGAATGGAGACCCTTTCACATTTCCAGTGACAATCAATCTAACTTCTGTGCTGGCTGTTACCTGTCTGCGGACTATGTCTGTCAGCGGAAGTTACGAAGGGCCATCCGTTTTACATGATTGTGTAGCTTGCAGTCGATGTCGGTCTCAAGCACTGTCGCCTTAATGCAGTCCATGGTCGTAGAAGCACAGTACTGTCACTTAAAGTACATTATTCTGGTATATTATTTTCGATTAGAGAAGGCCACGTGGATTTCCAAAATACTATAGCATCGTCCGACCCTGTACCCAGACATAGCAGACATTTCGACATCGTGTCTGTTAACTGCTGAGGTTGTTGCCTTCGTTTAGATGGTATCCCTCTATATCAACGAATGCAGCAAGATTGAGTTCTTTGTGTTTGAGAGAATATGTAATATAAAGGGTGAATGTGAACTACACCTAAACGTCAAGTTTTTTTCTGCACTTCATTTGACGTTTCTCAATTTCAGACTAACTCAATTTGACCATGGAAAGAGCAACGCGTTAAAGTTATTCAGGCTTATTATGAAAATGGGCGTTCATATCAATATGCATATCGTGCACTTCGTGATTTTTTCGGTCAATTTAATCGTCCAAATGTGCGTACAATCGTAGGAGATGTGAAAACACCAGTGCATGCTCGTACAGCTCGTACTGCAGAAAATATTGCTGCTCTTCGCGATAGTGTGGCTGAAGAGCCGTCCACCTCAACTCGTCGTCGTGCCCAACAATTGCACATCTCACGCTCGTCCTTGATGAACATTATGCATAAAGACTTGCATTTACACGCTTACAAGGTGCAATTGACTCAAGAACTAAAGCCTCTTGACCATTTCAAGCGTCATCAATGGTCAGAATGGTGGCAAGAAATGGCAACAGTGGATGATCAATTTTCGAAGAAAATCATCTGCAGTGATGAGACACATTTTCACCTCAGTGGATTCGTCAATAAGCAGAATTGCCGCATTTGGGCGAATGATAATCCAAGAGTGATTGTCGAAAAACCAATGCACCCACAAAGAGTGACTGTTTGGTGCGGTTTATGGGCTGGCGGCATCTTCGGGCCGAATTTTTTTCCAAAATGAGGCCGGTGAGGCAGTTACTGTGAATGGTGATCGCTATCGTGAAATGATAACGAACTTTTTATGGCCCGAATTGGAAGATATGAATGTGGACGATATGTGGTTTCAACAGGACGGTGCCACTTGCCACACAGCTAACGAAACAGTGGCTCTTTTGCGCGACAAATTCAATGGCCGTGTTATCTCACGTGGTGGCGATGTCAATTGGCCGCCAAGATCATGTGATTTGACACCGTTGGATTTTTTTCTTTGAGGTTATTTGAAAGAAAAGGTGTACGTCGATAAGCCAGCAACAATTCAATAGCTAAAGGATGAGATAATTCGGCACATTAACGGCATAGAACCTCAATTATGCTTTAGCGTCATCGGAAATTTGGACCATCGGATGGAGGTGTGCCGTCGAGATCGCGGCGGCCATTTGGCCGATATTTTGTTCCATACATAATTGAACCATACCAGTATTATCATAATAAAAAGAAATAACAATAATTTCCAAAATTATTTGTGTTTTATTCAAAACCAACATCGGCCCTTAAAATTTAACCACTCTTTATACACAGTTTAATTTCTATAGGCATGTTGGGACATCGAGAATCTATTTGGGACAGCCTAATGCATTTTAGTGTAGTAGTGGGCTAAGTTGCGATTTTATATTCATAGGCATAAGCCATAACTAATCACAGTGATATTAAACTGCGATTTTAAGTAGTGAATTCAATCTTCTCTGTGATTCTCTTCTGTCCAAAAACCCACATATCACTGTCTTACGTCAGTCATTCTGAATTGTATGAATATACATACAAGTAGTCATTGTTGAGACGATTTGACGTGATTCATTGACTGATATCCCTTTAAGTCATTCGCTCACAGATGACTTTTGACAGAACGTCAATTTTTTCCTCTTTTGTTGGTTTAACTGAACTAAAAAAGTTAACTGTTAGGATCTGATTTGTAACACACGTGATGTGTTTTTTGAGTCATCCATACTTATCTTAGGAATCAAGCAAGGCATAGTAAAAAAGGCTTACTATTAAAATGATTAAGTCATAGTGTAAATGCAATGAATTCTCAATGAATCCACTATTCCGACTACATTTTTTGATTTACAGAACAACCCACAATCGAATGTATGAAGTTCACATTTTTACAGGCTACAATCGACTGATCTTTATTTTCATAATTGAACTTAGGTTAGCCTATGAGCTCCAATGGGTTGGGAATTGGGATTGTGCAAGGCGCGAATGGTTTGTGGTTTGGGGTGGACGTGCAGAGGTTTCGCTCGCACAGGAAATGCTGACACGGGTTTTCAGCAGTGCGCTATCGCCTAGGGTTATTATACGCGCTTTTGGTTTCAGTGGAAATGTCGACAGGGTGTTCTTCTTATTGACTTATACAGAACGTTGATAACATAATGTCACAATTCAATATATCAAGGGCAACTCTAGGCGTGGAAGACTCAAATTTTGTACGCACCCTTGCTTACTTACTAAGCAGGCCTACGACCCATGGAGTGCCCTTCCATCGTTGATGGTCCTGGGCACGCTGCTTTCAGTCATCAAGGCCGAGCTGTCTTGCGTCAGCGATGATTTGGTCTTTATACCGGATTGTCGGTATAGGAAGAGGAAGCTCTCCTTCTCGAAGCAGGTGGCTCAGATTCGAAGACTCTTTGCTGGAGCGTTGTTGTCATGCGATCGATGTGACAGTCGACGGATTTTTGCTTAAGGATACATCCTGGTACAGCTCGTAGAGTTCGTTGGGTCTTCTCCTCCATTCGTCTTCCTCCCGGGGCCATATACCCGACGTAGAATCAGCTCTGCAGTTATGCTTAGGGCCTTGTGCCACATGACGTTAAGCATGCAATCGCTTCTGAGAATCAAAATGCGAATGCGGTTGTGAAAAATTGCTACTCAATCGCAATCGCAGTTTAAACCAGTGTCGATCCCAGACTGCGATTGCGATTTTTCCATCACATCTGGAGTTGGTGATTTTTTGCTCAACTCTAGAGCACTCTGTGTTGACCAGAGCTCACAGCTGATCTGAAAGTAGTTTAATTCAGAATTCATGCAAGAAGCATGTCTGTTGAACCAACACGCAGCTGTTCATTTGCCTTTAAGACGCCTCTGTCAACCATTGCTAATCCCATCAGCCTTGTCCCCATTGTCACCACCGCCCTCGCTGTCGCCACTGCTACCCCGGTCACCTTCGTGACTGAGCCAACAATCATCGCCATCCAATCTTGTCGCAGCTAATTCAGTGGGAATGCCTATAAATAATGCATAAGGCCCCTTAAGAGACTGTAGGCCACTCTGCACGTGGTCCAACCAACGGATGTGTGAAAGTGGCTCTGCATTATGACACCTTTCGCAAGAGCCTGCGATCGCATAATCGCACAGAAACGAGAAATCCTTTCGCATAACACCGTGCAACATTCACCATAATTTGACACCAAATGTAAAGCAGATTGCGTGTGCTCCATCGATCGTTCGCAAGTCCATGTGCCACCGTCGCACCGATCCCTTCCCTCAACGCAGAGCGAACACGAACAACGAATATGCTTTACATTCGCCTAATCTGTGATTTTTCCTTTATTGGTTTCCATTTCACTGCTCACTCTGCGAACAGATTTGCGGTCATATTCGCAGGCCGCAAGGCGACTAAGCCCCAACAACAGAGACACTTCTGCTCCAGATACCGCACCGACAAACACACACAAAGTCCTCTCGCATCCCTTTATTTGTTTCGCGCCGAATTGGCGTCGTAAATCGGAGCCAAGACTGTAATTACTCGCAACCGCGGTAACAAGACCCATAAACAGCTGGCTGTGGAGTGAGTGCGCTCGTATCGCGGTGAGATATTTCCTGATTGTTGTCCATTACGAGGCTAATATTGTCGAATGTCGACAAAATTTAATTCTCTCATAAATTACCCTCTGATGTATTTGACTTTTGTCGAGACCCTGGGTGATCTACAGGGTGATGGAGAAGAGTTGCTGATGGGGACTTTTTTTTTTCGTGGAATGCTTCAAATTCATGGAATCCCCTGTTTTGGTAGGCTTAAACATTTGGCAAGCACTCGGTCTGTTGCAAAGGAAATCTCGATTACGAGGGAAGCTTCAGCGTTGGAAGGTCGGTGTTGTTTCTCTACCAAACCACTCGATCTACCAGCACATGAAAAAACACCTTTCACCCCGATCGAGAGGAAGAGAGGAAAGCTTCCAAATACGATCTTCTCTGCCTTTTTGTGTGTCTGTCTCGGTATGTCTTCAAGTGAGGGAAGTCCAATGAACCAGATTTTGGGAAATACCAGAGAACTGCAGATTGGAACCCACCACCTGTTTGTCCATTCCAAGAGCTAGGCGCCGCCAAGTCTAGTTTTTCCATTCATCCTAAGTTGTGTAGGATGACGATTGAGAAATTTTGCTGCTTCAACAAGGTCGGCAACGATCTCAGCAAGATCTTCCATGTTAAAAATTGATGTAGACAAGGTCACGCGCTGTCATGTCACTTAAGAACTTTTGAGCGCAGTTGGTCCGATAAACCGAAGTACCAACGATTGAACGTGGGGTCTCAACTTGTTACTACTGGAGTTCAAGATCATGAAGTTTCGTCCCAGGTGGTGTCTGACGTAATGGTTCCTATTTTGCAGAAGGCAGTGCCTTCCCTGTTTACAACTCAGCCCGTCGCACTTTCCCCCAGGCAGATCGGGGCAGGTGTCATCGCCGGTGCATCGCGTATTTGTTAGCGTGGCCTGACAAAAACGCATCAATTTGCCCGGAATCCCGAAATCGGCCATCGCATCAAAAAAGGTTTAAAATCGATAAAAGATGGTGTGTATGAATCTGAAACTTGCTAAACTTTTGCAGGATTTGCCGTAGAGTGAAGCGGGGCGTTCACGCAGTTTGATAGGTCTCTCTAGAGGTGAACTTTTTACCAGAAAAATCGTTCACAGTGGACATCACTTGGTGCTAGGTCCGGTCTATAAGGTGGATGCATAACGGCCCCCCAACCCAGCTCCCAGAGCATATGGCGGGTCGGTTTCGATGTGCGTGGCCCGGCGTAGTCCTGATGGAACACAATTCCTCGCCTATGGGCCAAAGCTGTACGCTTTTGAGCGATTGCTTTCTTCTGCCGGTCCAACTGTGAGAGTCTTGCGGTAGGCGGTCAGCTCTTAGTAGATCCCACAAAACACACAGCAAGACCTCCCTGGCCGTCAATCCTGGATTGGCCACCGTTTTCGCTTGACGTTGTCGTAAGTCGTGCACTTTCCGTCACCAGTCAACCATCCGCTTAAAAAATGGGTCGATGTTGCTGTGTTTCAGTGATTCTTTTAGTGATTCTCAGGTGGAAATTCGGCCCATGAGGTTATTTGCGTCAATTGGTGTGATACCCATAAATCAGGCTTCTTTTGGTTTCCAGCCTGTAAGAGAGTGGTCTTCTGATGAGCTCGTGGCCAATGTAAACTTGCTTTCATGACCGTCAGACTCGAAGATTGCCATGATTTTATCGACATTCTCTCGAATATTGGCCTTCCACAGCATGAAACATCTTTGACGTCCAAATTAGCTGAACGGAAACGATGGAACTTTATTTTTTACTGTTACAGTATCAGGACCATAAATATTATTCAAAATTTTCAGTCGCCTGGCTTACGTTTTCGGCTTTATGGAAGAAAAGCTGTAACATATGGCGTACACGCGCTCAAAAAAAACTGACTCAATCGATCACAAAACTGTTCGTACTACGTTCGTTTAGTACAAAATCTTACATTTGTAATGGCTTTTAGTTTGATCGGATGGGACGTATACAACGCGAGGTATAGATTACTAAAGCCACCTGTTGGAAAAATAGTGGATGTGTTTTTACTACACATAACATATAGTTTGTGTAAGAGGTAAGATCGCTGATCGAAGCTGATATTCCATTGCTTTAGTCTACGTAGTCTACCCGAATTCTGCAGATGATCTGGTGCGTACTTTCTGCCAGAACACTGCCACCAGCGTTGAAGACCTGTGATGGTCAATCATCTGAGCCTGTACCTTTGTTGGGATTTCTCACTCTCCCCTGGTAGTGTCTCTTAACCAGCTTGTCTCTAGACTCTTCGATAAGGAGTCTTCTACTTCTGCACTACTTCCCGAAGTTAACATGGGCCTAGCTTCTCCGTCAAAAGCTTGCGCAACGTTAGTCTGCTTTGTCCTCACGGTCGGGGTGATCTGCAGCTTAATGGCGATTTTAAAACGACGGAGTTTTAGAATCTCTCGAAATCAGTCTCAAAGTCAGGAGACGCAGCGGCCTCCGACATAGCTCTGTGCATTCCTCTCTTCTTCCTGCTTTCATTAGACACCACATTCAGCACAATAGTCTTACAAAACTGGAGTAATGTGGATTAACGAGAAGTTCCGTCGCGGATTTTCGGCATGTTTGACCTCACGAATCGCTTCAACATTAACTCGTCCACATATGCACACGCAGAATAACACTTGCCAACCTCTCTGTGTTACGAAAGACTGGAAACATCTTCAAACCGCTGCGGCGGGACCAACTGGATTGAGTCCATCGACTGGCATCTCTTCCGGTGTTGGGTAAATTTGTTCAACATCACCAGAAACTCCCACCCACCCTGTGAACACAACACGGCTCCCATATCGAACAATTGTGTGGATTCGATTATGCAACCGCGTGTGTCTTTAATAGCACCGCAGGCCACCTCGCTCCGCCACCGTGCCACCGTTCGTTCAGCTCGGCAGCAGTCGTTAACACGGCTCGGCGCTCCACAATTCCCATTTCTCATAAGTGCAAGCTGGCAGTGCCCGTGCATCTAGAAGATCATTTCGGGCATCTCCCCCCCCCCCCCCCTCCGGCGCGGCGCACCGCAACCGCAGCCACAACAATCACTCAATCATGCGGCGTGCTTTACGAGTCGATCGCGAGTCGGTGGACGTTGGGGGTGAAGGGGCAGCGCGGCGGGGCGTGTAGCAGGTGTTGACTTAAATAATCGCCAGTGATTGGCGACGGCGGTAGCCGCTGCCGACGGAGTGCTGCCGGTGCTCGCCGTATGTAAATATTAATTGCCACCAATTTAATTGTAACGAATTGAACTTACATAACCCCGGAGCGGGGGCCCGCTGCTCAGAATGACGGAGCGCATGGGCCAAGAATGACGGCTGTCTGTCTCGCTGGCTGGTTGGCTGGCTGGTGGCTTGCCATGCCTGGCCGGTGGACCGGTGTTAAGGCGGCCGAACTGGGTGAAGTGGGCAAAGTGGGAATGAGTTATGGCATGTCTGACGGTATTTCCTTGAATTCGCCGCATTCGGTTGGGAGATGTATTGTGCAGCGCAGTGCGCTGGCGTGCTTTTCTGTTTTTTCGTGCAGCCATTCGCTTTGGTGCGCCAGAGGGGTGGGGGACGAGATGGAGCACAATGTTTGTAATTATTTTAATTGTATCAGGTGATCATTAGACAGTCGGGTTTCTTGTGAACGGTAATTGAATGGATTTGAATACGGATTGACTGATTGATGGGATGCCGCAGGGCGGTGTTGCGACAAGCGTACTTTTTAAATGCTGCACAGAAACATTTTAGATTGTAGACCATGTTTAATTGAGGCAGGAGAACAGCTTCGGCTGCTGTTGCAATGTGTGCAGTGCGTTTGATGTCTGGCGGCGATTTCCCTTAACCTTGGTAATTGGGTCATACCTACGAAGTGCAGCTCGTTGCGGCTTCGACAGGATGGGAGAATGAGAGAAGGGGGCAAGCAGAAGGCCTGAGTCGAAAGGAATGTTAATGTTGTCATGGTCGTGTGTCATAACTCTTGCGCAGCACCAACTAACGAGGTGTTTAATGGATGTTTCAGAAGCGGAGAGCCGCACAGGCAGTAATTAACAGCTCATCGGATATTGAGTGCCTATCCAGTGAACAAATTGCTTGCCTGAAATGCCATTAGGAAACTTTAAACAAGCCACAAGATTTGGTGGCGGCATTCAGAGACAAAAGACACCATTTGGTAGAGTTGCGTAGTCGCATTGCCTAATAAATGTGCTTCTCTGCAGATTCGTGTAATTTTGTTGCAAGCATTTAGCTCAAAAGGTCGATAGGAGCACATTTGGTCTCTGTTTAGCCGTGTGGTCATTATATTCAAGAGTAGAACTTAGTAACAGTTGCATGATAATGATGACAAACGCCATATGGCTAAGACGTGGGGACATGAAGCCAGGTAGAGATGCTTGAAGTGGTTTGTGAATGAACTCGTACCAGGACAAGACTGCTATGGGCCTCTACGTGGATCAGACCCGAGTTAAGCCATTAGTCACTTAGTAAACGAAGTAAACTTTCGATTGATTTATCATTTAAAGCACTGAAATTATGGAAGAAGTAGTTTCCTAGATGCCGTCCGTGGGACACTAGAGACGTTTGTATGCACGTGTGCAGAGAATGTGTTTCTTCTTATTTCGGACAACTTCCGCAGAAGTCGTTCATGAATGAGGGACTCACTTTTACGATGATGGAGACATCGGTGCACCAAACCATGCCACCTTGCTGATAAGGTCGGCTAAGAGTAATTACCATAAAGCAAGATTGTACTACGCCCGATCAGCTATGTTTTTTTGGAAGCAGGTACAAGAAATTGAACTGACTAGAGTTACTAAACGACCTATGATGGCATAAGTACCGGAGGATTTGAATATTCTGTTCACTTCTGCTTCATACGAACGCCTACTCAGCTCGTCGTTAGCGACATTATCCCAGATTCAAAGAAAACAAGCCAGCCTAAATTGGTATTCTTCCATTTTTGTCGAAAGTGTTCGATCCTCTCGTCAGTTGTATCGTAAAACCCTATTCAATCAGGATTCCGTACAGGACATACAGAGCTGTTTAAGATATCTCCCGTAATCGATGCACATTTTACACATATTCTTCAACTTTTCGGAACAGTAAGTCGTACCGTGATTTGCGTCATTGCTCGCCTTTCCTTTGTCCGCATGTAATGTCAGCTAATCATTCATGTAAAAATAGGGAATATTGTTTTTTCTTTGATATTTTTATTCAAAAGCAGTTAAAAGATGATTGTTTTATTGTTCGGTATGGAAAGAACTGCAAGTAATTGCACGAATACATTTGAATATTTATTAAAAATGGGCGTGATATTGTTCTGCGGAAAAAAGTCGTGGCATCAAAAAGCACAGAAAACAGGAAAAGACTCGAAAATCGGTCAATTTTGTTTTCAATGCGCTTCAAAAACCCCTGAACAAGAAACACGAGTTAAACCCAGCAAAACGACTTTCATTTATGACTCCTGTCACATTGCATTTGTACAACACATGCATTGCAAGAGAAATCGTTGGAAAATGGAGAAAAACGCACGACATTGCTCCACTTAAACGCCTCGTTCTGGAGATTCATTCTCAACCCGGCGATAGTTTTTGCACCGTCGATAGAAGATGCTGATAGCTTCCGTTGCAGACTCTTGGTGCATTTTAGTTACAGCCCATCAAACATTGAAATACCTACTCCAAACAGTGCCTTAATTAAGAGCCTGGTCTAAAAAATTGGGAGGTAATGTGAAAAAACCATTGATGCAGTTTGAAGGCCAAATGTATGTCCTTTAAATCAAATATAACATCTGATTCGAAAGTACCTAGTTTTAAGAATTATGCAACATCGAATTTGCTTAAAAAATACATAAATTTTTGTAAACTTCAAGGTCCCAACATTGAGCTTACGGTACAACAAAAGTCACCAAAATGTTGGCTTTCTGGATTCTCATATTTGTAGAATCGGAAAATCTAAACCATTTGGCCGAGAAAAATGTGTCACTTTGGGTACTTTTTTCCACTTCGGGACCACTGTGCGGCGGCTTCAAGGAAAAGATGGTTCACCAAAATAAAAATAAAATACATGGGGTAGGGAACGTTCTTGGTTTGGTGTTGGACCCATTTCTAAATAAAAGACATAAATGCTAATGGAATTTATATAAAGGATGTGTTGTTTACGTACTCTGACGACAACAAGCTGTTCGATAGCCCTTCCAACACGATAATGATCTCAAGCACTCATCAGAATTACTGTGTGATTGGTTGAGGGACCATCAACTGTCGGTATTGTCATGGCCTTTAAAACAAAATTCAAAACATTTTCAAAATTATGTGTCAAAATAAACGAACAATTTTAATTACTTCATGGGCGTCAAGTACTTTCTTTCATTCGTGAAAAATATTCTGCTTTGCTCTTACCCTATTATTTCCAACACCTCTGTGGCTGTGTTACAGCCTTGTTAAAAGTAACTGACGCCATACGAAGAGCTATTGATGACAAAAAATAGAAACAATTGCTACGCGTACAATGATATTTGAATTCCTATGTATTTTACCCCCAAATTGATGAATTGCCTGATTTGAGCTCGTCTGAGCGGTTGTAGTGGCTGACTGCTAAAGGGCAGTTACACTTAGGCCAGAGTATGTCCATTCTACTACTAAACCTTAAACCAGTTGGTGCTTGTGATAACGCGATTTAGCTGGCTAATGCTTACGCTGTTTGGACTTCGCCAAAGGTGTGTCTTGTCACCTCTCCTTTTCATTGTATATATGGACTGGATGTTGCAGCGCAGCCGAGGTGAGAAATGTTTCACATTGGGAGAGTTGAGGGTAAGTCATCTTCTTTTTGCAGCTGACTTGGTTATCCTCACATCCTCCCAGACGGAACTCCCAAACGCGCACTCGATAGGTTTGTGGCCGTTTGTGCTGATGCTGGAATGAGGGTTAACGTGGACAAATCGGAGGTTATGGTCATACCCGAACGCCTGTTCAATGCAATCTGCATGTTAGTGGAGTCCCATTGAAGCAGGTGGAGAAGTTTAAGTATCTCGGGATCTTTTTCACGAGTGATGGAAGGAGTAATGCTGAGCTTTCCGGTAGGATTGGTCAAGCTAGGTGAGTTTTGACACAGCTTGATAGTTCTGTAATCAGAAATGCCGAGCTTGGTGTCAAAGCCAAGTTAGCGGTTTTCAACTCAGTATTTGTTCCAACTCTCACCTATGGTCATGAAATTTGGGTAATGACCGAAAGAATAAGATCGCGAGTGCAAGCTGCTGAGATGAGATTTCTTCGTGCTGTTGTGGGTATTACTCGCCGGGATAGGGCGAGAAACACGGCAGTGCGCGAGGAACTCAACATTGAGCAGATGCTTCCTCGAACGGAAAGGGCTATGCTTCGGTGGTTTGGTCACGCGGCACGAATTTCCCCATCATCGCGACCTCCGAGGCGGGCGTTGAATGCTATTCCATCAGGTAGGCGACCACGAGGTGGTTCGACCAAGTCCAAAAACTCGCCGGGTTACGCTTGGGCATTGCTCCTGATGAATTAGAGTCGATGGCGGAGGATCGAGTTGCCAGGAGATCTCTCGTGCGTGGTTTACCCCCGCGACCCCTTAAGTGGATTATGTGGGTCAGAAGATGATGATGATGATGCTTACGCTGTTTAGTTCGCTGAGGTTGTTGTTGAAATAGTAGTAAGTACGTGTGGCTTGGCAGAGCGCTAAAGGAGTAGAGATGATTTGTGGTTTCTATCTCCTCTTCGTCAATGGAGCTTCATGCTGCGAGCATGAATGCCAATTGCGCAGTGTCCCGTTAAGATGCCTATGAGTGTCCGGAATGAGGGTCTACTTAGTCTGAGTAGGCAGAGTGATCGTTTCAGATTTAGTGCTGGCCATATTGACATTGTTTTCCGGCAGGTGGTGCCTTCTAGCTATTTGTGATTGGTTATGTCAATAGGGTGAATCGTAAGAAGGTATGGGCATGGAAGGTGGAACTCCTCTTAGTGTTACAGAATAGGTTGTATCACACATAGGGAGTTCATCGGCTTTGCAATTGCCCGAAATGTCACAATGTTCCGGCACCGACATGAGGTGTATACTAAAATCACTAAGAGACAGTCTACAATTAAGAGATGTTTTTGAATAGAACATGACATTGTCCGGAGTCTTAATCGCGGCCTGGCTGTCCGAGACAAAAATGATATCACTTTTTTGTATATTACATTGTTCTTGATCCAGGGCAGTGCATCCTTTCTGCTTGAAATACGCTACAGTGGTCAAGGAGCTTCAATGAGTAAGCAATATTGAGGTTTTGGGTTAGACATGCTTCCAGCTCATCGATGGCATTCTGTATTATGTCTCCTAGAGTGGAGACAAATTTACCAGATAGGCAATGACTTTAAATACAGCCTCTTCCAGTATAGTTCATTAACCGCTACGCCTCAAGGATGAAGTGAGAGTACACCTCATTTTGGGGCTCCCCTATTAACTCCTGTATAGATCGTAGCATCTCCCAGATAATAGTGGATTACCCTGCTGGTGAGAACCTGATGAATGAAAGCCATCAAGGACTGATCCCGACGTTGTTAAGGGCAAGTGAGATTGCCTTCGGTTCAATGTTGTTAAATTTCGATGTCAAGAAATGCCACAAGAGTGAATTCCTTATATTCGGAACTGATGGTTTATGGGTTTCTGGGTGTCTTCATAGTGTTCCAGTCCTCGCGTCACCCGGAAGATTTGTTATTGCGCCTAGCACGGTTCGCTCTCCATTTCAGCTGTTTATCTCTTTGACGATGGTGTTTTTGAAGTTTAGTCAAGTGGATGTTGCGTGGCGTTGTTTGCCTGTGCGTCTACTCCTACTCACCTCGGTGTATGGGTTCGATTCCCAATACGAGCAAAAATAATGTTCAAGTTCTCAAGAGTATAAATGTCTATAAAGAGCTTCTCAAACTTGCCCGTTCGGAGTCGGCATACGATTGTAGGTCTCCTTCCACTGGTGATAGAACAATAGCACGGACAACACGAGTGGTTGCTAACATGCTAGGCCATGGCCCTTTACGGGCTGTTGCGCCATCCATGTTATTGTATTATTTTTATGTGGGTGTTGCATCCGTTGCCCCAAGCTAGTACACCGTACATTTACTTGGACTCAACGAAGACTTACTACATTGGCTTTTGAACATGGGATGTCGAGTAGTCTTCCGAGGCAGTACAGAGCGAATAGTGCCATTTTGAGATCAGAGCGACTTTGATGAAGCGCCTATCTTTGTCGAACTCGATTTGCATTATTGGCGTTGCCGTATCAAGGCACTTACATTTGTATGCCTAACGACTACAGCTGTCTCATCGGTAATGGCAAATGGGGTGCTTGCTGTTTTTGTATACAGCTCATTTTTTGCTCAAAATTAACAAATTCGGTCCGAGCTTCGTGCCCTGTGGCACTCCAAAGAGTATCCCCGTATGATCATAGCAGGTATTGCGATTTTGATAAGCTTGGAGCCAGTCCACAAGCGATTCAGTGTCTTACCAAAAGAGTACCATAATCTGATGAAAGTTCACAGATCACAATCGGTCCCAGTTTTCGTTCAGGTCTCAGAACTTGATCTACTTTTGGCCACTCAACCCACAAATTGAGCTTATTCTATGAAAGTGTCCCATGACACAGATAACACCGATTGAACACATGATAATCGCAGTGGGGCTTGGGCTTAAAACGTTAACGTATCCATCTATGTTCATGTAGATCGAATAACAACAGAGATCTGTCTCTCTCCCACTGGCCCAGAGACCCAATTCAGCAGAGTCCTCGCAGTGACCCGCACAGAGTCGCACAAAATTGCCATAAACCATCCGCATTCACATCGTTAAACATCATCATGACCGGGTCCCATCGATGGCTGTTGCATTCATCGCTTAGGTTTGCGCACAGAAACACACGCGGTGCTTCTGGGAACTTACTGCTGCTTGCATCCATGATTTACACCACAGCCACTGAATGTCTTAATGAAGTGGGCACACGACTCGCCGCAGGCAGTTGACTAGACAACCGACGACCTCTTTGGCCAGGCCATCCAATTCAATTCCGATGACTTAACGACTGCGAGAGTCAGTCAAATCGGATGAAGAGACAAGCAGCAAGGATTTATCGTCTGCCCGTCATCGGACTTAATGGGCACCCATCTGAGGTAATCGCTGCGTAGTCGTGGGATGTTGTGAATTGGTTTCGCAATCGACGTCCATTTCAAATGGCAGACTGATGCAAGAACAGAGAAGTTTCCCTCGAAAGGCAAACCGGCCAAGAGCACTTTTATCCCGACGACGCGGCCGGTTCTGAGTCGTGTAAGGTGCATCTTGTTGTGACGGTTAACATGTGTTGCTCGTGCTCGTGAGCATGTGGGGAATGTGGAGCATGTGGATGGCATTTCTTACTCAGACTTGGTTGTGAGCAACGAGCAACGTGTAACCAAATGACCAGCTGTGTGAGGAAAAGTTACGTATACGTCATGTAGACCTCATTGGGCGACGAAACGACTCTGTTGATTTTGAGCAGGGCACAGGACCACCCACTTGCCACAAATTTGGAAGACAATTGCCACTATTTCTTTCCCAACTCACGCCCACATCGTCGTCACACTCAACTGAGGCGCCAGCGCACAGCGCCGTTGCACAAAAGAATGTGCAAGCAGCGAATGCCGAACGGGCACCAAAGTGGAACTAAAAATCAATTCGTTACATTTTTATTGGGTTTTAATTTCTTTGTGACTTAATCGGCTCGTCGAGGCGAGAGGTTCCTTTGCGCTGCCGGCCAGTCTATCCGTTACGGCTGTCTAACGAAGGCAATTAGCTGGCGAAAGGCTGTCCAGCATGACAGCTCCCCTGCGCTCTCGCTCTTCCCCCGGACATGGTGTCATAAACGCAACGCAGGCAGACATGCATTTGTTAACGGTCAATTGAGTCCTCAAACAACACAACAGCTGCTTGTACACCGACTGGTCTTACTTAACCCAATTACGGTGGTCACTTGCTTTTGTGCAAAAGTTTCCCATTGACTATGGCCCGGCGGCGAGCAGGACTCCCACAGTCCGCGGCAAGTGGGTCCGATATGCGCGCCAAAGTGGATCACATAACGATTTCCTTGTGCGCGACGTCGGTTCACATCATTTCGGCGGCAGAACGGAGACGGAGCACAGTCGGTCCTTTCTGCTTGCGGACAGGTGAATAGAGGAGCTGTCAGCGAGCACGTCGTGTGCTGTTGTGTCACCAAGCATCTATCAAAATGGAATTGTAATCGAGACCACGGTGGGAATTCAAATGCTATTGTGTACTAAAATCGTCGCGCGATTTGGGAAACAGTGGGAATTGGGAAATTATGTGATCAAGTTGAGAAAGACGGAGAGTGCTTCTAGTCAGAGCCCAGCTGTTGAAGGAGGACAAGATTGGAGCGACTACGGGTGTCAGACTGTACATAGGTGCGTGTGTGGGCTCAACGTTGCTGCTGTTCTCCTATGGTTACAAGATTCTATGTGATTCTAGGTTGCACCAGGAAGGTGAACAGTCCTAAGAAGGATTCGTCACACAATTCCCCTGGATCATAGTGGTTACTTACATACTTATGTGGTTTAAGCCTCTCGGGGGGCACAGGACATCAACACGCTATCTCATTCGTAGTTCTGCATCGCGCTTGAGTTCTTGATTCTTCTTAAACGGTCCTGCACCACGTTTGCCTATGGCATCCCCTTATTCTGCCTCCCTGGGTAAGCGGATTCCGCTGCATAGCGTACTTCGCAATGGATTTGTCTTCGCACCGAAGTTTATGAACCGTTCTCTTGTACGTTGGACATTTGATTCGGCCAATAAACCCTGTTTCTTGAATATTTGCTAACGACTGCCTGCAGGCTTTAGTGTGGTAATGGTGTCCACTTTCCAGGCGCTGCATGCATAAACTAGTCCCAATTGCACGTTGGCTTGGCTGTCAAGCTGATAGCATTGCTTTTCCAGATCGTCGATATCATTCCGAACGCAGCTTCAGACTTACCGATTCTGCTGCGCACATCCAGTTCGCTGTCACCACACCATTTTAGACGGGAATAGACAGTTAGGCCCGGGTAAGATAGGCTAAGGGCTTTAGTTTTTGTTGTACTTATTTGGAGATCCACTTTGTTTCCCTCAGCGTCTAAATTGTGGGCCATCATGAGAAGGTCCCTTATCCGATGTAAATGTTGACAAACATCGTCAGCGTAGTCAATGTGTTTAGGGTAAGATGTCAGAGTCCATTGTGTCCCAGACATCTCTGATAACCACCCATCGTGCATCGTACAAGACGTGACACTTACAACCTTCATACTTAGCCTCTAGGTAGGATATTGTAGGTGCCCTTACGACCTTGCGGCAGTGACTCACTCTGACACATAGGTGATGATCACCGTGAAATTTACTTAAAGTGGCGCCTCAACCAACAAGCGTCTCCAGCCAGTTCGATCTTTAGCTAGCTGTCTCCAGTTTCGTACGCATAGTTGGTTGAGGTCCCTTTCCACTTCCACACTGAGTCGCGGTCTCCCTCTACTGCGCCGTCCCTCGGGGGTGGATTCGAAGACTTTTCGGGCCGGAGCATTGTTCTCCATCCGCTCTACATGACCTAGCCATCTCAATCGCTGGATCTTCACTCTTCTGGCTAAGTCGATGTCGCTAAACAGCCCGTATAGTTCGTCATTATATCTCCTCCTCCACTCACCATCTATGCAGACGGGACCGCAGCTTCATCCGCTTTTGACAAAGTCCATGCCTCCGCGCCATATAGCAGGACTGGGACGATTAAGGTCTTGTAAAGCGTTACCTTTGTTGTTCGAGAGAGGGCTTTGTTTACCAATTGATTTCTTAGCCCAAAGAAGTAGCGATTGGCAAGAGTATTCTTCGTTTGATTTCAGCGCTGGTGCCATTCTCTAAATTGATAGCGGTGCCTAGGTAGACAAAGTTTTTGACTACCTCAAAGTTATATCTGTCTGCTGTGCACGTTCTGACCGAGACGTCGGTGTTGGGTGTCCTTTCTCATTGACAGCAAATACTTGGTCTTACCCTCGTTTACCGCGGCCTCCGTTGCAATACCCACAAAAGCGCCACTGACATCACGCTGCGTTCTTCCAATAATTTCAATATCGTCGGCATATGCGAGTAGTTGGACGGACTTCTGAAAGATTCTTCCTCTGGTGTTGGCGTTCCAGTTTTGAACAATTCTTTCAAGAACGATGTTGAAAAAGTCGCATGACAGCGCGTCGCCTTGTCTGAATCCTTTTTTGACATCAAAGGTCTCTGTTAGGTCTTTACCGACCTTGATGGAGCAGCGTGCATTCTCCATCGTCATCATACACAAACGGACGAGTTTGGTAGGGATGCCAAAACTAGAGATTGCTCTGTATAGCTCGTCTCTATAGATGCTATCATACGCGGTCTTAAAATCGATGAAAAGGTGGTGGGTATCGATTTGTTGCTTCTGGGTTTTCTCCAAAATCTGCCGCAGTGTGAATATTTGGTCGATGGTGGATTTTCCTGGCCTAAAGCCACACTGGTATGGATCGACCAGGTTGTTGACGAATGGCTTTAGGCGTTCACACAGTACGGCAGATAAGATTTTGTAAATATGTGGGCTCTGTTGCCGCCGTGTCGATAGTTGCCGTAATTGGGTGGCGACAACACGGCGGATCCCTTGATGTCGCCGAGTATACAACAGCCCAAATACAACAGCACATATACACCAGCACGGGTACAACAGCACGATGTCTACTGGGTGAGGGATGAATATCGACGAGAGAGATCGAGCAGTAGTCGCAGTCGCAGTAGTAGTAGATTGACGCATTGTAAAACGATAACCAAAGGATTTGAATAAAGAGTGCCATTTAAGTTGATAGTCTGTTGTCTACAATTATATTCGTATTTAAGTTAACAATTTTATATGCGATACTTAGGAGACTGATGCCTCTGTAGGTGGCGCAGATCAACGGGTCTCCTTTTTTGAGTGAAATTTGCTTGATTATAAAACCCGATCACAAAATATCTTAGAAAGTTTTTCAGCTCTACATTGCTCAAATCCCCCAGCTCTATGAAAAAGAACTTTCCCAGGAACTGCTTCCTTTTCTTTCCTAGGGATGGACATTCGCAGAGCTGATGAAGCAGATGTTGGACAGATTCTCGTCTCTTCAAAGTCTGCAACAAACAACAAAGTCGTTGTGCGGTAGGTTCAGACGCATAGCATGTGTGCCCATGGCACAGTGTCCGGTAAGGATTCGTCAATGCTGTTGATCTCTTTTTGCTCAGCGTTGGCTACAGAGCCTTGCTCCAATTTCCAGACCAAGTCATCGAGTGTTGGTGTCGTCTTCGTCTCATCATCATTATCATCACCATCATCTTCTGACCGCATGATCCACTAAAGGGGTCGCGGGGGTAAACCACACACGAGAGATCTCCAGGCAACTCGATCCTCCGCCATCGACTCTAACTCATCAGGAGCAATACCCAAGCGTAACCCGGCGAGTTTTTGGACTTGGTTCAACCACCTCGTCCTGGGTCTGCCAAGCGGTCGCCTACCTGATGGAATCGCATTCAACGCCCGCCTCGGAAGTCGCGATGATGGGGACATGCGTGCTTCGTGACCAAACCACCGAAGCATAGCCCTTTCCGTTCGAAGAAGCAGCTGCTCAATGTTGAGTTCCTCGCGCACTGCCGTGTTTCTCACCCTATCCCGGCGAGTAATACCCACAACAGCAGGAAGAAATCTCATCTCAGCAGCTTGCATTCGCGATCTTATTCTTTCGGTCATTACCCAAATTTCATGACCATAGGTGAAAGTTGGAACAAATACTGAGTTGAAAACCGCTAACTTGGCTTTGACACCAAGCTCGGCCTTTCTGATTACAGAACTATCAAGCTGTGTCAAAACTCACCTAGCTTGACCAATCCTACCGGAAAGCTCAGCATTACTCCTTCCATCACTCGTGAAAAAGATCCCGAGATACTTAAACTTCTCCACCTGCTTCAATGGGACTCCACTAACATGCAGAGTACATTGAACAGGCGTTCTGGAAATGACCATAACCACCGATTTGTCCACGTTAACCCTCATTCCAGCATCAGCACATACGGCCACAAGCCTATCGAGTGCGCGTTTGGGAGTTCGGTCTGGGAGGATGCGAGGATAACCAAGTCATCTTCAAAAAGAAGATGACTTACCCTCAACTCTCCCAATGTGAAACATTCCTCACCTCGGCTGCGCTGCAACATCCAGTCCATATATACAATGAAAAGGAGAGGTGACAAGACACACTCTTGGCGAAGTCCAACGCCCACGGAGAAAGGTGTTGATTTAGCACCGTTTACCCGAACACAGCTGCTACAGTTTGTGTATAGAGACTGAATGGCCCTCAGAAGAGGACCTCCAGAGTTTACCTCGAGGGACTCGGTCAGATGCCTTTTCCAAATCTGCAAAACAACTGTAGATGGGTTACCATTCTTAGAGTGAAAAGCTGGTCGGTTGTACTTCAGCGGGACGAAAGCCGCACTGTTCATCCCCCATCTTGGCCTCGACTATAGCTCTAGAACGCGCTTCCAACACCTTAGCATAGACTTTCCCGTGGATACTTAAGAGAGATATGCCCCTGTAGTTGGAGCAATCTCTTTTGTCCTCCTTCTTGAAAAGTGGGACAATCACCCCAGTTTGCCAATCGCCAGGTGTCTCACCGCGTTCCCAGGCCACTTTAATGACACGAGAGAGCCATAAAACTCCCTCTTTACCCATTGCCTTACGCATTTCTGGCCGGATTTCATCCACACCGGCGGATTTGCCAATTTTTAGCGATTCAATCGCCAAAATGACTTCCTCCACCGTAGGACTATTCTCCGCCCCACTCAAGACTACGGGTCCGTCATCCTCAGTGCCCTGTTCGGGATTGAGCAGCTCCGAAAAGTGCTCGCTCCATCTGCCCAAGATGTCCGCCTAATTGGAGAGCAACATCCCATCTTTGGATTTGACTCCTTCGATGATGTTGAATTTCCTTCCTCTGAGTCGGCGAATGGCTTGCCAGAACACCTTTTTCGCAGATCTATGGTCGCTTTCCAGCTTCTCGCCAAACTCCTTCCAAGACTGCTCTTTAGCTGCTCGCACAGCTAATTTGCAAGTTCTTCGCGCCTGTACCTGGCACGAGAAGCAGAGTCCCCCAAGAGAATCCAGTCTCTGTAGGTCGTCTTCGTCTTCCAGTTTTTTTTTTTTCTTTAGCAAAGCGGCGTGAATGCATGAGGGATTGCTCGAGATTCTTTCAATTTAGACTCATTCTTCGCAAGACAGTCCGCTTTTTCATTTTCTTGCATGCTAGTGTGCCATGGTACTAACCGTGTTGGCCAAGGACGCTTTGTCTGCATAAACTGACCGGTTTCGATGTCAAAATGTCCGATGCTTTAATTGCCACCTGGTTGTCGGAAAGAATGGAGGTCGATTTATTGAGTGCATTGTGGTCACTCAGCGCAAGTGTATCGCAGGCACTTCTGTTTGTATCTCGATTCTAGCTATCGAAAGCCTTCTCAAAGTACAGAAAAAACAGATGTAGCGGAGACCTGTATTCAACGCAGTGCTTGTCTGTGATCTGCATGGTGTTTACGTGGTCAATACATGAGGATCCAGCGTACGTCGAGAGTTTAATTCGTTTCACAACTATTCGATCCATTATTTTGGCCGCTGCGGGAAGATGTATGCGTCTCCAGTTTCCACATTTCATCAAGTTTCCCTTTTTCGAAAGCTTAATGATCACCCCTCTTTTCCACAAGCTCTATGTATCAGCATAGGATGCAGCAAATCTGCCGATATACTTGGCGCAGCTTAAATCGGCAGGACCGCCTTGCTTTTCTTGATGGACTTGATTGCTGCCTTTTTTCACTTTTGCTGTGAGGTACGGCTCGAATTCGTCGAGTGCAGTGGCATACTCGAAGTTCGATATCATCCTATAGCATCGTCTAAGTGGTTTATCATAGAGCCCGCCAAAGCGTTTTAGCGATTTTGGTCCCAGGAGCCTAAGTCAGTAGTGAAATGCTGTCTCCATCAAGTGAGCTGACGCCCCTCTGAGATTAGAAACTTACCGTTTAGGCTCTTCGCCGGGTATTGTTTTGAGCTCCTTGACGATGTTATAAACAGTCCTACAGTCGCACATATTCGCTGATTCTTCAAAGCCAGTCTATATGCTGACGTTTCAAGTCTTGTCAAATTTTGCCATCTTAGTGGGTGTCGAGATCACAAAAAGGCTGGATTGAGAGAGTCCCACAGTGGTCGCATTCGCGGACGATATGGCCGACATAGTCTGTCTCACACCTAATCTGCGAATGCTCGAATGCCCAGCAATGAAATGAAGGCTGTTCTCTGCAAATCACATCTTTGTGGAGCCCACGGACTTATAGAGGGTGCAACTGGAACTTCTCCTGAGATGCGTGTATTAATCCGAGTGGATCTGGTAATATGGGTAGAGACACAGTCCGAGTCCAACCACACGTGTCGTGCGTACATGCAGCTCAATAATTCACTTCCCTCGTCAGACAGGCCGCATTAAATCACTTCAGTGAAGTCGAAACCAATTTGTATCAACAGCACCAGAAACTAATGTTTCCCATCAACAACCCAGCCAGCAACTTCACATTTCAATCACTGAGTTCGCTAACCAACTCTTTTGTCTCCCTTCGCCCGCACCTTAGCACACATGCCTCAATGCCACTTCCATCCGCAAAAGGAAGTCGATTACTCGTCCTTCATTGCACATCAACGACTTAGCACATATTCAATGCAGACATTCGTGTGAAGTATGCACAATTCGCACGAGTGCTTGCGTTTCGTCCATTTCCTCCATTTCCCCCGGAGACGAGTGTGTTTGCTTAGATTTTGGTTTTTCAAACGCAAACAGATCGCAAGTCCCCACGTAAGTGTGCGCCATCTAAACGGGTTTCAAATGCTCCGTCTTATCTTGTTAATTAAGTTGAAGCTAAATAAATGCAAAGGCAACAACAAGAGGCAACGTAAGACGCGGCAGAAAACTTTCTTTCACTTCACTTCCTTGGTGCAGGCAACTTCTTGTTGCGGCCCGTTGAATGAAACTAGGTTCGCCTGGTGTCTCTCTCCCTCTCTCTGTCTTCGACTTCGGCGGCCTGGAAGTCTGAATCTATTTTCTCTCAGCCAATATGCATACGGCAGCGTTTGCGCGGTGGTACACCGAAACCCATTAAGTTGTCAAGCCGCTGACCATAAGATCATGCGTAACAATTTTTCTTTTCGTTTCATTTGTGCTTTCCTCCTACTTCTGCAGATGGATCTCGTTTTCCACACTTTGACTGGCCGTGGTGATGTCAGGCCTGCGGTGGCAGAGTCCGTCCACCACACCTGGCGGTGGTGTGATTTCATAATTTCGACTTACGAGAGTTGTTTCGAGACGAGTTTCGAACTGCACTCGCTCAAAAGGGTATGTCAATGCGAAGGTTAGCATAACACTCCGAAGTTGTGCGTTTGAAGTGCGCGATTAGAAGGTAGAGTGGTTGGCGAAGTGCGTGTAGTTGGAGTTGATTGACCAGGTTGCGCAGGCAAGCTGTGAATGCGTTTGGTTGCACTTGGGTGTGGTGTGGATTAATTGATTGAGACTCTTGATTTGTATTTTTTGATGCGAAATTAATCATACTTGAAGTGGACATTGATTGAGGAAGTGGTGGATGACGTCGGACGGAGTAAACTTCCTAGTCGGAGATTAAGTCATCTCAAGCGTGGTAGGGTTTCTTCCTTCTGATCTTTATGCGTTAAATGTCTCTATTGAGCGAAAGCGCTTGTTTTGTCGAAATTTGTGTTGTCTTTTGTCGCGTATGCTCACGAGCAAACATCTTCACGTCCTCTTGAGCTCTCCAGAATGCAGTGTCTCTGTGGATATGGTCATTTTGTATATGCCTAGATGCGTTGACGATGGTGCTTCACTTTGTCCAGCTTTGCGCGTTTCTTTTTGACGCGTTTCATCTCGAGGTATTGTTCCTCATTTCCGAAGTCCGAAGTGGAATTTATGAGACGTTTGTTAGTTGAGGCCCAGATCCACCCGGACAGTAGCGCCACCTTAAGTAAGCGCCACCTTAATAAATAATGGACTTAGGGTCATGAAGCGCGATTGTCCAGTTTTGGTTTGTCTATTCGTGCACGGAGTGCAAAGCACTTTGCAGTTTCCCTGTTGTTTCTTCGATGTATCGTCAGCAAATGTGTCAAGTAGCTTCTTCTTGCGGTATATCACAAGTTTAAAGCAAGTATAGAAGAGGACCAAGAACATTACCTCGCGGCACCCCGGTTTTTAGTGCTTTGAATTCAGAGTACTTTTACCATGTTCAACGTCTCTTTAACTTCTGCAAAAGTCTTTGTGTGGTCTGTTCAGATACATTGAATGTGTACATATGGCATAGTGTCCAGTAAAGACATTCGTACTTCATTGATTGCGACTAAAGCCGATCATTGATGATGGAATCTTTTTGCTCAGCGTCGGCCATAGATCCCTTGCTTTTACTCCAATACCAATACCAAGGCATAGAGTTCTGGTGTCGTCCTTCGTCGCTTCGTATCCTAGTGTTTTTTTTTTCTTAACGGAGTTAATCAGCATTTATGCATAAGGGATTGTCAGAGATCCTCCCTGCTCAGATCATTTTTCGCGAAACTTCCGCTTTTTCGTTTCCTTAGATCACAGCAATGAATAGAAATGTGTTCTCGTCCAAGCGCGACATTGATGAAGATAGATGAACCTGAGAAATGTTTCGTTTCCTAGTGTGTATTAAAAGTATTCATGTATGACAAGACGATGCAGATCCCGATCCGTTGAGAGTTGATAGAAGAAATCCTCGAGTATGACAATCATGTGAGCACTGTTTTTATTGCCCACGACCTAAACACTGCTCAGAATACTATTGGGATATGGCTGGAGAGAAACTCGATGTATGGGTGTCACACGAGGTCACTACAGAGGCCGAAAAAACCGGCTTTTTTAGAATTTTTTTTTTCCAGATTCTATACAAAATAAATCGAGATTCTAATAAAGTGTATTTGTTATACACATCAGAGACTCTATGGAAACTTTTTTTAAGCAATTAATTTCAAAACGGCAACTGTGCACCGTTTTTCCGATGACATCTCCATTTTTTCACAACGAACACCTCGTGTAATTTTTGACTTATAAAGGGTGGTTACATTTTAAGGGCCGATGTTGAATGTGAACCACACCTAAACGTCAAGTTGTTTTCTGCATTTCATTTGACATTTCTCAATTTCAGACTAACTCAATTTGAACCATTGAAAGATACACAATCGAGCAACGCGTTAAAGTTATTCAGGCTTATTATGAAAATGGGCGTTCAAATCAAAATGCATATCGTACACTTCGTGATTTTTTCGGTCAATTTAATCGTCCAAATGTGCGTACAATCGGAAAATTTGAGCAAACCGGGTCTGTAGGAGATGTGAAAACACCAGTGCATGCTCGTACAGCTCGTACTGCAGAACATATTGCTGCTCTTCGCGATAGTGTGGCTGAAGAGCCGTCCACCTCAACTCGTCGTCGTGCCCAACAATTGCACCTCTCACGCTCGTCGTTGATGAACATTATGCATAAAGACTTGCATTTAAACGCTTACAAGGTGCAATTGACTCAAGAACTAAAGCCTCTTGACCATTTCAAGCGTCGTCAATGGTCAGAATGGTGGCAAGAAATGGCAACAGTGGATGATCAACTTTCGAAGAAAATCATCTTCAGTGATGAGGCACATTTTCACCTCAGTGGCTTCGTCAATAAGCAGAATTGCCGCATTTGGGCGAATGCAAATCCAAGAGTGATTGTCGAAAAACCAATGCACCCACAAAGAGTGACTATTTGGTGCGGTTTATTGGCTGGCGGCATCATCGGGCCGTATTTTTTTTTCCAAAATGAGGCCGGTCAGGCAGTTACTGTGAATGGTGTTCGCTATCGTGAATTGATAACGAACTGAACGATATGAATGTGGACGATATGTGGTTTCAACAGGACGGCGCCACTTGCCACACAGCTAACGAAACAATGGTTTTTTTGCGCGACAAATTCAATGGCCGTGTTTATCTCACTTGGTGGCGATGTCAATTGGCCGCCAAGATCATGTGATTTGACACCGTTGGATTTTTTTCTTTGAGGTTATTTGAAAGAAAAGGTGTACGTCGATAAGCCAGCAACAATTCAAGAGCTAATGAATTCGGCACATTAACGGCATAGAACCTCAATTATGCTTCAGCGTCATCGAAAATTTGGACCATCGGATGGAGGTGTGCCGTCGAGGTCGCGGCGGCCATTTGGCCAATATTTTGTTCCATCCATAATTGAACCATACCAATATTATTATAATAAAAAGAAATGGCAATAATTTCGTAAATAATTTGTGTGTTTTATTCAAAATCAACATCGGCCCTTAAAATTTAACCTTAAGCTAATTTAAGATAATTTCTTTTTTGCATTTTATGTAATAACTGCTGTAGAAGTACGTCTTTGGCAAAATGACGCACTTCTAAGATTCGAAAACCGAGTACTTAGAGATTTCTTCCGACCATAATCTTTTGGTACATCGTTTTTGAGACCTTCATCATCTGTAGCTTTTCCTTCTGAAGTCTCTGTAAATGTTAACTGTGATATCATTTCTTACAATTTATAATTAGGTTTTCAGTAGTAAGCTAGTCTATACCACATCTCTGCAAATTGTGCAATGTTGTTTTTTTTTTTAAAGAAAATGTAATTTATTTCTGCAATAAAGAAACTAATTAATTAAAAACTCCAGAGTGGCCTAACCGCTTAACAACAAACTAAAATTTCATGGATCGAATTTCCATCTGCGAATCGCTACAATATCAGCCCCTTTCTGAAGCGGATAATGTTTGCTGATGTGATGAGGTGGATAACTTACCACAGCTTCGAGTGAATGGCAGTAAGTCGGCGCATATTCTAGCCAAGTCGACGCCCAGGAAGGATTTGCAGTGTGTTTGGTGGGATTGGCAGAGAATCGTCTACCAAGAACTACTCCCCAACCGCATAACTCAGAATTCGCACTTGCACTCTCAACAAGTGAACCGTCTTCATGCTCACAGGTACAGCTGTGAATGGGAATGTACAAACTTTTCAGTCTCTCAAAAATACCAAGGTCTCCGCGCATAGAGAATAGACAGTATCTATGTGTTCAAAAGTCAACTGGATTCCTCGTACAACGCAATTGAAACCTAAGAAACAGCGGTTGGCTAGTTTTATTCTGCGTTTAATCTGGTTACTGATGGTATTCACACAGTTCACTTGGGCGCTGAAGAGACGTGGCCAAGTCGCCGAAGGTGTGTCTCATTTCTCGAAGACAGAACATACATCGTTATGGTTTCATTCACCACTAAACTCATTTCACCCGCTTCATTCTCAATGCCAGTAAAAGCCTCATTGATGGGTCGCTGTTTTCGACTAACCATGTCAACGTGCGTCTTCCACGTATGTCACCAATTGTCGCGGACGTTTGGCGCCAGTGAATTCTGCATGACAGCCTCGGGAACGATGTTGAAAAGTCACGTGACATATTGTCGCCTTATCTAGAACATCGTTGAACGTTGATGGTCTCGGTGAGTTCCTTACCGACCTTGATGTAGTTGCGAGAATTCTTCATCGTCATCATGCACGAGTTTGATAGGAATGTCAAAACTAGACATGGTGACGCATAGCCCGTTCCTACTCACGCTGTCACTTGTTGCCTTGGGCTCTTGCAGGATCTGCCGTGCCTCTGCTATCCCCGGTTTGAAACGGCACTGATAAGGACCTCTCAGATTCATCGTCAACATTAGAATCAACCGTATCCACACACTTGTTGTAGTCGTTTATCGCCGTATAAAAGTTATCCTTTGCGACATCCCCGAGACCTCATTTAAAACAATACAACATACATTTGCAGATCACAGTTCAAGACAATCGTTGATTCAGTTTTTTAATTCTTTTGACGAAATTCACTAATTTTGACGAAATGATGAAATTCATCTCGTCACCTCAGATTCAGTAAGATCTGATTCCATTTGCTGTCAAAAAGTCGACAGACGACTAAAACCTACCCCACAGCATTCACCAAAATGACCATCTTCAGTCAAATCCAACAGTGGAATGCTTTCCAGAAGAGTCCCCTTTCGACTTCGTCACAGATCATCCGCATTTGAAGAATTCCCGTGTGAGATGGACTGTCACTTCCGTGCTCGATCAGCCATCGGCACGTTGCATCGGCCGATCCCAGGTGACGTCTGCCGCAGACTCCCCACGGTGGAAAATGGAAATGCTTTCTAATGAGTTGATCAACGCATCGGCATTCCGCAAATGCTAATGCCACCACTTACCGGCCGAAAGCCAACGCAACCTTTCACCACAAGCTGACTCATCGGCAGGGCCAATCGCTCGAATGCTCCGAAAACGAGACCGAGACTCAAGCTCCTGCTTGCGCTTGGTAATTATTTCCAAAAATCGATTGCATGTACTTAGCATGACCTGAATACCGCGTTTTAATTGCCATAAAAATTGTTAAAATTGCAGCAATTAATATTTTGTAACACAACTGTCGCACCAGCGACCAGACGCTGCATGCGAGTGCCCCGATATCGCACTCTCCGCTCCGCGTTGCACAAACTCTATTCCATCCAGACATAATCGCCACAGTCTAGCGATTTTCTGTTTTCTGCTTGTCAGCCCGAACTCAAGCTTGAAAGCAGCAAGACGACGCACCAGCGGACAGAGACACAGAAATGAAAAGAAAATCTCGCACGTCAGTCTCGGACCTGGTTGGCAATAACAATAAAACAGAAATTACACTCGTAACGTAGCTCAGCTGTTGGCCGCCGCTCTCCATCGCCCATTTCCGTCTCCGGACAAGTGCCGACTTCGACTTCGCACCGCCACCACTACACTGACGGGTTCTCCTCCCCTACTCTACTGACGGACTCGGACTCAGCTTCGGCCGCGCACCAGGATTCCAGTAACAAGCACCCAGTAACTTTTGACATGCCAGAGCGGGCCACTTTTCACCGCAGTGCTCTCCCTCTCGATCGAGATCATCCCCCTTGTTGTGTGCGAGTGCACCACCGCGGCGCAGGTGCGCGAGTGCACAGTGCCGCTGCTATCGAACAGCAGAGATTACCATCGACTCCCGCCAACGAACACGGACGAGCGGACGGACGGACGGACAGACGGTCTGTCAGGCGGCCGGTGGGGGCTTCAACACACGGCATGCATGAGCATACATATGTTGCACGTGGAACCAGGAGAGCGGCGGCGGGTGCTGCGGCTTAAGCCAACACCACTGCGGCCGCAACGAAGAATCGGTCCGCATTGGAAAATGCAGATTTCGTTTCGGTTTTTGTTCCACCGCGCGCACCGCGCTCGCCGCCACACCACCACGCCGCGGCGCGTTCGCTTTCTTCCTAAACAAAATAATATAAAAGCAACACATTTTCGATATTCCATCATTATTCAGTTGTGGAAAGTGCTTCAGTAAAGATCAGCTCAAAACAGTGATCTCGTTCGTTAGTAAATTTCCGTAGTTTTCTGTGTTTACTCGTTTCTCCTCTCTCTCTCCTCGCATCGCTTTTGTTGTGCTATCGCCGTAGCTTTTGACTCGTGTGTGAATTTAATTTAAAACAAATAAGAATCAAAATGGCCATCAAGGTATGACATCAAAGGATAACCGAAACGGAGCGGCGGATGGGAAAAAGGATTACATGTGTGTGACGCGAGTGTGTCGTTTGATTGTTGGTCCTTCTGTTGAGTTGATGGCTTGCATTTGAAGACTGGAGAAATGTGACGATGGGGGAATATCAGAATGGTGCAAGGACGCATCCAGGTGGCCACTTGAGTGTTGATTCAGTGTTGAGATGGTGGTTCATAAGACATGATCTGAAGTTTGTGAGCTTTGGGCTGACTCCATTCTGACTGCCTTGGCCTTGGCTGTCTTGTCATAGTCATCATAAGCGAGAATTAATGCCTACAAATCTAAAACTCCTTTCAAGGATTCCTTTCGAATTTTGAGCACAATTATTGATTTGAAATTTGGGAACGCTTTCCGACATTGACTTGACGGACTTATAACCTTCTTATATTCGCCATTCTTAAATCGGCCAGAGTTTAAACATCCTCTCTTGATTGAGATCAACCATCAGAAGCATTTGAAAACGTGAATATTACGTGCATGAGTTCTAAGAGCTCACTCCTTAGGAATGTCAGCCTCCGACGTTGTGAATTAACCCAAGTTTGAGGGAGCAACAAGTAAAAGAGTTCCTACACCCGAGTGAAAAGGGTTCAGTTCGGGGAACACAGTGGAATACTTGCACCAAATTCAATAAGTTTTTGAAACTTTCAAAATTTCCTGACGTTTAATTTCTGGTCAGAACTGAATGTCTGCAACTAACTAGTAATTTTCCTGGAGCCTAATTCGAAAATGGCATCTAACTGTCTTTGAAGATTGTATCTTAAATTAGCTGCATAATTGGACACAATGCAATGCCGTTGCCCATATTCCACATCCATCATCCGATTTAAGACACGCCAGAGGTAGACTTGAGGTTGATTGAGTTGTCGATGAGTTCATTGGTTTGTTTCAAGTTTAGTCCTTTCTTCAGAGGTCTTCATAGTGATGGCCTAGAATGCAATTTTGCACCATTCCATCATGGATCATTCTGCTTTTTTGGTTGTAGTAATTTTTGGCCAATATTTATCAAAACTAAACAAATTTATGTTAGGAAGTAGACATTTTAAGTCCAAGTTGGGTCGAATGCAACACAATTCTTCTCTGAACAGTCTTCCCTGTCAGAAGACGTTTTAGTCGAAATTTAGATGTTTTTTAACAGTAAAATGTTGTATGGAAGCTGTAAAGCTCAGCGAGATGAACCCCTCAATTGGCACAATATTCAAAAATGTCAGAAAATTACAAATACTGCATCGGCAGCATTTATCTGTAACGCATTTCCCGTAGAAATCTAGATCGTCTGCACACATTTCGACCAGCCTTCAGAACCTAACAAATTCCATTTATATATAGAAAAACTAGTAAGATTTCGAAGAAGTGCCAACGCTTCCCAGATTGGAGTCGAATTGTGTTTCTTTGCGGTTTCTGGAAATAACCGCAAAATAATCGAAATGAGGGGTATTTCATCTTTCTTTGATGTCCGTCCTGCACTTGCACTACTATAGTCTTGCTGTGTAATGAACTTGGAGTAGGAAATACAAAATTCTGTGGATTTTCGTGTTGGTCCTGTTGATAAAAGGAAATCAACAGCCAAGATCATATCTTTTTAAAATAAATACTAAAATATTTTAGTAACTAATTTTATGACGCATCCTATTTATTGATATACCGTCGAATCAGTGATTCTAGTTCGTTGATTCTGACTTTCCATTTTTTTTTTCGAAGTCCCATTGTGGAAAATATAAGTTTGCAAGCGAAAAGATTATGCCGCTTACCTTTTCCAATTGCCACCACAAGCCAAAATTATGTGCTCTATTCTGGATTTATGAATACTAGGCTCGCCCGTCGTCGAAATTCGACGATTTTCGGTTTAAGTGCATGCTATGATATTTTCGCCTAATAATATAACATAATTCTGAAAATGTGTTTCCCAAAGTTTTACTCAACCATTTGGCTAAAATACATTGTGCACATCTACGCGAAACTACCTTTCCAATGCTGTGAGTATCATGACGTTCGATTGAGTATAACGGTGTATAAGCGTACCACAAATCGGCAGCACGTATTTATATACAGATTAAGTCTAATCTACTGACCAAAAACCGTGATAGATATGGTCTTCTGATCAGACTCCGAGATAACAATGTCCAAAGCTTAGCTAAAACGATGATGATGTCAAGTCCCAGTTTGGTGTGTACTCGAAAAATTGACTTGTTTCGATTCCACTACGGCTAAGATCATTGTGAACATTAAAATGCCAACTGAAGTATATTTTCAGATGTTTTGTGCTTGTTGGTGGAAAATTAGAAGTCGCTGATTTCACTTGATTTTCCGCTGTGAGTTGATTGTGTACACCCCATGTCTTGGGAATCTACCACCTGTCTTCGGTGGATGAATATTCACTAGGATGCAAATGTAACCAAGCTAAATGACACAGAAAGACTCGTTAAAAAGTGTCTGAGTCTGCAGAGTGTCGTACTAAATCTGTTCCACAACATAGATCACATTACATCTTGAATTGCCGTAATTCGTTCGACTGCTTCGCATGGCCAACTGTGCAATTCCTCTCCAAGATTTTATTCAACGTTCTCAATACAAACACACAGAACAATCACAATCATAGATTCCATCAGAATAGGTGCTGCAGCTGTGTTTAGGAAAAAAATGTTCCACATACGCCCGAGAGAATTGCTGCTTTTGTGGTCCTTGTCTTGTCAATAAGATGATTGCTGTTTGTCCCTGTTCCTTGCCGCAACAGTCGGAGCTTTAAATGGGGGACTCTCTGGTGCTCTGGTGGTTCACTGCTGATTTGTAAACCATCGTCCAGGACGACAACGGTTGTGTGCTGTTCTTTCAGTCAACTCTTTGCCCTGACACCGCATGCATTCAATTTCAAAAATGTGTATAAAAGTGGAGCTCATTGATTCAAAGGGTTAAAGAATATAGTTCATGGACTACCCAGAGCACAGGAAAGATGTGAACACCTGTCAAACAAGGCTTTAAGGCAAAAAGAAACATGATACGACATCTTCTTGTCGAATCGCACGTGGCGTGTCTAACTTCAACAACTTCAATCCAGCATGGCACCTCTATCGATAATGCTGTGAATGTAAAACTGACAGAAAACACAAACATTGCCCCTTGGAGTGGACATAGATTTGCTAGCCATCTTCACTCGTGAAAGACCAATGGCAAGCAGATCACTTGCGATTGATGTTAATGCTGAACCCCAGTCCGTTTGGAACTAGTTGCATTATTACCACGCAGCTTCTTGCCATCTTTGTTGTACCTAGTCAATGGTCCCATTTGAGGACTTTAAGGGAGGCTACCATGACATTACGATTCGTTCCAATTGCTTCTTTCTTCAAGAGGGAAGCAGACGATGTTTCGATTCCTCTTTCAAGTCGGCGACAATGTTGATATAGGTACTCGTCGAACTTCACAGATACTTAACTTCGAGTACACCAAACTCATTTCAATTGAAGCCAAAGGGAAGACGAACGTGTTAAGAATTATTCGGTCTAGTGGATCAAGTTGACTGAAGCTCTTGACTCCCTTGTGTTCTCGTGGCAGCCATTTCGAAGGAACTCAACCTTTCCTAGGACCTGGTGGGACAACGCGACAATTGAAGACAGAAAGCGGGTTCTTTTGTCTTCTTTCAGGTTTACCTCAGATTGTAGCGCAAGAAGTTCCATTAGATGCCATTCAATAGCCGCCAGACGGGCATGAGCTCTAAACTGAATGAAAGATGCCAAAGCAACACAACTTGTCCAGTGCCCAATGAGAAATACTCGTCTGCTGACCAAAAACCAGCCTCCCAACTCACTCATAGGTCTCCCTTCGTAGCTTGCCCCAAAGTCTCTACACCTCCTGACTTGGTTCGCTTAGGCAGTTCCCCTCCCCTTCCGCATCGCGTCCGCTCAACCAGTTCCACTCGAAACCCGCTTCCGTCGACATCCAATCGTTTATCAAATAATTTGTATCCACAAGCAATCGCGCCGATTGAGTTGACATCCAACAAATAGCCAATCGAGTTCCCGACTGGATTTCACCACATTCATTGCCGCTTTCTATTTCGCAGTACCTTATCTTCGCCTCAGCACTGTGCCTCACTTTGGCCTACCCACTGGAACAGTATCAATCCTACGACGAGCATGACTACTCCGGGGGACTGCAGGAACAGGTCCATGACTACGGCCAGCAGGTCGCCAGAATCTCGCTGGGCGATGAACACTCCGGATATGAAAAGGAGGAGGCTGTTGATTATTATGTAAGTGACGTGGGTTTTTTCAGACTGCGAGAGGTGGCAGATGACCGAACTTGTTCCACGAAATGTCTTCAGACTCGACTGCGAATGGTGGCAATCGAAGCAGTGGAACTGAAAGACACCCAAACTCGACCAAAAACCCGACTAATCAACTGCTCTCCATTTTCAGGCTCCACCAAAGTACGCCTTCAAATATGGCGTGAACGACTACCACACCGGTGATGTCAAGTCCCAGCATGAGACTCGCGATGGCGATGTTGTCAAGGGTAAGTTCATGGCCGTCCATCTCCCCGCATTCGCCCGTTAATTACTGCGAATCATCTCATTTCCAGGTCAGTACTCGCTCGTCGAACCAGACGGTTCCATCCGCACCGTTGACTACACAGCCGACAAGCACAACGGCTTCAACGCAGTCGTTCATAAAACAGCACCAGTTCACTCATCCGATCACTACTAAGTCGTAGGACACGCGCAGACTCAAACCCCAGCCAAGCTCCTGTGCCTCACCCCATTTAGCTTGAATGTATCACACATAGTATTACGCATCGATGAATTTAAAATGATTTATAAAGATGAATGAATATTTATTACATATAAGATCGAACCAAAAGAATGAAGCAACTTCTGTTTTTAATACTATTTCACTACCTTCTAGTACTATTTTTTACTACTATTTTCTAGTTTTCATCCTCCTCCAAAACACACACTCAAATGCGACCATCTATCTTCGTCCCCCGTATAGCTCTGTGATAAGAATACTCCTGTTTCGTGAATGATGCTCCCATTTGGGGGCACTTTTTTTCGCCCCCAAAATCTTGACGCAAATCCAGTGCGTAGGTGTGTTAAGTATCTCAATTCAGACTGTACTCATGTTAAACTCTCATCTAAGTTAGGCAATTCAATTGTGTTTTCATTTAATCTAGTGTTAGATACATTTGTATCTTTTCCAGTATCTCTATATGAATTATTCAATTGCATGTGTATCTCTTTTTTTTGTATTCGAATAAAAACGATTTATATAACAAAATAAACGAATGACTTTTTGTAGCCGTATGCGTGGGGAGATATCATTGAACTTGGACTTCTTGGCGCTGTCGCTGTCGCTGGCGCTGATCACTGGTCTGCGTTCGCAGACGAACGACTGCTACGGCGAGCGCCGCTATGCCAGGCCGGTGCCAATGAAAGGTGAAACCGAAAGCGGGCTGACGGGTTTGCCAGTCTGCCAGGTTGTTTGTTTTTTTTTTAGCGTCGCGCTGGGAAAATCCGAATGCAGTTGGGTGGCTGGGATGCCACGGGGAGTCGTCATTAATCTTAGAGGCTTGTCAAATAATTTTATTTTTTCTTGCGCCGCGATTCCTTGGAAAACAGGCTGAGCAACGATGGGGACTCCGGTTCATGCGAAGTCACAGGAAATCGCAGGCAGCGACTACTTTCGCTGGGGTTACTGCTATGCTGCTGCTGCATGGCTGTGCGGCTATGTGGCTGAGTGGCTGCATGGTTGCTGTTGTTTGTCGTGGACGGTAATTCAGTGATAAGTGCCTAACTGCCGTGGAAAATGTTAGATAGTCCGATGCGATTGCATGTGATGTCATATTTCGTGGCGGCGCGGCGTCACGCGGATGGTGTTCGCTGGCAATTTGGATTTTGGACAATAATTGTGCGCGACAGATTGAAGTAATGGCAGGGGACGTAATGCATTGTTTCCTTGTTTTGATTATTCAATCATTTTCTTGATTAATCGGATGTCAAATCGTGGAAGGAGGGAGAAGAGACGCTAATCTCTTTCATCGATCATTGTCGCTCATCAGCTGGAAATTGTGTGGAAATAGTGACGCCTACCACATCAATCTGCTGGCATTTCTGCGAGCTGTGGATGCGTCGTATGAAACATCGCCAATTGATTAACATTTGGGAGCAGTTATTTTCCGATCCATGCCGACACAAGCAACTGTCTGAGAATTACTACTCTCTCCTCAAAGCGAAAGATGACGCTCGCACTTTTTAGCCAATATGACATTCTCGACTCAAGTGGGATCTCATTGGTAATGAGATAGGTGCCAAGGTAGATCCTTGACGCACCCCCCTGAATACGTTTTTAGGTTGAGAGTAACATTCTTCAAACCTGACAACTTGGCTTCTATTACTTTCTGGCATAAGATGTTATTCATCAAAATTGTGGAAAAATTAAGCAAACACAAAACAGTGATATGGCTCAGGTCAGAATGGACCCTAATGCCATCTAGAACAACCAATGTAATGTGCGCCGAATCCAGACTACATTGGGTACAAACAGCGCACTATGTCATAAAGTTAATATATAATGTGCTTAGCCATTATTGTCTCAAAATAGGCAAGAGAGTACATGTATTGGGCGAAAATCAGCTGCTGGCGAAGTTTGATGTTTTTTGGTCACATAAGTAATCAATGCCGTAGAGCTTTGCTTTCGATATCCACCAGCGACGGAATTTGTCTCAAGGAAAGTCGGAAATACTCAACGAAGAGCAAACCAAAGCAGGATTAACATACCAAGATGATACGAGATTCGGTAGGAATTAATTTCCTGTACTAACGGAAATATTTATATTTAGACAGGATTGTTCCGATTTCACAAACACTTAAGCGAGTGTACAGGAGTTTGATTGAATGTATTCACTCTGTTTGCAACTGTGAGTTAGCTTCTGGTGCAAACTCTCGATAGATCTATCCCAGTTTGTGTGCGTAGAAGCACAGGTCTTAAAGGAGACTAGACTGACTAGTGGAACAACAAAATAGAGGATGTCCATGAATACGATGACGCAAGCGAGTGGAGAAGGTCCTCAGCAATGTTGACTTGAGTAAATGGAGACAGCTGGCTAAAGATGTTGCCCGTGCGAGTGGCTTGTTGGTTGAAGCCCAGGTTCATCCCGGAATATAACAACAGCAGCAGAGGAAAAAAAAAACAAGATTGGGACCTTAGAATCAGAGAGCACGGCCGATTAACCCATTTTCTTCGGGTCAACGGCAGCGTTATAAGCTGTCAAAGATTGTGACCTATACCACAGAAAAGAAGACATAAACGCAATCCCGGCAATCCGGCGGTCTGAAAGTATGATGAAGAATTGTGATCTCTGGCATGTGGATTGCAACAGAAAGCGATTTCCGATTTGGATACAGATTTCTTATTCGATGCAGATGCAGGCAATTTATGTACATCGACAATGAGACAATGCAACAACAATCCGCAGGAAGGTTGCATTTGCCAACATTTACGCTCTCGCGTCTTACGGGTGACAGCTGCACTGATAATGTACAATCAATGGCCCGCTAGGACACTACAATTGTTCTAAGGTATTTCAAGATAGAGCTCTGTAAGAAACTGTCATCGGGCTCTTAAAATTACCAGACAGTATGAGCCTCAGCTAAGGCTGCCATTCTCAAGGGGGTTCAGTCCATGAATGCGTCCTGAATACGCGGCAATCATGAAGACATGATCACACATTCCCAACAAGATCTTTGCTACACGAAGTCTCTAAATTGAAAGGCTCGCACCTGATTTCACTGTAGTGTTAAATTTCCTGCATTTTATATACAACCGTAGGGGCAGTTACTGACGAATTAAGAGACTAGCTCGTTTCACACGTTCTTAAATTACCACGAAAGCTTCTACCTTCTACATTGGAATTATTTGAAACGATGACGATGTCGATGCTATCAGCATAGAAGTCTTCACTAATAAAAGTACGTCAACATGCGGTATTCTTTATGTCCAAATCTTTCGTAGAACCAACCTACATTGACTTGTTAAAGCCAATGAAATGCGTGTATGGAGCGAATACTTTAGTCGAGGGAATACACCACGCATATACGTCAGAAAACTAAATCTCACTTCACAAACACTCATTCACCCGATTTGGGAATCCGTAACACACAGTGCACAGTAAAGCTCAGTCACTGGCAATGCCATTGTTCTTCGCCAATGACTGGTATAAAAAGGTTTCACATTACGCCCAAAAGTATGCTTTGGTCACTCGATTTCAACTGCATTTCACTCCACTGACAATAATTTAGTGACGTCAACACAATTTAACGGTATAAATGCTCTTAAAAAAATGCAAATTGTTGTCGTTTTTCTGACGATCGTCTAGGTTCCTGTCTTAACTCGACCAAATATGAAAAATGATTTAAAGTGCTGCCAAGTTAAGTTCGTCGATTTAAATTGATTGAGGCTCATAGCACAGTTCTCGATAAACTTGGTGCACATTTTTGGTTAGATCACTGGGCTTTAGTGGTTTTAGCATAAAATGACTTGCAGTGCGATGTTTAAAAGGAACTTGAATGAGCACATCAGTCGCAGTTAGTAATATTAAATCGGTAGCTTACCGTAGTCATGGGATAGAAATGGGTGTTAACAATATAATGTAATAAGTCTGGAATTCGTAATATTAAATGAACATCGTCTCCTTTTTTGAGTGACTGAGTTCAAATGTGCACACTTTGGCATCTGACAGGTTTTCTCTCCATCTAGTACCTCGGTATTTAGGTACTTACTTTCGACTTCGCACAAACAGCTGACTTCGATGGAAGGGCCACGCGGCTCGTGCTCTTCTTCCTCGATTTCCTCGATTACCTCGATGTCCCTTAGGGTAGACTAGAAGACATTTTAGAAGAAAGAGTGTCATCATCACCGGCGCCTATTTCAACAAGTCTCTTGCGGGCCGATGTCATCAAGTTTGTCATCCCTAGGCTGCGTGTGTCCTGGTCTACGCCATCCTCTCAGTGCACGCAGGGTCTACCCGGCTGCTCTCCATAAAATCTGCCACCACGGGTTTTCCGAGCAGGCTTATCTTCGATCATGGGAGCTAGGTGCCCAGCCCCGAGCTTTAGCTTCTTTATCACGTCTGCTTCTAGGTAGATAGGGTACAACTCATGGTTGTAGCGTCCGGAATCGCTTTTCCTCACGTATGGGGCCAACAATTCTCCGCAAGACTGTTCTCTCGAACGCGGCTAAGAGTTGAGAGTGCCTTTTACTGAGCACCTCGGTCTCGCAACCATACATGAGTACTGACAGAATCATGGTCTTGTACAGCAGTAGCTTTGATGTTATGGATATATTTCTGGATTTAAAGAGCCTTGACAGACTATAGTAGGCTTTGTTGGCTTTGAGCAGCCAGGCATGCCTTCGGGTAGGCTTATGAGATTTGGGCAAACTGTTAGGGTTCACGGTTCTAAATTCTGAAACTTCCATTCTTTGTATTTTCTAGGTAACAATCACCGTATGCGTCGAATGAGAGGAATGAAGAGAGAGAACCTGAAGTTTTAAATCCACTCTGAATGACAAAGTTTGAAAGATGGGTGTCAACTTCTAACTTTTCCATACTTTGACAGCTCCTATCTCACCAAAATCATCTTTTTTCCGATGTCGCCTTAGTGAGGTTTGAAGGATCTCGGACGCAACGTACGTATTCCTTGGGCTCTTCTTTGCAATCCCTCTTTGAATCTAACTACGATTTTTGTAGATTCAAAGCGCAACGCAAGAAACGGTGCTATGGATTTGGCCCTGTATGCAATTTGGAATTACAGCTTGGTTGTAGAGATGGATGACCATTTTGTTGGACCCTTCCCATCTGAGTCTACGATACCGTCTGATGTCTGGCATTGGTTCGGTTTTTCCTAAAGCCAATCTGATCCGATTTTCGTGCCGTGTCGTCGTTATTTGTATGTCCGGCCGTTGCTCTAAGGCAGTATGCTTGCTCAGGCAGAACTCGCGGGTTGTTAGTTCTCCGATCAGCGGTCAAACTGGAGATCTCTTGCCTAGAGCGTTCGGCTCACTTGACAGCTAGCGTTTTTTTTTAGAGACTCGACCGGTAAGCTGTTTGTCAACTTGTCCTGTGCAGTCCCAGAATCCCCTTAACTTAGCTAAACTGATGTCCATCATGTTAATTTCGGTCGTTATCAATTTTGGTACTCGCTCAACTTGTTCTTAACTTGTTCACCGAACGTGTAGGTACTTCGTTGGAACTCTGTGGTTTTAATTTTTGGATTGGATTATTTCGTGTTCATTACAACCTCAGTGTCCATGCGCAATAGAAATTTATTTATTTATTTATTTATTCATCAATGGATACATAATCTTTTGACTACAATTAATTATTATTGATTTTGTTAAAAATATTCAATACAATTTCTTTAAACATATTTCTATTCATTTGAAGGTCGACTTCATGATAAATTGAGTTAAATAGTAATGAACAACGGGTTATGTTATATTCGTTCTACGAGTATGATATGGGAAAAATAAGAGAACACTCTTATTTCTTAGGTTTCTCGCTCTGGGACATAAAGAGGCATAAGAGCTAGTAAATCCGGGGACATTGAGTAGGTCCTTTATAAAAATAGCACTATGAACTTGTCCTCGACTTTCTAAAGTTTTTAGATCAATTAGTGCACATCTAGATCTATAATTAGGTAAATCTTCGGCAAATCTTAGTTTCCTTAATGCAAGGCGCGTACATAATTTTTGAATGTTTTCAATCCTGTTAGAAGAATTATAATAAAAAGGAAACCAAATAACGCTGCAGTATTCCAGTATGGGGATTAGTAATGAAAAATAAAGGCTTTTTAGAGTATAAACATCATTAAATGCTACAGTATTCCGTTTCAGAAAGCCTAGCAAGGAATTTGATTTGGATATTATATAGTCCAAATTTGCTGAGAAAGACAGCCCCCTACGAGGCGTTCAATATATTCTCGGTATCGGGGTGAAGCTGTGGTTGTATATATAAATTGGCTTATTTATGAAGAAATACTATTATTTTAGTGCATTCATGTAAAATTTCATACAAATGTAATTATTAATTCGCGTTTTATCTCTAGTTAAATAGAATCATAATGGCACCTGAGACGACGATGGTGGAAATTGAGCATCGCGCTGTAATTAAATTTCTCACTAAGCAAGGAAAAAGTCAAAAAACTATTCATGAAGAGATGGTGGCTGTTTACCAAGGTTCCGCACCTTCATTATCAACTGTGCAAAAGTGGTCAAGTGAGTTCAAGAGAGGCAGAGAGAGCAATGAAGACGACCCCCGCTCCGGCTCCCCGGCTACTGCTTGTACGGCAGAAAGCATCATAGAAGTCGAAAAACTTGTTCTTGAGGATGCCCGAATAAAGGTGAAAATGATGGCACAGATCACCAAGCTTTCAATTGGTACCATTCACACCATTCTTCATGACCATTTTAACCTTTCAAAGGTCAGTGCAAGGTGGGTGCCACGAATGCTCACAGCGCCTCAGAAAAAAGTGAGAATCGCATGCTGTAGAGAGCTTTTGGAGATGTGTAGTGAGAACGCGGACGGTGTTATGGATCAAATTGGTGACGAAACATGGGTCCATCACTACGACCTTGATAGCAAACAAGAGTCCATGCAGTGGCATAAAAAAGGAACAGACCCCCCCAAAAAGTTCAAAGTCACTCCGTCTGCCGGGAAGCTCATTGCCACAGTTTTTTGGGACTCAAAGGGAATCTTGCTCATTGAGTACAAAAAAAAAAGATGAAACCATCAACGCCACATCCACCGCTTCCACTTTGCATAATTTTCGGGAGGAAATTAAAAAGAAAACTCGCAGCGGGTGCGTTGCTTCTTCATGATAACGCTCCTGTTCACAGGGCGCGAATTTCCAAGGCTGCTGCGCGAGATTGTGGTTTCGAAGAAATCCAACACCCACCCTATAGTCCAGACCTTTTCCCTAGTGATTATTTCCTGTTTCCGAATTTGAAAAAATGTCTTCGTGGAAAAAGATTTTCGGATGATGAAGAACTCAAGTCGGCAATAAATGGGTATTTTGCAGAGAAAGAGGAAATTTATTTTCTTGAGGGTTTATAAAAGCTTATCTCAAGATGTAACAAATGCATTGATGTGAGGGGAGATTATATTGAAAAATAAAAACAATTCAAATTGAATTCGCATTTTCCTTCATATCTATACCGAGAATATATTGAACGCCCCTCGTAGATCTTTAATTTCACTTACTAATAAAAGTCTCTCGTTACCAAGACTATAATCAAACGAAGTTCGTGATAATGATCGGAAAGCACTTGGAAATATTCAACTCCACTGCAAGGAGTATGGGATGTCATTAACGAAAAGATTGAAAAGGAGAGGCCCCAAATGACTGCCTTGAGGCAGACCCGACAGAACTTCTATAAAGAAGGATTGCGCGCCTTCAATTTTGACAATCTGCTGACGATTAGAAAAATAAGATTTTAGCCATTCAAGAAAAATAATTTTAAACCCCATTTTTCTCAGCTTTTCAACTGAAAGTCTATGATGAACCCTATTGAAAGCTTTAACGAAATCTGTATAAAGAACATCAACCTGCATTCTGTTTTCTAAAGTAGAAACACAAAAATTAGTGAAAAGCGCATTGTGTTATTCCCTCTTTGAAGTTAAGTAGCCTACGGCTTTATTAAGACAACAACCAATATTTCTAGCAATTCTCATCAAAACAGAACAGATCCTTAGAAGCTAGAGCTCCACAAACATGCTAACATTGTCATCTATCTAGAAGCAGGTTTTTCAAAGAATGCTTCAATACTTTTAAGCTGTAGTCTGTTTCATGTCCTTAGGTGTTCGCATACAGCCTACGCAGACACTTCTCGCTAAGATGCTCTCACCAATGACCATTGCAAGCCTCCCATTTCCATTCATATTCATAAGACTCTCATCAAAACCACTTTGTGCCACTGGAAAACGCCCGCAAAAGGTCAGATCCAATTCGATTCACTTCAAAGACCAGAACTAATTGAATCGCCACCAATTAATTCCGATGTCAACACCATACATGCACCTGTTGACTTTCTCACACCGGCCAGCGACCAAGTTCAAAGTCGTATCCAGTGTCAGCTTAAAAGTCACCCACCCACATGCTGTGTCTAGCAACGCCGCGCCCAGCTCTGGACCTGTTGCCCTCATGCTGACCAAGTCGACTGCAATTGACGTCCACTATGATTCACCGCCTCATATCGCACCTCTCAGAGTGTTGCACGTCATTACATCCCGCGGCTTTGATAAATGCTAGCCCGCGATCGCTCAAGTTCCCACAATTAACACAAATGAGCGACAGCCGCGCCGCACACACTCGCAGACCCACTCGGGGCAAGTGGTCGCATTAATAATCCCAGCGCCGCGATAACTCAGTCAGCCAGCGTGGAAACATGCACGCCCATTTAGAATGCACAGCGTCACCGCTGAGAGCGCGCAGTCGAGAGCCGGAGACTGACCGCCTTGCCGACTGTATCTGGATCTGTATCTCGGGGATTCAATGATATCTGTTCTCGTATTTATGCGCCCGCCCGGCCGATTTCCATCGGCTCAATAAAGTTCTCGGCCGATAATTGGATAGGCTTGGGCTGTGGCTGCGGCTGCGCAGTGCCCATGAATCACTGGGTATTGCCAGATTTGTGCCGTAATCGCTGCTGGAAAATGGAAAATTGCGCCCCATTAGTGGCGGAAGGGGGCGAGCGACGGATTGAGTCATAGTTTGATCTAGATGCGACGCTGTGGGCATTGCTGTGCAATTTGTCGGCCACAGCCAGGAACCCCAAACGGAACTGGGGCTCAGCACGGAGGGGGTGGCGATGGCGTGAGCACCGCGCCCACTTCCCGCTTCGTTCAAGGTTATGCCGCAGCTGGAGGTTGGCGTGAGTCGCTGCGTTTGCTTCGTTCGCAACCATGTTCGGGCGTACTTTTGGGCGGGCTTGCGTGGCATTAGTCCGTTTGAGTGGCGGCTGACTGACAGAGGGCGACCCGTGCGGGTACACGATTGCCGCAATCGCCCGGCGTTCCATTTGCAAGAGCGATCCTTTGTTTGGGCGTACGGCTGACCTTTGTGTGGTCATTATTCGCTGGTAACAGCGAACTGGGCACTTTGTTTGGGCGGATCGCGTGGTTTATTGGGGCCCTTAATGTGCTTGAATGGTGTTGGCTAATTGAGGCAAATAAAAGGCTTTGTCTGCGAAGTGAGTCAAGGGAGACGAGAAGTTGTTCAGGTGGAGGGCTTGAATGTGGAGTGCTTTGGTTGCATTGTTGAGAGCTGTAATTGATTGCGATTGTCGTACATAAACAAGAAACTAGTTTGGGACTGGAATTCAACAAATTTAGAGGACACATCGCATCAATTAGTTAAGAGCATATGATCGCAATGATCGCATCTGCGAGTCATTCTTTCACTTAGACTGCTGCTCGGTAATGCATGAAGAGGCAGTACAAGGCACAAGTAACGCCTGCAGGAAGACGTTCTACTAAATCATGCGTTACTCAAATCCCACGACCATAACTGATGAGGGTTGAGCTGTGTCCTGCTCTATGACGAGCTTAAGCAAGATCAGATATCACAGCATGAGTGGATATCAATTAATCCATGACACATTCTACAATGAACGAGAGCGACGCAGTGGAAGGTGTTTAAGGTTCACTTCCGTCTCTTCACAGCACAATGCGTCACTGAATGCTTCTGAGGCTGAGTCTTACGTAAAGATCGCGATCGAGGTCGTAAATAAGTGAACTTGTCAGAATGGTGAGAGACGCTAATTGTCGTAGTCAATTAATATTGGTCACCGCAGAGTGTGTCACAATTCTTGTCTAGTCAAGCAACATTATTACACGTGTCTTCGATTTTAAGTCTGTTTCAAGCCACATCGCAACAAAGGACACCTAGGTCTAAGGTGGGCACACAAGTGGAGACCAACCTCGTTTGTGTAACTGGAGGCAGCTAGCTGGAGATCGGGGTAGCTGCAGCGACTTCTGATTGATAACTTTGTCAATTGATTTTAAGGAAAACTATTGAACCAGAAGAATATGTCATCGACATCTGTGTTTCCTCGCCGCCAATATTGTTGCGCTATATCTAAAGACACGCTGAATAAGCCCCTCTTTCTAGTCTGCGAAGTGACATAAATCTGTGGCAAATGCGATGAATCCATCTAACAACTGCTTCAAGAGCACATTTTCACTTTGATCTTGTCGCAAAAATACTGGGAGTTAGTCGTCAATTGGAGTGCCACTTCACTTGCAGCGACAAATTTGATGGTTTTCGCACGAGTTGGGTTCGTCTGCTACAGTTGATCGGGGAATAACTAGAAGAGTCTGATGAAGATGACCGGACAACCGAATCCCAGATTCTTCGCAAATATGCTGTTTTTGGTCACGTTGCAAGCTGGTGCTTGGTAATTTCAAGGAAGAATGTGTTGTTTGCATTGTAAAAAAGTCGCAGCTATTCCAGATGTAGCCAATGCTAGCCCAACGTCATTTTTCGATTCTTTGCGTTCCTTTCTAAAAGCAATGAAATTCACAACGATTTTTCAGTACCTCCGCATGCACCGAGGATGAATATTCCACCAGTTCCATTGTTCACAGATTCTGCCAAAGAATCGTACGCAATCCTTTGTTGCTAATTCAATTGCGGTACATTCTTACAAACTGCTTCGGTGTCGTAGTGTTGTTCTCTTTGTAACTCCATGTTTCGTGCACCTCAATAGGCCATTCCCATCGAGTGGAACCTTTTTCAAATTCTGTCATTAAGTTGCCCGCCAGTACATTCAATCCGTTTGTTGGCCGGGGCTAATACTTAGAAATATATCTATGTATTGAAAATATTACCTCTGTCCGATTGCCACAATTGTTTGACATCAAAAATGAATATGACTGAAATTCACGTTGTTGGCTTGTTCGGTTTGACAACCTCCTACGGACGGATGAATTCAAGACGATTTCAACGTAATCGGCAGACTTCGAAACACCTACATATAATGAATGGCGAAATCTAGTATATTTGCAGAAATGCGATGAAATCTTGCGATTTCGTTCGATGGGAACGATTGGGTGATATCATACCGAAACACAATACAAATCCTCCTCAGACCCTTTATTTCACCCATAAATCTTTTACATTCGAGGGGACGTCTGCAAATATTTAACACCGATATGATTTTTTTCAGCGATTAAGGTCATCTTTAGCTAAAAGGGTTATAGTGGGCTTCCAGAAGGATCACTTGGTCCACAAATAACCACTGTAGGGTTTGTCATCGTTTTCGTTAGTAAAAATGACTATCATGTTGCAGTAAATGGAGATATGTAGCTACAACACGGACTAGTCATTAATGACATGCGGTTTCAACAAGAAGGTGTCACAATTCACGCATCGGTTGTAACAATCGATTTATTGAAAAGTGAATTTGATAAACGTGTTATAAGGGCCGATGTTGATTTTGAATAAAACACACAAATTATTTAGGAAATTATTGTAATTTCTTTTTATTATGATACTATTGGTATGGTTCAATTATGTATGGAACAAAATATTGGCCAAATGGCCGCAGCGACCTCGGCGGCACACCTCCATCCGATGGTCCAAATTTTCGATGACGCTGAAGCATAATTCAGGTTCTATGCCGTTAATGTGCCGAATTATCTCATCCTTTAGCTCTTGAATTGTTGCTGGTTCATCGACGTACGCCTTTTCTTTCAAATAACCCCAAAGAAAAAAATCCAACGGTGTCAAATCACATGATCTTGGCGGCCAATTGACATCGCCACAATTTGTTGCGCAAAAGAGGCATTGTTTCGTGGCACCGTCCAATTGAAACCACATATCGTCCGCATTCATATCCTCCAATTCGGGCCATAAAAAGTTCGTTATCAATTCACGATAGCGAACACCATTCACAGTAACTGCCTGACCGGCCTCATTTTGGAAAAAATACGGACCGATGATGCCGCCAGCCCATAAACCGCACCAAAGAGTCACTCTTTGTGGGTGCATTGGTATTTCGACAATCACTCTTGGATTATCATTCGCCCAAATGCGGCAATTCTGCTTATTGACGAAGCCACTGAGGTGAAAATGTGCCTCATCACTGAAGATGATTTTCTTCGAAAATTGATCATCCACTGTTGCCATTTCTTGCCACCATTCTGACCATTGACGACGCTTGAAATGGTCAAGAGGCTTTAGTTCTTGAGTCAATTGCACCTTGTAAGCGTGTAAATGCAAGTCTTTATGCATAATATTCATCAAGGACGAGCGTGAGAGGTTCAATTGTTGGGCACGACGACGAGTTGAGGTGGACGGCTCTTCAGCCACACTATCGCGAAGAGCAGCAATATTTTCTGCAGTACGAGCTGTACGAGCAAACCGGGTCTGTAGGAGATGTGTTTTCACATCTCCTACAGACCCGGTTTGCTCAAATTTTTGCACGATTTTTTCCGATTGTACGCACATTTGATGAATGACGATGAAATTTGGCCGAAAAAATCACGAAGTCCACGATATGCATTTTGATTTGAACGCCCATTTTCATAATAAGCCTGAATAACTTCAACACGTTGCTCGATTGTGTATCTTTCCATGGTTCAAATTGAGTTAGTCTGAAATTGAGAAATGTCAAATGAAATGCAGAAAACAACTTGACGTTTAGGTGTGGTTCACATTCAACATTTATCAGGAAATGGTTCTGTCGATTGGACGCCGAGCTAGTGTGATTGAACACGTCTCCGACTCTTTATTTATTTGTGTGACAGAAAATTTGGTTATTGCAGGTTGTAAGTGTGACTTACGAATTTCACTAGACGTCTTTTTAGGGTTCATTCAACAGAAGAAACTTTTATGGAACGCACACATTTCAACTTCTAAAGTCTAAGCTTGATCGCCAAAAAATGCAAAGAATTCATGTAGTAGATGTCAGTTAGCGCTGACAAATTCAATTTTTTTTTGGCTCAGAGTAAATGATTCGTTAGGCCGAAGTCGGCTTAGGCGCCGATTCTGGAGAGCTAGGCAGTGGCACAGCAGATGTTGGATCGTCTCGTTCTCTTCCTCGCCGCCGCAGCTATGGCAGAGATAGCTGGATTCGGAGCATTGTTCGAATGGGGCAGTGCCCTGTGATCACTCCGACGAGCACACATATCGAGTTACGGTCCAACGTCAGACGCTTTTTTTGTTTTGCCGCTATTAAGCTCTGGCCACGTTGATATTGTCGTGTGACAGTCATTTCTTGCAAGCCAAGACGAGTTGGCTTCTTTTTGCATTATGCGGCTTATAGTCCGGCAAATGCACTGATTGGTGGTAGCAGTGATGTGTTCGCTTCGCTAATGTTCATTTCAGACCCTTATTTGGCCAGTTCGCCCGCTCTCTCGTTGATGGACCTTAGTGAGTCCCGGCAGTTCATTACAGCCTTGATCGTGGCATAAAGGGTAGGTGCGTCGTCCTATGATGGGTGTCTAGGTGCAAATTCGTGAAGCGAGCAATTTTTATAATTCATTGTTAAAATCCTCTCGAGTCACTGAAAATGCTAAGAGTGTACATCTGTCTAGGAGAAGCTTCTCAAATTTTGAAGACGGCATAAAGCTGTAGGTCCCCTCCACTGTTGAAAGAACAATAGCACTCACAAAACCAGAGGTTGATGTAGAAGCTACCCTCAGGTCTAGGTCGGACTGTAAGAAACGATCTTCTCGAGGCATAGATGCATCGTATCACGCCAGACAGTCAATGACTGAAGTAAGTTACCAAATCTAGCCGATTCCTAGATTAATGGTTTTCACATGGTCTGACTTTCCAATTGTTGTTCAATGTGTCCAGCATGTCCTTACCCCGTGGAGTTCAAACAAGACTATACCCCATCAGAGACCGTGTGATTAAGTCTTTATTATTTACAAACATTTCCCATGCCCAGCCCATTAACTTTTAAGCCATTAACTAATAAAGTTCAGCTGGTTGCTTTTCCTTTTCACTCTGCAGACAGTATTCCATTATTTTCATGTTAATTGCGATATTTATGGCGCACTGTTCTCATTCGACTTCTTTCGAACATTTAATGGCCATCATTATGGTCTGGAGGTTGGAGATCAGATAGATCGCACGGAGGTCAAATGCTTGACTATATTGAGCGGACTTTTGCATGTATCGTGTGCTCGGCGAACAGGTTTTGATGTTCATTTCGTTGAATTTCTGCATGAAACAATTTGCAAATGCAAACTGGAATAGAAATGTGTGACATTTACTTGTGCAAGGGACGAGAGCTTACCGGTTTCGGGAAGAAATTCACGCTCATTCACATGAATTCTCGTCTTTGAGTTTGGAGAGGAGATGAAGAGAGCATTGGGGGCTCGAAGATTGTGCTAAATTAAATCTTAGTTAGGGCTTGGCTCGAGCGCGATGGCAAATGAGCTAGGAAATTCAAAATGGCACCGCTTCGAGTCTCAACCTTAGGTTAGGTTAGGTTGTAGTGGCTGACTGCTAAGGGTAGTCACACTTAGCGCAGAGTAGGTGCATTGTGATACCACGCTGATTGACTTCTCCTAACATCGGAACCATTTGGTGCTTGTAGTGAAGCAATGCTGGCGCTGTTTAGCTCACTGAGGTCATTAAAATGGTAGGCCCCTAGGTGTAGGAACCTACGACTAGCCAGAGCGCTGCACGAGCAGAGTAGGTGATGAGTGTTTTCTACCTCCTCTTCATCCAGCTTCTGCAGAAATCATTATATGGGGCACCCATCCTGCGAGCAAGAGTGCCAACTGCACAGTGCCAGGTTATGACTCCTATGAGAGTCCTTAATGAGTGTTTGCTGAGTCTAAGTAGACTGGGGGTTAAGTGATGGCCAGATTTCTTTTGTTTTAAGGCAGGTGGTGCCTGCTAGCCATTTGTTATTGGTGGTTTTTATTGCATGAATCTTTAAAAGATGGTAGGCTGTAGCGATCGGCATGGAAGGTGGTAACCCCGGGGTCTCAACCTTGGTTTGAAAGATTCATTTTGTTATGAATGACAAGTAGGCGCCGCTGAAGGCGCTTAATGATAACTAATTTATCACAGTCCCTATCAGCGCGTTTACAGGCCCGGGAAGTTCACCATTGACCAAATCTTCACACCACGGCAGATCATGGGAAAAAGCTCAAGCAAAGCACACTCCTTCGTCGATCTGAAGGCCGCATATGACAGCGTGCATGAAGACGAGCTATAAAGCGAAATGTCTAATTTGTACGTTCCTGCCAAACTCGTCAGACTGAGCAGAATTATGATGGTGAACTCGCCAATGGTGAACAATGCCACAAAAGTTTTTAGATAAGACGACGGGCTGTCATGACTTCTTTAATACCTTCTTCTTTTTTTTTATTAACGACGGAGTTATGATCCGAATTTTGGGGAACATAACCCTCCCACTTTACTGCATCCCTACTGGTCCGCCTGTGGGGTTCGCCGATACGACCTAAAGAAATATCGGCAGGCCTCCCTATCTCGGATCACTTCATCACTAAGGTCGATCAAATGGTGGTGTTTTTGCATTTGTGTGATCCAGGAGTTTTTAGGCCTGCCTCTCTTTCGCGCTTGCGTTGGAACGTTTATTGACATTGCATTTTTAACGGGGTTCGAGGGATCTCTCCTTTGAACATGGCAATACCAACGGAGCCGGTCGTGCTCAACTTTCTTAGCGATGGTTGCTTTGACATGAAGACTTCCGCTGTCATGCGCAGCATCTTCATCTCAGTTGCCGTTAATTTGCTCTCATACTTTTTGTACGCTGTCCAACATTGTGAAACGTATGTGAGCGCCGGACGTACAACTGTGGTGTAGAGCCTTCCTTTCAGCTTAGGGGGCATTTTTCGGTCACATAAGATGGCTGAGTTTTCCCGCCACTTCATCCACCCTACGCTTACGCGATGGTTGATATCGTCATCACAGGTTCCTTCGCTATTGATCATTGATCCCAAATATTTGAACTTTTCGCACTTGGGAAGCACATTTCCATTTAAATAAATATCAGGAATAGGCCTGAGTGGATTGGAGAAAGGGCAGCACAGGTACTCGGTTTTTTTCTGGCTAATGCGGTACCCATTCCAATCCAGAACATCCACCCACACATCAAGTGCTCGCTGCAGGGAAGTTTGATCATCACTTATGATGGCTCCATCGTCAGCAAAGAATAACTGATGCACTTTTGGGTCCGTCACTTTTGCTTCAAGCAGAAAATCAAGGACAACAATAAACAGCAAAGGACTTAAGACGCTCCCCTGGTGTACACCGACTTTGATTGGAAACTCCTCGGTGACTCCGGCAGGACATCTTACTCTTGTCTTTGCTCCCTCGTACATGTCCATAATAATCTGTACGTAGGTTTCTGGAACTCCTCTTTTTCTTAGCGCCACCCATATTAGATTTCTTGGTTGACTTCTTTAATACCATTCTTGAGCAGATCGTGCAAAACTCAGTCGCCAACTCCACGATTGGTCGCACACAGCTAGAGGATGTGGACCATAATGGGGGATGAAAGAATATGGAGGATGGACCGTAATGGGGGATGGCCGTATATGGAGGCTGGACGATATGGAGGATGGACCATTATGGGAATGGACGATATAGAGGATGGACCATTATGGGTGATCGAAGAATATGAAGGATGGACCATTATAGGGGATGGAAGAATATGGACGATGGAAAGTGAACAAATGCACCTTCTACATGCTTGTGCCAACTGAAATATTTACCGCATTCTGTTCAGCAATACTCACACAAAGCTTGTACAACCGTGAAGTTTCGCAACGTTGTCCAACCGAAAGAATCTGTCCGTTTCTTCGAACCTCCACTCGACTATTCTTTAAACTTGTAGTAGCACCATGAATGTCAGCAGAGCTGACGCTAAATATGCTGAATTCAATGCTGGGAACAAGCAGAACATCCGTAACTTTACCATAAACATCTGATTTTATTTTCACATTGCCGATTCCTTGTGCATACACTGTTTCCATATTTCCTAGGCAAACTGGATATTCACGTCCACCAATAGTTCGGAGAGTACTGAACGCCGTTCGTTGGAAACACATGTGGCTCGATGCTCCAGAATCAGTGTACCAACATGTACTCTTTCGATTTGTGAACTGAGCCATCAGCGCTGACGTTGAACCTGGTTTGTTTTCCTTTTGTTGTGACAGTCGGGTGCGGCATTCTTTCGGAGTTCTTCTTCTTATCAGCTAAGGACATCTTTTTCTTGTTATGGTGAATCAATGCCTGGTCAGCAGAAGAATCCTCTGGTTTGTCCAATACAAGCATCTCCTCTTTCATAAGACGTTGTGTCAAATTTTGTAGTGTTTGGTCCACTTGAGCCACGGAATCCCATGCGGATCTAAAATGCTTGATTTTGTGATGATTTTTGTAATTATTGCTGATTCCGCCATCGGAGCACCCAGTTCCTCGAGCGGTGTGGCCATTTATTCTATAGCTGATATGTGACTGGCCATGTTGTCATCATCCGACATGCGATATTCATAGAACTTCTGTTGCAGTGTGCTGAGGGAGACTATTGATCTCTGTTCATAAATGGAAGAAATTTTGGTCCACACCTTGGCTGCAGAGTCACTTGTCACCAAGAACTTTAGCTGGTCAAAGTCCATTGACAAAGAGATGATGAGTTGTGTTTTGTTGTCTTTCTGAATCCAATCAGCAAAAGCCGACGCGTCTGTTGGCTTTTTGGATTCATCGAGAACGCCGTTCAAATCATGGGCACGCAGATATACCAGAATCTGAAACTTCCAAAGCGAAATGAAATCCCTTCCATTGAATTTCTGCAAATTTATACTTCTGTCCATCTTGATGAAGTAAAGCCTTTTTAGTCAATTTATTCGATCTATTCGATTTATTCGTGCTGATAACGTGTTGAAATAAATTACTCATAAAGTTTCACAACAAAAGTATGTCTTTATTCTTTGAGTAAAAATCGCTAAGTGACAGTAGCAAAAAAAAAACGTTTGACTTGAGCATGACAGTGGGTGTCGGTACATAGTCTCTATCCACGTTATATCGAATTGTAACTATACAAAAGAGTAAGTAGTGTTTTAAGAGAGAATTACGAGAAATTTTGGTAGGATACCAAGAAAATGTTGGAAAAGCAAAATTGCATTTATTTTAAGTTTAAAAAAATAAATATAAAATAAATTACGGGGTATTCCGAATAAATACAAAGAAATGCCATTTTTACATCTAATTTCTATTTCACTTGACAGCAACCAAAGTGTGTAGTGAGCAGCGTAAGCCCTCGGTAACATCTGAGTCTCTTTTTTTTATAATTTGCGCGCGCTCAAGGCATTGTTAATACCTTTAAGTGTCCGGGGTCAAGACACAGCACCGTCCGAAGGTATAGTGGGAGAAAGGGAGAGGAGGTATCTGTGCACATTGGTCTTAAATATCTGCTGGTTGCAGTTTGTGGTAAATATAGGGCTGGGCAGAGCATTCCAAATTCGCGTAGTACGGCTGAAGAACGAGTCTCTAAATTTAACTGTGCGTCCGAAAGTAGGCTTAAGGGTAAACTGATGAGCATTCCTGGCGAGACGAGTATTGCGGGTGAATTCATGGAGAGGCGGCATGCAGTTGGCTAGCTCACTTGAGCATCGTTTGTTGAAATAGCGACAAAACACGTACAAACAAGAAACGGTACGTCGATATTGGAGCGAGTCTAATGACTTTGCGACATTGTTGTCTGCTCTAAGTTTTATCGCTCGCTTTTGAATTCTATCTATTAAGTGCAGGGGCACCAGACCAGATATGAGCGTTGTACTCAAGCTTGGGCGGATATACGCCTTATAAGTGAAAGCCAAATCAGAGGGGGTGCAATATTTCTTGCATCGATTAAGGAAACCTAAACATTTCGCAGCATTTTTGGCGACCTCAAATATGTGATCGTTCCAACTAAGTGTTGTGTTAATACACACACCAAGGATGAAAAGCTTTCCGGTTTCATCGACACAAGCGCCATTTATGGATAATGGCTGACTAACAAGAGTTCGCTTGAGTGACAGCAGACAGCATTTCTGTATTAAATATACGTTTCGCAAGTAGAGCAACGAGCGACTGTGTCATCAGCATTAATGTCTTCTTGTTTATGTGAGATTCCAGCACTCGCTTTGTCGTTTTCACTTCTGAGAGAAAACTTTGCATACGCACGCAAAAGAGAAAGATGCCTGTAATAAACTAAAGCAAGAATTAAACCCCAGCGAGCACCCATTACTAAGTATTTGCATAAAAAGCCAGCCACTTCTGAATCCGCTTCCGCAGCGAAACAAATGAATCACCGAATGGCACATGGTAGCCCATTCGCCAGGTGCTCATAAATGAACGATAACAGCCTTCGAGCGCGATATGGCTTCCCTTTCAAATCTTGTTTGGCAGTTCTGTACAACGCAAATCCATCAGATAAGCACATATCCAAACACCTCGCGTAATCAACCATACGTTTGAGTACACAACGTAACAAAACTGTAACGAGCCCCCAGCTCGTGTGGTAGACAAATGAATTGCTGCCGATTAACCGAGTCACTTGGCCACACGAAATGCCGCAATTAACCTTGCCAGCTGGCCAACACCGAATCATAATGCGGCGCTCACTGCTCTGCGAGCAATTTTCCTCCCATGCGATACGTGGAAAACAAAAGAGTTGAGCAGCGAACTTACATGTCATGTGATCATCGCGCCATCGTGAGTTGACAAATTGCACTGCACTCGGTGGCGACAGTGACAGACAATCCATCACAACCTTTCCAAATGCGAAACACTGTGCCGTCAGTGTACCGCCACTGTGTCTCGAAAGGAAGTCGTCGACTGCATTGACACACACTCAAGCCCACCTGGTGACCTTGGCGGAGACAACCGGATTCTGACGGGAAATTCCACGCGATGCAGAGTTCCATTACACACGACGGACCCGCGAGAAAAAAAGGTCATCGATCCAGACGAGTTGCGTGGCTGGTTCCACGCAACCTACGTGCAGTGACCAGCGCCCAAAAGCAATCTCGTGTGTACACGCACCGGTTTGACAGAGAGCTACTCCTTTTCTGACTCGCTGCCTGGGCTGTCCCGGTCTTGAGCAACGCCATGTCGACAGATGTTTGTGCGCCTCGGGGGCTATGCGTTAAGGCAGACAGGAAAAAGGCAACACACACAGATCGGCCTGTGGCGGTGGGAACGCTTGCAATGAACTTGACACGCTTGTGTTGGTGTTATGCAATACGTCGAATTGGGTTGCTGTACGGATGGTGGATCTGGGTGTGGAAGGGGTGAAGATGGTGATGAAAAACTTTAATTACTTCCTCATGACGGTGGCTATGTACAGAGGAACACGCAACAATCTTAACAAAGCCCGTTTTTCTTGACGGCGAGACTATGTCAAAGCCCTTCCCCGACCTTTCTTCAGCACGTTCTCGTGCAGACGGACCCACCTTCGATGGGAGAGATTGTGCGGCATGGCCTGTGGCGGTGCTGCAACTCGTGTGACATTTACTTCGACTGCTGTGATAGCGACACCCCCACAAAAAGTAAAGCAAGCTCGCACAATCTCTCCCATCGCACTTCCCGAATCCATTCAGTCCCAGATCCATTACGCTGCAGACTCGCCCACGTGGCCTGCGATTTGCATTTCCTTGTAAAGCCAAGGCAAAACATGATTATTACTCAAAGTTCCCTAATTCTTTTATGCGGCGATTATGGGTAATGAAACAATGCAACACAGCTTTGATCTGCCTTTCACCAGCGCCGCAGCACAAAGCGTGCACCAAAAAAAGAGGTAAAAAAAAGCGGGCACCAAACGGCATAAAAGGCAACCTCCAGCCTTTGCGGAGCAGCATGGACACAAACGCATTGCATAACCCAATTACCTACTCCTGGTGACGGAGCGGTGAGCGGCGGCGGTGGTGGTCCACCACCGGTTCAGTGGGAAACCTTTGAAACGCCATTGTCCGAGGGTAGTAGCCGGCCACGTAAGAATTCCTTTCGGCGACTCACATCTCAGCTCCTCCTCCTCCTCCTCCTCCTCCTGCCCTCCAATTTCGCCGATCGACCACATAACTCAACTCCACTTCTTTCGCGCCCCATTTTTTGATACCATTTCGCAAAATTTTTCTCGATACAATTGCGCCCTGAGATAGTGTCTCGCGGTGCACTCCGACTGACTCTTACTTCACGACGGTGGTATATCAAATCTCATGTGGACAAGCGCTGCAGCCTGCCTATCATCGCTGGCGGTGGTGGCGACGGTGGCGGAGAAACCACAAGGCGATTGTCCGGCAGAGGCCGGGACAAAGGAGCACGTTTTGACAGCGCCGCGCTGCGCTGTTGCTGCGGTCTGGAAGTCGCTCGTTAGTAGCTTGTGAGTCAATTTGCTCTCACTCCCAAGTACGTTGGGTGATTAATTAGCGTCGTCCGACATCCCGTCCCCAGAGAGGTGTGCACCGAACTGTGGAACACTCACGTCCGTGCAGACACGGCATGGATTGGCCTTGTCAATGCCGTTGCTGCTGGTGCACTGTGCACACTGTGCTCTGTGCCGTGTGGTGGGTAAGAATCGGAAAAAGATTTGTTCCGCTCGTCCATACTCAACTCCATTGAATGCCATAAGTCTCGACTGCAGCCACGGCCTCTGCGTTTGGCGGGGGAAGTTCTCCGATGGTGGGCCGTGTCGACCGCGATTTCCACGTAATCAAATGATCCTCCACAATTGGCGGCTGCATGTCCGGCTGAACGGATCGACCGAGGGAGAGGTTCTCGGACGATGTGGCGCAACAAGAACGGAACGTAGCCAAATTGATTAATAACAGCGTTCGGGTGATTTAGGCCGGCAACAATCGATTGGATTTGGCAAACGAATTAAGACGAGTTATGGTTTAATGCCGAGGAATGCCTCGCGAATGGAGGTTGCACGATGGGTTTGGCTTGCCTTCAGAATCTTGCCTGATTGCAGAGATTGCTGGCCGACAGGCGGGGAGAATGAATCATGCCCGAACTGGGCGGCCTTTTGTGCGCTAAACGAAGTTAAGTGTCAAGAACGTACTCGTAGTCGATGCTTAACGACCGTAATTAAGAGGCTTAGTGGCCAACTCGAGTGGTGGACTGGTCAATGCCTGACAAATGGTCAAGATGAACACGACCTGAACCTCAGTTTTGCCGTAAGCACCTCGTCTTGTGTGTTGGCCTGGCCATGAAGAGGTGAGCAAGGTCTACAATTGGAGTCGGAGACTCTCTTCGATGTCTAATGAGGGCTGCATTGTGCCTCCCTTCACGACGACGTTGAGCAGACGGTTTAGCGGACCCACCTACCTGCCATTTCTTACAACGCCCTCCTCTAGAGTGTCCCTCCAAGAAGCATCCAACGACGTTGAGCAGACGGTGTGGCCCTCCCTCTGGCGTTCTTCATTCCTTGCAGCACCCTCCTCCAGTGTGTCCCTCCAAGAGCATTTGATGACGTTTAGCAGACGGTTTGACCCTCATTCTTGGGCATCCATCTCCCTTTCTTTTCTTAAAACGCCCTCCTCTAGCCCATCGCTCCAAGAAGCCCCCAACGACCTCTCGCAGTTCATTTTCAAGCCAATCTCAACGTCGTTTCGTTCCAAAAATCTCCACCAATCTTGTGTATCCACGTGATTAGCGCCGCAAAAGGTCAGCGCTGCAACAACACCTCGGTTGCGATAAGTAATCACGCCTCTCAGCATTCCACGGCGGGACCGCAACAAATTGAAATTGATTCCAAATCGCGTCAGGCCTTGACGGCTCTCCTCTTCTTTATTTGGCGCCGTGCGCCGCTACCCAATTGAAGCACACATCTCGTGGCTAGTCAGAGACCGTTGCCTGAGCGCAAACAATCTGCAAATTCGCGTGAAATATTGAAGTGTGATGCTGTCGGTCCGGCCCACAGAATCTTGTGGTTCCTCGGTGCCGCTAGTGTGAATGAGTGTATTTTAATCAACGTTACCGCAGCTACACGAGTGCACGACTGCCATTGGAGCGCGGTGTTCTGTGGGTGCAGGCATGCCGTGCGTGGTGACATAAACCACGGCCCGGTGCGATACGAGGAAATGTTCTAGATTTGTATATGGGTGTCGGATGCAGATAGATCGAGAATTTAGTGCTTTGCAGATGGAATCAGACGGCAGCCGATAAGGTGGCATTTGAATGAGCACTTCTGGAGCCGGATTTGGCGGCGGGACACGATGAATGGCTGGTTTTAGGCTTGGTGGCACTAGTGATTGGGCGGAATAGGGCGATCTGGATAATATGTGATTCTTTTTGTGAGTAGGCAGTGGCCATGAGTGGCAGCTCGGTGAAGAGTGAAATTTCCGGCTCTGTCGGTTCTTGATTACGTTTTGGAAGCAGTTGATTGCCTCATCTGACATCTTCCATCTGAGCATTATTAGTGCATGAAGTGGGAGCAACTTGCTTACTTACTTCTCAGGCCGACGATCCATGTAGGGTCTGAATCAAAGCAATAGCTCCCTTCCACCGGTGACGGTCCTTGGCACACTGCTTCCAGTCATCAAGACCAAACTGTTTTGCGTCCGCGGTTCGGTCTTCCTCTCGTTTTCGAAGCAGGAGACTTCAACGACCCTCTTAGGCGAAGAATTATTCTTTTGGTCCATCTGCTCGATGTGGCCAACCTAGTGCATTCGACGGATTTTTGACTTCTGGACTACATTCACATCTTTGTACAGCCTGTAGAGTTCGCGGTTGTGTCATTTCATCCATTCGCTTTCCGACCGACTTAGAATTGTTCTTCCGATGGCACCAAGAATCAGCTTCGCTTAACGTTCAACTTTCAGCTCCATATAGCAGGACTGGAAAAATAGGGGTTTTTGTAGAGCACGAGATTAGTCTTACGAGCCAGGAGTTTTGAGCCCAGTTGTTTCGACATACGGAAGTAGAATCGGATGCCAAGGGGGATTCTGCGACGGATCTCCAGTCGTTTGTGGAGTCCACGTCTACCTCGAGGTAGACAAAGTGCTTGCAACTTAGAAGCGCATTTTAGCTTTTATTTAATGTTCCATCAAATGGATGGAGTCTTAAGGAGCATTGAAGGTAATGAGAAACCGATTTTAGAGGACTGATTGAAGAAAGACGGCACAAGCTGAAAACCAGCAATCCATGGTTCGATGGCGTTGACATACCAAATTTCATTTTCACGGCTCTAACTCTGTGAAATAACTGACAATGATGTGAAGATGTATTCGATTTTTGCTATTAATTGCCCTGGCGGGTCTTTCGATGTGTCTTTGCGTGATGAAATTACCCTGCTAGCTGAGGTATGTTTGACCGCGACACGTGTCATAAATCACGCGGAAACTGCTCAAAAACGCATCACATATTACTACTGTGAAGAAAAGCTTGTCAAATTTGGCCGCTCAGTCAGCATAAAAATATAGGGTCCTTCAATTCTGGATATAAAATACAACTAGAGTGATTCCTTTAGGCTCTAAGGCATATGCTCAATTTTACACCGGTCTGCAGCGTTGACCGAAGAAAAGGAAAAAATAAGATTAAAGAAGAAATCTTAATTCACTACAAGAAAATTGAGTGAATAATAAAGAAAGAGGCTATTGCTAGTCCCCGAATCACCTCGATACCAGCTTTACATATTTCTTCAATTCTGTAACTATCATCAAATAATGTCCAATTTATAAAGGGTGCAAGCACATAAAAACTCTTTATGTGGTTAACCGTGGTTGATACAGCTGTATGTTGCATTATTTTGTTGAAATCACCTATTGGCCACATCAATATCAACACCACTGGCAGAAGAGCCTGTGGTATCACGTCACGATATCGAGCATCAGTCATTGCTTGATGATGCGTCCCGTCCAAAATCCGCACCAAATAGTGGCGCGTTGTGGAAGCATTCTGGTTATCCCTGTTAAAATGTTTTTCTTTCAGTGTTGCCAACAAATTACTGCACAAATGGCGGAAAATTCAAAACTTTATTTTGCATTCCAAGGGTTCTGTACTGTTCACAGCTTATGAAAGAAGCATCTCGGAAAATCAAAGATCGAATTGAATGAAATAATAATAATAATATGGGTGGCGCTACAGTCCGTAGAGGGCCAGTCCTAGCTTCTCAGCAACCACTTGTGTTGTGCGTGCTATTGTTCTATGACGAGTGGAAGGGACCTACAGTTTTATGCCGACTCCGAACGGCCAAGTTCGAGAAGCTTTTTCTAGACAGTTGTACTCTTTGAATATTTTCAGTGACTCGAAAGAGGTGAGGCCGTGCAAAGCATTACTTGTTGTACCAGGAATAGAACCTAGACAGGTAGGTCCAAGTGCGTAGGAGTCAACGCACATACCCACAACGCCACGGGCCACGGCAGTTATCAGAAAATGGACCGCTTCAAACACGAAAAGTGAAGACGGTTCTAGGGACTTTAAGGCATATTCATTTGAACAAAGTTCTATTACAAAATGCCATGAATGTAGCATTAAAACAGAGCCAGCTTCATTTTTATATCTCACATCAGTGTTGTTTTGTCACCCTGTAGTTATTTGTTTAATTTACCACGGCGTTCCAAAGACATCGCTTTGCCTCCACATCTTCTATCAACACTCAACATTGTTGGTCCCTTACCTTCCGAAAGGTGTTGAATCGCAATTTTTTGTCGTCAGTTGCTTGGGCGTTCTGCACCATCTCTTATAATCGAATTCATTTCATCATTGCCACGAAAACTGAATGCGATCGTAAAGGGTGATTTTTTAGCTATTATCTTTTTGGCAACACTGGTTTAAACAGCTGACGCACGTTTCGTGTTTTGTTTCACTGTCAAACATCTTCAGCTTGGTCTATAATTTAACCATGAATCGTCTTACAAGCGATCAACGCTACCTACCGCAACGTAAAATTTTTGGTGAATGGGCTCTTGGAAAGTTGGGCGAAGATCCACTTTTTTACCGAAGAATTGTGTTCAGCGACGAAGCTCATTTTTGGCTCAATGGCTCAATGTACGTAAATAAGAAGAATTGTCGATTTTGGAGTGAATACCAGCCAGAAGCACAAGAGCTACCAAGGCATCCAGAAAAAGTCACAGTTTGGTGCGGTTTATGGACTGGCAGCATCATTGGACCGTACTTCTTCAAAGATGATGCGAATCGTAACGTAACTGTGAATGGTGAGCGCTACCGTGAAATGATATCCAACTTTTTTTTGCCCAAAATGCAAGAGCTTGACTTGCATGACATGTGGTTTCAACAAGACGGTGCCACATGTCACACATCACGCGCAACAATGGACTTATTGAGGGGCGAGTTCGGTGAACATTTTATTTCACGTTCGGGACCGGTCAATTGGCCGCCTAGATCGTGCGATTTAACGCCTTTAGACTATTTTTTGTGGGGCTTTGTTAAAGCTCATGTCTATACAGACAAGCCCGCTTCAATTGACGCATTGGAAGACAACATTGAAGCATTTATTTGTGAGATACCGGCCGAAATGTTGGAAAGAGTATGCCAAAATTGGACCAAGCGGATGGACCATTTGAGGCGCAGTCAAGGTCAACATTTGCATGAAATAATCTTCAAACATTAAATTATATGGACCGTACTATCGATTCAAATAAAGATTTCATGCATTTGTCTGAATTTTATGTGTTTTTTTTTGAAAAACTTTCCTATAGCTTTTAAAAAATCACCCTTTATATGGGTTCGAGAGATGGGTACATGCATAGCTCAGACTGCTTGCTTGCTAATTTTCAAACCATACCATTGCTAAAAAAAAAACATATCATTATTCTGGTACGGAACCCTAAAAGAAGAAAAATCGAATTTTATTTGTTGGTTGACACCAATTCATTTGGAGTCAAGCTGGTTACTGAGTCAAGCAGTCAGATCAAATTCTCCATTCGTCACGACAAATCTCAACGACATGACGCAACGGACACCCTACTTTGGCACCCAATGGGATTATAAATCCCGGCTGAAGTCAGTGAGGTCTATATCGCTTCTCTTATATAGCACTAGTGACATCGGTGGACTTGGCCACCTTTTGGTGATGAAATAGAAATTAATGTCAGAGTTTGGTTTGGAGGTTTGGAGGCTGGGGTATTGATCAGAAACCTGTCATGAGTCATACGGGATCTTGATATTTTGGTCTTGAAAAGGGAAATGTCGTGCTTTGATTAAGTGCATTGAATTCGGAATATATTGAAGCTAGTTAGTTGATGTATGATGGATGGTGTACGAGTATGATGAGTCAAGGATCATCTGTAAGGTTTGATGGACCATGAAATGCATTATTGAGGGTAGACTGCGGTACTATGATTCTGGTATGATAACCAACAGTCCATTTACAAGTGGTCCAACGGAGAGCTGAGCTTTACTGTAAGCCACTCGATGCATCTTGATTAGTTTTAGCTTACTAATGAAGATGACAAACCTCTTCGATATCTTGTCAGAAATTGCGAAAAAATGAAACTAATCTAAGCTAAAATGGGTCTACTTCAATATAATGAGTTGAGAATCTAGCTCGAATCAAAAAAGAATAGTGTTAAAAGTTGGCAAACAAAGAAAAAGTGTAATGTTGTGTTGTAATTGAGAAAGTTTGGATGTTTGGGCAGTTGTAGTTCCTAAACGGCTGTTTGCATTTGGTTGAAACTTGCTACATAGATTGACATTGCTCCGGACTAAGACATAGGCTAAAACACAATAGACTCCGAAAAAAAACACAATAGGCAGGTAAAAGAAAAAAAAAACACATTATTTTCTTGGGATTAATTCAAATCACTCCTGTCGTCGTAAATTGTTGTTGAACGAATTGAGTCAGCAAGGAATAGCATGGTTACTCCGCTAAACATATGATGTTGCGGCTTATCAGCGATACACTAGGTTTTGAAGAACAAGATGAGTGAGTACCAATATTCAGCACTACTTCATTTGCAAGTAACCCAATTTACACTTGTTTTGTGGGTGTACTGCGGCTTCATCGGCCCTGGGGCTGAGAGAGGTAGAGATTTGGACTGAGAAATCATACGAACACACGTCTATGTTAGCAAGGTAGACAGCAACACAAGACAATAGACAGACAGACTACTTACCACCATCCGGAAAATACATTCCATATACGATGTCCGGACCACTGACAGGTACAAATGGAATGAGGCGAAGGGGATATTGCTCTATACACTACTACGCTCTAAAACGAGAGTTGGTACTGGCTTAGGAGTCTTCTATGAGCGACCACTAAGGGACGCCAGCGTTAGCGTTTTTCAAGCCGAAGTGGCTGCGATATTCGTAGTAGCATTAGCCCTGAGAGGTCACAATATAACCGACAAATCAATCACCATAGTTTTCGATGGTTAGCAGAACCGTAGCACAGTGACGTAATATTGAACCTGGTCGGGTTATGTGGACAAAGGAACAGTGAGATATGATTGGTCAACACGGTGACCATGTGCTGGGTATCAGGGCCTACTGACATCCAAAGAGACGACGAATCAGACATTATTTGCCAAAGAGGGATAGTTACTGAGGGAATCTATAGCAATCGCTTGTTATTAGAGATGCCACGAATAGTGATTTTGCAGAATACCGAATATTCGAATGGGTACTCAGACGAAGCGCTGAATATTCGGCAGCTGAATTGAACAGGAATTAATTGCAAATTAAATTTATTTTTACATGAAAAAAGTGCACCTTGATCGGACAGCACATCCTTACAAGTGGTGGCAGTGGCAAACGCAAAACAGCATCTAAGCCTAGCAGAATTTACAAATGCTGAACAAATTGTTTTAATTCATAATTTACCACTAATAAATTTTAAGTAATAAATATACTGATTTTTTCTTTAAATAAATAATTTTCGTGAGTAATGTGTACGCTTTTATTTTTTAGAGATGACTCGGATATTCGGATTGTTTCCGTTATCCAGATATCTGTCCACTTTTTTTCCATCCAACCGTAGAGGTAAAATAAAATTCAAGCACTTAAAAATGATTTTTCTTTATTATAATAATAATAATAATATGGGTGTCGCTACAGCCCGTAGAGGACCAGGGCTTAGCTTCTCAGCAACCACTCGTGTTGTGCGCGCTATTGTTCATCTTTATGAACATTGTTTAAATTAATTACAAAATTAGTACTTAAATTTAGTGGCGGCTTATGATGAATAAATACACGTTTTTAGGCATAAACCGGTAAAAGACGGTGGCGTTTAATTTCGTATTCTATACCGGCTTCAAAAACTGCCCTTCGCTGTATACGCTGCTACTTGGTGGTGTAAAATAGGCCTTCGCAAATTTTCCTAAAATTGGGTACAGATAATGATTAACTAAACACCAAGTTTTTCCGGTCAGTCCGAACTGTTTTCAAAAAAATGTTCCAGCTCAGTCGTAGTATCATTTTTTTCGGCAAACCTCATTCCCACCTTTCACTGCCACTTCAGCAAAACATTCCCAAAATGAGGCACGCGTATCGCCAGTAATATTACATTCGTCTCACTAAATTTCTTTCTGGGTGGAGAATCCGCCCAACTGTTAGAGGAATCGTCTGCGTAGCTCATTTGTAAAACTTGCAACTGCATTTTCTGGAGTGCTCCCTTCATTCAAAGAGGTCCTAAGAAACTTGACTTCAATCTCGAGTCCAAAGGAGTTGCTACTAGGTAGCTTGCACAATCGAACAATTTAAAACTTGACGTGACGTGCACGAACTAGAATGCATCGGGCTGTACATAATCTGCTCTTGACCATATATTCGGCCGGATATCCGCCCAAAGAACATACCGGATATCCGGTATTTGGTCAAATCACTATTGGTTACATCTCTATTTATTCCCAAGATTTGATATTCGGTATTCGGCCGAATGAGTTGCAGTAGTAAAAAAGTACCCAAAAAAAGATCTCCCAGAGGTCTATGTCTCAAGAGAGAATAGTCGTGACACGTTTGCCCAAGTGGTCCATGGGCAACAGGGGACCCACATACATACCTACTTTGTACACGTACATCTTATGCATTAGTTAAGCTAAATGAATCAACACTTGTGCAATCATTCTTCGAGTTGTTATCCAAATTACTAAATGGTTCCCAGGTACATGCCGCGGGCACTGCTTGCAATAGTAGATGATACCTCGCAGCAAACGGCTGTTTCACAACAAAACCTTTTAACACGGAATCTAAGGGCCTGTTTAGTAATTTAACGATCTTCCAAAAGTCTATGCAGCATAAGGGGTAACTGAGTGAACACACCGAGACGTCATTATGATGTTTGCTGGCATTGAAGCGGAAGTAAGCAAAACGAATGGACACACATCATCGCCAAGTTGATCCGAATGACTATAGCTGCACACAGAGCCAGGGATCATATCAGCTGCAGAAGCACCAAGTTCAACACGGACAGTAACTGCATTCAGAGAAAGAAAGCAAATGCGAAAGGTTTGCATCCATCTTCAGATTGTCAGAGTAAATAGCAGGTTTTGTACATCGTCTGAAATACTTTTGAGACGTTTGCGGAGAAAATCATTTTATTGCTTGTCTCAAGAATCATCCCCATACCTGCTCTATAAGCTTCAATGGATGGAGCATGTTGTCACGCCAAGTAGTTCTAAAACATTCCAGAAGCACTCTTAACGACGGTAATGTTCAACTGACTAGATCTTTTATTATTGCCCACTTCAAGTTCTGCATTTCGAAAGACAGTAGTTTTATGGAGCTGATGCTTGAGCGATAAGCAAGCGAACAGGTTTTGGGAAAGATGAATTCCACGGTGTGCATTAGTTTACTGGCGGCGTGAGATGTCTATTAGTTGAGCAGGAATGGAAGGCAGAGTTGAGAGTTGAAGCAGATCTAGGTATGGTCCCTTAGTCATTCTGTTGGTTCATTGCAGTGAGGAGTTAAACTCGATGAGCGGGTGTCGGCTTAGTCAACGCCAACCTTTCTGTATCGTCCTCTGCTGCGACGACCACGTTTCAACGGAAATACAGTCGAAATAAGTGCATCACAAGCTTTTCCAGCGAAGACCATACCAATACCTATGTCAAGCGGCTTTTCCCCATTCCCTCACCAACACTCGGCTTTTTCCCCGTCACCAAGTGGCTTCACATTCTAGATGCCATCCACACTGCCCCAGCAACTATACCGATCTCTTGCAAGAACCGCCGACGACGTCTCTTTCAATTCGCGCGCTCCACCGTATCGGTGGTTATCCATCCGCCGCCGCAGACAGCCAAAGACCATCAAAATACCCGCATTCCTCCATCTGAGCAACATGCGTAAGACCAACAATTGCTCATGCATCTCAACCTCGGCAGCTTTCTGCCAGACGCACTTGCAGACATCTTTTCACTTCCATCCCGTCAAGCGTAACCGCACACCCCCGCTGCGTCGCACCGAGAGAGAGAGATCCACACACTTTCCCACGTCACTCTCGATCTCGGTCGGTTTCCGCTAGCACACATCTCGCCATCGCGTCGACAGCCGCCTTGCATAAGAGTATCCATTTCGTATCGGATTGGCCGACAAAGGTTAATCGTTGAATAAGCGTATTTCTCAGCCGCGAGACACAACATGTGTACGGCTGTGTACGTGCCAGCCAGCCGGATAGTCGCAGTTCCGATCGACTTGAGTGCCGCTGATGCATGTCAATTGGTCTAGTAACAGTTTTAATTGGATTTTCGGTTAGTTTTTGTCCGCAACTGCGATCCGCAGATAACTGCAGCGCTCACTTCACACAACACACACAGGGAGTGGGTCAGTTTTTGCGCGATCCGATCTCAGTTCAAGGTTTCGTGGCGACTGAACAGGACGGAGCACGTCAAATGATTGACGACAGAGAGTTCGACCTTGGTCGTCGCGTTCCTGCCGCCCGAACACCTGCTGGCGGGCTTTTCGTAAGCGCTTGCGGCGGCTGCCGGACGTAGGGTGCTGCGCTTCACTCACAAGCGGGCTACTGAGCGATGGCGAAACGCATTACAAAAGCCCCTTAAGCCCTTCGCGGCGGCGCCCAAATGCAAATCAGTGCATCCGACATCGGCTGTCCGATGGAGCTTTGATTTACAAGAGATGTGCAAGTCCGTGTTCGTTTTGTCATCCCACCGGGTGGCGTCTGTCGGCACTTTTGTTGCGCGACGTGAGCTCGGCTCATAACTTTTCCTCTCCGACACTAAGGGCAATTATTTCACAAAGCACAAAATTGGTATTTGGAGCTGGTGGCTCTAGCCGCTGCAGCGGCCAAATTGGGGCGCAGACACTCGCCCGTATGTTAATCGCACATAATTTCCATGAAAATAGACGCGATTAGGCAAGCGCCTGACGAATGCCGGCTTATGGCTCGTATGTCATGAGAGACCGGCAGGGAGGGAGGCAGAGAGATGGGAGCAAATTCAATTAGCAATAAAAATGGGCTTGGGACAAGAATGAACCTTGAAATTGGTTAGAATGGGGAAATTGTTCGGCAAGAGGTGGAGATCGTGGAGCTGGATGAGATCCCATGATCTTTGGATTCACGTGACAGACGGTTGGTTCGATGTGTCATCAGACTTTGAGGGAGTCTCGCTGGGCTTGGGAAATCTGCTGTGGGAAGCTTTTTATGCTAGCGATAGTCTGGGCAGATGACTATCTTGATGAAAAGCGATGAACAACTAGTTGTGTTAGGCAGAGAGGCTGATTTCTTAAGCGTTGGGTTTTTAATTGTCAAAAAAGAACACCAGACAGTTGTAAAAATGAAGACAATTCTTATTTGAGTTCGTACATCATTTTTAAGCGTATTTCATTTAAAAGTCGATTAAGATTACGTTTTAAGTAGTCCATATGGAGAGTCCAATTTTGTGTCTGGCTTATCTGCATTTTGGTCGTATACCCATCAAACAGAGTCGAAAGGCTTCAAATTGCACAATCTAGCCGAGCAACACGGACGAAGAGGTGGAGATAAGTAGGTGCTTATTCCAAAGAACTCAATATTGCTCTTTCATTGAAGCTTCCTGACCACTGTAACGTTTTTCAGGCAGAAACAATTGCGATAACATCAGAACTGTCCTGGCTCAAGAACAGTGTAATATCTAAAAGGGATATGACCATCTGTTCGCACAGCCAGACCGCAATTAAGGCCTTGGACTCAAAAACATCCCTTAAGTGCAAGCTGTCTCTTAACAAGATGGATGAGCACTTCTTAATACACCTCCTATGGATGCCAGGACAGTGTAACGCCATTGCAAGACCGATGAGCACGCTGGGTGTGGTACAATCTCTTCTCTAACACCAGGATGAGATGCACTTTCTATGCTGATCGCTAGAAAGCACCACATGCACTAAATCTTAAACGATCACTGTGTCTGCCCAGACTAAGCAGACCTTCATTCAGGATACTCATCGGCGTCATAACCAGACACTATTCAATTGGCATACAATTGACATGCAAAATTAGCCTAGCTTAGATTAAACGTTGTCCATTTACATTAAAGACATTTGTGACTAACAGAGCATACCAAACAAGCGAGAGAATTGCTTCCTCCGACAATCCCGCTGACAGGGCCTCTGGAGTCTTTGCACCCAGTCTGGCTAAAGCCCAGAATCGTTAGAGCATCGCTCATTGACCGACAGAAGTACCTATGAAAACCATAGTCCCTGATGTAAAGGTCACACTAACCATGAAAGTTCTAAAGAGCGGGAAATGGGGGATGTTTTATCATCTAGCCGGCTCGAAGGACCAATGTTTGAACGTGTAAAATATATGTGACCCTCTACCACTGGTCGTGGGAAACTATGTCTGTGTCAAGGTGATTCGAAATTTAATTCCAAATGATTCGCTTTATATACTTCAAGTTTGCTTATTTTATAATCTTTCAGTTCATAGAAAATATACGTACCATCAGCCAACAGAGGTGCGTCGGATCAGGTTGACGTTGCACGCATTTTGTCAGCTGATTGTACAGTACGTATTTCTGTGTGAAATGAGGTCTCTCTCTCTCGCACCAAACAGTGCATTTTTCCGGGTTCATTGGTTCAATCAGAAATGCGCTTCGTCGCTGATGAAACAAGTGCGTGATCCTCAATTCGTTCTGTGGCCCACTTAAGCCCGTATGACTGTACCATTTGCCAACATTTTTATTGCACTGAAAATTAAATTAGAGCCGTCTGAACAATGCAGTGTTGATATTGTGAGTGCGTACTCACTATCCTCATAAATAATATGTAACTCAACATCGAGGTAGTTAAGGACTTCTTCTACCTCGGCTCCCAGGTAAACAGTACAAACAACATCAGTACCGAGATTAAACGCAGAATAACTCTTGCCAACCGCCGTTTCTTTGGGCTCAGGAGGCAATTGAGTAGTAGAGCTCTCTCTTGAAGGACCAAGCTAACACTATATAAGACCCTCATCATCCCTATCCTGCTCTATGGCGCAGAAGCCTGGACAGTCTCAAGAGCAGATGAAGAAGTCCTTGGTCTTTTCGAGAGAAAAGTTCTGCGTTCCATCTTTGGTCCTGTTTGCGTTGATGGTTTTTGGAGAAGAAGATACAACCATGAACTGTACGGGCTGTACAGCGCCTAAGATGGCTAGGCCATGTAGAGCGCATGGACCACACTGCTCCAGCCCGAAGAGTCTTCGACTCCGAACCAGTGGAACAACGCAATAGAGGACGCCCACGAAACCGATGGTGCCAACGAGTGGAGAAGGACTTTAACCAAATTGGTGCGCGAAACTGGAGACAGCTGGCTAAAGATTGTGCCAGCTGGAGAAGCTTGTTGGCTGAGGCCCAGGTCCACCCCGGACTGTAGTGCCACTAGAAGAAGAAGAACTACATTTTTCAGTTTCTTGGCATTTCTTCATTTGTCTCAGTTTGAAGACCAAATTTGCACATGCAGGTACCTTGTATCGATACACGTAACCAGAGTATGATCCTTTGCAAAACAATTGCTGTCTCCTTCCAAAAGAGACTTGGTGTCCCTTTTCTGCCAAGCTGCATTAGAAATGCGGTAGAAATGTAGTGACATACGGACGAAAATCAAATGCTGTGGCTGGTCAGTCAGATTTAGGTCTTGCGTTAGAAGTCACGGTATTCATTAACACCGCTGGATAAATGCGCAATGATTTCCTGTACCCATACGTACACATTATGTGCGCACGTACTGTTCGCATGCGGGTATTAAATTGGTCCAAAATTAGGTTTCGTTGCTGAGTACTTACTTACTTACTTCCCAGACCAACGACGCATCGAGGGTCGTAGCTGCCTTCTGGGCACGCTGCTTCCAGTCGTAAAGACCATGTTGCCTTGCGTCCGCAATCACTTGGTCCTTATATCGTAGGTTCAGCCTTCCTCTTCACGAACCGTGAGGCTCGGCTTCTAAGACCCTCTCGACTGAAGCATTAGTGCGGTAGAAGTGGCCGTGCCAGTGCAGTCTCCAGTGCACATCTTGATACAGCTCGTCGAGCTCGGGGTTGTGCCTTCTCCTTCATTTACCTTCCTTGCACACAGGACCATATTTGCGACGTAGAATTGTTCCTTCGAAGACACCAAGAATCAGTTCTGCAATTTGGCTATAGTCCCGCTCTTGGCTCCATATTGCAGGACTGGCGAAACACGTGTTTTGTAGAGTATGAACGAAGGACCGATCCTTCGAGTTAGGAGTTCTGAACCCAGTTGTTCCAAAGTATCACCGGTCGCCAAGGGCTATTCTTCGTCTGATCTCCAGTAAGATGTCGTTCGTGGAGTTAATGTTTGCCCCGAGGTAGACAACTACTTTAGTACCTTGACATTGTACCTGTAGATCGTGACAGTTTGTCCCAGGTGGTGTATAAAGGACCGTTTCTTTGTCAACAGCAAAATATACCTTTTCAGAGTGTTTTTGACGCTAAACTGGAGCACTCAGATTCAAAACTGGTCCAGAGTACTACCAGCAGCAATCTCGATAGCTGGGTAAGTGGGCTGTCAGCGAAATCACACACCATTGTGATACCTATAGTCGGACTACTACCACTGATCGACAACTCCAGTGATAGTGCCTTTGTCTTGATCCCAACGGCAAATGGTGACTGGACCAGATTTGAAAACCGAATAAAAGCTTTGCTTTCTCTAGGATTCTAACCGGGGTACCCTCTATCCACATTACGATAGTAACGGTTAAAGTGCGAGAAATACATGTTTCACATTTGTGGGGTAAGTCTTCCCATGATGAAATTTTTCATAATTTCTTTTTTTTTACAGATCTCGGTTACAAATTGAATGCTAACTGAGCATATTTGACCCTGAACCATATCACGAATCATGTGCGAACTGTCAAAAATAGAACACTAAAAATCCAAAGAGCGAACAAATCACACTTTACGTACATTCTGCCGGACATTGCTTAGTTTTCTGGTTCAAAGTTGTAGTGGTCAGCTAATGTTTGATCTGTAAATGAAACCAACTTGATGCCAGTTTCCTTTAAGAGTGTTGACTGATATTCGCCCGTACTCCCGAGAAACTGTTTTGGGGATCAATCATATTTTTTTTTCTTGCTTATCTCGTCTTTCTCGCGAAAGCGTGGAACTAATTTAACAGTCATTCTGGTGACGATTAAAACTAATGTAGCAGCAAAGAGTTTACTTTCACAAAAACGTACCCCATGCCCGTGTAATTACACGAGAAACGACAATCAACTACGACTCTTTTGGAATAATTTAATGTGACTACACTCTGCATTTGTGGCATGTTCTGATGCGGGGATGAATGGTGACGTGGACAAATCAGAGCCTATGAATATCTCAAGAACGCCCGTTCAGTGCCCTAGACTTGTTAGTGGGGTCGTATTGAAGCGAAGTTTAAGTATCTTGGGTTCTTTTTCACGAGTGATGGGAGGAGGAAGGCCGAGCAGGGTCGATTTTAAAACAGTTTGGAAGATTTGTAGTCAGGATCTGACCTTGGTGTCAAATCCAATTTAGCATTGAATTTATTCCAACTCTCACGTATGGTCATGGAATTTCGGGGAGTCACTCGCTGTGATTTACTTACTTATCAGGCCGGCGACCCATAGAGGATCCGAGCCTGAGCAATTGCTGATTTCCATCGTTGACTGTCCTGGGCACGCTGCTTCCAGTCATCAAGACCAAGCTGTCTTGCATCCGCGATTACTTGGTCTTTATACCGGAGATTCGGTCTTCCTGTCCTACTCGACCCAGGAGGCTCGGATTCGAAGACCCTCTTTGCTGGAGCATTGTTGTCCATGTGCTCGATGTGGCCGAGCCAGTGCAGCCTTCCGGACTACATCCACATCCTGATACAGCTCGTAGAGTTCGCGGTTATGTCTTCGCCTCCAATCGCCTTCCTCGCAGACGGGACCATATAGCCGTCGTATAACTTTTCTTTCGAAGGTACCAAGAATCAGCTCTGCAGTTTTGCTTAGCGTCCAGCTTTCGACTCCATAGAGCAGGACTGGCAAAACAAGATTTTTGCAGAGCATAATTTTGGTCCCTCAAGTCAGGAGTCTTGAGCCCAGTTGTTTTGGCAAACCGAAGTAGCACCGGTTGCCAAGGGCGATTCTACGACGCATTTCCACTGTGATGTCGTTTGTGGAGTTCACGTTTGCCCCGAGGTAGACAAACTCTTTCACTACCTCGAAATTGTAGCTGTCGACCGTGAAATTTTGTCCAAGGTGGTGTTTGACGGAACGTTTTTTGGTCGACAGCATATATTTTGTTTTGTCCTCATTGACCTTGAGACCAGTTCGTTTCGCCTGTTCTACAATCGCCGTAAAAGCCTCCACTACGGTACGTTGAGAACGCGAGACGATGTCGATGTCGTCTGCGTACCCCAACAGTTGGACCGACTTGTAGAGGATAGTGCCTTCCGTGTTTACAGCTGCCCTCCGCACTGTCTTCTCCAGTACCAGATTGAAGAAAGTGAGGAATTAAATGTTGATCAGCTGGTCCTTCGAACGAAAAGAGCGGTGTTTTGATGCTTAGATCACGTGGCGGAAATTTCGCCATCATCACGACTTCCTAAGCGGGCCCTGGTAGACTTCTTACGACATCCGAGGCGTGCCTGGATTGCGCTTCAATCAGATAGAGGACCGCTTGGTAGACCCAGAACTAGGTAGTTTGACCAACTTCTGCAACTCGCCCTCGCCAACATTGCCCCTGGAACAAGCGGGTCACAGAAGATGATGATGATGCTGATTAGAAAAAAAAAATGGTTAGCTGATTTTTTCCTCAATTAGTTGACTGTTTCGTTAGCTGTATTGCATTTCGCACTATTTTGCACATCTCTCTTATATTCGAAGGCCGCTCAATGGGGGAACGAACAAGTAATTAATCATGACTCCACCGCGAATGCCACTGACCTAGATACGATGAGTGGCCTCATTTTTAAACAAATGTGGTCCGGAGTCAACGAACCAGCCCACGGGGACCGCACCAAATTGGCATATTTTGGCATTTTCTTCTGAAAAACTTGTTCTTTGTGGGATGCATACAGCACACTATTTTTAGCTAAACAGCAAGCATGTTGATTCTGGGCCCTTTGATCGAAATGGCAAATCAAACGATGGCCATTCGGCGTTAATTCTGGTACGAGTTGGATCTTGTAAGCCTTTATACCAAGATCCTAACAATTTTCCATTAATTGGACGGAGAAAGGAAGAATTGCGGACATACTCTTGAATGCTATCCTGAATGGATGCAATATTCTCGTCCAATAAGTCTCAAGGCCACTCAGTCTCAGATGATCAATTGTGGAACGTAGTTAACCCAATTCTAAAAAAATATGGTAACCTTTCTGAAGCGAGCATGCCACCTCGTTGGGTATATTGGCGTAGATTTTCCAAGCGGAAACCTATGCGATCATAATGGCCACCGACTATATTGTGATGAACAAGTGGAAGTGGCGAAGTATTCGTGTCTGTAGGGAGAGCCAAGCTGTGCTTAAGGCCTTGCTCAACCAATTCCAGGAAAGTTCACGATTGCAAGTCTTCTCTGTGATCGGCAGTTTAAATTTTTTTAGACTTATCTAAGCCCCGTATCACGGGAAATGAGATCACCGAAGGACTTGCTAGACAAAGGAGGTACTCTTAGGACCCAAACCTGCGTCCTCGGTTAGGGCTTCCATCGATGGTTGGGCTTCTCGAGCACACAGCCGAAGGTGACATGGCTCTTACTCACTAACGTCTGTAAGAAATCCCCGGCATTCTTTTTATCTTTCGACCAAAAAAAACTTCATACGACTTACCGGCGTACCGGCCTTCACTACACCTTCGCCAAAAACTTAGTGTGCTCGGCCTAAGCGATGAAGCCCTCTGCGACGGCTGTGTAAAAGACGACGACACTGCAGAGCACTTCCTCTGCCACTGTCCCGCATTTGCGGCAGCCATTCGGTGCTGATGAGTTGAGAGAGGACTGTTAAGTGTTAAGGCCCAACTATCTGATTGACGTAGCCAACTTAGTTTGCCCTTCGAATCGGCGTCCGAAAGACACCACAAATTGATGCATGCGGTCACCACCTTTGACCTTTTACACCAGAAACAAGCCCCTTCGCATTCCACACAACTCACAGCATTGCAACCTTGAGTGTAGCCCATTAAATCTCCCTCAGCAAGTCTCACGCTATCTCCGAGTCCAAACGCACCACCACCTCTTGCATCGACACCAACGAACACCAAAAAAAAAGAGCCTTCAAAGGCCAATTTAAGTTTCAATTATTTTCGACTTCGATTGCATGTTGGAACGCAACAAAATTTTCGACAATCCCCCAAGGCTTCGGCCAATCATGCCGACTTCACACCTTCCCCTCCAAGCAACGCCTATGTGCCCCTGTCCCTCCGCTGGCCACTTCCTGAAGCCACGTTTTTTTGCAAAGAAACAGGAGAAAAAACTATCACTCAAGCGTCATAACGACAATTTAATGGCCGAGCATTTAGTCAAACCAATTTGCGGGCAAGAACGATGGTCGGACGGACGGAATTGAATTTGCAACTTGAACACTCACCCGCTGGCGGTGAGGTAAAATTAATTTCATATCACATCACCACATCTCTTATGCAAATGCAGAGACACACATTCATTACAATTACTTCATCTCGTGGTCGCTCGATTGGTCGGTCGATGGGCCGATCGACTGTCGTTCGATTGGCCGTGTCCACATCTGGAACTATCCACATTTTGGTCGCGCCACATTTCCCCGGCAAGGCTCGACAACCATCTGACTTGCGACAGAAAACCGTATCTTAGTTCGGTCATTATGTCGAGTGCACGAGTGCGCTATGATGCTAAACCCCACCCTCCCCCACCTCGTCTCCTGGCGCTTCACTACCCACTGAGCCTGTGCATGTACTTCGTGTGGTTATGACGATGTAACCTTGGATTATTGCATCCCGTGCTCTGCTCTGCTCGTCGTCGTCGTCGTCGTTACAGTTTTCGCTTTTTTCCTGGCCCATGACTATATTACTTTGCCTCCCTCCACCCCACCGATGGCAGTTTCGACGACCTCCTTGCTCCGCAGAGCAAGCATATGTACGGCACACGGTGGTTTGCATGAATGGATCCGCTAAAATGCCGAAACGCCAAGCTGTGCTCGGGTCGCTGTCGAGCGCTGAAAGGGAACGCTTTTGTGTGCCTGTGGTCTTTGAACGACGTGTCCGACAGAGAGGCAAACTGAACTCTTAGACGTATTGTTGAACAAAAAAAAAAAAAAGAAAGAAAACAGAAAACATACCCACTGGCACGCGTTCGCACTTGTATTAGTTAGGCGATCTGACCTAAAGAGAGCGGCCGCCGAACAAGCCCAAAGAGTGAGTGCTGCGCTGCGCTGTGGACCTGTGAGGGAAAAGAAAAACACAACAAGACAAGACAAGCAAACGCAGAGCGCACTAGCAAACAGCAGTTAATAGCTTTTTTTTTTTCTTTCTGTGTGATTGTTGTTGTTGTTGGCCGAGACGTGCACAAGTATACCACCGATCGGGTGGAGTCAACTATATAAGAGGCTTCCTTCTGGGTTCTAGTTATCAGTTAAACAGAGTCAATCGACGCGGTTAATTCGTTAACACAAGCAACACACGCAAAACCTTAAACAAATCCTAAGCATTGAAATGGCTTTCTTCAAAGTGAGTGGTGCTGCACAGTGGGCTGAATTGAGTGAAATATAATTTTGTTTGTTTGTTTTCTTTCGTTTCTTCCTTCGGAACTCTGCAGTCCTTCGTCTGCCTGGCCATCATGGGTGTTGCATCCGCTGGTGTGCTGCATGGTGCCGCCTACGGGCCTGGTTTAGTGCATGGCGGTGGAGCTGCAGTGTACGCTGGAGTCCCAGCTGGATACGCTGGAGCTGGACACGACAATGTTGACTACTATGTAAGTATCCTACAGACTGACGAGGGCGACAATCGAATCCTGTCAGATCGAGGGAGTGATTCAAAAGAGTTGGTGTGCGAACTTCGGTTGCCAGTTTGTGACAAATGTCGTGCACAGGTCGGAGGCATGACATGATTTCACATGATATATTCCACAACACACACTCCTCAAAGGCCGCCTTTCACCTTCAAATGAGGTCCGCATGCAGCAGTGTGCAAGCGATTGCTGAGCCCAGCGAGTCACAACGAATTCCCCAAAAGGTCAGCGCACGGCACGATGCAACGGTTGAGTAACGCCACGGCTGACTCACTCCCAGCATCTGCTCTAGAAATCACCGCCGTCTCAAATCCGCCACAGTGACTAATCACACGGCAGAGCAGACCAGAGCAGATCAGAGCCCAAGAGCTAATTACTCTCCCAGCGTCGATTAACTATTCACTCGCATCTTGCACAACTCAGAATCACTTTCAGCCGCATAACTGCGCTCAGTCAACAATGGGAGCAGGAAAACGCGCCGCGAGACACAGACCACAGTCTCCGGATGTGTCAACATTGAATGCATTGAACAAAAAGTGAACGTCCTTGTCGGTGCTGCCGGCAGTGCACATTCGTGAGAACTGCCGCCACTCTCATGAGTCAGTGTCTGGCGGTGATCTTGTTTTTGGTTCTCAGGCGGACCGTGTGAACCGAAGCCAATTACAATATGGCACGAAAAAAAAATGAGATTGCCACAATTTCCACCCACCCACCGAAGGTGTGGCGCAAGATTTGACATATACGCCGCCGTTAACCGATTTCCCCTCTCTCTCTCTCTCTCTCTCTGTTTGCAGTCATACCCCAAGTACCAGTACAACTACGGAGTTGCCGATGCTCATACTGGTGACGTGAAGTCTCAACATGAAGTTCGTGATGGCGATGTTGTCAAGGGACAATACTCCCTGGTCGAACCAGACGGTTCAGTGCGCACCGTTGACTATACCGCCGATGACCACAACGGTTTCAACGCAGTCGTCACCAAGACCGGACCAAGTGTGCACGCCGCCCCAGCTGTCATCGCTCATGCCGCTCCAGTCGTTGCTGCGCATGCCGCCCCAGCTGTTTACTCCGCCGCCCCAGCCTACGCCTCGTACGGATCCGTGGCTCGCCACGTCCCCAACGCCTACGCCGGGTATGCTGGTCATGGCTCTGTTGGCCATTATTAAGCGCGAACATGGAAAAGCAGATACGACGCGAGGATGGATGAAAGGACCAGAACGCGAAGACTCTCCCAGCTCTCTCAACTTAACCCTTAGTCAATGCTCTAGGTGTCGACATTTTTTCAACTAAAAACATGGAAACAGAAAAAAAAAACAGAAACTTGTACATAGCTTTAGATCTCTCAGCCCGTCTTGGACCGCAAACTGTCAATCGCTACATGTCTACCATCTAACATCTAACATCTCACATCTACCACCTACCTTCTGTCCGGTTCCCGGAGCCCTACTCGGAGAGTGTCGCTGCTTAAGTTTAAGGAACCCAAAACCCCACTCTCATCGATGTAATCTCTCTCATTTCAACAACGACCCTCATTGCCAATGTTAACGAATTTTGTGTCTATTTACGCGTATCTATTTTATTTTTGTATTTATGAGTTTATTTTTTATTTTTATTTGTGTATAAACGTTCTATGAATAAATATAGAGAATAATTGAAATTTGCCTTTGAAGTGATTACTGGCGCGCTCCGAAATTGACTCGACTCGATCTAATTGGGGTTTTAATTGGGAGATTAATTGATTTGCGGTTAATTGCCGATCTGTCCGCTTGTAGCTGGGCGATCGATGTGATCGCAGCGGTTTTGCTGGGAATTAGTGTGAAACGGATGCGAGTGTCGGCGCAATTTGTCAGCGCTGTCGCGGAGGGGATTAATGGTTTTCGTGGGACCTTGTCGGGAGCTTAGGCAACGCTTGCAATGGATTGTGGTTTGAAACAATGGCCATTGGTGTGTGGAACGGGGTCATCAATTCGTCTGTTTTTGTGTTTTTGACTTGGGATGGCGTTTCATGCACACAGCTTGCTCCAGATTGAAGCGCCGTCCTTTGTCTTGTGAAGGCGAAGAGGTGTTGATTTAGAGTGGGACCGACGAAATACGGTCGTTAGAAATGAGAATGTGAACAACATCTCACTGTCGACACTGATCCCTAGTCGTTTAGAGCGGATGTCAAGCATCATCTCTGAAATTGTATTGGAAAACGCCAGGCTGGCATGGCAGAGTCCAAACTACCTTACTCCGATATCGCGATGTCCAAGTGATGTGTGATGGAGCGATTCCTTTTGGCCTCATTGACCAGCTCGTTTCGCCTGTTCTTCAATCACTGTATGATGGTGTCGATGTCATCTGGGTACCCCAACCGATGGATTGATTTGTAGAAGATGGTGTGTTTGCCGTGTTGAGCTGCACTCTAAAGTGCCAGATTAAAGAAATCTCACGACAGCGGATCAGTTACAAGATTTCCCTCACAATTTCGAAGAACCAGGAAGCCATTCCTAGATCCTGCTTTTTTGGAAAAGGCTAGTATTTTTGAAAGGGTTTTCGAATAAGGACTTGAAAACACTTTTTTTTTTTAAATGAAACGCAAACCATTTGAAATATTTCAAAAGCTTTATTATCGGCTTGCAGTACAATCAAAACATTTATGAATGGAACACGACTTCGTTCATATGGCCACAGCAGGTACGTTTGCAGCGGTCGATTCGTTGGACTCAATTTTCAACGACTCGGCCGCTATTTCGCGTTCAATATTGGCCCTGAGCTCTTCCAACGTCGTCGGCTTGTTGGCATAAAGCCATAAACCAATGACTTAACGTAGCCCCACAGAAAATAGTCAAGCGGCGTTAAATCGCACGAACGAGGCGGCCAATCGACTGGCTCAGATAATACGCTCACCTTACTTACTCTTCAATAAATCGATTGTAACGTGTGCTGTTTGGCTTGTGGCACCATCGTGTTGAAACCACATGTCGTCCAAGTCGATATCTTCCAATTCGGGCCAAAAATAATCGGTAATCACGGTGATATAACGCTCACCATTCAACGACCGTTATCGTCGAAGACTTCTCTTGACGGGAACTCCTTTTGTGCTGTTTTTGTTCTGCGTTGCAACGCCATTTTGTCTCGTCGGTTGGATGTTTCTTTTGCTCACTCTCGCCATCATAGCCCGGATTACTTGTCGGGGGTGGTATGTAACAGCTTCTCTGAACTTCCCTCGTAAACGTCTTCGCCTTCCCTCTTACAACGAACTTTGTGAGAACAAAACGTAATTTATGACCGTGAACTAAACCGTATTTCTCCCTTAAACGTTAGTCAAAGAAATTCACGAATAAATATGTCAAAAAAGCACAATACATATCACAGAATTCTCTGTCCTTTCCTATCTTTTGCTTCCCTCATCACCACACTACACTAATGGCCACTTTGTCCAAAGTTACAACTCGTCAAAAGTACTCGAAATGCCTTAGCCTTCCACAATTAAAAATTTATAGAAATTCACTTCCTTATCTGACTGAAACAGGTTAGAGATAAAATGCCTTTATTTGGATGACTATGTGCTAGTCGGTGTGCTACCAACCTCTTCAACAACAAGAATCACCGGTGACCCTTAAACGCTCTTTCAAACACTGACTTTTGTGTGAATTTCTGCGCGGATATCGATGAAAGACATGAAAAACATGTTGTTGTATCTTTAGGCAGAGACCATCAGGATAAGGATCGAAAAGTATGAGCTGTCGCAAAGTTTTGAGGGTCAGGAAACGTTTCCTTCAGACAGTTATTTTATCCTATTTTTCTGAGTGTGTAAAATAATGATCTTCACTTATTGATCGAAAATAAATTAGCATAGATGTTAGAGTGTATCTCAGCAATCTTTGGTATAAACATGTTTGAGTCTAAGTCGACTGCCAACAGATCTACAAGTGTTTTTAGAGTCAATGCAATGAGTCGAAACCCAGAAACCAGACGGCATAAGTGGGCGTCTGCCGCAAAACTGATTTTTTATTCATTCCGTCGTTTAATTTCTAGCATATATAGATTTATGTACGACGCCCCATTGCAGATGAAGATGTCCTCCTCGATTAACATCTGGAACAATAATGCTTGCTCGTGTTGGAGCTGACAAATGTTGTGCGTGCAACTGACTTCACGGGAACCGTGTGCGTGCTTATTTAGAAAGGCAATTTGGAAAAGGTAGTTCCACCGCAGAAGGCCTTCGTATATTTAAAAGGCGACAATTTGTCAATTAAAACATATTTTTTGGCATGACACTACAATACTTTGTGGCTCCAACTAGAAGATTGTTAACGAACATAGCGGGGCAGGCAATGTCAAGGATTGTTTTAGACAAGACAAAACGTACAAAAGGTGGTTATAGACAATACAACACAGTGTCATCATGCATACTTAACTGGCCAAGCCGGCGTCATTATGTTCGGCACTTGAATTAAATGTGTAGACTACATGGAAGCTACAATATCAAATGCGGACAAAACAACTCTTGCAAGACTGGTCTCGTCATTTAACGACTTGTGTGGAAGTTACATGGATGGAGGAGGGAATATCCTAGCCGCCATGCAATACCCCAGCAAAAGCATTGATCCTCAGATCCACAGACATTTCGTGGAAGGCAAAATGAGGTAACTCATAAAATCGATTCAATGTTCAAAAAACATGCAACAATTTTTCACAAGAGTTGATTGTAAATGTCGTTGAAAACCCAAAGAAGTTGCTTAATAATAGGCAACAGCTTCTCCCCTGAACGCATAGCCCATCATATCAAATAGTTTGTGCATAGTTTTAGGAGTTGCAGCTTCCGCAAACTTTCCGCAGACAATGATGTTCTGCGTTATGGCCTACCAATCACTGCGGAAGTGCAGAATAAGTAAACTTTTCCATTCGACACAAAAAGCGAAGCAGCTTTTTTGTTACCAGAAAGATGAAAAACAAAACACCAACATCAAGTTCAACACAAGCCCGCTGGCAAGTTGATGTTAGCTTTGTTGTTGAAAATTCATTGCTTTAGTGAGTCAGCTCGAATAAAGACGTATTTTCTATTCTCCCCCTTGTTCTACCAATCATTAGCACGTCGAAGAAAGAAAACTTACTTCGGGCGACTTTTATCAGCGATATCAGTGGACCTGGGCCTGGTTTCCACAACAATCACTCGTATTGCAGAAAGCGAAGGCAGCACTTTTCGAATGCGGGTTTGTTGCTTGAGGCAGAGTTACGCAGGAAGTCTTAAGCATTAAGTACATAAGTGGGGGCCCTATAAGAGTTTCCACTAAGGCTTCATCCGGAAACGTTAGTCAAATCTTCGCCCACGCCCCAACGAAGGACAAGGATAGTTTCTATGCTCTCCTAGAAAGAACAGCCGATCAACGCCCCAGCTATGACAACAAAATCCGTTTAGGAGATTTTAACTCCGACCTGAAGGGAATACATCTGTCAAGTAGATTTTTTAACGACGCTTCTCTGTAGCCAGCACACGATTCCCACACTTCAACAAAGAGACCTGGCGATCAGCACATCAGTTAAATGTCCACAAGATTGATTACATTGCGATCGACGTCAAACGTTCCGTCAGTATTCTCTATCTCCGAGCCTTTCGAGGAGCCAACATTGACAAGGATCATTTCCTGACTAGAACGAGACCAAAAGACGCCGAAAAACTAAAATCGGAATTGACCACTAGGAATTTGCCGATCGAGTGTTAGACCGATCTTGCTTTCATCAGAAAAAATCAATGATTTGACAACGAGTGCAGGTAGCGAAAAAAGGGATGAAGCTGCATAGAAGGACAACATCGGCGCTCAAGTAGATATTGTTAATTTATTAAACGCAGACTAACTCTTGGGAATCGTTGATTCTTTGGGATCAAGAGGAAATTCAGTCTTAGGAGGATCAAGGCGGCTCTATATGACACTTTGATCATCCCCCTATGGTACAGATGCATGGACAATGAATGACAAGAGCAAATGAAGAAGCCCACGGTATCTTTGAGAGAAGAGTTCTGAGTTCAAGCCGTTGATGGACGAATTTTTAACCACGGATTGTACAGTGACAAGCTGTAGACGTCAGCATAGCCAGACGTCTACGGACTCAACGCCTAAAATGTCTGGATCATGTCGAGCCCATGGCCATCCCGAAACGTCTTCGACTCCGCACCAGTCTAACAACACAATGGAGGAGGAGCACAAGACCGATGGCCCACACAAGTGAAGAAGTACCTCAGCCAACTTGGCGTGGCTATAGCCAGTTCCAGCTGGAGAGGCTTGTTGGTTGAGGCCCAGATCCACCCCGAAGTGTAGCGCGATCAGAAGAAGATGAAGAAGATGAAGTTGACTACGCTGCTAAATAATAGCTAACGCCAGAGCTTTTTTCTCGAGGAAGGGCGACGGTCTTCGGGTCTAAGTCTCATGATCTGACATGGAGCTGAAGACTAGTACGGAGGCGACGACATGCCGAATTTAAAAATTCTGGATCATTTGATACAGCCCACCTATGAACACCTAGCCTCTAGCCAGCAGACTCTACTGGGAAATGAAAATGAAGAATTGGAAGGACAATGACGTCATTCACATTCGAGCTCTATTCTTCTAAAAATTAATTGTAAGCCCCCAGAAAACAGAGCTAATACTCCTTACTACCAAATACAAGTTTCCTATCTTGCATCCTCCCTCTTTACGCGCCTAACCGGAATGCCAGTTCTAAATTCTTGGGTCTAATCATTGATACCAAATTAAGCTGGAAACCCAACGTCGAAGTGCGCGTTAATAAAGCTCCCACGGCTCATTGAATGAAGCATCCACGGCTTTGCTGCAAGAAGGCAATGGGAGGCAAGTGGAGACTACAGCCCAGAATTGTTCACTGCCTATTCGTTTGAGTAGTTAGACCCATACTACATATTGGAATTGGCATTGGGCATCAATTTGAAAAGGGCATCAGCTAAAAGCTAGGCAATCATCCGCAAGAGTTGGTCTGCATATGTACCTGCAGAGGATTGATGACATGATCCCGGCACTTAATATTCAGCCGATAGAGTTTACGGACTGACAGAAAGCGCCCAGCACGGCGATTAGACTGAAATCTCTGCCTATGTGGAAGGCACTTCGTTCTGGACACTCTATCGTCTTCGACAAATTCAGAACCATTCCTAGAGACAGCGATCTTCTGCTAGCAAATGCTCTTCTTCTCAACCAGCTACTGCAGGTCTCACTAGCAGACGCTGGATGGTTGGATCGGAGATGGACCAAGGCGTGCGAGCAAGAGTCTACTCTAAGAGTCCAAACATCAACTGCCGAACCAATGAAGCGCCTTTCAGGCAGAAACGATCAAGGAAGCCTAGTCTTGTCTTCTTTATCATTTGTTCTCATAGACAGGGGGTAATCCATTCTGTGGATGGAACTGAACGAGATGACCGAGTATTTTGCAGACATTTTATGTGGTTGCCGGGACATTGTCCCGAAAATTGCGATAATGACCAACTGGTTAGAAAGAGGACTAGCTCATCACACTTTTCGGGTGGCGAACTGTCATCCATGCCTATCGCTACTACAAAACAGCTTCTGAAGCTTGAGACGGTTGATCACACCAATTGTTGGTGGAACGTGGCTCTACGCAACAATTATGGCCTACTCTCAAGCCGGGACGACCACACAGCCTGATCAGACTAGGCAGACCGGCTACCAGGACTGTTAGGTATCGGCCTTATCACTGAGACCTGCTCCATTGGCACTCATGCCCATAGATTGCTTCTACTCTACAAAGATTTCTGCAGAACCTACAGATATGACGGCGAAAAGGAGGAATCCATTGTGCACCTTCTCTGCAATTGCAGCGCTCTCTCTTCCTTCACCTTCTTCGATAAACTGCCCGAACTAAGCAACATTAGTGTCAGCAGTCTTCATCGCTTTAACAGACCTACGATCGCCTAAGCAGTCAGAGCTGCATGCTAGCAGTCACCCTGGGTGGGGAGTCTTGTTGAAGCCGAATTCGAATAAAACCAAACTCGTTTTGAGGGACTTAGATAGTCTGAGTCTAGTCTGATTCCCTTTTGCGGCTTCTGTCACTCAATTAGTCTCCTCTTTCATAGTAATTCATCATCATCCTCATCCTCATCGGAACGACAACCGAATTCCTTTCCGGGCCTCTTGCAGCAAGTACTTCCGCCCATCCCTATCGCGGTCCGATACCATCCTGTTTTACATCCCAGGCCACGGGCGTCCTTGCCTACGCTATCGTTCCAGCGCAAGCATGGTCTGCGACGCGGCCTTCTACCATGAGTTCCTTGTGCTTAATCGAACGTAAAAAAGGAGACCATTTGAATTGCGCCAACTACAGAGGCATCAGTCTCCTAAGTATCGCATACCAAATCGTATCTGCCGTATTGTGTGAACGCCTAAAGCCATTCGTCAACAACCTGGTCGGTCCATACCAGTGTGGCTTTAGGCCAGGAAAATCCACCATCGACCAAATATTCACACTGCGGCAGATTTTGGAGAAAATCCAGGAGCAACAAATCGATACCCACCACCTTTTCATCGATTTTAAGGCCGCGTATGATAGCATCTATAGAGACGAGCTATACAGAGCAATCTCTAGTTTTGGCATCCCTACCAAACTCGTCCGTTTGTGTATGATGACGATGGAGAATGCACGCTGCTCCATCAAGGTCGGTAAAGACCTAACCGAGACCTTTGATGTCAAAAAAGGATTCAGACAAGGCGACGAGCTGTCATGCGTCTTTTTCAACATCGTTCTTGAAAAACTGGAACGCCAACACCAGAGGAAGAATCTTTCAGAAGTCCGTCCAACTACTCGCATATGCCGACGATATTGACATTATCGGAAGAACGCAGCGTGATGTCAGTGGCGCTTTTGTGGGTATTGCAACGGAGGCCGCGGTAAACGAGGGTAAGACCAAGTATATGCTGTCAACGAGAAAGGACACCCAACACCGACGTCTCGGTCAGAACGTGCACAGCAGACAGATATAACTTTGAGGTAGTCAAAAACTTTGTCTACCTAGGCACCGCTATCAATTCAGGCAATGACACCAGCGCTGAAATCAAACGAAGAATAACTCTTGCCAATCGCTGCTTCTTTGGGCTAAGAAAGCAATTGGTAAACAAAGCCCTCTCTCGAACAACCGAGGTAACGCTTTACAAGACCTTAATCGTCCCAGTCCTGCTATATGGCGCGGAGGCATGGACTTTGTCAAAAGCGGATGAAGCTGCTCTTGGTTGCTTCGAGGGGAAAATTCTTCGTCTGATTTTCGGTCCCGTCGGTGAGTGGAGGAGGAACTATACGGTCTGTTTAGCGACATCGACTTAGCCAGAAGAGTGAAGATCCAACGATTGAGATGGCTAGGTCATGTAGAGCGAATGGAGACCAATGCTCCGGCCCGAAAAGTCTTCGAATCCACCCCCGAGGGACGGCGCAGTAGAGGAAGACCGTCGAGTCAGGTGGCGCACGCAAGTGGAAAGGGACCTCAACCAACTATGCGTGCGAAACTGGAGACAGCTAGCTAAATATCGAACTGGCTGGAGACGCTTGGTGGTTGGGGCCCAGGTCCACTTCGGACTGTAGCACCACCTTAAGTAAGTAAAAGTCTTCAATTACTCACGTCGGCTCTGCAGAGTGTCTGCGGTGGACTCAGCTGTACCTCGGTTTCATGGAACTATTTATCGATCAAAATATTATATCACCCACGTGACGTCATTGACGAACTGCTCTAAACTTTCATTTGGCATTCCTTTCCACAGTTCCACGGCACAAATCGACCGACATTCCTCGAAAACGATCACCTCGTGACCCCACGACTCCGCGGCTCACCAATCATCCGCGCCAGCGTCCCTCTTCCATTCGCACCCGAAACTCGAGAGAAATCCCCCGTGACAGTTGATTAACTCCCAAACAAAGCCGTGCCTCGTGACCCGACTGCCACGAGGGTTCAATATCAAGAAATTCGCCCACAAAATCATCCAGCTCCGCACGTAATTATCCCCAGATACACCGCAGCAGCATTGCCCAATTCACACTGCTCCCAGCACGGCACGGCGCTCATTGTGTCGACGCACGGAACCACAGCAACGCACCACTCAGACGACGGCAGGGCCGTTCCACGCGGCGAATTCCGCTTGAATAATTGATCGCATGTCCTGAAGTCTGCGCTTCGGCCATTTATCTCTGTCGTGCAAGGTCGGTGGCAATGAGGCCGGTGCGACGCACCAAACCGAAGACCAAGAGATTAGCACCAGAAAGCGAACAGCTACCACGTTCCGGAATCCGAATTGGTAAGGTCAGGCAGGTGGAGTAATGAGCAGGCTGGCGGGCTAATTGAGTGAGACTCTCGGTCTGTCGGCGGCACTCGGTGGGGGCGCGGAGATGGATGGCGTTTCCCCCCTCAGACTGTTCTGGATTCGGTGCACCACAGAATGGGTCTGGTTACGCGCGTCAGGGTTCAAATGTGTACGCCGTCGCGCGGCAGCCTTCGAGGGTTCAGCGCCGGTTCAGCGCGGGTAATGCGAACTTCTGCGGTGCGATCGGAGTGATTGAGCGTGGCCCTAATAGAATGATCCGATCCGGTGGCACTTGCGACGGCTTCGGTTTCAGACGCAGCTACCAGTTGAGTGGAAAATCACTGCCACTTGATCTGAGGGCAGACCTAATGGAGGCAGCGTTCTAGATTCTAGTAGGAATGGTCTGCTTCGGAGGGGATTCCTGAGGCGATGGATCCTTGCATGACTCCCCAGAAGAGGTAGTTGCCAACCCATGACCAGCGCAGACGGACAGCCGCCAGTCGCCGCTGCTGCCGCCGCGACCTTCGCGTTGATACACGGTGCTTGTCACTTGGAGCGCAATAAAATCTGACAACCTGTTCGACTCCGGCGATAGCAATCTGAAAACTAGAACAAAACCCCATGAGAACCGTGGCTCGTCAAAATCACCGCAACCCGCGGGGGAAAGTGCAAATTGGCCCACCCGCGGCCATTAGCCGCCACATCAGGGAACAACGCATAGAATTGGTGGGAAGGTCGTGTGCCTGCGATCCGGAAGAGGGCCGTTTGGCAGGCACTCCCTTTCAGTCCCCCGCCAGAGAACCAATTCACCGGGGGCCGTGGTGTGGCCATTAATCGCCGCGCGCTTGTTCTCATTAGTTCGGTCTCGCTATCTTAATCGCTTGTTGTGCGCTGCGCCAGCACACAATCGTCTTAATCGACCTTATCTGATCCGCATTTAATGGTCAGTTGGTTGTCTAAGCTGCGGCTGGGATGACGTCAAACCGGGGAAACGTGCGCCGCGCCGGCGATCTGTGGGAAAATCCAATCGACGCGCATTACGCAAATATTTCTTCTTCCTCACAACAACAAAAAGAGCAAGCGACGCAAGAAGCTCCCCCGTCTTGCCTCTTGGATTGAGATACATTTGATTTTTTTTTTTTTTGTTTTTTTGCGAAATATGCAATGCAGCGGCGTTGGCAGCAGCATCGGTCTGCAACGGTATGCGCAGCACGGGGGACTCATCCACATGAGTGATGGCCTCATCTGCGAGTTGCCAACACACCGAAATCATAACAATTACCGAGCGCCGAGATACTGGATCGGGCGCATGCATCCCAGCGCGCTGCGATCAATCTTCTTCATCTCCTGGCACGACACCGCGGACGAGTGTTGCCTCATGTGCGATTACACGAGTCGCTGGATCGGCAGCAGATCTGTCAACGCCAATCGGTGTGGCGGGGCAGCGTGTCTTTGGGGTGGGACCACACTGTGTGTGTGTCGTCCTTTTTCCCGGAGCGTCACTTTCGCCGTCTGGCTGCGTATCCGCTAGCACAGTCGATTAATCGCTAACTGGGCCGCTGCCGGGCTAATTAAGTTAATTGAGCTGGAGCTGGTGGTTGTGTAACGGAGAGAAACAAGAGTGCTTCGGCGGCATGAACATAATACGCCAGCAGAACGCTGGCAAAAAAAAAATTCAGTTCAATGTTTGCAAACCGCAATCGCGGCAATTTGTGTCGCTTGTGTCGCCGCGCGCACTGGCTGTGAGAACGGATTGGCTCGGTTGGCAATTATGGCGCGACCTGTTCGCCGGAGCGGAATTTGATCTTGGACTTTGGGGTTCTGCGACACATAAACAGGCGGGAGCGCGCCTAGAATGGTGGCAAACCGCAAATGGGGGCTGATGACTTGCGGTGCAGTTAGGCGACGATCGAAAGGGAGCGAAGGTGAAGTGGGTGTCGCTGGTGAAAATGTTTGAAGTCACGAACTATTCTTCTGAGTTTGACTGTGGCTGTCTGCTTTTTAGAATTCCGTCAGTGGGACAACAAGTGGAGAAGGACCTCAACCACTTTGGCAAGATCTGTAACCAGATGCCTCCAATTAATGTCTCAGGCAAAGATGCACTCGGCGACCATGGTCCATTGGCTCAGGGACCCCCTTTGAAGCAGGCATTCCGAAATAATCTAGAACGTTGAATCGTTGAGGTGCTTATTGGCTGAGGCCCAAGTCCACCCTGTACTGGTGCACCATAAGAAGAAGAGTGTCCTGGAGAGCATTCTGGGAGAATATTGACGTAGCCTCCGAAGCATGCAAGCTCAGGAAAGCCTCTTATACCTTCCATCTCAGCCACTGCACAAATGAGGATGGAACCTGGATCGCCTCCAGCGATTAATCGCTCGACGTCCTTCTTGTGACTCACTTCAATTCCGGGAAGCTCATCAAGCCAACTAGCCTCTCGTTTCCAGTAGGGCCCATCAATGTCTACCTTCGTAGTCGAGATTAATCCGCCTCTGTTGTCGAACACCCGATGAGGAAGAATTTCAAGGGAATCTCGGCAGATACTGCACTCCACTTCCTCATCCATCACTGCACTTGAAGGATTAAACATTGGCAGCCTTTTGAAACACAGGCGCCATCAATAAAGCATCAGAAACTTGCAAAGCGTGGAGCCGAAGACGGTCTCAGGGCACTGGTCCATCAGAAGCTCACAAAAAAGATCATAGAGGCACAGCCTAGGCTCAACAACCAGCTCAAGATTTCCAAGCAGGGAAGACTCAAGAGCGTTATAATCTCTTCTCTTCTACAGAACCTACTGTTGCCAGGGGTGCAATGTGGCAGTCTGCGGGAGTCAAACAACCGAAATAACCAGAACATCTCTGCTAGCGTATGGCGACCATAAAGTAATTGTTATGAAATGAAACTTTAGGGTGACCAGATAAGAACAATAGAAAAAGAAAATGAAATAAAACAACAACAATGCGAGGTATTCAATTGAATCTTGCTCTATTTTGAAGTCACATTCATGCCATTATGCATAAAATAGCACATTATTCAAATAGCTTCTCGGCCTCATTGGCACTGCTTCAAGCTGTTGGTCCAGTTTATGATAAATCGGTCCTATATTCCGATTATAGCCACTCGAATTGTAAAGTTGTAGCCAACAGTCTGACGAGGTGCTCACGTCTCCTTGAACCTTTGTCTCAGCTGCAAAGCTTAAGGTCGGTTAGATTACCGACTGGACGTAGTCCCAGAGAAAAGTCAAGTGCTATCAAGTCGCATAATCCATGGCGCCCGATTGATGAACCATGAGCGGACCCAATCGCCAAGTTGCGTCGCTTGTATGACATGTAGCGTATTCCCTTTTGGAAGCACAGCTTGATTGTAGTACCCTGTCCCCAGTAATCGGTTAAACTTGTCGATATGGGTTTGGCCAGCTCCCCGGATCATGGACTCTATGCTATATTTTATACTTATCACCAGACCATTACCATGGTACCATTTTCCCCACGTCTACCAGGACTGCCTACATCACATTCGCTGCTTCTTCTGGGGAGTTCACACATACAACTAGTGATGGGAACTATCGAATGAAAACTATCGAGTTATTCGATAGTTGCGAACTATTCATTTATTCGATAGTCGAAAATCGTTCATTCATCCAATCGAATGAAAAAAACATTCAAATGTTTTTACTTGTATGGCTGGTTGGACTAACGACTCAGTTGGAAAAATTTTCGAATGGTTTTTGCATTGAATGAATGATTTTTTCACTTGTGTATAGTCAGGTGGAAAAAATGTTCGAATGTGATGTGAAAAGTGATGTGGAAACGGAGATTTCCATAGTTTCCATCGCTACATACAACATTTGCTTTGTCATTCCCATAGTCGAAGAGTATCCTATTTTTCACACACTTTAACATTGCATTTGTGTACAAAATAAATAGCAGAGGACCTAGATTTGATCCTCCAAGCTGCACAGAAAGACGACAGAAGTTCGTGAGCTCTACGAACGTAAAGAAGGGAAGAGCACCGGCTTCTCTGAAGGAAAAAGAACGAGCGAGGAAATGTGTGAGATGTTACGGAAGGAATGATGTCCGAAAGTGATACCAAAGGATAAGACACTTTTCCAATGGAAATACGTTTCAGCGGAAGCCTGATACCGATACTGAGAATCTGAAATGATCACTTTTGTAGACTGCTAAACGGCGATGAAGACAATAATACCGCTGTCAGCAGATGATAGAACAGAATTCCATCTCCTTGACATAGACCTAGACGAAGTCAAGATAGCGATATCGAGACTGAAGCCGAATAAAGCTGCTGGTGCAGAAATCTTTAAGGCAGCTGGAGATGAGCGTTTAGGGCTCATGCACCAACTCATCTGTAAGATATGGTCAGAGAAAAGCATGCCAGAGGAGTGGAATCTGATTATCGTTTGCCCGATCTACAAAACATGATGCCTCTTCAACTGCTCCAACTACCGAGGAATAAGTCTTCTAAACAACGCTTATTTTTGTGAGTGCCTGAAACCATTCGCGAATAACCTGATCCTTATAGGCCGAGAAAATCCACCATCGTCCAAATCTCCACACCACGGCCGATCCTGGAAAACACCCAAGAAATGCAAATCCACACCCACCACATTTTCTTCGATTTCAAGGCAACTTGCTAAGGATCGGGCCAACTGGTGAGGCTTGTCGGCTGAAGCCCAGGTCCACTCTTCACAGTGGTCCCGTTGTATGGGAGAGGTGGAAATAAATCTGTAACTTTTGAACCCGTTGACCGATCTTAATGAAATTTAGGGCATAGTACAAGTACCACAAGATCTTACCGTCTTCCTACCGTGACGGACGTAGCCATAGGATTAAAGGAGTAATCTTAACTAAAACTCACTTTTTGGTTTGAATGCATAAAATAATTGTGTTTTGTAATGATAACCTCAAGTTCCAAGTCAGAAATCAATTTCATCGGCAATAGCATCCTAATTTCCCATTTTATGGTCATTGTAACATGTGAACGGGACATGCAATTTGTGACCGCGCAAAGAAAACAGATAAAAAGCAATTACTTTCCTTTTGATAACAATCATCATTTCATTCATTTTAGTTCATTTTTATTAACTTAATTCATAACAAATACTTAAATACTAGACAAAAATGCTTAAAACTAGTTGGACGAACATTGTTACTACTTCTAACTTACTGGCTCTAGGCGGGCACTTTAAGCTAAACTTAATCTTAATCTATGTCTTTCGACTTATTCTAATAATGTATTTAGAAAAGTAAAAAATAAATTTAGCTGTAAATTAAAATTAAGGAAATTATAAAAAACTTAATATCCGAACTGATTTTACTAAAACTTATTTACTAACTTACATACTACCTTAAAATAACTTAAACTACCTTATATATGCATATGTCCTATATACATGTGTATACACATAAGTACACAAGTGTACACATGTGTAAACTTTTTTTTTTTTTTTTTTATATACATATGTACAACTTACAAACTACCCTAAAAAACTACCCTAAGATATGTAGGTCGGCCATAGGTTGCGGCTGATAAAATGCGTTTAATCAGCTGCAAGACAAAGACCGATATGCACTGCCCGTTTTTAACCCGGGTCTAAAGGTCTCGATGAGGGAGTTCCCTCACTGCACAGCCACCAGAATTTTCGGTGTTGCATTGCAACATCCCGAACATCTCGCCTTGATACCGCCGTACTGAACCGGAGGAGACCCTCCTCAGCTCGTTGTGCGACGGAACGGTCGTGGTTGAGTCGCCCATCCACAGTCGAACGGGCGATGTGGAAGAGGAGCGGTACCGCATTTTCATTTTGTATCAGACCGTGTTTGTCCAAATGGAGGAATGCTTCTGGGGGGACGAAGCCGTTATGACGTACCCTTTCATGGTACTGAAAATTGGGGTAGTAAGCCCCAGAGATCAGGTTATTGGCCGAGTTCATCACTCTGGCAGTATGGCCTCGAATCAATTTCACCAGGAAATTGTCCACTCGTATCAGGTTCGCCCTGTTGTATAAAACCTCATTGGAGTAGAATTTTTTGTACTGGGACTCTGGTGTTCTGTAAAGGCGAAGGCAAGCCCTAAGACAAGCCCTCTCAAACACCCGAATCTTTTCCATCAAGCTTGCACTCACGTTGAACCACACGGGACAGCCATAGGTGAGCATTGGCCGGATGAGGGCCATGTAGCAGATCACCTTCACCCTCGCATCGAGTTGGCTGTTGTAAAACAGTCTTGGAAGAGCGAAAGCGCCTCGGGCTCGGGCTAGAGCAGCATCTACATGTTTTTTAAAATATAGGTAATGATCTAGCCAGATCCCCAGGTATCTGACTACCGTCCTTTGCGCCAGTGGTTGCCCGTGACGCCCAACAATTGAGAACTTTCGCCAATTCTTTTTTGTATCCGCCGAAGCCTTATACAACGGGGTCCTGAACAGTATGGGTTGATAACAATCATATGACCTAAAGTATTCCAATTCAGAATAACAAAACCTTCCTCGGCCTCTCACATTGCATTAGTACAACACATGCATTGCAGCAGAAATCGTTTGAAAATGCAGAAAAATGCACGACATTGCTCCAATTAAACGCCTCGTTCTGAGGATTTGGGCCCAATCCCGTTTTAGTTTTTGCACCAGCGATACAGGATATTGATAGCTTTCAGAAAAAGCTAGTCCCCCATTGGAGCCATTTGAAGCATTTTTGTTACAGCCCACCAAACAGTAACAGTTTCAAACGCAGGGATCAAGTTTCAGCTTAAGTCCCAGCTTGAGTCCCAGCCTTAGCCCCTAGCACTTTTCTCAATTTCAGCCTCGAGCTTGTATTAATCATGGCTATGAGCATCTGTTTCAGCACCTGGTTAAACCACTATCACGCCATGTTGCTTCAGTGTTGGTGTCGGTTTCCGTCACAGTTTCGGTCCTAAACGCAGTTTCAATCTCTTGTAAACCAAATTCCTCTCACAGCCCCAGTCTAAGATTAAACTCACGCTACGGCTTAAGCCCCACGCTCGGCTTGAAGACATATTGGCCTCGCAATTGAACTCGAAGCCTCAGAATCAGTGTTAAGCTTGAACTAAGGCGCAAATGCCTCAGGCTGGTGTGTCATGTACAGCGCATGAAAAACATGTCTTCGACTCTGACAACACAAAAGAGGACGCTCCCGTGTTTAGAGCAGCGCACGGCAATGGATATGGAACCTAACCGATTTCGTGTCTGCAACTGGAGGCAGCTAGAGCTCTTTTTGGTTGAGGCACAAGTCCCTCACAGATTGCAGAGACAGAAAATGAAGGATACCCGCTTATGGGACCTAAGGGTAACCAAGTGTACAAAATTGAAACGTGGAACTCATCTTTTTCACTCCTTGTGGCACAACACTCCGATGTGCTTCCACAAGTCTCTCCAGGAAGGTCCTTCTCTCGATGCCACTGGTTTCTAAGTAGACTCAGTTGCCTTTCAACTTGTGTGTGCCACCTTCGACGAGATAGTCTTTTATTGATACTTTGAGTCAACCGGGTCGAAACCATGATGCCCACGTGCTTTACATGGCCCAGGCTGGGAATCCGTAGCCACCTACCGTGGCTCATGATGCTGGACAGCGCTCGTTTGGGATCGGTTGAGCATTCTCATTCACTTTTGTCTGCCAGCTATACTCCATTTCATTCATTTCGGCACAAAAATAAATTGGTGATCATCGATCGGATGCTTTCTACGCAGATGGTGGTGATTGAAGAGCCTCCCCTCAGATGGTGACTTTAGTTTAAAGCATAGTCTAAAAAAACTATATGCAAAATGAACAAAATGTTGATGCAGCTTGAAAGCCAAATGTAGGTCCTTTAAAACTAATATATCATTAGGGTCCAAAGTACCCAATTTTAAGAATTATGGCAACATCAAATTTGCTTAAAAAATGTGTCAATTTTTGTTCAAATTTCAAAGTCTCAACTTCGAGCTAACGGTACAACGAAACGAATCATCAAAAGTCACAAAAATGTTGGCTTTCTATTTTCTCATATTTGTAGAATCGAAAAACTAAACCCATTTGGCCGAGCAAAATATGTCACTTTGGGTACTTTTTTCCACTTCGGGACCACTGTGCGCCGGACTGTGGCAACTGTTTCCTTAGAGCCGTGTTTATTTCCTTTGCAAAGTCTCCGTGTAGTTGGTTGGTACGTTCCTTCGACCACAATTTAGACCATCCACGAACAAGTTGAATAACACAAAAGCTGTCGTGACGAGGACGATTCTGAAAACATTCAACACCTGTTGCGCACTTGACCGTCTCTTCCGATGACACCCAAAGACGGCATCCTTCATTGTTGGAACTTACAAGCTGACGGTAGTGAGTTGAGTGTCACTATCGAAGTCTTGACAACCACTGTCAGGGACTTGTTGTACATCTAAGTGCCAAGTGAGACAGTCCAGGAGCTCTTTCACAAGACCAACTGACCATGATCTTCATCGTTTCCACCCAAATAAGTTGGCTAATTGGGGCCCAACGAGGCGCAATTAATTGCCTTCCCAAAATCGACCATTGGTCTCGCCGACACGAGTAGCCACAGCCAATTGAGCGTCACTTGCACAACGGCATGCTGTTTCCATTGAAGCCCGCTCCACAGACCGTGTTACAGTTTCAACCGAAATGTAGACCACTTGCTGTTAACACACTGGCACCAGCACCACCACCCCCCCACCCGCAGACGTCATCGAATGGCTCGTTGCAAGCTGTTAATTTTTTCGGAAATTGTGCTACACTGCGCGACACCAGCGACGTCGACGTTATTAGACGGTTTCCATTGTTCGCCGAGATGGACGTGACGAAATGCCTCACATCGACTGCTTTGCATACCGCAGCCGGTAGCACAGCGCTTCCTTCTCCGTGCCAGCGTGTCGCGATGTGTGTGCGCCGTGCTGTGCTAATGAGACCTTTTTGCACGGCTGTTTGTCATAAGGTTCGACCCAGCGAGTGAGAGAGGGGGGTACACAAAGGAGTCAAGGCGCGGGAGAGTTGCCATTATTTCCCATGCGGTGCGTGACGGTCGCTCGCGATCGTAAATTCTCAGCCGGGCTCAGCCTTGGTGGGCCTGCAGCTTGGGCTTGGGCAACGGACTCAGACCGATTTGGCATCGCTGGAAGTTAATCGGCTTAAGGAGTCGTCGCCATTCCATTGACCCAGTTCGCTGAACCAGAAATGACATGGCGGCTGGCTGCGGCAACAAAGCCGATCGCAGATAGTGACGCTAATGCATGTGCAAGTGGAGCAGAGCATGTGTACGTCCCAATCGACGGGGAAAACGCATATGTTGCCTGTGAGTGATCAGTTGGACGCCCAACTCGGAAGTACGGAGCGGTGACAGTTGGACGGGCTCCAGAAGTGAGCGCGCGCGAGCGCTGGCTCACCCGCCACGCCTAAGCTGGATCGAGATGGGCTTCTGTCATATCGCGTCGCAGTGCCAATTATTAGATAAAATGACGATTATGCGCGGAATGCTTGCTGTGGCGGGTTCCGGAATATTACACCATCGGCGATTATGCTTTCTGTTTTCGCGGGATGATGGGCGGGAATGTTTCTTCGGCTGTGCGGCAGGCTGGAGTGATTCAGTGTGTGACTGGAGGATATGAGCCGTGGCTGATATGATTTGCAAATTTGTTGGTGGCTTGTTGAGCGGATGAAAACGGGTTTAGGAAGAGAAGGAGAACAGCAAGTCGTGCGAAGTGGCTAGAGGACATGGATGAGTTTCAAGGCAGGCTTCATTTTTAATTGCAGACTTTGGCCTCTGAGCAAGCAGTTTGGGTTCCGTTCAGTAGGCCCCCCAGTCAGTAGCCTGGTTTTAATCTTGCATCTGCATAGGAAGCAGACTGTCCTGTGGGTCATAGTGTTCCAAAGAGATCATGGTCACACGAGGCCCTGATCTGAGCAGAATGTCTGTACATAGCTCCTCCAGCGACCGCATTAACCGAGAGGGCAATCACTGCCTTTAAGATGGAAATAGCGTTGTCATCGTTGCAGGCAATCAGCTTGAAGCACTTATGGACCCTGCTCCTCTCCTTGGGTGTGGGTGTACTTTTGTCCGGATCAGCCTCAGGAGAGAAGGCTGAGGATTATTCTGTTCTCCAGTACTTGTCAGTATCCGTTCTGAGACAACAATTGCCGTGAACCCGATCAATGATCAGCATGATCACACTTATCTGTATCATCTCATTGACGAGTGTTAATATCACCTTGGCCCTCTTTAAGATTGGTGAACGTCCATCTTGAAATGTAAGACGCAACTTCGTGCTTGGTGCGGTCTATTGCACGAGAGCTGGCATCGAGATGGTACCGAACTGTGCTGCGTCCTTAGTCCTGCGAAACAAATTCCCTAACTTAACCTATTTGCATGCTCAGGAAGGGGGGCACATCCTGATGACGTGTGGCAATGCCAATGGCGCAATATGTCGTTCGCCGCAAGTGCTTGTAGGCACAGTCTTGCCGAACTGTGTGAGCGTGTAGAGTTGAGAGAAGGGTAATGAAATCAACCTTTACAAGCATTCAAAGATGGTTAGCTGTACCGAGAGTAGGTCTCGTGAAAAGAGAGAGCTCGCAGTGTTCACAGCTTTCTGGGGTCAGTCACAGTGTCTCCATAGCCATATAAGATGAATGCTGAAATTCTTGGCATCTCATTAAGAGTGGAGGTGACATCATGCAGGGATTTGAATGCAGTCTGGCTACTAGAACAGAAGACAGCATTTTCCTCCGACATCTCGTTGTTTCTGGAGGAAACAGAGTATTTTTTCATTGGTATAGCTTTTACCTGAAACAATGATTCGACAGGCGAAGAGATTGGTTTCTGCTTAGATCCTACTACCTAGTTTGCCTCTAAATATTCTTCTTGAAGAAGTTGGAAGTAGTTAGATGGCAGTGTCACGAGAAGGAAATTAATCTAAATTTATCCAGAATATCGACAAATTCAGTGTAACTGCTGCAAATGGTGTTGATTTTATTCCTTCTCAAAGGCATACGCACGTCAATCTTTGCACCCGGTTAAGAAGAAATTTCAGTTAACATCTTTTTCGATCGCTTACCACAATATTTCAACTCTGTACACAAGAATGGATCCAACTATTCATGTCAATAGCCAATCCACAATTCCCTGCTTTGGACTCAATTTACATCCAATGTCCTCTTACACCAATCTTAACTTTCCCGGCAAACAAATTGAGTATATGGTATTCTAAAGCATTTGCGAACGTTCTCAGCTGAAGTTTGACAGAAGAAGCTGCACATACCACGATCCCTGTCACTTATGACAACGGTTAGAGATTGCCTCTTGTCGGCCGAGAAATAAAATCTTATTGTTTTCTTTGACGTTAAGTAACGCCATCCAGTCGTCGACCCACATAAAGACTGTGAATACGCAACGATACTTTGAGACACCAACTTACCAACAAAGGAACACCGTATGAGATCAGATCGTTGAAATAGAAGTAAGGTTCAATTCTGTCGAAATTTTTTAAAGCATTAAGATCTGTAAGCCTGTGTTCAGTGAAGAACACCATCGAAGAGTTGGCAACAACGCCACCATAGGCAGGACAGGACTTTTGAGGTAGTTAAGGACTTCGTCCATCTCAGCTCCCGGGTAAACAGTACGAATACCATCAGTATCAACAAGAGAACTCTTGCCAATGGTTGCTTCCTTGGGCTCAACAGGAGATCCGTCTCTGAAGTCACAGAAGCTACATCCTATCATACTCTATGACGCGAAGACATGGACAATCTCAAGAACAGATGAAGAAGCACTTGCCCATGAGAGACACGTTCTGAGTTCAATCTCTGATGGTATTTGGAGGAAATGACACAACTATTAGCTCAATGGACTGTTCAGCAACATAAGTCTAGCCCTGCGGGTACGGATTCAACGCTTACGATCCATAGCGATGGCTGGATCATGTAGGTCAACATTGTCGTCGGATCATCGACTCCGCTCCAGTCGGACAACGAAACCAATAGCACACAAGTGGAGAGGGACCCCAGCCAATTTGGCGTGTGTAATTGGAAGCAGCTGGTTGAACAGCCAGGATCCAGTCAGCTGGAGGGGGTGTTCAAGCCAAGGTCTATCTCGGTCCGTAGTCAGAAGAAAAAGAGGCTCTGCTCAATCTATCATCTATATTATCTTTGCTATACTTACTATATACTATACTTAATTCTATGTTTTATTCTATGATTTGTTCTATGTTTCCATGTTTCCATTGTATGGATTCTATGTTATTTTTTAAATGTTCGATGACATCATATGAATGAGTTACAATAGTTGAGACCGGACTCGTCGCATAGATCAACACACTATTGATGTGATAAATCAATTAAAATATGCGAAACACACTCCCAACGACCAGCGACGACAATATGCCACATCAGAAACAATTGATTGAAAGATTTCTATCAGAAAGCTAACAAGTCCAAGAGAAGCCTGTAGAATGTCACTAGTATCATAGAGCAGTGTCAACAAAGCTCCTTATTTGGCGACTTATAACTCCCACCACGCAACTGATGATTCTTTTCTCTCAAGTTCAGGACAGCCCCCGAAAAACAAACTTATTGGCAGTTGACTAAAGATCAGACTAAAAGCAACATTCGAGCATTCTTCTAAGACAACTACGGCACCTATGACGCAGACATTCTTCCCCTCATGCTTACAACAAATCACTGAATAATTCACGACTTACGCTCGTACGCTGGCACGGCACGCTGACGAGCTTGTTGCGTTCTTCCAGTACAGAGAATGTCAAGGTTCTCAGACCATTCAAAGCAAATTGAATAATTCAACAGATGCTCTGACAAATTCCATACTTCCCCCAATTCACAGATTTCCTCGAACCCCATCCGATAGTCTTTCAGTTCGACAGACGTCCTCCCTAAACGGCGACTAGGAAGTGATCCGCGGCTGCCAAATTATCCGCCTAAACGAGACAAATTAGCGCAGCAGCCTCCCACAGCCGCCTTGAGACAGCAAAAGAATTGGGCTGCCACAACCTTCCGCCTCTGTTTACCATATTCGGCGTTTAATTCGCAGCCATTTTTGCGAATCTACGAATCTACGAATCTAATGATCTCAAGTACGACAGCAAGCAATTTTCTTATCGCCACGCTCGGCCCTATTGTATTCTCTCGACTGACCCGCGGCCAAATCGCGCACATTTTCCCACTCGCCGCAGCACAGACACACAGCAACCGATCGCGCAGTTCGTACGCACTGTCGTTGTGGTGACGTGCTCCTACGCCACCCCCTCCCCCTTCGCTGGCCACACTCATTGTGTCAATTTTCAACATCACAACATGGTCTTTGCAGTTTACCCCCTCATCGCCCCCCCTCCCCCAGTGCTGCGCCAACCAAGTCGCCCTTCTTTCCATTTGCAATTCATTTGTTTCTTTGTTTTCTTTTCACCTCTATTCATCATCCTCATTGGAGTGTGCTGTGGTGGCGCGTTTCTTTGGGGGGCAATTTGTGTGTTTCTTGGTGCGCCCCGTCCGACGTCGGGTGAGTATATAACAGAAACTTGATCTTAGAATTGGCACAGTATACCGGGCATCTTGTGAGTGATTAGATCAAAGTGTTCAAAACGACTCGAGACCAGACAAGGATTTACCAGAAACCTCAACTCAACTCAAATTCAAATTCAAATTCAAATCCCGACAAAATGGCAAATTTTTCAACAATTATTGTGCTCGCCCTTGTGATGTGCGCTGCTTGTGCCCTGGCACATCCAGGCTATGCTGTGGACTATTATGTGAGTTCCGAGAGTGCCTTTCAAAATGTGCCGTGTCAAGTGTTAAGTGGACTTCCCAAACTCTTTTGAATTGTTACTCAAACATTGCGAGCAAAAAAATCAATGAAAATTAATCGCTTCCTCAAACTGATCACTAAAAATCGAATTTCCTTTCGCAGGATCATCCGAAATACGCCTTCAACTATGGTGTAGCCGATCACAGTACTGGCGATGTCAAGTCACAGCATGAGACTCGCGATGGTGACGTGGTTAAAGGTAAGTCAGGAATGCCAATGATTTCCTGGTGAATGAAATAATCGCTTGAATTCGCTTGCAGGACAATACTCTCTTGTTGAACCAGACGGTTCAATTCGTACAGTTGATTATACCGCCGATTCAGTGAATGGCTTCAATGCGGTCGTCTCGAAGTCAGGACCAACTGTGCACTCGCATGCGGTCATTGCCAAGCCAATCATTCATAAGACGGTCACGCCAATCATCAAGCATATCCCGCAATCGGTTTTGGTTGCTTCTCCGGCGCCTTATGGTAAGTTGAAATTTTTAATGGTATTTCTTTTTTTTGTTTGAGTCCCTGTGAGTAGTTTAAAATCATGCTATGTTTTCATTCTATGTTTTCTATGTTTTTTTTTTAAATTGGGAATTCATATTTTGATCAATTGTGATTTCATTGGAGATATTTGAGATCTTCAAGGTTCGCGATGTTTTCTATGTTTTTTTTTAAAGTGGATTTTAATTTCTCGAACTTACGTAATCCAATTTATTTAATCGAATTGAAGATTTGCTGGATTCTTTCTATCATTTTTTTGCAATCATTTTTTAAAATCCTCTTTTTTTTGCATTTGTAAACCAATTTAAGTGAAGACTTGTTGAAGATCTCTCTAGGTGACTGTGTTCAGTGTGTCATTTAGCCTCTAATAAAATTTCAAAGTGTTGTGAAATCCGCTCTTGTTAGCATCCCTGTACAAATGAGCTGTAATATTCAATGTCGGACCATGCCAACTACATCCAGTCCAGAATTCTACTTCAGAGTACAGTTTTATTGCGTAACATTTTGCGGAAGACAGCAACGATAGTCGATTGTTTGCTGAAGAAGTTCTGTATTAATTCAATCTTATTCCGTATTCTGTGTAGTTCGTCAGGTATTCTAGAAATCATTCAATTCAAGACCTTGTGTGGGTCGTGCCCGCCAGCTTACTCATTGATCTAGCCCAAGAGCAACCACATCTAGTTACCGAGCTATGTGTAAGCCTCATTGGTTGTAGACGATAGCTTTGATTTGATATAGGAAACTATTAGTTTTTCTGGAATGATTTTAACTGTTTCCAAAGTCACTTCTTTTGAGACAAGCGTTTGAGTCTGAGATCTTTACGATTCTTAACGCTGCGTTTCCAAAGTCACAGTTTTTTTTACTAGGAACATTGTAATTTCTGAGATCGTCACTATCTACGAACTACCCTCGTTTCCAAAGTCACTGCTTCTACAAGAACCTCTCGATCGTTGATCACCTCGTTCCCAAAGTCACTCCTTCTTTTTGCAAGAACGGTTATCATTTCAGTGATCGCCACGATCCTCGAACGTTTCCGACGTTACTACGCTCTTTATGACGAAAACCAGTGTCCTTTCTGAGATCCACGATCGTTTATACCCGCCTCTCCAAAGCGACAGCCTTTCTTTACAAGAACCGGCGTTGTTTCTATGATCCCTGTGACCCTCGGTCCACGATCATCCCGATTGCAAAGTTACTGCTTCCGCGAGACTCTGTGTCATTTCTCAAATCGCCACGATCAACGATCAACGCGTTTCTAAAGTCACTGCTTCTTTTTGACAAGAACCAGTGTTCTTTCTGAGATAACCACGATCAACGATTCTCGCGCTTCCACCGCTTCTGCTTTTCTGACGTGAACCAGAGTACTTTCTGGGATTTTCCCGATCCGCTGGTTTCCAACGTTATCCCTTCTTTTGGCAAGAACCTATATAATTTCAGAGATCAACCACGATCCTTGATCGCTTATCCCACAAAGTCAGTGCATTTTTTACGAGTACCAGTGTCATTTTTGAGTTCGCTTTACTCCTCGATCGCCACGACTTCAAAGCCACTGCCATTACAAGAACCACTGACATTCATGAGATCACCACTATCCTCGATCGCCGCGTTTCAAGCGCTACTGTTTTTTTCACGAGAATCAGAGGCATTTATGAGATCGCCACGATTCTCGATCGCCGCTTGCCTCTACAAGAACCAGTGTCATTTCTGAGATCGCAACGATCCTCGATCCAGTCGTTTCCAACTTCAACGACTTTTTTGACAGCAACCAGTCTAGTTTGTACGATCGCCACGATCCACTATCGTAGCGTTTCCAAAGTCACTGCTTCTGTGAGACTCATTGCCATTTTTGAGATCACTGCGATACACGATCACCTCGATTCTAAAGTCAGTGCTTTTTCTGGCAAGACTCAGTGTCATTTTTGCGACCGCTACGAAATCATCTGCTGTACCAACTGTACCCTCAGGGAAAATGGCACCATCTCAAACGACTTCTTCTCGCTTCGCCTTTGCCAGCGAGAAACCTGTCCCCCAGCATTCGGTGGCGGAAACAAATTAGCGATAAAAATCGCCTCATTAGGCCTCAAATTGCCACCTCAGCAGCCTTCATTCCACTCTTATCACACCATCACTGCATTCATCATTCCCACTGCCTCATCATATCCAGTAGTTGTCGTGTGTGTGCCTTATCCCCCGAATCCACACACAAAAAAAGTGCACAATCTTCTAACTGCAAACCATTTCGTTTGGTTTCAGGCATAGATACGTATCGCATGGTGAAGCTTTACCGCAGGCACGCTGCCTACTACAATCAGCAATTGAAATATCGCTCGGAATAGAACAGGCACCGCCACCATCTCGCGATCGTCGCCCGTCTAGCCTTTAGAACGTTGTTTGTTGTGTCAAGTTCAAATAAATATTCACAGAGCACACATCATGCTAGATTCACAATCACACAATGTCTTTGAACTCATCCCTTTGGAGGTTACCTAAGCGAGAGAAATCGACTCCCCTCGAAACGAAAAAAAAAATGTAAAAAAAAGGCAACACACAAGTCTTCCGCGATACAAATTTTGTAATGTAAACATTTGAATCTGCGGCATTAGACACCAATGCCATCATCAGCGTTGCGTGTTGCTGTGTAGCGTCGGCCGCCGCAATTAGTATTCGATTCGCAGCGCACCTTCTGATGAATCCATGATTCCATGGGGGATTATGCAAATCTGAGAAGAAAATCGCGCTCACACACAGAGATTCACTTTCATTCGCTTGCGTATTCGATGTACGCCGGTGTACATCGGGTCATTGGATCTCTTTGTGCAGTGTTCACGTTGAGACTGAAAGTAAAACTGAATCAGCATGGGACAGGAGATGGCTGTAACTTAGCCGATGAGTGATCATAATTCACTTGCGGGCAGACAGTCACCACAAACTGAACCATTTTGATGCTGGTTTTTCCTTTCCGCTCGCGGCACGGATGGACGGATGGATGAATGCACTGGATATGGTGTTCAGTTACCTCATCTGTGTTTATGTATCTGGCTCGCGGTGCGATTTATGATGCAGGCAATGCGATTGTGAATCGCTCTGGTTGCCGTCTCGGGAGCTGGTTGTTTGTGATGATTGGAGCGATGCTTTTGTTTGCTTAAATGGTCATCCATTTAAATGCTCCTTTTGAGGGCAGCTGACAGGAGACCGACATTTTGGCGGTGTTTCAAGGAGTTGTTCGTTTCGTGTCCTCTTGGCGGAACAGGTGCTCGAGTGCATGTGGCCAAGTCTTGTAGGACGCCACTGAAAGGGTTTGCATCACTGGCTTGTTCCGCGTAAATGGACAACTCTTGCCCTTAAATCCAACCTCTTAAGTAACGCCAAGTTGCGTGAGCCAGCCGGAGACACTCAACGGGCAGCAATTACCAAACCACATCCATCAACACCCAAGCACTCTCAGAAATGATATGTGGCCACTGTTAGCATAATCACGTCCATCGTAATGAAATTCGTGCGAAATGTGAAAATACTGCCTGAACCACGTCATCATTCACCGCATGATGAATGTGCTGCTCGTTGCGATGCTGTCTGAACAAATAAACTTTTTTTTTTCGTTTCTTTGCATCACTCTCCCCGCAATCGGAGTCCAGCCAACCGATGGAAAATGGAAGAAGAAACCACTTCACAATGGCGATGAATGTAGTTTCTTGTCAGCCCCCTCCCCCCCTCCGTCAAACATCGTTGAATGATCTGAAAACCCCGCGCCGGGTGGGAGTTCGCAGCGCTAACTTTGTGGTTCCTCAATGTCGAAATAATTATTAGCCGTCGTCGCGCTAAACAATGAGCCGTTTGGTGTTTTTCCTTCTCTATGCAGAATCCAATTGACCTGATTTCCTGAGATTTGTTACGCTGCCACTAGTGGGGACGGTGGTGGTGGGGGAAGTTGTGCACAGCGGAATGCATTTGGTGACACCAGAGTTCGCACACCAACTCTTTTGTACATCGATCGCATCTGCGACGTGCACTTGTTCTGCGACCTGGCACCGTCGTGATCCGACACAACAGATCGTGCCACCAGTCAATCAAAGGTCAATTCCATCAACTAACCAGTTCACCTTTCGTTATTTTAATTGCAGTCGTATCGAAGCCCCATTACGCAGCACCTGCTCCAATTCACTACGATTACGATACATACGCCGATGGACAGTACTACGGCGGCGGTGCGCAATACGATGATGGACAGTACAACAGTGGACCTTATGACGGCCAGTATGGACACTACGATCACTATTAAGTGATATCACCAATAATTGTAAGCGCCCGATCTAAATGTTAACCAAAATGTGTGTGCGAAGCGTCTCTCACTTGTGGGCAACACGTCGTATGTAAATATTGTAACCACCTTTTTGTTTTTGTTTTTTTTTTTTGTTTTATACCGATTCTGTATGTCAGTTCGAGTTCCCTGTCAGTTAGGTCTTAAGTCTTTGTAACGCATTTTTGTAGAGTTTCTCATTGCGACTGACATTAATGAGGAGAGCCCCCCGAGAGTACGAGCTAATTAATTTATATTCATGCCAACCGCTGCATTTGATAGCACGCTCAATTGCCGTTTTAACATCGATTTACATATATAGATAGGAAAGGAATTTAATCACTTAATCGTAATGAAATAAAGAGAAAGTCAATAAAATGGTTTCGTTTTGTTTTAATCTTGTTCCTCTGCTTAACCATAGGGGACATCTAAATTTGGGGCTGTTCCTTGTATGAAGGAGGTTGACTCAGGTTGGTCTGCACAGTCATCACACCATCATTTGTATGTGAGACTGTTTAGGTGGCAGCTTTTAATGGCCAACATCAGGACGCAGCATTGATTGGAATGCGTGAGTTATTCATGGCCATTGCCATTTGCCGTAAAAGTTTTCATGGTCAGCTGACTTTATAGCCACCCAAGGCATAAATGCCATAAACTGGGGTAACAAATTGGTAAACATTGAATGGCATTGGTGATGGCTACTTTAATGGATGCATGGGATGCCGCGAGCAGGATAGGCTTGTTAGATCAGTTAGACGAACAGTTCCAAGCTAGACTGTAACGCCTCATGATGATGAAGATGAAAGGATCAGATGCACTTAGTTATGGGAGCTTCCGGTGACTACATGGTCTCCTTCTCTGGTGGAGTAGGTTCCAACTAATGCCTGCAAATTTCTATGGGAGATGTAGATTCATTCAAAATCTCCGAAAGACAGAAGTCATCATCACATGCGACGAAACTCTTGTTGTGAAGAAATTCTGGCCCAACCAACACTACGGCAGAGCTTTGGAGAGTGGGAAGTGCTCTTCGATATATTATAATACTCTCGACATGGCTTGTGTGCATGTCCAATCTTTTATCAGGAGAGTTGGGATCTGACCACCGACAAGCGCGGATGTACTGTCAAGTTGACACTTACTTACTTCTCAGGCCGGCGACCCATAGAGGGTCCGAGCCTGAACAATTGCTGCCTTCCATCGTTGACGGTCCTGTGCACGCTGCTTCCAGTCTTCAAGACCAAGCTGTCTTGCATCCGCGATTACTTGGTCTTTATACCGAAGGTTTGGTCTTCCTCTCCTACTCGACCCAGGAGGCTCGGATTCAAGGACCCTCTTTGCTGGAGCATTGTTGTCCATGTGCTCGATGTGGCCGAGCCAGTGAAGCCTTCCGGACTACATCCACATCCTGATACAGCTCGTAGAGTTCGCGGTTATGTCTTCTCCTCCATTCGCCTTCCTCGCAGACGGGACCATATATCCGTCGTAGAACTTTTCTTTCGAAGGTACCAAGAATCAGCTCTGCAGTTTTGCTAAGCGTTCAGCTTTCGGCTCCATAGAGCAGGACTGGCAAAACAAGATTTTTGCAGAGCATAATTTTGGTCCCTCGAGTCAGGAGTTTTATGCCCAGTTGTTTTGACAAACCGAAGTAGCAACGGTTGCCAAGGGCGATTCTACGACGGATCTCCACTGTGATGTCGTTTGTGTTTCCTTTTACTACCTCGAACTTGAATGAACATCAAATTCAAGCCGAAAGGGTCACAGGCTACGGCAAAGATTCTAAAGCTCTTGACTAAGTTCCATGTCCGATGAATGAAATCTCAGTGTCGGTTTAAGGAAGTCCAGCATCGCACAAATATTCAAACTACGGGCAGATCCTAAAACCAAGAAATGCAGATGGACACTCACCACCTATTCCTCGATTTCAAGGCAGAATATGATTCTGCATTGCGACGAGGTATACAAAGACATGTCTGGTCTTCACAGTCCTGGCAAACTCATCATGTTGTGCAGGACGACGATGGACAACTCTCGCAAATGCATCAAGGTCGGTAAAAAAACTCACCGAGACTTTTAATGTCAGAGCTGGTTTTAGACAAGGCGACGCGCTGTTATGTGACTTTCAACATCGTTCTGGAGCAGATCGTGTAGAACTTACTGGCAAGCACTAGAAGCACGATCTTCCAAAACGTCGGTACATATTCTGACATTGACATGGTCAAGTAGCGAGCAGTTAATGAGGCGCTTGCTGGCATTGCGACGGAAGCTGTCTTAATGGGTTTAGTGATGAATGATGGTAAAACGGAGGTCTGTCTTCAAAGAAGGACCATTGACGACTTTGACACAACCTCAGAGATATACTAAGGAGGTAGGACGAGTCTTAGGCGATAGCTGGGTTATATAGATCGCATGGACAACATTGCTCGAGAATGAAGCGTCTTCGATTTCGCGCCAGTGTGACGATGTAATTGAGGACGCCCACGAAACCGATGGCGTACACAAGTGAAGAAGGACCTCAGCCAAATTTGGCGTGCTATCGTACTTGGATCTTATCTACAACGAGTATATCACTTCTGATTTATGATACAACCGTACACAGGTCGTAGGTATGCCTAGTTGGGCCGCTGTGGCAGTTGGAAGATGAGCCATGAAAAGGCTCCAAAATCCTTACTATACACTGTCAATTTTTTTAGGTGAAAAATTCGATGTCGTCGGGTCCACTCCAGTCTTTGCATCTCGATAATACACATCTAAAGATGTGTAAGATGAAGATTTATACTAATATTCACGTCATGTCGGTGCCAGCATTTTTTAAAATCCCAGAAAACTACGTAGCGTAGTTGATCCAACGGCTCTAAAGCTTGACTCGATTTAGTCCACTAATCGTAGGCATTACGTGCCTCGTTACGAGATAATTCTGAATTTCCATTCAGTTCGGCATGGGCAACAAACAACTGCGTCAACTTAAAATGGAATGACACATTGAACGGCTCATCGGTCACAGGAAAAGATTTCAGGCTAGTTGAGGGAACTGCCAGGTATCGTTTAGATATCGTGAGTATGTCTTCGACGAAGCAAAGAGGATCTAGAGCCATGGACCTTTCGGACGGGCTCCTCAAATGTCCGCACAGGCGGGAGTGGAGGGTTGGTCCCAGGCTGGCAGGCAGGGAATTGTAGTGGATGTCGTTAGGAGGTTGAGTAGGGATCTTAAAGTTCAAGCTTGAAAGGTCATTTTTGGCTCCGTTACAGGTGCATGCACCAAATCTAGCGTCAGAGTACGCGTCTTTGCTTTTATACATCCAGATGGGTGACTTCAATGTTTACGTTGGTGCGGATGTAATGGCATGGGGGAGTGTGATTGGGCAGAACGGTGATCCTCATCCAAATGCAATCGGAGAGAGATTGTTGGACTTTTGCTGTGGCATGTCCAAAATCCACACCTTCTTTCCACACAAAGGCATCCATAAATAGACGCGATACAGTCGCGTTTTTCAACAGAAATCGTTGATAGATCTCATTGTGGTACCATCGTGTGTGAAACGGATGGTTTGCGACGTTCGTGTGATGAGAGCGGCTGAACTGTCACCTGCTGCTGTGAACGTTGAACCTCACTGATAAAGTACCTCCTCTGACAAGGCGGAAAGCAAGAGTGGTTACACGCATACGATGGGAGAAACTACAGAACAGTGGGTTGCGGCAAAATTATGCACATCTGAAACGTTTGAATTCCAAATGTTCCATCGCATGTCCCAGCATGTAGTGCAAGAATGGTGACTGTTTCCAAGCTGCCAGCTGTCATTGCAACTGCACAGCACTGCATGTTTCTGCATGTTTGTGGAGTGAAGCGGTTTAGAGCGACGGTTGGTGGTGAGACAGGAACTGCCAGGAGTTCAAAAAGCCATCAGAGAGAAGAAGAAGGTCTACAGAAACTGAATTCTCTTGGAGGACTCTGCGTCTCGTCATCGGTACCTCAGTGTACAGAAGAACTTGCAAATTGGCTGTGTGAGCAGCTATTGAGCAGTCCTGGAAGGAGTCTGACGAGAAGTTGGAAAGCGACGATGGGCCTACGAAAAATGTGTTCTGGCAAACCATGCGTCGACTCAGAGGAAGGCAATTCATCATCATTAAAGGTGTCAATGCTGATGGTTGGTATGTTGCCTATCAAGTAAAGATTTTGCGCAGATGGAGTGAGCACTTTTCCGAACTGCTCGAACCCGAATAGGGTGCTGAAGATGGCAGACCCGTAGTCTTGAGTGGGGCGAAGTATAGTCCAACTGTGGAGGAAGTCATTATGGCGATTAAATCGCTAAATGCTGGCAAATTCGCCGGTGTAGATGAAATCTGGCCAGAAATGCTTAAGGCCATGGGTAAAGAGGGAGTTTTATGGCTCCCTCGTGTCATTAAGGTGGCCTGGAAGGCGGTGGGTCACCTGGCGGCTTTACCGGGGCATACCTCTGTTAACTCTCATCGGGAAAGTCTACGCTAAGGTGTTGGAGGCGCGTTCTAGAGCTATGGTCGAGTCCAGGATTGGGGAGGGACAGTGTGGCTTTCACCACAATCTAGACTTTCCTTCTCACGACTTCCGAGGTATGCCTTCAATGCGATTCTATCAGGTATGCGACCGCTTGGCTGACCGAGGACGGGGTGGTTGGACCAAGTCCAAAAGTTCGCCTGGTTAACTCCTGATGAGTTAGACTCGATGGCGGGGGATCGAGTGGGCTGGAGACCTCTCGTACATGCTTTGCCCACGCAACTCCATTAGCGGATCATACGGGCAACCTGCATGGTGATTTACGGCGCTTAGGACACTCATTGGCATCATAATATGTCAAAAACGCGTTTAAGACGAGTCTCCCTTAGGACGACTTCTGCATCACGGGCAGGGGCGATCAGCAGAAGGTTCAAAGAAGAAGGAAAGAACTGTACAACCAGTGCATTGAGGTAAGTAATGGTGAGCTTACAACGAAGCATCTCCAACCTGCAACATTTTGTTGGAGTGGTACACACCGTATTTGATTCAGCACCTCTAGTCCTTGAAAGCAATTTCATAGCAAATGCTTCAGAATAGTAACTCATACGACAGGAGTGCCTTGAAGTACCTTTTTTGAAAATAACTTGAGCCGAGTTGGCACGAAAGCAGGAGAGGCTTGTTGCTTGAGTCCCACGACATCCGGACCAGTTTCGGACTACTGATGGGAGTTAACCATTAACCTTCGTACGACGGCTCATCCGTTTCCACTATCCAGATCTGAAATGCTCGTGAATTGTGCCACAAGGCAAACTAAGTGACGGCGAATAAAATTGTAACCAAAAGAAGTTCTCAATTCCAGTTAAAGCAGAGCCCATCCAACCCCCCCACAGACTCCAATCCCAACTGGCCCTCTGAACGGTCGTAAATCCCCCGCGGCAAGCGACATTCTTTTGAAACACCAACCATCGTGTGGTTTCTTTCTTGCAAAACACTTCACGTGTGCTAATCCCCAAAGCGGAAGAGAGCACACACACGCTCAATGGGAAAGCAGATGCCAGACACAAAAGCATCGGCTGCCGCTCGGCAGGCGTATGCAAATGTGCAGCAAATGAATGCAAATTAATGGACTCCTCCGCCGATGCCAGCAGCAGCTACTGGTGATGTTGGCTAATCCCTCGCTGATTTTCCCAGCTCCCAGTGCCCAGTGCTTCGTTGTGGGATCTAATTCACTGCGGATTGTCAGCCATTAGCCGAGGCATACGTGGCCACCTGCAGCGCGACACAAAATTAAACAAAAAAAAAAATTCGAAACCCACCGCACATCAAGGCTGTGTGTAACGATGGGGGCTTTGTTGAGATTGGCGGGGGAGCCTACGCTTCGATTTATTACAAGTTATTGGCAAATGCATCGACTGAAGCGCAGGAATGCATGCGGAATCTGCGGAAAATGTGTGCAAATTCGTGTGCCGTGGGATGAGACATGAATTGCTTGTAGTTAATCAACTTGTTTAAATGATGTGACGGGAATTGCGTTTAAATTAAGACTCTTTAGGCAATACTGTGGCAATGTTCAAGTGAGTTAAGTGCCAATGCTACTTGCTGGGTTAATGCAGGTCGTCGTCCATTTTTGACGATGTTACGGTCTGCTTAAGCCGAGTCGAGATTCCTTCGAGCAGGAAGTGGACTCATGTCGTGCTTCAGTCTGTGAGTCCGATGACTTGTTCATCCGATTTCGACAGAGGTCATGTCATTGCCTAGGATTGACAAGAGTTTCACCCATAACTGCAGAAGCTAACGCCACACTACACTTTGAGTAAGAAGCGACTGAGCGACAAGCGACTGAGAGACATGCGTCCAAGCGAAAAGCCACTTAGTGACAAACAACTGAGGGAAAGTCATCTGTTCAGCTAATAACTGAGCGACAAGCGACAAGGGAGTGAATAAATATCGAACGATTGGGTGACGATTCTAAGAGCCTCTAACTGGGTCTCATCGCCTGAGCGATCATTTCATTTTATTCTTCGTTGCGATAATTTGATAGTTCTCCTTCGTCCACCGATCCTTATTCTCTAAAATTCTCGTATAATGCACTTGGTTCCCGATCCTTCTAAACTCTTTCTAACTCTTACCCGACAGTAGAGTTGTAAAAGAATGCAATCATTTGCGAAATTAAGTCATTTGATTTATCTACGAAATAATTTAAATCATGAATGCACGTCAAGACTTCAACTTCAAAACGTAAAATCAGCATTCATTCAGTAAAGTCAATGAATGCAATCAAAGGAAACGTCCGTTATTTCAGTGTAGTCATTGAAGTCACTTTGAAGTCATTTTCATTTAAATGCCGCCTCATTTCAATTTAGTTCAAATTTAATACAAAACTAGTGAACAGAAGTGCTCATTGAACCCCAGACATTGGGAGCCACCGAATAGATGAAACAATTTGTTTGATTTATGGTGTTTCAGAATCGTGTCAAGCGGAGTCGACTGTACTTGTTTTGAAGATTTGTTCATTGTCTTATGATAATCTCGTAAACATAGTATGCATGTATGTGCATCGTCCCGTGTCTTCCTTGCACCGCATACATTGAATTTACTTTCATCAATGGACTTCAATCGCATATTGCTATACAATAAAGCACATAATAATATAAATAAACGTTTCCTGTCATAGCATCAATAAATTCAATTGATTTCTGGAAAGATAATGCAAAAATTTGCACATCATTGGGGCATGATCAATAGATCGAAGTACTCTAAAAAATGAAATTGTTACCGATTTGGGGTCACAATTAAAGTACCCAGTCGCTACACGTTGGAACCCTATGTACGATGCCGTAAATGACCTAATTAGACATAAAGACGATTTGTCGAATCGTGGAGGTGCAAACATTTCTTCAAACGGACTTCGATCATTTAGAGGACTATTTATTGTTGCTAAAACCTATTTCGGAAGCATTAGAGTTTCTTCAACGGGAAGACGGAATGGTTTTTTGCTATATTCTTCCCACTTTGGTAAAAATAATGACTAAATATAAAAAAAATTATTCTTAATAGTCCTCTAAAAAGTTATCCATTGTGAGTAGCTTCAATGTTAGACGAATTCCTTTTTAAAAGATTCCCTCAGCACTTCAATTTGTCAATAGAGGTCAATGATGCAAATGTTGCATCTGTCCTTTGTCCGTCCGTTAAATTCAAGTGGATATCAGCCCTTAACCCGTCTTTTTCCGATTGCAAAATATTTAAAATAAGTGCTTTGGTCAGAAATATAATTCAAGCAGAGCAGACTACAAGAGACGATTCGTCCGAATGAAGTAGTCAGGAAGAAATCTATGAAACTTTGTTTTTCGATTATTCCCTTCAAGGTATCTCTGGCTTTAAACGTAATTTAAAAATTATTTAATTTTCCTAATGACTTTATACTGTGCATCAGAACATCGGATGATCCAAAAAACATCAAATGCTGACAACATTGCTGAGAAAAATGAATGCTTCGCATACTTAGCAAAAAAACTGGAAGTATTGGATCAATATCCCTTAATCAAAAATATATCGATGAGGTACAGTACACCCTTACCTTCATCAGCGGCAGTAAAAGGTAATAAAAATCCCACGACGTTGAGCGCTGACGGTTGCAAATTTCCAGAAATTGCTTTTATTAAAAGCTAATAGATTTGATGATGTCAAAATACTTCTGAAAGTAAGTTACATCCTTTGTCGTTTGACTAATTCGTCCGCATTTGTATTTTGTCCAACATTTCGAAGGGACCTGAGATATGTCAACACACACATACGAAAACGAGAGAAAAGATCTGCTCTTTTGAATTTTTTTGCTGTTATTATATTTTTTTTGTTTTGTTTTTGTACTGAATTTATTAAAATGCTGTCAAATAAACTTAATTTCAATTCTATTATATTTCATCCAGAAGAATTCATATTAATGATGAAATGACTTCAAAATGACTTCAATTACTTCAATGACTTCACTGAAATCACGGACGATTGCATTCATTGACTTTACTGAAATGAATTATCAATCAGTGACTTCAAAATGAATGCTTATTTTACATTTCGAAGTTGAAGTACGGCAGTAAAGTCAATGATTGAAATCAATATAAAGAAGTAGTTCTTGTGACTTCAATGAATGAAATCTCAAATCATTGCATTCTTTTGGAACTCTGCCAGACAGAAGCGGCCACCATCTCCGATTTCCACCAGCCCCTAAATTTCCTACCACTTTCTGCTCCACTCAACAGCCCAACTCGAAGCCTACTTCTCAGAGCACTCTCACTCAGTGAAGCTTCAAGACAAAGTCGCGTCTGGGTAACCCTATCCACTCCGTCCCCTCCTCGCATTGCCTACTTTCAGGCGCAAACAACAATTTTTCCCAACAAAGCTTCACTTCACATCGGTTCGTGTCTCGCACTCATCTCACATTCCGCGCACACGCTTCCAGTTGAATTTTACGCAAAGCACTCTAATTTGCACGCCAGTCAGTGGCCATTACCGAAAAGGTTACCATCATGCATCAAGACCCTTTCGGAATTTATAATTAACAGCTATTTGCAGATCAACTTGCCCGCGGGCTTGCGCAGCAATTAACCGCATTCGCATCGTGATAACGCTGCGATTTGGCAACCACAGCACTGCCCGAGATGACAAATTAGGAAACGAAACCACTTCACTGACGACGCGGACGACGAGAAGGAGGAAGAGAGGCTGATCGTGAGCTCGGATACCACGGCAGGTTGACTCCGCTCAGAGCGTGCCAGTCGAACTTAATTAGTTTAATGCGAGTATTCGACGCTCGCGAATGACGCCGGGTGAGGTGGCCGATCATTTATCGGGGAAAAATCTCAATTGTCCAGGCGATTGAATGGAATCGTGCCGGCGGCTGCGGACTGAATGCCAGTCGCCGGGGTTCATTGTGGGCACCAGATTGATGGTGGGTTTCATGAGTGGGGATCTTTTGTGAGCGGGCGAGTCTCTGGAGCGCAGGTGTCAGGATTCAGCTGCGCGGCAGAGCAAACTGCCAACAAAAGCCTCGACGAGGATGATGCCATACACATTCATCGACATTCGACAGCCAGATCGACTGATGGACAGCTCTAAACTGGATTCGACTGCTCTGCATGCCTCATTCCCGGCCCACGTGCCGGGGCACAAGTATGTGGTCGCTTCGGAGATAAATCAATCCACAGAAGATATTCAAATGCACGCTCCATCGGAGGCAGAGGCAGAGCCAGAGCGCTGCCACGGCAAGACCCCCATCCGTATGCATGCCACGAGTAATTATCATGCAAATGCACTGACGTGGGGCCTCGCCGCAACCAGTATCGCGATGCAAATGCGATTCTGAAATGCAAATGCAGACACTCATTAGCGGCGCAGAACAACATCCACGATGCGGGAACATCCACGAGCTGTGGGCACCCTTGCCACCGCTCCGAGTGTCCCAAATGCTCTGCGACACTGACCTTGATGGATGGCCCGGTCACGGACACCTCGGCGCCTATGGTCGCAGATTTACGAACAGACGCCCACTCACCGCCGGCAATCACCGCGCGAGTGCTCTCGGTAATCCGATTGAGGCTGAGTCCGCTGGCGATTGGCAGCAGTCATCTGAAACTTTCGGTGATCTCTGGCACTTTGATGGATCGACGGCGCGATCCCTGCGATGGATCAACGATTGATCCGAGCAGACGACGGAACGGCGGATGGAGATTAATCACTACATTATTTTGCGTTGTTCGTTTATTGCGAATTCATTTTGAGACAACTTCGACATTTGAGCAGCGTTGCGGTAAGCACCACGCGGATGTAGTGCAAAGCGAACAGGGCGCAGTACACGATGAGGACAACGAAGAGGAACTGATCGATGAACGAGATCAGGTAGAGAATGATGTCGAGAAAGTTGACATTGGCCAGGTAGCTGTGCTTGATTGCAGTCATTGTTGCGTTTGGAACTGTCGTGGGGGACGAAAATGTGATGAGGTGACGAGGAGGAACAGACGTGTCAGCACTTACCATCTAGATCAGTCAGCTCAACAGTGGCGTCGGGATCGATCCCCATGCAGATGAAGACCTCCTCCCACCGTCCCTCGGCGGAGAGTTGCTCAGGATTGCAGAAACGCCTCATTTCGAGCGATAGTTTTCGAATGTTTTTGAATCGACTTTGAAAATGAACACGAATTCGGGGATGAGCTGATGATTGACTGGCGGCACGACTGAGTGTAAATAGGTGTCCGTGTGTGGGGGGTGTTGATGCTGCATGGTCTGGAGGTGATGGAGGGGTACCTTTAACAGCAGGAATTTGCAGGTGGTTGAGGAAGGGGTAAACGTGAGAAGTGCTACTACATCGGGTCGTCAAGGACTCAAGGAGTTTTGGGCTGAGGCTCAGTCCCTCCAAGGAGAAGTAGAAGTACGAGTATGTAAGTATTTTTGAGGACAACAACAAGGCGATAGTTGTTGTCGATAGGAGGTCTAAGCCATGATGTCACGGTACGTCGCGCCTTTCTTGAGTTCGATCAAAATGCTGAGTTTCACAGCTTTGCACGGCCCACGACGAAGCCTTTGTAATAATCTGCGCTGTCAGAAAAGTAGGCGACGATGAATAAGACGGCCCGCTGGAACGTAAACTGAGTCAAAATTCAAAACTTGGTCGTATTTCGATATCCAAATTGAATGTTTGGAAATAACGCCCAAAATGCGCAAGTCGTCAGCCCGACGGTATGCTTAATGGACCAACGAAGCCACTTGAACGGCTGAACGTCCCGGAAAGCGGAGCGGGAATAGGGAAAGAGCATCACTTAGACCCATTTACTGGCACAAATGTTGTTATTATGGCAGCATATTCGTTGAAATAAAGCCAAACAAGTGTCGATGTGTCCAGTCTTAATCTGAAGATGACCTTGGCGACCATCAAATATTATCGGCTCGGTAGAGATGCTGATGCAGTTTGTGCAATCTGCCCAACACGGTTAGGGCTTAGGTCAACGGAAATACCCGCGAAAGGCCTGCATCGAATTGATAGTGTCTCGAAGGCACACCAGGGAATCGCAAAGGACCATGGACGTTGTACATGTACAAACCTACATTCTACTGGCTATACACCATAAGAGGAAGACCCATCTTGACTTACGCTTCTTTGATATGGTGGTGGTGGTACAGTTAACTAGAATCCAATGATCGTCCTGCCTAGGAATAACTGGTTGTCTTAGAGCAACACCGGCGGCAGCACTCGAGGCCATCCACTTCCTCCCTCCTCTCGACCTATTCTACAGCAACTGCCTCATCGTACCTAAGGCGCAGAGAAGAAGGTTTCGGGAGGCAGAGACCACACTGTGACGCAGCCACACTAACGAAGTGGACAGCGGTACAAAATATAGAACAGACAGACTACTCACTACCAACCCCAGCCCCGGAGAGGAGCAGTAACAATTGATAATAAGAGTAGAGGGGATCGTCTTAAAGGCGCGGCGGTCTTCTGTGACCTGTTCGAAAAATTTCTGGCACTAAGGGACAACTGCTGCGTCTTTCAAGCCAAAGATTCATGATGCAGCACTGGCGTTGAGGGAACACAACGTAGCCGATAAATCGATCTGCATGTTTCTGATAGCCAAGCGGAATAAAGGCCATGCCATCAGTCATTCTGACATCGAAGCTGGTTAGCCTGTGCAGACGAAGCACGAGATATCCTAGCCTAGTACCGGGTCATACCGGAATTCAGGGAAACGAAAGGGCGGACAGTGTCGCGAAAAAGGGATCGAAGCTCGGAGAACCGCTAGCAATCCCGCATGCGCACACGCCGCTCAGCTAAGAAAGGAAACAACTAGAGAACTATTTAGAGCCCTAGATAGAGCCAGATCTATGGATTGGCCGACATGAGCAAAAAGTTAGAAGGAATCTAGTAGGAGTCCTTATTGGGCACCATCCTATGTATATGCACGCATGCAATGCATCTGAATGCAGAGACGAGAAAGAAAAATAACCTGTCCAACATCTGCCCAGCGAATGCCCAGTCCTAGCAAAAGATAAGGATACAATTCCTTAGTAGAGCTTAGAGAGGACTTCAATCGGTGTTGAACTGAAAAGTCTCTTAAGATTCATATGTCGATCTGGTGCTTTTGGGACTAAAGTAGGTCTCACGGCGGTAAACCATCCGAAACAAGTGTGTCCACCGACGAACAACATTAATTCGCGGACATCCCTGGAAACAGTTCTCTAAATATAAGGTGTACTAAAAACGACACGAAAGAGACATTAGACTGAGAACGGTCTTTCAATTCGCACGCATAACGCCATCGTGACAAGTGCACGATGATCCCAGAACGTCAATCTAAGTGAACCACGGTCATAGGGGCCATCCCGGATATACAGTACGGATTCCGGGAAAAAACATTCGACGCTGCATCCCTTAATGAAGTTTCAAAATGACGTCGTAGCTGGCCTGAACAACCACCAAGTCATAGTGGCCTGCATTCGACACGGACTGGATAGAGGGACTTGTCTACAAGATGTATCTGATGGGATTCCCCTCGAACCTAATCAAAATGATCTATAGCTTTCTTCACTTTAGAAAGTTTTACGTCCAGGTAAAGAGCAGTCAGTCAACGAAACAGAACATCAAAGCAGGAGTTGCCCAAGGATCAAAGCTGGGACCAAAGCTGTAGACCAACCACCTCTAGCCGACACAGTTAGATGTAGTCTATTCGCAGATAACTCACTGGGTCGAAAACCAAGAAAAGAGAGAAGTATAACTACTACACCAAATGGTGTATCCGAATAAATGCGGAGAAATCGAAGCTCATGTGCTTCAGAAGACCATCCGGAGGTAGATGCAGATCAGTAACGGAATGCCGGCATTAAAATCGTGCTTCCGAATGGCGCGACAATAACACCAGTAGACAAGGTGAAGTATCTCGGCGTCAATTTCACCGAGAAACTGAAATTCAACAACCACTCGAAGCTGACTCTTAAAAAGGCCAGTTTTGGATTCCATCGCATTTACCCGCTTATGCGAAAACAAAACGGACTAAGCCAGAAGACGAAGTTGCTACTCTACAAGCAACTCATTCGGCCGATCATAGCGTATGGGTTTCCTATATGGCATACCATCTCCAAGACCAGCATGGAAAAGATTTCGATCTTCGAGAGGAAGATACCCCGAATATGCGCCGGTCTCTACTATGACAGAGACCGCCAGAAGTACCCCAACAACAGAAGACCTTACGAAGAAGCTCGCATCATCCCCTTACAACAAAACTTGGTGACACTGTTCCAGAGGCAAATACACGACATCGGCAGTCACCCAAACATGGCTATCAGGGACCTGAGAAGTTCGACTCTCGGACAACAATTCCTCAACGCATTGAATCTGCTAAATGAGCAGACATTCCCAAGGACATCAAGCAACGGACTGTATCACTTCTACCAAAGTAGTGATAGCAGTCAACATCGCGGCTAAATAGGCTGCCACACTACCACCCCCATCCCGAGAGGACCAACAAGGACACATGGAATTGAACACCCCGATATCAAAGATCTCCATAATGTCACATAGTCAACACAAACGCCTAGTCATTACCGCATATTTTGAACAGTTCGCGCATCGTTGTGGGAGTCATTCTTGGAGTCTGTGCCTGTTTTAAGACATCAATTGATGCAATATGTTTTGCTACCTTTGATATCTCATTGTCCTTTAAAAAATCGCCTGCATTCGTTGGCAATCAACATTTTTGGTTGAATTATCTGACATTCTTGTCGACTAAGTTGCTTGGTGGTATCAATCTTTGTTCCTCCAGCATATTCCGGTTCAGTAATAGCACAGCATCTGCCTCTTGTACTATGGATTGTGATATCGAGTTGAAATTCTTAGACTAATGTACGATTTCCAATACTGTGTTATCCTTCCGAAGACTTCCTGCAATCAGAAGGCTCCTTAAGAGAATGGATGTCAAAAGAATACCTAGAGCCAGAATAAGTGAATGGCATTCTCCTTCCCAATCACAGGGGTTATCCGAACATTTGTACCCACTATCGTCCTCCTTTTCTTAATTTTGATGAGAGAAATGACAGTAATCACGTAAAGTTTTGAGCTGTTGTTGCCGTGTATATTGTGACAGCATAAATCTGCGAAGCCCATCAAGTTAGAGTTAACCACTTGCTCCCGCGATTGTGTCCGCTTAACAAATGCTGTAACTTGAACAACGTCACGACAGATTGACTGAGTTTAGGCTGTAGGCGTTATTATTGTTTACATCCCCATTGTACTCGCCAATGTCCTCATCCTCGGCATAAACAATCTATCAGCCAAATTTCATCTAAGTCCCTGCAGCCGTTTGGCAGATAGTCCTCCACAAACATCCAATCATCCAAGCTTTCCAATTCATAATTTCAGTGGGATACATAACCGACCTGTGTACAATCATTTTAATGTGTGTTTATTGGGCAATCTACGAAAAACAAGCACTTTGGGGAAAAAAATCCCCAGAGCCGTGCAGCAGTCTGTACAAAAGATCGAACATAATTGTTATCTGGTGCATGGAGTACAAATTGACCGCAGTCCACGGGGAGATTGGTCGTCGAGTGCAGGGGTACATAGCTGCAGCATTTATTATCTGCGAACTGTGCATTTAAACGGCACGGGCTACCAGTATCTGGACAAGATTCCGTACCCAATCGGGAGATCTATGGACTGGCTGGTGTTTGGAGTTTGGGCGTACTTGTGGCTGTAGTTATTGTGGCGAGTGCACAAAGAAGTGATTATGTGGATTTCGGTGGGAACACTGACGGTTTTTAAGGAATTCTTGATTCGATTTTATTTTTGCCACATGTACACACTTCTCAGCCCGATGACAAACGGAGAGTCTGACAACAAGCACGGAAATGACCCATGCCTAGCATCGAAGTGCATTGCGTATGCGTTAGCGTTTTGGCCATCACGTCGAATAGCTCCTTCCGATTATTGCAACTGTATGCCGCTTTAAAATCAATTGAAATATGATGCATATCGATATGAACTCCGCTAGTATTTGCTTCAAATTTAAGATTCGATCTATTAGTCGGACCAAAGTTGCACTGGTACATGCTGGTTGGTGCAGAGCGCACTAGATGTTCACATACTACGCTGGGCAGGATCTTATAGGCGACGTTGAGCATCGACATACCATAGTTCTTTCAACAGGCAGAATCGGCTATTTCGTGGATGGGGCATATGTTCCATTCGTCGGGATTGCCATAGTCTTTCCAAATTCCGCAGATAATCTGAGATCTAGTGCATGCTCCTTACCAGAACATCGAGCTAGATGATAAGCCATCCTTTTTAATGGCTTTAGCCGTGGGAACTGAGTAGGCGGACTACTTTGTCGACTGCAGTTGGGATTCTTGGTTCCCTATCACTATCTTCTGGTCGCGGCCATTAAGCAACAACAAAAAAGTCCGTATTTGTTGTGTTAACTTAAATACGAATATTAATGTACACAAGAAACTTCTATCAACTTAATATCGGCACTCTTTATTCAAACTCTTTGGTTTTCAATTATCGCTTAACAATGCGTCAATGTGCTGTGTGAGTACTACTGCGACTGCGACTACTGCTCGATCTCTCTCGTCGATATTCATCCCTCACCCAGTAGACATCGTGCTGTTGTACCCGTGCTGGTGTATATGTGCTGTTGTATTTGGGCTGTTGTATACTCGCCGACATCAAGGGACCCGCCGTGTTGTCGCCACCTGATTACGGCAACTATCGACACGGCGGCAACAGAGCCCACATATTTACAGTTGTTTGTCCGATAATACATCAATGGAGACCAGAAGTTTATTTTCCTCCGTCATTTTGGCTGATATTCCCTTGAGTCGTCCTGAATGTTCGCACATCATTTTGCATTATTTTCCCCTCTAGGGCGCCTAACAAGCTGTCACAAAATCTGTGAGTCGAAAACCGATGTCTGTTGTCAAGTCGTGGAGGTTTGCTCTTTCATATGAATTCTGTTCTATTACGTGGGCGGATGACTACAGGGAGTGCATATGACTCTTCTAGCCTATGACGCTTGCTGCATGCACTGGTTCAGCTGACAAATTCTAGCGGCGGGTAAGCTGTATGTCAACCTGATCTGAGCATAAACATGGATCGTTGTCGGCTCTCCAGTTTGGGCACCAATCAACAACTTTGATGTGTGTTAACATTGAGCTCTGTCCTTAAGAAACTTACTGATCAACACTCCAATTTATGTATGTTGCAGCAAATATGTCACTGAGATGAATGTGAAGAAAAAGATGTCCTTTTAGCCATTTAACCAAGTCGCTGGTGATGCAATGAAAAGGCTGACTCCCAATACAAACAAGGAAACAAGGAGCAAGGAGTTAAACGTTGAAATATTGTGGAGGGAGTCTTCTGTCAAAACGAGGATTGAGTTGTTCTGGGACGCAGATGGAAACGTTGTAATGTCAACGGGATGTGATTGTTGACACAGGGAGCTTTGTGTCGTATCAGAGACTCAACGTTTTTAATGTGTGCGGGGTAAGTTTCCGTTCTAGTCTCTTTGTGTGTCCATACAAAACGTTGAAAGGAGGAGGTCGAAAGCCGCGTGGGATAAGATTGAAGATCTGATTGTGAAGAGGAAGTTCTGAGTGAACTGCCATGCATAGGCACGCCTCCCTTGAACTTCCCTTTTTTTGTCTAGAATGATCCACCAGACAACGCATAGAAGTAATGGTCATACGACAGTGGTTTACTGCCAATTAGTCAAGTTTTGTTGAAGACCCCATTTTTGTTGTTGTATTTTGTGCCGCCTTTCTTACGCAATCCGTTAGGTTTTCAACTGAGGCTCCTACCTTGAACACCCGAGATTGTGCCTGTGTCTGAGAGCTTGCAGCTGGTACCGTCTGAAGTACGAGACAGAAACTGTTCACATCCTCTAGAAGGACGAAGGGCGCTGCCCCGAGGAAAGCTCTGAATGTGAACCGAGGCTCGTTAAAATGGTAACATTGCTATAGACAGTTCATACAAACTTCAAGAATCATCTGAAGAAGGATTTGCTGATCAGAATGCTTGCGGACAGTGGAACTGTGCTGGAAAAGGCGAAGATTAAGACAAACTTGTTCTGACACAGCCCAGAGTAGGCCAGTCGAAGATTCTGAATGAAATCTGCGTCATTGCAAGGGCTAGCACGAGGAATCGAGTTATGAAGCACTTCGAAGAGTCCCCCAAAGAGGAGCCGTAGAAGATGCACAAAAGTGGCCAAATGGTGTGGACTGATCCGGTTTCCTTCGCAGCTTGTTACAGTCTTCTCTTTGTCCACTGTTCGGCTTCAAATCCATCGGCAAACACACACGCGTCGGTCTTTTGCAAGACCTCGTCAGACGTCAACTTGAAGCCAGTCCAATTTCGCATTTGCCAATGGCTGCACACATTAGCTAATCCAAGAACTCGCACACTTCCATCAAACCACTCTGTGCAGATTAAACCGGCCGCAGAAGTGTACGCGGATCCACTCCGAGGTAGCCTTGCTTTCGTGTGAACGTCTCGAGGCGATGCGATGTGTCTTTGAATGGAGATCTTTTGATAACTTCGCTCACAATGAAGCGCCACAAAAACCCGCTCCGAAGGTCGTCGGGCCAGCGATCCAACCGAACTTTCTTGTTAGATTTGGATCTTCTCTCCCCCCCCACTCCCGCACTTTCCACGAGAGCCGCATTCCGCGTGACACCATCGCGAATGTGTGTGCCCACGATGACGACACACCTTGAACCGTTGTCGTCAACCCCACGCCACGCAGCAAGTGAAATCGGAAGTTCTTTGTCCAGAAACGAGTTCGAACCGCCCGAGGTGGCGGTTCATAGCGAACACGATCTGAAGATCACAATCGGCAGGAATCGGCCGCAAGGTCCCAATTCGATAATCGATTCGGTCGAGAACAAGTCTCCGCGAGCCGCAGTTCCCCACAATTAATCACATCGCATACCGTTCGAGCGATTCTTTGAAGCGGACCGGCATTTGAAAAGACACTTCCGTCTTGGTTTGCATAAGCCACCACCACCAGCGCTCACTTAATTAAACCCTGTCAGGTCGCATTATTCCCCCTGTCCAGAGCGGCATCGGATTTCACACGGCACACCAATCGGAGTGCCACTCATTGACAATTAATGTCACTACAAGTGCCTCGGGCGCTGTTGCGTTACATTGTGCACACCACCGTCACCCTTCTGCGGGAGAAAACAAATGATTCTGACTCTCCACGCCGAGAATCGATTCTTATCGGCTATCGCCAAGCCAAGCCAAGCCAAGCCCTGATCGCCGTTGCCACTTGAGAGAGCGCACGAAGGTCGGAGGTGGCCCCGGGCATCCCTGCGGTGAATCCACCAAATCGGCGAAATGCGCTCAACAACTCTATTAGCCAGTCGGCCTGAATTATGCATGAGCATCGATTGAGTGCGGATCACTTTCGAGAATCCGATACAGATTGCCCGGCGTCAGGTTGCTGTTTTCCCTTCCATCGGTGGTGTTGCGCCAGAACCGGTCCCGAGGTGGGACAATACCGGCCGCGATGCACCGGCCAGATCCAATTGAAAATGTTGTGATCCTTGAACGAATGGGGCAACGCTGACGGGGCTGGACAGCATCGCGTGTATCTGTATCACCGTCATCGGAGATGTCGAATTGCTGAGATTCTTTCCAATCTAATAAATGCGACTCGGAATGACAGAAGCTAATGCCTGTCAGTGCAGCGATTTGATTGCGCACGGTGCGCAGTGTCGCTTGCGTCAGGCCGTGGCAAGTGATCGGTGATCTGCAGCTGCAAGGGGGACGCATTTCAGTGTTTATCTGGCGTGTGATCGCATCGAGTTGATCTGCATACACGAGCATGCATTGATTAATGATTAGATGTGTGATGGGGTGCCGCGTGCCTGATTGATTGCGGCTGCAGCCGGGCTCTGTGCCCTGAGGCGGGCCTAATGGCTGTCGATTGACTTCTCGAACTGCTGCAGGGGACCTAATCGGTTTCCCTCTTGTCAGAGTTTCCCTTTTGCTCTGCTCGCTGGAGGGAAGGGGGAGGCGAGAGGCAGCTTAATTGTTTAGGCCATTGTGAGCAGATGACTTGAGGCGAGATTGATGAGGCTGAGAGGTGCCCTCTGCCGTCGCCCACTTAATTAGACGTGCATTGTGGTCCGGATGGAGCTCATTAGTCTTCTCATTTTTGAAGGGATATTTGAGCAGATCACGTGCACTGTTAGGCAATCGCCCGGCCGAAGGGAGTTTGTTGGGAGTCACTGTGGAAGCTGAACGAAACGGGGTTCCCTTGGCTGTGAGGTGAATGAGACAGTAGACTTGCAAGCCCGTTGCATTTCAAACGTCTGGCTTTGTAGAGAATCGAGTGAATGATTGCGGAAATAGACGAAAAACGGTCCGGCGTTCGTAGGGGCAACTACTTTGTCTCCAGTCGACTAGAACTGAGGTCTGAGTTACCAATTAGTCCAACAATACTTGGTCCGCTTCATTGGCATTTTGAACGGACGATTATGAGGTAACGACGCCGACTGAAAACCCAGCAGTTCGTCTTTCGAACTCGTTCTGCTTTGAGTTACCTAGACGATGTCAGTCTCCTTTCCTGATAATTGTCCCTATACCGATGTATAGGATGTCATCTTTACCCAACCAGAACTCTGGACTCGTCGCCTTGCCCTTGTCACAAAAGCGACGACCACAACGCCAACTTAGCATCCAGCTTTCCAACTCTGATGCTATAAATGGGTTCGAAAAAGTCGAAGCAATCGACGTGATAGTTCGGTCTTTGTTTTGTAACTGTTCCCCGAATTCCAACAACTTAATCAAGATTGTCTAGTGATCACAAAGCCGCTTGAAAGGTCAACAGCCTTAATAAATGTCGAATAATTTGTTCGATGAATACCTATAAAGCTTCATCTTCAGATGCTACAAATCCTAGTTGAAGGAGCTGTCAATATGTCGCTTTCGTCTTCGCCAAGAAGGATCTCAGTGGTAAGCTGATGGTGTTCTCAGCTCTTTCTGATCCCATTGCTCCATTGTACGGCATTACCCCAGTCACAGTGGCCAAAAGTGTCCTTGTGCTTGCCAACTTGGCTGCTGCATGTCGGCTCGTTGGACACCAAGCTATCGCTTCTGTGAACCAATGATGGGACATAACCACTGGAACCGAGGTCAGAGAAACCACCACCAATGAGCAAATCCAGGATTCCCGCAACTTCCGTCACTAGTGCAGCTCGAGCTGCTACTGGTGTTGCTCTAGTCCCCGCCTCCAAGAAGAGGAAGACGACGACATACATGGCCTTCGGTATTTTCGACAAAACGTGACCAATAAATAAAACACGGGTAATGGGTCCCTAGTTCTCGACTTTAAAAACCCTCTTGATCGTTAAAACGTTTAAACCAAATTGTCTGATGGCACAGTGTACCTCACTACGAAGCAATTATGGGCTACTGTCAATCTGAGACGATCATACAGCCTGCTCAGACTGAGTAGGATGGCACTCAAAACTCCCCATTGGATCACACGCCTTTTGATTGGATCTGCCCTGCAGCTTTATCACCAAGCTGCATGCACAGAAATTCGGTAAAGATGGTACGGATAGAGTATCACGACGAAATTTGGCGAACAAACCAAGATCTCACAATGGCCTGGAGCCGATTCATATAACTGAACTCCTCATGCAGGGTCTAAGCTAGAACTAATTTAAGGTGAATCACGCGCAAGCTGGCCTCCTTCCAATTCTCAAGACCGACCGACAAAACAAAATCGCGACAAGGCTCGTGATAAATTGGTTTACAAGCCCGAGGTTTGCAAATTATCTTCATTTGAGCCAGAAATTCGGATTTGAAGATTTGCTTAGCCAGAGCATTGAAGCCGAGCTTCCCTTAAGCATTATCAGTTATTCGAAAGAGGTGCTAGCCGTGAATTCTGAAAGTTGGTAAGTTCGGGGATTGAACCTAAAACTCCCAGCATGTGAGTTGACGTCCCTACCCACAGCGCCATGCCACCAACAAACTACTTAAATATCGCCAAATTCTAACCACAGTTGTGAGCGAAGGGCCTCGATTCGCCTGACCTTCAATTGCTGTGAAAGCTTCTAGTGCGTCACGCTAGGGATACGCGTGTGAATAGTCGAGGAGTGTGTCTACCTAGGCCCCGAAGTCTAGTAAGCTAAATCGGTCGTATAGTGAGGCATTAAAAAGTGGCCTAACTATGGCATCTCATCCGCAAGCAAGAAGAAGATAGACCTAGGTATAAACTACTAATACTGGAACGCGGTGGTCGGGCTCCCATCGCCTACGATGCTGGCTGATGCACCAGGGGCGTATTAATGCAATGTCCTTTAATGACCATAGGTCATTGGACCTCTTCAAAAGGGCAATAATTTGGTGGTTGTGGACCCGTGCCTGGATTCATGCTCCCTACTCCCTTCATTCGTAAGTTCATTCAGGTTTGCAGCCCCGATCTTCCAAACTATAATTGGAAGATTGTAAAACTATAGGAACGTAAAGGGGACTTCAGTGCAGATAATTGTCATAAATCAGGAGTCCCTAGCCACCGTAGCCCCCCTAGCTGAAGGAATTGGTGTCATCCTGTACGGCGGGATGAATCACCCAGAAGGTGCAAAGAAAGGGATGAGCGGAAATCGGCAAGGTGGCACAAACTTCGTCCACCCAGGCCTCTGCCACACCGGCTGGCTCTAAGCCAGCTACGAAGGCTGGGGGGTGGATGAATGTCCTTACACGGAGGTACCTAAACCCTCCCCCTTGGATAAGGTGAAGTCTTTTGCCAACCGTTGCATGTTGAGATGGAGGAGAGCCACAATGCGGGGCCATCGCCCAACCTAGAGCTTCGGCAATCGTCTTTTGAACTGACCGACAAAGAAAGTGTGTCTGTGGTAGAGAAGGTATCAGTCACCTTTAACTCTAAGACTTCCCCGTATTGTCTCTTCACGAGATGACCAAGTATTTTAGCATCCAACTTATGTGGCTGTGGGGACACTGCGAGTACTAAATAATTGTGAAGCGGACGAACTCACCAGAAGAGATATATCTCCGCACGCTTTCCGGATGAGGATCCGCCACCCATCGCAACTGGACAACATCTCCTGAAGCTCGAAACGCTTGCTCCTAGAAACCGTAGATCTACCGGCATTAGGTGACTCATCACAAGACAATTATGCCCTACTCTCGATCAAAAAACTCACGCAGCCTGATCAGCATGAACAGGCCGAATCTCACAACTCCCATCGGCACTGCCGACAATGCGCTATCGGTACTCACGCATCCAGATTAGGGATCCCCTACAATGACTTCTGGAGAAGCTGCAGAGATGAGGAGGAAGAGGAACTATTGCACATCTTCTATGCAACTGCAGGGCTCTCTCCTCGCGTAGAAATAGGCGTCTAGCGCCAGTCACCCCCTCTAACCTAACCTAACCTAGGCTCCGAATTAAACACTACTAACAGCAACAGCGTCGAGATCAAACACTGAATACCTCTTGCCAACCGCTGTTTCTTTAGGCTCAAAAAACGATGGATTATTAGAGCAGGAGGTCGAATGTATTTAGAAGTCTTTGTTATCTTCGAGAGAAAAGTTGAACTTTTCGGTCATGTTGATGGCATCTAAACGAGTACTCTACAGCTACATAATCTGGTGGTAGCAACCTAAAGTGCGAGGGTCTTCTATTCCGAGTCTGTGAGAGAAGCTGACAGCCCGCGTCGAAAGTGACGTGCAGTGCTGGGAAGGATTGCATTAGTTGGAGTCTCTTCCTCTTTGAAGCCTAGATCTAGCCCGAATTGTCGCGGCGAAATACTAATGGTTATTCGTTCTGATGCTCCATCAATGATTGAACTTGTCGCGTGGGTTTTTACTTAGAGCTGATATGATGCGAAGAAAGCCTCTGCCCTCTGTTGCACTCGATGAGATGGACAACGTTTCTTTTTTGTTCATTTAACGACTTCCGCTGCAGTGGTTGCTGGTGGAACAATAGCAAATCGAAGACGTTGAACTGCAGAAATCTGAACTCAGCCACAAAGATGTATTTGCGGTAATCGAAGAGGACTACAATCTCCATCGACAGAATTCAGTTCCACAATTAACCACATTCTTCGGCTAGCAGCGACCCACATTTGAGCCATAAACATCGCTTGAAGTCAGCAACCTTTCTCTTAGACTGCCACACAAGTGTTCACCGAAAGCACTTCCGTCCTTTCGTAACATTTTCCTCAGGACCTCGTTTGGCAGTGGCATCTGTTTAACTCCACTCCTCCCAGACACAGTCTCGTAGTCTCCCACTCCCGGTTGCTGATCTACTTTCCTTTGAGGAGAAATGGCGATTTCTCGTTACCCTGCAACCTTTGCGATTGCAAAAGCGATGTCACACCTGCTCTCAACAGGCATTTACGTCACAGCCACGCGAACGCTCCTATGGCGCCGTACAGAAAATCATTTTCGACTGTCAGACCGCTCACGCTGATCGACAATCCACAGGAGTCGATCCGCAGGCCTCGACTTAATTGCCTCGACTCGGCATCTTCGAAGCCTTTCGCAGCCTCCCGCGGTCCTTTCTTAGGCAACCAGTCGCGATGCTGCATGCAAACAATCAATCACGTCCTCCCGCAAGCCCCCAACCCAAATAGTTGCTCCGCTCAATCATCAATTAAACGAAAACAAAGCTCCTTTGGCACGAAAATTAAATAACGACCGCGAGTCGAGTCCCAAGCCAGTTTCGACGAGAAGGACAATCTGCTGAGCTCATCTTTATGGTCGTCATTAATAACACGTATCAGCGGTATGTACGCGGCTTGTTTATGTTCCAATGGCTCAGTGTTTCAAGGCCGCCGTGTCGCAACGCTCATTCGGTGTGTGCGGCGTCGTTCTGCATCTTCACTTGGGACCGCGGCCGGCTGCATACCGGTCCAAGGTTAACCGCATCTGCTGCAGCCTCCTTTTGCGCGAGCGTCTGCCGCAGAAACCCGATTTGAAAGTGGACGTCGATTCGGTTTCCACTTTCGACGGGCCGCAACGCGCCGCCATCGGATGTGTTATCGACGTGTTATGTCAGAGCGTCGAGAACGATTGCGGAGTGCGGCCGCCGCGGCGAAGATGCTGCCGGATTGAGCCTCGTGGGGAAATTGTTTTTCTTGTTCAGCAGACAATGTTCGCTGGACCAACGTAATTGAGTTTGGCCACACCGCACTCGGGGGATCCGGGTACCGATGCACGGCCTACTCACATTTAGCTGGCACTGATATACTGATGCACCGCATCGCAAGGCGAACCCCAGACGAGGGTGTCTGCAGATTTTTTTGAAATACATGCTCTACACGTTGCATAAGAAGGGGACGGGCCCTGCTGGATGCCATTTACAGAATGTAGCCCAGGCTCCGCTGTCGGACAAGAAAGGAGTCGTTACGAGCTCAAACGCTGGTCTGTGTCCATCCGCGAGGCGAAGATTGCATCAGTTTAGCAGTCCGCGCCGAGGTGACAGTGGGCTGGTGTCATGCGGAGTGTGAATTTGTCACAGATGAATGTCAGTCAGTCCGAATTGAGTTTCATCCGAATCCCCTGGCATGGCGGCGCAGCAATTCGAAACGAAAAACCGGTAAAAACCAAAGACCGTGGGTGTGGATACTGGATAGGCTTTCGCGTCAGTCGATTGGCTTGGTGCACTGCTTAGGGGGAATTGCACAAGTGGAATGTGAGGATGAAATTCGGAGAATTTGTGCCAAAGCTGTCAATGAATGTGTGACTGAACTGGAATTCCTTCACAGAATGTGCTGCTCTTTGTGACAATTCCACAATTGCCGTGTCGCACAGTTGTAAAATGACACCTCCAACTTGTCGTCGACGTCGTACGGACGTGATGGCATGCGCTTCGCGCACGAGAACATGTCAAGTCTGACACGTCAACTACAACGCTTGTCTGGTTGCATAGAATGAAGATGAATAGCTCGTTCGGCTCCAACTAGGCCATTTGTGAACACACACTGATACCTCTACTGTCGGTTCTAATGGAAAAACCACCGGTTGGCATGCGATGCATTTAACAGTCTGAACAGGGGAGTTCGTCCCAAACGCTATGACAAACACGATTTATTAAGGCTGCTTGCATATACGTGGGTACACACTACACATCGATCTTTCGGCCGAAAAACGGACATTTTCCATGCAGTCGCCAGTAAAGCCCGTTCGTTTCGTTGTACATTGGTGGAAAGCACCCGGAGTGAACAGTCAAACTCCAGAGAGACTTAAAGAAAATACAAGTCTCACAGCAGTGCGGTACCGGACGATCGGAAGAAAGGGTAGCAAGTATAAATTGCTAAGAAAGGCGATACCTTAGAATGCTCAAACTGAAGACTGTTGTCGGAAGGAAAGTTGGCATTAAAATAAACAAATGGGATGATAATCAACGCAAATAACAACCAACCGCAATAAAGTGGAGCAGGTGGACCGATTCTAATATCTCGGAAGGGGGGCGACACAGACGAAGATGTAGCCAGTGGGATAAGAAAGACCAAAGCACAACTGACACCAGTGTGGCGGTCAGAACCAAATAAGGAGAAATACCAAACTTCTACTTTAGAAAGTTACTAAGACGGTAACTAGCAAGCTGCATGTGTTTACAAATAAAATGTCTCCTCAGAAGTTTTAGAATTTCAAACGAAGATCTATTGAGAAGAGCGAATGTTAACCCTGTTGGGGAGGCCATCAAGAAAAGGTATAGGAGACACCCTGAGAAGATCACACAACAATATCTGCCGCAAAATCCTTGAGTGGAACCCCCAAGGAAACAGAAAAATAAGGAGGCCTAAGATAACTTGGAAGAGGTCCGTCGAAAAGAAGATGAAAGACGAAGGCAAGAACTGGAGAAGAAATAAAGCAGATGGCCCAGAACTGCATAAAGTGGCGATCATTTGTTGCCGGAATAAAGGAATCAAGTCACATTATTGTTTTGTGTTAATTCAACTTATATTGTAGATGACATTCTTTGTGTGTTTGTAGAGCTCTAGCTCCTGAACGGTTGCTCAAGCTTAGATAAAACTCGGTAGACAGATTGTTTGCATTCTGAATTATGATATGAAGATATGAAGTTTGATTTTCACTCTGAAAAAAAGACACAACACGTGGTTACATGAAAATTATCTATACCCATTTGTGACCGGTATGTATGTACTATGTAGAGCATATGGTCTTGAGGCCGAGTCTCACTTAGACCAACATGTTGAGCCCTTAATAGGGGATGTTTTTTTACCGCAGGGCCTCCTAAAACCATCTGAATTCATTTATAAATCTTAGGAGGTTTTTCCAGTTCAACCCGCGCTACAAAGAAGTGGGTCGAGTGCTTTCTTTTCTTTGCCAGGGCTGGGCATTCGCGGAGTAAATGTTGAACATATTCTACTTCTTCCTCATCTCTACTGCTCCTGCAAATGTCATTGTGCGGTATGTTCAGTCGCAATGCATGTGTGCCTATAGCACAGGACTCCTATTAACATGTGCACTTCCTTGCGGCTAAAGCTGATCAGTGATGTTGATCTCTTTCTGCTTAGCGTTGGCATTAGGGTCCTTGTTGTTGCTCCAATTGCCACGTCAAACTATCGAGTTCTGGCTCTGTCCAGGGCTTCGTCTTTTAGTAGGCCGGATCTAAGCAGCGTGAATGCTTATTGGATTGCCCTATATTCAGCCCGCTTTTTAATTTCCTTGGATGACAGTGTCCCGTGGCACCTATAGGCTTACCGTGTTCACAGGGTTACCGTGTTTGCCAAGGACATCTCACGGACACAATGTACAATTCTTCGAATCTAGCGGAACTTTATTCAAGAATCAAAGCAACCTCAACATTTCGCAAAAAAAAAAAAAAACTCGAAACGGCATTTACCGTTGAGTGACATAACCAGCAGCAACATTTTTTTTTTTTAGAAAAACAACAATCAGTTGCATTACGTGAGTCAAATTCATCTTCTTCTTCTCCTTTGTTTGGCGCTACAGTCCGGGGTGGACCTGGGCCTCAACCAACAACAAGCCTCTCCAGCCAGCACGATCTTTCGCCAGCTGCCTCCAGTTGTGCACACAAAGTTGGTTGAGGTCCTTCTCCACTTGCGTGCGCCATCTCGTTCTAGGACGCCCTCTGTTGCGTTGTCCTAATGGCTCGGAATCGAAGACTCTTCGGGCCGGAGCTGTCCTGTCAATCCGCTCTACGTGACCTAGCCATCTTAAGCGTTGGATCCGAAGACGCTTAACTAGGTGCATGCCCCTGTACAGCCCGCACAGTTCGTGGTTGAATCTCCTCCTCCAGACGCCATCAATACAAACAGGACCAACACTTTTCTCTCAAAACGACCAAGATCTTCTTCATCCGCTCTCAATAGCGTCCATGTCTCTGCGCCATAGAGCAGGACAGGGATGATTAGAGTGTTATATAAAGTCAACTTGGTGTTTCGAGAGGTGGCTCTGTTACTCAACTGCCTCTTCAGCCCAAAGAAACAGCGATTGGCAAGAGTAATTCTGCGCTTGATCTCGGTACTGGTGTTATTCTGCCTGTTTACTGCAGAGCCGAGGCAGACGAAGTCCTTGACTACCTCAAGGTTTCTACTGCCCATTATGACGCTCTGTCCGAGACGTTGATGTTGTGCGTCCTTTCGTGGTGACAGCATGTTCTTGGTTTTGCCCTTATTCACTGCCAAACCCATTTTAGCCGCTTCCGCTTCAATGCCAACAAAAGCCTCATTGACAGCTCGCCGTGTTCGTCCAATCACGTCAATATCGTCCACGTAGGCCAGCAGTTGAACGGACTTTTGGAAGGTCGTGCCTCTGATGTTGACATTTGAGTCACATGGCAGCGTGTCGCCTTGTCTAAAACCTGAGTCAAGTTCATCGTGTGTGTATAAAGCAATTAGCATAGTCCACGCATATGACACACTTCAGAACGCCGACACACGTGTACAACCAAATACGTGTACAACCATAATACGAGTCCTCACAGTTGACCAGCTTCATTTTTTGCACTTGTTACCTTTTTAAGCTCAACCAAAGCACAGACTAGGTGCTGGTCGTGAATTCTGGAACTCTGTTAATTTCTATTGGCGGATTCGTGGTGCATTTTCCTCCAAACATAGTCACCAGCCTTAGAACAATGAAGCTTCATATTTTTAAAATGCAGCTGAGCAGCTGAGATGGATGTGATGAGTGAGTATCACCGCGTCGCCAATCACCGGTCACTGGATGTTGTTGAAACATCGGGATGCGCACTGAGACAGCCTTGGAAATGGAAATGCCCAGCTACTGCGTCGAAGTGATTTATTACAGAAGCTCATCAGTAAACAACGCAGTGTGCACATTTGTCAAAACCAGTTTCTTGGGAATTTCCTGCCTAGCCATCGTCACGCCGAGAATGTCCTTGACAGCATGAGAGCGCCATCTTTATGACTATCTGCGAATGATACCTACCGATGGACGATACCATCCACGAGCAGTGTATACTTAAAAGTAAGCAGACGTTGCAAAAACCAGCTAAGCGGGCGAAACTGAAAACAGCTGAGTCATCACGGGTTGATCTGATGTTTGTGACACAAAATCCTCCCCACACTGGCATCACCTTCCAAGAAAAAAAGGAAAAATTATTCAAATTCATGCGCAGCGGCAGAAGGTCTCTACGAACGGCCCATTTTATTCAGACAATGAAGTGAAAATCGAGAAGGATTTGTTTCGCCAGCACACGCATTACCAGTTTCTTGCGAAAGAACGGCATTTACTTAAAGCCGAAGGTAATATTGATAATCACGACACCAGAGCGAGGAGCATAATTAATCATGTCACCAGTCGCACACACGTCACATCAGTCGAGTCTCACGATTTGCCCGAAATACCGATCGGTTCCTCGAGATTACCGCACACGTGCGTCGAATGCTGACGCGAACTCGACTGTTGTTCCCTCTGAGACGACGGTGACTTCATTTTTTTTTCCATATTTCGCTTCTTAAATCCTGAAGAGGGTTTTTAATGAGTCCGGGATGCGACAAAGTATGCACTTCACGGAGGAGAAAAAAAAAGCGCTTTGTTCGTGACTCTCTTCGTCGTCCGTAGGCTCGTCGGCAGTGCGAACTGATCATGACACGCAAACCGATGTGCGAAGGACTGGTGGGCTGTTAAACTTATCCTGCCATCACATCGGATCAGCGACGTGCATTGGGAACACGGTCGACCGTATAAGTCTAATCGTCAAAGCAGATTACCCAGAGACACTCGGTGCGTACGCGTACGCCGCCGCATTGGGTCACACTGCACGCCTCCAGCCGTCGATGAGCGGTTGAAAAATGATGATTGATTGCTCACCGATCGAGTTGGGGCATTTATCTCCGAAATTGGAAATCTGTGAGAAGTTATTCAATCCGCTCCGGAGGGTAATGACCAGCCATTATGCACACTTTCCAAAACGAAAACGTTGTTCACATGCTCGGAAGCATCGAATTATGGCTGTGCTTTCGATTCACGACCACTCCCTGCAGCCCGTGACCGGACACACGACACGAGTGCAGTTGACTGGCGATCTTCGATTTCACAAAAAAAAAATGACACATGAAGCATCCTCCATTAACCTTATCGAATTGAAGTCAAGGTACGACACCGCTTAGCCTTATTTGTCTCCCATAGTGCACAGCGCATTACTCAGTTGTCAAGCCACTCGCTCAGATCATTAGGTTCGGTCAGGTGGGCAAATGGCCGTTGTGGCACGAGCTGAGCGAGCTATTGTTTTTACCCCACACATCCATCACAGAGGTACCCATCTCCCTCGCCTCAGCTCCGCTGCTCATGACGATGGCCTCAAGTTCTCATCGCCACTCGGAGTGTTGTGATGTTACTCTGCTCGCTTTAATGGACTTGCACTTGAAACTGATTTATTCACTGACAGCTGCACTGATTGGCGGCTTTACTGCTTCGCCCGACGAGCGCGAGCTGGCGTACGTTCTCGTAAATCGCACAAAAACTCCGCTCCGTCACTAGTCGGTATCGGAGTAAATCAAACTGTTGGCAGCGCCAATCGAGAGCCTTTCAGTGCCGAAATATGAGCCACGCCAAGCTTATCTGTGGTGTTCTCGAAATTAATTACGGATCGCTGGTAATTGCCTAATTACACGGTTTCTCTGCCAAGGAACAGCTAATTTGAATGTTCGGCAATTCGTCTAATTGTGGGTTTGCTCATGGAATTAGGGTCGAAATGAACCTGCGAGCCCATGCATTTCGAAACGGAAAGCGGTTCGAGGTCGGAGCAGCGCTCAAAGTTTGTTCTAAGACCTTATCACGGACTGGCGGCGCCCACGGGGTCTAGCATTCAACCTGCCGCGGTGAACCTGAGAAGAAGTGAAAGCAGTCGCAACGCGCCAACCAACCAAGCCCTCGGATTTGGACTTCATTTGGACGCGGATCGGATTGAGGATGAGGATGAGGATGAGGATGAGGATGAGGATGAGGATGAGGATGAGGATGAGGATGAGGATGAGGATGAGGATGAGGATGAGGATGAGGATGAGGATGAGGATGAGGATGAGGATGAGGATGAGGATGAGGATGAGGATGAGGATGAGGATGAGGATGAGGATGAGGATGAGGATTAGGATGAGGATGAGGATGAGGATGAGGATGAGGATGAGGATGAGGATGAGGATGAGGATGAGGATGAGGATGAGGATGAGGATGAGGATGAGGATGAGGATGAGGATGAGGATGAGGATGAGGATGAGGATGAGGATGAGGATGAGGATGAGGATGAGGATGAGGATGAGGATGAGGATGAGGATGAGGATGAGGATGAGGATGAGGATGAGGATGAGGATGAGGATGAGGATGAGGATGAGGATGAGGATGAGGATGAGGATGAGGATGAGGATGAGGATGAGGATGAGGATGAGGATGAGGATGAGGATGAGGATGAGGATGAGGATGAGGATGAGGATGAGGATGAGGATGAGGATGAGGATGAGGATGAGGATGAGGATGAGGATGAGGATGAGGATGAGGATGAGGATGAGGATGAGGATGAGGATGAGGATGAGGATGAGGATGAGGATGAGGATGAGGATGAGGATGAGGATGAGGATGAGGATGAGGATGAGGATGAGGATGAGGATGAGGATGAGGATGAGGATGAGGATGAGGATGAGGATGAGGATGAGGATGAGGATGAGGATGAGGATGAGGATGAGGATGAGGATGAGGATGAGGATGAGGATGAGGATGAGGATGAGGATGAGGATGAGGATGAGGATGAGGATGAGGATGAGGATGAGGATGAGGATGAGGATGAGGATGAGGATGAGGATGAGGATGAGGATGAGGATGAGGATGAGGATGAGGATGAGGATGAGGATGAGGATGAGGATGAGGATGAGGATGAGGATGAGGATGAGGATGAGGATGAGGATGAGGATGAGGATGAGGATGAGGATGAGGATGAGGATGAGGATGAGGATGAGGATGAGGATGAGGATGAGGATGAGGATGAGGATGAGGATGAGGATGAGGATGAGGATGAGGATGAGGATGAGGATGAGGATGAGGATGAGGATGAGGATGAGGATGAGGATGAGGATGAGGATGAGGATGAGGATGAGGATGAGGATGAGGATGAGGATGAGGATGAGGATGAGGATGAGGATGAGGATGAGGATGAGGATGAGGATGAGGATGAGGATGAGGATGAGGATGAGGATGAGGATGAGGATGAGGATGAGGATGAGGATGAGGATGAGGATGAGGATGAGGATGAGGATGAGGATGAGGATGAGGATGAGGATGAGGATGAGGATGATTATGAGGATGAGGATGAGGATGAGGATGAGGATGAGGATGAGGATGAGGATGAGGATGAGGATGAGGATGAGGATGAGGATGAGGATGAGGATGAGGATGAGGATGAGGATGAGGATGAGGATGAGGATGAGGTGCATCCAAATATATACCTCGTACCTCCTCTTAAAAAAGAATACACTTCCGATGGGCATTCAACAAAATGTAAAGCGCTGTACACCTCCTCAAGTCAAAGTCGTAACATTCAAGCTTTTATTTAAGGAATACCTGGCCATTGCCCCTGCATGGTGTCACAAACGCCCACAACCGTCCTCACTCAACCACTCAACTGCGCCGCTGTGCGAAACACGATATCTCGACGACACGACACCCCTCGGCAGTCACACATCAAACCAGTTCAAGCATCGAACAAGTTGCGCCCATTATTCATCGGCCGTTACAAAACTTCCCCGAGGCAGCCAAACGCACATTGCACATACCCCTAGCACGCCACGCATCAGCTGTTCGCGAGTATACACCCAGCCGATGCCGAGAGGCAAGTGTATCGCCGCATCTAATGTCGCCCCGTGAAACCGAGGCAGCTACCTGCCGTCGTCGCGTCGTGTGCCTAATCTCTCTCTCGCATCTGACACACGTCGGTGGATCACAAAAGCTTAGTTCGGCTGGGCGGCCCGCGTCCGCGCCTCGCTTGTTTTGCTGTGGATCGTGGAACGTATTGGCATAATGCCGGCATATTTTCAGCTCCCACACACACACACACACACTCACAGTGGCTCACCTCGTTTGCGTTGCAAGGGAAAACCGAATCTGTCCGGTGGCCTGAGCCTACATGTGTGCTGCGGCTCCCCCAGCGAACGTCTTCAGTGCTGGTCTTGTTTTTGCCGTGTTTTCGGTTTGCTTCTTCCTTCGATCGTGTACCCGCATTGCCCCATCATACAGAGTCGATCAGAAACCACCACCAGGCGGCAGGTATCAGCCATCAGGTTAGTTCAGCGTTCGGGGCGTCCAACAGTTTAGTGTGGCTCGTGTCGCCATCGCGCATTGTCACTCTGACCAACTCGAACTGAGATACATTTCTGAATTTTTTGTGTGTTCCCTTTGTCTCTGCTGTGTGAACTTGCGATTGCTTTTGGTCAATAAAAGCAAATATCGATTGATTACCAGTGACATTACGTTGAATCTCGCGGTCGTTGTATAACCCGCTGCGCTCTTGTGTGGGTACACCATATATTTTTTTTTTTTGATTATTTTTTTTCCAATTGAATTCAGTGCGCGCTGGTGTTTGCTTTGCGATAAGATACTGTTGTGCAACCTGTTGCCACTCTGTGAAGTTCGGATGCTCGTCGATCGGCACCGCCGTTGCGGGTGAGGCGCATCAGTGAGAAAGCGTAGCTAATAATGTCAAGCCATGCCTGGGCTTATGTGACTTTTCACTTCGCCGCGTTGGGTCACTTCACGGAACTCGAACTCGGAAAGACAATTACAAGCGTTGCGTTGCCATCGAAGTGCATCGGGAAACGGCCGTGTATTGTGATCTAATTGTGTGTGGACGGGCGCAAGGGGGAGTTGATTTGCTTGATTCCAGCGGAGATTGGTTCTAGGTGCCCCTGGCGGGGTGAGGGCTTTAAAGTTTAATCGCCGTACCCCAAGACAAGTGAAGAGGTGGTTCTCTTAAGTGGTTACAAAACTGTGTGTCTCTTAACGACTCCAGTGACACGAATTTTCGCTTCGGACATGCAGACCGGCGGCGGGACACACCTTTTGCGCTTGTAGCTGGCGCTGAACGGCTGCCGAAGACGAATAAAGTTCGTTGATAGGTTACGACGAGTGCATAACTTGTGTCACCTGCTCACTGCGTGTAGCAGCAGTTTAGTTTCATTTGAGGACTGACAAACCGCTTTTGGACAAGCCGTAATGTGTTCCATTTCAGTGGGGTGCCATAAGATTTAGTTTAATGGAGGCGTTAATGAGGGACGGTTTGGTTGCGAAAACCTGAGCTGGGAGGGAGTGCCTCAGAGTTGAGTAAGGTCTGGACGGGGACACACGGACAAGTGTGCTCAACTCCCGCCTAGCCTTCGCCTAAAAACCCGTCCACTTAAACACAGAGCTAACCACAATTGCTATCTGAATTGCATCTTGGTGGTCAAGTTCGTATTTCCAGGCGAGACAGCCCAAATCAAACTCCAAGTCAATTACTTGGAAATCTCCGCCACTCATCTCGACTGGCAGACACCACTTTTCAAGATCACCAGTCCCCGTGCTGAGTGTGCCTCAATTCAATTAGACTTGATGAATTCATTCGCATGACATCATGCGGCTACAAGTCGTATCAGATGCGCATTGATACGTCTCGCTGACAGAATCATTGGTCTCCTCGAATTTACATAACAAATCTTTGTGTCCGCATCGCAGTGCATGTACGTTCTCTCTCTCTCAAGTGCTCAAGTATCACTTGTTCACGGTGCTGTTCGATTCAATTGAGTGACGCGGACACAAGCATCATCTGGCGTCGGCGCAGCACATCGCTCGACGTCGTCGTCATCGTCGGCGGAATTTAGTGAAAGATGACTGCATGGGCACATCATGGGCATGTGCCATCATCACGTTGAGCATGCATAATTACATGAACATGAAAGCTACATATAATGGTTTAGCAAAATGTGTGATTAAATCATACTCCGGACGAATGGGAGAGGTTTTCAAGTTAAGCTTCGGTTACATCAGATGGGTTGCAAAAAAAAAGTTTTCACACCAACTCTTTCGTTTCACCAACTCTTTCGGTCGAGTGCTTGGGAGTTGAAGGATTATTTGAGGCAATTTGTGCTTCACACGGTGGAGATGCTCCTCGTGACATCTATATGTGGCTCAGATGGCCAATTGCAGGCCGTGGACGTTCTGATTTGTTGACCAGATAAGAACGATAGGAAATGAAATTCAAACAAACCATCGTCGGTGTGAGATATGAATTTGCCTGTGGCTTTATTTTGAAGCCACGTTCATGCCATGATATACCAAATAGCACACCATTTGAATGGCCATCTCGAATTTGGTACGAGTGCTTCAAGCAGTCGATCCAATGTGCGATGACTTGGTCGAATATGTGCCGCGTTCTTCCGGCAATCACCTCTCGAATGTTGACCTCGAGCTTCGAAAAGTGATTGACTTGTTAGAGGAGATGACTTTGGCGATCAATTCATGAACAATCTCCTTGACATGAGCCAGTCGCCAAATTCGAGCGTTGCGTCGCTTGTAAGGCATGTAGCACACCGTCTTGTTGGAGGCACAGCCCGGATAGAAAGTCTACGCCTTCACGGTGACGGTGTCGCCTTCCACACTTTGAATGCCATAAACACAGTCAGTCATTCTGGATCCATTGATTCGTGGGCAGTTGGGGACTCTGTTCGGCCCAATAGCGGCGATTTTGCTTGTTGACATAGCCTCTGAGTCAACAATGGGCATGGTCAGGCCTAAATCTGGATCTCTCGTCAACTATCATTGACATCTGGTCACCCTCTATGCGGCGATGAATTGGTTGGCTTTGTTGCTCTTCGCAATGAGGACTCCTCTGTTGATTCAGTCAAGTTCGAGGCATGTTTTCACCCAAAAATCATCAACAATCTCCTCGTGAGACGTCAGTTTGCAAGCTTATGTTTACCACCTCATTTTATAGTCCCTGCAAACTCCACCCTATTACCTGATCGGCTTCATCAATCCACCCACCACCACATGCTGCACTTGTCAACATGACTCAACCATCACCTGCTGCTGATTATGATGACGTAGTCGATTCCTTGAACGAGTTTCTCCCAAGATGTAAATAGATCAAGGAAAACATATCGTCGACACGACAAGTTTCTGATGGGTTCCGTCAAAGACGTGCCCCGTGCATTTCCTGCATGGCAAGGAGTCTGATTACGAGTGTGTCTATGACTTGGTGCACGCACCGTCCGCGCAGTCAAACGCGTACGAAACGAAATCGAGTTTCTGGGATAAGAGTTTATTAAATAATCGCGGCTGAGTGGAAGAACTTGTTTATGATTCACCTCGTGTGAGACATGAACTCTTTGCAGGTAACGTGGGAATGTCATGGCTTCTTTGACGATGCTTAATTCTAATCTGATTGAGTTGCAAATCTGGACCTTACTGAGTGTCACCAGATGTGCAAGAAAGTATGAGTGGGGTCTGAAGTGTGTGGTGGGCACATTGAATTGGGGGACAAATTGAGAGAGTCATCCATTTTGTGGTTCGGAAAGTAAATTTAAATAAATCGCATTTATGTGTTAGACTAAGATGAGACTTGCATTTCTATGTATTGTATCAATGTTCGCATTTTGAAAGCAACTTGTTCTCGGAGGTTTTTGTAATACTCAATTCTGATAAGGCGAGTTTTCGACACATTTCGAGCAATAATTCGGCAGTAACTTAACGAAAATTCATATTCCAAGTGTAAAAGGTTTTTCACATCACCAAAACAAGGAATAACTCGTCCTGAAAAAAGCCAGAAGGACTTATGCTGTGTGAAATGTGGCACCGTCTCTTGCTGAAACTACGCCCATATCTTCGATGTTACGCAAAAATATCGCTATAGCGATGATAATCGCGGGTAACAGCTACACCTTCCATATTTTTGAAGAAGCACGGATCTATGACAGCACAGTGACATTTTGTGGATGCAATAGTCCATTGCACCAATAAAAGCGATCAAGGTTCTCAAACTTCAGCGTTCGGATGTTGTTAAAACTATGTCCTATACGAGTCCTTAGCACATGTTCACAAAATTTATTAAATTTCAATATCTGCCTCAGCGTTAGACAGATGCCCGACGGCCGTGGCACCCATTGCCTTCTATTTTTTCATCGCCTCTGCAACTTGTGCTTGCATATGCCTAAGATGGTCTAAGTGAACTACGGCCTAAAGGGCCAACGGGGCACCCTATCACTTACCTATCTTGACTAAGGCACAGTGCCCTATAAGAACATTGTTGACAGCATTCTCATGAATAAATTGCATTGTGCGGGTTTTCAAAAAGTAAAGATTGAAGATACTTCAAGCAGTACAAGAAAAGTGAATATTCCTAGGTGTTCCCCAAGGATCTGTCCTTGGTCCCACTCTGTTTTTAATTTGTGTTAATTTTATATTTGTTTTTCCTTTTTTTTTTTGATATTCTTAAAACTTTTGCGGATAGTTTTGCGTTTGCCTATAGCACAGCAAGCAATCTAAGCTGTTCCGGAGATTAACCACGATGTACATTTGCACCGACTCTGGTTTGTCAGATTAGCATTAAAACGAAGCCAATGTTCCTCATTTTAATTGCAATTGAACCTTTCAATTATTGAACAAATTTTACGAACTAAAAGAAAATGATTTTGAGCAGTGGACGTCTTCATTTGGACCTTTATAATTTTTTCTGTTAAGTGGAAAACATGATATCCGCCAAGCGGCTGCTGCCAGTGTTGATACACATTTGTGCCCATTTTATCGCATTTTCCATGACTTTCTGCAAGAATTCCAGTGATAACTGTTGCATACCTGTCGAATATTCTCCTTAAGGGCTGCGATTGTCTGAGGCTTTGTTGGCATAAGCCCGCGACTTCAAGCAGTGAACCACATGCTCTCCTTATCCATTCCGGCAGTAAGAATACATTATCATGTATCCTTATAGCGTTCACCAGTAAACTACAGTTTTATGGCGACTCCGATCGGCGAATTTTTCTTAGACAGTTACACTCTTTGAGCATTGTTAGTGACTCGAAAGAGGTGGCGCCGTGAAAGTTATTTTGGTGGAACTGGGTTTCGAACCATGACGCCGAGGCTCAAGTACCACAAGACCCACAACGCCACGGCTGATGATTCATTTTCCGTCACCTTGTACAATTTACGCACATACACTATTTATGTCCACCCACTACATAGTAATATAATGACTTGAAGTGGCATTTCCTCCTTTTCTTTGAATGTCGGTAACTATTCTCTTAACTTATATTTAATGGATTGTAATAACTGCTTGCATAAAATAGATTAGAATCAAGAAAGAAAGAACAAAATATCACAACAACAACTGACCTTTGATGATGATCTTTTCTCGCTCATCCTCGACCATAGAGCCCTTGCTTTTTATCCAGTGTCCGGACTATGAATTCGATTTCTGGCTCTATCCAGAGCCTGGTCTTTCAGTTATTTCCTTACGGAACACAGTCGGGTATATGAATAAAGGATTGCCACAGATTCCCCCAGTTTAGAGTTCCCTTTCGAATATTCATTTGCAACGACATCTCGCTGCCGCTTTGTCTGCAAGTATCGATGTTGGAATGTCCGATGGTGCAGCTCTGATTTTCCCCTTGGCTAACGGAAAAAATGTTGGTTGTGGCCTCTCATCGGTCTCTGGTTAGTCTCAGCGCTAGTGGGCTTCGTGCATCGCAGACACTTTGGCTTGAAATACGCTACAGAAGATATCGCAGAAGACCCAAACGCCTGTACTAGTGCTCGTTTTTTGAGGAACCACTGTATCAGGAAATCTTCCTTTCGACTGATACACTTTGCTCCTGTCACCGTTTATATTCCAGAATTATATAAGGCTAAGCGTGGTCTGTTGAATCCGAAAGAAATTCTGCCTCTGTGAGCATCAGCGCCGATAAGTCATCGTTTGTTGCTACAGATTAATAGTCGTGTCCTGTCCATTCCAACGCTGTCATTGAGAGTTCAAGTTCAATTCCATTTAAGTTTGAGCAAGTGAGCTCAAAAATAATTCTCTGCACATTCGCACTTGTATCCAGATATTGTCTACCATTAGTCCATAAATAAAGGGTGGTTAAATTTTAAGGGCCGATGTTGATTTTGAATAAAACACAAATTATTTGGGAAATTATTGTCATTTCTTTTTATTATGATAATATTGGTATGGTTCAATTATTTATGGAACAAAATATCGGCCAAATGGCCGCCGCAACCTCGGCGGCACACCTCCATCCGATGGTCAAAATTTTCGATGACGCTGAACCATAATTGAGGTTCTATGCCGTTAATGTGCCAAATTATCTCATCCTTTAGCTCTGGAATTGTTGCTGGCTTATCGACGTACACCTTTTCTTTCAAATAACCTCAAAGAAAAAATCCAACGGTGTCAAATCACATGATCTTGGCGGCCAAATGACATCGCCACCACGTGAGATAACAGGGCCATTGAATTTGTAGCGCAAATGATCCATTGTTTCGTTAGCTGTGTGGCAAGTGGCACCGTCCTGTTGAAACCACATATCGTCCACATTCATATCTTCCAATTCGGGCCATAAAAAGTTCGTTATCATTTCACTACAGCGAACACCATTCACAGTAACTGCCTGACCGGCCTCATTTTGGAAAAAATACGGACCGATGATGCCGCCAGCCCATAAACCGCACGAAACAGTCACTCTTTGTCTCTTCAGCGAAAGATTCAAATTGGACTTCAAAACCACCTCGAAAACCCGACTCCACCTGCTAGACACCAGGATAAGCATCTCAACGTCCACATCAGCTCTGCAACAAGTACCAAAAATCAATCGTCTTCCACATCAGTTCGACCGAGCCATCCACTGACATTGGAAAGGTTCAATTATTCGTGCCCTAGACCTCAAACCCGATTTACGGCGCATTAATCCGCTTCCACAAACACGTTCAGAAGATCGCGTATGCAAATCCCCAGCACATAAAAATGCAGCGATTTCGAACGGCAATAAAACACAATCACATCCGTCCCATCGTGATCGTAGGCATTACGCGTACAGTGACGCGCTACCGTTCAAGTTTTCTCGAAACACCATACACGCACCGTTCAAGCACCGCCATCGGTGGCGTAATTTTGGACAAATCGTTCACTTGTCCAAACAGTGCGTAGCCCTGTGCGTCGGGAAACGAGTTATTCTGTCATTACGGCAAACAAATGGTCTGCCCACACGCTCTAATGAGACGAGTGCACTTGTCCTTCGCGTGACAGGTCTTCAGCGAAGTCTCGTTCAATCTTTTCACTTGACTCGCTTCACCTTCAGCGGCCGTCAAGTATGCAAAATCGAAGCGATTGCCGACTCATTGTCAACCACTTACGAAGATAAGATGTTAATTAGCTGCGAAAACGTTTGCAGATCGAATTTCGGACTCGCAACGAGAGGATACACGCAGCCTCACGCGATTTTAAATCGATAACCGCCGTCGATTAGCATCGTCAATGGCCTGTTACGGCAGATGAAAGGCATTCACAGGCCGTGCGAAATTGACGCAATAAAAGACCATAATTTTGGCTAATGAATGCGTCAAATTAGCCTCGACAGAGGCGGCGGATGAAACGATGAAACGCTGAACGGGCCAGTTTAGCTTTTAATTTGCATTTTAACTGACGCTGGCGGCGAGAGACGCCGCGCCACGCTGATGTCTGCAATCGAACGGTGTAAGCGCTTAAGTGGATGCAGTTGACAGATGCTTTCCCCATCAGTCTCGCGGCTGCCAGGCGACGCGACGTGTGCTTAGGTCGGACTGGCACAAACAAAAGAGCTCTTAAGTGATGCGCAGCGCTGGAGTTGTGACACAACCTGTGCCGGGGCGCCCTGGGGAAAGAAATGAATTGATTTGGATCATCTTCATTATGTCTTCGATTAGTGGTTGGTCACACTTTGTGTGGCGTTTAATCAGTAAACTTGTCCGACTTGTGATTGGGCAACTTGGTGGTCTCTCTTTTGGGTGTTGTGCAAGGGAATGGTTTGGCCGTGTGTTGGATTGTTAAGATCCGATGAGTGCTCATGTTTCAGACATCATATGTGGGCCGAAAGAGAAATGGTCGGGGTTTGCCAAATAAAAGGGATCGTATTGCGAGCAGTTTTCAATTGAGACGCGAAACACTTTCCAACGATTGATAGCGCTAGTCTGTGACCAACGTTTGAACGTCAAATTCGATGTGATCAAGTGAATGTTCGTCTCGTCTCGCCTGCTCAATCGTCTGATAAATGGAAGTGTGTGACAGATTCCACTTGCTTTTGAGTTCAGTTTCCACCCACCGTGCTACTATGCGTATTCTGCCGTAGTCCATGCAGGACTGGTGGCAGTTCATGCGTCTTGTGATTTTCTCCACAATGGCTTCTCGCAGCTCAGAACGATCAGAACTGAAAAATGACGCTCAGTTAAGAGAGATTTCTTGCTTCAGGCTTACAATAGTGGTTGATTCGAACGGCGAAGTTTGAGAGGTAGGCGAGCGTAAGCCACGTCTCGCTTAGGTCCTGCTGGACCCATTCTGATGCCCGATGGGGGAAGAATCCTGTCTGCGCCTCCTCCGAACTGACTACTCTGATTACGTCTGTTCGATGTTTAACCGTCCTGAGAATATGTTCAATCTACAAAAATACGTTAGTGGGTCTTGGAGGAAATATTCGTCCAGTCTGTTTCTACGAGAGGCGTTCAATATATTCTCGGTATAGCGGTGAAGCTGTGGTTGTATATATAAATTGACTTATTTATCAAGTAATACTGTTATATTAGTGCATTCATGTAAAATTTCATATAAATGATGATTCTTAATTCGCGTTTTATCTCTAGTTAAACAGAATCATAATGGCAACTGAGACGATGATGGTGAAAATTGAGCATCGCGCTGTAATTAAATTTCTCACTAAGCAAGGAAAAAGTCAAAAAACTATTCATGAAGAGATGGTGGCTGTTTACCAGGGTTCCGCACCTTCATTATCAACTGTGCAAAAGTGGTCAAGTGAGTTCAAGACAGGCAGAGAGAGCATTGAAGACAATCACTGCTTCACCCCGATACCGAGAATATATTGAACACTCCTCGTGTGTCTGAACTGAAAAGTCCTGGTTCTGTAGCCAACGAAGGGACGGGCATCTTATATTTCCACTTCGTCATCGCACCCCCTGCATATGCAGTCGCTTGCTAGTCCCATTTTCTTTTCGTGGTACTTCAGATGGCCAGTGAGTGCTCCAACTACCATCGCTTGCAACTCTTTGTCACACTGGAGGAGTCTGTCGGTTTTTGCTAAGTTTAACTTGGAGCCAAGCATCTGAGTGGACTACTGTGATTGTGCAGTCCACTTTTTCATGACATCTGCAAGAGGCGCTTGGGATGGGTCCATTTCGGTCCCTTTCCTGGCAAGTTTATCCGCTGCTTCGGTTACGGCCATATGGGCCGGGACCCAGTATAAAGTCACCGAGTGCTGATTGCGAAAAACCTTAAACTTTTCCCGTCAGCAAGCAATCAGCTTGGTCTTTATTTCTATTGCCGAAATTGCTGTGTCGACCGCTTGACTGTCAATTAGAATGGTAACATCAGCCGACCAACATTGATACCATGGCTGTTTCTTTGACTGCCACCTTCGTTTGGAAAACAGTGCCATAGTCAGGAATTCTGATGGGGCAGTGCCCGCGACTGTGTCTTTTTGCATCGTCAATCCGTCTGTGGTTTAGGAGCTGGATGACGCAGTTGGTTGAGTACCTGCCTTTTGCCCCAACCAGACATATATGTATCTACAGTCGGTTGCCTTAAACAACCCAAGACCCCTTGGTTAGAGGGGTCAAAGTACAAACTTTTCTTTCACCGGGATTCAACCGGGTATCCCGGCGAAAGCAAAGTTAGCACGCTTTATCTGATCCAGTCTCCATCTGATCAAATTAACGACATTATCACTGGAGTTGTCGATCAGTGGTAGTAGTCTGATTATGGACCAACATGGTCTAGGTACTGCCCACAATTTCGCTGGCAGCCCACTTACCTACCTACCTACCGCCTGTGTACTCGTGGATGGTCAAGTTGTTGATGCAGTCATTAGTAGTCCACTCATCGCTGGTTGGGAAATAGCATTCAAAGTGGCTTTCGGCGTGGTCTATCAAGTGTACTTGCATGTCCAATGGAACTTGGAAGCTAGCCACTAGACTGACTGATCTTTATGATGCTCTTTACAGCAGGCATCTGCATGTAGATGTCAAGTTGTAATATATTTAGTGATGCCTCCAAGCCCGCCTTTGGGGTAGTGATTCCAATTAATCCTATGGCGGCTAGACATGCAAGTCTCTCAAACTCTCTAGTTAATAATATAATAATATTGGTGGCGCTACAGCCCGTAGAGGGTCACGGCCTAGCTTCTTAGCAACCACTCGTTGTGCGTGCTATTATTCTATCACGAGTGGAAGGGACCTACAGCTTTATGCCGACTCCGAACGGCCAATTTTGAGAAGCTTTCTCTAGACTCTTTGAGCATTGACTCGAAAGAGGTGGGGTCGTGAAATGTATTTCTTGTCGTACCAGGAATCGAACCTAGACAGGTAGATCCAAGTGCGTAGTAGTCGACGCACATACCCACAACGCCACGGACCACCGCGAATCTCTCTGGTTAATGCCTCTAAATAGGTGGTTTTCAGGGAAGCCACCTGCCAGACTAAGATGCCATAAGCCACGATGAGTCTGACTATCAAATTTGTAGACCGTTGCAATCTCCAAACATAGTCAATGACTCGAAATGTTGTCCATGTCGTGAATTAAAACTAGGTACTCTGGGTTAGTGATGTGCTAAGCCGCAACGTTCATAAACCGAGTTAAATTGAAGCAAACCATGTGGCAACTAAAGTCGGTGTCAAGCACGCGGTAATCCGACGTTTTCCAAGGCAGTGTCGTTTTATCGAATTCATCGTCCTATAGAGTACTGCCTCAGACTGCCTGTAGTTGGGAACTTTTTAAAACAACGTTCCTAATAATCCGACAAATTAGCAAAGTGTGCTATAAATCATACTATGTATGTATGTAGAATTTAATATGGCTGAATAATATGCGTAGATTAGTTACAATCTGTTATACAGAACATTACTTGAGTCACGTTATGAGTTTAAGGCTGGTCGGAGTAAAGGTGATGCATGTTAAGACAGGGGCCGGACAACCGAGGGGTTCCTGGTTGTGGAAAAAGAAACAACGAGAAGAGCAAGTAGATCACGTATCACTTCTGTTGACATCCGAAATGGAAGCAATACCGACCTCCAACTAGTGTTAACTTAAATACGAATATTAATGTACACAAGAAACGTCTATCAACTTAATATCGGCACTCTTTATTCAAATCCTTTGGTTTTCAACTATCGCTTCACAATGCGTCAATCTGCTGTGTGACTACTACTGCGACTGCGACTACTGCTCGATCTCTCTCGTCGATATTCATCCCTCACCCAGTAGACATCGTGCTGTTGTACCCGTGCTGTTGTATTTGGGCTGTTGTATACTCGCCGACATCAAGGGACCCGCCGTGTTGTCGCTACCTGATTACGGCAACTATTGACACGGCGGCAAAAGAGCCCACATATTTAGACTAGGTATTGAATCGGGCAGTACTACTCCACGTGTATGTGCAAAATGCACACTTTGACTTAATCAACCGAAAGTGAATTGGGTGTTCACTTCACCTGATCAATTATTCGATTCGTTTTAGGTTCGGCAACTCGCTTTGACATAACTTTAACACGGTTCAACTAGGTTTGGATGCAACTCGAGTTGACCCATCACTACACTCTGGGCATCAGTTGAAGCACTTACTCAGAATCCACGACGGTACTTCTTAGTTCTGCTGTTCACTTGAGCGTACCCTGAAATGAATGCGTGCCCTAAAATGTGGTGCGTATTCACCTTAGGAAATCGTGCAAGGCACCGCCACAAATTCATGTCGAAAGAACCCCAGCCAATTTGAGATTGCTGTTTTGGTGACTTAGCAGACATTTTGGTACATCTCCACCTAAGATGGAAGAAGAAGTAGACGTCTACTTCAACCACAGACACAAGACCCTGGACAAATTCTAGAGATTTCCTCTCACGTCTGAGAAGAAAATTCATCAGAAAACATGACAAATTATTGATTGCAGCGAGCTTGCTAATGTTTGAACGCTTGCAAATGATTTTGTTTGAACTCAACCTGCTTGAGCATGTTCGGATGACCTAATTTCTTTATTTTTTCGACAATCTCATGAATTTCTGTTGATTTTTGATGGAAAACTGAATGAAGTGTAAAACCTCTCCATGCGCACATACTCTGGCCCTACAGCCAATGAAAGAGTCCGAAACAGGCGACGGAGATGTGGCAGGACCAATCAGTAGGAGCATTGTCACCTCCAAACGAAGTCCTAGAAATTTGGTAGTTGTTGAACAAGGTGTTTGGCCGGATTCTTACAATTATCCTGTGGACCACTTCGACTCCCAAGCCAGTGAGGCAGTGTCCACAAGTGGATAGAGCGACTTCAAACACTGGAGGCAGCTGGCAAACCTTAGTTCGACTTTTCATAGAAGCTTTTTGTTGAGGTGCAGGACCACTCTGGACTCGGACTGGGCAATTGTCGATGCCACTGATAACCAATCAGAAACAGAAATTGTGCCTTGATCCACGACTGGCTTGAAAGCTGACATCGTGCGAACGCCTTAAGTTGTCCCCTCTGGAGTCAGATTTCACTGAATAGCCTGTCCACTCCCCGTGATAACTGTCCCCTCCCCGTTCATGGTCTTTAACATTTCCAATTACCCCAAGTGATAAATCACCGAGTCATTTAAAGCATTCCGAAGATAATTGTCTTAAATTGCCTTTCAGTTTATGGCGCAGATGGTGGCTCCGCGCATCGTGTCGTTGTGGTTTCAGTTTAAGAGAAATTTGTATGTCCGATCTTCCTTTTGTATGCAGATTTGACGGAGTGATTTAAGACCGTCTTATGATTAATGGCTAGGTGCGCACTAATGTCGTGGGAACTGACATGTTTAGTGTCTTGCTGAAGTTTTTCAATAACGTCATCAACTTTCCTTCAGAGCTTGTCTGAATTAGTCTTGCCTTACATATTGGGCAACTGCAGCGTGGCGAACATAGTCAAAGTACTGGAGGAGATTTTATGAAGCCAGGGCTTGCTCGATCCCTCAACAAAGTGACCAATGTCAACCCACAAACCTTAATGATGCCTGGCACGCTTTAGCGCCATTAATCAATGCCACAAGGGGGTTGATCAGTCCTACAAGTTTGTTTTGGATTGCTTGGCGTGATCTGCTGGTCTTAAGAACAAAGGACCATCAACCGCCTGTGGACAAGGAATCTGCTTTTCGTGTTCCAGGTCGACTTCCGTTGGGCGCCATTTTGGTGTGAGTCACATTTGACGCTTGGAATTGGACCTATGTATAAAGTGGTTCAGGCCAATTCATTTTAGAGCACTAAATGTTGCAACGAAATGTAAAGTATAACTAAGACATCTCATTTAAGCACTTTTTTCAAGTGTGAATGAGTTAAGGAAAGTAAGTGACTTTTCGATTTCGATTCGAAATTGGCCCAGCTTTGAGTGACTTTTGACAACAGAAGGTCCTGATAGCCCAAGCAAACTGAGCATTCTTCACAAACAACGCCAGCTGCGGTCAATCGAGGCCGGGTTGTGGCACCGTTTTGGCCCTAAACTGGTCAACTCAAAGCAAACCCAGCAAAGCTTCGTTGTTGTCTGCCTCCGATCCGTACGCTACGCCACAGTGACGACCACAAGCTCACCGATCAAGTGAATTATCTTCGGCCTGCACTGCCTGGCCTAGGGTCACTCCGAAAATTGCTCCTCTTTCCAACTCAACGTCGCATAAACTAGGGCTTTGACCCATTTCAAAACAATTGCTCGGTCGTTACTCATTCCCTCGAAATCTCGGGTCCCTCGGGCAAACCACCACAAATTCAGAGCGCCCCCTTTCATCGCCACACGCCTTATCCAATTATCACGTCTCGTCGCAAACAAGATCAACTCACTATTTGCAGATAAAATCCCCATCGTTTGAGTGTCAATCAATCTAATTTACAACCTCGTCGCAGCGACAGGCCACAGGGGCTGCCCACAAACCGGCCGCGCATTATGACACATAAGTGTCAACTCGGCGCGCGCAAGCAGTTGCAGTGCACTGCTGCACTCCGTGGAGTCACCGTGTGCCACTTAATGAGCGAATAAATATTTAACGAATCCGCAGAACGTGCAATCAGAACCGCACTGACGTCGCCGCGTATCCAGCGAATGTAGCGAGTGTCTGTTAAGAATTTCAATTGTCCGCGCTGCCGTCGCCGCTGTGATTACTGCACAGCCAGGCAAATGTGCGCGCAGATACAATCGCAGAAGTTCGGCTAGAAAAGCCATGCCATTCGGCGGATGAGGGCTAACGGAGCTAAATCAATTTTATTGGCCGACTAATTGACGGGTAATTTGTTGGTTGATTTAGTTCGCACAAATCGCTCCGCGGCAGTCAATGGCAAGTGTTTCCGATTTATTGTCCGGCCGGGAGATTGAGTGGCTTGAATTTAAGATCTTTTCGACAAGCTCGATGTGCCCCGAAGGCCGGCGATTCAGGGAAAGGAAATTGAAGGGTCTTTGGTGTGGTTCCAGTGGTCGGTTGCAACGGAGGCCGCTTGGCAAAGGCGCCTACCTTCGAATGTCGCAATAACTGCCTCACTTCCTCCACGCGACGTGCAGTGTCTCAGTTTCCGCTCGCGAGCGAGACATCTTGAGAATCGATAAATCTGGCATCCGAGTGGCTTCCACTTCAGAAAAGTGAAACAAAGCGACGAGTCGCTCTCGTGATTCTTTCGCAAGCACTCGCCGAACTTCGAGAGTATTGCATTCCCATCGGGCGCCCGCTCCCGATACGAATCTCGCATCGGAACGTTGCCAAACCATATTCACTGCATATCGCACCGTAAATCCGTCAGGCAGGCACTCCACTCCGTGGCACTCCACAGTGGGCCAGCTCGTATTTCAAAACACCCCTCTGCTCGATTAGGTGTGACCATCCAATCCGCAGCTCCGAATTAGGATACACGCCATGTAGCCGCGACTACTGCAATCCTTGCGCACCGACGGGCAATTAGGCCATTTTTAGTGAACAATTAACGTCAGCTGTCATCTCAAGAATCCCCGGGCGTTGATAGACACCAGAATCGGTTGAGCGTTCCCGGTTGCAAGCCGGGCCGATGGCCAGCAGCAGGAAAGGGCACTCACAGATGTGCTGGGGCTGGGCCACTGCTGCTGCCATTCAAGCCAATCGATCAGAGTCGATCTCAAGGTGCTCGTTGGCTCTGGCAAACGATTCCGCCACGGCAGCCACGGCACGGTTGGGTAATGGTAATAGAATATCTGCTTGTAGTGGCCATCATCTCACGCTTGGGGAGTCAACTCTCCGAACATGGATGTCATTCGATCGGCTCGGAAATATATTCGATTTCACAGGGTGGCACGGCGTGGTGTGTCGCAAGGGCAGCCGGTTCGGTTCTGTTTCGAGAGAGATAAAAACACACACACACAACAAAATTTAACGTAAGTGAAAGTGAATCTGACGGCTCTTGTATCTATTTGCAGCTACGAACAGTGACGACATCGATACGAATGTGCGAATAGTGAGCGGATTGCGAAACTAAACACGAAGCACTTGCAACAAACGAGCTACAACACTTTCTCAACCGAATCAACCGAACGGGTATCCATGGGAATTACAATCAAAATGGTAAGTTCCAGCTTAACTAAAATTGTTTACTTCCTTTTGTGAGAGGCGATGTAGAGCACAGTCCAAAGTTGAGACGCGCAGCGTGTGGATATTTTCTGACAGTGTCTTATTGTTTGTTTAGTTAAAAGACATTCTGCCACTTAAGTTGGGGTAAGATTTTGAAGGTTTAGAGATTATTGACATTCTCTGTCTCAAAGGAAGCATCCATATTTTGAAAGTTAATCCTTAACCTTGAATTGAACTTTAACTAAATTAAATTTAACACAATCTGGACTATTGAACAGAAGGTAAGGAACACGTTTCTGTATTCAAAATGGTGGGAACATAAGTTATTAGCTGAGCACACGATCTAGACACGTGTTAAGTGAGAAGAGGGAAGCATACCTCAAGTGTTACAAGATCAGTCTGCGTTCTCGACTTGCCCAGCTAAGAACTGATTGACAAATAAAACATCGGTCATCATCTTCTGATCCGCATGCTCCACGAAAGAGGTCGCGGTGGTAAAGCACACACTAGAGATATTCAGGCCACTTGATCTGCCGCTATCGACTGTAGCTCATCAAGAGCTATGCCTGGCGCAAAAAGTCGAATTTTTGGTATTTGATCTAAGCATCTCGTGCTTGGTCTTACAAGTGGTCGCCTACCTGATGGAATCGCATTTGAGGAAGTTGTGATGATGGAGACATTCGTGCCACGTGCCCAAACCATCGGAGCTTAGTCCTTTTCCGATCGAAGAAGCAGCAGCTCGAGTACCGCCGTGTTTCTCACCCTATCCCGGCGAGCAATTCCCACAACAGCACGAAAAAAATCTAATCTTGGCAGCTTGTATTCCATCGGTGAATTTCCAAGGTGCATTGACTTATGGCATTCATTCAATTCTCTTAAGCAGCCTTCTTGTGGCTATACGTTTCCTAGATCATTCTGTTTAGCCCTTAAGACCAGCGGTTCAATGTGGACTAGTTTCTTTCGATTGCTCGATTTAAATCATCATCAATCTGCTGAATTTGTTGGAAAGAACAAAATAATGAGTTTTAATTATTTCACAATTAGTCGGAGAAAGCTTAACCACAAGTCGAGTCAAAATTTCATCTGCTGTATTTAGAGTGACGATGCGCACTTTTCCATCTGCTCTTGGATTAAAGTCTACGACTCGTTCTGACTTCCATTTAGGAACGTGTACATTTTGATCGTTGCTGGAGTTGTATATATTCTGAACATAACCTTCGCCAAAAATGGTATCTTACGCTGGATATTAACCGTCACCTGCTTAACAAAGTTGGAAATCAACCATTGTAGGTTCGTTTTCAAGGGTTCCCCAATTAAAAACTGTCCTGAAGTCAGAGCAAGAAAGTCTTTACTTCGGAGGACAATGCACAAAGAGCTCTGAAGCTTACACATGCTTCTATCTCGGCTAGTAGCGTTGGATACTCTTCGAAGGCCGTTGCTGATACTCATCTTAACGATTTAAGTTTCAATTAATAAGTTAAGATGGATAAGGAAAAGCAGATCATATAGTCGGCTAAGGATAACTTAAACTAAGTTGAAGAAATAGTGGATCATAATACTTTAAGTCTTACTGACAGTAACATAAAATCACGAAAAAAAACGAATTTTAGAAATAAAAGTTGGATGTCGAATTGCTTGATTTATTCGAACATGATAAGGAAGTGATATAAATTTAAGAAGTTGGAGTTAATCGGCAGGTCTGCAAAAGAAATGAATGCATTTATGGCTTTGACAAACTTTCGTTTCATAAAAGTCTAATCAAGGACACCAACCAACAATCAAGCTTATGTCCTTGATTACAACAGACAGAATTTGGGATATCCTTTCAACAGGAACATAAATTTTCAAGAAACTGTTCGATTGCAACTATCAATCAATTGAGGGTTTACGCGACTGGAATTTATTTCCAGAGCATTGTCGATTTTGTAGGAATGCTCGTTTCGACCATCGAAATTCCAAATGCGAAGAAATATTTCTTTCGAATAGCTTCGTTTCCACGTGTGATTGGCGCCATTTATGGAACCCATATTAAAAAACGAATAGGGCAATTAAAATCGAAGTGAACTTGGTTGCATTAACAAACAAAACGATATCGTAGTTAATTTCGACTTAAATACTTACGAGCAACGAAGAATAGATAAAGTTGAACACAAGGTTGAAATGTTGGCTACATTGCAGATTTGGGTGTAATATCAGCAAACGGCCGTAAGTGCTCTCTTCTTATATGGCATAAGTGGTACTTGACACGTGCTGACAGATTCCCTGTAACCTCTTATATGAATCGTTTAAATGCAGCCATACTCTCGCACGTTCCATCAGCAGCTAATGGCTGATTTGCAAATCCACGGGTTATGGCGTGTAGACCGCCTTAAAGTAGCGGTGTGGGTTTTTGCAGGTCCCACCCAACTACACTTTACAAAAGGAGCTGGTTCGAACGCCGTAAAATGTTGCATATCAATTCTTACCTGAATGTCAACTGGAGTCATGCATCTGGAACAAGTCAGTGATTTGGCATCTTCAACAACGACGTAGCCAGCAAAAGCCTTCTATCCTTTGCCCTCGTAATTATATGACTTTGACGTTCTGGTAGACTAGAATTCGGCTTGTCATTGTCACACTTAGGCCATTGTAATGCCACCAAATGGTTAGTCTTGCTACGAAGCTTTCTGGCTTTTCGCTTGTTATGTACGAGCAAAGGATGTGGTCTCCTCTTCATACCTGTCACTTCTGCAGAACTCGCTGTGATTTCGACCCATCCCAGAAGCATGGTTGCATATATCGCAGTGGCCTATTATGACGACGATGTGTCTTGAGTGTGGGTCTGCTTAGTCGGACTAGGCTGAAGGATGAGTGCCGGTTGAATTTGCATTGTGCAACGGCACATAGTGGCATCTAGTCAATCAATATTGGGTAATCTGATTGTGTCCATTTTTAAACGATGATTTGCTATAGCTATTGGGCTGTTGCTACGAGGGAGGAGAGAACCTAGCGTTCTTCGGCTTTATCTGTCGCATCACATCACAGTGTCGCGGCATTCAAAAATCGCAGTTACAACTCTCACTCCACCGCGAGCATTATGAATTCAACCAACTCCTTCACTGATGTCCCCAATTCTCGCATTCGCTTCGTCGTTGCTTTTCGAACGTACAACTGGTGCAGCAGCTTATGTGTATCAGGCGCATGTAATTCAGACGTCGACAGCATACTTAAGTGAGGTGTGACACTGTAATTTAATACTTACGAAACTGCCATCATAACTAGACATTAATAACCAGCTATTAATCCTTATTATCTGCGTTTACTGAACACTTACTTACTGACTTCGGATATCAGTGTATTTATAGCGTCAAGAATTTTGCGAAATGTGAAGGCTTCATTAAGCGATGGAATCCAAGTGGTTATCACATTTGAATCCATGTCAATTTATAAAGCCAAAGGGTAGGTAGGCAGAGGTGACTAGCGCGAAGGAAATTGTAGCGTACTGCAGTTAGTTAGAGCCTAACTAAGGTCCATTATGCTGTCACTGTCCAGCATGGGAGCCTAGGTTGCTTAAGGGCTAACATTATTATGGAGTCAACCATAAAGTGAACTGACACTTGGATATAGTTTTTCAGGCTCTTAGAAAGATTTGACGCAGCAGTAGACAGGCACTCACTTCAAGAGTTGATCAGTCGCAAGAGTGAGGCCCCCTATTTTAGGCCTCTGCACAACAGCTTGGTTTCGCAAGCTTTACATCGTAGCATAATACTCGTGCTACCGTCTGATTGTCATGTTTTGTAGGCCAATTCGAGCTGAACGTGGGTATCAGAGATTGCTCCAACATTGTCTCTAGCCCCCTCAACAAAAAATATGCCCGATTTCCAGATGAAATAATTACTTCTCAGGCCGGTGACACATGGAGGGCCTCAGCAGTAGTTGCCTTCAATCGATGACGATCACTAAGTACGCTGCTTCCAGTCATCAATGCCAAACTGTCTGACGTCCGCGAAAACTTGATACAGGATGTTCAAACCAGGAGGCTCGGATTCGAAGACTCTCTTTGCTGGACCGTTGTTGTCCATGCGCTCGATGTGGAGTCCAGAGATTTTTGCCGTCCAGACTACATCCACATCTTGGTACAGCTCGTAGAGTTCGTGGTTGGGTCTACGCCTCCACTCACCTTTCTCGCATATATCTGACATAGAATTTTTCTTTCGAAGGTGCCACGAATCGGCTCCGCTTTTCTACTAAGAGTCCAACTTTCGGTTACATATACCAGGACTGGCAAAATAAGGTTTTCGTAGAGCATGATTTAGATCCTTCGGCTTCGGATTTTAGTCCATCGATTAGAGGGCAGCCTTTTGGCGTTGTGGTGGCCGTGGAGTTGTGTTTCTGTGTATCGACTCCTACGCACTTGAACCTCGGCGTCTAGGTTCGAACCCCAGTACGACAAAAATACTTTTCACGGCCCCACCCCTTTCTTGTTACTGACAAGGCTTAAAAAGTATAACTGTCTAGAAAAAGCTTCAGAGATTTTTTCTTGTCCCAAGACTCTTCGAGCTAGACTATTGAGCTGGGAGGTTGCAATAGACCTTTTCTTCAGGCTTAGACGCTTTTTCTACTCCCGCCTTCTAGCCCGGTGCTCCTCTTGCGCTGCTCTAGTTTTTCATTGCAGCGCCTGGTCGATTGCGCGTTTCTTTTGCACACACTCGCCATCATACCACGGGTTTACTATCGGAGGTGCTAGGCAGCCTAAAGTGGTTTCAGCCACTCTTTGATGGCCGAGTGGCAATGCAACCACATATCGTTGGCGTTTATATTCGACGTAGGCATACCAAAAAGTCTCTCACTTAATTGTTCTTCGTAGGCTCTGACAATCTCCGGTGTGCCCAGGCATCCAAAGAAAACTCCTCTTTGTTGGCTGGTGCAGCTTTCTGACAGTCGAGCTATGATTCTTGCTGCTACGAGGAAATGGTCAGAGTCGACGTTTGCCCCCCTGGATGTTCGCACACCCTGGACATTGAATGGGAAATCTGTCTGTTTAAAAAGCACGCCATTTATGCAATCAATCTCTCAGAGGAGCCAGTCTTTTTTTTTTTTTTTGGTTACGTCCAAGGATGTGGCAATCTTCGAAAGATACTAATAGCCCGTGCCATTAGCATGCACGATTCGCAAACCCAAGTTCTCGATTTCGGGAATACGCCTACGTACTAAGCCACACCCTGCACTCTTCTACCACTCTCCCCGCGGAACTGCCGTTAGGTATTACTTCGCGGGGCTGGTTAGCGACTCAAGCTGGATCGACTGTGTTTGCCTGTTCGACTCGCCTTACTCTTTCGAGCCTTCTTAGCTCGATCTGCAAGTTTGAGCTGCTTCTCGGCTGACTCCGTCATATGACCGACTAGGAGCTCCGGTATTGGTAGGTTTATTCTTGTCCCTGCAAATCGTCTGCAGTGGAAAGTCGTGTGTGCTGCGTCTTCTTCAGAGTCCTCACATTCTGGACAAAGGGAAGAGCTATCGTGCCCGAACCTATGAAGATACTTTCGATAGACCTCGTGGCCCGACAGAAACTGCGTAAGGTGGAAGTTGCAGTTTCCGCTTGCTCTCTTTGTCCACGTTTCGATTGTTGGAATCAGTCTGTGAGTCCATCTACCTTTGTTTGAGGTGTCCCTTCTGGCTTGCCACATTGTCATTGAGGCTGCTCTTTCTTCCTTCCTTATCCTGTTTACGCCAGTCTCTGGCCGGTTCGTCGATCGCCTTAGGTAGACCCTATGCATCTCATTTGCGAGAATGTCGATGGGGACCATACCCGCAATCACACAGGCTGCTTCGTCCGAAATTGTCCGGAAGCCGCTGATTGTTCTTATGGCGCAGAGCCTGTATGGTGACGAGAGCTTCTTAGCTGTCTCCTTTATAGAGAGAGCACTCGACCAGACTGGCGCAGCATATAGGAGAATTGAACTTACCACTCTGGAAAGCAGAATCCTTCTTGGGTATCCGGGTCCTCCTATGTTTGGCAGCATACCAGAAAGTGCTGCCTGCATCTTTGAAGCCTTCCTGCTGCAGTATTCGACATGCTTTTTGAAATTAAGTCGGTTGTAGAGCATCACTCCTAGGTATTTCAGTGATTCCTTGGATCTAATTAGCTGGGAGCCAACCCGGAAGTTTGAATATTCCACAGTCTTTCGGCTGGTTATTAAAACAGCCTCTGTCTTGTGGTCAGCCAGTTCAAGGTCGGAAGATTCCAGCCAATTTTTGATCCTGGCGGTTGCTTCGTTTGCGGCGGTTTCCACCTCGTGGATGTGCTTGGCCACCGTTACGACCGCGATGTCGTCAGCAAAGCCGATGACCTTGACTCCATGTGGCAGCTTTAGTCTCAGTACTCCGTCGTACATTAAGTTCCACAGGAGGGGTCCAAGGACTGAACCCTGTGGAACGCCTGTAGAGACGTCGTAGTATTTAGTACCATCGTCAGTCTGGTATCTCAGTTTCCTGTTGGTAAAGTAGCTGACAATAATCCTCTTCAGGTACTGCGGTGTGCTCATCCTATTCAGGGCTCTCATTATGCAGGACCAGTTCGCCGAGTTAAATGCGTTTTTCATATCCAGCGTAACTACGGCACAGTATTTTTTTGTACCGCCCCTCCATCTTGTACCCGTTATGGCTTCACTTGCTATGTCTACCACCTCTTTGATGGCGTCGATGGTGAAGCGCGGCTTCCTAAAGCCGTACTGGTGGTCTGACAGGGCTCCTCGCTCCTCAGCCACGCCGATTAGCCTGCCGTATGTGATGCTCTCCAGGATCTTTCCCGTGGTGTCCAGCAGGCAATTCGGTCGATACGCTGAAGGTTCTCCGGGGGGCTTATTGCCTTTGGGTATTAGTACCAGGTGTTGGAGTTTCCAGCGGTTGGCATCATCGTCGTAAACAGCTCTGGTCTCTTCTCGACAGCTGCTTTGATGGCTTTATTGGGGATGCCGTCGGGGCCAGGCGCTTTTTTCTCGCCTATCCCTTCTAGGAGCCAGTGCAGTCGACGGATTTTTGCCTTTCGGGCTACATCTACATTTTGGTTCCGGGAGCGGTTGTGTCTTCTCGCCCAATCGCCTTCCTCACAGACGTGACGATATATCTGACGTAGAATTTTGAGCCCGGTTGCTCCGACAAACCGAAGTAGCATCGGTTGGCAAGAACGATTGTGCATCCGATCTTCCCTCTGATGACATTAGTGGAGCTTACATTTACCCCGAGGTAGAGAAACTGCCCCACTGTTGCCCTAGGTGGTGTATGGCGGAACGCTTCATGCTCGACAGGGTATATTTCATCTTATCCTCATTGACCTTATGACCAGCTCGTTACGCCTGTTCTTCAATCACAGTGAAAACTTCCACTATTGGGTAGTGTCTTAATTCTTTTCAACACTCCATTGCATTCTCGAGTATTTCCATCCATCCTCCTCCCTGATTCAAACATAAATGGCGCCCAACCACAATTTAACTTAAACAAAAGGATCCCTGTGCAACGAGTAAGCCCTACATTTTTAGTTGTCGTTTGAATAGTCTGTTTGAGGTGCGTTTGGCTTCCAAGAAATCCATTAAAGAAGATCCATTGTTTGGCTGTTCTTTACAATTTTGGGACCTTCATTGGTTTGAACGAATCTTAACTAAAAATACTGTATGTTTAAAAAGCACGCCTTTTATGAAATCAATCACCAGTGGTCGTCATGGAATAGTAGGTGAGACCCTTGAATTAATCCCGAAACGTCGATGGTTCAAGTTCTGGTCCACGTACCACTTTTCATGACTCCGCCTGTTTCAGTTCGGGGTGGACCTGGGCCTCACCGAACAAGCCTCTCCAGCTGGCACGATCTTTAGCAGTTTCGCAAGCCAATATGGTTGAGGTCCTTCTCCAATTTGTGTGCGCCATCAGTTCCGTGGGCGGTTTCGGATCGAAGTCGAAGACTCTTCAGCTTCGAGCAGTGATATCCATGCGCTCCACATGGCCTAGCCATCTTATGCATTGAAGCCGTAGATGCCTGACTGTACAGTTCATGGTTGAATCTTCATCTTTAAAAACCACCAAGGGCTTCTTCATCTGCTCTTGAGATTGTCCAGGCATAGAGCAGGACAGGGATGATCAAGGTCTTATATAATGTTAGTTTGGTCCTTCGAGATAGAGCTCTACTACTTAATTGCCACTTGAGCCCAAAGAAACAGCGATTGGCAGGAGTTAGTCTGCGTTTAATCTCGGTACTGATGTTGTTCGTATTGGCAGCCGATGTAGACAAAATCCTTAGTTACGTCGAAGTTGTAGCTGCCTACGGGACGTCGATGTTGTGCGTCCTTTCTCGATGAGAGCATGTACTTCGTTTTTCCCTCATTCACTGCTGAACTCATTTTCGCCGCCTCTGTTTCAGCACCAGCAAGCTTCATTGACGGCTAGCTGTGTTCGACCAATCACGTCAATGTCGTCCGCGTATGTTGGCAATTGTACGGACTTTTAGAAGATGGTGCCTCTTATGTTGGCGAATTAGATTTCAAGCATGATGTTAAAAAAATCATTGATGACGCTCAGTACCAGGAAGATTCGAAACTGGATCATTGATGTCCTTGTTTCCACCTAATACAGCACGGATAACCTCCATTGCACGAATATCGAAAGAAAGCAGTCCTATACCATTACACAAGCGTCTAGTTAGAAAGAGGAACCGAAAGGGACCCATTATGGCGATATTTTTTCACATTTCTTAATCGCATGAGGGGACTGCTCGTAGTCGTAGTCTTAACCTCAATCGGGCTTCAAATCAAAGTGTGACAACCCTTCGAAGCCCTATACACTTTTACTCCTAGCTCCGGGAATTCTGGTTTAATTTCACTTCACAAATTTGTCCATCGTCTCAGTTAGAGCCTCCTAGCAGTTTATCCTAGCAGCGAAAGGAATAGATTGACAGCAAGAGGAATAAACACTGACATCAGACTTGCCATCACTCACATCATCCACTCGTCCAAACAACAACCAAAAATAAGTACCCACCCGTTGACTGATCACCTCCCATCATCCTTATTCTACTGATCCCAGTTTATGGAAAAAACCGAAAAGCAATTGACAGAAGGAACCCAGCTTGGGTTGATGTGATTTATTCGAACGAAGCTTGAATAAATTTCATGCATCCCCCTCCATCTGGGGACTGTTCTGTGCCATCTTTCCCAAATGAAATCAGTCCCAATGGTTGTTTATAGTCATTTGTCGGTGGGATCGCGATCGCTGATATCGCCTGTTGAAGTGAAGATGGAGCTGGTGGCTCTAATTGGGTCGTAAACAGTGAATAAGCAGGAGGACAGGTGCGATGCACTCGCATCTCGCTCGGCTTTCAAGACTTTGCGAGTTATTAGTTCGCCTGGGATCAGTCGTAAATTTTGCAGACGTTTGCGGGGTTTGCTGGTGAAGATGGCTCACTAATTTTATTCACCGGAAATAATTAAAAGTCACTGAGTCACGCTTGTGGTGTGAGGAGGAGATTGTTGCTCACTTGGGGTTTCTTTTTATGGGAGGGAGGAAAGTGTTATTTTTACTCTCAAAGTTGGCATGCATGCTCGTCTTTAAGAGGCCCAATGAGTCGCGACTTGGTGAACTCAAGATGAGTTGCAGGCCACTGCTTAAACATCGTTGACTGCCACACCACCTCCATTACTCCAACTTTTTCGTGATTCGATTCGACACCATCAAGCCTGCCGACGACAATTTTTGATCCCTTTCTCAGCTCAACGTGCTCAAAGTGAGACTTGCTTCTGCTCCATGTTTCCTTAAAAACCAAAGCCGTCCATCAAAGCGTCATGATGTTTGTGGAGCTCTATCTCCTAAATGGCTGCACGGATTTTGGTGAAACTTGATATACAGACTACCCATGTTCTGGAGTAGGACATAGGCTCCACCTCCAACTCGAACAAAACACGCTGCTACTATAGTTCAAGACATAAGCTACCTTTACTTAGAAAAAACCTCACCGCTCTGCAAAGCAAAAACTCAGAATGCCTGTAATCAAGCAACGTGTTGTTATTCATCTTACCGCGAAGCCGCAGAAGTCGAAGTCCAATGCGGTCGAGGTCACCGGCACATCCAATCGTTGTTTATGGAAGGCAACTACTTGTAAGATGCTCACAATAGAAATGAGTGTGAAACAAAACCCCAATCTTGGCGTGGAAATAAATGAAATTATTAATTCGAGTTCACCTCTGCGGGCGTTGGTGTTGAGTGCCTGTTACGCTTTTCACACGGACGAAGGGAATTGCAATGTTCGCGGAACTTTCTCTCACGTTAGATGATGTCAGGAAGTTAGGTGCTCGGAGCGGTTATCAAATCCACGACCACTCGTGATGATGCTGAGTGCACCGCTGTGCCGGAGACGTCCGAGTAACACTCGAAAGTGTTACCTTCACATGTCGTCCGTATCACAGCGACATGATCGGACGCAATTCACTTTTTTCCGTGGCATGACTGGAATTACATGGATTCAATGTTCATGTTGGATTTGTACCGTAGAATGCCAGAGTGCGAGAAGTGAATCCATTTCAAATTCCAGAGTCTCGCATTTTTTCAAATTCCATGAGAGGTGTATAAGAATGTGAAATGTGGTTCGTGGTTTCAACACAGGCAATGTCCAACACAGATTCTTATAAGACCATCGGATTGTTTAAGCCGTGCTGTGTGATGGATGAGGAGTGCTCCGTTCGCAACGCAGTAGAAGGTGTATGACCAACTTAGGTCAGGTGTCCACCATCACTGGATTCTTGCCCTGATGTTCTCTATGTGACTAAGTGAATCGATGTGACTAAGTCAGTGTAATCGACATATCATTGCTGTCCAGACTTCAGCTCGTAAGATTGTGTGCGGTGTGCCTTCTGCTCCTTCCGTCAGAGACATCATTTTTTGCTTTCAACATGCTCTGACTGTTCATGTCCGTGTCCGCTACAGAGGGGCTCCATTGTATAGTAGTTTAAATACACGAATAGCTATCGGCCTATCCATGTCCGTAATGAGAGGAGTCCCTTATAGAGGGCTGTCCGTAAAGTGAAGTTTCACTGCCATGGGTTATGATGAACACCGCAGTGAGTCACTTTCTGAACTGATACTCCCGTAGTTGACTCGAGCTGCATTCAAATACTCGATCGGTCCAATTTCAGGACCTTGAGAGTCCAGTCCATTGAACCTGCATTGAGACACTACTTATTGCTAAAAGTCATCTCCTCGTATTACAGTGCATTGAGATGAAAAGTAATGTTGCATCGAAGACGGGTGAAGATGTGTGACGCCGCAGATGTCTACTCTTTCATTCAATTCTCTGACTACCAAATCACTGTACCGTCTTTCTGCAGGAACTGTAGCCATAAAGGAAGCTCTGTCTTGGTTAAAAAAGCAATGCAAGACACAGATCATCGTCATCTACTCTGGCAGCGAGACAAAGATTAAATCTTTCCTGAAACCAAAAACTTCCCTGAATTGCAGCCTATCTCTCAACGAGATGATCTAGTATTTGCCACGACACTGTGGACATTCCAGAGAATTGTAAAGCGGACGAACTTGCTAGAAAGGGCACCAGTTCCGTACTCTCTCCAGACGGAGATTGCCATCCGTGCCCATTGCTACATCTACTGAAACTTGAGACCCTTTCTCATACAAATCGTACTGGCAGAGGATGCTTCATCATGAATCAATTATGGCCCACTTTCGATCCAAGAACCCTCACTCAGCCTGATCAGAATGATTAGGCCGCGTTTCAGAACTCATTTTGGCGTTGTTGGGCTTTCCCTAAAATGACTTCTGCAGACGTTGCTGAGACGGGGAGGAGGAAGAAACTATTGTCCGCCTTCTGTGCAATTGCAGTGCTCTCTCATCTCGTCGAACAAGTCTCCTAGACCAACGTGGTGGAACTTAGTGGAATTAATGCCAGTCATCCTCACCGGATTATGAGAAGCGCCTGGTTTGCGGAATGGAATCGATTAGAGCCGCGTGGTACCATAATGGAACTACTCTCTCTCTCATTCAGTAGTCAGCCACTACATCCTAACCTAGCTCTTGCAATACGAATTCGGCGTCCATTTGTTGGTCAAAATCGTACAGAAAGGAGAATATTCAACGTCAACCACATAGGTGGATCCACATCAATAGTCTAGTCAAGGGCTGTGTGGATTCATGGGTGTACCTCACCCCACTTTGAAAAGAACAATATTTGTCCTCCATTTAATGTATTATAACAGGGTTGACGTGGCGTCACAAGTGGAATGGACCTCAACCAACTTGATGCGCGGAATAAAAAGACGCACTTGAGAGTCTTGTTGTTTGAGATTTGAGACCTCAATCTAACATTTGCCCAAGGAATGCTTTAATTTTAGCTTAGCTTTAATTCCTAAAATAGTAAAGAAAGATAAAACACACACAATTTGCATATGGCAGTTCCATTTCTTGCAAATCTGTTCGATTATAGGCAGCTCACGCGTGATTCGTGGCATGTGTCATATTAAACCATGTTCAGTTAGCATTGCCATTCGTCGGAATAGATCCATGATCCCCTCATGCTACGACTAAAGCCAGGCAACGCTCACAAATTATTTGCACTCCACAAGGATCTTGGTATCAAGCCTTTCAAAATAGAATTCATGAAATAACTAACGCAGAGCGACTTGCCACAGCGTCTCTCGAGGAGTTGGCTTAGAAAAGCTAAGGGAAGATCATCATTTTTATAGAGAATGTATTTTCAGCGACGAATGGCTTGGCTTGCACCTGGAAAAATGCAATCCATCAAAGATTATCGTGAGATGTTACCGTAAGTGTCGCCATCTATCTTTCATGACATTTCAACTTTTCCTTACGTGCAAGACGGCGCGCGGTGTTTCAGCAAACGAGTCGATGGACCACACGGCTAGATCGTGCGATTTGAAGCCTTTAGACTGTTTTTTTATAAGGAAAGATCAAATCGTTCGTTTTGCCTATAGTCGCAAAATTACACTTGCTATTAGAGGGATACCGTCAAATATGCTCCAAAAAGGGATCTCAATTTGAAGTCTCGGTATGGATCAATGCGTCGTGGTCAACATTCCCATGAAATAATCGTTGACAAAAAGACAAACATTGATTAATGAACGTGAATAAAAATTGTTATGCAATTTTGCAATTTTTCAGTGCTTTTTGTTGACAATTAAAAACCAATTGCAAAGTCCTTTGATTGTTGCTTACTGCTGTACAGTAGAGACGGAGAACTGTATCAAGCAAGGCATGTCATTTCTGGCATCAAGTCCACAAGAGAAAACATTTATAAAAAATCTAGGCCAATCCCAGAGCAAATAGTTGCCACTTCATTGACCGCACCTAAAAAGTTACACACCTCCAAGCCACCTTGTGTACTTTGATTAATTAATTTTCAAAATATGTTCTGATTGATTATCATTCTAATCGCAATTTGTTCACGCCTCAGGTGACTACATTCAATTCAATTCAATTTGTTATTAAAATATATCAAAAGTACATTAAGATACATATCGCTTATAACACTTGGATTTAATCGATTCGAAAAATAAATAACAAAACTTAATATTAAATGCATATTTAAGTTAAAACGATATGGAATTTATATTTGTATGTATAAATCTGCAAATAAAACAATTGTTCAGGATTTAAGGATTTAGAATAGTTCTGATTGTGTTTGGAAGAGAGTGCCACAGTTTTATCGGAAAAATAGACAATAGACGTGACGAATTTAAATAGTGATGGCGTGGTGGAATCAAACACTGTTCTGTGGGACCGAGCAAAATTAAGGTTTTCATATAAGTACACATGAGTCTTAATCATTATGATTCTATGTACAAAATACAAATTCTGGCATTCTATGAAATGTTATAGAGTGGTGATCAATACTTCGTAGGAAAGATAAGATTGGTTTACAGTGTCATTAAACACTACTTGAAGTCTGCGAAGCGATATAAAGTCAGTATACAAACTCAGGCATAATTAGAATCAGAAATAAGACTTGCTGTCTTGGAGATATCCAACGTTTACCTCCCTTTTCGTCCCGTATCTGTGAATATGTGTGAGCTCTTGCGAACAGCCGATACCCTTCCCCAACCGTAGCAGTGAATGAATCAGAGTTTTTATTTGAAAATTCGGTGGTGTTTGGTGTTATTTTCAACACAGTAATGAGGGCAACGAACAAAGCGTATGTTCATAAAGCAGATACATTTAACTCCCATTTTGTGGGAATTACTGTCTGATGCACTAGGGTAAAATGAATGAATACACTACTTAATGTATTTATTTTTGTACATATTCACACGAAGGTACTAAAAATAAGTTAAATCCAAATTTTGACAATCATTTTTATGAGAATATATCTGCTCTTAAAAATATGAGTCAACTTTCGAACACCCTCCGAACACCTTTCGAACTCCGAACAATCTGCCGCCATTTTTCCACTAAAATCGACGAATCTGCCGCCATATTGTGATTGATCCAGCCTCGGCCCAAGCCTTTGTGCAAGCCCTACGTTTAGCGCCAAAGTTTTGGCAGTTCAATTGCAGGCTAACTTTTCTGGTCTAAGCTTTAGCAAATGTTGTGTTATATCATTCAAGCTGCTCAAACCTTTCTGTAATTGATCAAATCCTTGTTTCGCTTCTAACATTCATCAGCATAAAGCATTTTTTAACGACGAGATAGGTATTTCAGGACTACTAGCAATACGCTCAGTGAATTGAACGTAATCGTTTAATGTTTCGTCTTAACGGATTTATGACGTAGATATGCAGTTTCAAATGGTCTGAGTTTTTGACTCTGAGTTGGAGCACGAGAAGGAAGACCGAGGCTCGAGTATAAAAGCAAAGTCATCGAGCTAAATGTCAGCTTGGTCTTGACTGGTTGTCTGTATGGTCTCCTTGGCTTAATTTCCGGTACGAAGACAATTTTAACAGCCCATTCTCTTTCATGTCACTGAACTCTGCCTTAGGCGGACAGTGAGGGCAACAAAGATCAGTAGGCTTTGGAAGAATGTGCCTGTTCAAGGGAGCCGAACGATATCGGAGGTTTCCCTGTTTCACTATGACGAGTATACACACGTTGTTCGGTCCCGGAACCGAAACAATACATTACTTCTCCGTTAATGTAGTCAACTGATTGCGTTCCTGTGCAAGTTGTCAGACTTTGGAGGATGAGGGAAATTGCTAGCGCTTTGCTGGTACCTGAGCGATTACTGCCAACTAAAACTATTGTGTGTGGTTTGAATTAGTTTGTGTTCGTGTATCAGTCTGAAGGTTGCACGCGAAACTCGCAGGAATCGAAAATAAAGGGTGAGAGGGTACCTTGCGAATGCTTCCAATTTGACTTAGCTTGAGCTCGAAGAAGTATTCTTTTCTATTTTGAGCACATCCGCACACGCTGCAATTGCATTTTTGTGGCTTAAATGTTCCCTTGGTCGGACCAAAACCACGAACTCGCCTGGTTGGCGGAGGGTCAAGTGGCCTGGAGATCTCTCGTCCGTGCTTTGTTTCCGCTACCCCTTTAGTGGACGATATTCTGATGAAGTTCCGAAAATGACCGTTCAGCTGAAAAATGATGCACCGTCGGCTCTACTGTGGAGCTACTGCGCATTGGGCACCAAAGCCTATGTCTTCCACACTCGCGACTTAAGAGTCATCGCTTCGTAATCGCCTTGCACCCATCACCCCCAGCCGCCATCTACCAAGCCCCGACCAGAGAGTCATAAAACACAGCCATCCACTCTAATCACCACTTGAATAAGAATAAAGGGTTGTAAAGACGGCCATAACATCCATCACATCTCGGCGCATATTCATATACTAACAGCGATCAAAACTCGACGACGATGACAGAATGAACCCTCACACCTTCCTCAGCAAAGATACACAATCTGCCGTTGGCGCACCTTTCACGTCGCGATCGTGACTGCTGCCACTTCGAAAGACCACAACAAAGCTATCTATTTAGCCGAATAATCGACTATTAGCTCTGCTCGACTGCCTCAATGGATACATTGTTTCAGGTGCGAATGATAGTCGCTTTGAGTTACAGACATTCGTTGCCGCAAAACGCAAACGCAAACGCAAACTCAGCCAACCGATGGCCACCGGCACGAATCCATTGTGAGTGAGTTCCAAAATTTGTTGCCGAAATGAGGAAAACAAAAGAAACCTGACGCTGACAGAGAAACGTTCTCTCGTGACAGCGCTGCAGCCTCCGATTGACTAGAAGATTCTGGCGTGACCGGAGCGAGACCTCACGCAAGCCAACCATGAAACTTTCGCAAACTTTCTCAAGTTTCAAGCTGCACTGAAGACGACCGACCCACACGGCCCTGAGCAACCATGTCATGACGGTCGTAAGTCGTAACCCAATCACCTTCTCAAGCTTCGCTTCAAATCAAATCAAATCTCATCTGAACCTCCCGAGGTCTGAGAGAAACTTCTAACAAGCGCCCATCACACATCGCATCCGGCGTGACCTTCGACTAGAACCTCGTTAGATTGAGAAGCGATTGGCTTGCGTCATCCCGTGGCTTTCCACTTTTTCGAATTAGCATTATTCCGTGTGCAGTCGAGCGGAAGCCTGCGGTGGGTGCATGCAACGAAGACACTACTCGCACATTCCACAACCGAACACGAAAAACAACGCTCGTAGCACGGCTCATTACCTGCGGATTGTTGCGTTTTGCTCACCGCCATTGTGTGCGTGTGTGGGGCCGAGACTCTCACAAGGCTTCACAACCGGTCACTTACTCAGATCAGAAGAACCTCGGACTTTCGGTTTTGTTTTTGCGGATGATCTCGCGACGAAACCAATCTTTTCACGATCAGTTTAAAGGACGGCCTTGGACACAGATCGAGAGGCGAGCAGGCAAACGACAAGAGCAAAACAAAAACCGAAAAAAAAGAGAAAGGCTCCAGTTTGGCGAAGGCAATGACATGGGAAGCGCTACGTGGACCACGACCTGAGACGTGCGACGAGTGCTAAATGCGATCGTAAGACGATCGTCAGACGAGACGCACCGAAGGTTGCACGCGGGATAGGTCAAGTAGCAAGGACAAGTGGCCCAGGGCTGGACGAGCGAAAGGAAATCCAGCCAGCCTGCCAGCCGCAGACAATGGGATTATCGATCGAACAGTACGCCTCCGTCCTTGTTGCCGAACGGCGATCAAAACAACCCTCGATCCAGTTTCCAGTTTTCATCAAAAAAACAAATCAGATAAAAACGAAAACCACTTCACGCCCCAAGGTCCGGAGCTGTCTGTCTCTTGTGGTCGCAAAGTCAGCAGCCAGAGCTAATCAACACGTCTGACGGACAATTATCCTCAATCCCCATGCGTGCTCGACGGCGCAACAATTCTAAGCGACATTGTGGTCCGACTGGTATTCAAATCTGGGCCCCGCTCTCTGGACTGAGGATTCCGGGCACACATGCTCGAGCTAATGTGATTTATTTCGATTTCCCGCAGAACGCTTTTCCCCACACGAACGGCGTGAGTCGCATGCCGGCGCGACAGCTGGGAACTGCGAGGTTAGCCATGTTGCATGTGTCGTCGTATTTTGAGGTTAAGTGTTTTATTCATGAATCTATCATTTCTACCGGGTCAATGCAGGCAAGCTTACGTCGGAGATGCTCTACAGCTCCGGGGGCCACCTGAATCGTGAGACAATGGAAACATGTACAAGATCACGGTCGTCTACTTGTTTGGTTGTTTATTCGCTCCCCCCCCCCCTCCCTCACACACCATTCTCCACACACTCGCTGGAGGAAGTCAGATGGAATAAGCCGCTTCAATGCAGCCCCACTGGCCCGGTTATTACATCATGGAGCTGAATAATTGATTAATGGCTTTTGAATAATTAAATTGCGTTTAATTTATTTTACATTAGCCACAGCTGCGTGAGGGGGAGGGGGGTGGACTCCGATGTATACTGTTCCACTGATGTTCAATTATAAATGAAGACTTGAAGTGTTTGTGACGTTTTGACGACGGTATGCCGTCGTAGTGGTGGTTGATGCACACCCCTTCACTTCGCGAACGGCGTCGCATTAAAACGAACGACTCGTCGATAAAGATCTTAACAGCGGTGGTTTATGCCGTGGCTGTGAGGGTTCGCAAGCACTTGAGCGGCCAGTTTTATATTCCAACTGGTTCCGTGGATTCGAAGAATCGCCTTGAGGATAATGATTTTTGCTTTTGAAACGACTGCGTTGAGTTGCCTGTGAGGGGCTCACTTCAGCTGGGACTTATCGATTGATTCACTTCAATTAAGTTGAATTAATGCGGGGTTACGCATTTCAACAGCAGAGGCTGACATATGGTGGACCACACACAAACTGAGGAAAGGAACTTTGGAGGACTCCACTGATGCACTCCAAGCGAATTAATTTTATTAAATGAAGTAGACTGCGTCCCTCGATTGTTGAGAAGCCTCCTCAATGCAGAGTCGCACTGATACAGAAGAATATTCGGATGTTTTGATGGACTTTGTATAAAAGTAAGCTTGCTCAGCACTCTTGCAACCCATGGAAGGTCTGGTGAAAGAGTTGTCGCTGCCTTCCATCGTTGGTGATCCTGGACATGCTGCTTCCACTAATCAAGACCAAGCTGTCGCGAGAACTTGGTCTTTGTCCCGGGGATTGGATAATCCACTGCTTCTCAAAACGGGAGGCTCGGATTCGAAGACCCTCTTAGCTGAAGCTCCACGTGGCCGAGGCGGTCCCGTTGACGCATTTTTGCCTTCCGGACTACTTTCAGATGTTGGTACAGCTCCTAGAGTTCGCGGTAGTGTCCTCCTCCATTCACTTTCCTCGCAGACTGGGCGGAACATATGGCCGAACTAAGAACCATGGGGTTCTGCAAGGAGGACTGACAAAATAGTTTGAGTTTTGGAGAGCATGCGTTTGTTACTTTGAGTCAGGAGCCAGTTGTGCCGCCGAACTGACGTAACACGGGTTCCCAAGGACGATTCTATGTCGAATGTCCTCTTGTCACTTGCAGTTGACGTTCGTCCCGATGTGGACAAATTCCTTCATTACCTCGAAATTTTAACTGTTGATCGTGATATTTTGTCACAGGTGGTGTTTGACGGAACGACTCTTGCTCGACAGCATTTCTTTTATCCTCGTTGACCAGCCCATTTCGGCTGGGAAAGTTTCTACCGCGTCACGTTGGGAACGGCCGATGATGGCGATGTCATCTGCGTAAGACAACAATTGTACTGACTTATAGAGATACCTCTTTTGAAGCAGATGGCAAGATGACGAAAAGTAGATCCCTTTCGAGAAGCGTACAAGGTCGTAGTCGAATAGCGGTGAGTCGGCGCAGACGGTGTCTAAGCCAGGATTGACGGCTAGGAAGGCCTTGCTGTGTGCTTGGTGGAATTGCCAGGAAATCATCTACTATGAGCAGATCTTTCTTCTTTGTTTGGCGTTACAGTCCAGGGTGGACCTGTGTCTCAACCAACAAGCCTCTCCAGCCAGCACGATCTTTCGCCAGCTGCCTCCAGTTGTGCACACAAAGTTGGTTGAGGTCCTTCTCCACTTGTGTGCGCCATCTCGTTTTAGGACACCCTCTTTTGCGTTGTCCTAATGGCTCGGAATCGAAGACTCTTCGGGCCGGAGCTGTCCTGTCAATCCGCTCTACGTGACCTAGCCATCTTAAGCGTTGGATCCGAAGACGCTTAACTAGGTGCATGCCCCTGTACAGCCCGCACAGTTCGTGGTTGAATCTCCTCCTCCAGACGCCATCAATACAAACAGGACCAAAACTTTTCTCTCAAAACGACCAAGATCTTCTTCATCCGCTCTCAATAGCGTCCATGTCTCTGCGCCATAGAGCAGGACAGGGATAATTAGAGTGTTATATAAAGTCAACTTGGTGTTTCGGGAGATGGATCTGTTTCTCATCTGCCTCTTCAGCCCAAAGAAACAGCGATTGGCAAGAGTAATTCTGCGCTTGATCTCGGTACTAGTATTATTGTCCCTGTTTACTGCAGAGCAGAGGTAGACGAAGTCCTTGACTACCTCAAAGTTTCAGATTTGCAGATCTGCTATCGCAAAACTTTTAATTCAGACCTATTTTGTCAACAATTGGACCGTCTGAAGGAAACAATCTTTCAGTAGCGACCAGGAGAAAACTCGTATTCCTCAGGACTCAGGACAACGCCAGGCCACAAAATAGGTCACCAGAAACTCCGGAAGCTTGGTTGGGAGGTTCTCATGCATCCACTTTACAGACCGGACCTAGCACCAAGTGATTACTACCTGTTCGTGTCCATGACGATCTGATGCCGTTTTCAACTTTATGCTGGATACGTGTGCTCACCTGAAATCGGTTGTGAACAATCCAATCGGTAAATGGATTTCCACAATAGACCAGATCACACTACAGCCGATCCTCGATAAGACTCAAGAAATTCAAGACAGATACAGACAACCACCATGACTTTTTCAACACCGTTCAGAAGAAGATCGTGCAGAGCTCACGCGGCAACGCTAGAGGCACATTGCTGGCGTATGCGGACGCCATTGACGTTTTGGAATAGAACACAACGAACAGCCCATGACGCGATTGCTGACGTTATGACGGTGATGGTTAAAGTGGGTCTGAATGTTAACGAGGGAAAAAGGAAGTATATCCTCTTCTCAAGGACGTACAACATCGACGTCTTGGACAGAGTGGCACAATTTGCAGCTACACGACATAGAAGCTTGAACAATCTCTAAAGCGGCATCTGGAAGAGAAGAATCAAACACGTTCAGACGACATGGGCCCAACTAGACGTCTACGGATCTAAGGTGGTCTCCTAAGGTGGACTCCTAAGGTGCCTGGGTCATGTAGATTGCATGGAGAACGTAGCTCATGCCCGAAGAGTCTTCGACTGTCTGACAACGCCATAGGGGACGACCGCGGCGCGACTGGGAAGAAAGCCCACACATCATCGTATTTTAGTGTCTTAAAGCCAAAATTGCTATTTGGCTTTGAATACTCACATCACTCCAACCATAGTACTCCTAAGTCATCTTAAACAGTTGAGCGAACACAAATAAATGATACACTGTAACCCATAAAAACCACTCTGATCTGTTTCGTTAAGTTTCGTTCATATTTGCTGGCTCACGCCGGAGTGACATCAATTGCTCTCTAAGTGCGTTATTGATTTGCTGTTCGAATTTTGCTCACGTCTCCAAAAAAACAATTGAAATTCGACGATGCTTCCGTATACTTCTCTAGCTTCCCAAAGGACTACCTTCGCTGCATATTTAAACACAAGAAGTCTGAGTAATGGGCCTCATTTTGATTGGTTTAAGCAAATAAACACAACTGCCACATGACACTCCAAATAACGTGGATGCGTTAGTGGGTCACATTTGCGCGACACTGACCAATGTTGTCTGACTGACGGTATTGCCTGCTTCAAATGAATGCTGAAGACATGATGAACACCACAAGTTACACGTCCGGTGACGCAAAACGCTTTGCCACGTGACGAATTTCTCGAATTTGTGTTTTCAGTAAATTGACACTTAAACCAGTCGCGGGGACCTGAACAACTGGCTAGGAAGGACCAACGAGGTCCAGGTGCAACTCAACACCTGGTGAGATCCCATACATATCGAAAGCGTCACGCGAACCATACCCATCGACACACAAATCCAGGAAGCATCCTCCGTGAGGCCGTCCACAGTGCACACAGCGACCTCCTGACTTTCACAGTGCCAGCCACGAATGGCTCATTTCCACGCATGCACATCACATTTGACAACCAACTGTGATCCCACAGACAGCTCATTTGAACAGTCAGCATTACACAAGCCATCCGCGCGCCGGCGCGGCGTCTGAGAATTACTCGTACAATAATTTCGACGACCAATCATCGAAAGCCATTTTAATTTTAGGTCTTCGCTGCTTGGGTGAAAGTTGAAGGCACGTAAGCCGTCAGACCCCTGCGCCGGGTGATTTATTTCAACTCCGTCATCTTTGACAGGGCCTCGTCGAAACGCCGTCCTAATGGCGCCGATTTGTCTGAAAGCACTTCCGTTTATGTGCGCGCATTATGCGCCGCGAAACGAGGTCAGCTCCCAATTGAGTCATCAGTCATTTTCCTGCCCTCCGCCAACGCTGACGCCGACACCGAAGCCAATCGCTTAAATTGTCACAATGTCGCGTAATTTTAAGCAATCGACATCCATCACGCACCGAAGTGACAAGCCCCACGACTCGAGTTCACAAATGTGCCGGGGCCTGAAGGTCACGTTGCGTAACGCACTGCAATTGTGGGAAACTGACAGCACTCCTCTGGGCAGCGGAGGAAAAATTACCCACTCGGGACCAGCCGCGGTTGGATAATCAAGCCAAATGCGGCGACAGAGCACCACGGTGGGTTTCCTTTTCGATACCCGTTTGCCCATTTGGCAGCAACTCACACAGCGCCTGCATCCAGGGGGCTTCGCCGACTCCGCAGATGTTGCAAGATGCATCCGTGGCCGCTCGCCAGAGATTCCTATCGCTTATCGCATCGCGGAGGTGTGGCCCATGGGGCTACTTTAGAACCGGGTTACCGGGCGCAGGCACTTCCATCACAGCCGCTCAAAGGTCTGGAAAAAGTCATCACATCGCCACGGGGCGGGTGGCCGCGCGAGGACTGCGCACAGAGAAGAGATTCAGATCGGCGAGGATGACTGAGCGGCATTGTGGCCCCGTCTAGCTGCCTGTCTGGCTGCCACAGCCGCCACTCGAAATTGATGATTCACGAAACAAGTTATGCTTGATGATGGTGATTATGTTTGAGTAGCGATTACTTCCATGCCGTCGCACCGTCGCCGCCGCCGCTCTGACAGGTTCTCATCAAAAACTCGAATTACGGCGGAACGTTAAAAAAATTAGTTAGTTGCGCCTGGCCTCGGGCGGATTATGTGCTAATGGGTGCGAGGGTTTCGTTTTCATATTTCGTCGAAATCGAAATTGGTTTCACCTTTGGAGCGAAATGTTTGAAGGATTGATGATGGCAGCTTAAGTGATGGTGCGGGATGGGCTGCCTTGCCGAGATTTCACATCCGTCCGGCGTCATGTTCTCGGTAGCATGGGCGGATAATGAGCGATTGATTTGGGTCGTGAATTGATGCTGTCGCCCGCGGTGGGTCGGGCACTCGTCGAGAGGGCATTTCTGGCTTTTAACAAAATTTTCGAATGCCAAATTGACGCGCAGTCTGGACGTTAAGAGCGATGGCCCATGAGGCAAATGCTTGTCTAACGACTTTGTGGTTGCCAGCGCAATCGGTTGGGCAATCATCGGTGCTCCTCTTCGTGGTTAGCTGGAGAAGGGAACACTTGAGTTAGTGCTTCGATGGATAATTGGGTGGGAGGCAGCTGCCTGCAAGCAAGTTGTGCGCCGCTTTCAAGGGAATTCGGCACAAGTTGGTTGTGAAGAAGTTCATCTTCGATTTATGCTTTTTGTCGCAAACTTTAATTGATGCTTTTGCGGTGGTCACCTCAACACAATCCTTGGTGTTGCATTCAAAAAGAAGTGAACAAGTCGTACGACACTCTTCGGGCGCCATTTTCAAAGAAGTTCGACGGAAGTTGACCTCTAAAACCATGCCTTGCTGAGGAGACTGTCTGTCACGCTTTCACGATGGTTTTCAGACAAATCCTTAGTGTGGCGCCCTAGTAAAAACCACTCGTCGGGCGCCATTTTCAATGAAATTCTACGGAAGTTCATCTCCAAGACTTAACCATGCTGAGGGGAAGGTTTATTTTCGACTTATGCGCTGTCTGTCATGTCGCGATGTTTTTCAGATCAATCCTTCGTGTGGCGCCCTAGAAGAAACCACTCGTTGGGCGCCATTTTTTGAGAAAATATGAAAAAAGTTAGCTTCAGTGGCTTTGTCATGCAGATAGGAAGGATCAACCTCTTAAGCAATGATTTTCAGGTGCCGCTCAGAACAATTTAAAATCAGCGCCCCAAAGAATTTTTCGTTGGGCGCCATTTTTAAGAAAATAAAGAAGGTGACTGCAGTGGCTTCGTAATTCTGACGGAAAGCATCAGCTATTTAAGCAATGCTTTTTAAGTGCCTACCAAAACAATTTAAAATCTTTAGTGCGCCGCCCAAAAGAAAATCACTCGTTGGGCGCCATTTTTTGAAAAAAATAGGAATGGTGGTGGCTTCATTGGCTTTGTTGTGCTAATGGGAAGGATCAACTTTCTAAGCAGTGCTTTTCAGGTACTTGCCAGAACAATTTAAAGCCCTTCGTGTGACGCCCAAGAAAAAATCACTCGTTGGGCGCCACTTTTTTTTAACGTCCTCTGCTGCGCTGTCCCAAAGGCTTGGATGGGCCCTCCTAGTCTTCCTGAAATTGAGGATGACCACATTCATAGCATCTGTGAAATGAGACTTATCCAGTAACACGCAGCTGCGAAGCAACTTGACGCGTGGCAAGAATCACAACATCGTTGCCGTCTCAATTTACGTTCTCCTCTCGAGCTGACAAACGGAGATAGTTCCCTCATCCCCACAATCCATATTACATGCGCCACAACATGCATGCAACCCAAAGCGACGTGGTCCTCAAGTCACCACCACCCACCACACAGACCCTACCTCAGGCTCTTTTGCAAATATGACTGCCCCCAGAAGGTCACTGCAAGCCACACTCACTTTCTATAGCCCATATACTTCTAGAATCCACACCGACCTCTAATAAACACCAATTGTTGGGTCTACCAAGCCTCTGCCTCCGGCAATTAAACTAATTGCAGGGCAGACGCGTGGCTTCACTTTATCAAGTCGTCGGCTCGGTTCTCGCCGGCTCACATATGAGCTAACCACCACGTACCGGGGAGGCAATTCTCTTCCATTGAAAACCGCAATAAATCTCGGCTTCCCATTCTTGCACTCTTGCGCATATAGCGGTAATTGTCTTTGTCCGATTGCACATGGCACATGGCGGCCACTCGCGGGATGGGGGTATTCTGCGCCGCCAGTCCCCGGGCAAAGAAGACTAATTGATGGGGGAATAATCAAGTTAATAGATTCTTCGCTGGAACTGGTCAGCATTTCTTCGTGAAAAACGACAATTCATCGCAACCAATGCGGACGACATTCCAGCAGCTGATTGACGTCTCGGCTGAGGTCATCATCGCAGAATGCAGTGGGAGTTCGATTTGAAATTCAAATCCCCAGCAAATTCCAGCAATTAGTGAAGAGTCGTTCGCCGGGTAATTGGTTGGGTTTCCGCTTTCCGCGCACTTGTGGGTGACATTCGTGGCGACGGCGGTTGACATCACTGCGCTTCGTGGCAAGCGAGCCATGGCGAACGGGAGGAATTCGGTGTTAATGTGCCACAGGCGGCGGTAATGGAACTTGACGATTGTGTCTTTGTTTCTCGCGATGTCTGATGGCATTATTTATGTGATTTTTGTGCAAACATTTGCTCCATTGACAAGCCTCGGTGGTTGACTAATCGGTTGTCATGCGATCCGCGAAGCTTGTGCATTGTTGTCAAGGTTGCCTGTGGCAGTGGCGTGTAATTGAGTTTTGTGTTCTTGAAGAATTCCCCCTCAATTGGCTCACAAGGTGAATCTGGGCAAGGTGACGATGAAGTCAGCTCCGCCATTGTTGCCGATTCAATTTGATTGATAGGGAAATAGTCACGAAGAAGAATGACGAGTCATTTCGTGTGCGGGTGTACTCCATGTGAGCGTGGTCATCAACAAATGTGTTCAGCGTGCTACCACGGCGACTGTTCGTGTCTTGTCAACAATTTTGTGCCTGTTTGTGGTTTAAGCTCCGCGACCTGAAGTGAAGCCAAATAAGGCCGAATTCCAAATTTGAATTTAATTCGAAATGTTGCCTGGAAACAAAAACGTGCGCAATTCGTGAACCAGCCAATCATTGTTAGCTCTAAACTCACAGGCACTCGGTTTGTAGCTTGTAGCTCCAGAAAGCTTCAGGATGAGCCCGGCGAAGCATATGTTCTCCAAGATCCAACCACGAGACCCATGGAGGGTCTGAGCATAAGATGCTTACGGGCTTCCATTATTGACGCACATTGCTTCAGACTATCGTACATTGACGCGATCATTTGGTTTAGTCATCACCTCCTTCACGAACCAGGAGGCTTAGATTTGAAAATCCTCTTAGCTGGGACATTGTTTTTCTAACAGGAGTCATTGTAGAGCTCATAAAGTTTGCAGATCCCCAGAGCATTCATCTTCCAAATATCTGAAGACTGAATTGTTGCGTACAGTGCAACGTTGTTGATGGCTCCCAACCTAGCAGGATACCATCAATGATCCTCATGGACCGCCAAGACTCTTATCAGCGTCATCACTGGGCCCTGGACCATTGGAACTCACGCTTTAAGCTTGGATCTGCTCTACAGTGGATTCAGCAGAAGCAGCAGAGACGAAGAAGAGGGTTAAACCAGTGTGCGCCTGCAACGCCCTCTGCTCCCGAAGGAAATGTCACCTTCGTCGGTAACCTGGCAGCATTAGTATCAGCCAACAACCAGTCTGGCTGTTGATTATAAAGCTAACAACGTACCTACGGAAAAAAATACAACTGTTGTGGAAGAGTTACAATTTTTTCTTCAGTCACACAAAACATCCTGTGGTAACCTTGCAATAAGTTCTTAGGGAAATGTGCTTATCTCCGAACAGACCAGATATTCTTGAAAGAGCACATCTTTTCCGTTTAAGGCAACGGAAACGTATCAGAGAATAATACATCAATTCCAAAAATGTAAATGCTTTCAACCGCATCATTATTACTTTTAGCGAATCGCCACGTGCATCCAAGAAAACGAAAAGGCAGACAGTCTGGCGAAAGGGGGGTCTTAACTTTGGGAGTCTCTAGCAATCTGTTATGCATGTACGCCGCTAAGTCACAGAAGGAGACAATATGAAGACGAAGCTCTGGATGGGCCAAGAAATCGAATGCTTAGGTTAGGTAGATGGGCTGCCAGTGAAATCGGCAGCGCATTTAGGCCCATGTAAGTCCATTGTCAGACTATCACTGATCGACACCTCCAGGGATAGTGGCGTTAATTTGATCCCAACGGCAAATGGTGTCTGGACTAGATTTGAAAATCGGATAAATCGTATTAACTTAGCTTTCACTGGGATTCGAACCGGGGACCCCTCTAACCAAGTGCACGCACTCAACCAACTGCGTCATCCAGCTGTTAATCGAATGCTTAGTCTTGACATTGGATCTGTAGAACGAACTCTATGACTGAGGTTGAGCATGAAGAGATTATCATCCGTGACCAATTTCAGTGGCAAGGAAGCTGGCTTATAGGACTCTTTACCGGGCACTGTGCCATAGGTACATATGTATTGCGCCTAAGCATACCACATAGGGACTTCTACAGAATCTGCAAAAGGAGAAGAAGAGATATAATCTGTCTGACATCTGCTTTGCGTCGACTCCTCGGCACTTGCACTTTGGTGTCTAGGTTCGATTCCCAGTACGACAAACAATTTTGTTACGGCACCACGTCGCGCTGCCGTTCGGAGTAGACTTGTACATTTTGCTTCAGTCCAGACAGCGTTCATCTGTTTATTGAACTAGTTCGTTATTCTAGTTCATTTAGTTCAATGTAGTTCACTCCTCAGGAAATTGAGTTTTGTGAGATTTTCCCCGATTGGTCATAAATAACAGCGCTAAACTGGATTAAAAAACAAAAAAAATACCATATAACGCATCGACATACACCACCAGCAACGCAACGATGCGCGATATGCTTGTGCTGCGGTAGTTAAACAAGAACAACTCTCATGTGCACAAAACACACAAAAAAGCAAAGCAAAGCACTCAATTTGGTCCTGTTTAGCTCTATTTATTCTTACTGGATTGCATTTATGCAGAGTAAGAGTGAGTTTGTTGAACTACTGAACTAAATGAACTAAAATGCAATGACATCGTAAACTGGTTCGTACATGAACTACACAAATCTCTTTCGGAGTCAGCAAAAACAATACGAGAGGGTGTTGTAGAACCTATGTATCCCCTGGCCCTCTACTGGCTGTAGCGCCACCCATATTATTATCATTAACTTTGAATGTAACACTGCTCCCATCAACTGTTATCTATTAACACACTACTATGGAGTACGTTGCCTCATTTACTTCTTGTTTGAGAGGCATTGCAACCAGACAATAGCGAAAAACTCAACAATGAATTATTGTGACATCGACAAACTTGCTATGGGAGAGCGATGCCCCAAGCAGCGTCCATAAACAAGCATGTTGCTGGCTTATTTTGTGACAAAATTCTCGTTGCATTTGTGGGATCAAATGAAAAAAGGGTACCCTTATTGGATGCAAACAAAATCAGACAACCAACGATGCCTTTTTTGGAACACCTTTTTCTGGGACACAAGTACTGGCAACGAACCCGCCAACGATCTTAAAAGAAATCAACTTCTCAAAGGGTGCCGACTATACAAAGGTCCTCGCTATTGCCTGTCTATTGCCACGACTACTCACACTCGACCTTAAGCCCAACCGTGTTACATCTTCAAGTGAGTGGCTAGAAATTGGGCTACGAACTGTCACCTACATATTTCCCAGTTGGAGCCCCCAAAGACCATTTCCTGTTTTCAAACCTTAAGAAATAGCTGGTCCGTAAGGAATTTGGCTCGAATGAAGATGTCATCACTGAAACAAACGCCTATTTTATGAGACATGAGAAAACCTTTTATGTGGAGGGATACGATACAACAAGGTGTTTTCATTAATGACCAATATTTGAAAAATAATGAAAGTTTATCGGTCAGTATTCTAAAACTTCACATGATCTCGTAATATTTCAACGTCGTCATCTGTGACGAGATTAATTGAAGAATTCTATGAGACTGGATCAGTTGGATACGTCCTAAAACAAGCCGTGTTTGGGTTAGCTTCTACGCTTAAACGCTTACTTGCATATGTGCGTCCTATCGGACAGTCTGAGATGAAAAGGAAGCCTACATCAAATTAAATTGCTCTCACACATCAAGAAAATAAACCAGTTGCAGAGTAAGTGAGCAACTTCCCTGCAGGAGGTATTCACAAGAATCTTTCCTCTTATGGCTCAAGTGTGTATGTCCACACTAGAGAAACACGCTGCTCAACAACGTAGCAGTCGATCGGCGCTAAGCGACTCTGTTTGGACGCAGTGTGAATTCATTTGTAGGAACGTTTATGGAGAATTGTGTGCAGAACCGGTCTCACAAGAGCAAAAGGCAACAAATCAAAGTCGTTTAAAGAACTCCAAGCAATGTGCTGAAGCCTAGATGGACAAACATCTCGAAGTGCACTTCAAAAAACGACTGTTCAGCAATTCCATGCATTTCCCGTCAGTCTTTTGCAATCAAATTCTGTGCCCTCCTGCTGGTTCAAGCACGTCTAACTTCTCACATTTCGAATCTCCGGTGTCACGTCTTCATGTTGCTTGTCAAACAAGTATATTTTCGATTGCAGCGCTAATTGGAAATCCCACGAAACTCAAGCGCAGCTCTGTGGTCTATGTCAGTTTTTTGACTCAATTTCCCAACAAGCCAAGCCAAGCACCCATCAATGAAGACATTGTAGCCGCGATGAAATCGAAGTCGCTGAACGCTGTGTCAACGTTTTGAAAAGACATCTGTCTCGATGACACTTCTGACAGCTCTGACAGTGGCGACTGATTTGACAGCTCGTACATGTTCTCGTTCGCATAATCCCAAATGTATCGTGTTACTCGCTGTGTTAGGTGTCAGTCAAGTGTCTGGGCTGCACCAGACGCTGGCGACAAGAACAAGATTTAATCGCGGTGCTGCTTGTCAAGAATGTTGAACAAGGAAGATGGTGACGTTTAGAGCCGCCAAGGAGTCGTCCTCGCCCTCCTAAGACCCACCTTTGTTCAAACAGAGGCCATAACTCACAGCCAATACGCTTGCGCAACAGAATCCAAGCAACTCCTCTTTCGAACCAAGGTCGGGGCAGCATCAAAGGCAGTTCCCGTGCACTTTCACTGGTTCCCAACCCAATCCGATTGTCCCCGCGGGCTACAAACGAACTTGATGATCGAACAGCTCTCGCTACCGAAGCTTCCTTCGGCCCCGCGCAGGTTCGCGTAACAATGGTAACGAGGAAAAAAAAACGAAACAAAAACCCGAACACAAAGTAGAACGGGGAACAAGAGTGAACCACATCTTAATAGGCACGTCACGTCGGGCGGAGTATTTATGATTCCAGTCTTCAGGCAACGCCAGGGGATGTCCAAGAGTGACCACACACTGCACCGCCTCCGCGAGGTTATGCAAATTGGCCACGCTGCGGATTTAGCATTCAATCCACAAAAAGACCACCGATTGGCGTATGATTTCTTCAAAGACCTGGATGGTCTGACGGATATCTGCGAAGAACTTGGGGGCGCCCTTACGCAAGTGGCCACTGGCTGCCGACACCGACACCGACACCGACGCGACGCCACGACCAGCACCATCAGCCAATTCGTTTATGCGGCCACGGTTTGGTAATCCGAGCCGAATTGAGGGTCAAGTTACAGCATGAAACCGTTTCTCACCCTCGGCTCCACCGCCATCGTCGGATTCACAAAGTGGAGACCCAATTCCGCCGCAAAAGATCAACAGAGTTAATGACGGAGGACTGTCATAAGTCCGGGCCGTGATTGCGGCTCTGCGGTGGCGATGATTGTGGCCGCGTTGGCGGTGGTGATGCTGGTGACGGCATGGCAGTGCGACTTGAGTGAATGGAGTCGGAATTAACATGTTTATTTGATAAACACGAGCTACAGTCAATGGATCCATTAATTGGGCCTCAAGTGAACCGCGGTTAACATGTGTAATTGTTTGCGGTGCAACATGTTGTTACAGTAAATTGAGTTTTGCCGCGTGCAACAACAGCGACTCCAGACGAAAGATAATGGCACGAGTTAATTGAATTGAGCCGAGCCAAGTCGAGTCGCGTTGAGTTGTCAAGGAATGGCAAATCACGTGTAATCTTGGCCGACGATGAGGCTGCCCCAGGTCTGGAGTGCTGATCCGGTGAATTATTGGTTAATTGACGGTGCTGCTGGTGCTGGTGCTGGTGGTGGGGGCTCATTTGAAATTGATTAAGTCCGAGAGCAAGGCTAGATAAGGTGTGGTTTTTTGTAATTAATTAAGTGGCGACCTTTAATGTCAACTGTACACGGAAACAACTGGTGTCGCCGAGGACTGGAAGGAGGTCAATTTTGAAAGAAACGAGAGTCTGATTGGATTCGGTTGAGTCCACAATGTTCACCAGTGTCACAAAGGGGACGGAGTGAGGGGGAAATTTGCGGTTTTCATAAGGAACTTAATTCGAGTTGTGATTGAATTCGACCACCGTCCGACGTTGTTCGACATCAGGAATCGTGGAATTGAGGATGTGAATAAAGTCGATCGAAATATTCAACTCCTGGTAGAACTCCAACTCTTTTCAGAACTTCTTGACGGTGGCGTAAAGCAAAACCAAGCGCTAACACGGTCAAAATCCAAAGAGGTTGGAAAACGAGCATGTCTCATTTTGCTTCCATATTTCAACTTCACTTCCGGGCTGGCCACGTTATCGAATGCAGAGGCATGGGCACTTTTTCACATAGAATCTTAGACCTTAGATCCATTGCACTGGCAATGCGGAACAGTCCTCACAACTGCCGAACTCCAGTTTCGCATAAGAGCGGTGTTCAGCCACTTAAAAGCTCTAAGTAATCTGAAAAGGCAGAGTAATGGTGTGCTTGCTATGTTCAGTGTTATTGTTCTCAACTTTCCCAAATGACGCAGGTCTGCCTCTTCAGGTAACTGGGACTGTTAGCGCCAACCATCATCTCGATGGTACATCGCTAGCTTAATTGATAAGCATACTACCTTCATTTCGCTTACTCTGGGAACGTATCGTACACATTTTTCTTCATCTGTCAGCTGTGGTATGCGCCATCAGATTGAGATCATTCTGGTCATCTCTTCAGACTCTCGCTCTGTCAGTGTGACATTGTAAGTTTGACACTTTTTTGTCAACTTCAATCCATCAGCAAAGACAAAAGACATTGATGTTCGTATTATTGATGTGTTAATTTGTTAGTCACTCAGACAGGGAAGAGACAAAGGGTTTTTTCAACTCAAGGAAGGGAATTTTGCAGTCACTTCCCATCTGATTTGTCGATAGTTAAATAAAACAAAAACCTGCATGGTCAGAGGTACTTGATTCCGAGGAAGTTCGTTAAAACGAATCTCCTCAGGCAGAGACAGTAACTAAAGCCGAATTCCAAAAAAAAACCGAAAGAACTTCTCTAGCATTTTTAATTGCGACTGCACTTCCTAATGTTTTGCGGCGGTACACATGATTTCGTCGCTCCGCCAAGGACATCTGATACCAACTGTCAAGCCGAACACCAAAGAAATGTGTCTGTCTACATCGTTCAAAGCAAAATTAGGCCTAATACCAAAGCTGTCGACTTTTCACGCAGAGCGTAAGACATAATTGCAGGTACTATCCGAAATCGGACCCTTCGTTTCGGAAATCGAATCATTTAGCAGAGAATATTATTCAAAAAATGGTCAAAATCAGTCCATCCATGTCCTCGGGCAGTTCCTTTGCTTCAGAAGACAAAACAAATTCGAGCACGGGCCAGGACAAGTCAGCTATATAATACAATTCTGCCAACTATGTTCAAAAGTGATTAAGGCTTCATCGAACTTATTGTCTTAATCGAGGCCATACGAAATGCGATGTGTAGACCCACTGCCGAAATCAAAATTCTGCTGCCGAATAATGGGTTTGGAGAAGCTACGTCCAAAGGGTGATTTTTTAAAAGCTATATGAAAGTTTTTCTAAAAAAAAACACATAAAATTTAGAAAAATGCATGAAATCTTTATTTGAATCGAAAGTACGGTCCATATAATTTATTGTTTGAAGATTATTTCATGCAAATGTTGACCTTGACTGCGCCTCAAATGGTCCATCCGCTTGGTCCAATTTTGGCATACTCTTTCCAACATTTCGGCCGGTATCTCACGAATAAATGCTTCAATGTTGTCTTCCAATGCGTCAATTGAAGCGGGCTTGTCTGTATAGACATGAGCTTTAACATAGCCCCACAAAAAATAGTCTAAAGGCGTTAAATCGCAGGATATAGGCGGGCAATTGACCGGTCCCGAACGTGAAATAAAATGTTCACCGAACTCGCCCCTCAATTAGTCCATTGTTGCGCGTGCTGTGTGGCATGTGGCACCGTCTTGTTGAAACCACGTGTCATGCAAGTCAAGCTCTTGCATTTTGGGCAAAAAAAAATCTCACGGTAGCGCTCACCATTCAGAGTTACGTTACGATTCGCATCATCTTTGAAGAAGTACGGTCCAATGATGCCACCAGCCCATAAACCGCACCAAACTGTGACTTTTTCTGGATGCATTGATAGCTCTTGCAATGCTTCTGACTGATATTCACTCCAAAATCGACAATTCTGCTTATTTACGTACCCATTGAGCCAAAAATGAGCTGACCATAAAATGGAATAAGCGCGCGATGAACTTTCTTAACAGAGCACGCATTTTGATAATAAAATTCAATAATTTGCAAGCGCTGTTCGTTTGTAAGACGATTCACGGTTCAATTATAGACCAAACTGAAGATGTTTGACAACGAAACAAAACACGAAACGTGCGTCAGCTGTTTAAACTAGTGTTTGCCAAAAAATAATAGCTAAAAAATCAGCCTTTACTTCAGAGAGACCTTTCTTTTCCGTTGAGGATTTCAACACTGCCAGATCTGGTGGGGTGGTGATTCTAAAGACCCTTAGATGTCATACTAGCGAATACCAAGTGTGGCTTGCGTGTGTAGAGAGCCACATACTCCTATTCGATGTAGAATCCATCGAAATCAATTTAAGGTCATATCTCCGGACTGAAACTTGAGCGAACCGAAGTGTTGGCAGTTCTATTCCGCGTTGCTGCAGCTAGTTGTTGAATGAGGGGTCATCATTGCATACCTCGATGTTTATGGTATAAGTGTTCTACTCCGATAGAAGATGGTGTTTACTCAGCTGTCCTTGTATTGGCTTGGCTCAGGAATGCTCAAGGGAGGACGTAACGAACTGCGTTGCCAGTCCGCCACAAAAGCTTTTGTTAGATTTTCCCAGGTTCAAATACAAATCCGGCAGAGATTATCAGTGCACACCACCTTAAACGCAGCAAAGGCGACGACTCTTCAAGGCGAATCTAAAGTGGCCACATGCTCTGCCTGGCTTTATATTGATGAGTACAGCTCGCTGGTAGAATCGTCTCCTCCTCGCCAAGATCACACACAGAATTGTGATCAATTGGTACCAAGGTGAAAAATCTCTAAACCAAGATGTGGTCTCTATATCCAACCAAAGTCGATGTTTGGCTAACATTTGCATTCAGAAGCACCGACCACGCCCGAAACCGATTGAAGCTTATGTCATCCAGCAAATTGCTATTCTCCTCATTGAGCCGGAACTAGACACCAAATTCCATGTCGTTAAACCCCCCGAACGCCTGTCATGCTTCGAAGGACCCCAATCAATCCTGTTTCGTGTCATTCAATCGATCACACATAAACCGAGTCGCACAAAGCCAACCCGATCGTATCCAGCCAAATAAGGCACACTTCCTGATCATTAACACACTAGCCTCACACCCACTAACCGAATTCACCCCCACCCACCAGACACACAGCGGTCTGCACACGAGACACTGCAAAACAAAATATAGATCTCCAAATCCGAATCCAAATCTGCCCCCGGTCTGCGCTCGAACATATCTCTCTTCTCGGAACACACTCGATCTTAATTATTCGAAATAATCACCTCGCACTCCATTAAAAAAGGGGCAATAAATCTTCGCGGTTTAACCGCATTCCCCGGGCTTTAAGGAGAACTCGTCTATCTGCGACTCCATCGGGGACCATTAAGACAGGAAAGCCATAATCCTCTCGTGTGCGTTACTTCCACACTTAATGCGATTTCTATTCAAGTTCAAGGCTTTCCTCGTTTCCGCCATGCGCCCCCGACGTCGTGGACAATTGCTTAAGTTCACTTAGTGCCGGTTGGCCGACTTCACAGCCGTTTCATATTTTACAACCACTTATCAAGCGAATCGCCGTAATTAATCATCACCTCGATTGCGATCGCCGGCGCGGCGGAGGAGACAGCTCACATTGTTTAGAGGAATCAAAAACTCACTATCGCGGCCGATTTAAATTCGCAAATGACAATTGATTCATATCAACGCCTTGTCTCTTTGACTGCGACTTCGGCTACTTGAAGCGGTGGTCAGCGGTCAAGGGGCCGCGACGTGACAAAGACTCGATGTGGCCTGCTGGTGGGAACCGGTCGCCGCGGCCCTGTGATTTATGTCAATTTGTCGCATTATTCCATGGAAATAATTTATTTTCAATGAATAGAACCGCAACGGTGCTGTCGAACAAGGTAACACGCTACCCGAGCCGGCGGACAACGCGCGAGAAGACCAAACAAAAGAGTTGACCAGCGAACTGGCTTCTCGCCGACCACTCACACACACACACACACACTCGACGACTTGTGGTGATTTTTCTTTCTTAATTGCTGACACATAAAGCAGGCTTAAGCTGCTCTGCAAGTTTTCTGACACTAATCCGCAATAGTTGCCGATGAAAAATTCGATTACCTAGTTTTCCACTTTTTCTCCTTTCAGCTGAGCCCAGAGGTGTTCCTCCTAGTCACTTGTATGGCGCTGGCGACAGCAATACGGGTCGACTTTGGCACGAAACAAGGTCCCATAGTTCCTCCAACGCCCACCACGACCGTGCGTCCCCAGCCGCCGCTCCGTGATCCAGCGCCAGTGTGGGAGGACCAAAGCGACGACATCCCCAATCCAAATCCGTATCAGTAAGTACAAGCTCACCCGCATAAGGGTCCAGTTTTTGACTGTTTCTTTCCAGGTACGTCCTTCCACCGCCATCTCGGCCAAAGCCGGCCACCAACACCTACCAGACATCGCGTCCCTCTGCGGCCAGGGAGTTCGTCTTCGGCAGTGTCATCGCACCGAACGAGGTCAACTCGTTGTTCGCGCCCACCGTGGCCAGCCTGTCGCCGCAATACGTGCCAAACTTCGGCTTCAAGTACAGCGCGGTGGTGCCCACCAAGGCGAAGACCTACTACTCGAAGAGCGCCAACGTCTACTACAACGACAAGTTCAGCAAATACAACGGAAAGTACAACGCCAAGACCAAGAAGTACAAGGCCTACGAGAAGGTCAAATACGTCCCAGATGTATACGTAAGAGCTCAGCCCATCCTCTGACTGCCTCCCCCTAACACGCCTCATTTCAGTACTCCAACATCGTCAACCTGCCAGGCTTGTCATTCGAACAGCAGCTGCCATCCCTGCAGCCACCAAAGCCATTCCGTCTGCCACAGGTAGCACCGGCCGTGCCAACGTTCAACTACGGCCCGTCGAAAGTCGCCTACTCCAAGAACGACCTGTACGCCCTCTCGAAGAACTACAAGACGCATCAGCCGCAGAAGCGTCACACGCTCCCCTACGAATCGATGCGGACAAGGAGATGAACACTTGCCGCCTTGCCAAGCTCCAGCTCCAGCTCCAGCTCAAGCTCAAGCTCATTACCCGTGACCTTACGATATCTTATTATTTTCTTTTTCTTTCTTTTTAACAAAAACCGTTGCCATGTTTTCATTGGCAATACAGTCGTCGACAACACCATTCATACGCAGAAAAAACAAAACAAAACGCACGCAGAAAGCACCTCGAAATTGGACGCTAGAGGGGACCCTACTCGGTCCGGTTTTGCTAATCCCCATATATGTCATGTAAATAAAGCAAGTGTATATGATAAATGTAAATAAAAACAAATAAAATCAAAAAAAAAAAAAATGGACCGTGGTTTGGATTTGCATGCGAATTGACGGTCTGTGGGATGGCTTGTAGGTGCGAGGTTTGATTGCCGTGAGACCACGCAGAGAATGCGATTAGTGCCCTTGGCAGTGACACGGCAGATACTTGATGTTGTAAACGGTGTTTTGTAATTTAGATCGATTTATGGCAGCTGTTAATCGCCAGCAGCACTTTGTGAGGAATTTCTACTCAGTCACGTCGCGACGTGGTGATCATGCGACGATACACTTCGACGTGGAATATTTCAGCTAACTAATCGCGGAAAAACTACCCGTTCGGATGGGCGCTTCGGGTTCGAGGTAAAAGTGGGTATCAACTAACAAGCCTTACGCAGCGAATCTCGGATTCCTCTTCACTTGCATGCGCCTTGTCTGTATCATCTTCGTCTCTGGGATTCAAGCTACATTTCGAACCCTCAAATTCAAGCTGTTTTGGATGAGTTTCAGCCCGATAGTTAGAAAAAACAATAGAGTTCCACAATGTTGTGCTTTGTCTCCGGGACTTTTTCTGATTTTCATAAATGACCTCCTGTCGGCTACATTTAATCCAATTCACTTCTTCGCTGATGACGGTACTCTCCTTGTGCCTTTCGGCTGCATGTTGCTGGTCCGGGTGGACGAGTGCATCTAACAACAGGCCCCTCCAGCTACCACGAGTTCTTCAACTAGCAGCAGCCAGTTACAGACTGTTTGAAGTGCAACAACACATTCCTACCCCACCTTGGGTTGGAGTGCTGCTTGATGAGCAGCAGTCAGACTAAGGTCAAATCAGGCCCGTTGTGTGACGAGCTTCCTTTGCGTTGTCACGGGTTCGGAATGGAAGATTCTTCGGGTAGCCGCTAAGTTGTCTACGGAGTCAACGGGTTACCGAATACGCGCCTGCCTAGGCCCATGTTGATGTTACTCAATGGCCTCTGGAGCCTAAACAAACAGGTATCGTTGAGCTCGCTACCGACCTTGATGGAGCAGCGAGAATTTCTCATCACGCTTACCCTGACGAGTTTGACAGGAAATCAGGTCGATTTGGGCCCATGGAGAGTCTTAGACTGAGCTATAGCTGCCTTCATCGCCGATTGTCCTAGGCTCCTTCCAGTCATCAAAACCAAGCTGTCTTGTGTCCGCTGGACGTATTAGCTTGGCCTATATACCGGAGGTTCGGTCAGAGACGCTGTTATATGCGGCCTTGAAATAGATGTCGATTTGAACTTCTTCAGTCTTATCCAGCATCTGCTGTTCATTAATGGCTTCAGGCGAGCTCACAAAAGGGCAGAGAAGATTTTGTACGCGATGTTAAGAAGATCGATCGATCCTCGATAGTTGGCGGAGTCAGGGGGTCTCCATTGTTGCGGAGATTCCACTCGCCGGGCATGCTTTCCTCCGACATTTCTTACACCTACTTCTTAGTATCATGGGCTCTACCAGATCATCTCCAGGTGCCTTGAAGGTTTCAGCGAGCAGCCCGCTACGCACTGGCAGCTTTGTTAGACTTCATCATGGGTATCTACCCTTCGTCTCTGTTCATAGACCTCGTCGTTCGTTGCATTGTAAGCCTCCACCTTTGTTGTACATCAGTGGCAGTTTCTTCGATAGATTCCTGACAACGCCTCGAGTCTTCCTTGATTGTTTCTGCCACCAGCGTTGAACTTGCATACATTGCCTAGGAGACTCGGCTGGCAAAGATCCTAATAGGCTGTTGCGATTATAGCTTTCCGATGGAATACCGGGGTGGTCATCCTCGATTCCATTGTTCCCTCTGTACAAGTTGTTTCTGGCTCGTCGGAAGGATCATGAAACAGGAATATTGGATTAGTGTCTAACATCGATCGCAACGTGATCAATCTGGTTGACGATGGATAACTTAGAACTGCTCTGCTCATGTACTGCGTCGGTAGTGACAAATCCGGCTCGAAGGACCAACATAATCGAATACACAGTGAAATAATGTAATTTACCAAAAGAATGGACTGATTGATTGCTCGAGCGATAGGTCAAGACCAAAATCCTTTAACAGGTTGGCAGATTGACCCGTTTTGGAAAAGGAAAGGTGTTCTCACCGTCCACCGTATTGAATGCTTCTAGCGGAGCATGATGATGGCGTTACGTTGGCTGCTCTCGGTCTGGTAGAAATAATCCCCACGTTTCTGGAAGACGAGTTTGTGTCCTTCTTCGTTGTGTTGAAAATACCGTCGCTCCACACGATGTTGCTTTGCGATGAACATTTGTCTATCCTGGTGGACATACATACGCACGTGGTTGAATTTGGACACGGTCGAGCGTTGCTTGTCGCATGAGGAGGACTTTGCTTGCAGTGCTCTATCCCTGCTGGTGTTGTTTGTGTTTTTTTTCTAACCCATTAAATTGACAAAATTCAAATGGAGACGCACTGAATGGGCCAATTTCTCTCTCTAATCTGGCCAAAGGGCTTCCTACTTGGACATGCAATCTTAAGTATATTAAGGAAAAATGATGTCTCAAACAAAGACATCAATTTCAATTAAAAAAAAAAAAACACATACGATCGCATTCATAGCCCTGACATTAACTTCATTGTCCGGCCATATCAAAATTCCATTATACATTTCCAAGTCGGAGATAATTTGAATCTCGGTTCCCAAGACATCTATCATCTTTACCGACTTCCCACATCATCACACACGATTCAATCAAATGTGTTTAGTTACTTGACCTTAGAGGCCATTCACGCGATTCCACACATCTTCCGAGTTAATTGCAATCGAGTGGGGAACTCAAATATCAGTAATCAAGGCTCTTCGTTGTGATGGCAAAAGCAATCAATCCATCGGCTTTCAAATCCAGTCGGTCAATCAACGAACACATTCTTCTGCTGAAAGAGACAGCGGAACGTTAGTAAGGCATGTCACAACACGTGATGTTTTGAACAAAAAAGCTCTTCTGACTTTTGAGAGTGTCGCAATGCAATTATTGTTGAGTTGACTAAAAAAAACAGGGAATTGATTCGTTTAACATTAGCACCAGCACTCCAGTTTTGGGCGTTTATTCGCTACACAGATGGTAGCTAGGGGCCAAGGTGCAAGATATTGCTGTCATCGCTTTCAGATTCTTAACCACTTCGCAGCGTTCTTGGCAACAACGTCTGTACTCGTGTGTGCTAATTTCAGCGTAACTTGTCATTTTCCCTCATATCGCGGGCAGAAAGCTTTGCTGTGTTAGCAAAGCAAGCGTTTGGTGATTCTTCGTAAAACAGCAGGCAGCCAAATGCAGCTCTGCTTGAAATACTCCATGTTTTACTTTAACAAACGCAACCGTTCCAGTTTAACACACGAAGGGCGAAGAACGCTTTCCCGGAAACGAATATGAAAAAATGAGAGCATTGCCATCAGCGAAGGAACGTATCGCATTAGAAGTGGCAGAAAAAAGATAAGGGAATGGAAAAAAAAATGCCACACCAGCATTTGCAAATTGGACGCCAGACTTGAAGCCGTTCAGAAACACTTGAATTGAACCACTCAGAAGGCAGTTTTTGGCAGTTTGTGTGTACATTGAAAACATGCCACTGCAGGCAGGATCCGCGGTTTGATGGCGAACACAAGTCAAGAATGACTTCAATTAACGCTGCTGGTCAATGACTGCCTACTGTCATTTGGCTGGAAAGGCTTGTTGGTTGAGGCCTACTTCCACCCCGGATGTCCCTACAAAGTGCACATACGAGGGTGCGTTCAATATATTCTCGGTATCGATATGAAGGAAAATGCGAATCCAATTTAAATTGTTTTTATTTTTCAATATAATCTCCCCTAACATCAATGCATTTATCACATCTTGAGATAAGTTTTTTTAAGCCCTCAAAAAAATAAATTTCCTCTTTCTCTGCAAAATACCCATTTATTGCCGACTTGAGTTCTTCATCATTCAAAAATCTATTTCCACGAAGACTTTTTTCCAATCCGGGAACAGGAAATAATCACTAGGGGCAAGGTCTGGGCTATAGGATGGGTGTTGGATTTCTTCGAAACCACCATCTCGCGCAGCAGCCTTGGAAACTCGCGGCGTGTGAACAGGAGCGTTGTCATGAAGAAGCAACACACCCGCTGCGAGTTTCCTTTTTAATTTCCTCCCGCAAATTGTGCAAAGTGGAAGCGGTGGATGTGGCGTTGATGGTTTCACCTTTTTTTTTGTGCTCAATAAGCAAGATTCCCTTTGAGTCCCAAAAAACTGTGGCCATGAGCTTCCCGGCAGACGGTGTTACCTTGAACTTCTTCGGGAGGTCTGTTCCTTTTGTATGCCACTGCATGGACTCTTGTTTGCTTTCAGGATCATAGTGGTGGACCCATGTTTCGTCACCAGTAACAATTCGATCCATAACACCGTCCGCGTTCTCACTACACATCTCCAAAAGCTCTCTACAGCATGCGATTCTCACTTTTTTCTGAGGCGCTGTGAGCATTCGTGGCACCCACCTTGCACTGATCTTTGAAAGGTTAAGATGGTCATGAAGAATGGTACCAATTGAAAGCTTGGTGATCTGTGCCATCATTTTCACCTTTATTCGGGCATCCTCAAGAACAAGTTTTTCGACTTCTTTGATGCTTTCTCCCGTACAAGCAGTAGCCGGGGCCCCGGAGCGGGGGTCGTCTTCAATGCTCTCTCTGCCTCTCTTGAACTCACTCGACCACTTTTGCACAGTTGATAATGAAGGTGCGGAACCCTGGTAAACAGCCACCATCTCTTCATGAATAGTTTTTTGACTTTTTCATTGCTTAGTGAGAAATTTAATTACAGCGCGATGCTCAATTTTCACCATCATCGTCTCAGTTTCAATTACGATTGTGTTTAACTAGAGATAAAACGCGAATTAATAATCACATTGATATGAAATTTTACGTGAATACACAAATATAATAGTATTACTTGATAAATAAGTCAATTTATATACACAACCACAGCTTCACCCCGATACCGAGAATATATTGAACGCCCCTCGTATGTGGATTTAAGGCGGAAGAATTGTTTCATAAGCATTCCCGTAAACGTAGACATTATTAAGGCTCCTTAGGTGCTCCAGTCTACAGTGTCCCAAAGGTAAGCTATAAGAATGCTCCGTCATTCGTCAAAAAAACATCCCGACACTCATTTACAATGTCATTCCTGCTGTCAGTTTCTCAGACAACGGTAATCTGCTCGCAACTTAGTTGGATGCCATTTCTAAGTCCGATTCTAAGCCCGCAACGTCTCCACCTGGAGTTGAACTAGATCTAGATCTAAAGACTTGTTCTTCTCCTGTGGCTAAGCCATGGGAGGAGATTTTTCACTTGCCCTACTAAGAGCAGCTCACATTCCAACGCTAGCCCATGAAATATCTTGGATCCAGGAAGCTTCTAAATGACATCTTAGTGATTCTGAAATAGGTACCAACGACAATAGCTGCTTTCCATTGCTGACGGTCCAGTCACCAAGGCCAAGCTGTCTTGCGCCCGCTATAACTTGTTTGCAGACCAAATAAGATACACACGCCATATTAGCTCTGCATAGCCAGACAGGCAGTATGGAATCAATCTCTCCACTCCACTGTGCATGACTTAATGGCCATACCCCTTGCTACCTGTAATCTCCAGCTACGAAGGAAAGTCACCAACCATAAAGTGGTGGTCAAGCAGTCCATGGCAGGCCTCCTACATGATCTGGCCCAACCTAGATGGCAATAGCTCCAACAACTGCTTTCTCAGATCATTCATAAGTTGCGGTCATTATAGAGAACACGCCAAAAGACTAGGAGTCATCGCAAGAAGAGGTGTTCTGGCAAAACCATTGCGTAAGCTTTTTCATCTATCCTACGCTTTAGGTCTCTTTCCGAGCAGATGGAAAACAGCATTTGTCCAGCCCGTCCCTAAAAAGGGCGAATCTTCGTCACCCACCTCGTACCGACCCATAGCACTTACGTCCCTTCTTTCTAAGGTCATGGAAACGCTGATAAATCGTCAGCTTATGAAATATCTTAAATCGCGGCAGCTTCTTAATGACCGGCAGTACGGTTTCCGTAGCAACAGGTCCACTGGTAATTTGATAGCTTATCTCACCGAAAAGTGGAACACACCTTTGCATAGTGCAGGCGAAAGCAAGATCGTTGCACTTGATATTTCTAAGGCATTTGACAGAGTTTGGCATCAAGCTCTTTTGTCGACAATGCGTGCATATGGTATCGATGAACCTCTTCTTCTATGGATTAGAAATTACCTTTCGAACCGTTCAATTCAAGTTGTTGTGGATGGGTTCAAGTCTGATATCCACCAAATAAATGCTGGTGTACCCCAAGGCTCTGTTCTGTCTCCGACACTCTTTCTCATTTTTATTAATGATCTCTTGTCTGCTACTTCTAATCCAATCCATTCCTTCGCTGATGACAGCACCCTCAGCTTTTCATATTCGTTCCGAGACTCACGACCCTGCCCTTCGGCCGTAGAATTGGAACGGCAGCGTATGTTAAGCTCCTTGAATTCCGATCTTGACAGCATAATTAACTGGGGAAACAACAACAGAGTGGAATTCAATGCTTCAAAAACTCAATGCTGTCTGCTGACACTCAAGCGAACCCTTGTTAATCAGCCATTATCCATGAATGGTGCTTGTGTCGATGAAACCGGAAAGCTTTCCATCCTTGGTATGTGTATCAACACAACACTTAGTTGGAACGATCACATATTTGAGGTCTCCAAAAATGCTGCGAAATGTTTAGGTTTCCTAAATCGATGCAAGAAATATTTCACCCCCTCTGATTTGGCTTTCATTTATAAGGCGTATATGCGCTCCAAGCTTGAGTACAACGCTCATATCTGGTCTGGTGACCCAAAGACCACCCTGCACCTACTAGATAGAATCCAAAAGCGAGCGATAAAACTTATAGGAGACAACAATGTCGCAAAGTCATTAGACTCGCTCGAACATCGACGTACCGTTTCTTCTTTGTCCGCATTTTATCGCTATTTCAACAAACGATGCTCAAGTGAGCTAGCCAACTGCATTCCTCCTCTCCATGAATTCACCCGCAATACTCGTCTCGCCAGGAATGCTCATCAGTTTACCCTTAAGCCTACTTTCGCACGCACAGTTAAATTTAGAGACTCGTTCTTCAGCCGTACTACGCGAATTTGGAATGCTCTGCCCAGCCCTATATTTACCACAGACTACAACCCGCAGATATTTAAGACCAATGTGCACAGGTACCTCCTCTCTCTTTCTCCCTCTATACCTTCGGCTTGCTCACTTCTTATTCTTCTTATACAGCAATCCACCATGAATCACTAACATACGCCGCATCATCCTCAGCTCAGATCAATCCAAGTCAATTCAGTCAGTTAGTGCTTAACTACACACCAAAAGCTACCCGACCTATGGCGCTACATTTCGGGTTGGACGTGTACCAAAGTTGAGCCTCTTAACCGACAAGACTCTCCAACTACCGCGACTTCTGGCTAGCTGCATCCAGTCGTGCACACCAAGTCGGTTGATGTCCTTCTCCACTCGGGTGCGCCTACCTAGTGGCGGACGTCATCTACACGCTTGAAATTACAGATCCTCGGGCCGAAGCAAAGTTGTCATTGCGGTCTAAATGGCTCAGTCACCCTAAGCGTTGGATCTGTAGACGCTCCGCTAGCCCTTATGTCGCTGCACGGTTCGCCGTTGAATCTTCTATCTCAACCATCAAAGAAAACTGATCAAACGCAGAACTTTTCTCTGGACGAGGTCAAGGACTTCTTCATCCGCTTTTGTTGTAGTACCTCGCCAGGTTCCTCATACTTTACCACTGGAGCTCCCTGACCAGTCTGTGGCAGATCTTCAGCTTGAACCGGTTGCTTATGACAATACTTAGCTCCTCATCTCTACCCACATTTCTTCAATTTATTATTTAATCGATTCAGATCGGAATAGTTTGAAATTTCTTCCTCATTCCTCACCTATCATCATCTTCGCCCCCGCTTTCAATCCGCGAGAACTTGTTCTCTCCGAAACTGGTTCCCCTACTGTTAGGGTACACAATAGATCAACCAGTTCCCGAGAAGTCACGAGTTTGTCACCAAATGCGACCATTTTCCCTCCGTCATCAGCAATCTCGTCGCCTTAACGACTCTTAATCACCCTCATTTAGATTATCTCCGGCACGCGATAACGAGAACGAAGCGCGAATCGCGATTTGCGAATCCACTAAATACGTGCTTTCTGCCGAAAGTTTGCCCAGTTTATTGACTCGTTATTGACGTGCTCTCGCCAGAACCAGCTTTTCACTTTACGACGTTCACCGCAGAAGGGACTCTCGGGTATCTGCACTCGCTGCGACTGGTTCCGCCGCCACCAAAACGAGGGTAAACAAATTTTAAAAATTTATTTAATTCCCCGGAAAAAAGAAACACTCTCAACTGTTGCGCTCTGTCTTATCGTCACGCGAATCGGTATCGGCGGCGGCGGCGGCGACGGCCGGTGGAACCTGAGACATAAAACAGTTCAACAGCAAGATCAATGAACGAAATAAAATTTCAAAATATAACGCCTCTCAAATGACGCTCAGTCGAAAGGTGAGGTTCTGTGGCGCACTGCGCAGCTGAGCCGGACTAGTTGGCAGCGCCAACTCTTTTGTTTGGGCGCACTGTTGTACCCGTTTCGTGTCCAACTAATTAACTCCGCGCAATTCGCCTCAGCCACAGCTTGGTGCAGAGCAGAGCTCGCACGAATAATGAATAAATTCAACCTTGAGCGACGGATTAATTCAATTTCATCGTTTTGTTGGCGCTTCCTTATTTAACATGGCGTTGGCAACATGGCAATACGACTCGACAGTAAACGCGCGAATTCGAACTAAATCGGCATTTCGGGACGTGATCCAGTATCTGATCGATATGAGAGCATTAAACTGAGGTATTTATGGGCTAGATGTGAAACGAATTTGGTAAGATCAACCGAGTGTTAGGCGATACCGTTCTCATTAATGCATGTTTCACGATGGTAGAGCAGGGAGAGGCTGGGATTGCTGTGCCAACACTTCCAGTTTAACAGACGGTTGGCCCAAAGATGGTGGCGGGCCATTGACTACTGATCTCCTCTAGCTCGGCGGACTGCATTCTTCTGAGGCGAATAGGGAACGAGCCAGTGCTTCGACGATATGACGGTTAACATTTTTGACAAGCTAATTAACCAGATGTTTTCTTTGAAATGTCTTTCTACGAGTGGTGCATTTGTCCTACTTACACCAATCCATCAAGATAAGAGTTTCGATTTAGTTTGGCTTGAAAGCATTGTGTACGACTCACGGTTTCTTGCATTGCAAAGCAGGATTGGCTCCTTCCCAAGATGGAAGACAGATAGATGAATTTGTGGCTCAAGCTTTATGCGCAGTCGATGTAACAGCCACCGACTTCAGTAAAGCCTTTAAAACAACATCTAGAGCGCCACTATGCATGATCACCTGCTTCTTACTGAAGACACTGGAACGTCTGATAGACATTTACATCAGAGATCAGATCAGCAGAAGTCTTTTCTCCAAATTACAACATGCCTATATAAACAGTAGATCGGTGGAAACTGCACTGCACAAGGTAGTGTCCATCGTTCAAAAAATGACTAGGGTTCCTCGATATAGAAGGTGCGTTTAACAACGTAACAAATGACGCGATTCAGACGATTCTGCTTAAAGCAGGAGTCGATGAAGAGCTCTGCGACTGAAACGGACTGATGCTGCGATCACGAATGATCAAGTCATCCCTAGGCGATATATGCTGCAGCAGGAAGGTGAACACCCCAAGGAGGTGTCCTTTCAACTCTCCAATGGATCCTAGTGGTTGCCGAATTCATAAGCACGTTGGAGAGGAAAGGGTGCACAGTAGACGGGAAGCCGGAAGCCGGAAGCCGGAGGCTGGAGGATGTGGCTGTCTTTCTTTCAGGGAAGATTCCTTCAACGTCTCAGTCTCAGTTAAGGACTATTGGTAGTTAACAACTGTACGCAGATCCAAAGACTGAACGTCAATACGAGCAAGACAGAACTGGCACTCTTTACCGGAAACAGCAACGTTCCTGAGTTCATATGTCAATCTACTAATGGAGTTGAACTGAAACACACTTCAAACTCATTTGGAAGAACAACACAGAGGACTGTGTAAAGAAAGGCATATGTGGCGTTCTACACAAACGGACATTCGGTAAAATATGAGCTCTCAAACTAGGGGTATACGGCATGATAGGACGGTCCGATCTTGACGGTTCATCTATCCAAAACCAAATGAGATCGTACAACGTTTCACTTTTCACAAACGTTGCCCGACAAATGGAGAAACAATAGTCTAATTTTTTTAAAGATCTACGAAAATTGTCGGTGCACTGCGACTTTATGGAGCTTGACAAGATATTGAGGGACCAAATTGTTTTCGGAGTATCTAGTGGATCGTTACGAAAACGTCTTTTTAGTGAAAACAAACTTGATTTTAAACGGGCTTACGAAATAGCCATAGCACATGAGGCGGCTTAGTTATGTTATCAACGTCCAAGGCAACAATGAGGTTATGGCTATGGTCACTGAGAAGAACTTTCAGCGAAGGCAACCATGCTGCTGAGAAGTTGGTCCATAAAGAGAAGAACTGTGAATTTTACTATCAAAGGGGTCATGCAAGCAAAGCTTGTTTTAAAAGTAAGGCTGTGGCTCGTCAGAAACAAGCTGCCCATGCAGTACAGGAAAACGTCGTCGATAGGGAAGTGGACACTGCGGGTGCGTAGAACTATTTTTTTGAATTGAATCATATTCAGACATTTGCGATGAACAAGATTTTAACTAAGGTAATCATTAATTGCGTTAAAGAAACATTCGTAGGTGTTTGTTGGGCAGGAACATAGGAAACCAATGTTGGGCATATCAGTCCCCGGAGCATGTGCGCTGGAGGTGGCAGGAAATGTGGCAAGTTTGGTGCAGGACTATAATAACATTTTTACTGATGAACTGGGAGCTCATGAAGGCCCGCCAGTTTCCCTTGAAGTATGGCCAGGATCATTGCCACGTTTTCTCAAACATCGTCAATGTAACAGTGCCTGGCAGCCGTCGGTTGAAAAAGAAATTGAGAAACTCGTCAAGCAAAAAATGTTGGAACCGGTTTTGTTTTCCCGTTGGGACACACCAATTGTAGTTGTGCCCAAGTCCGACGGGTCGGTGAGAATTTGTGAAAAATTTGTTGAAACTCGTACCCGCTTCCACTTTTTCGTGAGGTGATGGCGGCAATTTCAAGGGGCAAGGTTTGTACAAAATTGGACCTACAGCAAGCATCCGAATAGTCGGTGGTCGATGAGACTTCAACAGAGTCGTTGACGCTGACCACTCACAAGGGATTATTTAAGGTTAGCAGATTGCCTTTTGGAGGTTCGGCGGCTCCAGGTTTTATGGAAAGCTTATTGGCCGGTATCAAGGGCGTAAAAGCTTTTTTTTTTATTATTATGAGTGGCGCTACAACCCGTAAAGGGTCAGGCCTAGCTTCTCAGCAACCACTCGTCTTGTGCGTGCTATTGTTCTATCACGAGGGCAAGCAACCTACAGTCTTATGCCGACTCCGAACGGCCAAGTTTGAGAAGCTTTTTCTAGACAGTTATACTCTTTTTTCGCCTTGTCAGTGACTCGAAAGAGGTGGGGCCGTGAAAAGTATTTTTGTCGTACCAGGAATCGAACCTAGACAGGTAGGTCCAAATGCGTAGGAGTCGACGCACATACCCACAACGCCACGGGCCACCACGAGGAGTAAAAGCTTACTTGAATGTTATTATATTATACAAAATGTTAACCGTCATAGCGACGAACCATTCGACTCGTTGCCTATTAGCGAGAAGAATGCAGTCCGTCGAGCCAGAAGAGATCAGTAGTCAACCAGGCTTTGGAAATAGTTTTTAAGAAATTAGCACAAGCCAAATTGACAGTAAACAAGAAAAAGTGTTTATTTGCGCAAAATGTATTGGAATACCTGGATTTTCACATTAGTGGTGAAGGAAGGAGTCTCGACAAATAAAGAAAAAGTTAGAGTAATTAAAGGAGCAGCCGCGCTACAGTGCTAAAGAAAGCACTGGAGAATAAATATATTCTCACTAAGCTAACAGGTTGTGTCAGAACAACACGCACTCGACTCCTATTCTCTTCCTCCGTTCTCTCGACCTATTCTGTAGCAACAATGCAGCATCCCAGTGCAATCCCTGGCACTAAGAGACGACGGCAGCATCTTTCAACCAGAAGTGGCACATGACCCAGCAAATTTATCGCCATTTTTTCTAATAGCCAAGTGGCAATAAAGGCCAAAGCATCAGACATCCTGACGTCGAAGATGGTTAGACTATGCAGAGCATCAATGCGATATCCTTGGTAAACTCAGTGACCGTTTGTTGTGTACCGAGACATACTGGTATTCAGGGTAACGAAAAGGCAGACAGCCTCACAAAAAAGAATGAATCTATGTGACAAAAATCTCTGTTTATTACCATCGGCAGACCTATTCTCGAATACACCAGCCAAGTCTGATAACCTCAGTCCGTGGTAAACATCCGCTTCTTCGCGGTCTTTTCTGGATTGAAGCAACAATTTGCCGCCATACTCTGAGTCCTGATGCCTAAAACTTATTCACCTTGAGTCCCTCGAAAATCGTGGCAAAACTGCCGATCTGCTGGCTTCTCGAATTGATCTGTGTCTGGTCTACTCAGCCCAAAGGATTTGATTCTGCAACAAGCAGTTGTCCTGTCTCCAATTAACGAGCCAGTTCCCCTTGCAACAGCTGTCGGCATGGAGTGACTTAATGCTGCTCCACCTTTGCTTTCTAAAGTGAATCAGTACAACAAACTGAAGTGATTAGTTGTCTTGCATATCCAAGCCGTCAGCCAAACTTAGTTTTCCCAAGCCGCCTCGTCGTTGCCCCAATGAATTTAAAATTCTCAAAAAAACTCTGCTTATTCCCCCAGCAGAGCAAATGGCCATAAAATTTCGACGTGCGTTGAAACCAAAGAGCGGTGGCTTCATCTTCGAACATCATCACAATTTTTAGACGAAATGACACGTCTCAAGGCTGACTGTTAACTACCCAAGTTGATCAATAAAACTTAGCAAAACTTTGTTGCCTCCTGCATTCCGCGGCGGACTTGTGCTCAAAATGACAATTGAGATCCATCTCGATCCATTGAAAGTGTGTCCCAAGACCAAATCGGTGTTCTCGATTACAACATCGATTAACTCGTCATTTCCCGATCGTCGCGCCGTCGCATTGTCGGAGCCAAACGACTCCAATGTCGAATTTGAAAAGAAATGAGCGTCGCGAGTCGTGATTTATGTCACCCATTACGGGTGTAATCCGAACGACGGCAACAGTCGTGATGTCATTTCGTGACAATTGACACATCACATGTGTTTCCGTCTGCTCCTGTCCTCCTCAAAACTGACAAACAACAGATCGCTGTTGCGCAATCTCTATTTGAAATCGTTTAATCCCCTCCGCCGAGCGACGCGGTCGCGTCGACTGTAAGTGCAATCGCTGCCATCGCAATCAGGCTGGTAAGTGAGTGCCACCAGTGTGAACCAGCCACCCAACACGTATCGCTTTTCTGTGCTACCGAGATGGTGGCGACTCTTGAATCGAGGGGAGTCGTGAGCATCTCTTGATTTGCGGCACGACAAGCGGCCTGAAGTGGTCTGAATTGTGGCGTTTTTGTGTTTATCTGCAGTGATTCTGTCAGGAACTGGGTAAATTGGTGGAAATAAGTTGCGATGTGGTTTCGTGTTTTCTTTTTTTTTTTGGTAAATGGAGAGCATGATGGCTTATGAATTACACGAGTGATGGGAAATTAATGATGCTTGTGTGTGCAGCGGTGTCATCTCGAGGTGATCTGCGTTTAACACGAAGAATGAACACTTCTCACCTCTCCTGTGATTGATACAGCAAATTCAATGGGGAAAGAGTGAGAGCAAAATATTCAATGTTTGAAGCATGTCGCACTTTTGAGCGGGAGTACAATCTTTTGGACATCTTTTGAAGCCACCACCCAGACAGAGATTGGTGCGAATTGAAGAAAACGGCAGCAGTATAGAAGAGGACCCTCAAGTGTCAATTCGACGTCGATCAGTCGAATTGGTCATCGCCAGAGGGTCAGCTTGGTTTATTTTGCGGTTGGATTTGAGCCTACATTCGTACTGACGTAGAAACTGAAGCCGGATATAGAGAACGTGGTGAGTTCACTATTTGAGCGCTAAAAATGTTGGCCGGAGATCCGGATTATGGCTAAAAAATCATCTTCTCGGATGAGGCCACACTTATTACACAAGTGTTCCACCAAGCATCAATGCATCCACAACGATTGACTGTTTGGTGTGGCTCGTACATGGCGTCATCGTCGGACCATATTTCTTTCGAAATTAGAAAGGAGTCACAGCTATCGTCAATGATCTCTGGTATAGAGCGTCTTTTGACCGATTTTCAGTGATTCCCGATCCGATCTGTAGTTCGTACAAGACGGAGCAACATGCCATACTCGAATTTGTGCAGCAGAAATTTGGCGACTGGGTGACGAGTCTTGACACCATTCTATTATCTTCTCTGGGACTATGTCAAGTCCTTACTCTACGCTAGCAACTCATCCACTTTGGACGAGATCGGGGTTAACATTCGAGACGAATAACACCGCACATGTTGGACCAGTCAACATGTCTACATGAGAGCAAGGTGGCCATTCTTTGAATTTTCTTTTATTTAAAATTCTTTTCCTCTTCTTCCTATCATGTCACCCTGCACTTAATGTCGCCTGTAGACTGTGTGGAAGTCTAAAGCATCCGAACTAATGAGCACATTTGCGGCTTCAGATCCGTAAAATGAACCATATATTCACAAATTATCAAGTCTTTGGAAGGACTAGGGAATGTCGATCATCTTTATATCGATGTCATAGCCAAATTCGGGATCATCTTCAGCATTATCTCCTGACCCACATGACCCACTAAAGGCGTAGCGGGGGTAAAGCACGCACTAGAGATCTCGAGGCCACTCGATCCCCCGCCATCGACTCTAACTCATTAGGAGTTATGTCCGCGCGTAACCAGGCGAGTTTTTGAACTTGGTGTAACCACTTTGTCATGAGTCTGCCAAGCGGGCATTCAAAGCACGCCTCGGAAGTCGTGATGATGAGGACATTCGTACCACGTGACCAAACCATAGAAGCATAGCCGTTCCCGTTCGAAGAAACAGCTGCTCTACATTGAGTTCCTCACGTAATGCCGTGTTTCTTACCCTATCCCATCCAGGAATTCCCACAACAGCACGAATAAATCTCTATTCGGCAGCTTTTATTCGCGATCTTATTCTTTCGATCATTATCCAAACGTCATGACCATTCGCGAGAGTTGCAATAAATATTGAGTTCAAAACTCTGAATACTCATCAGAATTCGCAGTCGATTGATTTCTTCAATCTGATGGTGGGAAAATCATCAAAAGCAAGGATCGTTTAGTTCGCTCATCAACTCGGACAAAAGGTCACGATCAGCAGCAACAATTGTGAGTTAGTTAAGCAGCGTGTCACCTTCACTCTCATCGAAGCATAGCCAACCACATTGTTATGATTATTAAGGGGCTCGCCAAATGAAACATGCACTCCGCAAAAGGCTTTCTGGCAAAGGTTTGAAGCAGAATCATCCTCTGGCCGTTGCTAGTTCGGTTTGTCTGCGCAACTTCGGTCCACACGCCTAACTTGAATGACATAAAACTGAAAGGCGAATATTGTGCTCTAATCCGATTGACAGAACGGATTGAAAAATTCAACGTCCTATAATTAGTAAATTTGCCGGGGGATTTGAATGCAGGAGAAGACACAACCATAGACTCTTACATCTTACTAAGCCTTTAACATTATAGGAGACGTCAAAAGCTTCGTTTCCTTATGGAGCTGCCTTCCTTCATTACCGCATGATGTGTGCCTATGTCGTCTTCATCCATAATTGCCATTCGACAGATCGACACCCACCACCTATTCGTCGATTTCAAGGCCGCATATGACAGCGTGCATAGAGACGATGTATACAGCGCTATGTCTAGTTTTGACATTTCTACTAAACTCGTCAGATTATGTAGGATGACGATGGAGAATTCTCGCTGCTCCATCAAGGGTGGTAATGAACTCACCGAGACACTCAATGTCACAAGGCGACACGCTGTCATGTGATTTTTTTCAACATTATTCTTGAGAAGATCGTGCGAAACTTACACTAGCGGCACGATCCAAGAGTCCGTTCAACTGCTATCATACGCGGATGACATTGAAGTGATTGGACGAACACAGCGAGCGGTTATGAGGCGTTTGCTGGCATTCAAGTGGAAGCGCCTACAATGGGTCTAGCGATAAACGAGGGCAAGACAAAATATTTGCTGTCATCACGGAGGGACGCACAAAACCGACGTCTCGAACAGAGCGTCGTAATGGGCAGTAGAAACCTTGAGGTATTATAGGACTTCGTTGACCTCGGCTCTGCAGTAAATAGGGACAATAACACCAGTACCGAGATCAAGCGCAGAATTACTCTTGCCAATCGCTGTTTTTTTGGGGCTCAAGAGGCAATTGAGTAACAGAGCCGTCTCTCGAAAGACCACGCTGACTACACACAACACTCTGATCATCCCTGTCCTGCTCTAGAGCCGAGAGACATGGACGCTATTGAAAGCGGATGAAGAAGCTCTTGGTCGTTTTGAGAGCAAAGTTCTGCGTGCGATCTTTGGTCCTGTTTGCGTTGATGGCGTGTGGAGGAGAAGATTCAACTACGAACTGTATTGGCTTGATCGACCCGTACGCCTCGGCGCAGCAGAGTGGGATGCCGGGCGGCGGCAGTAACTGGGGAGGCAAACAGCAGTCCGCAAGGGAGTCAGGCTTGCCACATGGGGTACGGCGACGTACCGTAGGTAAAAAAAAAATGTAAGTCGTATGGACACCACAACTCCGACCCGAAGTGTCTTCGAAGCCGAGCCACTGGGACACCGCAACAGAGGACGTTCTCGATCGAGATGGTGCACACAAGTGGAGAAGGACCTCAACCAACTTGGCTTGTTGGTTGAGGCTCAGGTTCACTGTAACGCCAAACATAGGAGAAGAAGTAGCATTGTTCGTTGGTGGGTTTGTTACACAATCTCCATCTGGTCGCAACTACGTCATTGCGATCTTTAACATCCTTAACGTCATCCATCACGTTTGCTGGAACGCAGGAAAAACCAATGCTGCCAGTTAGAGATCCTACGAATCCCAGCTCGCATCCTGTCTCGGTTAAAGAAGAAGAGGATGACCAACCCCACTCATTTGGAATGCCACGCAAGTTGGTCCTAATGACTGGTAGCAACTGACTAGAATCGGCGGCAGTTTCAAATCATTCAAGCTGAGTCCCGCCTTCCCCAGAGAAGTGAATAAGTTACTCAACGTACCGCCCTTGCTTACGCCTACTTTAGTCCTCAATCTGAAACCGAAACTCAATCCGTTGCTTTGGAGTTAGTTTGGAATTTTATTTGAAACGCCTTACGTCAGGCACTGCAGTCTGCAAGTTTTAAAGTCGAGTACGCGTGCACATCGTTCTTGTGCAACCAACGAGTGTTAAATGTAGTCCATGCGGGGCCTTCTTCATCGCTCATTCGTGCCGTGCTCGCTGCTGTTTTGACACACGAATGGTGCAACGAGCTGCAAACTCCGAACGAACGAATTTTGCTGAAAAGATTTTGCGTAATAATTACACTCTTGCACTCCGGGTGAGCGAAAGTTCGCTGGTGGCAGACAGGCATCGTGCGGAGCACGCACTGTGCGACGTCGGCAGATCCACCACGCGAGTGCTAAAAATGCTAAAAAAATGCATGCATTTAATTAAATCCGAGGATGGTTGCTCCATCTTGCTCGAGAGCAGACCCTAAATGAGGGCAACCCAACGCAATCGGGTTGAGGTGTGGGTGATAGACTGCAGCCGTTGTGTGGGACCGACTGGATCATACTTTCCCTTTACTCAGTTCAGCTCGCCAAATAAGCGAGGGATGTGAAGACGTGTGACAGGTCCCCATCAACTACGTAACAAGAGCAGCGTCGGCCCTATATCCGCCGCAATGTGGGTGGAAGTCATTAGGGGAAGGGCACAATTTAAACTAACCTCACTTTTAATTAAAAATAAACAAACAACTGCTTACAGACACCACGTGGTTGCCCTCAGCCACAAGGCCCATCACGTCGAGGCCCCAACCTCAGCGCGAAGCTCAAGTCATCGACGTTGCATCGATTTTGATTAAATTTTTATCTAGATCTCAGCTGAACTCGGCGCGACCTTAAGTGGCGCGACGCTAGTTGCTCTACGACAACACAAGCACTCGCCGAAGGCTTTTTCATCTTTATTTGCTTGACCCAAAAAAAAGAGAGGATTACAGCAGCACCAAGCTGAGCCGTCCAATTATGACGATATGATCTCGATGGTGGGCCATTTGCTGGCGGCTTTGAGTGCGTCATCGTGATTAATGCGTGGTTCCCACACATCGTGCGCAGAGGCGTTTATTTGAGCAATTACTTCCTGATTGCCCGACAGGTTAACATGCGGTCTCTTGGACCGCCATTCAGTGGTAATTACATGAAAAGTGGCCGTTGTCGGTGACAGTTGTGCTGTGCCGGGGGAGTGTTCGGAAAATTTATTTCAACGCACGGCCTCGGGGAGTGCTGGCGATTTTCTCAGGCATCAGAAGCTATTACGATTCGCTTCAGACATATTGAGTTTGACTTGATATTCAATTAGCGGTCACTTGTCACTTTTCTGTTTGTGAACGCAACTTGTGCGCAATCTAGAAGGCAATGGACTGATTCTGAAGACAGCTCGACATTGGTCGAGTGCTTATTTGTTCTGGTTCATTGATTTGAAGTTTGAAGGAAAATCGGACTTGGACTTGGGCATGGACAATTGTTGAACACTTGTGAGCACGCTGGGTAGTTCACAGAGACGGACAGACGGAGAGAGCGACTCAGATGATGTCATCAAATGTGATTGGGACCGAATGAATGGTTGGTTCTTCTGAAAAGGAGGAGGAGGCGCTGTTACAAATCTTCTTCCCTTTGTCTGGGCCTACAGTCCGGAGTGGGCCTCAACCTCTCCACCCAGCACTGTCTTATGCTTCCTGCTACGCACGTTCAAATGATTGCCGTTTCCTTTCCAGCTGTGTTCGCCACCGGAGGCGTGGACTTCTTTTGCTGCGTTGTCCCTCGGGCTTGATGTCGAAGACATTCCGCGCCGAAGCATTGTTGTACATTCAGTTTACATGACCCAGACATCCACAAACTCACTTTACCCGATCGAGAACAGTTCGCCGTTTAGTCTCATTCTTCAAACACATCAGAACATACGGGACGGGATCAAAGACTATTCGAAGGACTTTGACTTGATACCCATGCTTCTGCGATACTTTGGATGTTTAACAGACAAATTCTTCAATTGTCATCCAAGTCCAAAGACACAGAGTTGCCCAGGGTTATCCTTCGTTTCATCCTTGCAGTTTTATGCAGACAAAGTCGTGGCTACATCAAAGTTACACCAGTCTATATCGAGGCTTTGTTCAAGGTAGAAGTGGTGGTTCGGTGAGAACCTAAATAACACTACATATGAGTCGTTTTAATACCACAGCTCTGGTACCTACATACCATCTTAGAGCCGTCAGTGTAGATTGCCCAGTTCAATTTTCTGCACACTATTCCTTTCTTTCGGGGATTAGATTGTCAAAGCCGTTTGGTAGGTCAAGTTTGGAGACCGTATAGTCAGTAGAGGATGTAACGAGATCTCTCGATAGAAGGCCTAGGATAGTGCTGTGGCCATAGGGTTTTAAAGTCCAGCATCCAGAATCTCTGGGTCTGATGGCGCTGTGTGCTAAATTAATGTGCAAGACCAAAGGTAGAAGATGTAGCATTACCGTCAGAGCACCTAATGGTGTCGGCCAAAGTTTACCTGTGGTGCCAATTCATGATGTTCTTTGTAATATGGTCTTTTTTTCTAAGGGGCCGGCCACCATACTAGCGGGAGAACTACCGCCGCACAGTGTATTATTTTGCGAATCTAGCGAAACTTAATTTAAAAATCAAAGTCGTCCGAATGACAAAAATTTGATATCAAACGACAGGTACAAACCAAGGTATTAACGTTCAAAGAAACGGTATTTACCGTTGTGTGACATCGCAAACAGCAAACAGTTGCATTATGTGACTCAAATTCATCGTGTTCCTGTGAAGTAAGTAGCAACGCTATCTTTCCTCTTATCTAAGGAATCTTTTTGGTAAGTTTGAACCTTGTCCTAGTTGACATGCCAAACCAAGTGGCAGGCAATACGAATGATGGTAACACAGCGCGATTTTTTTTTTGAAACGTTGAGATGAGCGGGGATAAAACAGGCATCAGCATTGATCTGATCTACAGTTTCCGAATTTTACTCGGAGCATTGATCTGATCTACAGTTTCCGAATTTTACTCGGAGCAATATCGGGTGATAATGAAATTGATGCAGACTAGCTTGGGACTTATTTGAGATAATGGGTTAGAGTAAAAAAAAGCGATTTTTCTTCTGTCTTTTCTGAACACATTGGTGAAGATTTGAACAAAATCGGTCCAGTGGTCTTTTAGTTAGAAACGTTTGCATCCATGAGGTTTATGGAGGATGGATGGCGTGGGCTATATGCCCCCTATCGGTGACCACATATAACTGTTTGTTTTAAAAACTTGATAGAATTACGTTTTTTCCTTCACCAAATAGGAAAATCCATAGTTTAGCTATACCAAGCGCAACATGAATAAAGTTCCGCTAGATGTCGAAAATAACACACTGTGCGCCGCATACATCCATAGGATCAGCTTTGATTGGAGACACCACTTTTTACCCAAGATTCTACTGCAGGCGTAGACTTCTTAACACGCTGTTCTAAGATAATGCCTAGGCACTTGGCGCCTGGTAGATAGAGAGCAGCAGTTGATCATTCAGACGTGGAAGAGGGAAGTTGGGAATTTTAGTTTTAGGAGCATCAGTTCCGTTTTTGCTTAAATAAGTACCTATGCCACATTTTCTAACTCAGATACTTACTGTATTCAATGCGCCCTTAATGATCTTACTGATGACAGTGCGAAACTTCCCTGATACCTTAATAGTATGTTATTCATCACAGTAAGCCAGAGAAGAGGGGAGATGGCACGTCCTTGCAATATGGCGAATTTAGATTATGTGACTGTTTCCTTGCGTTACTTAAATGCACCGAGTGCTAATCATGGTTTCGTATACCTAGTTCGGTTAAGGATTCAAGGATCGCTTCCGTGTGAACGTTTTTGAAGACCCATTCTATATCTAAAAGGGAAGCTAGTCCAAGATGTAAGACCCATTTCAGACACTTCTCTATGCTTACAAAAGCCCCGCTGACAGCCCGCTGTGTCCTTCCGATGATATCAATGTCATCTGCATTTGCGAGCTTTTGTACAAATTTGTGGAGGATCGTGTCTCTGGATGTCAAAACTATACAATGCGCTGTATGACTCGTTTCTATAAACATTGTCATACGCGGCTTTAAAGTCGATAAATAGGTGGTAGGTATGAACTCTTGGTCTCCTTGGTCTCTTGTCCACCATCGCCTATATTTGATGGATTATTCTGCCTTACAGCTAGGTTTTGATTGTTATCGTTATTGTCTGCAGAAATAATCTTTCCATATGCCCAGTACCGCCTGTTTTTTTTTTTTTTTTGACGAAACCTTGCATAGGCACCTATGGTTCAACGCACACTGGGGCAGCTCCATAGAGATCACTGCGCAAAAGCTCACTTTGAAATGTTTGGTAAACAAGAAAAAAGCGTTTCTTTTCACTAAGTATACGGTATTTGTGATAAGAAAAATTATTTTTTTTTTAATTTTTATGTTTTGCATTTTTATGAGTTAGTCAAGCGATCAAAGTTGACAAGTTTGTTGTGAAAATTGCAATTGGTAGAAAGTAAAAAAAGTAGTTAATTTTGCTTTTTTTTAATATCTTTATTGTTAAGCGTTCGATTAAAAATATAAGATATGTCCGGAGAAGGAAAAATGTATAGATTTTACTTGTTTACTTAAGAAATGAAAAAAAAAATGCCTAACTAGGTAAGGGGGTTGAAGTGAGAGAGTTTTTTTTTGTACTTTGACTTAGCAGATCTATTAATTGACCATAATTAGCAGAAGTGCTAAACTTTTGCCGCGAATATATTTTTTTTTTTTTATTTTTGAAAAATAGTGTTGGCAATGTTCAAGAGAGCTTTTTTTTGGTTGTTTTGTCCTTGTCTTCTTGACTTTTGCCAATCGGTCAGTTAAGTGAAGAAGCCTTGGAATCAAGAAACAAAGATTTCAAAATTTTGAGGGCGCAATTCAGTCGATAAACATTAAGAATCGACAATTTAACTGATTTTTTTTTCAATAGAATGATGATTTCGTCAGATCCTTTGTTATCAAGTCTTAGTAGTGAAAACATTTTTGTTTGTAAAAAAAACTTTTGTTCAGATACTATAAATGTGTTTCATGTGGAAAAGATTTCTTTTGAAAATTAATAAATTAAATTTTGTTAAATTTTAAATGTATTATGAAATACAAATTATAAGATTCAAAAACTAAAAACAGTACTAATAGTTTTGATTTTTATTAAATTTATCTTATACTTATTGTTAACAACACATTTGGCTTTGAAAAATCTGCATTATCCTAGATGATTAACACCAAAATGAACACACCGTAAGTTTCACGTAAGTTTATATTAAGACAACCCTCCAAATTTGTATTTTCTTATTAAAAGTGGCTTTAATCCACAAAAAGTCACTTTAGACTTTTCAAAATATTTTATCGCACAAAACCACTACTTTTGCCCCACTGTGCGACGTCCATTGGTAGTGTCAGATTCCTACTGACTAAAACCATCTACCGAGTCTTTCCGTTTATTCCCCCGCGGAACTACCGCTAAGTATTTCTTCGCGAGGGACGGACTCGAGCTTTTTGCTTCGTCACAGGGTGTTTGGCGATTGCGCGTTTCGCTGCCGTTCTAAATTTCTTAGATCACACATTATTCGTACTGCTGCATCGTTCACAACAGCCCAAAGTTATATATTTTCTGGTGTTGGGCGTTCACCAAATTCTTCGCGCAATTTAGCTCTTTCGTTTGCATACCGAGTGCATTCGAAGAAAACGTGCTCCACTTTCAGCGCTTAGGCAGCGAGGACATGATGGACTCGAATCACGGTTTCGCTTGTAAAGATATTCCCGGGAGCAACGGTGACCAGTCAAGAACTTTGTGAGATAGTTAGTTTAGTTCGCCGTGTTTTCGATTTACCCAGTTTTCAATCCTTCGGATTAGTCAGTACGTCCATCTCCCTTTTTGGGACTCGTTCCATCGTTGTTGCCACGTTTTTGCACGGCGGCTTCTTTCGAGATTCTTCACTAGATTTACGGTTGGAGCGATTTGCACGCGATTGTCATAGAGTCGCCTAGCTTCTAAGGCTCGATTGGTACCATTGAGGATAATACCAATATCGCGTCGTGGGATGCCGTTCGTTAAGCAGTGCATAACGAACTCTCAGTGCACATAATCTATACACAGATATGATTCCTTTCGTGTGCGATGTTTTATCCCAGCTGTATGGAGGCTACAACTCTGGCAAGCATTAATCGGTAACCTTGCTTCGGACCGCCGATATTCGACATTAGTCTCGAAAGAGCGCCTATCGCTCGACGATTTCTCGCAAGCATATGCTAGGTGATGCTTGAAATTAAGCCGTGCATCAATTGTCACTCTCAGGTATTTTATAAATGGGCTGGAAATTATGTCGTGTTCTCCGATTTGTATCGTTATCGTCTCTAGCATCCTTCTACTCGTAATGAGTACGGATTCCGTTTTATGATCCGCGAGGTCTAAACTCATATCTTGTAACCAGTTCTTTATCAGTGCTATTGCTACGTTGCAATACGGCTCGATTTCTTCAAGCCGTTTGGCCACGACAACAGCAGCAATATCGTCCGCGAAACCTGCAATGGTGGCTTCCCTGGGGACATACAATACGTTCCACAGTAAAGGACCTAACACTGATCCTTGGGGCACGCCCCCTTTAATTTTATACAATTACGTCCCGTCGCCGGAGTCGTGAAGGAGAAACTTATCGGTAAAGTAGCTCCTGATCAATCTTAATATGTACATACTTCGGTACATTTAATCTTTCGAGGCTTTATTAAACACCAGCACCGCCTGTAATTCCACTACTAGGTTCCGATCTCTGAACTTGGCATGTTCTTCTAACCTGTTGGTAGAGTTTTCCGAACGTCATCTCTTTCTTTTCTGCGCGTAGAGCTCGCGAGCAGGCCTCGTCCTTCTTTGCACTGCTGACTTGTAGACATCGTGCTTTACCGCATATGCTCGCCGATATTCATCATCGAACCAGGGCTCTCTTCTTGGTGGCGGAGTGAGACCTAGTACATCAGGAGGAGCTTTTCCTAGCAATATTGCAACTGGTTTTCTTGGTTAAATGAGACTCAGAAAATTCTTTGGCGATCACCTGCGATTCAAGCAACGATACATTTTGCAGCATTTTGTTGATTTCGTGGCGTCCGTGAAATCCGCGTCCAGAGTGTGGCTACACATAGAAAGTGATCCAAATCAATGTTGTAGCCTCGGAACGTCTTGCCATCCACAATGCATCTCAATCGCAATTTGGATCAATTCAGTTTTTAGTGCAATCCCTTCACCTTTCATAACAACTCCAATGGAATCCAATTAAAAGTCAGCCGCGCCCACACCGTAGCCATTGCCGCTGCAACTCTCATCAAGCAGACCGCATCATCAGCAGCGATGTTCAGGGAAATTTATTGCTTTCAATTTGCCTTCTGGGCCATCTTCCTCAGTTCCGCCGCTCAGTTGCAACACGCGCAAGCCACAGCCATCAAGTGTTCACAGGCGATGTACATGTACGAGTACAAGCAACCTGCCACCAGGCAATCCACTCGCGGTGACCACAATGCGGCGGCGGCGGTAGTTCACTGAAGAGCAAGCAAATTATGCGCCATCAACAGCGCATCCAACGCGATCTTCACCGACGCGCCTGCACATCTTGGAGTGATGAAGGTCTAACGCTAATCTGCATTGCGAGATGGTAGGACGCTAACGACTTGTGCTGTGACATCCAATTTTGTCCATGTCACGACCGCTGCAACGCGTTGTAACACGAACGCGCTCCATGCTGGCATGGGTGACACTAATTGAGTTTATGAACCGGCACTGACTCATTTTTTTTATTTGGGCACCAAATTAAACATTAACCCGAATGCTCAGCCAACTGACAATTGAGTCATTCGTCGCGGGACGTCGTTAATTTATGGCGTCACCGTTAATTCGATAAGCCGCTGCAAGCTTACGCCGCGCCGCGGGCAATCTGAGTCTGAGTCTGCCGAAATTGAAGGTGGACAGAATTTATTTCTGACAGATACCCCGTGACTGACAGACACGTGATAACTTACTCTCGCCGCGGCTAATCGGTGATCAAAAGGCCGGCTGTCGTGTTCGACGCAAATCTGGGCACAAGGACCCGCTGCGACAGATGCAATTGTTTCGGTTTTTGGCGAACAAGTTCATCTCTCTGTGTGAAACTGGCAGCTGAGCTGGCAAGTGAGCAAGTGCAGATTGGGGCGAATGGATTTAGCCGCAAGGCTGCCCGACAGGCTTCGAACGGCGAAAATTAATTAGAAAGCTGTATCTGGTTCCGCAGCTTGTCAGGCAATTCGAAATGTTGTTACTCGCCGCGTGTAATTGGATTCGAACGAATTTCAAAGCATATGTGCGGTGAGGGGGGAGGGACTGAGTGACGAGAACGTGGTCTAAGCGAAATTTAATTCTCAAGAAACCTTCTTCAAAATGGACTCGTTGTGGTTTTCGATACCGATGCGCTGTACACTTTGGTAATTGTTTTTGCTGATGATTAAAGGAACTCAACGAGACGTCAATTATACATACGAGGGGCGTTCAATATATTCTCGGTATCGGGGTGAAGCTGTGGTTGTATATATAAATTGACTTATTTGCTTGATAACCACAGCTTCACTCCGATACCGAGAATATATTGAACGCCCCTCGTATATAAAATATATAATATTGTATAAAGTTACAATTTCTGGCAACCAGTACTATGTATGCTGATCACATTACAGCCAGATCAGCAGGGAAACACATTTCTTGCAACATCGAAAGAAGTTCAAAGAGGTCATCGACATACCATCCACGGACAGTGGCAAAGAGGCTACGACAGTAGACACCAGTCACTGTTGGAAGTATTCTACTCTGTCGTTTTTGATTCTCCATTTAACAATGTTGTCAAGATCAGAGTTGAATGAGCTTAGCTCGCGTTACAGCTTAAGTTTCACACCGACGGGCAGGGATGTCAATCTGGAAACTAACTTTAATAGATTAGAAGTTCTAGCGTTATCATTGATGAATATAAGGTAAAGCATGAGGGTCAATGCGGAGCCCTGAGGCTCACCAGTTAACTTCTTGTGAGAGATTCTGACAGGAAATCTTAATTGCGGGGAAAATTGCTAGGACTAGAACGTTTACAGCGTGACCGTTAAACTCCAATGTTCGAGTCGGCTTAGCGGACATCTTGTCACTGTTTTGCAGGCAGGAAGCTGTATGGTTATAAATGCAATCAATGTCATCACTACCAATTGATTGGCAACGAGTCATAAGATCGAAATTAGTTGTAACATATTTGAAAGTGCTCTTAAGTTCAGTTCACATGACATGACCGCTATATCCGACATCATTTTCATTGGCGACATTCCCTCATAGGATAGGTATAAGACAAAGAACTTAACTGCAGTGAAGCCTGAGTGAAACAGACACATTAGCTAAGAAAGGCAGCCACTAAAATATGATTTAAGGCTCTTTTGGGAGACGCAAACGCAAAAACAGCAAAAACTTTTGGTCATTTGTAAAAAACATAAAGAATTCCACCTCGTCTTCAATTCCCACGCTCATTTACAATGACATTCCAGCTGTCAGCTCTTTAGACAAAGCCAATCTGCTTGCGGCGCATTTTGCAGCCAGCTCAACATTGCCAGATTCCAATATGTCTCCACCTGTACTTGAGAGCGTTGATTTCACCATGGGAAAAATCCATTTCCGCACTCGTACAGTTGCAAGAGTACTTAAAGATCTCGACGTGCACAAATCCGCTGGCCCGGATGGTATTCCCCCTATACTTCTGAAGAGGTGTTCTTCTGCGCTGGCAAAACCATTGCGTAAGCTTTTTCATCTATCCTACGCTTTAGGTCTCTTTCCGAGCAGATGGAAAACAGCATTTGTCCAGCCCGTCCCTAAAAAGGGCGAATCTTCGTCACCCACCTCGTACCGACCCATAGCACTTACGTCCCTTCTTTCTAAGGTCATGGAAACGCTGATAAATTGTCAGCTTATGAAATATCTTGAATCGCGGCAGCTTCTTAATGACCGGCAGTACGGTTTCCGTAGCAACAGGTCCACTGGTGATTTGATAGCTTATCTCACCGAAAAGTGGAACACACCTTTGCATAGTGCAGGCGAAAGCAAGATCGTTGCACTTGATATTTCTAAGGCATTTGACAGAGTTTGGCATCAAGATCTTTTGTCGAAAATGCGTGCATATGGTATCGATGAATCTCTTTTTCTATGGATTAGAAATTACCTTTCGAACCGTTCAATTCAAGTTGTTTTGGATGGGTTCAAGTCTGATATCCACCAAATAAATGCTGGTGTACCCCAAGGCTCTGTTCTGTCTCCGACACTCTTTCTCATTTTTATTAATGATCTCTTGTCTGCTACTTCTAATCCAATCCATTCCTTCGCTGATGACAGCACCCTCAGCTTTTCATATTCGTTCCGAGGCTCACGACCCTGCCCTTCGGCCGTAGAATTGGAACAGCAGCGTATGTTAAGCTCCTTGAATTCCGATCTTGACAGCATAATTAACTGGGGAAACAACAACAGAATGGAATTCAATGCTTCAAAAACTCAATGCTGTCTGCTGTCACTCAAGCGAACCCTTGTTAATCAGCCATTATCCATGAATGGTGCTTGTGTCGATGAAACCGGAAAGCTTTTCATCCTTGGTATGTGTATCAACAGAACACTTAGTTGGAACGATCACATATTTGAGGTCTCCACAAATGCTGCGAAATGTTTAGGTTTCCTAAATCGATGCAAGAAATATTTCACCCCCTCTGATTTGGCTTTCATTTATAAGGCGTATATCCGCCCCAAGCTTGAGTACAACGCTCATATCTGGTCTCGTGCCCCAAAGACCACCCTGCACCTACTAGATACAATCCAAAAGCGAGCGATAAAACTTATAGGAGACAACAATGTCGCAAAGTCATTAGACTCGCTCGAACATCGACGTACCGTTTCTTCTATGTCCGCATTTTATCGCTATTTCAACAAACGATGCTCAAGTGAGCTAGCCAACTGCATTCCTCCTCTCCATGAATTCACCCGCAATACTCGTCTCGCCAGGAATGCTCATCAGTTTACCCTTAAGCCTACTTTCGGCCGCACAGTTAAATTTAGAGACTCGTTCTTCAGCCGTACTACGCGAATTTGGAATGCTCTTCCCAGCCCTATATTTACCACAGACTACAACCCGCAGATATTTAAGACCAATGTGCACAGGTACCTCCTCTCCCTTTCTCCCTCTATACCTTCGGCCCGTGCTGTGTCTTGACCCCGGACACTTAAGGGTATTAGCAATCCCTTGAGCGCGCGCAAATTATAAAAAAAAAAAAAAAAAAAAACGTGCTCCTAGAAACAATTAGATTTGCCGAATTCGGGCTCAAATGAAATCGGATATCTTTCAAATCTTCTTCTTCTTCTTCTAGTGGTACTACAGTCCAGGGTGGACCTGGGCCTCAGTCAACAAGCTTCTCCAGCTGGCACGATCTTCAGCCAGCTGTCTCCAATTTCGCGCCGCACCAATTTGGTTGAGGTTCTTCTCCACTTGTTGGCGCCATCGGTTTCGTGGGCGTCCTCTATTACGTTGTCCCACTGGTTCAGAGTCGAAGACTCTTCGGGCTGGAACAATGTTGTCCATGCGCTCTACATGGCCTAGCCATCTTAGGCGCTGAATCCGTAGACAGCTCATGTCGCTGTACAGCCCGTACAGTCATGGTTGGTCAACGCAAACAGGACCAAAGATGGAACGCAGAACTTTTCTCTCAAAAAGACCAAGGACTTCTTCATCTGCTCCTGAGACTGTCCAGGCTTCTGCGCCATAGCGCAGGACAGGGATGTGAATGTCCCTTTGTGAATGTTGAAGTGAGGGAAATATGTGCTGGCTACAGAGAGGTTTCGCCCCGTCACGAAATCCAACAGCCTGAGTCCGTTCTCGAACGTGTTGGCGTGTAGGCTGTGCTTCCCGATGACTCTAGCAAAGACGTCTTCCTTACCCAGCTTTTGATTTGAAGTCTCCTAGAACGATCTTGGTGTCGTAGCTGGGGCATTGATCGTATGTCCTTTCTAGGAGATCGTAACAGTCATCCTCGCTGTCGTCATCTTTTTCCTCCGTTGGGGCGTGGGCGCAGATTAGGCTCATGTTGCCGAATGTAGCCTTGATGCGGATTGTTATAAGGCGCTCCCTTATGCATTTAACGCTTAAGACTTCTTGCCTGTGTCTGCCTGGAACAACAAACCCGCATCCAAACAAGCGCTGCCTTCTCTCTTTAGAGCAATCACCGTAATAAATGTCACAGCTTTTCATCCCCTCTTTGACTGGCCCATCCCATCGCACTTCCTGAATGGCAGTGATGTCTGCCTAATAGGCTTCTAGGGTCTCCACAAGTTCATCGGCTGCACGTGGTCTGTTAAGGGACCTCACAAGCTGCAAAACCGAAAATCGTTGTCCATGGTCGTCAGCAGTAGGGTCATCCGTATCCGAGGCCTGTTGCCGTTTCTGAACCCTTTATTTTTTTTTACACGGTGGGGAAGTTACCTCCACGCGAAACCCCCGACCCTGGAGGACCGGGTCCTGGTTTAAACCCCTGGACAAGGGGCCGCTGCACACATTGGTTCACCTCTAAGCGGTTGCTGTAAAGGCTATCCAGAGGGCGCCACGAGGAGGCTGTATGCTAAATTGACCTGTGCAATTTCATTGATCGTTGCTGGCATCTCGCCAAGTTGAGAGTAGTCAACAACTTTGCCCTGCATGCACAGGCCCATGCCCTCTATATCGTTCATATAGCTGACTTAAAATATAAATCCGAAAATCGACTGTGATGCATTTGAAGACGTCGGAGTTGAACGAGTAGTAATATGGGTGACGCCACAGCCCGTAGAGGGCCAGGGCCTAGCTTCTCAGCAACCACTCGTGTTGTGCGTGCTATTGTTCTATCACGAGTGGAAGGGACCTACAGTTTTATGCCGACTCCGATCGGCCAAGTTTGAGAAGCTTTTTCTAGACAGTTATACTCGTTGAGCATTGTCAGTGACTCGAAAGAGGTGGGCCGTGAAAAGTTTTTCTTGTCGTACCAGGAATCGAACCTAGACAAGTAGGTCCAAGTGCGTAAGACTCGACGCACATACCCACAACGCCACGGGCCACCAAGTAAAGGGTGATTTTTTAAGCTATAGGAAATTTTTTAAAAAAAAAACACATAAAATTCAGAAAAATGCATGAAATCTTTATTTGAATCGATAGTACGGTCCATATAATTAAATGTTTGAAGATTATTTCATGCAAATGTTGACCTTGACTGCGCCTCAAATGGTCCATCCGCTTTGTCCAATTTTGGCATACTCTTTCCAACATTTCGGCCGGTATCTCACGAATAAATGCTTCAATGTTGTCTTCCAAGGCGTCAATTGAAGCGGGCTTGTCTGTATAGACATGAGCTTTAACATAGCCCCACAAAAAATAGTCTAAAGGCGTTAAATCGCACGATCTAGGCGGACAATTGACCGGTCCCGAACGTGAAATAATATGTTCACCGAACTCGCCCCTCAATAAGTCCATTGTTGCGCGTGCTGTGTGGCATGTGGCACCGTCTTGTTGAAACCACATGTCATGCAAGTCAAGCTCTTGCATTTTGGGCAAAAAAAAATCTCACGGTAGCGCTCACCAGCTCACAGTTACGTTACGATTCGCATCATCTTTGAAGAAGTACGGTCCAATAATGCCACCAGCCCATAAACCGCACCAAACTGTGACTTTTTCTGGATGCATTGGTAGCTCCTGCAATTCTTCTGGCTGATATTCACTCCAAAATCGACAATTCTGCTTATTTACGTACCCATTGAGCCAAAAATGAGCTGACCATAAAATGGAAGAAGCGCGCGATGAACTTTCTTAACAGAGCACGCATTTTGATAATAAAATTCAATAATTTGCAAGCGTTGTTCGTTTGTAAGACGATTCATGGTTAAATTATAGACCGAACTGAAGATGTTTGACAGTGAATCAAAACACGAAACGTGCGTCAACTGTTTAAACTAGTGTTGCCAAAAAGATAATAGCTAAAAAATCACCCTTTATTTCTAGACAATTATACTCTTTGAGCATTGTCAGTGACTCGAAAGAGGTGGAGTCGCGAAAAGTATTTCTTGTCGTACCAGGAATCGAACCTAGACAGGTAGGTCCAACTGCGTAGGAGTCGACGCACATACCCACAACGCCACGGGACACCAAGTAGTTAGCCATCTCAAATATTACAGCATGAGGACGCTCTCAGAATTTTGCTTTAAATTTTCTACATACCTTGCAGTCGTTAAACATATGTTTACCCTTGACTTTTGTATACACAGTAGCATTGTCGTAGAATTTCCAAACGAATTCCCCGATCAACACTGCTGTACAGTAGATCCTGTGAATAATGACTAAACGCATTAGCTGAGTACATGTTGCATAGTATTTGGCGGATAAGAGCCGAAACCTGAGGTTTCCAGTTATGGACCTGTGATTTTTCCTCTACACTACCTTGGCTGCGTGAAGATTTATATTTCAAAGCACATGTCACAGTCGAAATAACCTGATAATGTCAACAGACAATCGTCAAAACGTCCCGATACCCAGCGGATACGTAGCCTCTCTGAATACACAATCATGCCAAAAACCAGGCCAGCAATTAAACGTGTGAAAGTGTGTCCGGCGAGATTAGATAATCTCGACATTTTATAGCGACGAAGACAGGTGGAGCACATGAGCTCACGTCAACTCCTGTCACAGCTGCGGTCTTGTGCCCACATGAACTTCACAGCCCGCCTCAATAAAGATCTGTGACAAGCAAACGATCGGTTCCCAGACGGTATATTATTTTCGATTATTTCGTAAATATTCATATTCAACAACCTCGCTTCAATTAAGGCACTCGATGAATATAATCGGTCCGCAAATAATACCACTCGACAATCCCAAGAGGCAGCAAATGGACCCGAACACGTCGGATGCGTTGACACATCGACTGATGCAATGTCTCTTAGATATTGCACCACGCTGCTGCCGCACAAGATCCAAACGAGGTCGTCGCACCCTCGAGACAAATTCACCCCGTTCACAAGGACTCGGACATTTTTTTTCTTCGAAGAGACAATCTGTCACAAGCCGTAACCCGGTTTGCTTCCATTTAAAGTACGCAATTGGATTTAATTAAACGTGTGTCGTGACGCTTCTTGTTTTGTTTGCCCGCGCTTATGGATGGCAACTTTTCATCCTCGGGGTGGGCAATTTATTCGAACAAGCTCGTGAACAAATGTTTCACAATTTGTGGAACGACTGGTAAACGTTTACCGTTCCGCCGTGAGATACGGCGTTACGAGCCACGGCAAAGTGATTATGGTCATTCGGCGGCGAAGGCGATTGTCAAAACGTAGCGGGGGCGAAACTCGAATAAATTTTTCATTGGAAATATAATTTACAAAACGGCTGTGGCTACCAGACCGTTAAGGAGGAAGCTTGCCAATTGTCCGCCTCAGACGGCCCCGATCGGCCCAACAAATCACGGGTAATGAATGCGATTTTTATGCAAATCGAAGCACACCATCCCCGACAATTATGGTCTAGATCCATAATAATTGTTTCAGTCCTTTGACGGATTGTGACTACAAATTATGGGATAGGGGTTCTGATTTCTGAACGCGAACTGTGTAGCATTGTCCGCGGTCACTCAACTCAGGCGAACAGTAAACAGAGAAACTGTCACAAACATTGACACACTTATGACGACTGTGTTGTGATGTTGTGATGTTGTGATGAGCCCAATAGTGACACTGATTGTGAAGTAAGAGGCACGTCGCGTCGCGGAATGGTGTGGTTGGCGGTGGTTAAGCGCATCGGAATCTTCATTGTTCTTCGCATACACTGGTTTTCGCACAGAGCGGGGGCACTGTGTGGCTTGCTCGCTTTGATTGACTTGCCTGCGCGAGGTATGAATAACACTGACAGCTCGACCATTTGTATGGGATCGTTGCGTTGGATTGCCTTACGACTGCTTGCACATGTTTCATGGTTAACATAAACGAGCGTACGTACATCAAAATTAGTGGCAATTCAATCAAGAGCTTGGAGAGATGAACAATCGAGGTGTGCGAAGAGAAGAGTTTGTGGTTTTGACTGATTTTTCCATTCAAAATAATGGAGTTCCCAGTTAGCATATATACACATGTACTTCATCAGAGCTCGCTAAAACTCACGCTTGTGCAGCACGGCCCCAGGACTCAGAGTCACACCTGCTGACCTGATCCTACTTTCGACAATCTTCCGCAGTTGTACAACTAATTTATCATTATTTTCAAATTACATTTATAGAAATTTAGAAAATCAATTACAAGTTGATTTCTCGAAAGCCTTCGATAAAGTACATCACACTTTGCTTTTAAACAAACTAAAGTCTTTGGGATTCCATTCGTCAATGTTAGAGTGGTTTTCCAATTACTTAAAGGACAGGAAGCAATTGGTAATGATCGATAGTTTTAGATCTCGAGTAATAAAAGAAAAAATCGGGCGTTCCACAAGGTAGCCATATGGGGCCATTACTCTTTCTATTGTTTATAAACGATGTTCACAAAATTTTCAAATATTGTAAAATCCTAACATTCGCAGACGACTTTAAATTGTATTTATCTATAAATAGTTTAACTGATTGTAATAATTTCCAATTGGATATCCATGCACTAGTGGAATGGTGCAAGCACAATGGACATATCGAATTACATCCCCGATTGTCTATGATTATTTCATAAACGATCATAGACTTAGTCGCCTAGAAGAGGTTAAAGATCTGGGTGTAATTTTTGATACTAACTTAAATTTTGCATCACATTATGATTATACAATTGCGAAGTCTAATGCTATGTTAGGTTTTCTGAAAAGAAATAGAGATTTTCGGGATATAACTAGTCTTAAGTCCATCTATTGTTCGTTAGTCAGACCGTATTTAGAATATTCTTCCATCATTTGGGATTCCCCATATGATACACAAGAACTCAGATTCGAAAGAGTACAAAAAAATTTCACTAGATATGCTGTCCGTAAATTGTATTCCTTCGAAGAACTCCCTAAATATGGCGATAGATGTAAAATAATAGGCTTGCAAACCTTAAGTTTCAGGCGTAAGGCAGCGTCAGCCATGTTCATCCGCGATATTATTAATTGCCGTGTAAATTCACCAGACTTACTTTTTCTCATGAATATATATGCTCCCCAAAGATCTCTTCGGATGAGAAATTTACTATATGATAAGAGGCATACAACCAACTATGGTTGTAATGAACCTATTACAAGGTGTATAAACACTTTTAATGAACTTTGCAACGAAATTGATTTTAGCTTGTCTCGATTGGAGTTTAAAAAATTGATCCATGCACTATGCTATAATTAATACTGTTTATTTGATGTAATCTGTGAGATGCAAAATCGGTAGATGATCCTTAGTCGCGCAGCAAAATCTGCTGTGTAAAGCGATACTGAGAGTTAACACTTAGAGAACGTAGTGTTTTGTGTACTCTGTGATGGAAAAAAAACAGTTCGGAGGAAACTAAATTTGAGCCAGTAGGTACGTCTCCCTTTATTGCTTAACGCTCCACTGGACTTGTGATGTGATGCCCCTATGATCACATTCTTCTGTCCCAGAACTAGTTCTATGCGTACTCCCTTGACTAGGGTGTTGAATTCGTAAACATTTTCCTAGAACGATCATTTAATCGTCAAATACAACTGCTACGGCAAGCGACTGAGAAACAAAAAAATATAACGTTGCGGCCAAGTAGTCCTCGTCGATGTTTCTAGATAACGGAGCGACGGATATGGCCTTATCAGAAATCATCTATTTGATAAATATCCAACATTTTTCTTAAAGGCGAAGAACATCAATCACTTATGCGCGAAACACAATAGGGCTTTGCTGCTGGCGTTTTCATTTAACACACGCAAATTATATGCTATGCACAAAATACGACTTCGTGCTTTCTGAAGCGAAATGAGAGCAACGTCATAAAACGTAAGAGGACAGTTTCACGTAAGGATTTTTCGACATGTTGGAAAATATCAGCGCGAGAGAGAGCTTTCACTGACATTTCCCTTACAAAATGGGAGATTTTCTCCCAGATTGTGAAATTTGTATGTCAACTGACATTTGGGAAAAGAGAAACAGCTGATACAACGACAAAAGCGATTTGAATTTGCTTGAACACAGCAAGAAGAACATTTATCGGACTAAATCAAACCAAGAAAAGCAGACAAATATTAAACAAAAGGCAGTATTGTGAACGTAAGGTAATTGTACATATATAAAATTAGTTTATTTTGTAATTAACATATGTATGCATCATTTTCAGATGTCTTTTGAGGAGAAATTGATCAATTTGGTTAAGGAGGAAAGTTTCCTCTTTAATACAAAATTGAAGACATACAAAAACGTCCTAAAAAGGACCGCAAAATGGGACGACATATTCCGAGAGCTCGCTGGATCAGGTAATGAGTTAAACATACATATTTACACATTATTATAGAAATATCAACGTACATATGTATGCATATCAATTTTCAGCAAAAGAATGTAAGCAGCGCTGGAAAAGTCTGCGGGATCGCTACATAGGTGAAAAAAAAAGTATGGAGCAGCCCTCGGGAAGTTGTGCCAATGAAATTGAGAGCTAGGAGTACTTCGATTCATTGCACTTTCTTAACACTTCGTTGGAACCGAGATTGTAAGTATATACTTCTAAAAATCCGAACACCAATTATAATAAACTAAATATTTTATTTCATTGCAGACAAATTGGTAACTACGACGAGGGTTCAACAAGTCAGGAGCCAACTTCTCCAACAGAATTGAGCCAATTTAGCTTTGAGGGCATGGATGAAACCACACAATCAACTCCACGACGAGCAGCACCAAAAAAGAAGAATGATGAGGCTTTCGGACGCCTCCGCAAGCCTTGCATACCTGAGTGATGATCGTCCACGACCCAACATGCCTTACCATTTCTCGTTCATGCACAACATGGCCTTGAGAATGGAATGCCTCCCTGTGGAAGCGTTGGTTAGGCTAGCGACGGTAATCTTCAACGATGTGTCAGTGGAGATAATGAAATATAAAGATAAATAAAAATATACCCATGTTTTTTATTGAATTTTAGATTCAATATTCTGATTTACAGATACATATTCATATCCTATTGGCATTTATATATGCTTTTATTTCTTCTCTCATTGAGAATGCCACTCTGGATGAATTATGAGCTCCTGCAAGATTACTTTGAGAAAGCGGGGTTATCTCATTTCTCCAACTTCCTCTTGTAAGGATGTCACCGTTATTATCGTATGCATCGACACATTCGTATGTGTAACAATCTTCTAACAATCTTCCTGGATAAGGTCTCATCAAGTACGGCTTCAGAGGGAATGCTGCATCTCCAACAAGGTAGTGATTGCAGCAGTAATTGGTGTTCGGCAACATCTTTGGTGGAGGAAAATTCAACTGTCCATTCATTACTTTGTATCCAATATACCACCATCACTTTGACTTCCGTACGCTCCGATGTCAACAGCAGTAAACGTATAGTTCGCATCGCAAACAGCTAGAAGAACTATGGAGTGATGGCCTTTGTAGTTGTAATATTCCGACCCAGCTCCAGGGGGACAACGTATATTGATGTGTTTGCTGTCAATTGCTCCTACACAGTTCGGAAGGTTCCAAAGAACTGCGAACTCCGTCGCAATAGTAGTCCAGTCGCTCTCGTTTGGTGGTGACATGTAGAACGGCATCAATGATTTCCAAAAAATATCACATGTTTCATATATTATGCTTGAAACTGTACGAAATACCCATGCCGGCACTTGTTTTGGAACTCCATGTGATAAATATCCAAAAGTAACACTTGGTAAAGAGCAAGAAGATGCAAGTAAGATATACAATAGAATACTTACAGAAGGACCAAAAACAATCTAGCGCTGGGTTCGATTGGTTTCCGCCATGAAGATTTTTTCCAAATGGGGCTCAATCAACGATCTAAGTACTTTGAAGGTTTGTGGTTTTCATTATTGTTATCTTGAAAAAAATGCTCCAGATCCTTCTCCATTATTTGTTTAAAACTTGTGGAATAGAATCCTTCAGAATCTCTTGAAACATTTAGCTCACGACCCCACCATCGCCTAGTTGATTGATCTTTGGTTTCTATCAACTTACGACCTTTGGATAACGAATATCACATTTTAACAAGGTGGACTGTTTTTATAATTCTTTCTTCGTTATTCACATTAATTTTATTTAATTAATGTAAAACTCGTGCTTTATCAAAATTGTTTTACTTTTTCAACTGACATTTGAAAATGGAAAACAGCTGATAAATTGAGTTGTCATTTCAAAGCGCGTTTGAAACTCTAGCCTCGTAACGTGACAAACGCCAGCAGCAAAGCCCTATTGTGTTTCAGGCATTACTTCTATAAAAGAGAAGTCAGATTCGATGTGCATATGTATCTGGCAAGAAATTTCCGAATCAATCTAAGGGATTTGAGTGCAGTTTTCTCTTAGAGATGCAGAATTTTGCTGCGGAGCTTTTTCTATACCACATATTAAGTTTTTTTTTTTAACAAAAACCTTAAATAAATAAAAGAAAAAATATTCAATTTTTTTTCCATTTTTCTGTGGTTTATCTTAATTTTTCTTTACTCTCACCAAACAGAACTAAGTTTAATTTGCATATCTATGTTTCATTGACAAATCCGTTCGTGTATATATTATCTCTGTACGTTATCTTAGAGAAAAAGTTATAACATTATTACAACACAAAAACGATGAGTGGAGACCATTGCCACTATCGGTTCCCAAGTTGCGTTCGTATTTATGCGTGTTCATTCTGTAGGCATGTTTTCATATATGACGAGTGTACTACTTGAGCTTTTCTACACTTCAACGATTCAGTAAATTTTTCAACAGAATTTTTAAAGTCTACGAGTCCAGCAGGTCTACCAGGGCACATATTTTTTTGTAGGAGTGCCAATGATTTTACTGCGAGACACTTATTTTTGGTCTACCTTGGGTGGGTGGAAATCTTCAGCAGGAATCTATGGCGAACGTTCGACCATAGAAGTGTGAGATTTTTACTCAGTAAAACCACCTCCCTTTAAATGTTATGTTCGACTACAACTAAGTGAAGCACTTATCCAGTTTGTATTCTTGATTTAGATACGTTGACAGGTAACTCTCCAAAGAATGTTCCTGCTAACACCGCAACCATGGGCGGGTGTAGGCTATCGCACGAGATCAAGGGGTTTAGTCCTTTGAAGTCGGCGCAAGACGTTAGTTTCCTAAAGGATCGAATAAACTGCAGACTTTGTATGCTCTTCCAGGCGGCGCTTATGTTTTGTAAGCGATTTTTTTGATTTCATCTTGGACTGGTAAAATTTCTAGATTTCGTCGTTTCTCATATACCATGGTGCATTAACAATAGTTCTAAGCACCTTGTTTTAAAAAGTCTGTATAATATTCATTTTGCTTGCTTTGGTACAACCCCAAAGTTGTATGCCATAAGTCCAAACAGGTCTTAGGATTTCCTTGTATACAAGCAATTTGTTGTCAATACTTGGAGTGCTTACCAATAAGCCAGTACATATCTTTATATTTTTTGTCAAGTTTTGCACGTTTCTTTTTAACGTCTTCTTTCCACTTGAGTTTTACGTCAAGAGTCATCCCTAGGTATTTCACTTCATTACCGAAAGGCATTTGGTTACGATTTAGAAAGACTGGCAAGTTATCATCGTGCCTATAAGTAAAATTGATATGAACAGATTTGCCTTCGTTAGGGACAATTCACCAGAAGCTCATCCATTCGTGTATCTGATCCAGTGCGAGTTGTAATTTTGATGTAGACTCTTCTACCGTTTTGGCTGTTACCAAAATGGCGGTGTAGTCAGCAAATGTGTTCTCTTCTTGTGGTAAATCACTCGTATACAGCAGGTGTAGCAGAGGGCCAAGAACACTCGCTTGCGGTACACCAGCATTTATATTTTACTCGAAAGAGTCTATCAGAGAGATAGTTCGCTAGGATACTATAAAGTTTTCCCCGGTAGAGATCGGTTAAGATTATATTTCAGGCCTTCGTTTCCGACTGTGCTTGCTGATCCTTCGGTTTTGCAACAACACTCTTCCGTTGTTTTATATTCAGCGTTCACAGTAATGTCTTTTTTTACTGGTTTAGGTCGATGGGACAAATTTGCCTTGATTTTGTCACGTCTTTTTTGAAGCTCTTTAGCTACCTTACAGCCACGGTAACTGCGAGACTTAGGTCTGTAATGGAACAAGGTAACTGGTTAATGCTTTAAGACCTAATGTAATTGAAGCGATTATTATAACAGGAACTGAGCAGAATGGAGATTGCCAGAGCCTACGAAGACCAATTAAGCGAGAGACTCTCCGGTATGCCTACGTCGAGCACCAATGCTAACGAGATGTGTTTGCATTGCCGCTCGGCCATCAAAGAGGTAGCGGAAACCACCTTAGCTACCTACAACCCCCGACAAGAAACCCATGGTATGATGGCGAGTGTGAGCAGAAGAAACGTGCAACCGACGAGGCATACTAAACAGCGCTGCAACGGGAAACAAGAGAAGCGCAAGAGGAATACCGGGCTAGAAGAAGGGAGGAGAAGAAGCTTCTACGCCTGAAGAAAAGGTCTCTCGCAACCTCCCAGCTCAAGGACATCGAAGAGTCTAGGGATAGGATAGATTTATAAAAAAGCCTGACTTCAGGCTTTAGGAAAGGCACCCAGGCTCTTCGAAATCGCCAGGGTAGCCTTGTTACTGACCCGCAGGGAATAGTGCGTGTGTTTTATCTGCACTTCCAACTACTGCTTAATGGGGCTGACCAGGAGAGAGTGATAGGGAATCAAGAAATCCCAACTCCAGTCGATGAAGTAGTCCTTCTACCTAGCTTTGAAGAAGTCGGAACAGCCATTAAAAGGCTGAAGTCAGGCTCAGATGGCCTACGATCAGAGCTCTTCAAGGCCGGTGGCGATGTTCTGGTGGGGAGCATGCACCAGATCATCTGTAGAATTTGGGAAGATATATGACATATGCCCCATCCACAAAATAAGGCGATCTTACCTCTTGCAACAGCTATAGAGGAAAATCCCTGCTCAACGTCGCCTACAAGATCCTGTCCAGAGTACTGTGTGAACGTCTAAAGCTCACGTACCAGACTTTAAAGTAGTCATGATCAATTTACATGACATAATCATCAATCACTCATCGCCAACATTTCATATATTCTCCGAGCCACATTCCAGTAAGAAGACATTTAAATTCTTGCCAAACTGCACCGCATTTAATGTCCCCCACTGTAGTTCTCTACCACAGCGCTTGACAACTGGTCACAACAGTAGAGGGTAACAATATTGAATTCCCATAAATCACCCTCAGCACGAGCAATAGTCCGACCAATTCCACATCGATCACAGCAGACTGCCTTCCCCTGGATGACATAAGACCGTTCACAAGTTCCGCTTGGAGCATCCTTCTCGGACCACGTCCAGTTATTAATTCTTTCAATTAGATGCACATCGCCATCGTGCTGTATCCTCATTCACCTTGAGCACTCCATCACGGGGCACACCTCTCTGGCGGGGGCACTGTGTGCCCGCATCAAACTGGTTACAAAAATTTCCATATCACCTGTAATTGCATCTCTAAATCAAAGGCCATCTGTAACAGATGCGCCCGACGATATCCGGCCGCAGATCAGTGGCTGGAAAAAAACCAATTTTAATTACAAATCCGCCATTTTATCTATTAATAACGATTATTAGTTGCGTGCCTGAGAGTGAGAGGAGGCTGCCAGGCCGCTCACGGAATACAGTTTATACACCATTTTTATGAGAATCGAACGGGCCGAGGTAAAAATGTTGCGAGATATGCGCGCAAATGTATTCGGTTACTCGATTCTGGTGACGATCGAAGGCACGGTGCTGATGCGCGCGGGCCCGTGGATGATGACGACCGCGCGCGCTTGCTCGGCGCGCCACTCTGCTCTGTGAGAGGGGAATAAATATGGTCGGCGTTCTTGTGAGGATTCCATTTGGTAGGGAATGCTACAAGAGATTGTATTGCGCGGGCCTTTATGTGTTGACTTTACTGTGGGTTCTGCCGGAGGGTGTAGTGATTTCTGGGCGACATCTTGAGTCTATGTGGTTGTTCTTGTCTGAACAGTGAGCCGCTGAAACTGTCAATTTGACATTTGTCACCGGAATCACTACGAGTCCTCTGCCCCAGATATTCATCGACATTGTCTGTTTTCAGAGGTGTCTGACCTTCTCCGAGTCCATCTTGGCCGTTGATTGACAAGCTTTCCACACTTCATATGTCAAAGTGACGTTTAATGCCCCGTTTCAATTCCACATCGTTCCAATGATGGAAATGGTAAAAGCGCCAGCCTCCAACAAGTGACACCGCCCCCGCTTGCATGTCCAGCATCGAACCAAATTAAGGTTAAGAGCAATCAGAAATCAATTGGTCCACCTAATTGGCAATTGAGCAGAAAGCTAAGCCGCACACAACACCACCGCGAATTCGCATAAATCTCGCGGCGGCACAGACAAGACTATTTACCAAGACGGTGCTGCTTACCATCTTGGAACACATTTTTAACACTTGCATGGGAGGCTTACAAGGCGAAGCAAAACAAACAAAAACCATTCACGTGCATCTCCAGCCAGCCGCAGCCGTTCACCTACAATTGCAATAAAAGCAGAAAAAAAACACAGCATCCACGGCACGGGGTGGAAGGAGCAGGGGAAAAAATAACAAACAACAAACAAAACAATCAACAAGCCAGCCAGCCAGCCAGCTTGAGGTGCACCGCATGCCCGACCAAATGCGATGCTGTGCCGCCACACAAGTGTTTGCTGCCAACTGCCGCCGACGACATCGCATCGCCACTAGAGAAGGCATTCTTGTGCCATTCTCGTGCCATCAGCGCCAATCTGAAGCCAATCATAGTCTTGCGGTGACGACAATAAGGTGCACCACGACGAGAAAGGTGTTTCCAGTGATAAGACTCAGCGCCAGGAGATAGTTCCAGCACCCCCTTCACAGCGGCAGGGTTGCAAACCTACGCCAGTCGTTTGTTTTTGTTCACGTGTGTGTGTGCTCAGTGCTAAGTGATTGTGCAACAAGTCCACGGGAAGGAGATTCTTAATCGAAAGGAAATTCGAAAGTCCGGACACCCAAGTCATCTGAATCTGAAATCCGAGCACCGAAATCCGAGTCGTGACCAAAGATGGTGAGTCTGAATTCGTTTCTCACAGTCGTCGGTATAGTTTAAGTGGAGCGAGCCAGTTCCCGACTTCCTTCATTCCAATCGCATCGACGCGGCGCCGCGACCGCACCAGTGGATCATGCAAATTGATTTTCACAAGCGAGCCAGTGCTGCTGCTGCTCGTACTTCCTTGAGATGGAAAGTTTCGATCGAATTGATGGTTGCTTTGTTTCGACCAGGGGGCTAAGGGCAAGTAAACATTTGTCCGGTAGATGTTGCTTCATTAAATCGACTGGGAACTGACCAGTGACCAGGGACCAGTGACCACCAACCTCGGGTGGTTGCGGCGAATACCGAATGACACAGTGGTCTGATAGTGCGATCGGTGCAGGTTTCCCTGGGGTACGAGTAACTTGGCAATTTAAATTGTGTGACTAGTGGAGTGAGTTTTTTTCCTGAACGAACCGTATGTAGAGATGCACGTTACAGTGGTGTGGTGAAGTTTGCAACCAAATGGAGTGAGTGGCGAGAGTTATCTGTTATCTTCTCAGTTTTGTATAAGTTCTGCTAGCACTTTTTTTAAGTACCATGTACTAGCCTGAATCATGATAAAATAAGAAGAACTTTGCCTAAATCGAATTTGCTTCTAATTTTTTGTTCGCCATATTTTGGCATTTCCCTCAATTTTCTATACAAAAAACCTCCATAAGTGGGGGCGAAATCATTCACTCTTTGCGTCCGCCAAACACAGTTGCTGTTGGAAGTTTGCCTAATCCATTACAGACACTTGAAATTAAGTGGCGTCCTCTACAGCTGGATGGCGCCGTTGGTTGAGTGCCTGCCCCGTGGTTAGAGGGGTCCCCGGTTCGAGTCCCAGTGAAAGCAAAGTTAATACGCTTTTAGCCGGTTTTCAAATCTGGTCCAGTCACCATTTGCCGTTGGGATCAAATTAACGGCACTATCACTGGAGTTGTCGATCAGTGGTAGTAGTCTGACTATGGGTATCAAAATGGACCAACAACTACCTCACCTAACCTAAGTGGCGTACTGGGTACGTGCGTCGACTCCTACGCTAAGATCTCTGGGTTCAATCCCCGATACGAGAAACTTGCATAGCTCAGAGCTTAAGATCTTACGAGGCACGTACAATGTTCAGAGAATACAAATGTTTGTCTAGAAAACGTTAGCCGTTCGTAGTCAGTATAGGGCTGTAGGTCGCCTGTATTCGTGTGGCAACACTAGCACACACAATACGAGATGTTGCGCTAGAAGCTACACTCAGCCCAGGTCCACCTCGGAGCGCTTGAAGGCAGCGCAAAATATTTTTAATGCTCCCTTCATTGCAGCCAAAGAAGTCAAGTCAGTGTTGTGTGTCCGGTTTTTTGAAGACAGGTCCATTTCAACGGCTTTGAACAGAACATACAAGGAACTCATCAGACTTTTGGAGTAAAGTTCCTTTAGCTTTAGTAACACTTTTAAGCAGAGGGAAGAAAAGTTCAAGGGATCAATGAGGATAAGTCAAATGTCCAGACGGTAACAGATTTCGCCTTTTTAACTCTTTTAGAGGTTTGTGGTTGTTTTCATTTATTGCTCAAGAACTGAAAGATTCGAACTGATTTGATGGTTCTCCACGGTAACTTTTCCCCCAAGTGATCCAAGTGGTAGTACAATGAAACAGCCACCACAAACTTATCACCTACCACACTCGTGCAGTTGTGTTCATATGTCGCCTTCCACGACTCCGCCTATATTCGACCCATCTGTGATGATTGGCAATGCACCATCTAGCGTCTGGTAGTCAGATATCCAATAAGATCTGGAATGGATGCTGATTGAGAAGTTGTTCTCGAGGAGGTGTTTGGTAGCAGGACATCAGACTCTCTAAGTAAGGACCAACACCTCTTGCGGACGGTAGATAGTCCAGAACGGAGTTCCTTCACCATTTTCTATCCGCCTGCTAATTTATCGGGAGATTGAGGAGTATGTGCAAACCCGCGGAGGAGGTTATCCTTAACGCTTAGTTGATGCATATGGAGACCATCCATTGCAGACGATAGAGCAAGTTGCAGTTTGCAGTTCCCATCAGCAGCGTTGTCCACCATATCGCAACGACATTGGGTAGTATGGGTCTGATTAGTGATTGAAAAAGCCAGTGGACCATGAGACGCTGTATTAATTCTTCCTTCTACAGCCTTCGTGCAGTCATACAAAGATTTAATGACGTGCTGTTGAACGCAAGGTATTCAGTTTAATTTGGTTTCAGTGGTCAGACCCAGCTATTTAGATCTTGCATTTAGCTTAAGCGGGTGATAGGGTTCCTTTGTGTCATTTTCGCTAATACGCTGGGAATTCGAATAGTCTTTGACTTTTAAATGCCATCTACGGCAGATCTTCCACGGCTCAATTCTGATGGCTTTTTCCACTACTTTTCGACATACATATATCGGGTTTCAAATCTGGTCCAGTCACCATTTGCCGTTGGGATCAAATTAACGGCACTATCACTGGAGTTGTCGATCAGTGGTAGTAGTCTGACTATGGGTATCAAAATGGACCAACAACTACCTAACCGAACCTAAGTGGCGTACTGGGTACGTACGTCTACTCCTACGCTAAGGGACAGCCTGAACAGTAACTTGACAAATTCAGTTCACCGGCGACAAATCACAAGATCCTGGTGGTCAGGGTCGCATCACCAATAACGATAAATAACTCGTCCAGGAAACTTATCTCGACCAAAATAGGACCTGTTCTGTGAAATGTGTCAGTACTGGAGATCTCTGCTCCGTTAAATTTCGCCGAGCTTTGAAATTCCCACGCTCAGCGAATATAAAACGATCCGTACTGTAAAATGGCTAACGTTTAACTATGGCGAATGACAGTTTAGTTTGCCGAATGTTTATGAAACAGGGATGTCAAACTCTCGAACCCTTGCTGATGACCAGTACTTGTGCTCCGAAGTGTAATGATTCTTTAGAAATGTACTTACTCCACAGGCCGACGACCCGTGGAGGATTTGAGGCTGAGCAATACCTTCCTGCCGTCGTTGATTGTCATGTGCCATTGCTTCCAGTCGTTAACCTGTTTTGCATCCGCGATGACTTGGTCTTTATACCGGAGGTTCGGCCTTAAATATTTAGACATTTCGTCCGTGGCTCAGTTAGACCAAGATGTTGGGTCCATTGTGACCTTGATGGATGTTGTAATTACTACCATGAGACCTAGTTTTGCTACTAAAAGCACCCAGACTTATTTAGAGACTTTAGGATGTTTTCCAATTCTATACCGCAAAAGTCATCTAACTCTGCAAAGAAGTGCTTTTCCAGGAACTGTTTTCTTACGCTTTCTAGGGCTGGACATTTACAAAGCAGATGTTGTATGGATTATATTTCTTCCTCATCTCTGCAGCTTCTGCAGAAGTTGTGTGGTACGTTCAGTCACGATTAGTAGATGCTTACGGTAAAGTGACATGAAAGGGATCTTACTAGCGTTAGCACTTCCTTGCGACTAAAGCTGATCAGTAATATTGATCAAAATCTATTCAAGGCTTTGTTTGCCAGTTTTCTTCTTATGGAGCTAAGCGGTGTTAGTGCGTAATGGATGAGTCAAGATTCATCCAGTTTAGATCCATTTTCGACAAAGCTGTCCGCTTTTTCGTTTCCTTAGTAGCCAGTGTGCTACTGGTACCCACCATGTTCACTGACGTCTGCATAGAATGACTAGTTTCGACATCAAGATGTCCGATGCTATGTCCTTTATTGCCACTTGGCGGTCGGAGAAGGTGGAAATCGATTTGTTGGTTATGTTGAGTTCTCTCGGGAGGACTGATTGGTCTATCACTTCCACTTTAGATTGGAAGACGCTGCAGTCTTCTCTTTGGGCAAGGGATTTTTCGAATAGGTCAAAGAAGATCCCTGTGCCTGTACCCACAGTCGTTTTTGAGCCGTCAGTGCACAACGATAATTCACCTTCTTCTCGAACCAAGTGGCTCAGATTCGAAGACCTCGTGCGATGGTTGTTGTCATTGCGCTCCATGTGGCCGAGTTAGTGCAGTCGACGAAATTTTCTTCCCGGACTACATTCACGTCCTGGTACAGCTCGTAGAATTCGAGAGTGTGTCTTCTCTTCCATTTACCTCCTCGCAAGCGGAACCATATAGCCGACGTGGAATTTTTATTTTGAACCCACCACAGCTCTGCTGTTTTGCTTATCGTCCAGCTTTCGGCTCCATCTAGCAAGACTGGCAAAACAAGGGTTTTATAGAGCACGATCTTGGTCTCTCCAGTAAGGAGTTGTGAACCCAGTTGTTTCAACAAACATCATTCTACGTCATTTCTCCCAGCCCAGTTGTTTCGACAAACCCAACTAGGAGCGATTACCAAGGGCGATTCTACGTCAGATCTCCACAAAGACGTCATTTGTGGCGTTCACATTTGCCCCGAAGTAGACAAACTCCTTTACTACTTCCAGTGGTGCTTGATTCTTTAGAAAATCAATTCAAAATCCGTCCAACTTCTGTGTGCACAAAACGTGAAAAACAGACCCCTTATCAGAAATCAAATTCCCTCTCTCCCGGAAGTTAAATATTAGTGTCGTAATAATTATAAAAAATCGGCGGGTGACCTGTGATTGCGAAGCACACCGTGTAAGAGGAAAATTGTGTATTCTCTCCCATGACCAATGAGGAAATGGAAGTGTCACTGCTGTCAAGCAATTAGCTCGTTCAGCCCTCTATTCATGTGTCATTAAACGCCGGCAATTGGGTTGACAATAGATCTGTCCAATTTGAAGAGAAGATAATTACAAAAAGTTCATGAAGCGAACGAAATTACCTCGAGGCTTTGTATTTGGACTTTATTGATGGCAAGGGAACCATGATCGTAACTTCTGCTTTGTTTCAACATGTTCCCTTCTCTTCGGACTGGAGGAGTGTCAGTGGAGGGTGTACTTTATGCCGATACTAATAAATGTGATTGCATTCTGTGGTGTTGTTCAAAGGCGAGAAAGCCGAGATAGGGAGATGCATTGTTGGTGTAAAAGGACATGGGAAGTGGAAGTCATTTCGAAATGCGAATTTTCATTTCATTTATTGTTTAGGTAGTATCGCTGTACATTAAGAGTGCTATACTCTTTTGAGAGTACAGGTCTTAAATATAACATTATATATGTAAATAACGTGATAGTGACATATATACATACCAAACTCGTCCGTTTGTGTATGATGACGATGGAGAATGCACGCTGCTCCATCAAGGTCGGTAAAGAACCGGTAACCTTTGATGTTAAAAAAGGATTCACACAAGGCGACGCGCTGTCATGCGACTTTTTCAACATCGTTCTTGAAAGAATTGTTCAAAACTCGAACGCCAACACCAGAGGAACAATCTTTCAGAAGTCCGTCCAACTACTCGCATATGCCGACGATATTGACGTTATCGGAAGAACGCAGCGTGATGTCAATGGCGCTTTTGTGGGTATTGCAACGGAGGCCGTGAAGATGGGTTTAGCGGTAAACGAGGGTAAGACCAAGTATATGCTGTCAACGAGAAAGGGCATCCAACACCGACGTCTCGGTCAGAACGTCACAGCAGACAGATATAACTTTGAGGTAGTCTACCTAGGCACCGCTATCAATTCAGATACCAGCGCCGAAATCAAACGAAGAATGACTCTTGCCAATCGCTGCTTCTTTGGGCTAAGAAAGCAATTGGTAAACAAAGCCTTCTCTCGAACAACCAAGGTAAGGCTTTGCAAGAACTTAATCGTCCCAGTCCTGCTATATGGCGCGGAGGCATGGACTTTGTGAAAAGCGGATGAAGCTGCTTTTGGTTGCTTTGAGAGGAAAATTCTTCGTGTGATTTTCGGTCCCGTCTGCATAGATGGTGAGTGGAGGAGGATATATAAGCATTATTAAGCTATAGATCATGCATCCAGTTCACATCCAAGTAGAGTGCGAGACATGATCAAATCTTCGGAGGTTGAAGACATACCGTGCAGTCGGTTGATTGCTTTTAACAATTTTTGCAGAGGCAAATTATCAAATCTATATCACAGCTATAGGTTAAGAGAGGTACTATGAGTGCTTTAGCAAGTTTTAGTTTTACATTGGTAGGGAATATGAATTTGCTAATAGACAAACCTCTAAGAGACGACTGAGGTGAAAATGTGCCTCATCACTGAAGATGATTTTCTTTGAAAATTTATCATCCACTGTTGCCATTTCTTGCCACCATTCTGACCATTGACGACGCTTGAAATGGTCAAGAGGCTTTAGTTCTTGAGTCAATTGCACCTTGTAAGCGTGTAAATGCAAGTCTTTAGGCATAATGTTCATCAACGACGAGCGTGAGAGGTGCAATTGTTGGGCACGACGACGAGTTGAGGTGGACGGCTCTTCCAGACACACTATCGCGAAGAGCAGCAATATTTTCTGCAGTACGAGCTGTACGAGCATGTACTGGTGTTTTCACATCTCCTGCAGACCCGGTTTGCTCAAATTGTTGCACGATTTTTCCGATTGTACGCACTTTTGGACAATTAAAATTGGCCGAAAAAATCACGAAGTGCACGATATGCATTTTGATTTGAACGCCCATTTTCACAATAAGCCTGAATAACTTTAACGCGTTGCTCGATTGTGTATCTTTACAAGGTTCAAATTGAGTTAGTCTGAAAATGAGAAATGTCAAATGAATTGCAGAAAAAAACTTGGCGTTTAGGTGTGGTTCACATTCAACATCGGCCCTTAAAATTTAACCTTAACTCTTGACACTACACTGTCTATATGGTCAGTTCATGTAGTTCACTGTTGCACATTATACCATGATTCTTGACACAGGTTACATATTCAGCGGCAATAGAGTTTAATTCTATGGGGGGAAAGTTTGAGAGGGAAGGGTGGTGTTTTGAAAATGTAATGACTTTGGTTTTGTCAGGATTGAGCATGAGGTAATTTTCTTCAGCCCACTTCGCAATTAAGCTCAGATCCTCGTTTAATTTAGCAACTGAATCTTCAAACACACCAAGAGGAAAACATCATCTGCATACATATGAAATTTTCAATACGTTAACACTTTAATAATAATAATATTGGTGGCGCTACAGCCCGTAGAGGGCCAGGGCCTAGCTTCTCAGCGACCACTCGTCTTGTGCGTGCTATTGTTCTATCACGAGTGGAAGGGACCTACAGTTTAATGTCGACTCCGAACGGCCAATTTTGAGAAGCTTTTTCTAGACAGTTATACTCGTTGAGCATTGTCAGTGACTCGAAAGAGGTGGGGCCTTGAAAAGTATTTCTTGTCGGACCAGGAATCGAACCTAGACAGGTAGGTAAAACTGCGTAGGGGTAGACGCACATACCCACAACGCCACGGGCCACCACACGATAACACTTTAGGAAGAAAATTAATGAACATTGAGAATAATAACGGACCGAGAATAGAACCTTGTGGTACTCCATTGTGAACATCACGAAAAGACGACAGCTTGGAGTTATATAAAACAGTTTGAACACGGTTAGTAAGGTACGAGAAGATTAACTTATTAGTGGGATTATAGAAGTTAAATTGGGTGCACAGTTTATGACAAAGTATTGACGGATTAACACTGTCGAATGCTTTCGAAAAGTCAAGTAAAGCTAGTAAGGTTGTTTTATCTTCATCAACAGTTTGTCGTATGTCGTCAGTCACTTTTAGTAGGGCTGTAGCACAGCTATATCCTTTACGGAATCCTGACTGCATTGGATGTAAAATATTGTAAAAGAATTGTCTAGATCTATGTTTTACACTTCATAGCTTAGTTTCAATTCCGGTACGATCGGCAGCACCCAGTTGTGTTCTAAGTGCTATTGTTCTACCACGAGTGGATGGGACACATAGATTTATGCCGACTTCGAATGGCGAAGTTTGATAAGGTTTTTTACCAAACAGGTGTTCGACATAGTCAGTGCCTCGAGAGTGGTTGAGCTGCGAATTATGAAAGTTCCTCATGTCAGGGATTGACCCCAGAACCCTCAGCGTAGGAGTCGATGCACCTACTTACTACGCCACGCCGGCCAAGTGGTCCATACGGTGAGTCTAATTTTGAATCACTTTTTCGACTCTATGGGCTGGCATATTGCTAATAACACACGAATGGATCGAACATGCTAAAAGACAGAGGTGCGGGCATTTATTCCTAATTATTGAGCATGCACTGTTTCATAGGATTCCCTGGTAATGAGAGTGTTCCAAGCGGAGGTCCTGACGGTCAAGGAAGCGGCTAGAAAAGGCCATTAAAACAATTTCGGCAACACAAATCAAGTCCAAACTGGTCACATGCCACCGCGAAAAGCTGAAGGTTCCCAGCACTCTATTACTCTGTGCTGGGTCCCGAGTCATATGTGGCAATGAGGCAGCAGATGAACTTGCCAGGAAAGGGGCTGAAAACGACCCAACCCAGGCAATGCTATGCATTCAACCACCTCTTGCATGTGTCAAGAATAAAGTGGATGACACGATCATAGAAGAAACTAGCTAGAAGGTGGAACGACCTGATCACCTGTGAGACCACTCGGATGTTATGGGCCAAGTTCAATAGTGGAAAAACGGTCATACTCTTAGAATGCGACAAAAATCTGCTTAGAATGGTAGTTGGAGCGCTAACTAGCCGTAATCGTCTGAAGTGCCATGAAACCAAAATGGGACTTACCCCCGAATTCATATGCAGCGGCTGTGGTGATGAAGAAGGAAAGGAGGACACTCCTTACCAGCTCTGTCACTGCTTCAGTCTCTGCCAGTTGAAGCATAGAACTATGGGAGAATCGGCAGGAACCAGAAGTCCTTTACAACGAGATGTCCAACTCGGGTTTGGGTATTTACTAAAAAAAACTGCTCGCCTATCTCTGATTTGCTCTAAAGGCACGCTTACTACTTGATTTTCGAGCACACTTCTTAAGGCCTTAGAGCAGCCTACAGTTGCTCTGTGATCAATCGTATTCACAAACACTCTCTGTAAACAGTGTTAGATGATGAGAGGTAGAAGTTGACTATCTCTTTACTATTTTGTCTCTGGCAGAAACTAAGGAATGTCGCCTTAAAATATGTTTTCAAGTTTATCAGAATGTCAGGATGGTTGGCAAATGAGTGCACATGATATGATGGGTACAACAAAGGTGTAAAGAGGAATCCATTCCCGGTTTGGGCTTCACAATGGGTCCACTAAGACGTTAGTGTGACTTGCTTTAGCGCGTCTACCCACTGACCTAACCTAACTTATCACAGTCATTTCCCAAGTGGTCCACCGATTTGTGTGCTATATAACATGTGGTACCAAATTACTTTAACCACATGTTGACCAGGAAAAGCTCGTGCATTTAGGCAAAAAAATAAAAAAACAAAAACCATTGAACTATAGCAAACAGCGACGTTCTTCTCACGATCAATTTTGGAAAACTGGAAACATTGGCGCGTGACTCTGCCGTGCGGTCCATACCAAACAGAGCATTTTTTCGGCTGCATTGATAGCTGCTCTACTGCCTGCGGTTGCTCATCGGACCGAATATGGCAGTTTTGTTTACTGTCGTACCCATTCAACCAGAAATGAGGTTCGTCGCGGGGGCACGAATGTTGATCGTAATATTCAATAAATTGCAAGCGTAAGTTTCTCCATAATAAAATGGCAAAGCTAACCGAGTATGTTTGACTTTGGCATATGTCACGAATCATGCGTGAGCTGTCAAAAATAGAACATTGAAAAACAAAACAGCACAAAAATCGCACACCTTATAAACGGCATTTACACCTTCTACTATTTTGTGAAACGACAAGGTCCGGGCGCATCTGGTGCTCAATGAACAATCCTCTCTAGCTGGAGGGATCCTTGTAGAGTTCCTTCCGAGTCTGCACACCAACTTGGTTCTGGTACTTCCTTACTTAAATGCATCACTTTTCGGTCCATCCTCTGTTACGAATAGTCTTCGGGTCTGAGACAGATTGTCCATGCAGTCTACATGAGAACAGTCGCCTCTGACGTTAACTCCATAGATCAAAACTTCTCCCCAAGACGTCTACAAAACAAAGATCGAACCCCGAACTTTCCTCGCGAAGAGACATCCACTTTATTCTTGACATCTGCAAGAGGTGGTTGGTGGGTGGTTGGTGGGTCGTTTTCAGCCCATTTTCTGGCAAGTTCATCCTCTTCTGATGAGCATCCTGCCATAGAACTGGACTGGGATATTCAAAGTCTTGTAAGGAGTGGTTAAATTTTAAGGGCCGATGTTGAATGGGAACCGTATTTTTTCCAAAATGAGGCCGGTCAGGCAGTTACTGTGAATGGTGTTCGCTATCGTGAAATGATAAAGAACTTTTTATGGCCCGAATTGGAAGATATGAATGTGGACGATATGTGGTTTCAACAGGACGGTGCCACTTGCCACGCAGCTAACGAAACAATGGCTCTTTTGCGCGACAATTCAATGGCCGTGTTATCTCACGTGGTGGCGATGTCAATTGGACGCCAAGATCATGTGATTTGACTCCGTTGGATTTTTTTCTTTGGGGTTATTTGAAAGAAAAGGTGTACGACGATAAGCCAGCAACAATTCAAGAGCTTAAGGATGAGACAATTCGGCACATTAAAGGCGTAGAACCTCAATTATGCTTCAGCGTCATCGAAAATTTGGACCATCGGACGGAGGTGTGCCGCCGAGGTCACGGCGATATTTTGTTTCATACATTATTGAACCATACCAATATTATCACAATATAAGAAATGACAATAATTTCCTAAATAATTTGTGTTTTATTCAAAATCAACATCGGCCCTTAAAATTTAACCACCCTTTACAGAGGTAGCTTGGTAGTCCATTTACCTATTGTGTCCAAAAGACCAGTGATTCTTCTTCTAGTGGCGCTACTCTCCGGGGTGGACCTGGGCCTCACTCAACAAGCTTTTCCAGCTGGCACGATAATTAGCCAGCTGCCTCCAATTTCGCGCGCCAAGTTGCTTGGGGTCCTTCTCCACTTGTGTACTTGGGTGCGCCATCGGTTCCGTGGGCGTCTTCTATTGTGTTGTCCCACTGATTCGCAGTGGAAGACTCGTCGAGCTGGAGCAGTGATGCTCTACATGGCCTAGGCATCTTAGGCGTTGAATCTTTAGACGCCTGACTAGGCTCGTGTCGCTGTACAGTCCGTACAGTTCATGGATCTTCTTCTACAAAAACGATCAACGCAAAGAGGACCAAAGACGGAACGGAAAACTTTTGTCTCAAAAAGACCAAGGGCTTTTTTCATCTTCATCTTGAGATTGTCCAGACTTCTGCGCCATAGAGCAGGACAGGGATGATCAGGGTCATATATAATGTTAGCTTGGTCCTTCGAGAGAGGGCTCTACTACTCAATTGCCTCTTGAGCCCGAAGAAACAGCGATTGGCAAGATTTTTTATTGTGCCTTTAATCTCGGTACTGATGTTGCTTGTTCTGTTTACTTGGGAGCCGATGTAGACGGAGTCCTTAACTACATCGAAGTTAAAGCTGCCTACGATGACTTTCTGGCCGAGTCGTCGATGTTGTGCGTCCTTTCTCGAGGACAGCATGTACTTCGTTTTGCCCTCAATGCTAAACCCATTTTCGCCGCCTCCGTTTCAATACTAGCAAACGCGAGCATTGACGGCTCGCTGTGTTCGACCAATCACGTCAATGTCCTCCTCTTATTCTAGCAATTGCATGAACTTTTGGAAGATCGTGCCTCTTGTGTTGACATTTGAGTTCCGCACGATCTTCTCAAGTGTGATGTTAAAATATTCACATGACAGCCCGTCGCCTGTTCGGTGAGTTCATTTCCGACCTTGATTGAGCAGCGAGAGTTCTCTATCGTCATTCTGTACAACCTGCCGCGTTTGGTAGGAATGTCAAGACTAGACATGGCGTTGTATAGCTAGTCTCTATGCACGGTGTCATATGCGGCCTTGAAATCGACGAATAGGTGGTGGGTGTCGATCTGCATTTCTTGGGCTTTTTTTCTAAGATCGGCCGTAGTGTGAAGATGATGGACTTCCCCGGCCTGAAACCGCACTGATAAGGACCTATCAGGTTATTCACGAATGGTTTCAGGCGCTCACACAAAACGGCAGAGAAGATCTTGTAAGCGATGTTTAGGAGACTTATCCCTAGTTGAAGGGGTCTCATTTTTTGTGAATCGGGCAAACGATACTTTCCTCCGACCATATCTTACAGATGAGCTGGTGCATGTACCCTACCATCTCATCTCCAGTCGCAATTAAAGAGTTCTACAGGCAGTCCGTCTGCACCAGCAACTATGTTCGACTTCAGTCTCGATATAGCTATCTTGACTTCGTCTAGGTCGGGGGGACGGAATTCTCTTCCATCATCGCCCATTGTGGGGAGTGGAGCATTCTGCCTGACAACGGTATTGGTGTCTTCTCTGCCGTTTAACAGCCTACAGAAGTGATCTTTCCAGATGCTCAGTATCGACTGCGACTCTATTACTAGTTGCCCATCTTCATCCCGACAGGCTTCTGTCCGAAGTTTATACCCATGGGATAATTGTTTCACCCGTTGGTAGAACTTTGAGATATCATTTCCGCCGTAACACCTCTCCATTTCTTCGACCGCGCGCTTCTCATGCTCTTTCTTCTTCTTTTTGAGAAGCCGGTGCGCTTCCCTTCTTTTAAGTTCGTAGAGCTCACGAACCGCTCTCGTCCTTCTGTCCAGCGTCGCCTTATATGCCGCTTGCTTCGCTAGATGCGCCTGCCTGCACTCGTTGTCAAACCAGGGGTTTTTTCTGGGCGGCTTTTTAAAACCTAAAACATCTGAGGCAGCTCCTCTGATGGCGTTTTGACAACGGTTCCATTGTTCGTCGATTGTTTCGCCTGGCAGCGTTGGAATCTCTGAGAGCTTCGGGGAGATTCGATCGGCAAAGTCCCTATATATGTAGCTCGATGCAAAAAACAGTGATGGGGGAGAATTACTCGTCGTTTGATCTCGGTACTTGTGTGGTTACCACTGTACAAGCTAAAAATCTAGTATAAGCAATGTACGAACGTTTGGGTTGATCGCACTAGCGGAAGTGGTGACGGAGCAATCAAAGGACAATTTGATTGCTGACATTGGTTAACTTACACTTCCGAGTGGAGATAGGTGATGTTCCTAACATCATCGTAGATCTGTGCGAGACTTCGATGTTGTGCTTCCTTTCTTGAAGCCAGCATATACAGGATGGACCATCTAGTGGTTGCTTTTTAAATCATAGTTTATTTCAACACTGACAGCTGTTTCCGCCTCGAAATCTTGACAGAAAGTCAGTATCATACCTCCGCTGAACGAAATGGGTCGATTTAAACTTGAACAGCATTGGGAGTCATTCAAAACTTATTTCCAAAGTGAGTGCTGTGCAGCCCAAAATAGTGCGTTTTTTGAACAGAAGTAGTTTTGGCCGACGAAATGAACCACCCACTGCGACTACTGTATGCAAGTTTCTGCAAAAAGTTTATGAGACTGGTATGCTAGTGGACAACACTCATTATCCCCGTCGTCGTACGGTGCGTTCAGGTGAGAAGGTGCCTCTTCTAAGATGAGGCTGGGAACAACGTTTCGGTCAACGGTAGTAGGTACAGAGCCATGGTAACCGACTTTTTTTTACTGAAATTAAAGACATGGATTTGGTCGACCGCTGGTTCATGCAGGCTAGAGCGCCATGGCACACAGCCCATGACACAATTGATCTTTTGCTCACCAAATTCCCAAATCGTATTATCAGCCGTCTTGGCGATGTCAATTGGCCGCCTCGGAGTTACGATTTGACACCTTTGGACTTTTTTGGAAGCTTGTATTTGGCCCACCCTGTACTTCGCTTATCCCTCCTCCACCGCCATTTTAACCCCTTCCATTTCATTGCTAGCAAACGCCTTTTTTGCGGTTCATTGCATTTCAACAATACCGTCAATATCATCCACGAGTGCTAACAACTGAATGACTTCTGGCCGATCGATCCTCTGGTATTGTCCTGAGTCTTGCACGATCTTCTCAAGAAACTTGTTAGAGACAAAAGAAAAATGGAACCAATCTTCTTGGCCAGTCACACATGAAGATGCTTTGGTTTTCGCCCATCATTTGATTGAGATGCTCAACCAGACTTCCTCAAGACAGGGGTGTCAGTCGTCGAATCTTTGCTTTTCCGAACTATAGTCACATCCTCCCACAGCTCGTAGAATACGCGTTTATGTCTTCTGTTCCACTCGCGCTCTTCGCAAATTAGACCAACTATCGAACGCAGGAACGGAGATTCAGCTCTGTCCTCCGACTTGTCGAACCGCGTCTGATTCCACATAGCTCAAGTTTATGTGGCATGTTAACGGCAACTTAAAGATTTGCAGAGCATGATTTTGGTCCTTCGAGCCAGATTCCTGACCCCAAACCGATGTAGCAGTGGTTACCGGGAACAAATACGTGACAAATTTGACGTTCCCCGCTTTGCTTCGAGCTAGGTGAACTCCCCAATAACCCCAACGCCCTTTCACATCAGTTTTCGATCATATTTATGGCCGAATTCGAGTTGGCTTTTCGACAGCGTTCATTTGTAGTGTAGTCTGAACCTGATTTACAGACCACATCGCCTCCCATTTTCTATGCCTGTACAAGCCTCCATCCCTTTCGTTGCAGCCCATTACGACATCGGGCGTAACTCAACTCAGATTATCGTCCTATTTGCGTCATCTGTATCCCTCACTGAGCCCGAAACGAGTGAAAAAGTGAAAACCAACCAACCAACCAACAAGTGGAGAGAAATTTATTACACTTCACTGTAACACGGCGGACAAACACCGGCTATGCCCGCGATGTTGTCTCCTCGAAAAGAAGACATGATCGAGGCTCATTTTACTTGTGAAACGCACACAAATCTTGACCAGAGTGGATTTACGTTTTCGATAACAATTTCATAATTTCCCCCAAAGTGTCCCGCGGACCACTTCATAGCACTCCATGCCACTCCACTCCTTCGAGGGGCTCTCGACTGGACTACAGACGAGTCGGACTGCACTCGGCGAACCCGTTTTGGGGGGAGGACGGACGCAGTCGCTGGAATTGAAGGTAATTAGACCACGTCTTCCGATAAAGAAGAAACAGTTTGTCAATACAACGGCCGTAATTGATTGGATCCACCTCTTAGCGCGATGCGTGCGAATGCGAGTGCGTGTGGTTGCGTTGCGTCGCGCAACCTCGTGTGTTACGTGACGCGCAGCCACACCAGCCAGCGACGCGACTGTAAGTTATTGTGTCCGGTTGATGGATAATTCAAGCACTCGGGCTTATCAATCAATTTTCATCCGAGCGCTGGTGCGCAAGAGTTGCTCAAGTCGGTGAACAAAAGGATTTATTATCTGCGAGATATCTGCTGTGAGTGGGGCGGCGATGATGTAAATGGGCTGTGGACTGAGTGTGAGTTATCGCCGCCGAGCGGAAACGTAGTCGGCGAACCTGCGCAGGAAGTGGGCGCCCTTTTTGATCGTGATCCATTTGTCAGATGAACCCGCCGCCTGACCTCAGAAAATCGATTCCAAATTGAATTGCTCCGGAGTCACACCTGAGCCATCGCCATCGCTTTGAAGCGCACCGATGCTGCAGCCGATGCTTTGCATACAGGGGAATCGCCGATCGCCGATCGCTGAAGCCACCCATTGGGATTGCCTGCTCCATTTGAAGCACTCTCTCGTCGTCGGAGATTGTGAGGCGGGCAGGCAACGCGAACGTCCCTGGTCTGGGTGATGTGGAAAGGGTCTGAGTCGTGTTCACGAGAAGTAAGTGGCGAAACGATGCCGAGCGGGGAAATTGATGGTATCCCTCCATTTAAGTGAGAGTACGTGTAAGATTGCAGGGTCGGATAGACTGAGCGGGAATTGGTCGCCGCTTCATGCAGGAGGGTTCGGCATCAGCTCCGACTGCGATTGCGGCTTCTTGTGCTTCTTGGAAGTGAAGTGGATGAGATCGTCTGGGGACTCTGTGTTTAACGAGTATGCATGGCTGTTGAAAGCGTGCTTGACAATGCATTTACAAGTCAGGAAGTCTAGTGGAACGATAGGTACTTGGCGGTTTTCTTTCCTTCAAATGAGTACGAGTATGTCATTAAGAGGATTACAAGGGGATTGTTGTGTATATTGGCCGCTCAGGCTGGATGGGGGACTCGAGTGGGACTTTGTTTGGAAACGATGATTGAGACTGGGAGAGTGTGTGTTGCGAGACGTGCCGAAAAGCAATTAGCTCCGATGTGGGGCAATGAAAGGCTGCTGCTGACTTCTGATAGGGATCTTTCACGCTGAACTGTGAAAATTACTTTTAAGTGCCTCTGGGGGACTGGAACAATCGTTTGTCGCCGCTGTTTAATTCGCTTCTATGATTTTTCCATCGGTCCAGTACGAGGACAGTATAAATGAAACCAATTTCATCAGCCATGGGATTGTTAAGTTATTCGTCTCGTGGTTTTCAACGTACTTTTCATCATCATCATCGTCAGTGGCCCGCATGTTCCGGTAAAGGCATCGCGAGGGCAAAGCACGGACGAGAGATCTGCATTGCACTCCACCACATCTCGGGACATTCATCCCGCGTGACCACACCATAGAATCATATCCCTTTCCGTTCGAAGAAGTAGCCGTTCTATATTGAGTTCTTCGCGTCTTTCTCACACTATCACGGCGATTAACTTCCACAACAACGCGAAGCTTGTGTTCGCGATCTTATTCTTTCGAGCATTACCCATTTCATAAACTTGAGGGGATCATTTAGCCCTGGATTGGTACTCAATACCGCCTTAACACCTTCCAGTGACAAATTTGTTTCTTCTGGTGATGTGGTGGTGAGGGAGGTGTTCTCGGCGTTAGGTGAAGTAGAGAAAGATGCCAGATTACCAGCTGCACTCTGCTTTACCAGATCCGGCAGTTCCTTTTCGCCCCGGCATGGCCCAGCAACGGTCTCAGTGGAAGGTTTAAAGGTAATAGCCTTTGCCTCTTCCCCACGGTTGGCCTGAATGCTGAACTCATGAGTGTGTCCCAGCAGTGCTTCATGGCTACTTACTTCCTGCGGAGAGACCTTTCGACAGTCGGCAAGTGGCCTTCCCATTCCCCTGCATGTATCCTCTAGGAAGTCATTTGCATTTTGAAGCCTCGACCTTTCCTGAGCCCATTTTTTCCACTAAGCCTGTGTATTCTCCGTCTGCAGTTGTGTATCTTGCTTCGTAGGGAGTTGACAGACAACGGAGTACGCTGACATTCATTGCTTTGGCACTAGCTACTTCCAAATTTTAGCTACGAACAGTGATTGTAGAAAGGTGTTCTCCTCTTCCTCCATTAGAGTATCCAAGTCCATTTTTTGGAGCTCTCACTTACAGCGCAGTTCCTTCAAGGTTTTTTGGGTGTTTTGGTACTAATTTTATTAGTATATGCAGATTTAACTGTGCAACATAAAACAAATAACACATAGCAGTTTGCATTCACATTACATAATTTTTGCTGTACTCTATGATAAACAAAAATGTTTGTTTTCCCATTTTCTTGACAATAAATGAATAATACTAATGGTTTGCCGTGGTGGCCCGTGGCGTTGTGGGTATGTGTGTCGACTCCTTCGCTCTTGGACCAATCTGTCTAGGTTCGACAACAAATACTTTTCACGACCCCACCTCTTTCGAGTCACTGACAATGCTCAACGAGTATAACTGTCTAGAAAAGCAAACTTGGCCGTTTGGAGTCGTAAGTAGGTCCCTTCCACTCGTGATAGAACAATAGCACGCACAACACGAGTGCTTGCTGAGAAGCTAGGCCCTAGCCCTCTACGGGCTGTAGCGCCACCCATATTATTATTATTATTGTCCCTTCAGTCCCCTTCAGTTTTGACCGAATTATGTTTCGTACTCAGCACCAGCACCTTTTTCGTTGGCTTACTTTTATAAACGGACAATGTAGCATAACTTGATCTATAAATTACAGATGCATATAGAGGTAATATATCTTTTTTTTTGTAGCAGATTTAGTTAATTCCCATCTGTTTGCACGGATAGTTCCCACCAACGTAGTATGTTTCTGCAATAACTTTGATGCTAGTGATAAGCTAGTAAGAAAATTGTAGTCGTTACATTTCTCCAAGAAAAGGTAAACGGTTCAATCAATTTGAGGACGACAAATTCACTCAGAGCAATTGTTGATGGCTTTGTTTCGTCCTTTCCCAAGTAAGGGAACACATTTACAATATATTTGCTATTTACATGTCGGATGCCAACCAAAATTTTTTTATATAAACAATACATCTTGTCCGTATAAACTTCGGTAAGGAACAATGGTGCATCATTTTGGGATTACGTTAATTCAAAAAGAAATTCCTTGGGCTTGCCCAAGATAATGGAATTTGGTAACGTAACTTCAACAAACTTGGATGAAACCTGTGACCTATTTGCCAACTTTTTTGAGTCTGTCTATAATGGGTCTCCGGTCCAGACAACGATGAACCATTACTCTAATATACCCGAGGTTCTGGATATAGGTGTATTGGAATTTACGGATCAGGATGTAATAAATGCCTTAACTAATCTTAAAGTAAATTACAGCCCAGGCCCCGATGGGGTCCCGGCTGGTATTTTAAAAAACAGATGGAATTCGCTTTATCGTCCACTAAGAATTATCTTTAATCAATCCCTAAAAATGGGTGAATTTGTAAATGAATGGAAGTATTCTTTTCTGACGCCTATATATAAAAGCGGTTTAAGGCAAAAAGTAGAAAACTATCGACCAATATCCAAGCTTTCATCGATACCAAAGTTATTTGAAAGTATTGTAAAAGAAAAATTATATTTCATGGTAAAAGAAATTATTTCTAATAACCAGCATGGCTTTATGCAAGGCGGGTCTTGTACAACTAATTTATCATTATTTTCAAATTACATTTATACAAATTTAGAACATCAATTACAAGTTGATGTACTTTACACCGATTTCTCGAAAGCCTTCGATAAAGTACATCACACTTTGCTTTTAAACAAACTAAAGTCTTTGGGATTCCATTCCTCAATGTTAGAGTGGTTTTCCAATTACTTAAAGGACAGGAAGCAATTGGTAATGATCGATAGTTTTAGATCTCGAGTAATAAAAGTTACATCGGGCGTTCCACAAGGTAGCCATATGGGGCCATTACTCTTTCTATTGTTTATAAACGATGTTCACGAAATTTTCAAATATTGTAAAATTCTAACATTCGCAGACGACTTTAAATTGTATTTATCTATTAATAGTTTAACTGATTGTAATAATTTCCAATTGGATATACATGCACTAGTGGAATGGTGCAAGCACAATGGACTAGAGCTGAATATTCAAAAATGTAATATCTTTACGGCATATCGAATTACATCCCCGATTGTCTATGATTATTTCATAAACGATCATAGACTTAGTCGCCTAGAAGAGGTTAAAGATCTGGGTGTAATTTTATAACATTTTAACATACTAACTTAAATTTTGCATCACATTATGCTTATACAATTGTCTAATGCTATGTTAGGTTTTCTGAAAAGAAATAGTAGAGATTTTCGGGATATAACTAGTCTTAAGTCCATCTATTGTTCGTTAGTCAGACCGTATTTAGAATATTCTTCCATCATTTGGGATTCGCCATATGATACACAATAACTCAGATTCGAAAGAGTACAAAAAAATTTCACTGATATGCTGTCCGTAAATTGTATTCCTTCGAAGAACTCCCTAAATATGACGATAGATGTAAAATAATAGGCTTGCAAACCTTAAGTTTCAGGCGTAAGGCAGCGTCAGCCATGTTCATCCGCGATATTATTAATTGCCGTGTAAATTCACCAGACTTACTTTTTCTCATGAATATATATGCTCCCCAAAGATCTCTTCGGATGAGAAATGTACTATATGATAAGAGGCATAGAACCAACTATGGTTGTAATGAACCTATTACAAGGTGTATAAACACTTTTAATGAACTTTGCAACGAAATTGATTTTAGCTTGTCTCGATTGGAGTTTAAAAAATTGATCCATGCACTATGCTATAATTAATACTGTTTATTTGATGTAATCTGTGAGATGCAAAATCGGTAGATGATCCTTAGTCGCGCAGCAAAATCTGCTGTGTAAAGCGATACTGAGAGTTAACACTTAGAGAACGTAGTGTTTTGCGTACTCTGTGATGGAAAAAATTTTACTCCAAACTTATTAGGTTTGTTTGGCGTTGGAAATTATTGCTCGTCAACTGTAATGTTCTGTCCTGGTACATAGCAATTCTGGCTGTTTTTGATAAATGAATCCCAAACATGTGAGATCATTATAAATTTGTCATTCTTCAATCGTTAATTTCTTTCATTTCTTTTATACGAAGCGTACAAACGGTAACATATCTGTGAAATTTTTTCTGGAAATAGTTTTTGCAAAAAAAGCTGATCCAAACTGTTTTGACCATAAATATGATAATTTCAAATTCTTAGCTTCGCATGCGCCACGTGCGTATACAACTGCAAGAAAATTATTGAACTTTTCATGAGATAAGTCCAATTTTTTTTCAAAGTACTCGGAAAGCTTCTAATTCTGATCTGTAATTTGACGATCAATTATCAGTGAAAACGCACTACCCACAATGCACTTTACTATATTTCGTTTTGCAAACGCTGTAGGCACTTTGGCTTTTTTGAAAATTGTGAGTATTGCTCTTCGTCCTGGACTGGATCCAGCTTTGATTTCATTCCACATGGTTCCATCAGCAGCAATTTCGATCTGGTCGTCACTTTCATCAGAATATGATGGTATTTTCAGAGTTCTTCCTGGTCTACTCCTATTGAGGATATTTTCTACCTCACTATCGGCGTCTGAGGATTCATATATATCTTCGTATTTGCTTCTTGGGTTTTTCAAGCGTCTATGCATCTTCAAATCGTCTTCACCTTTGAATGTTCCAATCAAAAAAGTGGCTACAATAGCATTGCCCACTTATTTTTTCACTGCAAGCCGCGTAAAATTCTTTTTTGGCTGATTGATATTACGAAGCATAATAATAGTCATACGCACACCGACTTTCAAACGAAAATTATTCGGCGGCAATCCAGGTAAATTCAATGAATTCAGAAATACTCTGGGATAATAATTAAGCACCTCTTCTTCATTGGTAGTGGTATCAACAGGGGTGGAATCGACTAAGGCGATAGTTGACTGTCGTATTCAATTCATTAACATCTTCATTCTTGGCAGCCAAAATTGCTCTTTAGCTCAACCATGATTCAGTTTCATCAACAGTCATTGCAACATTTCCAATCGTCAACAATTGCTTGGAAAATTTAACCACTGATACATCATTTTGCAATACGAATATGTTCTTGTAAGAGAAAATATCTTCACATGTCGCCACAAATACGGCAAGCATTAATTTCATCTGCAGGAGTCGATCTTGGTATAACAGGCAAAGTTTGGCGAAAATGGAATGGAATGGATTGATCTCGTTAATCTTTCAGCGTTCTTTTCAAAGCTTCAACTGATTTTTTATCAGCCATGGGGGCATCGTCCCGCACAATAAGAGCAGCACGCTCCAAACCTTTGGCCATCCCAGATGTTTCATTGATTTGCATATTTAACGATAGCAGAATGTGCCTGTGTGTTCTAAAAATGTAGCTGCAATACCAGAAGATGCCAGTGCTAGTTCTATTCTGTTTTGAATACATATTGTTGCTACAAGCAGTGATCCTAAAAAAATTGTGCCTGTTCCTCCTGGAGCATCAATTACAAACCATCGTTTTGACATCTACTATCTCACACAAAAAGAATTTTGCCGAAAGATTGAACCGTTTTCGAGAAGATGTGTTACACACAGGTTAGGTTTGGTAGTTGGGCTGCCAGCGAAATCGCCAGCACACTTAGACCATGTTAATTTGATCCCAATGGTAAATGGTGACTGGACCAGATTTAAAAACCGGATAAAGCGTATTAAATTTGCTTTTACTGAGATTCGAACCGGGGGCCCCTCAACCAACTGCACCAGCCAGCTGTTGTGACACACAAAAAGTGAAGTTTTTTTATATGCATAGATTTCAAGCCGTTAAATAGACATAATATTATATAGAATCAAATAAACGCCGGTGTGCCTCAGGGCTCCGTTTTATCTCCAACCCTCTTTCTTATATTCGCGATTCGTGAACAACATAATTTCTAATCTACAAAGTTATTCAGCTGACAACATCACACTCAGCCTTTAGTTGTGGGACTTCAACGACAACGTATGATTAACTCATTAAATTCTGACCTCGACAACTTCGTTCAATCGGCAATCAAAAACCGTGTAAAATTGAATGCTTCCAAAACCCAATGCTGTCTATTGTCGCTGAAGCGGAACCACTCCCGTTGCTGATGTTCACGACTGGAACTTCTGCAGAAGAAACTAAGCAGCTATCTATTCTCGTTGTGCGCATCACCAACCACCTCCCACGGAGCGACCTCAGGCTAGATGTCCCCAAAAATTCAACAAAGTTTGGGTTTTTTTCGCTGCAATTTATAATTTACAGAAGTCGAGTATAATCCTCACATCTTGTTCAACATAATGCAGACTTTTGGACGTTATTCAGAAAAGAGCGCATAAAGTGATTGGAGCCAGATCAATCATTGAAACATTCACATCTCTAAGACGCCGTCGTAATATCTTAATTCTCCGGCACATTTTGCAACACCATTTCAAAGAAGATTTATAGATTACCACTTCAAAGGGAATTCATGTCAATTTTTCAATTCCATTGCAGTTTTTCTCAAGGACCACCATTCTCCTGCTGCTGCTCAGCATGCTAATGAACTCAACCAGACAGCGAGTCGGCGCACAGTTGGTGGAATTCTACAGCGACTACAAGAAGAATCACATCGAGGACGAGGTCAGTTCTGCGGCTCACTACCCTTTGGCAAAATGAAACGAAACAGAAAACCTTGATCATCTTAATTGACGCGCAAATAAACCGTGGACAATTACAAAATGACTAGATGACAACTGTCCGCAACGACAGTTGAATGCCTTTCACATTGCCCCGACCTTGAACCGCTCCGACCACGACCACAACCACGACTGCACTTTTACTTTTTCTTTTGCTCTTGATTTGTATTTCAGATAAATTACTCCTTCCGATATGTCATCGATCATCCTGCCAGCGGAGTGACACTTGATCACTGGGAGGGCAGACAGGGGACGCAGGTCAACGGGAGATATGGCCTCCTCGAGCCGGGCGGCTATGTTCGCGATGTGCGCTACGAAGTCGACGGCAACAACGGATTCCGGAGTGTGGTTCGAACTAGAATGCCAGGTACGTGTAATGACTAATGATGGACACAGGAGTGGCGGCTGACAGTGATGTGTGTCGTTGCAGGAAGCCGCAGTCATCAGGTCCTGTTTGTGCTGAAGTCACAGCCGAAGGAGGCGCTGCGAAGAGCAAAACCGGTCGCCTTTGTGCAGTAATTAGCGTGTAGAATGTCTTGAGATGATTAATAAATTTGATGGGATGCGATTAAAGTTCTAATTTGAGTATTTTAACTTGGAATTTGCTTATGAGAGTCTTGCTGCTAAAAGGGGCCCACATTTAAGTTCGATCGAGTGGAGGTTCTGCTGTCGTGTCGTCAATTAATTTGAAATGATCCTATTGCCGTGTGAAATACGAATATTTTGCTTGTTGAATTTTTTCTGGTTCTTTGAGACATTGTCAAATTTCTGAAGTCTTAATATATTGGTTTTCAAGTCAGGTTAATGTTCTCCTTTCTTTTCCTTGGATGATCCCAGTCCGGCGAAGGTTCACCTGCAATTCAATGATTATACGGGATCATACTGTACATAATCAGGTTCTTCAACTCTTCTTCAAAAATAACTTATTTGAAGCTAGCAAGATGTCTTGACAGGTGGTCCACACAATTTTCGTTGCAATCCTCCTACATTTCTGGGCGACACCTTAAATCTAGACGTCCTTTTTTGCAGTTCCACACAAGATGGGAGTGGGATATTCTTTGAATTGAAGCCTCGTTACTAAACCCATGTCGCTGTACAGCACTTCGTGGTTAAATCTTGTCATCCAACAGTCATTGATGCAAAGAAGCTCGGGTGTTTCGTCCTGCAAATCGTGGTTCAATTCATTCACATCTAAGTACTTCGAACATAGTCTACTGCCAACATATGCTGGTTCCGGATGATCCGACGAATTAACGAGCCTAGGAAAGGGAATACCACTAGCATTGAATCAATAATAATACAGGGCCTTAATGTGCGAGGAACTCAATGTTGAGCAGCTGCTTCTTCGAACGCAAACGGGCTATGCTTCGATGGTTTGGTCACTTGTCACAAATGTTCCTTTCATCACGATATCTACGATGTGCCTTGAATGCGACTCCATCAGGTAAGCGACCGCTTGGCAGACCCAGGGCGAGGTGGTTGGACCAAGTCCAAAAAACTCGCCTGGTTCCGTCGGTGGTCTGGAGTATAAGTCTGGTGACGATGAGCCAATTAACATTTTTTTATAAATCTCAAAACAACAACTGATTGATTTAAAAATGTTCCTGCTCATTAGCTTCAACAACCTTTCATTGTGGCATTTTTATACATAAACCCAAAATGAGGTCACAAAATAAAATCATACTGTCCAGCTTTACATAGTCGGTTATGTCGGACACACTTAATGGGATGAACACAAATCTTACCATGTTAATACAAGCAAAACTGAATAGTCTGCTCGGTCTGTATTCGCAAGTTGAACAGACGTATCTAATGAGTAAACGCGTGTCTGACCGACTAGAGAGAAGTTTAAATTCTCAAAATAGATTCAAGCTGCAAAGTTGTTACCAAAAAATTATAAATTAAAGCTAACGCCCCTCCCGCTTGGCTAGATCTGTTTGATGAGAGTGCAGAAAAGTTGAGATAAACCCCCAAAGAACGGGAACAAATCGAATATTAATAAAAATCTCCACAACAGTGCCATCTATCGGTTTTCCACATTTGCACTGGAATTATGTATCTCCATTTAAAAAAAAAAAAAAACCAACTAGATTTAAATATTTCCTTAAAAACAGCTAAAGCTAACAAAGAACTGCTGTGGTCAACCTGATATTGCTTAAAAAATGTACTAAACGACGAAAAATGTGTTTACAGGAAAAAAATTTTCTTCAAAAGAAATCCCTTTTAGAAGAGGTTGTCGTAAGCACTTCCTAGATCCTACAGTTCGCCAGTTTTTTTCTATCGACACATGGTCGATTTTGTTGAAGGTTCGAGCAATCTTTTCTAGTTTGTGTCTTGGTTATATATTTCCCTGTTTAATTTCGATCCAATGTATTGTGTGAACGTCAGTTGCGTCCTTCACCACTGTACTGACTTTGTAGCAGGATTCATAATCAGATGCAGTATAATGCTGTGACTGAAATACATACAGTTGTGTTCAAAATAATAGTAGTGCGCCTAGTTATATTGGTTATTTAAGCTTTGTCGAATGACAACAACTTATTTTTGAATTTCATGTACATACAAAGTTTTTATTCTTAATTATAGATATAAAAGGTGTATTTTTAACAAAATAATTCATTCTTAATTGACAACATTTATAGCTTGGAAATTAAAAATATAAAGCAACAAAAAACTACAAACAGAATTTCCCTGTTCAAAATAATAGTAGTGTTGATTGACATTTTAGACGTCAAACAAAAAAATGTTTCTTAAACCAAAGATAACCTTAATACTTGGTTGTAAACCGCTTATTCTCTAGGACTGATTTGCACCGACGTGGCATGGAGACCACCAAATCCTTGCATCTCTTCGTTGTAATATTCTGCCACGCGCTTTGCAGTACTTGCCAAAGTTTTCTATTATTGGTTGGCTTTGCGGTCGCCACTGCTTTCTTTAAGTCACACCACAAGTCTTCTATTGGGTTAAGGTCTGGTGACTGTGCGGGCCACACCATAACATTAATCCCATTCATTGGCTTTTTTGCTAGTATGTTTCGGGTCATTATCTTGCTGAAAGACCCAGATTAAAGGCATTTCATATTCTGCGTAAGGCACATATACAGTCTGGTCCCTGGTCCCAGAAACATGATGGATAGGCCCAACACCTTTGTAGGAAAAACAGCCCCAAACCATTATTTTTGAACCGCCGTTTTTTATAGTCTTTAAAGTGGATTGAGGGCGATATTCCGTGTTTGGACGACGGCGAACATATTGACGGGATCCACATGCCCCAAAAAGAACAATTTTGCTCTCATCAGTCCATAATATATTGCGCCATTTTTTCCACAGGCCAGGTGATGTGTTCTTTGGCAAAAGCTATCCGAGCTGCTATGTGCTTTTTAGAGAGTAATGGTACCTTGCGGGGACTCCGAGCATACACAGCCGCCTGCGGACTGTGACAGCACTAACACTTATCCTAAACTCCTTTTGGATGACATTTGAAGGTGCAGAGGGGTGCGTCTTGCTATATCTTACAATTTGCCTGTCCTCCAATGCTGATTGTTTTTTTCGTCCACGGTATTCGGGCTTTTGATCGTGCTTTATTGCGTTAGCAATTCGTTGCATCCTATGATTTCTTGAATTTCTTTATAAGTTTTTCCATCTGCTTTTAATTTTAAAATTCATTTTTCTCCTGCTCTGTGCAATGCTTATTGCGGCTCACTGTTTAATTAAAAGTTCAAGATTTTACTATAATCTAAATTAAAAATATTTATTTGTTCTTACTTTTATGTTTCTACCTTTAAATTTAATTTTATATCAAAATTTAAGTCAGTTAATTAGAACACTACTATTTTTTTGAACAGCTGTATAAGCACTTCGCCAAACCTGTAACGATTGCCTGATACTACAACCGACATGCAATGGAAAATATGATCAGTATTTGTTTTGTCAATTACCGTTATACGTTTTTGCAGGCTGCACTCAGGGAAAATATAACAAAATTTACTTGCAATTGCTCAGGATATGAAGGCAGAATGTACAAAATTGGCATGGAATATGCAAATTAAAAGTGCACTACTATTATTTTGAACACAGCTGTATGTAATCCGGAAAGATGAAAGCAATCGATCCACCATTCAATTATGTATGTTCTAGGACATCTGAAACTGTCAGAGCTTGAATTGAATTTAGGTAAGCAGCAACATCGTCGTGTGAACTCTTCTAGTTCTAGCCAGTACGAAAGTTATTATGTTTTGAAAACTAGCGGTCTAAAGGGATGCATTCATTTAGCCTTTCTTTCGGTAAACAGTGCTTCAGTTTACTATAATCATTGCAGGCACTCAAAACAGTGTGCGCTGAAAACGAGTACCACAGTTCTAGAAACAAACACCGGACACGTGACAATACTCTCCGCGATTTATCTATACTTCTACTTCAGCATTAGTGGCGGCCGAGGCGTTGTGGGTATGTGCGTCGACTCCTACGTACTTGAACCTAGAATCCCAGTACGACAAAAATAGTTTTCACGGCTCTACCTCCTTCGAGTCACTGACAATGCTCAAAGAGTAAGCTTCTCAAACTTGGCCGTTCGGAGTCGGCATAAAACTAGAGGTCCCTACCACTAGTGAGATGACACTACCACGCACAACACGAGTGGTTACTGAGAAGCTAGGCCCTGTCTCTCTATGGGCTGTACCACCGTCCATATTATTATTATATTCTACTTCTGCATCATAACGACAGCCTCCAATCGTCGTCTGCTTATTCTGTAACCGTTTTATTTCCAAAAAAGGGTGATTTTTAGGCAAGTTTTTCAAAAAAAAACACATAAAATTCAGAAAAATGCATGAAATCTTTATTTGAATCGATAGTACGGTCCATATAATTAAATGTTTGAAGATTATTTCATGCAAATGTTGACCTTGACTGCGCCTCAAATGGTCCATCCGCTTTGTCCAATTTTGGCATACTCTTTCCAACATTTCGGCGGGTATCTCACGAATAAATGCTTCAATGTTGTCTTCCAATGCGTCAATTGAAGCGGGCTTGTCTGTATAGACATGAGCTTTAACATAGCCCCACAAAAAATAGTCTAAAGGCGTTAAATCGCACGATCTAGGCGGCCAATTGATCGGTCCCGAACGTGAAATAAAATGTTCACCGAACTCGCCCCTCAATAAGTCCATTGCGGCGCGTGTGCTGTGTGGCATGTGGCACCGTCTTGTTGAAACCACATGTCATGCAAGTCAAGCTCTTGCATTTTGGGCAAAAAAAAGTTGGATATCATCTCACGGTAGCGCTCACCAGCTCACAGTTACGTTACGATTCGCATCATCTTTGAAGAAGTACGGTCCAAAGATGCCACCAGCCCATAAACCGCACCAAACTGTGACTTTTTCTGGATGCATTGGTAGCTCTTGCAATGCTTCTGGCTGATATTCGCTCCAAAATCGACAATTCTGCTTATTTACGTACCCATTGAGCCAAAAATGAGCTGACCATAAAATGGAAGCAGCGCGCGATGAACTTTCTTAACAGAGCACGCATTTTGATAATAAAATTCAATAATTTGCAAGAGTTGTTCGTTTGTAAGACGATTCATGGTTAAATTATAGACCGAACTGAAGATGTTTGACAGTGAATCAAAACACGAAACGTGCGTCAGCTGCTTAAACCAGTGTTGCCAAAAAGATAATAGCTAAAAAATCACCCTTTAGTAACATGATACATTTTGTATATCATGAGACAACGCACCCAATTTCCGACATGTTCGATATTTTTAAGAGAGACATGCAAATTGAGTAATTTTCTCCCAAACTGAGAGTCAACTGACGTTTGAGAACTGAAAACAGCTGATAAAAATTAATTTAACGACAAAAGAGCCTTCAAATCAGACAATTGCCGACAATTTGAAAATAATGAAAGCAGCTGATGATTGATTTGACATTTCGAATCTCAACGCACTGCGTTTTCTATCACAACGCCTAATGCATGAAACACAATAGGGCTTTGCTGCTGGCGTTTTTCACGTTACGAGTCTAGAGTTTCAACCGCGCGTTGAAATCAAGAATGATGTATTACAGATTATGCATTGCGCATGTCCGCCATGTTTGTTTGCTTTTCTGACATTTCGCCTACAACACAGGTGACAAGAGCATATTATTTCCTTGTGAAGGAAGTAGACTTTGGTATATAATTTCTACTATTCTAGAATCTACAATTCGAAATGGCTGCCTATGTTACTATATTTAAGTCCATACTTACGTTAAAGTATGATGGTTAATCAAGATAACAACCGTTAAACCGCAATCCATAGTGGTACATTCATCCAGCTACATGTATTAGGATGCAATATAAATTAAAGCAGGACATGAGGATATAATTGCAAGTTTGTTGCAAGAAACTGCAACTGCAGACTCGATTCGAATACAATTTTGTTCTTTTTAGATCAGGTGTAGGTGCAATGAAAATGTTGTTGTGAAGTAACTGATGCAGATAAGGTCACAAGGGGTGGTGGTGTTGTTGAAGAACTCATCGAAGTCGTAGAGTATAGTTTGGATCGTTGTAGGGAATTAGTTACTCAAGGAGCTTATGTAACCAGTCCTCCGAGGTTTCTTTTTGGTATCCTCTGATTCTTGAGCAACAAAGCACCGAAATTCTATGAACGGATATGCCTGTGCGAGCATTGAAAGCACGGTTTAACCGATATATTCTGCAATTACCAAACAACGTATTTAACAAATATGACAGAATTCATCAAATTGAAGATTTAAAACAGGAGATGTTAGTTAATGAGGATTATCAAAGCCAACAGGATCAAGTGCAACACCTTGAAGATATTTTTGAAAGAGTCAATGGGGACCATTTCTCGTCTCCAACGATTTTTTTTAAAAAAATTCAATGAAAAATATATCCCTTGTTCATTACTTTTATTCAATGCATTGTGATAAATAACACATTACACATTTAATAACACTTTAGAAAATACAAATGGAATATTAAAATATTATTTTACTTTATACTTTATACCCATTTGTGTTGATCTGTATGAATGCCTCTCACTGCTTGTTCAAAATAATTTAAATAACAACTCCAATCAGGCAAAAAATTGTTATAACATTTTAATAATTCAATTAAGAATATATTAAAATAACTTTGTCTTCTTGACACAATTTTAAAACACTATTAATCTTAGCAAAAAGACAAACATAAGTTTTTCTTTCTTGCTATTCGTATGGAAATTACACAGAGCTGTCATATCGGATGTCGCCTGTGACGTAGGCTGCGCAGAACGAACGAAAATTGAACTCCTTATTGCGTAATCTTCTATCCAGAAATCAACTAATAGAGATATCCAACTTCCTCGTCTCTTGCCCTTGAAATTTGTTTGACAGCTTGTTGTAGTTGTACCATCTGTGAATACGTGAGAGGCATTTCGAACAGCTGAAAGTCTTCCCCTTCGAAATAATGAGGTGAAGCAGAGCATTTTGTTTAAAAAGCGCTCTTTATTTGAGCGTTATTTCAAATCCATATGTTTCACCCCAAAAAGGAGGAGGAGCTTAAAACACAGATCGTGTTCAGAAGGTACATTCATATACTTGGAAGTATATTGGAATGCGCTGATCACTGACACGTTACATTTGAATTCATATATTTTGCCTTTGAAATATTAGAAAATAGGTAAAGGAAAAGGGTTTTAATATGATTTTGTGGTTGAATTCAATTTTTAAATAATCATTCCCAATTCATAATAATACAATGATAATGAAATAGAAATTCCGCAAATTCACACATGTATGTATGTCTGTCTGTTCTTTGGTTTTATAAGTACCCACATTTACAGAAAACAACTTAGTTCCTTGAATTATTTCGTATTGTCACTTTAACATTGTATATCTATCGATTACTCAAACACTTCATTTTGCTAGTTAATTCGAATTAATGCTGTTGGAGCAGAAGTCATTACTTGAAGCATTTTAGTTTTTAACTCATATCACATATAAACTGTGCAGCAAAATTTGAAAATTTGTCCTACATATCCATTATACGCAGTTCGTAAAGATTTGCTTTAATTTTAAAATGCAACTTGTGAAATAAACTTATTTTTCGCATGTTATAATACTATTTAATTTGCTAAACTTGACGAACGTTGAATATCTCTATTAGTTGATTTCTGCTTCTATCTCTCATTCCTGCGTTGAAATGACAACTCAATTTATCAGCTGTTTTCAATTCACAAATCTGATATGAAAAATATTGTGTCCTTACTACTCCACTAATTTCACCCGATAAATTAACCTCATTCAGCTGCTGCCATTTCTCAAATATCAGATGACTCTCAATTTGAGCGAAGATCTCTCAATTTGTAAGGGAGTGTGAGTGAAAGCGCCTCTCGCACTGATTCTTTCCAACATGTCGACAAATCCGTACGTGACACTGCCCTCTTACGTGACATTGCTCTCATTTCGCTCCAGAAAGAACGAAGTCGTATTTTGTGCATAGAATACGATTTGCGTGTGTTGAATGAAAACGCCAGCAGCAAAGCCCTATTGTGTTTCGCGCATAACGCACAACGCACTATTGTATTTCAGCCATTAAGCCACCGCTTTGGTTTTCGGAGTCGGCACTAAACTGAAGCTCCATTCAGAACGACAGAAGTGGTTGTTGCAGAAGATAGTACCCAAGTCCACCTCGGACTGTAGCGCCACGCGAAGAAAAGGAGTTTTAAGTCGGAGGAGAACTCGCTTTTCTGATTCAGAACACAGAATACGTCCTCGTAATTTCCACAATTCTACATTTCTTCCTCAACGTCACCTCAAATAAATCCAAAAATGAAGAGGAGTGGACAAATTCTTGAATTGTAACGTCCTACTTTCCCTCCCAATCGCAGCAACTGTTCGAATATCTTGCTCCCCGTGATTCCAACAGATGTCGCCAGTGGCGGCATTTCGCATCTCTCCGTTGGTAGCTCTGCTTTTCATTTTGTTATTAATCAAATTCTAGAAATTTTAGTGCGCTTTTCCCGTCCCTCATAAACCATTGTGTTTATAAATTTTTTAAAGTAAATATCTCATCGCTCTCGAAAGCGTAAAAATCCCGCTAAATCATCCTAATCGATTTGTTAAATTTCCACCTAGATAAACATTGTAGATAGTGCGTTGAATAAATTCCAACAGAAAGTTTCCCTGTCATTGGCTCGCCTTGAGACGGACACGACATCGACAACGACGACCACGACGACGTAATCTTCGGACGAAAACAAATCCAGTTCATCAGTATCCAGCGCTAGCAGTAGACACTTAGGTAAATTTGTCAATTCCCAGCTCCAGTCAGTACACAGGGCCCAGCGCGGTGTCCAGCAGTTTAACCAAGTTGATTTGGATTTTTTTTTTTCCATATATGGAAGCCGACGTCATCTTTCAGCTATGAGAACGAGAACGAGAAAGAAGAAGAAACGAGAGACCTTCATCCGAGATGATGAGAGTTTAAATTCGCGAATGAAATCATAATCATTTTCATTCTGTCGTCATTTGATGGGCGATCTGTTGTTGGCGGGTGGGTGTGAGGGGTCTCTCTCGTCTCAATCGACAAGTCAATTGTCCAAAGAGTAGTTGCACTCATTAATCGGCAGTGGGTGAGCGATTCGCCCTAATCAAGACTGCTGTGCTGTGTCTGCTGATTAATTTATTATTCAGTCACATCCAATAGTTAAGGCGACGCTTTTCATCAATTCTGGTGCTGTTCCGATGGCCCGTGTGTGTGTGTAGTGTTGTTGCGTGTGCTTATTAATAGAAAATTATAACAAGGCAGCTTCGGCGGCAATATGTGCGATACATGGGATGAGTGTAAATATAAACAAGTGTTGGGTGGGCAATTAGACTGCTGGCTGGCATTCGCGGAGGAAAGTGCTTTTGGAATCAATGAAACGAGGTGTTGCCACCGTACCCGCTGCCGACCCGCTAGATTGCGACAGAAAAGTAAAGAGTTGTGTGTTTGAGTTTATTGATTTTCAGTTCAGGTTCAGTTTAGTGTTTACTTTAATTCGCTTCGGCTAGCGGTGGCGATTTCCTGTGTGTTTCCGTTTGGGGTAGGTTAGAAGTCGGATTGTAGCCACATGTGGGGAGACTGTGAAATTTGTTTAGCCCTTGTTGGCCTTGGACGTCAGGTGCACCTTCGTGTTGAGTGTGATCAATTTGAATCTATTAGCAGGTCGGTTGGTGTTCAAAGAGAAAGGGCCGCGTCGGATGCGTCACGTCTGTAGTGGCTTGCTGTGGTATTCAGCGCCGCTTTCTAGTCCGAATTATTACCCGCATTGGAAACTAAGTTTGTGAATTTGCAGCTGTCTTCTCTATTTGCAACATGCGTCCATTTTGTGTAATCCTAACCCGAGCGGAAACGTTTCGATTGCATAGCGAATTGTTTGCTTTTTTGCTGTGAAACAGAGCACCACTGACAGATGGAACAAATTTCTGTGCACGTCCAAGTTCCCGTTTATGTCGCAAACAGCTCGAAACTAAAAGAGATTCATCAAAATCTAGCCAGAAACGTGTTGTGTCATAAATTAACTTGTTTTATCTGTCGGCACAGAGACGAGATTCGAATTTTAACGACATTGACGTCTGATTACGCTGAGTCACGCGACACAAACAATTGGCTTCTGTTGAATGTTGTCAACTGTGGCCATACTCGAATGACACAAGGCATCTTACATCATCGCCATCAGCTTCTTCTTCGTTTGGAAGAGATTCGTCTCGGAAAGGTCATCCAATTCTTCCGCTTGACAATGAATTTGATTAACTCCCAATGGCGTCTGATGTGAATGAGGAGTCATGTCTTTTTCGAAGAACCTTGCTTCAGCTGCAGCACATCTCAGAGTTCGACTGACTAATTCATTAGATCCGCTAAGTGCCAAATTAGACAATTCCAAAGCACTTCGTGTGCCTCTAATTGATGGCGTCAACTTTCTCTTTGTTTTTATCAACTCGATAATTAGTTGCTTTTGTTTCTGATTTTGTTTTTCCACGTCGTTCTTGACTTGGCGGCGGTCTCATTAGCGTCGTACGAATTGCATGTGAGACAACCAGTAATTATCCGAGCTGCCATTAAGAAACTTTCCCTCAAGCTGCTCTGCTTTTGAGCTCCTCTCTAGAGACGAAAGTGCGTTGTTTTTGAAACAGGCAACCCTTACCGTCCCTGACTACGTAGTTCAGTCCCTGATCTCAAGACATTCTCTTCGAACTGATGACGATTACGATCGCATGTGCAGACTTGTAGCATAAACCAATTTATTGGCCAACTCGACAGTTGACGCTCAACCCGACGAGAGGGTAAAGAATATACTTTATACGACTGGAGGGAACTACGCTCTTCCCTTTATCCGCTTATCTGCTTAAACTAAGTAGGTCAGCAACCAGGACTCTCATCGGCGTCGTAAGAGGTTAGGTTAGGTTTAGTAAGGAGAGTGTGATGGTTGAACATCACTTCCACTCGGAGGTGTTAGGACCCATTGTGTACTCCTTTCACTTGTGGAGTACACATCCTGTCAACCTATCCTGTCACGTGATGGCTTAAACCACCCCTGCTCCTTACGAATCTTAGAAGATCCCATTTTTTTTTCTGCCTTCGCTAAGTTCGCAGTCTCTGTGAAGAATATTTGGCCGAGCGAAGCCTGGGGCCGATTCTTGCAGAGCAGCTGTTGGATCGTCTGGGTCTCTTCCTCGTCGTGACAGCTCCGGCAGCGCTGGCCTCCGTGATCCATTTCCGGAGCATTGTTCAGATGAGGCAGTGTCCTGTGATCACTCCGACGAGCACTCGGATCGATTTACGGTCCAACGCCAGAAGCTTCTTTGTTTTGTCATTGTTAGGCTCTGGCCACGTTGATCTTGTTGTGGGACAGTCATTTCTTGCGAGCCTTATGGAGGGTCTGAGGGTCCGATCCTGAGCAAATAGCTTCCTTCCGTCGTTGACTGCCACAAGAATGGTGCTTCCCGTCATCAAGACCAAGCTGTCTTCCCCCCGCGATGGCTTGGCCTTCAACCGGATATTCGGCCATCCTCTTATCGAATCAGGAGACTTCGATTCAGAAGCTTTGATGTGACGTGGGATGGTTTATGCATCACACATAACCTCTTCAGCCCTTGTTGTGTCCTTGCTCCCAGTAGGAGCATACCCCTAATAATTTGCGTCAGCTGAACAAGTCAGTTAAATCGCTTCATAACAGGTACCAACTGTGTTCAAGAGTATGAGCAAACAGATTCCCAGTCAGTCTCTAAAACCTAACCTAACTTAACCTCTTTTAGCACCTCACTTTAATGTCAACATTTTCTTCAAACTTAAATGCCATCTGGGACAGCAGAAACAGTTAGCACAGAGAACAGAGAAAGTAAACCAACCCTTCCCAGCACACTTGCTTCAACAAACACGCATCCACGTGTCGACATTGACCTTCGCTAGGGCGACTCATAATGCAAAGCCTACGCAAACTACGTTCCCGGAAGCCTCAAACCACTTCAAAGAAGAAAAGCCATGCACTGCTTCTATTTATAATCACACTTCGCAACTACTCTCAGACTGGCGCTACTCTTAATCACTGCCAAATGAATCCTAAGCATCACACATGCTTCCCCGTAATTAGTCATTCCTCTGGGAACGTACTGCCGTCTGAGCGTCACATGAATCATTGGTCGTGTACGGGTACGTTGACCGTACATTCCCCCTCAGTAACTTTGGACTAGAAGACGTCACCTACTGATAAGGATTATCGAAAAAGCCAACCGTCCAGAGTTGTACAAATTAAGCGACCACTGGTCAGTGGCGTTCAGTCTTGTTCTAGTTATTCGCGAGATTCTACAGCCGCCGCAAGTGTGTCCTCAGTGAAAGGAACAATCCGAAAACGAAAATCGAAGGTACCACGAGAGTGATCTTAACATTAATATTTCGAAGTTGAATTTCTGTATTGTGCGCAGCGTTTAACGCCTTGCTTAAGTGATTCGAAGACTAGGGGTATTTTCGTGACTTTCCTTGTGTCCCGACCTCATTTCTCTGCTAAATTGTGATCGTTCGTTCTTTTCTAACATCCATCTGGGAGCGAATTCATTCTCGTCAATAAAGCCTCAAAGTTGCAAGTCAATTCCTCCTTTACAGCATCTTTCTCAAACGCCTGCGATTCAAGTGTTCAACTTAGGTCGCTTTTACACACGCTAAATTCGTCGCAGATCCTTTCTGTCTCACCTCCCTTGTCCACTTTATGCAAAAATCGGCGACGAATTTAGCGTGTGTCGAAGCGGCTTAACGTGTTTTATCTGTGTGACCAAGTGTATGCTAGTCTAGTGATGGGTCAGCCCGAGTTGATAAACCAAATCAAACCAAGTTGCATCCTCGTCGTCCTTCATCGAGTTGAAGCAAGTTGAACCTAGTTAAACTTATGTCAAGTTGCCGACTGCCTACTCGAATAATTGAACAGTTGAAGTGAATACACAATTCGTTCTCCGTCGGTTAAGACAAAGTGATCTCATTGAACATACACGTGAACATTGGTTTTTGTTCAAATCGAGTTGTACTTCTTCTATTTCTGGCGTTACAGTCGGAGGTGGACCTACCCCTCAGCTAACAATACCCTCCAGCCGGCACGATCTTCAGCCAATTGTCCCCAATCTTCTCCACTTGTGGACTCCACAAGGCTCTCATCGGCGTCGTAACAGAATGATAGGACATAGGATACTCACATATCGAGTGTCTGATCCTGATCAATAGCTTCCTTCGTTGACTGTCATGGGCACGCTGTTTCCAGTCATCATGACCAAGCTGCCTTACGTCCGCTATGACTTGGTCTGCATGCGGGAGATTCGGTCTTCCACTTCTTACCGATTCGAAGACTAGAATGGGTCTCCCATACAACGACTGGTTCGGAGTCGAAGACTATTCTTTAAACGAGTTGTACTGCCTCGTTCATTACCTTGTTGTAGCCTGGTATTCGTTCTGTTTCTCATGAGACATGAGGGCTTGCTCTTCTCGTTGTTCCTTTTTGTACGTACAGTGGACCCGCGGTAGTTCGGCCACAGTCTCAAGCGACACCGCCTTTAATCCGACAAGCCTTAAACTCATAATGTGCTTTGAGAGTTCGTACAATTTGTTACGAAAAAGCTAGTAGACCACGTCTTGGGACCATTTCCCTTCAGACTTGGTGACACAACCGCGAAAAACAAATGCATTCAAGAGGGCATCGTGAAGAAGCCGAGGACTGTGAACTTCAAGGCATTGGCAGAGGGAGAGAAATGAAGCCCGCTTCCTTCATCTCAGACTTTGGACTTGGTTCAACCCCAGCCCCAGCAAACGTCTTCAAGCAAGCGTTTCATCGGCATCATCAACTGCTTCCTTACCTTTGTTGCTTCCGTTTTTTCTCTTACAAACCAATGAAGGTGCATTCGTTACGTTTCCACGTCTCGGGACCATACCCCTTCAGACTTGCATTCGAGGGGTCATCGTGAAGATTGTGAACTTCAAGCCATTGGCAGTGGGAGAGAAATGGAAACCGTTTCAGTCATCTCAGACTTTGCTGTTTCTGCACTATGACGCTATCGAGTGTTTACCGGAAGACATCTCCGAAGAAGAAGCGCAGCCAAATTGCTCCTGTTGCGATGCACAGATCGGCAGCGGTTCCAATAGAAACTCAATGATGTCAAGTGCTTTATCGTCGCCGCTGGTGCAAAAATGGGGACTGCTCAAGAAATCTCTCATGGAGTAGGGTCTGGAAAGGGAGAACTCTTCATCACTGATCCTATTGAAAAATCGGTTTGGAGCTGGTTGCACTGGTTTCTGATTCTTCCTTTATTCCTGATGTCCTAGACCCCAACGAGTCCAGTTGGAGACCCAGAAAATATATGGCCTTCATCCCGAAACAGCATTTGTATCTTGAGTCGTAGGTCCGCCCGCCTTATCAGAACTTCTATAGGCGGCTGTTTTATGAACTCGAGTTAATCCATCACCAAACTGGTAACCAACTGGTTTGCACACAAATTCGATAAACCGACACTGCCTTGCAGAACGTTTGTTGGATTACTGCGGGTCCACTGTAATGTTTGTTTGAAGCTCGAGATAAGCTCGGGTTAACTCGGTTTATGAAAGTAGCTGCTTGGCACTCGCTAATGCCTACCTTCGCCGGGAATTCCTCGTCGTTCTTCACTGGGAACCAAGTAAAAATTGCTCTGCTATCGACATCGACAAGACATAGGATACCTTCAGTTGGCCTTCAGTTTGCAGACTTCGTTTCGTTACTTGTGCCAACTGCAATGATTTTGGGGCTACGGTGCATCGAATCGGGTGTACACTGGGAGAAATTAATATAGAGGCATAAAATATAATTAAGTAAGATCATACATCCGCATAAAATCGTTTGTTATACTTTAATGTCTGCCCAACGAGAGACTAAAAGTACGGAACAAAACTGCATAGTTAGTGGACTGTGTTGTACTGCCTCCCATTCATACACATTTTTTGCGCCATTATTCCCCATAAATTTTCGATTGTTTTCAAAACGAAGGGGTCGCGATGGCCACTCTAAAACAGGTGTATTTGTCTTAAGAAAATACTCCTTTACCACTTTGGCAGAATGGACTTGTTGAAAGATGAAATTCTCGCCTCCAATTTCATCCGCAAATTCATCTAAGACATATTCCAACATTTCTAAATATTTCATAGAGTTCATTTTTGGAGGAACGTAGAGGGTAGGCATTTTTCCGTCATCACACTGCCTCCTCCAAAGTTGCCCGCTCATTCTCACTTCCGGTTTATCCCGCAAATCATGCAAATATCTATGAAAACCTCTCTGGTCCATCCAAATTGAACTTATTTTCGTCACTAAAAATCACTTGTCTCCATTCTTAGGTCCACGACATGTGATTTCTAGCGAACAAGAGTCGACTTTCCTTGTGCCCGGGAGTAAGTGCAGGTTTGTTTTTCTTCAGTTTTTTTTGGTGAAAACCAATGTTAGAGTTGCTTGCAATAGCTGTTGGACACGTCGTACACCAGTTTTAAGGTCTAATTTCGCCTTTATTTGGGAAGCGTAGAGTTTGTTCTTGCGTGCTTCTTCAAGGATTTGGTTTTTTTTGGCGGTTTGTCACCTTTTTTGGAGCTAACTTTGCCTTTTTTGTTCCATAGCTCTCACCCAAATTTATAAAATGGTCTACAACGTTAGGGGATCTTCCTATTTTAACAGCAATTTACCGGTTGGAATAGCCATTTTCTTTAGGAGTCGGATTTCAATTTTTTTCTTTCTTGGGTGAGCTTTTTTCCACGTCCCATTATTTTAAAATAGTTATTGAGCTCGCTACTGTAAAATTGAATAACTCTGAATGCCTATTCTGCTAAACTGTAACCGAAACACTCACCAAAAAATTGATATTTTTCGAAAAATTGTAGTCGCCTCTATATTAGTTTCGCAATAAAATTTATAAAAGCACAGTTTTTCTCAAACACACGCGTGAGGGTTGAGCACGACAACTGGTATGGAAGTGAACATGGTACGGACGATCTCATTAGCACAAAAGCAAATGTGAAAAAATACCGTTTTGTTAACGGTCATTGCATTCAATGGGAAGCCATGCCATATGTCCCATTTATTGCGTTGCCTCTATATTAATTTCGCGCAGTGTATGTCCAGACATACGAATGTCCTCCCTCTCTCCCGTACTTTCCTTCACCGAGAAGCATTTTCCAAGCAAACGTCTTCAAGCAAGCGTTTCATCGGCATTGTCAACTGTTTCCTTGCCTTTCTTGATTCCGTTTTTTCTCTTATAAACATTCTTTACACGTTTCTTGCTACAACGAAGTTGTGTGGCGCTGATATATTTTTCCTCCGCGGAGTAGGGGACATGTGCCTCAGCTCCTGTGCAGGGTGTCTTGGTTCATTTTTTAACACGAACAACTTTAAAGTTTCACGGTTCCGCTCTAATTTCTTCGTCTTCCGGATGATTGTCAGCCTCTGCCTCTGTGATGGGGAGCCTACATCATCATCTTTCACCTCGTCAGTACCATACAACTGCCACCTGATCCGAGGAAAGTCGGGACAGTGGCAGAGGAAGTGCTCGGCAGTGTCGACGTAGTCTCCGCCGGCGTCGCCGAGTATTTCATCGCACCTCGAGTGATTGTTGTAGAAGTTATCATCATCTTCATCCATCCACATTGATCGAAACTAACAAACTCAACAAATTCTCCCTTGTTTCATATTTTAGGTATACAAAAATGAGTAAAGCACCAGGACCCACACCGCCACAGTACACGTATGTACCGCCGCCATCGGCTCCGCCCAGCTACCAGGAGGCCGTGGGTGGTGTAAAACCGTCCAGTCCATTCACCCCGATTGTTCAGCCAGCAACCAATACGACAATTCTGACGACTGTCGTGCCAATTGGTCGCACAGCCACGCACATGATCTGTCCATCATGTAATGCCGAAATCGAGACGTCCACACGCACAGAACCAGGTTTAATTGCATACCTATCCGGATTCGTTATCGCCTTGCTTGGGTACGTACGACACAACGAAAAACACTGCTGGCCGGTGAATGAAATAATCTCTTTTTTTCTCTCACAGTTGCTGGTTGGGCTGCTGCCTCATTCCATGTTGCATTGACGAATGTATGGACGTATATCATACTTGTCCCAATTGCAAAGCATACCTTGGACGCTACCGGCGATAATCCAGCACACACAGACCTCACAGATCCTCACTCACTCTTCCGAATCTCCACCGAATTGGAAAAGGAAGTGTCGCCGCTGTTGTTGCTACCGTCAAGTTCCAAGGAACGAAACATTTCCATTTCGCGAACCAGAGGAAACCAATATCTCTTCTATCTTCTTCTAATCATTTTTTTTTTTTTTTTTTATATATTGTTCTGTGCTCTCCTTGTTTTGTTGTAATTAATTTATTCTTAACTCTTAATTATTAATCAACGACAGTAGATCGGGGTCTCGAACCTTACGCTTATCAAAGACAACACACATCGCCCAGCTCAATGAACGTCACCAAATGTGAGTTTACGAACGGCACAATTCTCTGGAAGTTTACTTCTTTGTATATTATATATTTTCTATTTTTTTTTTCCTTGCGAATACCTCGGAGTCCCTTCACGCATGCGCTGCTACTTTTGTGCGTCTCTCTTATATACATATAAATACACGTATAAATATATATTTTTTCAATCACACACAAGTTAGAATCTTACTAGGATTTAGATAAGTCTGTACAACCACCACCGCCACTACACAATAGCCCACCACCTTTTAGGTAGGACAGTCGGGTTTTTTTTTCGTCGATATCGTGCCTTCAAATCAGTCGGGTCAGTGTTGCGGAGGCGTATCTTACTTAGGCGATCGCACCTCGTCCGAGTGGCGACCGTTGAATGCGAATTGGTATTTTCATATCTATGTACTATTGATGGTTTTTTTTTTTTGTATCGGGGACGAGAGTCTAACACGTACTCGAATGTATGCAAGTACAAGAAACAATTATAATGATAAAAAAAAAAACAAGCTTATTCTAAAACGTACATACCTTTGTGGATTTTTTGTAATAATAAATTTTATTAAATAAAAATGAATATCATAACTAAATGTGTGTTGGTGTTGTTTTGTTGGAACGAATCGAAGTTAATTGCGGTGGCTTTGGGGAGAGAAGCGCAAAATTAGTCATCCTTGCAAATGGCGACGTACGTCATCATCATCATCGTCATCATCATCGTCATCATCATCATCATCATCATCATCATCATCACCATCATCATCGTCATCATCATCATCATCATCTTCTGACCCGCATGATCCACTAAAGGGGTCGCGGGGGTAAACCACGCACGAGAGATCTCCAGGCAACTCGATCCTCCGCCATCGACTCTAATTCATCGGTAGCAATGCCCAAGCGTAACCCGGCGAGTTTTTGGACTTGGTAGGTGTTCACTTCAAATGAGACAAAGCCTCATTACGATGCAGCAAACGGAGCTGTCAATTAGTCAGTCCCTTGTCCTGTCACAGACACTAAACCAATTGGAAATAACTAATCTCATCCTATCCGCCCAGAAACGGCACGTTATGATTATTGTGTGATACATTGCCTTCTGTATCTTATCGCGGGGACTAATCGTGGCGGTATTTCATGGGACTCCTTCGGTGGCGGTGTCTTTCGCTGTCGCTTGTTCACGCCTCTATTTCGTTACAAAAATGATTTCCATTAATCAAGGTATTCTACAAGTCCTTTGTTTTTGTCTTTTGTTTTTCTTTTTATTTTTGTAAATATTCGTCGTTTGTCTGCATGTCCGTGGATACAAATGTGAAATGTGTGAATCTTAAACTTTTGTGAGGTGCCTTCATTTGTCGTCTTTCTCGTCAGGAAATAGGACTTTTATCGTGTCACGAGAGAGCGGATGATATCAGTTGAATGAATCCTTTACTTTTTCTGCTTCTTTCTCGTCGGATCTTCTGCAAGTAAATATCAGTTGAATGATGTCTATAAGCTTCTGTGAGAGTTTTCAGGAACACATTGTCACAAGACAATTCAGTCAAGGCATGGCAAGACTTTCGTTTGTATTGGACAAGATAAGTATGTATGTGGTTGTTAAGTTAAGGATGTTAAATGGTTTTTGTTAACCATATGTAGATTTTATGATTTTTGCACAACAGTTTCTGTACAGGACGCAGATTGCGCAGAGTAAGTGCGAAGGACTTAAACCGAGAATGTCACACTGGATGCATACAGCAGAAGTCAGACCAATTCTAACATACGGCATCCTTGTGTGGTGGCCAGCATTAAAAAAACAAAGGGTATCTGAAAAAGACGAGTAGAAGCCAGAGATGTGCGTGTTTGCATCACGGAGGCACATCACTCCACGCCTTCAGCCGCCATGGAAAGAATACTGCAACTGCTTCTGCGACATTTACGGAAAGTTGACAGCTACCAATTCTGCGATCAAGGCTGAAAGAACACAACCGCTGGAGCAGAACATACAGTGAACATAGGTCACATGGAAGTAATCAAGAATGCGAGGATTCCGAATCATACAGACTATATCGCACCCTTCCTCGAATGATAAGTACCGTGTTATATGTCATCAATATCACAAATCGGAGATGGAAGGAACTAGCTGCATATATTATATATTTTTAGCTATTATCTTTTTGGCAACACTGGTTTGAACAGCTGACGCACGTTTCGTGTTTTGTTTCACTGTCAAACATCTTCAGTTTGGTCTATAATTTAACCATGAATCGTCTTACAAACGAACAACGCTACCTACCGCAACGCAACGCGAAGATCCACTTTTTACCGAAAAATTATGTTCAGCGACGAAGCTCATTTTTGGCTCAATGTGTACATAAATAAGCAGAATTGTCGATTTTGGAGTGAATATCAGCCAGAGGCATTGCAAGAGCTACCAATGCATCCAGAAAAAGTCACAGTTTGGTGCGGTTTATGGGCTGGTGGCATCTTTGGACCGTACTTCTTCAAAGATGATGCGAATCGTAACGTAACTCTGAATGGTGAGCGCTACCGTGAGATGATATCCAACTTTTTTTTGCCCAAAATGCAAGAGCTTGACTTGCATGACATGTGGTTTCAACAAGACGGTGCCACATGCCACACAGCACGCGCAACAATGGACTTATTGAAGGGCGAGTTCGGTGAACATTTTATTTCACGTTCGGGACCGGTCAATTGGCCGCCTAGATCGTGCGATTTAACGCCTCTAGACTATTTTTTGTGGGGCTTTGTTAAAACTATGTTAAACCTCGTCCTGGGTCAGCCAAGCGGTCGCCTACCTGATGGAATCGCATTCAACGCCCGCCTCGGAAGTCGTGATGATGGGGACATTCGTGCCACGTGACCAAACCACCGAAGCATAGCGCTTTCCGTTCGAAGAAGCAGCTGCTCAATGTTGAGTTCCCCACGCACTGCCGTGTTTCTCACCCTATCCCGGCGAGTAATTCCCACAACAGGACGAAGAAATCTCATCTCAGCAGCTTGCACTCGCGATCTTATTCTTTCGGTGATTACCAAAATTTCATGACAATAGGTGAGAGTTGGAACAAATACTGAGTTGAAAACCGCTAACTTGGCTTTGACACCAAGCTCGGCCTTTCTGATTACAGAACTACCAAGCTGTGTCAAAACTGACCCAGCTTGACCAATGCTACAGGAAAGCTCAGCATTACTCCTTCCATCACTCGTGAAAAAGACCCCGAGATACTTAAACTTCTCCCCCTGCTTCAATGGGACTCCTCTAACATGCAGAGTGCATTGAACAGGCCTTCTGGAAATGACCATAACCTCCGATTTGTCCACGTTAACCCTCAATCCAGCATCGGCACATACGGCCACACACACCTATCGAGTGCGCGCTGGAGTTCCGTCTGGGAGGATGTGAGGATAACCAAGTCATCTGCAAAAAAGAAGATGACTTACCCTCAACTCTCCCAATGTGCAACATTCCTCACCTCGGCTGCGCTGCAACATCCAGTCCATATATACAATGAAAAGGAGAGGTGACAAGACACACCCTTGGCGAAGTCCAACGCCCACGGTGAAAGGTGTTGATTTAGCACCGTTTACCCGAGAGACTGAATGGCCCTCAGAAGAGGACCATCAATCCCATACTCCTGCAGGACACTCCAGAGTTTACCTCGAGGGACTCGGTCATATGCCTTTTCCAAATCTACAAAGCAACTGTAGATGGGTTTGGCATACTCCCAAGCCTTCTCAAGTACCATTCTTAGAGTGAAAAGCTGGTCGGTTGTACTTCTGCCGGGACGAAAGCCGCACTGTTCATCCCCCATCCTGTGCTCGACCATAACTCTAGATCCCGCTTCCAACACCTTAGCATAGATCTTCCCGGGGATACTTAAAAGGGATATGCCCCTGTAGTTAGAGCAATCTCTTTTGTCCCCCTTCTTGTAAAGTGGGACAATCACCTCAGTTTGCCAATCGCCAGGTGGCTCACCGCGTTCCCAGGCCACTTTAATGACACGAGAGAGCCATAAAACTCCCTCTTTACCCATTGCCTTAAGCATTTCTGGCCGGATTTCATCCACACCGGCGGATTTGGCAATTTTTAGCGATTCAATCGCCAAAATGACTTCCTCCACCGTAGGACTATTCTCCGCCCCCCTTAAGACTACGGGTCCGTCATCCTCAGTGCCCTGTTCGGGATTGAGCAGCGCCGACAAGTGCTCGCTCCATCTGCCCAAGATGACCGCCTCATTGGAAAGCAACACCCCATCTTTGGATTTGACTCCTTCGGTGATTATGACGGTTACGTCAACAAGCTAAATCCTCGTTTCTGGGGCGCTGAAAGTGAAAATATGCGTGTGATGCACGAAGAGCCATTACATCCGCTCAAAGAACTGGAATGTGTATCAACCCTGGCGGCAGCCACTTGCCGGATATCATCTTTTCCACAGAACAAATTGCAAACGTTCAAATAAAGATTTCCATCACTCAAAATCATTAACACTTAAGTGGAGCACTCTGGCACAAAACAGGTCCATTGAACTACCAGGCAGCAGCCTATAACCCCATCTGCACCGAATAGGTGCCACCTAATCCGAGCAAAGGCGGGACAGTGACAGAGGAAGTTCTCTGCAGTGTCGTCGTCTTCTCTACAGGCGTCGCAGAGGGTTGCATCGCTTAGGCCAAGCACATTTAGGTGTTTGGCGGAGGTGTTGTGACCCGTTAGTACGCCGGTAAGTCGGCAACAGTCGTTTCTGTCAAGAGATAACAAGAATGCCGCGGATTTCTTGCAGACGTTAGGAAGCATGCGCTTGGTTCGTCTACATCCTAGACAGTCATGACACCTCCGAGAGACCCAACCATTGATGGAGGCCCTAACCAAGGACGTGTTCCCTGGCCGAGTTATCATATGCCATCGAAAGTCGCATTGTCAATAACTTCTAGATGTCACTAAGCTACGTAGATGTAGTAAAGGAGTTTATCCTCCTCGAGGCAAATGTGACCTCCACAAACGACATCCTCGTGGAAATTCGACATTAAACAGTCCTTGGCAACCGATGGTACTTCAGCCTGGACCAAAATCATGGCTCATTTTGTCAGTCATGTGAAGCCGAAAGCTGGATGGGAAGGGAAGGTATGCCATGCCACTGTTGACTGTAGTAATTATACAAGGTCTCCCAACTGTCCACTAACATCCCTTCTGTCTGAGGTGATGGAAAATGGAAGTACTCATCAACCATCAGCTCATTAATACCGTGAATCAGGTAACGTTATAAATCACCGTCAAAATAATTTTAGTGGTAAAAGGTCCACTGGTGATCTGATGTATTATCTTACCGAAAACAGGAGCCATGCTTTGCGCTTTCAAAGCCATTTAACAGAATCTAGCACGAGGCTCTGGCTGAGTTCGTAAACGCAGTACTGCCACCCCAAGCGTTCTTAATTGCAAACATTTGGCAATGATGCAATGCATCGCGTTCTCCAGCGTCATATGAAAGCAGCCGTATTTTGTTGACGCTTACAAACAGCCTCTATTATTGCAGATGCGTGTCCTTCCTTGCGTCAGGTACGTCGGCGTGAACGGATGCTTTGACGGTACGCACGTGAAGTACTCTATGTGCAAGAACTTTTATTTAATTGATTTTTAGTCTATCCCCTTCTGCGGCGTTCAGTCCAAGTGGTTCTGGGCTGCTTCAAGTCTGCCATCCTCTTTAAAAATACTGGTGTGCCCTAGGGCTCAGTTTTATCCCCAAAGCTATTTTCGATTTTCATCACTGATATTAAACATTAAATTCCGACCTTATTTGCATACTAAACAGGGATCGAGTCAAATTTAGTGATTCTAAAATGTATTGCTGTTTAATGTCATACGAGCGAAATATACACTTCCAGTCGTTGTCCATCAAAAGCGCTTGCTTTGCTGAAAATGGAAAGCTCCGTCCTCTGTATGTGTGTAAATAACAAACTACGTTGGAATGACCACACATAAGTACTCGATGGCGCCAAAAATGTTGCAAGTTTGCATCTGGCAAACATCTTCTTCTTCGTGTGGCGCTGCAGCTCGGGTGGACCTGGACCTAAGCCTCCACCAACAAGCCCAGTAATGCACACAAAGTTTGTTGATATCCTTCACCAGTTGGGTGCGCCGCCTCAGGCACGGCCGTCCTCTGTTGCGTTGTCCGACTGGTTCGGAGTCCGAAGAATCTTCGGGCCGGAGCCAAGCGCATGGACAATGCTCTGAGTGACCCTGTCACCTTATACGTGGGATCCGTAGACGCCTGCCTAAGCTCATGTCACTGTACAGGTTGTAGGTGCATCTTCTCCTGCAAATATCGTCAATGCAAACAGCACCAAAGATCGTACGCAAAATGTCCCTCTCGAAGATACCAAGGACTTGTTGATCCGCCCATGCCATTACCCATGCCTCTGCGTTGTACATCAGGACTGGAATCAGTGTCTCGTACGGAGTCAACGTGGCCTTTAAGAGACGGCTGAATTAGTCAATTGCCTCTTGAGCACTTAGAAATAGCGGTGCTATGCTTTTGGTACTATTTACTGGGGAGCCGAGGTAGACAAAGTCCCTAATTACCTCGAAGTTATAGCTACCAATTGGTATATCTAACGACACTGTCGAAGAGGTCGATGTTGGTTGTCCTTTCTGGAGGACAGCATGTACTTCGTTTTGCCGTTTGGTTTACATCTTTAAAATATATAAAGGGTGGTTAAACTTAAAGGGCCGATGTCGAATGTGAACCACAGCTAAGCGTCAAGATTTTTTCTGCATTTCATTTGACATTTCTCAATTTCAGACTAACTCAATTTGAACCATGGAAAGATACACAATCGAGCAACGCGTTAAAGTTATTCAGGCTTATTATGAAAATGGGCGTTCAAATCAAAATGCATATCGTGCACTTTGTGATTTTTTTGGTCAATTTAATCGTCCAAATGTGCGTACAATCGGAAAAATCGTGCAACAATTTGAGCAAACCGGGTCTGCAGGAGATGTGAAAACACCAGTGCATGCTCGTACAGCTCGTACTGCAGAAAATATTGCTGCTGTTCGCGATAGTGTGGCTGGAAGAGCCGTCCACCTCAACTCGTCGTCGTGCCCAACAATTGTACCTCTCACGCTCGTCGTTGATGAACATTATGCATAAAGACTTGCATTTACACGCTTACAAGGTGCAATTGACTCAAGAACTAAAGCCTCTTGACCATTTCAAGCGTCGTCAATGGTCAAAATGGTGGCAAGAAATGGCCACAGTGGATGATCAATTTTCGAAGAAAATCATCACCTCAGTGGATTCGTCAATAAGCAGAATTGCCGCATTTGGGCGAAGGATAATCCAAGAGTGATTGTCGAAAAACCAATGCACCCACAAAGAATGACTGTTTGGTGCGGTTTATGGGCTGGCGGCATCATCGGGCCGTATTTCTTCCAAAATGAGGCTGGTCAGGATGAGATAAGCACATTAACGGCAACGTCAATTATGCTTCAGCGTCATCGAAAATTGTATACCATCGGATGGAGGTGTGCCGCCAAGTTCGCGGCGGCCATTTGGCCGATATCTTGTTCCATACATAATTGAACCATACCAATATTATCACAATAAAAAGAAATGACGATAATTTCCTAAATAATTTGTGTTTTATTCAAAATCAACATCGGCCCTTAAAATTTAACCACCCTTTATATCATTTTTACCCTGAGCTCTAACTCTCACGTCTGAGCAGGTTTACCAAAGACATCTACATCTACTCGATAGGATTCAAGGATTCAAGGAACCTCGTTGTCTCAGTGGTTTATCGCTATTCTAGGGAAATAATCACCTACATTGCACCTCTCAACTCAACTGCAATACCAACGCACACGAAGGATATTTCCGTTCACCTTTGAGTCAAATTTCAGACGTACTACGCTGTATTCGAGTTATTTTTATTAGCATATAATTATTCCTGCACAGTCCCCGGCTGTTTATAACCAAAGTTATAAAATAAAATAAAAGATATAAATTATGAGAGTAGTTAAAGAGTTTATGTACGGGAGCCTATTATATTAAATCGCTACCAGTTTTTTAAGCGGATGTTGACTGGTGACGACAAGTGGATCAATTACGATAACGTGAAGCGAAAACGGTCGTCTAACCAGAATTGACGTCCAGGAAGATCTTTGCTGTGTGTTTGATGGGATTGGCAGAGAATCATCTACCTATATTGTCAACAATTGGACCGTGTGAAGGTAGCAATCGCTGAGAAGTGGCCAGCTTTGGCCCATAGCAAAGGAATTGTGTTCCATCAGGACAACGCCAGGGCACACACATCAATAGTGACTCTCCAGAACTTCCGCGAGTTTGGTTGGGAGGTCCTTATACATTCATCATATACTCCGGCTCCAGCACCATGTGATTACAACCTGTTCCTGTCTGATGCGAACGATTTTACTGATGAAAAGTTCGCCTCAAGATAGTCTTGTGTAAAGAGGGATAATGGCATTACCATCAACATGGCAACTTCAATGGCAAAATAAAATTCAACAAAACGGCGCATATATAGAGTTATGATCTTAGAGGAGAGATTAGCGCAATCAACTCATTCTTAAAAATATGACATCCGAATTTGTACTAATTTTGCACTCTCTTCTCGATACGTTCGAATTTGCCGGATGGCATGAAAACCACATCAATACAATGGCGGAAATCGACCACCACTACGGCTTTGCTAGGGGCCACTTGAAGCCGATTACCAACTGCAATTAATAAACGGAAAAAGTGTTAACATTTGAGACCGACACACCGTCCTCAAAGCGTTTTCTAATGACCCAATGAGTGGCTATTCCATTAAGTCAATTTTCATGAACCACTGTACAAACACGGCCAAAAATAACAAAGGTTAAAATTTAAAGAACTGCTCATAAAAGTTTATAGTGTCAGTTATTGTTCTTCCCTCTTCTAGAATCTATTCACCTTTTGGGGCGACTATGTAGCCCATAATCATTCTTTATGTGTCGAAGACAAACTCCGTAACTGCAGCAGCACCATTTTCTCAAACTTAATAGCCCCCATTCGTAGCTTAAATCGTTTTAGTACATATATGTGCATACACATGTCGTAAATCAACTTGTTCTGCGATTCAATCCAAACACCAGATATTGACGTTTTAACGACATCGACTTGAGTCATGTGAATTGTACCAGCAGCGCTCTGATAAGTTGTTAGTGTCACGCGAATGAGTTAATTAGAGACACACGAAACTAGTTGCTTTTCCATTTCAATTCGATCTACTTGATCCATTTATGGGAATAATTATAGCTGATCTTTGAGTTGTATTGACTTTCCACATCGCACATGATGCAAGAGAAGTGTGTGCCTTCGATCGCGTGCACGAGTCAAGCCAGGCGTCAATTGCTAATCCATGTGGAGCACGTGAACAATTCAATAATTACCACAGTCCAATGCATGGCTTGCTAGACTTTATCATCAGACAATTTGAAGTGAAATCAACTTGGCAATTCTTCTGTGTCGTTCATTAAACACGAGATTATCCGCATTCAAAACATTTGCACCCCGCAGTATTATTCACCGTGAAGAAAATGAAAGTTTTTACTTGCACAAGTTTATTGCGGAGCACGTCTTTTCGGCTTAATGAATAGGGTGCAAGAGAACGAGGCAATTAGGATGGCGATGACGGCAGAAAACAGCGCGCTGAATTCCTATTTCCAGGGCCATCTATTTTTCAACAACAAGCAATCTCCCTATGCAGTACCATCCTAATTCGTGCCGTCGTTTGTGAGACAGATCTCCACAAATAGCCAAACTTTCTATTTCTATTAAAGGGATTCTAAATTTAGTTCGACCTTAATGCCCATGATTCATCTTGCGAATAATCTAACCTTGCGACACATGGAAGAACATCAATCTTCATACCGTCCAACGAGATGGTTTTTTCAATGTAAAACGTGATTGGCAGTACAATCACTATCAGTCTGCTGAAATAAATAAATGCCCTTGAAAAAGAACGAACCAGGTGTTAGGACAGTGGACATCTAGTGGGGAGTTGAAATGAATTGTTGATATTGGTTTCAGCTTCGTTAAATTGAAAATATTGCGATTGAAATAATTAAATCTCAACAAGTTTTTGATTTTGATCCTGAGGGATAGCGCATGAGTCTAAAGTAAGCTTACAGATGGAGAAAACTTGGTGGCATAACTTGAGGCAGCTAGTCAGAGATCGGGTTAGCTAGAAATTCTTGTTGGTTGAGGTCCAAGTCTACACTGGAATAATTTGCCACACGTTGGTGTTTGAATACGGAACGCGAAATGCAATTGTTTTTAGATTTTCAAAATTATTCAAAACTAAAATTATGATATTGAGCAAAAGGGAACCTTTAAGAACTCATGCGTCTTTGCCGAGAATGCCAGTTGTTCCGCCAAGACTTTACCGAGAACTTTAATGCCAAAAAAAAAAACAATTTAAACAAGGCGACGCACTGTCATTCGACTGTCAAGTGGCCGACGAACTTAACGAGGTGTACAGCGAAATCGACGTTGCCAAGCGAATTCGAGTCTCTCGTCTCAGATGGCTAGGTATAGCGAATGGCCACCAACGTCCGAGCCTGAAAGTCTTCGACTCCAACCCCGAGGAATAATGCTGCAAAGGAAAACGTCGCCTCCAGTGGCTGACTCCAGTGACACAGCTCATACTGTAGCGCCAGCCGTAGAAGGACCGGAAGCGCCTACAATTGAGACATATGGCATACAATTACAAAAAAAAAAGAAAAGTACATTGTTGGTGTGGTTAATGTACTCACTCACATTGTGGCGGCCGTGGCGTTATGGGTATGTGCGTTGACTCCTACGAATTTGAACATCAGTGTCTGGTTTCGATTCCCAATACGACCAAAAATAATGTTCACGTGCCCACATCTTTCGAGTCGCTGAGAATGCTCAAAGAACAACTGTCTAGAAAAAGCTTCTCCAATTTCGCCGTTCGGAGTCGGCATAAAACTGTAGGTCCCTTCCACTCGTGAGAAAAAAATAGCACGCACAACATGAGTGATTGTTGAGACACTTGGCCCTCTATGGGCTGTAGCGCCACAAATATATTATAAATACTCACATTACTTTGGCCTTGGTTAAGTTTACCGCAGTTGCCTTCTTCTGGGAATTATTATACCTTCAATGATTGGTGTAGAAATTGTAATTCGTTTGAGAGAAATCTTTCGTTTACAATTTAGTTACAATTTCTGCCTGTCGATAAGGTGAATATTAGAGGCCTAATCTTCTTGGGTTAGTTCATTACATAACGCGAATATTCCTGACCTGTCCCGCTTACTTACTTACTTACATCTCAGGTCAGCATAAAGCAGACAGCAGACCAACTGTGCTACGGCTGACTTTCACCCTAGCTGCTTCTAGTCCTCCAAGTACCAAGTTATTCTGTACATTTGACTACTTACTTACTCTGTATAGCTGAGATACATATGTCCCTCTCTTCTTCACGAACCAGAAGACTCGGTTGGAAGAAACTGTAGGCATATATTTTCTTTTGTCCTTACTCACCTTAAGACCAGATAGTGTTCTAAAACGACATGATGGACGGTGTCCATCTGCGCCTAGACACTTAGAAGCCAATCACACAATCAAGTGAGGGTGCCACCTGCTGGTGCAATGTCAAAGAGAGTTTCATATTTTTATGATTGTACGAGCATGCTGGCGTCGAATGTTGGTCAAATTGGATCATCTAAAACGAAATTCTCAAGGACTAAACATTGTGCGACAATGAGTGGTGTGAATAAAAACTAAGCGAACACTCCGAGTTAACACTCATGAGTAAAGTGCTTTTGTTAAAGGGAACACTCAATTTGGTGTGAATAAAAAATTTCCTCAAAGTAGGTCCTTTCCCTCAAGTTGAAGCTTGAAAACTGGAGCGGAGAGCTGTCAAATTTGTTTGTCAAATTTCAACAAAGCTGGGAATATATGTACGTACCTTCCAACGTAGCTTGCTTCCTAATTTTCATGGCTGGAGTTTGGTTTTGTTCAATCAAGCTCGGATAAAATTGAAGAAAAATGTATGAAAGCCTCATCCTCCATTCCAGATATCTTTTTTTTTGTTGAGGGGTTTGCACCTAATACTTCAAATATTCGGGTGTTTTCATAAACGTCGGAAATCTGCGCTAGTACAATCGCATTTTCTTTCATTTTTGAACACACACACGGTGCAGAATGTCTGCAGTCTTACCTTAGTAGACTTTTTTGTTTCAATCGACCCTATTTGCAGTAAAAAAATAATGACTGCACAATCTGCCCGACATCGATGAGCTATTGACGTTTATGAACAGTATGATCGTACATCTGCATTTATGAACATGGATAACGCAGTCCGTTGTTAGTCTGACGTTTATGAAAACACCCTTCCTCTTCCGAAACAGTATTTTAAATCTTAAAGTGTCCGCCAATGCACACTTAACTTCTGCAAGAGTTTACTCATCTATTCATTACTATTCATCTTTATTCACACCAAAATGGAGTGAACGCCCATAATACGCTCAACTGTCAAAACATGTGTGTGAAGGATTTTCGTTAAACTTAACGAAAATTATTTTTATTCACATCAGATGGAGTTACCCTCCAAAATGCTGAGGGAACACTCACACTAAATAATTATTCACACTACCCACTGAATAAAAAAACAAACATATTTTGGGGAGAATTTCTTGAGTTACGTATTCTAATTCTTCTCTGTATTTTAATTTTTAGCCATTTCTCCTGTTTTTACTTTCGTTTTCTTCTAGGCATAATACTCGTATCAATAATTATTTATACAATGACATTCACACTCTGTTAGTAAAGACGTACATGCTTCGAGTTTGATGGAACATCCGCTCGCTTCGCTCCGGTAGCTTGCTGGTGTCCCTGTAAACATGGCCTCTGTAAACCAGAAATAAGAGAGCAGGGAGATATCTTCGGCGAGAATTACGCATAGTCCACGATTTTTGGAACTCCTTTGTATATCACACTTACTCTTACAAAAACCATGGATCCACCACAATATGGGGGCCGATTCGTGGATTTTGTGGGATAATGGCGGCTGATTTGTGGATTTGCCCACTATCATGTACTGTTGCTAGGAGGGTGTTCAAAAGTTGACTCATATTTTTAAGAGCACATATAATGCTTGTGTGAATAAACATGTATTGCCACGATCTATTTACAGGAATATTTTGCGTCAATTTAATTCTTCAAGGTAATATATAGGCGCTCAGTTTTAGAGTTTTATATCATTCATGCATTGTGAAAACCCATGAATTTAAATTTCATAATTGTTCAGAAAAATGTTTGTATAATGCAACTAAAACTAACTCATGAAAATGGTTGTAAAAATTTGGAATTAACTTCCATCATATTTCTTTAAAAAAGTAAAGTTTTTTTTTTAAATGTATGCAAATTTTTCAATATTATTATTATTAGTACCTGTACACAAGTTTGGCGTGAATGCATTTTGTAGGCATTAAATATATTATTTATACATGTATGAATATTTGCAAAAATAAATGTGTGTCTTAAGTAAAGTATTCATTAATTTCACCCTAGTGCTTCAGACAGTAGTTCCCACAAATCGGAGTTCAATAAATCTGCTTCATGACCATACGCCTTGTTCGTTTGTTTACCCCTCCTTTCTGTGTTGAAAATTTAACACAGAAATTTGAAAAAAGTTCAATTTTCCCCACTAAAGCTGTTGTGAAGGGTATCAGCTGTTCGTCAGCTGCCCGTGTGTATTCACAGCCACGGGACAAGAAGCGTATAAAAAACGCTGTCAGATGAAATCAAGGGGCAAGGGAGGTAAAAGTTGGATATCTCCTTGCTCTCTTATTTCTGCTTTAAACATTTACCTTTCCTCGTCAAATCCATTTGTCAGCGTCAAATACTGAATACCATAATAAAACAAAAAATCCATTTTAAATTGATTTTATACAAATATTATAACTTTTATTCTATACTTTCGTTTTTTTTGTTTTTGTTGTTGTTGTTTTCGTTATTATTTATACATAATATTTCTTAAATAAACACTTATGTTCTAGCATCAAAAAAATATAAAATCTAATAACACAATTCTTGGTTTTTTTTATATTTTTTTATATTTCATCTTTTTCCCCTCAATACGATTTAAGGTTTTTAAATTACATTAGTTGTTGTTTTGTTTTGTTTTTCTGTTAAATTATTGTTTTATACTCTCGTGAATTTATTTGATTAAGCTTCGCTTGTTAATCGTTCGATATTATAGTGAAAATGTTACATCTTCTTGTGTGTTTTATATATAACTTTTAAATTTGTTTTCTTTTTATAGTTAAGACTCTTTGAGAAGAATCGTGATTATATGTTTGAATGAATGTTTTTTTTTTTTTTAAAAATAATATTCACATGAAAATACGTTTATGTAAACGAAAAAAAAATATAAACAGATATTGCTTTGCAATGGAATTACGTTTAACACAATTGTTTGTTGATTCTTCTAGAAGAATCTAAAGCGCGTGTATAAAATGTACGTTTCTATAAATGTTTGTTTATGTTTATAACAACTTCTAACAACGTTTCGAGAATGAAATGAAAACAGAAATGTGGCGTGTTTCAACTGAAAATCTGATTTCTTCTGTGTTGTAAGACGTTCTTTTTTGTACAGAAATATTGTGAAAGAAAAGAGAGTCGTCAGAAATGGCACCAGTTTCGATTTGTGTGCAAGAGACGTGTGGTTACTACAGTCCGTGTTCGAGAGGGAAAGAACGTCCATAATCTCTTGTTGATGTCTATCAAGTGATTGCAAACAAGTACCACGAGACACGGGTTAGACTACTGGATGCAGGGAGGGGTGATAAAAATAAAATTAAGACGTACATTTTCTGTATATACACCAAGTTCCTTAAGCTAACTAAAGCACAAGTGCATGCATTGTCAAAAAGAGATGCAGCAACCACTTGATTCTACTGTTTCGTTTTCAGAATACTAGATTCGTTGCTGAGATGAAAAATCTTCTGTCTCGACAAGATTCTAGACAGGTTCTCAATAATTTATTATCGTTCCTGGTTAAGACACAACTCGCTTTATGGTTGACGCCATTGGGTTTTACTGAGCTTGAATTAGCATGGATTTGAACGGATGTCCAGGCAAGAGCAGGAGAAGACATGGGGCACATGGGCTTCTTTTAACTGTCTAAAGATTTCAACGAGCTTAAAGCCAGTGGAATACCATTAATTTCTTCCCACACTTTCGTCACAACCGCTTCATAATTCAAGCCTGAGGTTGTGGTCACACACAAGTTTGAGACAACGCCTCAAGAAATGGTTTAAAAATCGTGGAATCCCTTAAAGCTATTTGCGATAGTTGATTATCGAATGCATGCTTCTTGCTCTGCGTAATGTTGTTAATTTAAGAATCGCAGATTAAGTAAAATTCATACAAATTAAAGCAAATACACGTAATAAATGGAATGCATTGCCAAGACGCTTTATATATTCGTTTGTTCATATTACTCAGAGACGATTATAATTGCATATGGCTCCATAAGTGCAACGGTCAACTATCGCCATAGCCGATTCCAATCCAGAGATTTTTTGTAATATAATAATACGGCTCCTGAACCTATCTTCTACAGCAACCATGCTTGATCCCTTTACTGGAATGGAGACTATGTCGCAACTGCAAGAATTAGAATTCAGTCGCTTTGCTGATGGCTGTCAAGAACCAGATCATTTTACAACAATCTCGAAGACGTCTACATTAGAAGGGTTGCTGAACTGATCCACTGTTCAAATTCTACCTGATGAACGCATTTTCCTCCTATCCAGTAAAGTACTGTTAGAAGAACAGTTTAATCTTCTACAACAGTACGGCTGAGTGGTTTTTCATCCTTCCATAGGATGAAACTGAGCACATTTATGTACAGGTTTTCAAGTATGTACTTAGGTATTTGGGTATAAAGTGTGAAGATTTAAGTCAAAGAAGAAAACCGTCTGGGCTTCCTGTTCCTATTTATTCTATTAAATGTCTTCCCTTTTATGATCCACGTCACGTCGTCAAATTGTAGAACAACCTAGTGGACATTCAGGCGATCTTATGTAGCACTTCGTGGTGAATTCGAATTCGAACGCATTCATTAAAACCAATAATATTTAAGAATATAAATTAGTGCAGTGCTTACTAGTTTTAACAAGTGCATTTTGCAGTGAAAATGGGGATATCTACGAAATCATAATGCAATGAGAAAGACGAGTAATATATCAAACGAAATCAAAAGCATGCAGTTAAACAAGGGAATAGAACATCTTTAGGTAAACTTGTGTTTGAGCTCACAAACTTCTATCGAAAGTTTCCTTAGAGATGTGGTTCTATGTTGTGTTTTTATGTTTAATGATCAGATTTCATCATCCCCTTTTATTGTTAGCGAATTGATCGTCTACCAGTCGCATTTCGCTGTCGTGGTATATTTTATTCGTCTGTAGAGACAGTGATTTAACTTGACATTTCATCTATAAAACGTCAAATCAGGAAGTTGTGCAAAATCGTTTTTAGTTTTATTTCTATAGTTAATATTCTTTGTTCTTTTTTCGAGAAGCCTTTGGCCGTTAGTCAGAATGAAAATGATTAAAACAAAGAAGAAAGAGATCAGCGTAAGGAATTCGTAACCGTAGCAATGTTAAATGTGTTCAAGGATGGTTAACAATCAAAAAAATCGAAGACATAGACCGCAAATGATTAGTCGAAGAAATGATCGATTGAAGAAAATTTGAAGTGCTGTTCTAAGAAGATGGAAAATATTGTCTAACACTCGCTCATAAGAACAAGCCAATAGCAAGTCTTACAGAGAGATCGACTTCTATCTTTCCTACATCCTTTTTTAATAACCTTTTATCGGGTCAAACAGAGAATGTAATTTACATGATTTTATTCGTAAACTTTGAAAAATGCCTGATTAACTGACAAAAAGTCGATGAAATTCATCGATGGGCAAGGGAACAATGAAGTCGGATATCTGTCTAACAGTTGATTTCTGAAAACAAGATTTCTAAAGCAGATGCATTACTGTAGCATGGCGTATGTTCTGGACTATTCTGTGATGACATTGCATTTGACGCCAGATTTGATCTCTTCAATGGGAGTGGTGTGGATCCATGCACATACTGCTGGTCTATTGTTTGCGTTTTGAGTTGATCTTTTTAACAGCAAAGTCTGCGTTAGAAAGATGAGAGCAGATGAAAGTGGTTTTGTATAGTAATGCCATGTCGTTGAATGTTTCCAAAGTGGGACAGGAAGGTTTGTAGTTGAAATATGTCAAACTTGCTTTTACGTGAATTTAAAACAATTGAAAAGTTATTGAAATACTGAACCAGTTGATCGGCATTGGTATTGGTCTGTTCGCGTACTTTCAATAATATCCTACTAAATTCTCCAATTTCAACAGATAGCTCAAATCATTTACGTTCTTAACAAAGAGTGTACGCTGAAGAAGTTAAGTGACCTATCGAATTGACAGATATGATAACGCTGTCATAAACCTACCCTACCCAGCTGTCATAAGCATCACACGGCCGCCATCAGCTACGAGAAGGGACGATGTTTTTGTGTAAACACAATTCGATGACTGTGGAAATAACGAGTCACAAATTGACTGTATTTTAAAAATATTTAAAACCGCCAAAACAGTAAGTGAAGAGGCAGTACGATATATCGCACAAACATCCAGCCCTTTGTAGAAAAATGGAACTTTCGTATGGAGCAGCGTAGGAAAGCTGGGTGGACTCATATAGAAGAGGCTTGAGGCCTCATATCCAATCGCGGCCAGTGCCAGGACTTATAGCAATATTCTAAGTGTGGTACATCCAGGAGAAAATGAGTTGTCGATATTTTTTCCTTCTGTACAAGCAACGCCGTAAAGGCAACGACACCATCGAAGGGTCAGGTAATTCAGGCCGCAGTGGCTAGTAAGAGAGCTCGTTAATATTCCTGTACTTTCTTTGTCGAGGCTGAGGATTTCCTTATAGAAATAAAGCCTGATTAATCGTTTGGATTGCATGAGACCATCCCCATTCGTCCAGTGGTCTAGTCTAGGAGAAGTTCGTTTCGTCCCAGTTGTTAATCAGCATTGAAGCTGTTTTGGTCCTGTCTGCGTTGATGACATTTGGAGTAGAAGCGTCAACCACTGACTGTATGGGCTGCACAGCGACATGAGCCAGGCGTCTACAGAACCAACACCTAAGATGGCTAGGCCATGAAGAGCGTATGAGCAATTTAGATCCGGCCCGAAGAATATTCGACTCTGAGCCTGTCGGACAAAGCAGTAGAGAACGTCCACGCACAAGGTGGCGCACACAAGTCGAGGGGGACCTTAGCCGGCTTGGTGTGCGAAACTGGAGACAGCTGGAGATCGTTCTGGCTGGAGACACTTGTTGAGTGAGGACCAGGTCCACCTCAGACTGTAGCGCACTAAGAAGGAGAAGAAGCTACTGTCCAGTTCACATTACAGTACGGTTCAGATCCTATGAACGCAGATTCCGAACCAGCACTAGTGAGCTAATATGTGAGTCCAGGGACCCAGTCGAGCTTTACTTTCTCGTTTCAATGGATTGAAGTGCGTCGTAGCAACATTTCACAGTTTTGAAGTCAATTAGGTTAGACGATAATGCATCAAGTGCTACCAGACTGTCTGAAAAGAGTTGAATTCTGGCGTCCATAGTACTTTTCAGGAGGCTGTGTTTGGCGCCGATCTCAATGGCGTGGATGTCGGATTGAAAAACCACAGGATTGACCCCATACGCGCGGAAATCCTTGCGTTGGGTCCAAAGATTCCAGAGTCCACCTTTGATTCGTCTGTGGTTGATTTTATGTCATTCATATGAACATTCTAAGAAACTTTACATTCCAGGTTAACGTTCTTATAAATGAAATAAAACAGCTCCTCACTCTCCTTTCTGATCACATTTTTGTGACACAGTCGTCGATTGTAACACATCTGTGTCTCTTTATGTGCATATCATCCTTTGAAATTGTGTTGGGAGGAGTGAGAAAGAATAAATGAAATAAAAAGAAACCACAATATGTGAAAGATTGTACATCTTGGCTAGTGGATGTGGTACATTTGAAAAGTTCGGGAAGTACAAGTCGATCTTCCACAGCTGTGGTGAAGTCCCAACACTGATCACATCTCGCAAGAACAACAGTATTCGCTTTCTCACAATGATGCACGCGATCCACGATATCTGTAGATCATCTCTTTGCAACCGTTTAAAATCAAAAATCAAGCCACTCTCGGCGAAAGTGAACTGTAGTCGATAAAAAAAAAATACAAAACAAAAAAAAAATCGCAAATCAAAGTTCTAGGCAGGTTTTATTTATGTATAAAAAAAAAAATAAAAAACGAGAAACGAAACTACTCTGTGTCTCAAGCACTACAAGACTTGGGATGCACAAAATTTGTTTAAACGTATAAAATAACCTGAATTCAGTTAGACTCTTAAAACTACATTTAAATCGAATAAAAATTATTTATAAATTATTTAACACACGATTCGTTCTGCTGTTTGCCTTCTATTATCCGCTTTCACAACTAAATATTTAACTAAATACAAAATAAACATAAACATAAAATAAATCGCATCCGCATATTTGTTACACAGCAAACACACGAGCTCACTTAAATGCAAAACTACAGATGTATGAACAGAGGAAGGTAGTGGTTGCAAAATTTCTAGTGTCATTCATGTCAAATTGTATGTGCTACGTATGTAAATGATTTATGGCTTTCGTTTTCATAGCATAAGGCCCAGAAGTGCAGTCATACCGAAAGGGTTAAGCTTTCGTTTTTCGAAGCAAAAAGGAAAATTAAATTAAAAAGGAAGAATAATTTGATTTATACACATAATGTTATACACAACACTGAGAGCGCGGAAGGGTGGAGGGGCGGGAGTCGGCTCTCAGACGATGGCGGTTTTGACAAGGCACGCTTGGGAGTTGTTGCCGATACTGGAGCCGTCTAAACTGTCCAAATCTAACGCGGTGTCTATCATTGTGGTGTCATGCAGCAGCCGCAGGCGGCTGGGCGTTATCACATCTGACTGGTTGAGGGCGATGGCGGAATGGGGGACCTTGGCGGCATCGCCACCAGAACCGGACGTCACCACCACACTGGGCAACTCTTTGTCACTGTCCGAGTTCCTCTTGATGCGGGCTTTGCTCGTCGATGCGTACTTCTTGCGGCTGTTGACGACGAACGCGCTCACCGGATCGTCCAGATCCAGATCGTCACTCAACAGGGTCGATGACATGACGGCCGAGTTGTCCATTGAACTTGTTGCGGGCGCCACCTGCTCGTCGGCACTCATCGCTTTGCTATTGCTCGCGCCGGGCAGCGTGGCCACAGCAGCCTCGGTGATGTCGTGCGCCAGCTCACGCTCCTCCAGCAAATTTGAATACACATGCAAACTAGGATCAGACTTATTGCTGCCGTTGCTGCTCACCGCCGCCGACGACATATTTGAATTTGGTATATTGCTATAAACATTCTCAGACTCCGACGCCGACTTGATCAGTCGAACTGGATCTGTCGTCACGTCGACACCGCTGCCAATGCCCGCGGCAGCAGCGGCCATCAGGCCGGACTTGGGACCTTTGTAGTATCGTGCTGTGCGCGTGCTCGACAGCAGCTTACTGTCCGTCGGGTCGATGTAGTAGCGTGCAGTGTGATAGCTGGACAGCAGCCCAGCGTCAGTGGGATCGAACTCTTCGCTGAAGAGGTTATTGTAACTGCCGCTGAGGTTTTTCGAGCGCATTCCAGTTCCTATCGTCGCATTGCCCTCGAAGTTCGCATCGTCGTCTGGTGTTATCGGGGATATCGCTGCGCTGCTATTATTGTCAGCAGTTCCGCCACACGGGGATGTCATCAGACCGGACGTCGGAGGGCTCTCCATATTCGACAACGGGATTTCATTGTCTACCAAGTGGGCTAAACTATTGGAGTTACCTGGTGGTGGGGAATGCCGTTTGTTACAGCAGGATGGGGAGAGAAGAAAAGAAAATTCAAGAATTATGAGTGAGTTCGTGACAAATGCAGTGAGGGGGGTTTTTAAAAAATATGAAAGTGTATGCAAGAATATAATTAAGTGTATTGAACTGCATGTATTCAAAAGCAACTATGATGAAAATATTTAACAATACAAAAATTAATAAAAAAAAAATAAGAAAAATGCAACACAAAACCATTATCGATTGGCTACTACGAAATTTCTGGAATGTCATGGCGTTTACAGGCAAATGTGGGGCTAATGCAAATCACAAGTGTGCTCAAAAAACATGTGTAACTTAACACAACACTTAGTTTCTAAATTAATTTAAAAGCTAGTCATGGCAAAATAATTATTGTACATAGAGAGCATTTTACAGAACCGAAAAAAAAAAACACTGATTTGCTTTTAAAAAGAGTTTTTATTTAATTTTCAAATGTTTACTTCAAGGACATCGATGGCGATGTCTGTCCACGTGTGCTAAAGATTCGAGAATTCATAACTTATTTGGTACCCCTACGAAGCTAATGGCTATCAACCGGAACAAGTTCAAAGACAGCACTCATTCTATTCTATTGGCAGATTTGACTGGGGAAAGACTGCACACTTAACATCTTTGCTTTTAAGCGTCCGCCTTAGAGACACAATGAGTAATGCCCAGTTTCACAGTGGAGGTTTAAACTTAAGTTCAGCCGAACCATGAACCGAGTACAAATTTTTGATTTAACTCGTCCGGTTTCATAATAAAATGTAATGCGATCGATAGAAACATGGCAACACTCTCCAATTGGTGCGTTAATGGGCTGCAATTTGTAAGTGCTTTCGATGTACTTCCTGTGGTTTTTAGTTTTTAGACGCTTTTGGTGCATTCGTTCTGAACTTTTGTGGCGCGTCCTTGCTGTTATTGGAAACGAATATCTTGATAATCAGCCGAGGAAGGAAAAAGCTGCGGTATGGGAATGCATTACAAATTCAAAATCAAGTTTCAATACGAGGAACGAATGCCATTACCGAACGTCAGATGTCAGAGAGAATAAAATACGAAGTCTTGAAAAAGAGCGAGAGAAACAAAATGTCCCAGAACTGAGGTTAAAAAGACAGTGTCCTCCCGTTTAACCTTAACTACAAATTGAACTCAGTTTAGAGTTTAAACGAAACTGTGAAACCGAACAAATCATTAAACTGAAGTTTAAACCAAAAGTGGAGTTTAAACGACTACTGTGCAACAATGAGAATTTAACAAAGTTCTTAGTATGTAAAATATTTCAAAGACGCACGTTAATTGGGGAATCCTTTCATGGACACGACAAGGAAGTTCACGTTTCACCGCCTGAGCTCAGAATGTTCTAAGATCTGTCCGTTTTGAGACACGCAACTGAACTTCGATCAATAATGCGATAAGCACAATATTCCGTTGGAGCTACCATTCAGGAAAACTTCGAAATAACAGTAGAAATTTTTTCACCAGTTTGTCAATCACGTCTAAATCAATCAATGAAGTACTACAGAGACAGCCGACTTCACAGCTGATTGACCTCTTGTCCATCGACGAATTTGAGAGGCTTTTTGTCAATACAGGCTATATCGGCGCGTTTGGGCATTCGGGCTTTGACAAGCGTAACTACGCGTTTTATCGAGTTTACGAGAATTTTGTGACAGAATCCACCAACCGCAGGTTTCCCTATAGAAATAAAACGCACGCGTTTGACAAGTCAAATGTTCTGAAATAGAATTTCCAAGGAAAAGTATGAATTGACATTTATAAACAAACTCATTCTCAAAAATGAATTCCTATCACAAATAGTCGCCTCAGTTCGCCAAAAAGCACAAACTGAGAAATCAATTTAAAAAAAATTGTTTCACAATCGGCAACACGCTAGAGTAGAGAGTAGCTCCACCTTAAAATGTCAAAGTGGGAACGCCCGAACGCGCCGTTGCTGATATAGTCCCTATTCGAAAATGTTTGACGGTTCTTCACGAAATAATGTAAATGGCATTCTTTGCTTTGGGCTTGCGAAAGCGATTTAAAAAACACTGTCAAACAATTTGTAAGATGCAAGAGAGGTAGAAGTCAAGTTTATTTCTGGTTTTAATTTCCCAAATGTCAGTTGACATACAAAAATGATTCAATTTGTAGAGGAAGTGTCACGCAACACGCAAGAGTTTCAACATGTTAAAAGATTTATACATATTGCGTTGTTACGTGGGATAGCGTTGGTCTCATTGTGTAAAAACAACATAATATTTCGGTCTTTGACCAGTGTTGGAACTTTACCACAATTGTGGTAGTTCTTCTTATATTTTGCGAAATTCGCAAATCTAGTAATTCTTACACTTAATGCCGTATTTTGTTTTTGTGTTGATCCTTAACCCTTCTCACAACACAACTTCAAAGGAAAATATTTGCATAAAATTGCAAGGAATTGTTGTACCTCACTAGAGCGATCCAAAAATGTGAACACAAAGAAGAACGGCTCCTCAGTTCGTTTCATTTATGACAGCAGTGTTAACGTTTTGTGTAAACCAGTTCTACCACCCTTTATTTAAATCTAGCACTATTTTTTTCTGGATCTATTACACTTTGAAATGCTAAGGTCCCAACACTGTCTGTGGCATTGTATTGCTCGTTTTAGAAGTTAATGCCTGCAACAAACTAGCGTTGCTGCTGCTGACTTCTTGTTCCTCAACCCAATTTATCATCTTTTTCCATTGATTTTAAACTGTCGGCAATTGTCCTTCTTGCAGTCACTGATTTCAAATGGATTTTGTCGTTAAATTAATTTTAATCATCTGTTCTCAATTCTCAAATGTGCGTTGACACAAAATACTCCCAATTTGGAAGAAAACCTCTCATTTTTTAAGAGAAGTCCAGGGTGAACGCATCGGTCTCTCAAAAATATCGCACATGTTGAAAATTGTGCACGTTGGTCTTACGCTTGAGGTTTTACTACGATCCTCTCATTTCTCTAAAATTTTAGCGAACGTAGAACGACGCAGTATTTTGTTCATTGCCATTGAAATGTGTGACAGGCGACTTCACAACCCAACATTCTGTTTCAGACTCAGACCAAACAGCACTGAAAGGTTTATTAAAGCAACAAATAAACGATTTATTAAAGCAAACCGTTAAATTTGTAGTCAGTGCAGGAACATAGCAAATGGAATGATCGTAGCAAATGATCGTTAAGAGCAATTAAGTGTGCAGGCTTGTATGTAGCCAGAAATCGATGGCTGAGTCTAAGCAGCGGATCAACTGCGAGGCCGTGCGTCTGCCGCTCATTAAAAATTAATCGACGTTAATGGTAAATGTTAGTCTGAATGATTTCTGCTTGATAGCGGGAGTCCTTACCAGCACTGTGCCATTGGCACACATGCATTGAGTACTGGCATCCTCACAGTGACTTTGTAGTCGCAAGCATAGACGAAGGACATCCTGTCCTAGCAACGAAGTGGATGCACTTTCTAGGAAAACTCTTCTCTCTAAATACGACCGAACTGAAAAGCCACCTGAGATTCATACATACGTTTTGGAAAAACAGATTTGGAGGTAGAAATGTGTGACCCACCAAGGCCACACTGGATCTAAGTGTGACATGACTGTAGGCTGTTAGGACGGTTCATTTTGACCACTGAGACCCATTGTGTTCTGGATGGGTGACATAGTTCTACCGACCTTCCTTTTCTAAACCCAGGGAAACTCTGTGCTTGTGTTCATTGCCATTTAAGCGAAGTGGCAGAGAAGGGATTCAGTAAATAATGGCAGCTGTAGGCTGTGGTCCCCCAAGCTAAACCGACGAATTTGAAGTTCAGTACGATGGGAAATTAACTTCTTACAGGATCAATGATAATCAAGGATGCTACACAAAGAGAAAGAAGCAACGTGAAGTGTCTCTGTTATTGTTATGGAGCAAGAATGGTCAATGTGTGGTTTCAACGTGTAGCCGGTCTAAGAAGACAGCTCCTGAAGACGAATGTACCTTTCAAGGTGTGCTACAAATTAGGAACAGTTTGGTCTGTAAAATCTTCGAATGTCGAACAATGAAATAAGAAATTATACGCAGACACAGAACCTGGAGATCAGACTAGGTCTGGGCTTTGCGATGTGAGGGTTTTGGATTTTTCGTACTCATGTAACTCCACTCACAGGCGGTTTGGTTTATGTAGATTTTCTGATCCGGGAACAATCGACACGTACTGTTCAAAATCGAACATAAGAAAAATTGAGGGCTTTCACGAATTCATACAGCTGCGCAAACTTTGCGGTTTTTGCGTAGATGACTGCCTAAACGTGCGAGATTTTAGGACAGCTGCATATAGTTGGTCGTTCAAGTATTAGGACACCGCAGATATTGTTCAAATATTCAAATGCAAGCCGGTACATATTGGGTGCGTTGAAAATTATTTTGTAGACCGACTGACGTTGCAGCACAGAATCTTGAATTCTTCAGAGTACCCGCTCTCAAATCATTAAAGATGCTCTCAAAGTCAAGAAATAGTCTTGCAAATACTTTCCTAATACCAACTAATGACTTCGAATGACTTCCTTGGAATGCAACAAGTGTAACAACGCCTTAAATGAAAAAGCTTAACGAAGACACACTGATTAAGAAAAAAGAAAAAAAAAGAAATAACAAAAGAAAAACCCATTCGACATGAAATTCTTGTTTTCGTTTTGTTTTAATTATTCAATCTTAAATGTAACTATAAGTTAAGCGTAAAATAAAAAAAAGTTATCAAATTAAGTCAAATCCGCTTCCGAATGAATAAAAATATGTAAACTACTCGTATTTTAACATTTAATCAGATATCTATTCGAGTTTTCCATTTAAATGTTGCTATTTGCATCTTCATCCAGCAGGGGTGACGAAAGCAATTGATCTATGAACAGAGTTCAAAAGCGAACGAAAGAAAAGAAAAGAAGTATAAAAGAGAGAAAAAAAAAAGAAAAATCAAAAATTAAAAATACACACTAGGTTAATGCTGGTATTCACAAAATTATTGTATCTTATCGTTTTTGATTCATAAATGATGTGATTCGAAATGTATTGTTCGAGTGTGTACACAGTGTGTCGTGAGATCGTTAATTTAAATGAAAAGTAATGCCAGGGGGGTTAGAAGTGGAGTACATTTAATGTAGAGTGCTTCTTAAAGTGATGCACTTATGAGGCACGATATGTGTGTGCGACTTTTGCGAAGTAACCAATTTTCAGCACATAGAAATAAAAATATACGACTCTTGTCCAACGATGGACACTTTTAATTATGTATTCAATTTGTGTATCGTGTAAAATTTCTAGATTTCGTTTGGAAATCTACCGATTTTAGGATTTTCTCAGCGACTTGAACATTTTTTGGGCGCCTTGTCAAGTAAGTGGCGTCGCTATGCACGAATTTGCCGTTGATTTGTCAAATCTCCTTCCAGCGAAAATGGAAATGGCAAGGTTTTGTTGAGCAGACCCAAGAACCAAACGTCCAAAGTCACGGAGCCAGCGACACCACAAATCTTGTGACTAAAATGGTACAATTTGCGATTCTCGTAAGTCGCTGGTCGCCCGACGCTACGTCGTATATGGACGGCAGTTAAGTTCATTCCATTCATAAGAGCCAAGAACTGCCTTAAAAGGCAACTACAACGCGATGGTCAAATTTCTAGCTGGTAATATGTATCGGTCAGCGACGATTTTAATGATGTTACTGATGATCCTATGCATACTACATACATTTAAGTACACTTGCTTGAATTCGTCATGGAATTGGAATTCTTTGAATGGTCCATGAAAATGTAAAGTGGCCAGAAAAGTATGAGTTGGATATGCACATTTATTTGCTATTTCTAGTTACGATCTACAGTGTAGACTACTCCTTCAGATTTGCAAAGGGTCGTAAGGTTCCGTAGTGTAAAGAAGTCTTCAGTTGCCTTAGACGATGAACACTGTATGCCCCAGCACAATGGACGCACGTAGCCGCAGGTCAACTTAGGCCATCGAGCGATTACACAAAGACCATACACAGTGACTATAAAGACGGGTACCCTAACTTTCGTTAAGTTCATTCAGTTGTTCTTAACTAAAGGCTCAACTATAATGCACATGAGCCAGCATGAGCTAGTGTCAAGTGCTGACGAACTGTTTCGTCATGTTTGCTGAAAAAACATGAATAACTATAATAAACACATGCGCGCATAGCCTTCTGTCAGAAATTCTTCCGTTGCTTGCTTTATTTTTCTATTTAATTTTGATTAATTATGAATTCCTCATGTTTTCAGTTCGATTATACCAATACCAATACAATAACGGCTGCTGTTTTCTTGTCTGTGTTTTATCTGTCACATTCGCATATGCGCGGTGCGATTCATTTCGCACTAGCTCATGCTTAACGAAACATTTATATTTTGCACATGCTTAACGAAATGTTCGCAATCTTTCATGGACGACATTATAGGTTGCCTCATAGGGGTGGGTGTATTCGCTCTATCACTCATGCGCGTTTGACACTAGCTAATGCTCGCTCATGCGCATTATAGTTGAGCCTTAAGGCGGCGCTCTCAAATGTACTAAAATGTCATTTGTGTTGGAATTTTGCTTACGATCGCAATTGTGTACTTTTAAAGTTGACATTGCTTGTAGGTACTTTTTCAGCTTTAACGGTGTCCAAAATGCATAGCCAAGCCGCAATTAAATCACTGGCATTACTCTCTACAAACTCATAAAATAGTAATCGACTGCCGCGCATCTCTTAATGACATAGCCGAGCAGTTCAACTTTCGCCTCTGCTGGGTGCTAGGCCATAGGGACATCCCGGGTAACCGCCACTTGGAGGAAATCTCGTAACATAGGTACCCTTAGAGCTAGCTTCAAGTTATAGCTCAATATTTTCTACACACACAAAATGAATGCCAGATGGTTGACAGACACTGCTTGTCGAACTTCAAAGCAAAGCTGGCCTCATCTCGATCCAAAAAGATCAAGCAGCCTGATCTCCCTAAAGAGATCTAAAATTTGTACTGCAGTGGGAATAATTACCGGACACTGTCTATTAGGCATTCACGCAATAAGACTAGACCTAATATTCGCCAACGACTTCTGTAGGAGCTGCCTAGAGGAGGAGAAAAGCAACCAGCACCTTCTCTGTAACTGTCCTGCAATTGCCTCAACTAGGAAAGTCACTAAAGTCTCCTACTTCTATGATAGTCTAAACTACCTCAGTAAAATACTGCTCAACGCTCTAATCAAAATTTGTTGATAAAACTGGCTGGCTGACTGTAATAATTACGGCAACCCCCTCTCTTAACTGAAACACTCAGTTGGCGGTGCAATGGACCTATTTTGGCCTAAGTGCCTAAGTGTATTAATTCCACTACCTACCTACCTACCTACTCACCTAGTGTGAAATGTGTCAAAATGTTTCGTAACATTTACAAAAAAACACATGAATAGCCATAATGAACATATGCGTTAATTATAGAAAGAATTTCTCATGTTTTCAGTTCGATTATAAAGGGTGGTTAAATTGAGGGCCGATGTTGAATGTGAACCACACCTAAACGTCACGCTTTTTTCTGCATTTCATTTGACATTTCTCAATTTCAGACTAACTCAATTTGAACCATGGAAAGATACACAATCGAGCAACGCGTTAAAGTTATTCAGGCTTATTATGAAAATGGGCGTTCAAATCAAAATGCATATCGTGCACTTTGTGATTTTTTTGGTCAATTTAATCGTCCAAATGTGCGTACAATCGAAAATATCGTGCAAAAATTTGAGCAAACCGGGTCTGTAGGAGATGTGAAAACACCAGTGCATGCTCGTACAGCTCGTACTGCAGAAAAAATTGCTGCTGTTCGCGATAGTGTGGCTGAAGAGCCGTTCACCTCAACTCGTCGTCATGCCCACCAATTGCACCTCTCACGCTCGTCGTTGATGAACATTATGCATAAAGACTTGCATTTACACGCTTACAAGGTGCAATTGACTCAAGAACTAAAGCCTCTTGACCATTTCAAGCGTCGTCAATGGTCAGAATGGTGGCAACAAATGGCCTCGAAGAAAATCATCTTCAGTGATGAGGCACATATTCACCTCAGTGGATTCGTCAATAAGCAGAATTGCCGCATTTGGGCGAATGATAATCCAAGAGTGATTGTCGAAAAACCAATGCACCAATGCACCACAAAGAGTGACTGTTTGGTGCGGTTTATTGGCTGGGGGCATCATCGGGCCGTATTTTTTCCAAAATGAGGCCGGTCAGGCAGTTACTGTGAATGGTGTTCGCTATCGTGAAATGATAACGAAATTTTTATGGCCCGAATTGGAAGATATGAATAAGGACGATATGTGGTTTCAACAGGACGGTGCCACTTGCCACACAGCTAACTAAACAATGGCTCTTTTGTGCGACAAATTCAATGGCAGTGTTATCTCACGTGGTGGCGATGTCAATTGGCCGCCAAGATCATGTGATTTGACACCGTTGGATTTTTTCTTTGGGGTTATTTGAAAGAAAAGATGTGTGTCTAGAAGCCAGCAACAATTCAAGAGCTAAAGGATGAGATAATTCGGCACATTAACGGCAATAGAACCTCAATTATGCTTCAGCGTCATCGAAAATTTGGACCATCGGATGGAGATGTGCCGCCAAGGTCGCGGCGGCCATTTGCCCGATATTTTGTTCCATACATAATTGAACCATACCAATATTATCATAATAAAAAGGAATGACAATAATTTTTCAAAATCAACATCGGCCCTTAAAATTTAACCACCCTTTATAATATGTACGAATTCCAATTCAATATCAGTCAAATTCATATTAGCCACACGAAATTTTCTCCATAACTCCATTATAGTCAGTCTTATGGGGATGTGTGTATTCGCTCACTCACCCATGCGTGTTTGACATTGCTCACTCATTCCTATTCTAGATGACCCTTAAGTCTACAAAACAAACGAACGTATTATGGTTGGTCGTGACCAACAGAATCCGTTTCGTAAGTCGTTCTCTGTCAGCAAAGTGACAGTTCATAAGTCAATATGACAAGGAATCCGAATACGTTTCAAAATTGGAGCTCCTGGCAATGGATAAAGAAGCCGATCTGTCAACTCTTGTGATTTGACAGATGACAAATGACAGACAGATGATTTTTTGTATGAAACACAAACGTAGTGGAACTCGTTGCTTTCGTAAGTACGCGCCAAAGCACGTCTCATTTAGGTCCTAATAGACCCATTGTGATAAGACTAGCTCCTTACTGTGCACGATCTTTGATTAATATCCTTTTGAATCTAGCAAAAGGTGTATTTTTCACACTCTGAATATAATAATGGCTGGTTTGGTCTGTTTTTGATAGCTCACGCGTGTCTCGTGGCATGTGTCAAAGTCAAAGATGCTCAGTTAGCTTTGTCACTTCATCATAGAAAGATTTACACCGAATGACTTGCAACAGCGTCTAATTTTCGGTGAATCACCATTCACTTCGTCATCATTGAGGAAGTTCCGCTTTATTATCGAAAAATTGTCTTTAGCGACAAAGCTCACTCCTGATTGAATAGTCCTGAGTAACCAAGACTGCTTTTTATGAGGGTGTGTCGATATCGGTAATCCAGCGTCAATTGCAGTCTTGGCAGACCACATTACGTGCGCCATTGGCGAGTTTCAAGCCAATATTATGTGACTTTAAATTGGACTCTCCTTAGAGCCACCTGAAATCGTAGTCAAAATGTACACGTAATAATCTTCAGAAGTAAATGGCACACATTGATTAATTAAGCATCAAATACATGCTTTTATCAACCCATTAGTGACAAGAACTGTAGCCATTTCGAAAGAAGCTGCGCGTCTCCTTTAGTTTAACAACTGTGGTATGTCATGGCAATAGGTAAACTCAATGGCAATTGCAATTGAATAGCAATACCCAAATTGGCATGATCTTCAAGAGCAGACTTAAGTTAAATGGTCGAGTGAGGGCTCCGATGACCTGGCTCACTTAGATAAATTTTTTGGACACCTAGTGCTGACAAATTAGAATTGGTTTAAAAAAAACATCCTACTGCTGAGTTCAGCTAACCGGCTTCTGTCCCATTTGTAGTGTTTAGTGACAAGAATCGAATAGAATTTGCACCGAAATTGTGTTATTCACTCGATTGATGTCCTCTTACATCAAAAGGCGAATGCAAATAAAAGAAGGACACACTTGACTGGCACACGTTCACCTCTCTAATATTCTGCATAAAGATCACGTAGAAATCTCTGCTCTTTGCAGTCTAAACTTGGCACAAATGCGCTGAAGACACCAACTATTTGGGCAGAAGGCCAAGAGAAGGACCTCTACCCAAACACCCTCACATTATTCCACATATTCCCTGCTTCCCCAACGCAACCTTCCATCGCTCAGTCTCCCTTACATGCTCAACAAAGGATGCGTTCCATTTCTGAAATGCACGTACACGTTACAAAACAAAAATCTTTCTTTTTTTTTTTTGCGTAGGTGTTGATGCAACAAAATTGTAAAGAGCCAAGCCCGCCCTACAATTAAGCAATGTCTAGTGTATGCAAACATTGTTTTTTTTCTTTTTCCTCTTCCAGTTGGTGTAACCGGCACGAGTCCAAAAGATGGATGCCCTAGAACACAAAAACTAAGCACACACGACTTGCTTTCGGAGGGGCTGCACTGGCAAGCGTGCCAGTTTCCTCCTCTCGCTAAAACAAGCCACGGTTTATGAAGGCAATTCAGTGGAAATTAGCTCAAGAGTGCGAACAATTGTGCGAACCCAAGCGTATGTGGCATCATTTGAATACAAAACACTGAAGTACTTGGTCGACCTTTGTGTTTGAAATTGTTTTTGTCTAGGTTGTGATTTTTAACTGAATGCATAGAGCAGCACTTCATTCAAAATGTGCAGATACCACTGATGATTGGGGGACACTGGGAATGGGTTTAAATCTTTCGATTATTTTTGGCTTTTGTTAACTGAGTCTGAATTAGATTAGACTGCGTTAAATGTAATTCTAGACTACTGGATACAAACGAAATGTACATAAGGATGCCATGAAAAATCAGAGAAATCAGAGAGGTCCGAGGACATGACAGTATTTCTTCTGTGTCAAACGTTAAGTAGCATCAGATGGCACAGTGTCACTGCACGAGTCAGCAGATTTTGTCCAAGAATTTCAGTTCAAAACAAAGCCAGATTGATAATCTTAATTTGCTACGGCATCGGGAGGGATTTGTCTCATCTCATCTCATTTTTCAGGCGGAGACAAAGCACACGCATGAGAACTCCAGGGCACTCGATCCGTCGCCATTGACTCTAACTCATCCGAAGTAATGCCCAAACCAGGCGAGCTTTTGGACTTGGTCCAATGACCTCGTCCTGGGTCTGCCAAGCGATAGAATCGCATTTAAGGCAAGCCTCGGAAGTCGTGACGAAATTGGTGACCACTTGACCAAACCGTCGAAGCACAGCCCATTCCGGTCGAAGAAACAGCTGCTCAACATTCAGTTTTATTTTTATAATTTGTGCGTCCTCAAGGAATGACTAAGATCTCTAAGTGTCTGGAATTAAGACACAGCACGGCTGAAGGTGTAGAGGGAGAATGAGAGAGACGAGGGACATTGGTCTCAAATATTTGAGAATTGTAGTCTGTGGGAAATGTTGGGCTGCGCAGAGCATTCCATATTCGTGGAGTGCAGCTGAAAAGACTGTCTCTAAATTTAACTGTGCGTCCGAAAGCAGGCTTAAAGGTAAACCATTGGGCATTCCTGGTGAGACATGGAATCCTTCCTGGATATTGGGGGTGAATTCATGAAGAGGAGGAATGCAGTTGGCTAGCTCACTTAGGCTTCATTTGCTAAAATAGCCATAAAAACAGGGAGGACACATTAAGTCGGTGCTCAATCGAGTTTTTGAACTTGCTATAGTGCTCCTGTGACTTTTAATCGATCGCCTTTGAATTCTATCTAGTAGCTGCAGGTTGGTCTTGGGGGCACCACCCAGATATGAGCGTTCTACTCAAGCTAAGGGCTAAGGATATAAGCCCTACGAACTAAAATCTTGCAACGATCTTGTAAACCTAGACATTTCGCAGCATTTTTGGCGACCTCGAATATTTGATCCAACTGAGTGTTGTGTGGAGAAGATTTCCGATTTCATCGACACAAGCTCCATTCATAGATAATGGCTGATTATTAGGGAGCTTAAGTGACAATGCTTCAAAAACGCAATCCTGTCTGGAGGTTTTGAACCATTGAGTTCCTGGCGTACTGCCGTGTTTCTCACTCTATCACGGCGAGTAACTCCCACAACAGGGGAATTAAAAAATTGTTTTCACGCGACTCGTCAGATCTTGGCTACTTCAATTCACTGCAGTTACGAAATTGATTGAATTTGACTGCGTCCCCTAACCATCGACAGTTGCTTCTTTACTCGGGCAATTTGGGCTGAAGCTCCTATTTAGTTGTACACGGATTTAAATCCAAGCAACACATATGCTCGATTCCGAGCCATTGGGACAACGCGAACAGAGGACGTTCTCGATCTCGATGGCGCACACAATTGAAGAAGGACCTTAACCAACTTGGTGTGCGCAATTGGAGGCAGCTGGCGAAATATCGGCTGAAGAGTCTCGTTGGTTGAGGTCCAGGTTTACCCCGGACTGTAGAGCCAAACAAAGAAGAAGAAGAACACATATTCTCAGTCGTTTTAGAATTGATAGCCTCACAATGATTGAAGAATAGACGAGTAGCTCTATGACAGATTTTCATTATTTGGGCATAAGTAGACGCTTGCTTCACAGCTGCTGAGGTTTGCTTTACGTTTGAGCCAGTCTTGAAATAGGAGTTGCAATAAAGAGAGCCCTGGAAGCCGATTCCCTGTTGATTGGAGCTTGGAGTTAAATCCCAGCCATTGATTTTATTACTTTACCTCCTCTCTGTAAACATTGCAAAAGGCATTCGTCTTAAACTTAAATTTCGTTTTGATTGCCTTAAGCTCGTTCATTCATCGAAGTCTCTGTGTATTTACTTCATGTAAAACAGTCTAATTTGAGTCTGAGTGGGTGCTGTGTGCATACGACCCATTGTTCGGCATTATCTTCGACTTTTGACATAAGGTAAATTCCCCGACATTACTTCTCATTTAACATCATCGTCGCGCTACATGTAGGAGTGTATTTAAATTTATGAAAATTCGAATTTGTATGAAAATCAAATAAAAATTACGAAAATAATGTATCAATAGAATAGAACAGCAAACAACAAATTATTGTTTCTCATAAAGGGTTGCGATCCTGCGAATGTGGTGGCGGCGACACACGTGACGATCAAAATTATAAACATTTTTTTTTTTTTGCATACTTTTTTGGACAAATATTTTTTGGTACATATTCACAAATTTAATGTACAATATGTGTTGGAATTTGGTACAGTTAAACAAAACCAGATTGAATGGAATGAATCAAAATTGTGTGAGCAACAAGTGGAAAAAAGAATACATACTATGTGTCAAATGAGAAGGTTTTTCGAAACGTAATGACAATTTTGTTTATGAACCTTTAAAGTAGTCAATTCAACAAACAATTTTAAACAAATAAAATCGAATTGCACAAGAGTATTTCAAGATAAAATAAAACATTTTTAATCAGAATAAGTTAACCAGATGGCTAGTCATTGCACTTCAGATCGTACTGTAGTAAATTAAATTGAATAAAATAGATTAGAGTACAAGGGTCGTTTGGTAAGTCAGTGACTTTACTCCCGTCAACTATTAATAAACTACTGTCAAGTTTTGAGAAAACTGTGCCATTTAGTTTGCGTTTGACAGCAATTGAAACCAGACAACCTTGTGATTTTTAACAAAATAGAAAGAAGTGAATTTCGTGTGAAAAAAAAGAAAACCTTCGTAATCAAGGAAAAGTGTGAATAACACTCTGACTTAGCACAATCAATGCTTAAGAAATGTTTTACTGAGTTCCTTTGTGATCGTGAGTGACGCCGATGATCGAAGAGTTAATGTCAGTGATGTGGCTGAGGCTGTAATGGCTAGACCGTAAGAGTCAATCCTGAAGCAAGCGCCTAAAACCTCTTACTGGGGAATAACAAATTAAAAAAAAAACGCTGAATTAAATCTATCGAGCTAAGAGGGGACTATGTGGAGCAAAAAGAACTTATTTGTTTGCGAAAAATACATATTTTATTCACAAAGTCTCTGACTTATCAAAAGACTTTCGTAACTATTGATGAAATTAAATGGGATCGTTGAATTCTGAAGCATAATTGAGGCCGATATGGCGTCAGCCCATAGACCGCACCAAACAGTCACTCTTTGTGGGTGCATTGGTTTTTCGACAATCACTCTTGGATTATCATTTGCCCAAATGCGGCAATTCTGCTTATTGACGAATCCACTGAGGTGAAAATGTGCCTCATGCACGATATGCATTTTGATTTGAACGTCCATTTTCATAATAAGCCTGAATAATCATAACGCGTTGCTCGATTGTGTATCTTTCCATATTTCAAATTGAGTTAGTCTGATGTGATATGTCAAATGAAATGCAGAAAAAAACTTGACGTTTAGGTGTGGTTCACATTCAACATCGGCCCTTAAAATTTAACCACCCTTTAGTAGTCTCCAGCGGGGACTGATACTAGAGTGTCTAAAGTTCCACCTAACAGTGGAAAAGACCTGTCCGCTCTCTCACGAGTGGAAGGGACTTACAATTTTATGTCAACACCGAGAAGTAAAGTTTGAGAAACATTTTCTAGACCGAAGTATTGCCAGTGACTCGAAAGGGTATGTTACGAAAATTGTTTGCAATTTACATTGTTGAACAGTGAACAGGAGCTGACGCACATACTTAGTACGCCACTGCAGCGACTCCTGGGAATATGAACGGACTAAAATAGTTGACAGGTACTGGGTAATTGAATTTTAGGAACTTCTTCCGAAATATTTTTAGCAACCCGTGTATAGAGTCTGGATCTGGAACGGTAAAACAGATGCATTTTAACCGTATGCCGTGGGTACAACACCCCATTTCTGCGTTAAGTATCTATCAATTTTTCAGGAATCCAAAAGCGAATAGATTTCTTCAAACTGAAACTTTAAGTTCTTAAGTCATTTGAAAGTGAATTGTCTTATTTCGACATTAATTCTTTTCATATTTTGTTAGAGTTTCCTTGTAATATTATATATATATACCAGGTTAAGGCAGAATGACGACGATATGCATATTCTACGTTGCCAGTGATTTTACCAACAACTTAGGCGGTCCACAAACAGCAAACTTGTGTCGACTTGCAGAAGAGTGTCCTGTATGTGGAGTAGTTCGAGCACCGATTAATTCATAAAACATGCAGGTAGAAAACATCAACAGATCATTATTAGCGCACTACCGAAGGGTTGTCGATAATTTTAATAATTCAAAATTATTTTACCGAAGCAGCGACATGTTGATGTTTTCTTTCTATTTGGCATTTTACTTGTTGTTTTATGTTTGTTTCACAAAATTTCAATGTTAATTGAATAAACGTCCGGCCGGTGGTTCTTGCCATTTGGATTTGTACACGATGTTCTAATGGCCATCGAGCGGTTACGTGAAATTTTAAGAGACGAGTAGAAATAGTGATTTGAAACAGCGAAACGGAGCAGTTACTTGTACATATATGCTTTACTAGGCACTCAGCAATGTCAACATCACGAAGAAAGCCATTGTCCATCCGAGGAATACTAATAATTTGAGGGAACACTAGAAAAAGTAAAGATCCGAGTGAGCTTGAAAAACAAAAACAGAGTCAGCACTACAATTCATCAAGATCAAGATGGAGCTGCAGCACTTACAGGACCAGAAAGTCATTTGGCAAATATCCCCCAAGTTCGAAAATAGGAAATTTACTTTCAGTAAAAACGTATGTATGTACATATTTCGAAAGAAACTGGATGTATGAGATTAATTCCAAAGACAAAAGACATGCTTTATGTACTAATGATCGTGTGTGATTTCATGCCTTTTCGAACTTCCGATCAGTTGTGGCGCAAGGCGAATATTTCTTCCAGGACCTGCAGGAACTAACCAAAATCTCATTGACCTCTATTTTCAAGTTCGTTAGAATTTTAGGATGGCTGAATAACGTGCAGGCATGATGGGTAGGAGGAAGGTGTGAAGAGAAAATGTTTCCCCCTTTGGGAATCACAATGGGTCTATCAGAATCTAAGTGAGATTACTTGCCCGTCTACCCACTGATCTAACCTAATCTATTGGAAATGGAAACTATTGGTGTTCAAGCAACTAAGACTGCACGAAGAAAGATTGCTTTTATCAACGGTGGACCTCAAATTACAGCGGAATACATCGATTCTGATTTTTTTATCCCATATTTCGATAAGTAAAGTCCTTTGTTTTAGATTTAAAATGGCTTGCTTGTTTTTCGTGTTCCCCATTTGTCGCAGCTTCGATACTTCGATCAGCCAGGAACTAAATCTAAAACAAATAAGCGGAGGATAAGGATCTCCTCTGGCATGACTAGAATATCAACAAAAATTATATTTTTTCACAATTCTTTTCTGGGTTGCTGGCAATTTTATGAACTGTTCGAAGAACTATCCACAAATGGAGTTAAAATCTACACTGTCACAGGAGATCTCACGCGAACATTGTCTGCTAGAAAGGAGAAGAGGATGAATAGGCAAAGTGCTGCTGTCTTCAAAGTTGGACTGCAAGTGCAACTCAGACATAATTTTCAAATTGTCAGCAAATCTGTAACAAATTTCCGAAGCATATCCAACTTCAGACATAAAACCAAATGCATTGCATAGAATCTCAGAACTAACACCTGGCCTAAACCTGGACCGACATTCACATTCTGATGTTTTGGACTCAACTATCACGACAACGGTCACACAGGCCTACACCGAATTTAATTGAAATCACAAGCAGTGACACTTTGAGTTTAGTGCATATGTTCTAATCATTTCATCATTACTTTTCGAATTCTTCAAATTTGTGGTAGAAATGCTCCAACAAATTGCTGCGTATAAACCAACAGATCTTTGTGAAGTGAGAAACAAAATATGATACAAACACAAAACAAATACAAAACATTATTAACCAGCGGTGTGAAACAAAATGTACAAAATAACTAAGTAGCAAAGAAGAAGAAGAAGAAGAAGGAATATAGAATACAGAATAAAACATAAGACGATGGCAAATGGCTAACAAACAAAAACTGTTGTGTGTGTGTGGAAACTATTGAATGTTTGCGTTTATTGTATTTACATAAGAAGCATTTTGTTGTGTAGTTATTAATTCAACTTCTTACTTAAGGTAATTGTAACTCACCCAAGGCGTAAGTGACTTTTTTTTTAAAATTTCTTTCATCACGCGGATTTTAAATGTTTACTCGCAAACGAAGCATGTTTTTTTTTCCAAAAAAAAAAAAGAAGAAACAATAATAAAGTATACAAAGAGAAAGAGAAAGGAGAAAAAAACAGAGATTTATAGGTATGGAGAGAGACACAGAATAGAATGAGAGCGCGTAACACAAGTCCTTTCTGTGCTGTACGCAATGAACACACACGCCACAGGTCAATTTGTTAAAATACAAAAAAAAACAAAAAAAAAAAAATAAAGGAAACATTAATGAGAGACGTTAGTTGTTGTTAGTTCGTGAGTGAAATATTCGTATGTCATGTGATTTTTTTGTTTATCATTTTTTTCTTTAAATTAAATGAATTATGTAAATAAAAAAATATACATTTTGTTAGTAGTTCAAATATTTAGCTAAATAAATTTGATGGAAAATAAATGTACATATATATTTTAATATCTATTTTAATATACGTATGTATTTATGTATAAATATATTTTGTTATTCTTGTTTTTTTTTTTTTTTGTTTTTCATTTTGCTTTACATAATGAGTGTGTTCGTCGATCGATGCCCCACAGAGGCATACTCGATATATCGCTGCCGCTGCACCGTTGCATTATAATTAATTTATTTACAAAATCTTTTGTTTCTTCGTTTTTATTATTTATAATATAAGTGTATATCATTTGTTTATGCGTAGATCATGTGTTTTTTTTTTTGTTTCTTTTTTATTTATATTTATTTTTTTCAACCATTTGTAAATGTTAAACGTTACGTTTTTGTTTGGTTTTGAATTAATTATGTTTATTCTAATTTTTTTAGTATTTCGAGGAACTTATAGTTTCCTGTGGTTTTACAATGTGAGTGAGAAGAAAGGAACCAAAGGTCTGTTTGAACAGTGATAGAACTCAGGATCACTTGAGCGCTTGTTTTGCGTTGCGTCGGTAATCGGTTGTTGGTTTTGTTTTTTTTTTAATGTCCTGACTGATGTTTATGTTGTTCGTTTTAATGGAGGGGCGAGATGGTAATCTGATGGATAGACTATCGTGTCTTAAAATGATTGATGGGTGATTCCTATGGCAGTACAATTGCTAATTGCGTGAGACACTTATGAAGTGAACTACTTTCAACAAATCGAAGTCTTCATTGAAATGAGATGTTCTGAAACGTATCGAACTACTTCCGAGGCTACTAAGACACTTCAACAACGTCTAAAAAATGAACAAGGAAATGAATGAGTTGTTGCTACAAGTTAAATCCATATACTAACTAAATGTCGACCTAAGCTTTGAAGGGGGTTTGCAATAATCATTGGTCGCGATTAGAGCTACTGAAGAGTAATTACCTAGCGTTTACAACTAACCTTCGAGTTGTGTGCGTTCTGTTCGTCGTTTTGAAGAGCATGGCCCCGGTTCATGTCCTTAGAATAAGTGCTTAAGCTAATAAATCGAGCATCTGGAAATGACGCCACGCAAGAATCAACTACAGTGGACTCTTCCTAATTCGAGCTCTCCCTAAGTCGAACCCCCTCTAACATGAAGTGATTTTGATATCCCGTGAGAATTCGATTTTGGGTGAAATTGTGGTCCATGTACGTTCCGTGGAAAGCAAATATTAACCTCAACGCTAATTGACCAGGAACCATTTGGATCTCTAGGCACTGACTGAACAGAGAGCTTGATGAACAAATAGGCACATCAACAATAAATGGATTTAAAGAGCCAATATGGAATTAAACATATCGGAAGGCAAAGAGTGGGATAAAGACTTTCATCTTAACATTAACCGATGCGGTGACCAATTCACCGAAACCTTCAATATCAATGTCAAAAGAGGTTTTAGGTAAGGCAACGGATGACAATTTCGACATCATTCTTTAGAAGTTCGTGCTAAATTCACATATCATCACTAGAGGTACGGTCATCCAAAAGTAAGTTCAGATCAGCGTTGCCGGGAAAATATTTTTAAAGTCCACCATTGCTACCAAAAAGTGTAATTTTAAGGAAATATGCCAACATATACGTTTTTGTGTATTTTAATCAACGTTATGAATTGCGTTTACTTAGAAAATGTAATAGAAACAAACATACATTTCTAAATAATTAAGTTGTTAAATAAATAAAGCACCATTTACACATATTCATCGAAACTTAACGAGCGTTCAACTCTTTCGGAAGGCAGATGTAGGCGATGTAAATATGTTAATTTTCAAATTTTTACCAGAGTGCCATATTCAATGTTAAAGTGGCATTTCCATCAAAAAGTGCCATAACGACATCATCATGATAGTGGCACATCGGCAGCGGTGGTTCAGATGCAGAACATAACGAAGGAGTGAAACAGCATAGCAGGCTGTCAATGAGGCAGATACGGCCAAAATGGATCTGGCGGTAAATGAGGATAAACCGAAGAATTGCTGTCTTACATTGCTTACATTGACGTCTTGCACTGAGTGTCACAACATGCAGATACAATTTTAGGGTATCCAGGAAGGTCGGCTACTGTCAATAGTCTAGACAATATCGCTACCGAGATGAAAAGCAGTATAAGCGTTGTTACTTTTGACTGACAAGGCAATTGATTAATAGAGCCCACTCTCGAAGAACTAATTTGATTTTGCACAAGACACTGATCATTACAGTACTACTACTATTACGCGGCGACAGGTAATTTCCTCGGTCTCGGACAGTATTGAATTTGTGGCCATGTTTACGCTGATGTCAACCGGAAGAAGATTCAATTGACGTGAGTTACTCAGACGTGCATGGTGACTACCGCTTGCAGGACACTTGCGACAATTTTTCGACTCCGATCCTTTGGAACAACGGACCAGCGGAGGCCCGCGTTTAATATACCCAATGGCCCTTAGGTAGCGCGATAAATAGAGTGGCTTTTTGGTTCAGGTTCGCTCCGGACTGTAGCGCGACGCAGAGAAGAAGAGATTGGTGCGGATGCTTTTGAACAGCAGAAGCGTGAAATATGATCCGTAAAATTGCAACAAGGCTTTAAAAGTTAACAAACCTTAGCTGAAGGTATTCTTCAATGCTATATGCGGTCGGTAGGCATAGCGCAAGCTAATGAGATTGGTAGCACCTATTCATCCACTCTCGCCGATTCCTTTTACAAGAAACGATCACTAAAGTCAACCCAGTGTACATACCTAGTTTCTTAAAGAAACTAGGTATGTACACTAGTGATTGAAGTGAAAAAAACTGTGAAAAAAACTGTGAAAAAAATCGCTAGTGATTGACACTAGCGATTTTTTTCACAGTGATTGAAAAATCGCAATCGCACTCTCCAGTGGACTGTGCTTTAAACTGCGATTGCTGTCTAAACTGCTATTGGGATTTCAACCACATTCGCATTTTAATTCACACAAACGATTTCAGGCTTAACGTCATGAAGTATGGCGTGAAAGAAAAGGTGTGCGTGCGCCCAAAATCGGAGTGTTGCCCTTCTTATTTTTAATGTGTGATTACTCTTCTATCCATTATATCTTATGGTACCAAAGTTCAGAGGCAACTCCATTCGCCTTCTGTGTACGATAATAGTGGTAAAAGTTTGAACTCCATACATGTGAGGTAGAACTGTAAATCAGTATGTCGCGGGGCAACTAAGAACGAAAAATGAGTACTCTGAGCTCGAAGTAGTGGATTCATTGAGATTTCATATAACGTACACTATCATTATGTACAAATATTCATACAATTCAGAATGCTTGACATAAACGAGCAATATTTGGTGAGTTTTCGGGCAGTTTCGTTGCAGATTTAATTCACTGTGATTAGAAAATCAAAATTGTGCCTGTGAATAGAAAATCGCAACTTAGCCAAACTCTAGTCTGAATGCAGGCCATGCAGTGGAACCAACTTACTTAAGTCCGGAAAATGGAATGTAGAAGACTGCAGAGATGCAGAGATGAACAAATTTAGAGAAATAAACATGCTCTTACTCACAAGACGCTTGAAGAACTAACAATCTGTACTCTTGTCACAATTTTGTCACATAAAATTTGTAGGTTCATGAAATAAATTACATTGCGGTATAAGAACAAATGCAAGTAAACTACGATTTAAAACAATCGGAAAACAGACCCACCAATTAGTGCAAATTAGATGCTGCTTGGTAGAGTAGCTACACACAAATATGGTTTTCACACGACACGAGATTTAAAGATACCAATAATGACAGCAATTCTAATGGAATTAGTGTGACTTGCGTGACTTCATACCGCCAATTAAATGCGCTTGTATAATTGCATACTGCATCATTCTCCACAGGTGAAAACGAAGTTTTATTAATTGCATTGCAAGCAATCACCTTTAGTGGAGTCATAACAAACAACAAGTTGCAACGGAAGGAAATAGGTCTTTGGAATCAAGATTGTATCAATTTTTGTAGCAGAATGAAAGACATGAAAGTCGGGGAATCTCAAGTCCACGTATGTCAGGAAGGAATCTTTTGTATTTAGGTAGGAAATAGGTCGATGTTTTAGCTGCTTTACAGAGGCCATTTGCAAAAGAAACCAAAGGCCATCTATTTCTCTCAAATTCCTCACACAGCACTTTCATCTAACGCCTAAACTCTTGCAGAACTTCGAGACAAACATGGCCCTTAATCAATTCAAAAGAAAAAGCAAGTAAACTCCTAAGCCTTAACAGGAAGGAAATCAGTAAGGTCGTAGGCATTATCACCGGTCACTGCATGTTGGCCTCACACGCAAGAAGAATGGAAGCCCTCTACAACAACATCTCCTGGTGCTGCAGAGATGACGAGAAAGAAGTAGAAGCCACGCTACATTACCACGGTACCTGTCCAGCCCTTGTAAGAACAAGGAAAAGAATGCTCGACAGCTATTCATTCAGCAGTCTAGAAGAAATGTCAATCATTAAGATTCAAAACATAGCCAAATTCATGAAGAAAACAAATTGATTATGAAGTTGATTATCTTAGGATAGACTACCAGCTGGTATTTCTTAGGTGTCAATTGGTTCTCTGGATAATGAGCAATCGGTAGACTTCAACAAGACATACACAAAGCATTTTAAAGCTCGTTCGTCTCTAAAGCTGGTAGGCAAGACATGGGGACTGAATCCAAAGAAGAGTCTGTGGACCTACAACCAACTTGGTTAAGCCCAACCATACTCTATGGCGCTGCTATTTGATGGAGAAAGAAGGAAGTGTAGAATAGATAAGAGCAACACCGACCGCAGGAATGGAAGCAATGCTGAACATCCCAGAACACCGCAATGTGTACATTGCTACATAGACTGAAGCTCCAAAACAAAAGAACATGCAACTTCCAAGAAGGAAACCTTGTGGGACACCTGGGGCTACAACCACCCATGTTGTGCGTGCTATTGTTCTATCACGAGTGGAAGGGACCTACAGTTTTATGCCGACTCCGAACGGCCAAGTTTGAGAAGCGTTTTCTAGACAGTTATACTCGTTGAGCATTGTCAGTGACTCGAAAGAGTTGGGGCCGTGAAAAGCATTTCTTGTCGTACCAGGAATCGAACCTAGACAAGTAGGTCCAAGTGCGTAGGAGTCGAGGCAAATACCCACAACGCCACGGACCACCACGGGACACCTAGAAATCCTTAAAAGGGTAGACAAAGTCTGGGAGTTAGCCCGAGTAAATGACCTGATGGCCCCCTGAATTGAACTTTAAAAAATGCAACCAGTAGAGAGGAATGAAAAGAACATCAACCCCACTTGAACCCATTGTCCACCGAGGAATTTCGGAGACTTTTTGACGGTTATTCACGAAATAATGTAATTGGCATTCTCTGACTTGTCAGTTGGGTTTTCGAAAACGATCTCAAAATATGTTAAGGGGCAAGAGAGGCAAAAGTCAGCTACTTTATTTTTGATCAAGAATACTGGAAAAGTTCTTGACGTGGATCGCAACACCGGTTGACAGCCGATCCGGATACAAACTAGGGAGAAATCTTTTAGACATGTGCTCCGAATATGTGGTCCTTACAGTTGGATACCCGATCTTCGGTCGAAGGTGATCGGTTCGCAGATTTTTACCACGTAGATGTGAGAGTAGGCGTTCGTTGACAGAGGCAGGCACCTGTATCAACGCTTTCAAAGATCCAATGATCTGAGTCGAGGAAGTCTAGCTTCTTAGCTCAATTTAAAGTTTGCGATGCGACTACTAAATTTATGCAGTTTTTGCTTGATTCTTCTTGCGCAAAAATGGGTGTATAGACGGGCGGAATTCTGACAACAAAGTAGGGGCTGGAGTGATACGACACAGATGCAGATCTCTCTGCAGGGAAACAACAAATACTTCAAGCTGAATTGTTTGCAATTAATTAAACTGCACATCGTATTATTGACAGAAAATCCACTAACATCAAAATATGTATATTCTCAGACAGCCAAGCGGTCCTTAAGGCGCTAAATAGATTAAGAGGCTGTCACAAAACACCAAACATGCTAGCAGAAAACAACAGGAACTGGGGCGGAGGTATTTTGTCCACGGACAAAAGACTTTGAATCCATGGGCAAACGCACGAGCAGAAGTCTATTCCACCGACAGATGCGTTCAAATCAATCTTGACAGGAAATATACCAACTACGACATAGCAATAATGTCAGACAGTCTAGTGGCTATCATTGCACTAGACTCCTACATCATCAAATTCAAGCTGGTTTAGGAATGCCTACAGAAGCTTAAAGAGCTGAATAGGAGAAACTCTGCTGAATACCTGGCCACACGCGGAAGAAGGCAATGAAATGGCCGACTCCCTAGCTAAGAAAGAAGCATCGGAACCCTTCTCTATTCTGCGATGCTGGCGACCGTGTCCTCAGAGAAGGATTCATGGAACTAAAAAGAAGGAACCGGAAAGAAACCTGGAACAGGTATGAAAACTAGAGCAAAGCTCATGGCATGAAGCAAGCCAAACTCTTGGTTAGCGGCATGTATCAAGATGAACAAGACCAACCGCCGTATCATAACAGGCTTCGTAAAAGACACTGCTGACTCAGGGAGCTTCTATGGCAAGTAGGGGTATCAGAAGAAGGTCTCTGTAGATCCTGTGGCGAATCTAATGAAATTCCAGGAAATGTACTGGATTTTTGTGAGGCTCTAGCTGAAAAAATAAATGAAATAAAAGGCAAAGATATCTGGGCAAGCATCTGATATCAGAGAAAGAATTAAAGTTGCTAGAACCATCTCTCATTCTCAGATTCCTAAAGGAAGCTGGCTTAGAGAGAATACTCTAGAATAAATCTGTGTTACCTATGAGCAACAGGAGTTCACAACGCTCAATACAGCTCAGAAAATAACTGCATGTGAGGGGAACTCTCAAGAGAGCAAAAGAGCAAGGACGCTGTGACAATCATTTCAACCTAGCCTGACGCCTAACAATACCCTTAACCGACCGAACAACATGAAACATCAGCCATTCTGTGCACTTCTCCAATGCCTCGCTGATCGACTTGATTTCTTGTCTTTTCGTCGAAGTTAAAATTATGGAACACTATACTCGTGTTGGTGGAAAATGAGAGTATCAGTACAAAAAACAGATCACGTGTGTAATGATCATGGCAGTTCTATTGGCTGTTTAGTTCTATATAAAAGTTTTGTTTTTTTTGGTTACGTTTGTATAATGATCTCGCTTTGGGCGACGAGTACTTGAAACCGCAGTTTGTATTTGTTTTTGTATTCGAAACATTTTAACTTCCCTCGTTCTACGCGCAAAACAAGGCTCAAGTGAACGGAATTATGTGTGAGTGTGTGTGTGTGTGTGTGTGTTGGAAAATTAGGAAATGCGCGTATACACTTCAAACAAGGACAACACAGTTCGACAAAACCATAAGTAACTACATACAAAAAGGAACAAAACAATATCGTCTCTACATAGTGTATGTATGTGACTAGAGTATATCTATGTATATTTTGTTTGTTTGTTTTTGTTTTCTTTGGTTCGAGAGTGCTTTATATCGTTTCAATGTGAACTCCGTGAAGTGAATTCATTCGATTTTGTATCATTATTCATTATGGTGATTTCTCTTAAGGCAGAATCCGTAAGTTTAATGTACAAACTGTTGAAAAACTTAAAACAGCTACCTTGTACTTTTATCCGTGAGATAAACACAACAAAACATTGAAATAAAACGAATGGAAATAAAATTGGCTTCGATTCGAAACGGAAAGAACAATGATGAATCACTACTAGGACGACGACGACGGCGAAGTAGAAGTATAAGTCTAAGTCTAAGTAGAAGAAGAAGTATACGAGGAGGAGTACGTTTGTAGAAAAATAATGTGTAACAAAATCAAGAATCGCTACTTGAATGAGGTACTATGAAGAATCACTTGCGGCTGCATCTTCAATAATCGAATTGAGGTCAATGTTGAATGAGTACTCGTAGAGATTCGAATAGCGATCTCGCTCCTTCCACGGACTCCTATGATTCATATACAGATTTCGTTTGCTAACACGAAATATTTGACTATCCTTGATCGACTGATCGTCGTCGCACGGTTCGCCGCCACCACCGAAGTCGCATTCGCGAATTGTTAAACGATTCGTTGGACTTTTCAATTCGAACATGACCTCCTGATGTTTGTATCGTGGACGCATTGGCAATGGTTGATATTGTGTTGTGGCCTTTGTTGAGTCCACCGATTGTGTGCTCATTCGACGGACAGCACGATTTTTATGAAATGGATAGCGTGCCAAATTCGTATCGGAACTACGCTGCGGCGAATAGTATTTGAATTCGCTCGGTACTGGTGGTGGAGGTGCGTTCGTTGCTGTTGCTATTGCTGTTGTCGTATGCGTAGTCTGGGTACTACTACTATGCGGATTATTAACAAGAGTTCTGTGCAAAAGCGGTAGTGGTGAATTCCGATCGAAAGACGGCGATAATGGTAGTTGCATATTTTTCTTTAAACGATAAGCAGCAGCTGCTGCTGCAGGTGAATGTTGTGACTTACCGTTTTGTAGATTATCATAGCTGCGTGGCCGGTAGACACTGCCACCGCTACCGAGGCCGACGCCGCCACCGATACCGCCGCCGCCGCCAGCACCTAAGGATGGATTTGACTGATGGTTTGTTGATTGTGGCGGTGATGATGTGAGGCGGTGTTTTTTTTTTTTTTTTTTTGTAGGATAAGTAAGTGGATCGTGGAAGAGAAGAAAAAAACAAACGAAAACGAAAGGAAAAAAAAAACGAAAAAAAAGAAGAGTGCGTGTAAGCAAAACAAAGGTGACCTATGCTTAGATTGAATAGTATACCTCGTCGTATAACCGAGGTTTCATGTCACCAATACCGCTGCCGCTCAGCATTGGTTGGCTGGTAATCATGCCGGTTTGTGTGGAGCTGATCACTTCGGTGAGTGGATTCCGCGAATTCATCATGGACGATTGATGCATTTGCAGAATGTAATCATCAGTTGCGATTCCTCTCCTGTAAACGGGGAAACGAGGGAAAAAGCTGTTTATGAGTCGTTCTAGATGGCTGAAGTGTTCTTACCTATCGATCAATGACGGTGTCATTGGACCACACAATATGTGAAAACAATTAAGGCAAATATTCCCCCGTGAGTAAGGATTCACTGCACGCTGTCCACCTTTCGATGAAAATGATCCTTTGAGCTTAAAAAAGAGAAGGAAATTGTCAGCACACTTTGACTGCTCGAACGCTTCGGATCGTACTTACATCTTCGTTTGTTGTCTGATCGCTGGTCGTGAGATATGTATGAAATCCCGCCAATCCAATAACGGACCAAATTGAAAAGAAACATATGAATGTTACAATCACAGTGAAAGGCGCTTTCTTTATCACCTCGACAACTTGTTGTTCGGATTTCATTACTGAAACAAAATGGATTCGGGTGAGTTGACGCGAAAGGAGAAGGACTTAGTCTCGATGATACTTACAAAGAACTAAATGCGTTACTGAACATGAAAATATAAATACGGCTAGAAATGCCAATGACACTAAAAACATGTAAAAGAAACGATAGTTACGTTTCCCCACACAGTTGCCCACCTGAAAGTACAAACGAAAGGCAATTAGTTAGTTTGAAAGGATATTTTGATTTAGAGGGAGAGCCGGGGACAAGGAATGTGCTCATGGGAAGAGATTCAATCATAGGCACAGGGCATTTTCAGACGTCTGCAGATTGAGGATCGGATGAGGAGTCTCCGAATTGAGACTATTCAACAGCAAGCATGTGGTCACGACCACAGAGGGCGTCTACGATTGGGGCTATGCAAATTATTGCTTTATAGCTAATAGGAGAAGCTTGTTGCTTAAGATCCACTTTCGACCAGGATGTTTGTGTCATTAAAGAAGGGAAAGTATTAGAGACTAAGACGACAAAAGGCAGTTGATGGAGAGCTCTGTTTTATCATAAAAATATCAGCTATGCGATCACATGATGGAGTGACCATAATGGCAATCAAGAAGCCTGCTTGACTGACCATAATGACATATTAAAGTTAAAGTTAATATATTTACATCAGCTAAGCCAATACAGTATGGAAAGAGGCTGGTAGCTAACAGTAACTGCCTTAGCTCCGCCTTGACTTATCTTAGACCTCAGTCGAAACAACTGTTATGCGATTTCGGTTCACCAACTCCTCGATCGCCATGAGGCCTAACGTGAGGGGAACTACTAGCAAGCCTCCAAATCTTCCCAGCTAATTGCTAATCTTAGCATTTAATTGTTTAAAACGGAAGGTATGCGGTCCCATGATGCTACGGTAGTGGAAATTCTCACTAGTCTACCCAATTTGTCGACTCGTTCATCGCCTGGCATTGAGGTCTATGCTCATGGACCCATTATATGGTGATAGTGAATCCAAGCGATATCTTCTGTAGATGTATACGAAAAAGTTTTACCATGTTGGCCCCATCCGGTCCCATAATCGGCACGTACCAGTGCGGCTACCGGCCTGGAAAATCGACTATAGACCAAATTTCAACACTAAGGCAAGTCCTGGAGAAGACCAACGAGTTTCAAATCGATACGCACCACCGTTTCATCGAATTTAAAGCAGCATAAGACTGCACGGAGCTATTTGACGCGATGGGCGAATTCGGGATCCCGGAAAAATTGATGCGGTTCAGGAGCTCTGAGCCGTTCAAAACCTGCACCGGATTTCGGCAATGAGATGCGCTGTCGTCAGATCTCTTCAATCTGGTAGTGGAGAAGACAGTAGGAGGGGCTTTTACAAGCCAGTTCAACGTAGTGCCGTGCTGTAGTGGAAGCTTTCACGGCGATTTAAGAACAGGCGCAACGAGCTGGTCTTAAAGTTGGGAAGCGACGAAGTACATCCTGTTGAGCAAGAAACGTGCCATACACCACCTGGAACAAAACATCGGGATCGACAGGTACAATTTTGATGTAGTGAAGGAGTTTTTCTACCTCGGGGCCAACGTGAACTCCACGAATAACACCACAGTGGAGACACGACGTAGAATCGCCTTGAAAACCGCTGCTACTTCGGTTTGTCGAGACTACTGGGGTCAAAACGCCTGACTTGAAGGATCAGCATCCGGCTCCAAGATTATTTTACCGAAAGTTTGACGATAAACAGAACAACAGAGCTGATTCTTGGTACCCTCGAAAGAAAAGTTCTACTTCGGATACATGGTCCAGTCTGCGAGGAAGGGGAGTGAAAGAGTAGACATAGCCATGAAATCTACGTGCTGTACCAAGACGTGGGTGTTGTCCGGAAGGCAAAATTCCCTCCACTGCACTGGAACCAATGCTTCAGCTAAGAGCGTATTCGAATACGAGCCTCTTTGTTCGAGAATCAGAGGAAGACCGAACCTCAGATTTGAAGACCAAGTCATCGCGGATGTAAGACAGCTGATAACTGGAAGCAGCGTACTTAGGACCGTCAGCGATGGAGGGCGGGGATTGTTTAGGCTTAGACCCTCTACGGGTTGTAGGGCTGATATGTAAGTTAGATTCGCCTCTATGACCTGCCATGGCTACGTATAGAATGACAGATTTAATGGTCTATCACATGCATTGACAGTAAGCATGATGCCACTTGAATTACTTTCAGTTCTACTCGCTTTCAACGAGAAAATGCAGCCACGGACGACGTCTCGGACAGAACGTCACAGTAGACAGTTGCACCTTTGAGGTAGTGCAAGACTTTATCTACCTAGCAACCGCCAACAACGACACCAGAGTTGAAATCAAACCAAGAATAACTTGGCAAAAGTGGCAAGCACTGCTTCTTTGGGCTAAGAAAGCAGTTGACAAACAAAGCCCTCTCTCGAACAACCTCTATAAGACCCTCTATAAGACCTTAATCGTCTCAGTCGTGGTGAGGCATAGACTTTGTCATAAGCGAACGAGGTTGCTCTTGGCTACTCTTGAGAGGAAATTTCTTCGGTTGATTTTCGATCTGGTCTGCAGAGATGGTGAGTGGAGGAGAATACATAGCAACGAACTGTATGAGCTGTTCAGCGACACCGACTTAGCCAGAAGAGTGAAGATCCAACGATTGAGATGGCTAGGTCATGTAGAGCGGATGGAAACCAATGCTCCGGCCCGAAAAGTCTTCGAATCCACCCCCGAGGGACGGCGCAGTAGATGAAGACCACGACTCAGGTGGCGCACGCAAGTGGAAAGGGACCTCAACCAACTATGCGTGCGAAACTGGAGACAACTAGCTAAAGATCGAGCTGGCTGAAGACGCTTGTTGGCTGAGGCCCAGGTCCACCCCGGACTATAGTAAATAAGTAGAAATAAGGTTAGATGGTCGAAGGAGGCGTCCTTGATTGTATGTCCTGTTCAATCATCTCTATCTGGGATGGAGATGCGTGTATTATTTCTTCCAGCTGTGACTATTCGTTTCTCAAGGACTTCGATCGGTTACAGATGTAAAATGTGTGCCCGGAGTTGGTTAATTTAGTACAACCAAGCGTCCGTTGTCTACATAGAGTGAGTCTCCCTGTGTTGTCCCCAACTGGATCCGAGCGCTTATATTCAGTTTTCGGTTTAGTTTACTATTCAGGATAAGAACAATGTGTTTGGCGTATCCGGGGAAGTTGAGTTCTCTATTTTTAACAGTGCTGAATTTATAGGACGTATTCTGTACCTTTCCGGTGGAGAATTCTAACTAGGAAGACATCCAACCCGTTGGCCTGTCCAGAAATGCAATCATGACTTCTGCAAGGGTCTGTGAGAATATGTGTTACGGCAAAATAGCTATAACGTTCACATTAGCAATTGAATTCTATTCGATGTATCTTAGTTGCTTGAGTACTACCAATATCCACAGCAGCAGAGCAGAGAACACACTTCCCCGTGGAGTGCCTCCGAATACTTTCCTTGAGATACTGTGGCTTCCTACTTTCTTGTTCTGAGTGCATTATTCTGTTGGACAAGATGTTCTTAATGGAGAGCTTTGTTTTGACAAAATAGAAGCAGTTGGCGAATCACACGTTGGAGTGATCATTATGTCAATTAAGGAGCAAGGCGAACACTAATGCCGAAGCAGAGTCACGTAAATTTTCGGGGCACCCTAAAAATTGAATCAAGAGCGTTACATTTTCGTCAAGGATGCGGTACGCAGTAAAATATACGAACAAACATGTCAGTCCAGTCCAATCGATATCCACTTTGGACAGCGAAAACTTTCGGACAATCCACAAATGGTGCACAAAAGTTCTCATCCGAGATGTACTTCTTTAAAATCCCTTATCGACCCAATCAATCGCAGTCGGAATCTCACACCTAAACCACAAACGCACACGATCTCTATGACTGCCTCTAGCACATCCTCCAGAAAAAACAGCAGAACCCTAATGAAAGGTGTTTCCACAAAACAGAGCTAAAAGAAATGAAGGAAAATAAGCGCTTCGCATAACGACGACATTAGCTTCAGGCACACGTAGACAAACGACCTTCAATCCGGCATAATGAGGTGCATCCTCAGGTGCTCCCGTCCTCGTAGCCCCCTTCCAGAGTACTCAACCGAAGCACTCATGAAATCGTCGCCACATCCAACCCAATTGAATTAAACCGAAAGAAAACACATGCCTGCGCATGCAGAGATCTCCGCCAGCACATCGGCGAGATGAGATGTCGATGTGGGACATTGAAAGGCCACAAGACAGCCGAGAAAATTAAGGAAAACAGAAAATAAGACGGGGGGGGGGAAGGGAAGCTGTATACTCACCCAAGGACAATGATGATCGAAACGGTCTACACAATTATCACATAAACTGCAATGTGATGCCCGAGGTGGCCTAAAAATCTTACATGTGAAACAATACTTTAATTTGACCGTTTGTCCTTTAACGAGGACCTCTTTTGTTCTCGGTGGAGGTCGATATGTGGGACTGTTGAGTGAGTTTGGCACTTCTGCAGCGTGAATGAAAAGAAAGAAGAAAAAAAAAAAAAAAAAAGTCATCAGCGTCAGCTCAATTGAAAAGGAAACCCTCCAAGGATGCTGCATGCATGGGGGGGGGGGGGTAACACTTACCTATTTGTTTCTCAATGTAGGCCGCTTCGTCTTGGGAAGCCCGAGGGATTACGCCAGGATCTGTGAACGTTGTTCGTAGCAAGGAACTCATCGTGAAGAAATATAGCACAGCGCCGACAATCGGAATAGCTGGGGTTATTCTTGTCGCTAAGAAAGGACAACTGAAAGCAAAAAGAAATGAGATTCAAATGTATGCTAAATGTGTGCCATGCACATCCCCACACATTCCATTTCACTGTCAAAGGAGTGGTGAGTGCAAGGCGCGTTTTGAAGGACAACTCACTCGAATGCAAAGAAGAGCGCACTGGTTCCCGTAATCAGCACACACGTCAAATAGAACACACCCGTGTGCGGCGCTGACATAAGCATACCATCGCAATAAAACTTATTCCGCCCCGCAAAGAGCTCCCATTTCCTGGTGACTCTGGTGTTGGGTGCCATCGTACAGCAACACAATAAATTCATTGAAGAAACAACCAAACACTCGCTCGGGGTAATTTTATTTCTCTGATGTGTTCAGAGCGTCGATGGTAATGCCCTTGTGTCCTGTGTTTTTTTTTTGTTGTTTTTGTTTGCAGTGCTCCCCTCTCGTCTTATCTGTCCCCGTCCCAGTGGGGAGGATGGCAGCAGGCAACCGGAGTAGAGGTTATGGAGGTGCCGCAGACAAAACGAATTCGATATTAAAAACGAATTCACGTCGATTCGCGCTAAAATGTCCTCTCATCAAATAGCAGAGATTGTTGCTGTGGCTGGTATTACTAGAGTGGCGACGACAACGGCAACGACAACAAGAACCGGGACGATGACGATGGCGAAGGCGATGGCAATGGCTACTGCAAGGATACACGGCGTTAACACAGCCCACAGACATTTGGAATCATCACGAATATATTTTGACGGGGTGTGGTGGTATTGATTCGTGGCACAGTGACAGGTCTGAACAAAAAACGAAATTAAATCAACAACACACTCTGCGAGTGGCCCGAAGTGTGCTCGGCTCCTTGGTTGGCGTTGAAAGTCCTGTCTCGTCTTGCTCCTCGTCCGTCTTGTTCCTCTCGCTGTTTGAATAAATTGCCGCAGTCGCAGGAGAGTGAGCTGTCGAAGCTGTTGTTGGTGTAACGATGGAATGATGCTATTCCAGCCACATGCCGATACCTAATCCTGCTTCCACCAGACAAAGATATTTCTTCTGCGAACGAGAAAATTTAAAGGGAAATTGATTGATCAAATTCGTTCAGACATCGGATGAGTATACGAGCATAATGATTCGATATTGAATTTCATTTTGTTTTATTAGGGAAATGATGGGTTGGGGGGTGGTCGAGAACAGGAAGAATGGATTGCTTGAACTTCACGAAGATGGATCATTACCGATGGACAGCAACGTCTGGTTTGCGTGGAGATGAGAGTCTTGTCGACGGAGGCACTTAGTTACAAAATTGAATCTGTTTCAAGAACAGAGGGATTTTTTCTTGCTTTACTGTCCTTAATTGCGTGTTGCGCTGTCAGAGGACACGGTTTGATTGGATCAGGATATTCTTTAAAACAAAGAAAGTCCAGAGCATTCAGTTTATGCTAAGTGGTCATAATTCCATTCCGCTCTGCACACAACATCTTTAAGAAAACCCGAACCACATGTCGGAAAAAATCAATACGAGTGGACAAAAGAAGGTAAAGAGAAAGCGGATCTTTTCGCAGATCATTTGGCAACGTTTAAATCACGCGATTGGACAAACACTTCCCATAAACTCATACGGTTCAGACACAAGTATTGACAACTTTTCTATAAGAAATGCTACATTGACTAACTTAAGGAAGAATTGAAAAAAAAACTCAAATCCAAGAAAGCTCCTGGTTATGACTGATTCACAGGAGAACTTCTGAAAGAATGACCTCAGAAAGCGCTGCTTATGTTTCTCTATCTTATTAACGCCGCCTTTAGATTGGAACATGTCCCTAGTCAGTGGAAAGTGGCGGAAATAATAACGGTGACGAAACCCCCAACAGACCGATTTCACTTCTTCCGGCAATGTCTAAAGTGTTCGAACGATTATTACTTAGTTAGTTCGTTTAAGCTCGGTTGTGGAAGAAAGACGACGTAATCCTAATCACCAGTTCGGTTTTAGAAGTAAGCATTCAACTATTGACCAAGTACATCGAATAACTGATGTTTGGAAAAATCGTCTGGACAAAAGCAAGTCTGCTCAGCTGTATTTATCGATGTTTCGCAAGCCTTTGACAAAGTTTGACACTAAGGCTTGAAGCACGGCAATTCCTTCCGAGAAAACTTTACACAATTTTATCAAACTATCTATCTGATCTCCGTGAATCTTCCGTGTTAAATATGGGAAAGAATACTCCCTATTTAAACCTATACAAGCTGGAGTACCACAAGGAAGTGTTCTTGGTCCCCTCCTTTATTTACTGAATAGCATCGATATACATTTGCTGACGACACCGCCATATTGGTACTGCCAAAACAGTCGAAGAGTCAACTAAACAATTGCACAGTGTCTTAGACCGGATACACGAATGGACGAACACTCAGCGAATTGAGCTTAACGAAGCTATGTGCGTTCACACCAATTTTACGTTTTTATAAATAATGTTCAAATATTCTTCAGTAATGAAGCGAAATACCTCGGAATGACTCCCGATGTGAAACTTAAATGGAAGGAACACGTCAAAAAGAAACGTGAAGAGCTTCAATTAAGATATGAAGACATGTACTGGCTTATTGGAAAATATTTCAAGCTAAGCACTGACAACAAATTGCTTATATACAAGCAAGTACTAAAACCCGTCTGGACGTATGGGGGGTTGTACCAAAGAAAGTAATAAAAATGTACTACAAACATTTCAAAATAAAGTACTAAGAACCATCGTCAACGCACCCTGGTATATACGAAATGACGATATACACAGAGATCTTTAAATTCCATCAATCCAAGATGGAATAAAGAATTTTGCACATAAGCACAAGCGTCGTCTGGAGGAGCACATAAACTCTGCTGTCCTTCCAATTCTCTACGAAAATAGACGGCTTCCCGCCGTCTTCAAAGGACTAAACCCCTTGACCTAGCATGGTGAATTCTACCCGCGCTTAGCTGCGGTTTTAGCCAGAACTCTCAGTGGACAATCTCTTGCCAAAGAAAGTTAAACTGCTGGATAAGTGTCAATCTCAGTTGTAGTGGAAATACATTTTATTTGAAGGGAGGTATTTTTACTTGGTGAAAATCCATTTCGCTATGTGCAACGGTCCCCATATTGCCTTTTAAACATTTCCACATAAATTCACAAAAAAAAAAAAAAAGTTAGCACACAAGAAAACTCACGTTTTTACTTTATTTTCCATTTGCGCCGTTAACAAAGTTCAAATCGAATTCTTTTGCCGTTTTACTCGGAGTTTTAGTATAATAAACCGACTATCAGAATACCGATACACGACAATTGCCACAACAAGAAATACGATCCACATTGCGTTGACCGCTAGATGTCGTTTTATGAATACTTTATCGACAATCATAATACATCAGAGAGTCATTTTGAGACATGATGTTAAATGACTTCCGATCTCTTTGCTAAACGCGAGATTGTACGACTACGCACCAGAGGCTATTACGATTGTGGCGGTTCGCACTAGCAGACAGGAGGATTGTGCCAGCTGGATATATTTTTTCCCAAAACCTTGACCTGTTGCGTAATACCAATCGGCAATCGCCTTAATGCATGTTAGATGAGGAAAACCGTTATAACTTTAAACGGAATAGAAATAGTTGCAATGCAAAAAAATCAGACGTGTGGCATTGTTTTTCACTATTTGTTCTTCAATTCGCTCGCACATCCCAGCTGTCAGTCATAGAAAAAGACAAACAGCTTGAAGCGCATTTCGCAGCCTGCGCCGCATAGACACCAGATTCGTGAAGATTGATGGGGGGTTTTTTCCCCACTTCTCCTTTATAATCTGCAATAGTTTGGCTTTGCTAGACGGATTCTTTTTATTTATTTAATGTTAAGGTCGGTCGGGACCTTTGTCTTTTCACCTTCCAACCACGTCCTTACGACCCGCGATGTGTGTTTACGATCAATGTCGTGGTGAAAGGTCCAAGCTAATGGCAAATCATTTACAAATTCACATTTTAGATTCCTTTCTTAAATGTTTTTCTAAATTTCACCTTGTAATTTTCCCAGTTATTTGTGTAATAGGACCTACACCAGACGATGTAAAACATCCCCATATCGTAACTGAGCCCTTCTGTGCCCGCGCTTTTTTTTTTTTTTTTTGTGTACTTTGGGTCCAATTCTTTACAAGAGGGCGCCTGATGTATAGTTTGCCATCGTTACCAAAGAAATTAAATTTCACCTCATCGCTCCAAAGAATCAAATCCCAGAATTTGTAATCTTTATTTAAACGCTGTTTGGCAAATTCCAACCAATGCGTCCATTTTAATTATTTTCTTTTAGACGTCTTCCCACGGTTTGTGATCACACTTTCATATCCTATAAACATTCCATAACCGCCCTTATTTCTGCTGACGTCAAAATTGGATCAGTCTTGCTCAAACGGACAAGAAGTCGATCTTACGTCTCGGCAAATTTTTAAATTTTTTTTGTAAAAATGTATTGCATTTTGCTTTAAGTATAAATTGCATACCATTTGTCTCTCTGTACTGGTTTCATATTCGCCCATTTTGTACAACTTTCAAAATAATGTTAATTTCAGCGCACTGTAACAAAGTTTCAACACACCCACTTACTTAAAAACAAGAGCGCACTGCTCTGGATGACCGTTAGCATTGAATGGCTTAATTATATAAGCACAGGGAGAATAATGACATACGAAAAATGATAAGAAAAATGTGCATTTTTGGGACTGCAACGCTCAGAAGCATTTACAGTTTCATTGCTAGTACTTCCAACAAAGGAATTTAACAACGCATCCAAAAAAAATATTTGAATGGAACCCAGGATATTAATAATTGATAACAAACATTTCAGTTGGCTTCAATGTGTCTTAATTGTATGAGCACAAGTGTATATACCGATGAGCACAGGTGTACATTCATTTATCTCACTATACGTTCGGCTCTTGCTGTGTCTTAACTCCGGACACTTAAGGGTATTCGTAGTCCAAATCAGTTTCTGTGTCAATGATAAAAAATGAGAGCTTTCGTCCCTAATAGCAATTACTAAAACACATTCTCTCATGTCATTATCGTGCCACGGTTCGTAAAACTCAACTCACTCGGATCGCAGGTCTTGACGCATGAGTTTTGAAAACAACGCCACAATCTTTTCTCACAAGCCCGAGAATGAGGCGCACATTACTACATGAATATGTTCACCGTGAAAAACCCACACGTGGGGAATCCGACGCCCACCCATGATCAGTGGCTGTAGACTTGTTGACAATATTAAGGGATCAACTTCCAGGCTAGTCCAGGAATGCAAGTCTCTCTAAATTGGGTCGGCAGGTTCAATTCGCTAGGGGGCCACCACAGGATCACGGGAAATGAGATCGTCGATGAACTTGCTAGACAAGGATCCGAGGAGTTACCCGAATCTGCGTTGGGACTACCCGCCTCCTCGGTACTACCCTTCCACCGATGGCTGGGCTTCTCGAGAGCACAACCGGAGGTGGCATGACTCTCCAGGGTGTAGACAAACCAAGTGCATGCTCCCTAATGTCTGTAAGACATCCGCGACATTCTTCTTATCTCTTAACAGAAAAAAACTGCAGACGACTTACTGGCTTACTAACGGGCCACTACACTTTTGCCAAACAGCTAAATGTGCTTGACCTAAGCGACGAAACCCTCTGTGACGCCTGTGGAGAAGACGACGACACTGCAGAGCACTTCCTCTGCCAATGTCCCGCCTTTGCTCGGAGCAGGTGGCAGTTATTTGCTGCTGATGCTGGTGAGAGCTGATGATGTGGGCACAGAAGCGCCTGCGGAATACCATGAAATTTCATTAAGTGTCTGAGTACACCAGAGCAGTGTTCAAAGACCTCCGAAGAAAAAAAAAAAAAAAAAAGTGATAAAGTTTAAGACTTTCATCATTACCAATGCTTGATATAGACAAACTGACCAACAAATGACATAACGACCTTCTCGAAAGTTGCGCTTCCGTTTTTCTCCAGACATTAGCATTCTCACTTTGACTTAAACCAAGCAAATGCCATTGAATTTCTCAGACAACCATGAACTCGCTTCAGTCATGATGAGTCTGGTTGCCAAAAGCAAAGTCTGAAAGTAACGCCCGTTGACAAGCATCATTAAGCCATCAACAAATTTAACGATAATCGAAGCGATTAAAAGACTGCAGCTTAGAGGTGGTGAGAGAGTCACGCTATTTAGAGTGAAACTGCTGAATGGCGATGTTTTGGCTCTCTTTTAAATATCTTATAGAGAGTGTGGACGATTTATGGGTGGATTTCTCCGCCTACTGCTGCACTTCCACTACGAGTCGATGCATAACATTATTATGGCGGCATTGGATGCGCCAGTAATTTATTGGATTCTGTGGCAAACTCAATGACGACTTAGGTTTCCAAGAAATTGAGCAAATCAATCGTTGCTCCGCTCTTTCACCTCGAGCTTCACTGGAAATGAAAGCACCCAAGATCAATACCTGCACCAACCAACTCTCTTATTTATTATTCCACTTTCTTGAATTTCATTAAAAAAACCAACTTCCCACTCGACTTGCGAAGCACGTAAGCGACGCTCCACTCACATCAGCTCGTATATCCTTCAAAGACGGAAAAACCCAAACGGGACTAAAGAAATGAAAGGAAGAATGGGGGGGGGGGGTAAAAAACAACCCTAACTGACACCGACAGCGGCGAAAAATGAGAGCAAATGCACAAATGCAGACACATTCATTCCCACACTGGGAATGAGCTAATTTCGTTTTGCTGCTGTCACTTCTTCGAGCGCTGTTGTGCAGCGTTCTCCTGACACAACATACTCCCACCGCCGCGCCGCAGAGCTCAATGCGACAGGCAGTCCTGATTTGAATGTCCCCACTCCCACCAAGTGAGAGCACAGCAGCAACCATACACAATTGAACTTAAATTCGCTTTAATCCAAAAATGAGATGTGTCAGAAAACTCTCATTCATTCATCCGTAAGGATACAACAAAAGTCTCGTGCTACACGCTGATTGAGACTGTCGTCCTTTTTGAAAGAGCGACCACCGCCCGTTCACCGGCAGCGTCAGCGCCACCCCAATTTCATATTGTCAGCACGAAAATGGACTAGGATCTGTCCAGGAATTAGGTCATAAAACTATACACATTATGGATTCTCAGGACATCAGCACTTCGGCCCGAATTGAATGCGACACAGATAAATGGGGACGAACAACAAAAGGATTGGGAATATTATATTCATATGTGAACAAACGGGGAAAAAATGAACATGTGTCCTTTTGGCCACAGGAAATCTATATCTCCCAGTGCGCCCCCCGTTTTTATGACACCCAATGTGGGGCGCATATCAATGGAACAAAGGCACAACCGAAATGCAACGATAGATCCATGGGCGGGCGAGAAGTATCTTCCACAAATGCGCCGCCCGAAAGCAAGGATCAGCCGATAATCCCCCGCCACAGGCGCAATCATTTCCACCGCTTTCACGAACTAATCGTTGTGCAAAAATATCGAGGGAATCTCCAAAATATGCATTGCTCCTCATCAGTCCTCCGCAGCGGGTGCAGCAGGATGCAGCAGCGGGAGCCATTAAATTAAATCCACACCGCAAATTGCCTGCCACCACCACCATCACTGTCATAAAGTCAGAGAGAGAGAGGGAGCGCAAACACACACAAAAATCTACTGCAACGACAAATCTTTTGTGGTTCGCTGAAGCCTTACAGCTGATCGGAAATAAAAAGGCCAAAGGTCAGCCCGTGGCTCACCTGACATGGGGACGGCAACGACTGCCATGTGGATATGTTTCTTCGTATCTCATCATCTGCAGTCACAATGACCGATTGTAATTGGCTCGAATGTCAAACAGTGCTGATGGACGGCATAAAGTTTTCGTTTTCGAAGAACGAATTGAATTATCCTGCCAGAGAGGGCGAGGGCGAGAAGTGCCTTGGTTTTGTGTTTGACGGGGGAAATGCCCATGAGTTGGCAGAATATTCCCACACGAGCGTTTATGTGGGCATAACCCTACTGCGGCAATCGCATGTGAACTGGATGTCCTGTGCACTTGGTCTGTGAGTTTTGTTTATGGGCTTCCTCGATGATGTGAAAGGCCGGCGTTGTGTTGCGGTTATGTGCGGGGTATGTTTGTAATCCCGTCTGGTGCCTCTTCTAATCGATTCTTGTATCCTTGGGCACAGTTTCGCGGGCAATTTTATTCCGAAAAAGGAAGCTATTTTGCTCTGCAGGATCTCCAGAGCCAAATCTTCTACTTTTGATCGTCGGATGTGTTCACAGAGTGTGCCATGGACTTTTGCTTTGTGATCTACACCCTCTCCGTATCCGATTTGCATTTTTCGCATATTTCTCTGCGGATCGTTTCTTTTTTGCGAAATTAATTCATTGTGTTCGCAATCACCAGCTGGCGAGAATAAATTAAGCTGGAAGATTTCGCAAATTCTTACGGCGCGCGCGTCTAAGCGGCGATTAAGTAACGATCATCTTTTTTTTTTTTTAATTCATGCATTTTAACGTGTCCATCCACAATAGGTCAAGTTAAACTAGTTCGATTAGGTTGTGACTTATGATTGCGTGCGTCTACTTTCGCTGACGCCGACATTATAAATCGATGTCTGTCTGACGTTTCAACCATATTCTTCAGGCATTTAGCCATTTTAGAAATTCAATGACATTCCTTTTCGCTTCTCGGCACAATTCGTTGTCATTTGGAACTGGGGACCTTTCAAATTCGTAACGGAAAGGAGTTTAAAACTTCTCATTTATGATTGACCTTTGCCCAAGCTGATCATAGTTACGTATATTCCTCGAGCAGCTTTATCTAAGTATTAACATTCTTAGATAGCATTCCTTCATGAAAAGCATTAGCATTCGAGATTACGAGTTTGACTTATGCAATGTCTTCACCAACGAAACTAAATGCGACACATCCGCGCTTTTTCTTGGGATCTCTAGTGCTTCCATTGATTGCAAGCAAAGCGAATAATCGGAATAAATTGGAAAAAATGAAGGAATGAGGAATTCGAAATAAGTACAGTCATCTAATTGCTGGTCGAGATGATAGACTGTTTTGAGAAGCTTAGCGGGCAAATCCTGGGGTTGCAGTCCAAGGATCTTAAGATGGATGTACATTAGTTAGACCAACACCCACATACGGTGCAATAGCATGGTCCAAAAGAACCAACCAGATCAGCGCAAGAGAGACAATATTTAAAGGTTGGCATGCCTCTGTATTATTAGTAGTGTAATTTATTTAAACTTAATACAAGCGAACAACTTAAACAATCTAAAGAATCTAAACTTTAAAAAAAGCTTAGCCTAGATGGTAGAGAGAGAAAGGCTAGAGAATGGGACTGGAGGTGGTTTCGAAGTGAGGTCTTGCTAAGGTGGAAATCGAATGAGTATTCCATAGTGTTAGCTAGGCTTATCATTCTTGATGCCGGTGAGTTTAAGCCGTAATTAGTCCGATGTAGTCTAATGCGAAAGAGGGCGGTAGACCTTAGATTGTAGGGGTTGACGCTAAGAGACACAAATTCAAGAAGTGCGTTGCAGTTGCAGTTGGTGGAGGAAGATCGGCAGATCGGCAGTTTTGCGACGGTTTTCGACGGACTCAATGCGAATAAGTTTAAGGCGATCAGAGTAAGGAGGTAAGTTGGTTCTGTCCGTCCAGGCAAGATCACGTAGAGCGAAACGTAGAAACCTACGCTGGACAGCATATTCGAGAATGGGTCTGACGAAGGTGATGTATAAGGATTTTGTGACATAGGTATTCGAAAATTCTTTTGACCAGCGTTTGATAAAGCCAAACGCGGAATTTGCTCTACTTATAATATTGTCAATATGGGAACGAAAGTTAAGCTCACGATCGGAGATAACGCCAAAGTCGCGTAAAGATGATGCTGAAGCGACTAGTTCTTTGCTAAGGAAATAGTTTCTATGCGGGAGTATGTAATGGATTGACATTTACTGACGTTAAGTTGGAGATCGACTTTTTTGCCACCAAATAGAAAAACTATTTAGGTCATCTTGAAGAAAATAGTAGTCAGATGGGGAGGAGATGAACGAATAGATTTTCATGTCATCGGCGTAAACAGAGAGATGAGAGTTCATAATTTCGTAAGTACGAATATTAACGGACCGAGATGGCTACCATGTGATACGAGGATGAAGGATCTCTGCTTTCCAAATAGGATTTAATCGATTTGACGAAGTGATGTTGAAAACCTAGGGCTGTCAGTTTAAATATAATGACTGTGTGTGAAATTTTATCGAATCATTTACTAAAGTCGGTAGGTATTACATCGACTTCTTTGCCATCTCTCAAATGCGCATAATGCCTTAGACACATATTCAGTAAGGTTCGTAGTCGTCGATCTGTCTTTCAGGAAACCGCGTTGGGAATGTGAAAATAATGCTTTGCAGTGAAAAAACATAGAATTGTACACAATGCTATCGAATAGTTTAGGTACGCAAAGATAACTTAGCAATGAGACGTTAGCACAATTCTTCCAAAGCTGGGGGAAACATCCTTGTGAGAGGGACATTCATTTCTTAAGGATAACTGCAGTCAACCCATCGGGGCCTGGGTTGTAGTCGTCCTTAAGTGTGTTGATCTTCTCTTCAACAATGCGCACAGTTACGTTAATAGAAGCTAATGACGTTTGGGCCTAATCGTTCAGATGTGAGAAGTAATCTTGATCGAGTTCAGTGGAACAATCATCCGTACGATTGACTGAAGAAATCGGCGAATAAGTTTGCGATGGTTTGGAGATCAGACGAGGCAGTGTCAAATTTTGGCTTGGGATTAATAAACCGGTAAAAATTCTTAGGACCCGTTAGGAGATTGAATTGCATTTGGGCGTTAGTATTTCAGATAGAGAGATTCAGAAAGCTTTGCAAACTTAGGTGAGTAAGCTGGTAAATGGAATGGTCGAAGCTAAATTACAGGGGCCATGACAACTTGCCCAACTGCCGCCATGGAGGTGCTACCGGAGCTGACTCCACTGCATCTGGTGGTCGCAGAATGTGCAAATAAAACAATCATGAGAATGGGAAAAGAAGTGATAGGAAAAGACAGGAGCCCTCACTCTCTTGTGGCCGTGGCTCACTTAGACCAGCGTTGAAGTGATTGCTCGAACTCAATGAGCCAAGTGGAGAGTTGCCGATGAAATATAGATGGCTTAAGTGGGTTTCAATTTACAGTCAATATAACGACCTTCAAGGGACTGACGAATTTGGTCGTTGTAAGCTATAGGTCGCTGCAACCGAAGTCGTAAGCGATTTTGATTGTAAATGATAACGACGAAAGGTATTTGTGTGCTCCGTACACCATTCTCTGCACCACTCTAATCGTCTCAGACCTGCTCTAACAGCTAGAGGTATGAATAATATCGCCGACAACCCTGGCTGATTTCAGGAAACATTTCCTTGTGCGATCTTTGTTCGTTTGAGTTGACGGCATTCGTTTGTGTTTAAAGGGAATAAGCTGTCGACGTCAGATCATTTGTTGCAAAATTCAGTGATTCAATCTATAAACCGAAGATTCAGTCACAAGTTGTACGGTGTGAACAACGGCGTGAGTTTAGTCAGGCGGATAGTTGTACGAGTCCTTGACTCCAAGATTATCTGACAAGGTGGCGCACACATGAGGCGAATGACTTATGCAAACTTGATGTGTGCAACAGCTCAAGTCAGATTTCCAGAGATCGCGCTAAAGTTGAAGAGGCTTCAGTGGAGCTGCAGGTTGTGGCTAACGTTGGGCTCAACTAACAAGACTCTGTAATTATCGTAACACTTGCGAATAGTGACTGTAGAAGAGTTAAAGCAACTTGTGCGTACATCGAGACAATTCGATGCACTAGTCAAAAAACGACCACTAATGGCCAAAAGGAGTTTACCATTAAGCTCAGCACCAAAAAAGACTGGAGCAATGAATCCATAGTCCACAGATTGAGCACCAATACGGTAAAATTGTATACAGACGGATCAAGAACTGATGAAGGAACAGTGGCAGGAGTATTTGGACCCCGGACAGAGTATTACGAACCCAAGGGCACATGCACCAGTATCTTTTAAGCAGAAGTCTATGCCAGATAAATCTTGACAGGAACTATAATAACAGTCGTGCCACTTTCCTGGCACTAGCCTCCTATATCATCAAATCCCGGCTCGTGTGGGAATGTCTAAAGAAGCTTAAGAAGCTGAGTAGGAGGTAGGATACCTGGCCAAACAGGGGATAGATGGCCGCGAAATGGCCGGCTCCCTGGCTAGAAAAGGATCATCGGAACATTTTATAGGCCCCGAAACATTTTGCGCTGTAGGAGATCACGTCCTCAGGGAAGAGTTCAGGGAGCTAGAAAAAAGCACCCCGGCAGATACATGGAACAACACTCATGGTATGAAGCAGGCCAAGAAACACTTGGGTCAACATAACTGCAAGAGGTTTGAAGCATGTGTCAGAATGATCAAATACAACCTCCGTATCCTACTGTAAACACAGGGAGCACCTAAGGAAACTAGGAGTATCAGAAGGTCGCTGCAGATTCTGCGGAGAATCTAATGAAATTCCAGAACATATACTGGGATTTTGAGCGACGCTAGCTCATGCCATTGTTCGGGAATTCGTACGAAAGTACTTGATGACAGCGGACCATCGGCGGATACTGTAAAGCAAAGGTGCCGCGAAGCTGGACATTTTTGCCGGTTCGCAAGGAAGAAGCCACTTTTGTCGGAGCAAACTCGAGAGAAAAGTTTAGGGTCTGCCCTCAAATGCAGCCATTGGACTGCTGCTCAGTGGAAAAATGTGTTGTTCAATGGGTGTTCAACATAATTTGTCACATAAAATGTCTCTCTTAAGCAGCAATACTATCTGACACACAAAAAACCTACACATATATTGGATAATTGCTTAATAAGCGTCTACTTTACTTCAACTTGCTCGTAAGTCATAAAATCCCCCATCCCCCTCACCGAGCCTAAACAGTCACTTTATCGTTTAGAAATGTAGGTCAAGTTCCACGGTAAAAAAAAGTTCAGAACTAATCTCGATACGATCTCGATTTCCGAAGTGGATCACATCGTTGACAACAAAGTCTACAGCCATCCAACATCACGCAACCGGATAATAACTGTCAAGTGCCCGTACTTCGAACACAAACAACGTTCGTATCTCGCCAAGTGACAACTGAATGACATCTACCTTCACCTGAATACAGGGGGGACACCCACCATCCGCCACTAACCTATTTACATTCACCTTTCCCGAGCAATCTCATTTCAATCCAATGCAATGTGCTACTGGTGCAGAAATAAATCCCGCCCCACATCGGGACGGAAAATCCTTTTCCAAACAACTTATCATTTCTGTTCAATAGCACAGATCTATGTCCACGAGAGCCATCAGCAGCAGGACGAGCTGCAATTGAAATGCTCCACAGAGAGGAAAGAAGCCAAAACGGTTAAGTAGGCCAATGCTACGAATTGAGTACAAATCGAACGCAAACAAAGGCCGCCCAATGTCATCCCCGCCCGGCGATCGAATCCCATTGTTTTCGGGATTTACACCTCCTGGAAACCTCTTTTAGCACCCCGAATGTGGGGGGAGGGGGGCTCTCGAGCCGATTAAGTCCTCCAAATGGGAATGCACGATACACCGGGACTGGGGTGAGGGGTGAGTTTTTTACGCCTCTTCATGCGATGCAAGGCAATTCAAATGAATCGAATGGCGAATTGCGAATGGCGAACCTCTGCAAAACACTCGTCCAATAAATTCCTTTGTATGTTCCGAACAACATTTATTGCCTTACCCTTAACTTTACACGATTTCCGTGTCAGAAGCGGGTCACCCCTGTGCACAGAGAGCGCCGAAGAAAGGCATTCCGACCACTTCCACGAGGCGAGCACAGCACAGTGGTCACCATCCATCTCGTCCACGTGCACACTTCCTGTCCGTGCCTAAACTCACACCCAAATAGGCTCCCACCGTCGCTGTGCGAGTGCAAACGACCACCCCTGGAAAGAGTGCCCCTGCAGAATGGTGTTTACTTTATCAAATTACCCCCAGAATGGGATGCGGCGGTGCTCCGAATGTGTCCCTTCCCTTTGTCTTATATAGGTTAAGCAGCAGCAGCAGCAATATGCTAGAACGAGGCGAGAGGACATCGAATTTGCTGCCGACTACCGCTGACCCAGTTTCGTGCCTCAGCCTCAATTTCAAAAGTCCGTCCCCCCCTTCCTTTTGCGCACTCTGTGTCAATGGCAACACAATGGGAAGGTCTTTCAAAGTCAATTTCTTTTAGGACAGATTTGCGTTTCAGAGAAAGGAGAACAAAAATGAAAAAAAAAAAACAACAACGAAATCACTGAAATCAACAAATTTGCGTATAAGTTAAAATATGTTTGCTTTAAGGCAGGGTTCGTGCGCATCTTTCCTGGCGACGGGGGGAAGGCTCTGTTTAAACTTCAGTTAATTCCGCACACCATCACCCGGGGATGTGAGGGACTAGAAAATTATAATGAGGAGCGAAGTTAACCGGAGAACAACAGATGCGGTGGCACAACAGCGACGCTGAAAAGTTTATTCATATTTTGTGGTATCAGCTTTCGCAGAAAGTTACTGACGTTATTTACCTTGACTTGTCCTCGTTCTCATCGCGGCATTAACTTTATCTGTTGCTGGGAGAGAACCGACGAAGAAGAACGGGGTTATTTAGCCGATGGAAGGAAGCTCCTGATTCCCGAGGGCGACAGCAGTTCGAAGGTTACTTTGAGTGGGTACCAGCGTCGTTTGGTGAGATGCCGGACAGAGTTGCTTTGGAGCGGACGCCAGGGTTTCACTGCAGTGTTGGCTGGTTTTGCTGTTGCATTTATAGCCCATGTTGCGGGATTGAAACTTTCCTGCAGACCAGTCGTGAAAATTGTAGTTTATGGGGTGTGGTGGCAACTTCTTGTCAGCTATTTGATACACGTTTGATATCGCCTCCTAACATTCATTTGATTTATTCATTGTTCAACGATTATAAAAGGAGATCTTGCGCATAATGGCACAGCTAAGTGACTACATTTCAAGCAGCTTGAAGCGTCTAAGCTGGCGTCGAAAGATTTAACGCCAAGGACAATTTAGAGCGTATCTGTGGTTTAATTTTAAGGGCCGATGTTGAATGTAAGCCACACTAAAACGTCAAGTTTTTTTCTGCATTTCATTTGACATTTCTCAATTTCAGACTAACTCAATTTTAGCATGGAAAGATACAAAATCGAGCAACGCGTTAAAGTTATTCAGGCTTATTATGAAAATGGGCGTTCAAATCCAAATGCACTTCGTGATTTTTTTGGTCAGCATAATCGACCAAATGTATCCACATTTTTATCGTTAACAAGCAGAATTGCCACATTTGGGCAAATGAGAATCCACGAGTGATTGTCGAAAAACCAATGCACCCACAAAGAGTGACTGTTTGGTGCGGTTTATGGGCGGGCGGCATCATCGGGCCGTATTTTTTCCAAAATGAGGCCGGTCAGGCAGTTACTGTGAATGGTGTTCGCTATCGTGAAATGATAACGAACTTTTTATGGCCCGAATTGGAAGATATGAATAAGGACGATATGTGGTTTCAACAGGACGGTGCCACTTGCCACACAGCTTACTAAACAATGGCTCTTTTGTGCGACAAATTCAATGACCGTGTTATCTCACGTGGTGGCGATGTCAATTGGCCACCAAGATCATGTGATTTGACACCGTTGGATTCTTTTCTTTGGGGTTATTTGAAAGAAAAGGTGTGTGTCGAGAAGCCAGCAACAATTCAAAAGCTAAAGGATGAGATAATTCGGCACATTGACGGCATAGAACCTCAATTATGCTTCAGCGTCATCGAAAATTTGGACCATCGGATGGAGGTGTGCCGCCGAGGTCGCGGCCCCCATTTGGCCGATATTTTATTCCATACATAATTGAACCATACCAATATTATCATAATAAAAAGAAATGACAATAATTTCCTAAATAATTTGTGTTTTATTCAAAATCAACATCGGCCCTTAAAATTTAACCACCCTTTAGATCAATCAGTTTCTCCAAGGTTTTGAGTACGAAAAAGAATAGACTTATGGCTCTTAATTCCACCGTTTGAGCTTTTTCCTGCCTTTGGTATGTACCCTACCGAGGTAATTCTGCAGAGCATGTCCTAGATCTAAGCAACTTTTGAAGAGGTTGACCAGCCAGGGAGTAGCTTCACAGGATAGATGCCATCCGATCCTGCCATTTGAAAGTGCCTATGGCCCATTTGACAATGTTGTCCGTCACCCTCAGTATCGGATACAGGAGTACAGGAACTATTTGCAACGACAAAATATACCCAAATTTCTTGCCAAGGCAGAAGGTTCAATATGCATTGACAGCCAATCAGCCATTACCCCCTCCACCTCATATTCAAATCTAGTACAGGGCTAACCTAGCGTCGTTAGAAGACCAGCTCAAAATGTCGCTTATTTGGGTTCCAGGTCATAATGACATCCCAAGAAATGAGAGCGATCTGACCTTTAGTGGTCGCTTGCTGATGAGGTGCTATAAGTAGTCAATGCTAATATCCCTACTCACTTCTTATACCTAGCTTGACGGCATGATCTCCTATCGGCTGCCTAGCGACTTCATCCCCGTAGTAAATCATGCCGTCAAGCTAGGTATCCCCATACTACACACATTGTCGCAGTTGCAACAGCACAGCTGAAATGGAGGTCATTTGTTCCTGCCCGGCACTTGCTACAGCGAGCGCTTGGTAGACTTTTCATCAACTCACTTGAGTTGATCTCTGCAAAGAGTATTAGGAAACCAATGTGTTTACCAATGCAAGATCATTGGTTTGTCTTCAAAAATTATGATAGTCAAAAAGTTACAGTCAACGGTGGACGTTACAGACACGTGATTACTAACTTTTTGGTGCAACACTTGAACTTGAAAGACTTGACGCGCGTCACACAGCTTGATGAACTGCGAAGAGTAGGTGCAAATTGAATCATGCTGCGGCGGTCTTTTTCTTTGGCTGGCGCTACAGTCTGAGCCTCAGGCAACATGCATCTCCCAGAACGGTCTTGCGATAGTTGCCATCTACGCACGATCGACTGAGGTGACAGCTGCGTATGCCGCCGGAGGCGTGATCATCCTTTACGGCATTGTCCCTTGGGGTTACTTGGGGATGCGAATACGATGGAATCGAATACTTTCCGGGCCGGAGCATTGGTGCCCATTCGCTCTACACGACCTACACTCTCCACATGACTCGAGCTGGTTTGACCAGATCGACGACAGCTCGTCATTCAGTCTCCTCCACCAAACACCATCAGTGCATACGTGACCAAGATAATACGAAGGACTTTCCTCTCGAAGCAACCGAGAATCTCATCGTCCGCTTTGGTTCTGCGTCATACAGCAAGATTGGGACTATCAAGGCCTTATATAGGGATATCTCGGTTCTTCGAGAGAGGGCTTTATTCCTCAATTACCGTCCAAGCGCAAAGACAGCCATTTGCCGAGGGTGATCCTTCGTTTTATCTCCGCGGTGGTGTTATTGCTTTCGTTAACTCTTTAGGTAGACACAGTCTTTCACCGCTTCGAAGTCATAGTTGTCTATAGTCACGTTTTGTCCAGGACGTCTGTGTTGATAGACCTTTTTCGTAGACAGTTGTACGCTCATAGTCGATCCCTTCTCGATGCTCAGAAATGCCATACATGTCATCAACATGTGCGAGTATACCTCTGTAGTCGGCACAGTTTAGAGAATCTCCTTTCTCCTTTCGCGGCAGTCGGAAAATTGCTGGAAATTGTCTTTAAATATGACTGTCAAATAAATTCAATTCCATTTCTATTGAAACCATTTTCCTGTTTCACATCAATTTAAAGTTACCGCACCAAAAAAAAAAAAAAAAAAACACCCTTTACATATACCCCTTTGTGATGTTCCCATACTTTCCCGCCCCACTGTGGAGGCTTTGTTTTCACACACTTCTTATTTTGTCAAAGTAAGGCCTGCTGCTTAGGGCGACTTTATTTGCCTATTGTCATCAGTATCACCTTTGTTGCCAAAGCCTTTAAGCAATTCGTCCTCTCAACACACACACACACGCGCACACCCTATAGGGACCCAAGGAGACATGCTGCAGCATACATGAGCCTTTAATTTATTCCCAGCCATAAGTTTATTGAAATATTTCTCTCTTTTAGCGCTTTGCGTTCTCCTTCGGTCCTCCTCTCGCTCACTCGCTCGCTCAGTCTTCGTGTGTTCCCATGAATTCCTTGTGCTTCCCGCCCCATCCATTCACTCGTTCACTAGGTTTACCAGAGGACACCCCTCGCTCTGCACTCATTCTATTCGCCTCGAAATTGGGTCATCGCTGATACATACCTACTTGCATGTGTCTGTCTAGCGGTAATGTGTTTCAAAGCAGCCCGCACTCGTGCAGGACTGGGACGGTACCCGCCTCAGAGGGATCCTCCCTGCTCCTCCTTGGGGGATGGGGAAAAAACAACGATTCCTACTCCTATTATTATTGCGTTCCTTTTTTTTCCCCTCCCCCTTTCTTGCATTTTGCCTTGTATTTGAATAGGAGCAGTGGTCCCGGCCGTCGCCCCAGTCGTATCCTTTTCTGCTTTCGGTTATTTATTGCAGCCTTATAGGGTGTACTCTCGGCTTGTACTTTGGCGCACAAGGTGTCGTCCTTCCTGATTAGTTCATTATTCGATTCGAAGGCGGAATGCGAAGACGGTGCCTATACCGGGGAGGAAGTGTTCAGTTCTCCATAAAAGCGTGCGTTTTTTTTTATTCCTCCCCTTCTCTCTCGCTCACTGTTATTACCCTTATCCCGTGCGGATGCGAGTGTGGCTTTGATCGTGATGCGAGTTCCGTTGGCCATTTGTGTGTGTTTGCTATCGCTCTACTACCCGGTACATGTCCTCGGGCTCGTGCCGCCCACTTCTGATTCACTTCGCTTTTGTAACATGTTACACTGATGATGTTGTTGGATGGGAATTGATTTTTGTGTTCATTTCGTCGTTGCAAGGATTCACTGTGCTCGTTTTATTTCCCTCGGAGAGATGTCATTTGTTATTGCTGAACATTGAACAACAGCGAGCGGGTGGGATTGTTTTCTTTTTGGCTTATGTCCAAAGGAATGAGTTCGGTTGTGTATTTTTTTTCTCGATTTTGCTCTCACTGACTGACGGAGACAGAATGGCTCGCTTGAAGGAAGTGATATCTGCTGGAAAATGTAATTTAACGGTGAAGCAAACCAGACAAAATGAGGGGGGGGGGACCGAATTGTTTCGGTGGTCGACCGTAATGCGAAGTGCGATTTTCTCTCATTTAATGTACATTATTTTTTTGTTGGGGAAGAAATTGAGAAGCGTTTTACACTCGCGTGGGTGTGGGGACATTAAGGATTGTGGATCTTGTCTCTTGTGGTCTTGCAGGCATCAGGGACGAGCAAGGACATCCATAAGTCATTTCAAGTGCCACTGTGGCATTGACATTTACTGACTTGCAGTGATTCTCTTTCTCTTGAATGAGTTTCAAGTGCTTTCCGTTCTGTTTAGTAAGGCGACGCCAACGCACTTTTCTTCGCATACACAAGTAGACCCTGAGGAGTGGATCTTTCCTCTTTAAGCTTCATGCTGCTGACAAAGTCTGTCAAATCATCTGAAATGATGTTGTATTGTTGATTGTAGCCACCTGTCACTTTGCGGGTAAAATATAGTCACATCTCTCGAACAGCCCACGAATTCAGAGAAATGTCGCTATTTCTAGAACGATCGACAAACTTGGAGCTTGCCGCCATGATCATAGGTAGCCTTAAGTGCCACTCAACTGTGCTAACTCGAATTGTAGTGCCATTGTCCTTTTTTAATGCTTAGAGGATATGTAACTTCAACCAAACCCTTTGCTAGTTCTGCTAGTTGCACAGCCCTTCTCAAGTTTTTTATACATAGCGACTCAAATGATAGAAACCACAGTCCTGTTTAACGACATTACCCAAAACATTTGGTTGTGTTCGATGGCAAACACGGCGATCCGCCGATGAAGCGTTTGCTGGCATTGAATCGGAGGCGACCAAAATGGTTTTAGCGTTGAATGAGGGCAAACTTTGGTCTCAAGAGGCAATTGAGTAGTAGAGCCCTCTCTCGCAGATCCGAGCTGACATTATATAACACCTTCAACATTTATGTCCTACTCTATGACGCAAAGTCATGGGTAACCTGAAGAGCAGATAAAGAAGCCCTTGGGATTTTCGAGGGAAAAGTTCTGCATTTCGATAGGAAGATTCAAACGCGAATTGTGACGAAATGAGTCTACCCAGGCGTCTAGGGATTTAATGTCTAAGATGGATAGACCATGTAGAGCGCATGGACTACACCGATCCAACCCGATGACTCTTTGACCCCGCTCCAGCCTTGTTGACTGAGGACAAGATCCACATCGGAATGTTGTGCCAACAGAAGAAGAAGATTCGATGGTATCTTTCTAACAGAGTTCATAAAGTCGACGTCAATTCGAGAGGCACATATCTATGGGTGTTCCTCAGGGTTATGTTCTTGGTCCCTTATTTTTTTACTTTTCAGTTTCCAACCAAAATTATATTGTATGTGTTGCCACCAAATAACAGCCACATAATACAGCCGCCAGACGTAAGTGGTATCAAGCATTTAAAGTGCCATTGGAAGAAAACGGTACGAGATTGGTTTTGTCAACAAATTTGAGACAAGCACAGACGAAAAGAAACGTTTGCCCTCTTTTCTTAAAAACAATGCTGGTTTCCATTACAGGCCGACTGCACAGGATTTATTTGTGACTAACTTCTAAAGACAGACAAATTATGTCAAGACGTTGTGGATGGATCGACGAATGAATGAGAGGAACGGCAACGAAAAGTCAGGCAAATTTGGAGTGGAATAAAAAAGACAAGACACTCGGATGAGTTATGGAATAAGTCCGAGAGTGCGGCTTGTGGTGATGCTATCGGCTTTCACCGATGCAACCGCTCTATAAAGCCCAGAAATTATGAGGTAAAAAGGAAATTTCAAACGAAAACACAAAAAAAGAGGCGACATGTTAAGTCCAGTCGAAATGCAATGAATTATGCTCAGTGCTGGCGGGCCTGTTAAGCACGGCAACTAAAGGGTGATTTTTTAAAAGCTATAGGAAAGTTTTTTTTAAAAAAAAAACACATAAAATTCAGAAAAATGCATGAAATCTTTATTTGAATCGATAGTACGGTCCATATAATTTAATGTTTGAAGATTATTTCATGCAAATGTTGACCTTGACTGCGCCTCAAATGGGCCATCCGCTTAGTCCAATTTTGGCATACTCTTTCCAACATTTCTGCCGGTATCTCACGAATAAATGCTTCAATGTTGTCTTCCAATGCGTCAATTGAAGCGGGCTTGTCTGTATAGACATGAGCTTTAACATAGCCCCACAAAAAATAGTCTAAAGGCGTTAAATCGCACGATATAGGCGGCCAATTGACCGGTCCCGAACGTGAAATAAAATGTTCACCGAACTCGCGTCCATTGTTGCGCGTGCTGTGTGGCATGTGGCACCGTCTTGTTGAAACCACATGTCATGCAAGTCAAGCTCTTGCATTTTGGGCAAAAAAAAGTTGGATATCATCTCACGGTAGCGCTCACCATTCACAGTTACGTTACGATTCGCATCATCTTTGAAGAAGTACGGTCCAATGATGCCACCAGCCCATAAACCGCACCAAACTGTGACTTTTTCTGGATGCATTGGTAGCTCTTGCAATGCTTCTGGCTGATATTCACTCCAACAATGTAAATTTTGTGCGAAATTTAGTCACAATAGCCGCTTCAGTGGGTCGATTAAACTGACCAAAAAATGGAAGAAGCGCGCGATGAACTTTCTTAACAGTGCACGCATTTTGATAATAAAATTCAATAATTTGCAAGCGTTGTTCGTTTGTAAGACGATTCATGGTTAAATTATAGACCAAACAGAAGATGTTTGACAGTGAAACAAAACACGAAACGTGCGTCAGCTGTTTAAACCAGTGTCAGCCAAAAAGATAATAGCTAAAAAATCACCCTTTAGAATCATCTAATTGCTCAAGTTAAATAGTGGACCCACTAAGTCTACCAAACTAAAGTTGGCTGAAGAATTTATAGAAGCATTATCAGCCAAGATATAATGGACTTGATGCCGAATTGGTTATAAAAATAATTCAAACTGATCAGCAATGCAGCACCAAATCCATCTTTAGATGGAAAGGATCTCGCAAGGATTGGGAGATTTAAATGTTGGGGTTTACGTTCATAATAAAGAGAACAAATTAGAAAAAAGACACCGAAAACGACCCTGACACAAATAGAGAAGACAATGAATCCTAAACACAAGTCCATATACCAATAGGCTCCAGACAACTAGGCATACAGTCCGAACACCACACCGCAGTCTGTGCATCTCAAATCAAGTAAGGAGTCTGACTGAATGACTTGCTATTGTTCTTGCAGACGAACCTTAAGTAAGACCGGTGTGCGAGACGCGACTTGTCAGACTTCATATTAGGAAATGTATGTGTTAACCTTTAAGCTATTGAGCAGGTTTATCAGCTCACGTGGCAATCCATACACCAACCTATCATGTTGTTCTCGACCCTGAAACTTCCACAGAAGTCGCTAAACCAGAATAAATAGTTTGATTGGGTACCACAATGAATTTTGCGACTAGGATTGTCCATTCATCAACGTGAGCCCAATGGTTCACTTCGTTGCTTAAACATTCAGTCAGCCACAGGAGTTGATTCGCTGCACCAATATCTCGATTCAGCCTGTTAAACACTAACTCAACATGCATTTTTTCATGAAGTTCGAATCACTTGTTAGTAGACTGTCTCTGTGGCAGAACTCAGTGCACTCAAGAATGTTATCCTCCTCCTCAACTTCGTCTTGTTTCAGATGTCGATTGCTCCATTTACACAAGAATTTGACCCCGTAACGAGTGTCTGATTCCGAAATGAACTGAACCCCTTCCAGAAGCACTTAACCAATTGAATTGCATTAACAGGCACTTAATCGAATCCCTCCTCCCTCCCTCAATTGACGCCACAAATAGTTACTGCATATTGTCATAATTACCTTGGCAATTGAAGAACTCATCCAAGCGGCCGTGTTCCACGGGCATTACATCTAATGACACACATCAACGCCGGTATCGATTTCATTCGAATTCGTTTTCGAATCATCGCTTACCTTACCCATGCCGCAGATGACTCATGAGGAGCGAAACAAGTGGTTGTCTAGATTAATTACATGCGCATACATGCGCCGCCGACCCGTGCATGCCCGCAAAGGCAATTCATTTCATGTCTCCGGTTGTGTTTGCCCCCCGCCCAGTACGACGTAAAAGAACGAGACTCGCAGTGACGCCTACGCCCGCCAACCAGCATTTGACTTGGCGCTAGTTTTTCCTTATTTTCCTGGCACTGATTCAATTAAGTGAGTTAGATTTATTGCCGGACAAGTACGTCTTGTGAATGTTTCTCTTTTGTTGCGTTTTTAAAATGCTATTTGTAAAGGTCGGAATGCTTCTTGGCCGGAAGTTGGCAAATCTCCTCTCGGCGAAAGACGTTTGCATCGTTTGTCAGAAGTGTCTGCTGCTGCTGCGGCGAATGATGCACTTATAAGGGTTTCTAAAGCAAAGAGCTCTTATTAACACGATGCTCATGCAGTGACTACAGCGAATTTTGACGAGTACCTGGAATGATCAACGTCACATCTGCAATCAGTTCAGTCTTCAGGACAATTCACAGCGAATGACAGAGACAGACACAGAAATCCGTCCGGTGTGTCTTTCCCTGATGGGCATCAGAAACAGTGTCTTCGGACCAGTCTCCGGGGATATCGTACACCTGATTCTGAGTGCCAGATGTCGTATCCTTTCGCTGAGGTTTTAATGTTGCCAGGGTGCGCAAAGCGCGCTTTGCCGCTATAGTGGCCGATATCGAAATGTCGAGCTGTCGATTTGGGGCCCATTAGCTGAATTTGGCATCACCAGGGGATCAAACCCGGCTTATTTTGCGCCTGGATCTGGGCCGTAGAAGATTGTGCTAACATGAAAATTGAAGCCGAACGATCATACCCGAGCGGATATCAGGATTTTGGTCAAAAAATCATCTCGGATGAGGCCGATTTTTGCCTCATAGCCGTTGAGTCGACAAGCAAAATTGCCGTCATTGGAGCGAACACGAATTCAGGAGTCTTTGAACACAGAGATGCTGTTTGATGCGGTTATTGGCTGGGCGGCGGCTTTTGCTGGCATTGAAGCGGCAGCGGCTAAAATGGGCTTGGCAGTGAATCAGGACAAAACCAAGTACATGCTGTCATAGAGAAAGGACGCACAACATCGACGTCTCGGACAGAGCGTCATAATGGACAGCAGAAACTTTGAGGTAGTCAAGGACTTCGTCTACCTCGGCTCTGCAGTAAACTGGGACAACAACATCAGTACCGAGATCAAGCGCAGAATTACTCTTGCCAATCGCTGTTTCTTTGGGCTCAAGAGGCAGTTGCGTAACAGAGTCATCTCTCGAAACACCAATTTGACTTTATATAAAACCCTGATCATCCCTGTCCTGCTCTATGGCCCAGAGACATGGACCCTATTGAAAGCTCTTGGTCGTTTAGAGAGAAAAGTTTTGCGTGCGATCTTTGGTCCTGTTTGTATTGATGGCGTCTGGAGGTGGAGATTCAACCACGAACTGTACGGGCTGTACAGCGGCATGCACCAAGTTAAGCGTCTTCGGATCCAACGCTTAAGATGGCTAGGTCACGTAGAGCGGATTGACAGGACAGCTCCCGCCCGAAGAGTCTTCGATTCCGAGCCATTGGCACAACGCAACAGAGGGCGTCCTAGAACGACATGGTGCACACAAGTGGAGAAGGACCTCAACCAACTTGGTGTGCACAACTGGAGGCAGCTGGCTGGAGAGGCTTGTTGGTTGAGGCCCAGGTCCACCCCGGACTGTAGCGCCAAACAAAGAAGAAGAAGAACGACAGGGCGGCATCATGGGACCTTATCTTTTTCCTTATTTTATTATTTTCGAAACGAAGAACGAGACACTGTTGCCGTCCATGGTCCAGAAATAGAGCGATGTGTCACGATGGCGTTATGCGTGCGAATTGAAAGACCGTTCTCACTCGAATGTCTCTTTATTATCGTTTTTAGTACACTTATTTAGAGCGCTTTTTCCAGGGATGTCCGCGAATTAACGTTTCGAAGCTCTAGGGGATATTCGTCGGTTGACAGATGTTAACCGACTTTCTGACATCACATATCCGAGCTGTGGTCCCAACAAGACGTCGCTGTAGCCATAGTCGATACTAACGACGCAACGCTCGAAGTTGTGAAACAGAAATTTGGCGACTGGGTCATCTCATGGCGGGCACTAATTAATTGGGCGACGCGATAATTCAACTTGACACCACTGGGGTTACTTTGAACGAGCTTGAGATCAACATTCGCCACATTGAACCGAGTCATCAAATATTGGACCTACCGCTTGAGGCACTAGCAACGAAACCGAGGCGGCTATTTGAATGATGTGCTATTCAATCCACAATGGCACGAATGTAGCCAGTTGGTGATGTATTTAAATTTCATTTCCCTTTCGTTCTTATCTGGTCACCCAGTACTTTATTGCGGCTGTGCTTAGTTTTGTCTTCCCAGTGTGTGGTGAAACCAAATTTGCAGGCACAAATTGAAGAAAAAAAAAGTTCCAAAAAAAAATCCAATGTGAAAGCGAACGACGACTCGGGGTGAATGTGGATGACTTCAAGTGACGCACTTAAACACAATTCGCGCACACTTCACACATGTGACGTTATTTCACTGCAAACAATAGAAAATATCCCCATCAACGCCGACGACTCAGAATAAAAGAGAGAAATGCACGACGAATTGACGGCGGTTACGTTGGAAACACAATGGAATTTCCGGTCTAAACAATCATCTGACACTTATTCACACACGACCAGTTTTGGTGAAATAAAAAAAGTATGCGCCCACACGAGGTGCGGTTCAAGTGACAGATGATCCAGCAACATAGTTATGCAAATTTCAATTTTATGGTCAAAATCACTCACGAAGATTGATGTTAGGAATGTGCAGGGTTTCTGCAAATGAATCTGGGCGGGATCACTTTCAACTTTTACGGATTGGGAATTCCCCAATCAAGCCTCTCTTCGTCTGTCCTGATTTGGGAATGCTATTCAAGGGCCGTGCTTCGTATGAACAGAGCAGCTAGGGTTTAACGCCCTTTCAATTAAGGTATTCACCACCAAATTGGTCAAGTCAAGTTGATGATTTAGTCTACTTAACGCCAAGAAAGTCAGATGGAGAAGAAAATTCTACTTTTTCGATTGCGATTCTCCATGTCAAGCCTCTCTCAGAAGCAAGCACATCTTCCTAAAATAGTTTCTGCGGCTCGGAATTACGTGCTTTGAGAATTGAACCGTTTAAGTGCGGCTTCCGGGCACGCAAATCGACCATAGACCAAATTGTCACACCGAGGCAAATCCTGGAGAAGACTAGCGAGTTTCAAATCGCTACATGCCATCTTGTTATCGATTTGAAAGACGCATACGACAGCTTGCATCGCAAGCGATGGCCGCATTCGAGATCCGGTTGTGTCGCACCACGATAAATCGCGCAGTTTGGCTCGAGGACTTCCGAGCGGTTTGAAACCGGCACCCCATTTTGGCAAGGAATTGCACTGACGATTGATTCCTTCAAGCTGATATTGGAGAAGCTAGTGCTGTAAACACGGAAGGCAATCATGTCGGTTATAGAAAAGGGCGGAAGAAGAATTTGTATCGAAAGTGTAAAATTTGTACATTTTAAGTATATTATGGATGCAATGGGCTTTTTTATGGAGTTAGCAGGAGAAGAAGATGATTCCTGTGAAATTTGTTGAAGAAAAATTACTGGTGCCATAGCAAAGGTCGTACAATCGTAGAAAGAACTATCGGTGCTTGGAAAAGTTGGTGCCGATGTTGCCACTGCACAGCTTAACGTACGCATTTATTACAATGTGAATGATGAAGACTCACAAATACCAGAAAAAAGGAAATAAATGAAGTCGAAGAGAGTTTTTCGGAATCTCCGCAATTCTACTTATCAGAAGCAAATCAAATCCTAAAAGGACTGAAGACAAAATGTCGTACGAATCAAAAGAATTGTAAGCCTCCATGGAAAATATGTTAATTGCACTTACTTTTCTATCCATTGATACTTTATGTGCCAAGTATTCTTGGTAATTACTAAACAACCGTGTTGTTTTTTTTTTTTTTTCTAAAAATAAAAGTAAGTTCTTTTTGTTCATTTCAAAGCCAGAACTTAATTTCTGTTGTACCAACTCATATTTTTTCTTTCAAATCCGCAACCAATTCGATTCGGATTGAAAACGTTACAAAATATATGGAACGCGGATGAGTTACGTACACTACTGTACCGACATCCGCTCAATTTCTCAATTGAGTTTTCAATAATAGGAAAGAAAAAGGATTCTAATTCCCTCCGCAGTCAATCCGCCGTTTTCTATAATCGGCATGACTATGTTCTACAAGTCGGTCCAACTATTGGGTTACGCAGGTGACATTGACATCGTCGCGCTTGACCAACGTGCCGCAGTGGAAGCTTTCACGACGATTAAAGGCCGATATCAGGCGAAACGAGTTAGTCTTCTGGTTAATGAGAGAAGACAAAATACATGCTTTTGAGCAAGAATGGTGTGTCCTTCGTCGCTATCTATAGGTTTTGCGTCTCGGCGCACAGCTGGAGGTGACTCGCTCCGCCTGGCTGCTACCATACGCTCCTGCACTGATATGTAGGCTAAGTCTGGCTGTCAGGGGGTTCTTGGATTTTTTTCAGAGGTGGAGGAAACGTCTCCACGTGGGCTCGGACCATGTCCAATTTTCTGCCAATCCCACGAGGTCAGCAATCGATGTCGGTTTTGCAAGGCCCAGTTGGGTCTGGTGGATGGAAGCCAAATTCCGCTGCACCATAGAAAATTTCCGCCACCTGGGACAACACGAGGCTAACGTGAATTCCGCAAACGACATCCTAGAAGAGATCCAAAGTAGAATCGCCCTTGACAACCGATGGTACTTCATCGAAGCAACAGGGTTCAAAACTCCTGACTCGTACGACCAAGGACAAGCTCTACAACACTTATTTTGTCAGTCCTGCTATAAGGAGCCGAAAAGACTGTCTGAGTCTATCTGTCTGTCTGTCTGTCTGTCTGTCTGTCTGTCTGTCTGTCTGTCTGTCTGTCTGTCTGTCTGTCTGTCTGTCTGTCTGTCTGTCTGTCTGTCTGTCTGTCTGTCTGTCTGTCTGTCTGTCTGTCTGTCTGTCTGTCTGTCTGACTGACTGTCTGACTGACTGACTGTTTGACTGACTGACTGACTGTTTGACTGACTGACTGACTGACTGACTGACTGTCTGCAAGAAAGGTGAATGGAGAAGACAAAGCCGCGAACTCTACGAGCTGTACTAAGACGTGGGTGTAGTCCGGAAGGCAAAAATCTGTAGACAACACTGGATAGGCCATATCGAGTGTATGGACACCAATGCTTCAGCAAAGGGGGTCTTGGAATACGAGCCTCCTGGCTCGGGAAGGCGAGGAAGACTTCCGGTATAAGGGCCAAGTTATCGTGGACGCAAGTCTGATTGTTCTTGATGACTGGAAGTAGTTGAAAGTAGACAGAACCCATGAAGGTCAGCCATTGAAGGCAGACATTGCTCAGGCTCAGACTAGAGTTGAGCAAAAAAAAATCGCTAACTGCGATTCTTTCGCAGTGATTGAAAAATCGCAATCTGGGTTCTACTGTGATTTCAACAGCGGCTGCCATTGAGCTGCTCCTTTTTTTAAATCACAATCGCAGTTTTTAATCGATCCTACGGATAAGTTTCTATTTTTTCACAAAAAATCGTGCATACGACTTTTGTATGTAGTTGCTTCTCCTTCGTGTGTATCTTCCCTGTGAATTTACGCGTTCATAGCTAATATAGTACAATATAAAGCATTTAAATTCGCAACTTGAAATCGCAGTTTAAAGTCACTGTGATTAGAAAATCGCAATCAGAATTGTACTTGTGAATATAAAATCGCAGCTTAGCTCAAAAACTCCACGGGTAGCAGGAATGATGAGTAAGATAGTAAGAGTTGACCTCAAGAGACGCAATGCCCAAAAGGGTGTAAGGAATTGTCATCAGACTGCTTTGAGACGAAAAAGTCTTGAATTTGTTTGTGGACGTATCCTTAAATGGGGTCCCAAATCCGTATCGTGTCAGACTACAACAACTGTGTGTTAAATTCCAACTCAAGCATAGCTAAGCAAACGTGCAAGCCACACCCATGATCAAATACCAAGTTCAACAGTAAACACTTCCTTTCCCCACCCCCATCAACTACCTTACTGCAAACACACTGCCACCACCCTTTCAAGCAGCCACTGCATCATTGCATCAATTAAAAGCCCGCTCGGGCTCTCCGCTCGGCTCTACTCCACTCTGGACGAACCAGTGCAGCTCAATTAAAAGTTTAAACCAATATTTGATTCTTGAAACCACTCAGACACACCATCGACCAATTACTTTGCAAGCACAAGATATTTTCCATCAGGGATATTGAAGGGCACTCATTAAGAGCCATGCAAACATACGCCAGTAAGAAGGATGAACAATCAGGCACCGCCCCTCGCTCCACGCTCCAATCCCCCATCAGGTTGCCTCATTCTTTGATCCAACCTTAAATGCAATCCCGGCAATACTTGATAGTGGCTGGTCATGGCAAATGAGTGAAATGCAGATGACCTACTGAGTGAAATAGTTCGCCGGTAATTGAATTAAAATTTCGTGTCCTTCTCCTAACTGGGAGGGGTGTCCTTTTTTTCTTTTTTTTTCGGTTTACTTTGCTCATTTCATTCGCAATTATGTGACCATTAATGAAATGAGTGCTTATGTCATCGCTGGCGAAAAAAAAAGGGATGAGCTGGGTCAATGCGAAAAAAAAGAGGAAATGACAAGGACTCGAAACTGAACCGAAATTGGAGGCGTGCTAATTTCAGCTGAGAGTTATAAATAGCGCCTCACGGAAATTAATGAATCGTTTAGGGACCCTTTTTTTTTTTGGGAGACATGAATATTTATCTGTTCGGTGTCGCGTGAAAGGGGTTCGGTAAGTGCGCGTCACTGATGGGGAGATGCGATGGCTATCATATGACATCGGTCCGCTTGCAGACGCTGACAATTTCCTCAACTTTGGACTCGATCCCTCTCTCTCTCTCTCTCGTGAAACTTTTCTGCAAACCTAAGCCGCTACGGATTGGTTTTCTCCCACGAATTGTGTCCGTTTAATAACCGCTGTGCGTTGGACTTCACTTAAAGTCCGTTTCTTCTTTTTTGCTTAAGAGGCTTACGCTACAAACTAGAAACTGCAAAGTTAGTGGCAACAGTCCTGAAGGGGTTTGGAGTTATTTTTCTCGTTCGAGTGTCTGGTCGGAAATGGGGGCAGAAGAAAGAATGAAGAAGGATGTCGAAAGTCATTCACTTCACATTTTCATAAAAATGCTTTTTTATTTGAATTATTTTATGGCTGCGAAAGTTTTGTTTGCTTATGATGCGCGCTATAAAGTTTGCGCGCTATCCCCGACGAACTTCGTAATTTCATATTTTTTATTTTATTTAAAAAGTGAAGAAGAACGTTGGAGTTCGCTGTCCCTTCGCATCAATCGATTAAGCGTGAGTAGGTACAAAGTGTGCATAGCTCCTTTAACGACACTGGCACCGACGCTCGGTTGTGTATAATATGCTTCGTGGCAGGAAGGTGAAGACCATCTCCATTATTGACATCATCCTCTAGCTTGAGCGATGGAGAGATGCAAGTAACAGGGGTCCGCAAGCTGCTGTCATCAGTCGCTAACACTGTGGTCCCTCGATGATCTCCCTCATTTCACCCAATAACAAGATCTGTGTCAATCCATGAGAAGGCTCTCAAGAAATATAACAAAGTGGCCAGATTGGCTGTGACCGATGTGTCAGATTATTCAAGCGTTAGCTTTGCTATGTCCACGGGTTTGTTCCAATTCCACGAGTTAAAGAGTTTCAAGAGGTGTCGAATTACCTACATTGCCAATATTTACACGAAATTATAGGTTCACGGAGGTTTCCCTTCAATAAGGTGTTTGTTTCGCTTGTTTTAAGCCACGTTCTGCCACCCTTTCAGAACCATATTCACATTCATGCGGTTGAATGGGGAACAAAACGAAACATGGTTCAGAAGAGTGATAGGCCTCATTTTTGAAGGAAGAACAAAAAGTGGCCAAAAGCTCGAAAAAATACTCAAGGATGGCAAAAAGCCTGAAAAGCCGGCCAATAAGACTGGAACTATAGTTCTAGATGTTGCTGCTGCCGCAACCAACGATGCTTCTGCGCCAAAAGCTAAGAACCCGCACAAGGCTGTCGCCGACAAACCAGCTACTGCCATGATCCAAAAGCGGACTGCTGAACTGAAAGTTCCTGATAAGCGACGATGAACACGACGGTCGGTTTTCCAGCGAGTTTTTTTCTTTCCTTCTTAGACCAATAACATGGAGACCCTCTGGACCTGAGCTACTGCTGCTTCGAGTTATCAAATTCAAGCTGTCTGCGCCCGCGATGATTTGGTCTTTTTTTTCCAATCGGACTGCACTGGTTCAGCTCGAAGAGCTCGCGGTTATGTATTCTCCTACATTTACCCTCCCCCAAAAGGGACCATATATCTGAAACAGAATTTTCGGATTTATCGAGAATTTTTTTAAAATAGTTCCGAGATGGATGGGTTCCAGCATATACAGGCGTTTTTCAATATTTTGTATAAAATTTGCCAACATCCCGAGTTTCACTGTGCATATGTACCACTAGACAATTTTAGTAATAAAGGGTGGTTAAACGTCAAGTTTTTTTCTGCATTTCATTTGACATTTCTCAATTTCAGACTAACTCAATTTGAACCATGGAAAGATACACAATCGAGTAACGCGTTAAAGTTATTCATTTGGGCGAATGATAATCCAAGAGTGATTGTCGAAAAACCAATGCACCCACAAAGAGTGACTGTTTGGGGCGGCCTATGGGCTGGCGGCATCATCGGGCCGTATTTTTTCCAAAATGAGGCCGGTCAGGCAGTTACTGTGAATGGTGTTCGCTATCGTGAAATGATAACGAACTTTTTATGGCCCGAATTGAAAGAGATGTAAATGTGGATGATATATGGTTTCAACAGGACGGTGCCACTTGCCACACAGCTAACGAAACAATGGCTCTTTTGCGCGACAAATTCAATGGCCGTGTTATCTCACGTGGTGGCGATGTTAATTGGCCGCCAAGATCATGTGATTTGACACCGTTGGATTTTTTCTTTGGGGTTATTTGAAAGAAAAGGTGTGTCGAGAAGCCAGCAACAATTCAAAAGCTAAAGGATGAGATAATTCGGCACATTGACGGCATAGAACCTCAATTATGCTTCAGCGTCATCGAAACTTGGGACCATCGGATGGAGGTGTGCCGACGAGGTCGCGGCGGCCATTTGGCCGATATTTTGTTCCATACATAATTGAACCATACCAATATTATCACAATAAAAAGAAATGACGATCATTTCCTAAATAATTTGTGTTTTATTCAAAATCAACATCGGCCCTTAAAATTTAACCACCCTTTATATAGAGGGTAGGCCACAGGGTAGTTATTTTGACACTGACAGCTGTTTCTTGCTCGAAATCTTGACAGAAAGTCAATATCATACTTCGGCGGAACAATGTTGAGTGGCTTTACGCTGAACAACGTTGTGAAATATTCAAAACTTATTTCCAAAGTGAGTGCTGTGTAGCTCAAGCAGTGCGTTTTTCTTTTGAAAAGAAGAAGTTTTGGCCGAAATGGAGCACCCACCGCGACTGCTGTACGGAAAGTTTGTGCAAAAAATTCGTGAGACTGGTTTGATAGTGTTAATGGTTCCCGCCGTCGCTCGTACTCCGTGAGGAGATTTATTCTTCGTTTGATCTCGGTACTAGTACGGTTACCACTATACAAGTTAAGTACAAGGAGCGTTTGGGATGATCGTACGAGCGGAAGTGGTGACGGAGCAATCAAAGGGCAATTTGATTGCTGACATTGATTGACTTACACTGCCAAGTCGAGATAGACGATCTTCCTAACATCATCGAGCTTCTGTGCAAGACTTTGCGATGTTGTGTATCCTTTGTCGTAGCCAGCATATACAGGGTGGGCCATCTAGTGGTTGTTTTTTAAATCATAGTTTATTTTGACGCATACAGCTGTTTCCGCCTCAAAATCTTGACAGAAAGTCAGTATCAGAAATAAGAGAGCAAGGAGATATCCAACTTCGGCGAGAATTTCCCCTAGTCCACACCGGAGAGAAATGTGAGAGTAGTTGAACTCCCTTGTATATCACACATACTATTACAAAAACCATGGATCCACCACAATATGGCGGCCGATTCGTGGATTTTGTGGGATAATGGCGGCAGATTCGTGGATTTGCCCAATCTCATGTACTATTGTTCGGAGGGTGTTCAAAAGTTGACTCATATTTTTAAGAGCACATATAATACTTGGGTGAATAAAATTGTAATGCTATTTAAATAATGCAAGGAAAACTATTTACAGGAATATTTTAAATCAATTTAATTCTTCAAAGTAATATATAGGCGATCAGTTTGCAGTTGTATATCATTCATGAATTGTGAAAACTCATGAATTTATATTTCATAATTGTTCAGAAAAATGTATAAATAATGCAACGAAAACTAATCCATTAAAATGGTTGTCAAAATTTGGAATAAACTTCCATCACATTTCATTAAAAAAACAAATGACCAAAAAAGTTATTTTTTTAAATGATTCATGCAAATTCTTCAATATTATTATTATTAGTACTTTTATACAAGTTTCGCGTGAATGCATTTGATATGTTTTATTCATACATGTGCAGAAATGAATATGTACATTAAGTAAAGTATTCATTAATTTCACCCTAGTGCTTCAGATAGTAATTCCCACAAATGGGAGTTTAAAAAATCTGCTTCATGAACATACGCTTTGTTCGTTTGCTTACCCCTCCTTTCTGTGTTGAAAATTTAACACCAAAATTTGAAAAAAGTTCAGTAACGAGCGAATTTTTAAATAAGAACTCTAATTCACCCCAATACTACGGTTGGGGAAGGGTGTCAGCTGTTTACCAGCTGTTCGTAAGAGCTCACATGTATTCACAGACAGGGGAGAAAAGCGCATAAAAAACGCTGTCAGATGAAGTCAAGGGGCAAGAGAGGTAGAAGTTGGATATCTCCTTGCTCTCTTATTTCTGGTCAGTATCATAGGTCCGCGGAAGGAAATGTGTCGATTTACGCTTGAACAGCGTTGGGAAATATTGAAAACTTATTTACCAAGTAAGTGCTGTGTAGCCCAAAACAGTGCGCTTTTTGAAAAGAAACAATGGCCGAAATGAGGCACCCATCGCGTCTGCTGTACGCAAGTTTGTGCAAAAAGTTCGTGAGACTGGTCTGGTATGCTTGTGGACAACACTAATGGTCCCCGTCGCCGTACAGATGAGAATGTGGCTGCTCTTCGAAAATGAGGCTGGGAACAACGTTTCGATCAACGGTGGGCGTTACAGAGCCATGTTAACGGACATCTTTTTACTGAAGTGCACGATGGCGCTTGCAGGAACATGCTGGATGGCGCGCCATGACATACAGTCAAACTTGTATTTGGCCCATTCTGTATATTCAATATAAGCAATCGTCTTTTTTGCGACCGTCTTCCTGCATCCAAGACATCCTTCACATTCACGGGCAGACTAATTATGCTTTAAGAAGTTACTTTTTATATAGACGGACTTAGTTCCATTAATTTTACCCAGCCTTTGTCCATATGTTGTTTCTAGAGCATTGTTGGGTCTTCGTACATTTGAGCTGTTACCAAAATAGCCATGCCATCAGAAAAGGCAAACATGGATTACAGTACCATTGGCACCCGGTACGGCGTAAATATAAAGGAGAAGGGCCAAGAACACATTCTTGCGGTACCTCAGGTTAAATGGATTTGAAGTTCGTTTCCGTGTTAATCACGGCATTACCAGATAGATACGTTATTCCCTAAAATGTAGAGTTTCTCTGAACTAATTTAGCATTGGTTCTCTTGGAAGCCATACTTGTCAAAGGGTTTAGAAAAGTCATAAAAACGGCTGAACCAACACATGTAAACTCAAAGCATTTTCTAAATATATCAGTTATGCGATGCACTTGCTCAATAGTGGAGGAGTGTACACATCAGATGATTCACTCTGTTTTCGACTTGATTAGAGTGTGTTCGAATTCGAGACGATCACAGAATGAGCACGCCGAGTTTCAGGATCTTTTACTGACATCATCACTGGGCAGTGGACTTTTTGGGAATCATGCATATGACCTCATGCATAAGCTGCATAGACGAGAAAGACGTGAAAACAGTTGTGCACCTTCTTTGCTGGGCGCTCTCTTCCTGAAGGAAATGTCACCAACAGCCTGCTTATTCAGTAATCTGGGGGAACTAAGTAATATTAGTGTCAGCTATTGTCATCGCTTTGTCAAAAGCAGCAAAAACAGGCAGTCGCTGTCGTAGGGAGTGACTGAAGTCGACCATTTTAGCTTAACCTATCCTCGACTCGTACGCACTTGGACCTGCCTGTCTAGGTTCGATTCCTGGTACGACAAGAAATACTTTCCGCGGCCCCAGCTCTTTCGAGTCACCGACAATGCTCAAAGAGTATAACTGTCTAGAAAAACTGTTTGGAGTCGTAGGTAGGTCCCTTCCACTCGTGATAGAACAATAGCACGCACAACACGAGTGGTTGCTGAGAGGGCTAGGCCCTGGTCCTCTACGGGCTGTAGCGCCACCCATATTATTATTATATTATAACCTAGCTGCGTACACTGGCATTTGCGGAGTCCATCCTCAGGTCATTGCAGAGCCTCACATAAAATCTGCAAACACACATGTAAAGTCAAAATCACATAATTTCCTCAGCTCTTAACAGGATCCTTTCACTTCGTTACAGCGTGATGTCTGAATCGCAGAAGACAAGTTCCCCAAACAAGAACCAAAAATAACATGTTTTGAATGGCCAGCCACTCCCGTGCGATGCCCTACAACAACAGCCATGTGACAAATGCATTCAAATATCACATTTTCCACTCAATTTAACTGGCTAAACGGTGGGGCTGGCTCTTATGCCATGAATGTGACAATTCCAGTGTGCTGGCACCCTCTCCCACCCCGTCTGTCAATGATGTGCCTACGGAATTACGGAAAACACTTTGCACATGTTTCTAACTTAATAATCGGTTTACTTCTGCTAAAACGTCATTAGGGAGAGATTCAACTCCATTATGATCCGACTGCGCCTCGTACAATTGCATTTGCGAATTGAATATCCTCATACCTAGGGTCCTTTAATTATCCCCAGACAATGCATTTGAATGGTTGTGTGTAACGGGGGGGAGGGGGGGGGGGGGGCATCCACACAGCCACTCGCGTGTATGTGCGCGGATTTGAGTGCGAGAGCGAGGGTATGTCCTGGATGTAGGTTCCATGTTAATGTCACAAGTCATTTGTAGAACATAAGATCCTACCGCTGCGGCCCCGTCCCAGCCAGGCATACTAGGTTTTGTGTTTTAAAATTCCTTCACGTGCACAAGGATACTAAAATTCCATTGCAGTTCGATGCGCACATTTTGCCAGCTCCCCTCGTTTTGTTGCTTCTAGTTGTTTTTTTTTTTTTTTCTACTCCTTTTACTAGTGCTTTTTTTTGCTATTCTCCTTCTTTTTTTTTTGTGTCTCTTCCTGTGCAGATATGAGCGAAAGCAAAAAAAAAAAACCAGAAACTCACACACAAAAGTTCCTCGAACTAGAACTGCGAAACAATGAACTCCTGGCACAGCGAGGACACCGCACTCTCCGTCGTCCTCGTCCACAGATTTGGGCGACACGGCGGGCGGCGCAGAGAAGGCGCAGAGGCGGCGGCGCGGCTGTGGAAGAATAGACTCGTGCAGCATCCATCATCAACTTGTGTACATGGATCGTAGTTAACTTTGAAAAGTTCATCTAATAAATTGCGAGAAATTGCAAAAGTTTACTTCGTCAAGGGGAACCAGATCCGAGTACGAGTACGAGTACGAGTACGAGCATGAGTATGAGGTGCTCGAAGGAGGACCACTTGTGAGTTGTGTGACATACGAGTGAATGAGGGTGAATGCTGCATGAAACTAATGCCACTCACGAGAGATTCTATTACCGCCAAACGCAAATTGAACAAGGAGCGAGCAGTGCAGTGCGACTGAAGAAACCGAGGGGTCCACCATTGTCCATTAATTCACACTTGACACAGCTGACTTAAGTGGGGTTTCATGCAGAGTCAATTTAAATTGAATTCAGTGGGTGAGCAAACGCAATTGTCGTGCTTTTATTCTGCTTTTTTTTTTTTTGTTTTTGTTTCGGTTTGAGGGGAACTGGCTTGTGAATGCGGTCAGTCAATTGTACATTTAGAGATACACAAAGACTAGTGTTTTTGGCGCCGATAATTGACACTTGGACGTAGAAAGTCAGAGTCTAGGATTTGGACGTACTTTGAAGACGGATTATGAACATTCGCTCAATTTCAATTGATGCCTATCTCACCGAGTTAGCTGCAAGGGCATCCTAATGTAAAACGTTTATCCTATCACACAGTGACGCACAGACATGCCAACGATTCAAGTTCAATTTCTGACGACAAACGCCAACTTGCTGCAAATAACGTACGCATGGAGAGAACTCATATGTACATGTACTTTCCGTATTTAAATGATTGCCATCGCATGCGTTCATCAACGCAATACAGTGCGGCATCGAACTGAACAGAAATCATTTAAGTCTTAATTAATTCATCCTTTGTTTGAAAAGAATAACTTTAGATATTTTAGGCGAAATGAAACGGGGAACGTTCGGATTGTGAAGTTGTATCTACCAAGGTTTGAAACGAGACATGCTTACGATCACAGTGTTTTGCTGAAAATAGTCGCACCAATTGCAGAGGCCTTGCTAGTCGGATAGGTTTATTGGTTGAGATTCAGGTCCACTTGTGACTGTGGTGCCACACGGAAAAGAAGCCATAATTGAAACAGTGATCCAGGCTTCAAACTTGTCCCTATAGTCTTTAGATGTTATTAACCTCCAACAGAAATTAGTTCAGATGACCGATACCACATGACCTTGGAGGACAATTCACGTGCTCTCATCATGCTGGTACGGTCAGCAAAGGCCTCCCGCAATTGATTTCAGCACAGAATGTGACATACAACGCCTACATACTGAAATCGGAGTTACACCATGTCAAAGTCACCCAATCGAGAAACGAAAAAAGGGCCTTTCTGGCTAACCTCTTAAAAGTGATTGTTTGCGTGTAATGGCTTTATACTCATTCCATCAGATGTATGGTCGCGGCGCTCCGTCGGCAACGGTAACTCAAATTTTGAAAAGTATGCAAATGTGCCTATTTGTGCACCCTTTTTTTATTTTATTAACCTCCACTTAAGTCATAGCCCACCTCCTCCATCTTCCTCCATTAGAAGAATTTGGCAAAACAAGTAGCAGCCAGCACAGCCCTGAGAATAAAAGCTCTCCAGCTGTGGTCCGAACTCAGAAGCGGTCGTTCATAACCTTCGTTTGCATGTTGGCAAGGTGTTTAGTAAACTTGACCGAAACAGAGCGTATAACCAAGTTCCCACGCATCCAGATGACATCGACAAAACGGCAATAATAACACCCTGGGACTTGTATGAATTCATGGTTCATGGCCTTTCGGTCTCAGAAATGCCACACAAACCTTTCAAAGATTCATGGACTCAATCTTCCGAGATCTGGATTTTGTCTTTGTGTACATCGACGATATGAACTTAATCATGTCAAAAGACGAAACACTGCATCAAAATCATGTCTGAATAGTTCTTATTTAATTAAAAACATTTTCACAGAGAATTAATATCAGAAAGTGTGTCTTTGGTCGGTGGCTGGGTGCTGTGGGAATCGGGTAGGCACTGACTGGCGTCAACCTGGCGATGCCCAGTGTTGTAACTTTTTCTACACACCAATTGTGCTTATTTTACCTCCAAGTGGTAGCCATCGGGTACTGGTTGTAGTTCACCCGAGCTCAACTTGCCAAACTTATAAGTGCGACCTCTTGTCCTAGGGGTTACAAAAAAGGAACTGGCCCTCCAGGTTGGGGGTTGTGCCGTCGGGGTAACTGCCCGGCCACACAAAAAAAATTGCTAGTTACGAAGCAACAACAAGCCTCGGAAACGGATGATTTTACTGATGACGACCCCTGCAAACGATATACGGACAACGATCTTCGGATTTGTACGTGGAATGTAAGGTCCCTTTATAGGCCACGTGCAGCCGAACAACTAGCGGAAGCCCTAGACTGCTGCAAAGCAGATATAACCGCCATCCAAGAAGTGCGATGGGATGGACCGGAAAAACTGTGATATATACTACGGTGATTGCTACAAACAACAAAAACAGCGCCTATTTGGATGTGGATTTGTCGTTAGAGGCAGACTTAGGCAAGAAGTCCTATCGTTCAGGTCCGTGAACGAGCGCCTCACGACAATTCGCATCCAGGCTAAATTTGCCAACATAAGCCTTATATGCGCACATGCCCCCACAGAGGAGAAAGATGATGACACCAAAGACAGGTTCTATGAGCTCCTGAACAAAACGTATGAGCAATGCCCTAGCTACGACTTTAAAATTGTCCTTGGCGATTTTAACGCAAAGCTAGGAAGAGAGAACATCTTTGGTAGTACGGTCGGAAAGCACAGCCTACACGACACCACATCCGATAACGGATTTAGGCTGATCGATTTTGCTGCGGGGCGAAATGTTGTAGTAGCTAGTACAAGATTCCCACATCTCGATATTCACAAAGGAACATGGCGATCTCCTGATCAATCAACCGTCAATCAGATTGACCATATTGCGATAGACGCAAGGCACTCCTCCAGTATCATAGATGTCCGAACGTTCCGAGGCGCCAACATTGATTCGGACCACCACCTTGTTGTAGCCAAGGTAAGGTTGCGGATATGCCGAACACCGCCAAGACAAAGAAATGCTGTGAGGAAGTTCAACGTCAGCCGGCTACAATCGCAAGAGATAGCCAAATCCTTTTCCGATCGTGTCTCCCTTAACCTCTTAAGAAATCCTACGCCGCCAACATCAAGTATTGAAGACCAGTGGCAGCATTGCCAAAAAGCCATCAGAGATGCCGCCTCTGATGTGCTGGGTTTCAATCCGCCACCACAACGAAACCCCTGGTTTGACAACGAGTGTCGGCAGGCGAATGCAGCCAAGCAAGAAGCATACAAAGCGGCACTGCAAAGAAGGACAAGAGCTGCTCGGGAGCTCTACGAGCAGAAGAGGAGAGACGAACACCGGCTTCTCAGGAGAAAAAAGAAGGAGCATGAGAAGCGCGCGATCGGCAGAATAGAGGGATATTACTGCAGGAATGAGGTGAGGAAGTTTTACCAAAGGGTAAAGTTAACCAGTCAAGGTTATAAAGTCCGAACCGAAGCCTGTAAGGATGATCAAGGGAACATCGTAGTAGAGTCACAGTCGATGCTGAGGATATGGAAAAACCATTTCTGCAGACTGTATAACGGCGACGTAGAACCAAATCCCGCTGTCAGGCAGAACGAACCATTCAACCCCAATGAAAGGGACGAGGAAGATCAACAATTCCGTCCACCCGACCCGGATGAAGTGAGGATTGCCATATCTAAACTGAAATCCAACAAGGCTGCGGGAGCTGACGGCCTACCCGCCGAGCTTTTTAAAGCCGCAGGCGATGATTTGGTAAGGCGCATGCACCAACTCATCTGTAAAATATGGTCGGAGGAAAACATGCCCGATGAATGGAACCTCAGCATTGTTTGCCCGATCCATAAAAAAGGAGACCCTTTGAACTGCGCCAACTACAGAGGCATCAGTCTCCTAAGTATCGCATATAAAATCTTATCTGCCATACTGTGTGAACGCCTAAAGCCATTCGTCAACAACCTGGTCGGTCCATACCAGTGTGGCTTTAGGACAGGAAAATCCACCATCGACCAAATATTCACACTACGGCAGATTTTGGAGAAAACCCAGGAGCAACAAATCGATACCCACCACCTTTTCATCGATTTTAAGGCCGCGTATGATAGCATCTATAGAGACGAGCTATACAGAGCAATGTCTAGTTTTGGCATCCCTACCAAACTCGTCCGTTTGTGTAGGATGACGATGGAGAATGCACGCTGCTCCATCAAGGTCGGTAAAGACCTAACCGAGACCTTTGATGTCAAAAAAGGATTCAGACAAGGCGACGCGCTGTCATGCGACTTTTTCAACATCGTTCTTGAAAGAATTGTTCAAAACTCGAACGCCAACACCAGAGGAACAATCTTTCAGAAGTCCGTGCAACTACTCGCATATGACGACGATATTGCCATTATTGGAAGAACGCAGCGTGATGTCAATGGCGCTTTTGTGGGTATTGCAACGGAGGCCGCGAAGATGGGTTTAGCAGTAAACGAGGGTAAGACCAAGTATATTCTGTCAACGAGAAAGGACACCCAACACCGACGTCTCGGTCAGAACGTCACAGCAGACAGATATAACTTTGAGGTAGTCAAAAACTTTGTCTACCTAGGCACCGCTATAAACTCAGACAATGACACCAGCGCTGAAATCAAACGAAGAATAACCCTTGCCAATCGCTGCTTCTTTGGGCTAAGAAAGCAACTGGTAAACAAAGCCCTCTCTCGAACAACCAAGATAACGCTCTACAAGACCTTAATCGTCCCAGTCCTGCTATATGGCGCGGAGGCATGGACTTTGTCAAAAGCGGATGAAGCTGCCCTTGGTTGCTTCGAGAGGAAAATTCTTCGTGTGATTTTCGGTCCCGTCTGCATAGACGGTGAGTGGAGGAGGAGATATAATGACGAACTATACGGGCTGTTCAGCGACATCGACTTAGCCAGAAGAGTGAAGATCCAAAGACTGAGATGGCTAGGTCATGTAGAGCGGATGGAAACCAATACTCCGGCCCGAAAAGTCTTCGAATCCACCCCCGAGGGACGGCGCAGTAGAGGAAGACCGCGACTCAGGTGGCGCACGCAAGTGGAAAGGGACCTCAACCAACTATGCGTGCGAAACTGGAGACAGCTAGCTAAAGATCGAGCTGGCTGGAGACGCTTGTTGGTTGAGGCCCAGGTCCACCCCGGACTGTAGCGCCACCTTAAGTAAGCTTAAGTGTCTTTGGTCAGCAAGTAATTAACTTTCCCATCTACGTCATTACGGCTCATCAATATGCACGATCATGCGAACGAGTCGACGCCATCCTCGAACTCAGGAAACCTGAGACACCAGAAGAGTTAAGACGTTTTCTATTCTTATGGAATGTAACTTCCTTCTCAATGACACCGACCGACACTACCGCAAACTATCTGACAATCAGTCGCTGGATGATCTCCTGCGTATCTACACAGAAGGAGTGGGTGTAGGTGTCAATATTGCTCTCTCATTGAATGCTCCTTGATCACTGTGGCGTTTTTCAAGCAGAAACCGTTGCGATAAAAGGTGCACTGTCCTGGCTAAAGAACAATGTAATATCCAAAAGGAATATCACCATCTGCTCGAACAACTAGGCCGCAATTTAGTCCTTGGACACTGACATGTTCAATCCAAAAGCGTTCCTTAATTGCATGCTGATCATTTTAATATACATCATATGTGGATGCCGGGACATTTTGACATACCGGACAATTGCAAAGCCAATGAAATCGCAACGTGTGGTACCACATCTTCTCTAACACCAGGAGTAGATCCACCTTCTATGAAGATCGGAACATCCTACCATCTTCTCAAGAACCATACCAACGGCAAACACGTCTGCAGGATGTGCCTCGCTTACAATGATTTTTGCAGAAGCTGCATGGATGAAAAGGACGTAGAGACCACAAATTACCGTCTTTGCTCATGTAGCGCTCTAGCAAGTCGCATTTACCCGATGTGTTATTCCATACATAAACCTATCCTATGTATTTGGCCCGTGATGGCCCGTGGCGTTGTGGGTATGTGCGTCGACTCCTACGCGCCTGGACCTAACTGCCTAGGGTCGATTCTTGGTACGACAAGAAATACTTTTCACGGGTATAACTGGTAACGGGTATAACTGTCTAGAAAAGCAAACTTGGCCGGTCGGAGTCGGCATAAAACTGTAGGTCCCTTCCACTCGTGAGAGAACGCACAACACGAGTGGTTGCTGAGAAGCTAGACCCTGCCCCTCTACGGGCTGCAGTGCCACCCATATTATATTATTATTATGTATTTGATGATTCAATAAAGGCAAATAACAATTCAATTGTAAACAATTTTTTGTATTTAATCCAAATCTTGCGTAAATTTCGGGAAGAATTTTTCAATGCGCCATCTTTCGCCTCAAGTTGAAAGTCAAACTTAAGTCTATTCATAGTTAGGAAACTGATGAACGGAAATGAAGTAGGGGATCACCATTCACCAACACGAAGAGTCATTTACCAATGCCCCGATCTTTTTCTCTAACAAACATTTTTAGTCCTCCGCTTAAAAAAAAAAATTTACATCGAGTACAAATGACGGAGGAAAATTCACTTAAGATCCTAGGAATCTATTCTATGTTTATTAAGGTCAACAGAAAGGAGAAGGCACAGCCGTGAACTCTACGAACTGTACCAATATGTGGACGTAGTTCGGAAGGCAAAAATCCGTCGATTCTTGGACAAAATTTGACAACCCACGTTGACCTCAACAGACAAAGAATAAAACAGCCAAGACGTTTGGTCTGTTCTCTCTGTACTTAATCTAAAAATCCAAAATCCTGTTAGAAAACCACCCTCATCAAGAAAGAATCACCAAGTTCAAAAATCTCCCCTTTCTCAGGACCAGCCATAAATTGCCAGACTCTTAAGGAACCCCCCGAATCATCCAAAAATACTTACATCATTGCTCAGCGCAACTACTTTAAGTTGAATCAACTTTCCGAACTCCGGCCCCCTTCCCGCCGTGCACCCCGTATGCAGCGCGTAGTGGAAAATCCGCTTGATTTATTTTCCGAGAGCTCTCCGGCAAGCACTTGATGGCTTTTAATTGCGTTTTCATTCGCAATCCGGGTCAGTTCGGTCGTCAAAAACCACGTTAAGCCACGTGAACGTTAAAATCTTGTTAATTGGTCAATTGTCGACTTCTCTCTTGCTGACGAAATCCCTCGATCACTAGCCAGTCCATCTAACGAACGTCCCAGCATTTTGGCCAGCAACTTCGAATGCGTTCAATGTCGCACATTTTACAAAACATGACCGCACACCAGCCAACGCACCAAACCACACGCCGACTATTGGGAACTCACCCCCCACTTCAATTAGCGCGCTGAATCAATGTTGTAAACCCACATTTGGGACACCCTGCAGTTAACCCTGGCGTATACGTAACCTACTTTATCTCGCGTTTCTTTATTTTCGTTTCGTCTCATGTGCGTCGTTGCGCTTGTGTGTGTGTGTGTGTGTGTGCCGTTGCTTTTGGGCCGCGCAGACCAATCGTTAAGCAAAACTTTTCAAGCAAAACAAAAATAACAGCTTAATCTAGCAACTAATATTATTAGCACTTCAGATAAATGATTAAGCTGTTTCGCGGACGCTATCGTGCGCTCAGTTTACACGGAGCTCGACAGGCATACGCAATTATTGTGACAGTGCTGGGCAAGGTGTCGATGGCGGCTTGTCGGTGCGACGGGAGTGGGCACCAGTTATCGCTCAGAACGCCAGCGGCTGGGGCGCAGATAGGAAAATTGGAGGACGCTCTGTTGGCACTAATTAGCAAATGTTGTGGGAAGTTGTTAATTTTCTTTTTATTGTATTTTCTTTTTTTTTTTTTTTGTTCTCTCTTTTGGGGCATGTAAGGTAACTGATAACTGAATTGGATACTCAAGCAAACATTGGCCCGTTGGGTGTTTATTTTCCAGTGATAATGATAGTTATGTTCCGTTAAAGGGGGGCATACAGTTGTCATGCCATTAAGTGTCAAAAGGCATCGCTGTAACGGCGATGCACATAAGATGAAGCTCATGCCGCTTCTTGCCACTTGAGTTGGCGCAAAGTGGTGACAAGAAATAAATTAAAGAAAAAAGAGAAAAGAAAGAGGCAGGGACAAGAGGGTTCTTGAATGTTGGTTCTAGTCAGTGTATAGAGGCAGACACACACAGGTGTGGGCACACCATTCGGCGATCGGGGACAAGTTGGATTTTCTGCCGCAACACACCACTTGCATCTGGTTTCTGATGATCAATGTTGAAGAAGGAATTGTTGACATACTGTCGCCTCTAGGCTCGTCTGACCATTGTGTCATATCAGCTAATTTCTCGTTATCAGCACACACAGTTAGAGAACAAATTCCTAAAAGAACAGTATGGCTGTACGAGAGAGAAAGCCGATTGGAGCGGACTCAACAATTTCTTTAGGAATTTTAACTGGTCACTATGCTTCCTCGATAGTGACGTGGATGCCGCTGCTGATATGATCACAAACATTCTTCTGCTGGGCATGAGATCCTTCATTCCGCATAAAGTGAAAAGTATCAAGCCCAAAGAAAATGCATGGTATGACTCGAGCTGTAAAGAGGCTATCAGGTTGAGAGAGTTGAATTTCCGGGCATACAAAGCCAACCCTACTGAGGAAAACCGGAATAAGTTTAAACGGGCCAGAAATGACTGCAATGCAACTATCAGACGTGTGAAATTCTCCTATGATCAAAAGTTGAGGCAAAAAGTGCTTCAATGTCCGAAAGGTAGCAAAAACTTTTGGTCATTTGTAAAAAACATAAAGAATTCCACCTCGTCTTCAATTCCCACGCTCATTTACAATGACATTCCAGCTGTCAGCTCTTTAGACAAAGCCAATCTGCTTGCGGCGCATTTTGCAGCCAGCTCAACACTGCCAGATTCCAATATGTCTCCACCTGTACTTGAGAGCGTTGATTTCACCATGGAAAGAATCCATTTCCGCACTCGTACAGTTGCAAGAGTACTTAAAGATCTCGACGTGCACAAATCCGCTGGCCCGGATGGTATTCCCCCTATACTTTTGAAGAGGTGTTCTTCTGCGCTGGCAAAACCATTGCGTAAGCTTTTTCATCTATCGTACTCTTTAGGTCTCTTTCCGAGCAGATGGAAAACAGCATTTGTCCAGCCCGTCCCTAAAAAGGGCGAATCTTCGTCACCCACCTCGTACCGACCCATAGCACTTACGTCCCTTCTTTGGAAACGCTGATAAATCGTCAGCTTATGAAATATCTTGAATCGCGGAAGCTTCTTAATGACCGGCCGTACGGTTTCCGTAGCAACAGGTCCACTGGTGATTTGATAGCTTATCTCACCGAAAAGTGGAACACACCTTTGCATAATGCAGGCGAAAACAAGATCGTTGCACTTGATATTTCTAAGGCATTTGACAGAGTTTGGCATCAAGCTCTTTTGTCGAAAATGCGTGCATATGGTATCGATGAATCTCTTCTTCTATGGATTAGAAATTACCTTTCGAACCGTTCAATTCAAGTTGTTTTGGATGGGTTCAAGTCTGATATCCACCAAATAAATGCTGGTGTACCCCAAGGCTCTGTTCTGTCTCCGACACTCTTTCTCATTTTTATTAATGATCTCTTGTCTGCTACTTCTAATCCAATCCATTCCTTCGCTGATGACAGCACCCTCAGCTTTTCATATTCGTTCCGAGACTCACGACCCTGCCCTTCGGCCGTAGAATTGGAACGGCAGCGTATGTTAAGCTCCTTGAATTCCGATCTTGACAGCATAATTAACTGGGGAAACAACAACAGAGTGGAATTCAATGCTTCAAAAACTCAATGCTGTCTGCTGACACTCAAGCGAACCCTTGTTAATCAGCCATTATCCATGAATGGCGCCAGTGTCGATGAAACCAGAAAGCTTTCCATCCTTGATATGTGTATCAACACAACACTTAGTTGGAACGATCACATATTTGAGGTCGCCAAAAATGCTGCGAAATGTTTAGGTTTCCTAAATCGATGCAAGAAATATTTCACCCCCTCTGATTTGGCTTTCATTTTTAAGGCGTATATCCGCCCCAAGCTTGAGTACAACGCTCATATCTGGTCTGGTGCCCCAAAGACCACCCTGCACCTACTAGATAGAATCCAAAAGCGAGCGATAAAACTTATAGGAGACAACAATGTCGCAAAGTCATTAGACTCGCTCGAACATCGACGTACCGTTTCTTCATTGTCCGTATTTTATCGCTATTTCAACAAACGATGCTCAAGTGAGCTAGCCAACTGCATTCCTCCTCTCCATGAATTCACCCGCAATACTCGTCTCGCCAGGAATGCTCATCAGTTTACCCTTAAGCCTACTTTCGGACGCACAGTTAAATTTAGAGACTCGTTCTTCAGCCGTACTACGCGAATTTGGAATGCTCTTCCCAGCCCTACATTTCCCACAGACTACAACCCGCAGATATTTAAGACCAATGTGCACAGGTACCTCCTCTCCCTTTCTCCCTCTATACCTTCGGCCCGTGCTGTGTCTTGACCCCGGACACTTAAGGGTATTAGCAATCCCTTGAGAGCGCGCAAATTATAAAAAAAAAAAAAAAAGCAATAGTCTTTCTTGAATTCGTATTATTGACAAATGATGGATGAATCAGTTATTGTGGGACAATATTTTTATTGCAATGATCTGAGTTTATGTTCAGTGAAAAATGTGTGAAAAATGTAATGTAAATGTATTCAAATTGTCGACATGGCCTTAATTCATAAGAGACACCGCAACGGAAGTTATTATGGCGTCCACGATCACCAGCAAATCAAGAAAGCACGTCCAAAATTTGACGATAGGCAATACTGGTGTGCTTCACCCTAAGATCCACTTCTAGTTGGACTTTCGACGTATCACGGCCATGTACCACCAATTTTTCGAACGCTCTCTTTTCAACACCGTGTAAAAGGGAAGGTGTTCCCTGCCGCCGTGGTCTAGTCGCAGGCGCGACGACGCCTACCATTAGGAGGCTGGGTTAAAAAACACGAGCAACTATCTCAATTCACTGCTGCCTTTCGCTAGAAAAAGTCGAAAAATAAGGAACCGGTCAGGCAAAATAATTAGGCGTTATAATAGACAGCATATTGCACTGGAAACCAAAGATTCAGGACCGTATTAGGAAGTCGGCGGGGAGCTGTTCATACTTGCAGAAGGGTTCTCGGCCTCAAATGGGGACTGGAACCGAAAATGACACACTGGATGTATACAGCAGCCGTTAGACCTATTCTAACATGCGGCATCCTTGTTTGGTGGCCAGCATTAAGAAACAAAGAAAATCTAAAAATAAAAAAAAAAGGATAGGATGAATCCAAAGATCTGCATGTATCTGCATCACGGCACTTCGTTCCACACCTTCAGCCGCCACGGAAACAATGCTACAGCTGCTTCTCATGGATATTTACGGGAAGCTGACAGCCACCAAGGCAGCGATCAAGCTGAAAGAGTGCAACCGCTGGAGCAGGACATATGGACATAATATGCGAGGATTCCGAAGCATATATCGCCGAAGACTATATCACACCCGTTGTAGATTTCGAATTTGGGTATAAAACACTGATCCCAGATAGAGAAGACTGGACACAAGATATAGTCAGGCAACCTACCAATAGAAGTGTGCACGGACGGTTCTATGACCAAGGACCAAGATTCCGGACTCGAAGTATCCGCGATATCGTCGGAGATCTCTTTCCTCCAATCCCTTCGACCGCCTAACCACTGCAAAGTATTCCGGATAAAAGTTAAATCTATCTAGGGGGCTGCCCGCTATCTGTCAATGAATCCGATGGACGGGTTATCGATCGCTATAAACATAGACAGTCAAGCGACCATCAAGGCTCTGGACACACCAACGATTAAATCAAAGATGGTAAGACAGTGTCGTGTATCTATCTCTCAGGGATATAGCGATTAGATGGAACCTTACACTATGCGGAGTCCCTAGCCACAGGAACCATTGGTATTCCTGGCAATGAAAGAGTATAAAAAAGACAAGTATGCTTTGTAGCAGGCGTCGTAGTTACGAGCACTCTTCTAAGAATTAGAAACAAAATTGTAAAGGAACTACGTTTGGAACTTTAATGTTTCAAGATTATTTCATGCAAATGTTGACCTTGACTGCGCCTCAAATGGCCCATCCGCTTAGTCCGATTTTGGCATACTCTTTCCAACATTTCGGCCGGTATCTCACGAATAAATGCTTCAATGTTGTCTTCTAATGCGTCAATTGAAGCGGGCTTGTCTGTATAGACTTGAGCTTTAACATAGCCCCACAAAAAATAGACTAAAGGCGTTAAATCGCACGATCTAGGTGGCCAATTGACCGGTCCCGAAGGTGAAATAAAATGTTCACCGAACTCGCGTCCATTGTTGCGCGTGCTGTGTGGCATGTGGCACCGTCTTCTTGAAACCACATGTCATGCAAGTCAAGCTCTTGCATTTTGGGCAAAAAAAAGTTGGAAATCATCTCACGGTAGCGCTCACCATTCACAGTTACGTTACGATTCGCATCATCTTTGAAGAAGTACCGTCCAATGATGCCACCAGCCCATAAACCGCACCAAACTGTGACTTTTTCTGGATGCATTGGTAGCTCTTGCAATGCTTCTGGCTGATATTCACTCCAAATTCTGCTAATTTACGTACCCATTGAGCCAAAAATGAGCTGACCATAAAACGGAAGAAGTGCGGGATGAGCTTTCTTAACAGAGCACGCATTTTGATAATAAAATTCAATAATTTGCAAGCGTTGTTCGTTTGTCAGACGATTCATGGTTAAATTATAGACCAAACTGAAGATGTTTGACAGTGAAACAAAACACGAAACGTGAGTCAGCTGTTTAAACCAGTGTCAGCCAAAAAGATAATAGCTAAAAAATCACCCTTTAGAAACCACGCTACACTACCTCGGTACCTATCCCGCCCTTGCAAGAACGATGAAAAGCACGCTATGCAGTTGCATTCATTCAGCAGCCTAGAAAACTTGTCAAACATCAAGATTCGAAAACTTAGCAAAATTGATCAAGGTAACAAACTGGTTACAGCCCAGAAATGGGATGGGTTGTCTTAGGATAGTTCTCTGAACCCATGGCATGTCTAATCCTGAGCAACAGCTGCCTCCCATCGATGACGGTCTTGCATTTGCGATGACTTGCTCTTTGTATTGGAGAATCGGTATTCCACTCCATCTCGAAATAGGTGCTTCAGATTCGAAGACCCTCTTAGCTGAGGCATTGGTCTCCATGCGCTTAATGTGGCCGAACTAGTGTAGGCGAACGATTTTGTCGTCCGGACTAGAGTGTGGTTTTGTCTTCTCCCTTATTCACCTTTCTTGCAGCGAGGAGATTATATCCGACACCGAATTTTCGTTTCGAAGAAGAGGAAATTTGTAGAGCATTCGACCAACCAATGTAGCACCGGTTGCTGCGTGTGATTTTACGTCAGATCTCCACTAGTAGTCTAAGGGCACAGCATATTTTGGGTGGGATAGATGGCATAACCGTTGCATGAGTGTTGAGTACTGCACGACACTTTAAGTCATTCGTCTTCGCATTCTTAATAATTGTTTAAAATTTATTTTTGGAGCATTAATTCTATGACTTCTCACTGTGAAATCCCGATTTGTGGAACTCTGATTTGCCCTAAGTATAAACTTTGTACGGATGATTTTTAGAGAATTTCTCAGAGAACAAAACTGCATCATCAGAAAAAAAAGCTATTTCGAGATATTTGTGATTGAGCATGAAATCTAGTACTTTAATTGCACTCTTTTGATTTTAAGAGAATGTATCTTTGTTTTTGAGACTTGAATTCGAATGATTGCTTTGCAGTGTTTTCCGCATGAAAGTGTGTTGCAGAAAATGGATTTCAGAAGCTTCCCACATGCAGCCCTTTGTGAAGTTATCGTGTGAAATGTGGTATCAAATTACTGTATAAGAATTGTGTTTTACAAACTATTTGCGCCTCTAGCAGGGTGAAGGCGACACGCAAAACGTCTTCCAGCTATATATTCGTTATCAGGACGTTCTCACAAAGTGTTTGGTGTATCCTTTTTTCGGTTACACCATTGAACCAAAAAGTTCTTCTTTGCATACTTTGAGCGCGTCTTGCAGGGTTCACGTTCACGCTTGTCCGCAGCAAACTGCGGATCCTGATGTTTTGTCCCAAGTGGTGTGTGTGATGAAGCGATTCTTCCTCGACAGCCTGTATATTTCGCTTTGCTTTCTCGTTTCGCTTGTTCTTTAATCACCATAAATGCGTCTGAACTCGCGACGATGTCGATGTCATCTGCGGGACGGAACAGTTGGACTCATTTGTAGAAGCCACTGTCGCTAGTGTTTAGAGTTGCCCGCCGCACTTTCTTCTCTGCTGCCAGATTGAAGCAATTAAACGACAGTCCTTGACAAAATCCAGTGAATGTTTCAAACGGCTCGGAAGGTTTAGGTTAGGTCAGGTGAGTGGGCTGCCAGCGAAATCGCCAGCACACACTTGTTGGTCCATTGTGATATTCATAGTCAGGCTACTACCACTCATCGACAACTCAAGCGATAGTCTTAGCGTGGGGCGAGATAACCGGATCGATTTTACCGAGATCCCGAGTTCGGCCATCGCGTCGGATAGTTCATTGCGACGCACGCTGTCGTATGTGGCCTTGGACTCGATAAAAAGGTGGTGCGTATCGATTTTAAAATAGCTAGTCTTCTCTCAGATTTACCTCAGCGTGAATAATTGTACCCATAGTCGATTTGGCGGACCGACAGCTCCACTGATCCATGTATGCAGCTTCCGAAGTAACTAGTTTTCCACAAAAACCGACATGTCTTCTCTTGCAAAAGCAAAAACTCTTCAACTGTCTCGGTTCTTTTGCTTTATCCGAATAGACGCTACAAGTCATTAATCGCAAACATTTTCAAAAATGCAAAATCAGTTCACAAGAAACCCCCCAGAAACACAAGACAAACATGCATACCGACACAATTTCACAAATCACTTGAAGTGAGTTGTTGAATCACCTCGAATCGGAAGCGCAAACATCTTCTCACTCTGAAGCAAATAATCGTGTACACAACATTGGCAGGTTGCTTCACCACCATCGCCGACCTTCACCAATTTAAGCGATTTCCATATCCAATTATTTAATCCTCACTTGGCTGATCAAATGGCACGTGATTACTCACCATCCAGCTTGCGAGCAGACTCTTTCATATCTTCAACGAGATTAGACAGGAAACGAGCAGAGGAAGCCACTAGCTAACGTGGTTACCATCACCACCATCACCGCCGTCGTCAGCATCTCTCTGCACTCCTTTGTTTGTGGCGCCACATGATTACATGTAGCCAGGCCCACCCGGGTGCTGGTGTGTGACGTACACACACGTGCAAGTGGTTCGTTTCATCGTTTCCTTTCCTTTAGCGCTCGAATGACTAATGGTTAGAAAATGTTAAGCGGTTACTTCCACACCGAATTTGAAAAGTCGCCACCCCTACGGAGGCGGTGTTCTGCGCCGATAAGATGTGCCACATTCGTCGGCCGCCGTATGCAAGGGCGGACTTTGATTTGCATAAACTGCTGGGGCGCGCCATGTCTAGGGGGAATCCTTAGCGTTCCGCATTCGGCTCCGTCTGCGCGGCCAAAGAAAAAGGAATGCCAATCGGAAAGTGCAAAAACCTCTAAAGAGGCTTAGCACGGGGTTAAACTTAGCCGGTGCCCCATCTGTACGTAATCCTCTATGGTTTTCAAAGTTTTTGCCCCTTTTTAACTTTCCTTTCCTTTTTTTCCTTTTTTTTTTTTTTTGGTGGGTTTTGTTTTTATCGTGCTGCAACGGCGGCCAGGGCACCCGATGATTGCTGTGCTTTGCAAGTCGTGTGTCAGCAGAGAGGGTTGTCTATGGTCGGGGATTATCGGATTTGAAAATCGATCGGGCAAGACCTGTGGAAGCTTCTTGTTTAACTGATTCCGGATTAGACAGAGGTATGTGGGCACTGGTGCGGCGCGTTGATTACAAAGGAAATCTGGGTGGATGACACAAGAAAGCCACCAGTTGACAGTGGCGGAATGGGGGGGATCCACACGAGTCATTATCGCGGCGGTGTGGTGCGGAATCGTGTTGATGAGGTGTTATTTGGTTTCGTGGTGGCATTTTGGGTTTAAATGGAACAGATAACACTGGTAGTTTACAATTATTTGTAGAGGGGTTTCCAATTGGGACCTGATAACTTTGAACTTTCACAGTGAACGCACCCTTACGGCAAACAAACTGTCAGTGGCAAAACATTCAGCGAGAACAACATTTTCATTTACGAACGAACAACGTTTTATTACCAAATTTCCGAGTCGGTGACGACCATTTTATACCCAAATCACAACAGCGCGTTCCCGCTGTCAGATTTTGACATTTTCTGTGGAATACATGCAAAATCCTTGGAGAGCGGTGGCGCATTGAATCTTCACAGACCGTAATATTGTAAGCCCGAGCACAAAATTTTAGGTAGAGCTACTTCTATTCGCACTGGTGTTTTGACAGTTGTGAAATAAAATTTCCCCGTGCCGCGTTTTGAGAGGATATTCTCGTAAACACGATAAAACGCGTACCCACGCTTGTCAAAGACCGACCACGTGAACGCGCGGTTGTGATTTGGCCTTTAAGACCGTTAAAATCAATTTTTGGTCCCAATTCTCGTCCCTGTTGACAAGCAACTCATAGCTTGGTAAACTATTTTGAGTCTAAAAGTTCGCTGCTCTATGTTGCCGTGCCAGTGGGACAAGGGCTTGGTCGAAGCGCCGAGAATATTGCTGCTGTTCAAGTGTCGATCGCAAACGTACGTTTATGAAAATGACCGTAAACGGAGTCAATGCAGGTAACTAGTAGTGTTTGGACTAAAATGTGAACACAGAGGCGAGTGAGAAGGTGTTCATTTCATTTTTGAAAGCATCGTTAATGTGGTAGGGTGTTTTTTTTTTTTTAGAGGTATAGAACTTTAAGTTGCCAACACTATTTTAAATGGCGGCCATTTAGTCAGCTGTCAAATTGATTTAAGTTTGGTTTCGCATTACAACATGATAGACTGACGCTGACGTTCGAAATACAAATCGCGCTCTTCATAAGCGAATTTTGTTTACCGATGAAACTCACTTTTGGTTGAATCGATACGTCAATAAACAAAACTGTCGTATTTGGAGTGATGATAACCCTCCAGTGTACGTTAAGACACCGTTACATCCACAAAAACTGACTGTTTGGTGTGCTGTATGGGTTTGTACTTCTGTAAAAATGATGCTGACCAGAACGTTACAGTCAATGGTAACCGCTATACAGCCAATTATGATGTGCAGGAATACGACCACAAATATTGGAAAAAGTCATCGAAAATTGGATCTCCGATTAGACTACGTCCGAGCCAGCCGTAGCGGTTATATGTCAGAGGTCATATTTAAATTATAATTCCAGAAGATTATCTTTCGAATAAAGTAAATTTCATGTCAATTTCAAAGATTTATACATCTAAAAAAAAACACCCTTTACGTATGTGAAATGTAGGTAAACCAGATATATCACGCTTTTTTTCAAATCTACAACTCATTCTCTTCAGGATCTACCATACTTTGAAAATGTTAAGTCCCAACACTGGTCACTACAGAGGCAAGTTAGAACGTTATTTCTTTAGTCAATTGCATGGACTACACATTAAAGATTTGTGGTTTCAACAACGGTTTCAACGGTGCCAAAAGCCACATGCGGATGTAACAACCGGTGTATTGAATTCAATGAATGTATAACACGAGAAATAGTTTGTCGATTGGCCGCCTAGATCGTGTGATTTAACACATCTAGACGATTTTGTATGGCACCACACATCATATGATTGGTCTATACTCTGCACCAACAAACCGGCGCGGCCTTAGAGGAAATGAGAGCCAATATTGAGCGAGAGCTAGCAGCCGTTTCCGTCGAAATGTGTTGCGGAGTCATCAAAAATTGGATTTAAAGAAAAGGCCGTTTTGGTTTGTATACTGCTCTGTCTAGCTCACAAATGTCAAAAATGATTGACGTACGACGCCATTTGAATAAATGATGACATCTTCCGGTAAGATGATTAATTTTGCACCAACTTGTATAAGGCCCATAGAATCCGCTGTTTGCGTTGCGTTTCAAATTTACAAACCGTATTTGCTGTATCTCTCTCTCACTCTCTCATTAGGGGTTATGAGTGGTTCGTTTTTTGACAAACCGCGAAGCACGCAACGGATTATATGGATTTGGACCTATGCACTTCAAACGTGAGTCGCACTGTTCTTTTGACTGTTTATCAAAATAGCGTTATTTTCGAGTTGGTTTTATCGAGACTCTACTCACCGACATCGACTTCGATAATCGATACCCCGACTCGGGAGCACATCGATTGTCGATGGCTGAGTTCACCACAGTTCAACATCTTCAAGCATCGCTGAAACACCAAGTAAATCATAAAAAAGGCACCGGATTTTTAAATGCAGTCAAGTGCCATCATGAGGGATATGCCATGTCATTAGGTAAGCGCTCGCCAAATAGGCGAGATAAAGTAATCAAGACCGATTACTCGGCTGGGTGCATTTGCAGCTCGCGCAAAAATCGTTGACGGAGTATCCCGTAGCTTCTTGTCTAGGCACTGGTGGACAATCGTGCAAGAATATCACGATGATACTGAACTTAATTTTGGACAATGTCCCCTTCGATTCCCATCTCACCCTTCTGTTCAGCGAGTGCTAAGCTTCTTTCCCTCCTTCACTATTCTTCAAATAATTACCCCTATCTATCTAAATTTGCAACGAGTACTAAAAACCGTTGAATTGTTTGAGGAAAGACCTAATTTATGAGAGACATTATATACTTTTTTTTTCTTTCAATGAAATTCTACGCATTTTATGAATTTTATCGTGTTTTGAATGACTGCACCCAAGTCAAACTAAGATAAAGAAAGAGAGACCATAATGTGCCATTCATTAAAAAAGAAGAAAAAAAGCCAACAAGTGGCGGAAAAATCACTCGGTTTTGTTGCCTTTTGAAACGAGATTGTGGAGCTATTTTAAAAACTGTTGACTCATCAGGAATTTGTTCGTATCACGATAACGAACTATTTTCGAAGCACTTCAAAAGAAACTTTATGGCGGTCGCGATATTTCTGAAAAAAGAAGTGTCAACAAATCTCAGCTCCTGCTAAAATATGGGCTGACATTTATCGCGGGTTGTCTACTTTCGTGAACTCGCAATTGTAGTAGATGCCTGGACTGGGCGAATGTAAAAAATGCTATTGGCTGGCTGAAGGGAGAAATGTCATAAATGTCAGTGGGAATTTGGTGACAATCTATAATTTTTGTTTGGCTGGGGTATTTCTAACGCTGGACTGGAGTACTCAGACTCAAACCTGAGTCCATTGTACTTCCAGCAGCAACCTAAGTAGCTAGGTAAGTGGGCTGTCAGCGAAATTGACAGCACACGTGTGATACCCATAGTCACACTACTATCACTGATCGAGAACTTCAGTAATGGTGACTGGACCAGATAGAGCGTATTAACTGGGAACCGGGGACTCCTCTAACCAAGGGCAGGCACTTCAACTACGCCATCCAGCTGTACTCAAACCCTGATTATTATTGTGAACCAATTATTCGTGAGTGCGATTCTAAACTGCGATTGTGATTGTGAAAAAGAAGCAGCTCAATCGTAATCGTAGTTTAAATCGCAGTGGATCGCAGACTGCGATTGCGATTTTTCAATCACGGTGAAAAAATTGTATTTAGTGATTTTTTTGCTGGACTTTAATATTTTCGTTTATGTTGCACAGCTAGTCAATTTGGCCCATTGGAGGTTGGCTATTCCAAGTGAGTAGAAATAGATAGACTTGGCTGCTTCTAGTGGGATGCGCACCTCCATTGCTAACGAGCACTGAAAGGCAAATCTACGCTTAGCCAGTTCATCGAGCCTCGCATTTCCTGGGATGCCACTGCGACCCGGAACTCAGATAAGCGAACATTTGAGCTAGCCTTCTAATGACACTTGGTGTGAATATGAGGTAAAGGAGGCAATGCCCGATTGACTATCAATTCATATCGAACCTTCTGTCTGGGCAAGATATTTGGATGTATTTTGTCGATACGCTTCGCGAGTTGCAAATAGTTTCCAAATAGTACTCCTGCCCCGATACAACTCACTCAGGGTGACGACCAAAATTGTCAAATATGCCATAGGCACTTTCAAACGCATATAAAATGGCAGGACCGGATGGCTTCTACCCTGTGTAGCTACCTGGCTGGTTCCAGAGCTGCCGTTAATGGACCAGATTTAAAAACCGGATAAAAACGTACTAACTTTGCTTTCACTGGGCTTCGAACCGCGGACCCCTATAACCTCTAAGCAGGCACTCAAACAACTGCGCCATCCAGTACGTTTTCAATCTATTTTAGACAGAATAACCCCTTTCCCAACAACAATTTGAAAATATGGTTGACCTTATGGATGGCATTTTTCTCAAAGTAAGTAGTGTTTATTTGTAGTATTTAATAACGAGGGTAGCGCGACAGTCTGAGATGGACCTGGGTCTAGCAGCACAACAACCACTCGTGTTGTGCGTGCTACAGTTTTATGCCGACTGCAAACGGCGAAGTTTGAAAAGCTTCTCCCACACAGTAGTACTCTTTGCGCATTGTCATTGACTCGACGCAAGCTGAATGGATTACGCTAGAAGACGAAGCTGCTGCGTATTATTCTATAATCAGATAATACGGCCCAATATGGCACACCATTTCCAAGACCAGCATGGAGAGGCTCGCAATTTTCGAAAGCAATGTGTACCGGTCTCAGCTTCGACAGGGACCGTCGAAAGCATCACAGGAAGCTTTACGACAAACCACGCATCATCCCCTTGCCACAGTGCATGGTGCCACTGTTCAGAAGGCAGCTTCTAGACATCAACAACCATCCTAACAAGGCAATCAGGAACCCGGGAAAGACAATCCCCGGAAAACGCTAACACGCTAAATCTGTTAGGCGAGCAGAACTTTCCAACGGCATTTAACAACGAGCTGCATGGCTTCTACCAGGGTAGCGATAGCAGTCACCATCTGTGCAGCACTTGCACAGCTTAGGATAATGAGGTGATGATCTTAAGAACAGCTAAGTGGCTACAGCGCGTAACAAACCTCAAATGGGAAACTACAACTCATATGGAAAATGGCAATCGACTGCCAAGGAATTCTTTAACTTAGAAATGACAGCTTAATAGGAATAGATTGGGTTTCATGTCGCATAGAATTGCATAGGCATAGAAGCCTACACGTCGGTTGTAAAAAATTAGCTAACCTAACATAACTTAACAATAAAGGCAAGGAAACCACCAATCAACCAAAAATTTATTCATGACAAACAGTAATCAGTCTAAGATGTTACAGCTCGTAGTGGACCAGGACCAAGTTTCTAAACAACATCTCCAGTTGTGCGCAACGAGTGGAGGAGACGTATTGTCTGGCGTCTCAGCATAGCCAAGTTTGAGAAGAATTATTGCATGTGATTCTAGCTAGAACTATTGTTACGATTGGAATTGTATTGTAATCGATTATAACAATGCTCTCCATTTGAACTGTTTTTGTTTTTTTTTTTTAAATTTCCAATTTTGGCCCAAACAACTTTATAACTTAGTGATAAGGACAAGAAAAATCGAATCGAATTGCCGCGCTTTTCTTCAATTTCATTGCAAACCCACAACACAGCAGGAAGTGAAGTCAATTCAAGTAAAGACATGTTAGCACACAAATACCAAATAACACTCAGGCGAAAGGAAATTTTTAAATCAAATTCGGTTCTAGTTTGAATTCGAGAATGAATCCCGGCCGAAGTGGGATAGAAGAGAAGAAGCATTTACAAGAAGCCTTTAATTTCGTGCTACATTCATGCCATTACGTATGGAATAGCACATCATTCAAATGGCCGCCTTGGTGCCTCTGGCAATGCTTCAAGCGGTCGGTCGAGTTATTGGTGATGCTCTTGGTTGCGATGAATGTGCGGTGTTTCCGGCAATAGCGTCTCCAATGTTGACCTCGAGCTCGTCAAAAGTGGTTGGCATGTTAGCGTAGACTAAGAACTTGACGTAGACCAAGTGGTGATGTCGGATGATGACGCGTTGTCTACAGCCGTCAATTATTGCGTCTCCAGCACAATCGTATACGGCTCGCACCGCAAAATAAAACGGGTTGGTCGGATCGGCGCCAAATCCACATTTTCTTCACTTCTCAACAATCTCTCTTTCTGGTTAGTGGCTTAAGATCCAAAATAATGGTCTAAACTTTTCCACGGTGCCCCAAATTGACTGCACACCGAAGTCATGACCACGATCAACCTCACGGCGGAAATTCGATATTTTTTTAAAAATTTGCATGCTAATGGCAAGCATTACAGAATATTTTGACAGCTGGATGCATTGGCAAATTTGACAGCTGCTGCAACATAACTAACATCGTTATCAGGTCACCCTTTATGTTAAAAAGTTTGTCATTGTCGCTGACCAAAGCGATTATTTATTAGAAAACGGCGAATCTCACAAGGAAATAAAACACATCAGCGTAGTAGCAGTCGTTGTGTATAACTTATTTAAATATAGTCTGAGGCCCAAATATATTCTGGTGCCCAAATATAGTCAGCGCCAAGGTCGAGTCGAATAGGGAATTATATCGTCGACCACCTTTTCAAGCAACAAGGGCTAGCGACCATGAGACGAATGTTGGCAAGCGTGTCGTCTTGATCTGCCGGTCGACGTGGGCTTAAGGTCGTAAGCCTCTACACAAACAAAATAATCCAAAAAGGTGTAAATAACTTGATATTGGCGGTCAATTAGCAGCTCGATTAAGGAAAATTATGTCGCCGTTCAATGTTTGCCTCATTAATTGTTTATTTGCGGCGGTGCTGTGGTTGGTTACCGGCTTTGCCTTGTTGAAACTGAAACTACACTACTTTTGGTGGGAAATGTGGAAGAGTCAACGAACTGTTAGATGTCCCGTGGATGGTCGCAGATATATGTGATGAAAGGCGCATTGAGTCGTTACACATTTTGTCGTTCAAAATCAAACCTAATCATAGTAATGTCTTGTGCAACTCCTCCACTTCAAGTTGGACAATACAGACATTGTTCACGCCATCATTGTACACAAATGATATTTCTTCCCGCAGTCCAAGGTGAACCATGTCCTCAATCGAGGAGTTTCCGCAGATTGTGCCTAATTGGCGTTCCCTTGAGTGCGCCGTGTTAATGGAGGACTTCATTCCTTGTGGTGTTCCCCCTGACATCGTCCAAAATAATCGCCAAACAAAAAATGCCAGATAAAGTGTGGAAAATACACAATCAGGAAATGACTCGTGTGGCAATTGAATTGCTTCCTGGCATGTGACACGCCGTCTTGTGAGAAATCACATGACGTCCACCTGCCTATCTTGCAATTTAAGCGCAAACTTGATTATCATGCCGCGATAGCTAGCAACATAAATTCTTGTTGCCCGACCAGCTTCTTGAGTAAGAAGAAGGAGCGCGGTCTGATAGTGCCCCCAGACTCAAATCAGCACCACGCTGTGACACGTCGTGGACGCATGTTTCTGCACAATCTCGATTGCCGATATGCATGTCGATTGGAAGATGATCTGGCAGTTTGGACAATTTGTAGCAAAATTCAGACAAGTGCGAAAACCTCATCTCCTCGCCACCAACAAAAGGACATTCTCAGCGGCAAACTTCAAGGATAACAAACTTCAGACTTCAAGTGGGTATCAAAAATGTTTACATGCATGTCTGTTATTCCTTCCGGCTAGAGGTCAACAACACACATCCTCTCCCCCGTATTAAGTCGAGTGCAATAACCTGCTGTTGCCTTGTTAACGTGTTTATTTACCGTCGCACAACGGTAACATGAAATTGTATCCTTCGACACTGGCAAGGATACCCTCAGTGACTGGAACATTTCCACCTTTGTCATGACAGCTATGAAAGATTGTATTATAATCCCAAGGCGGTGTAGAGTGCAGCACGACAATGGAAGGGATTCGCAGAAATTCGCGGAGACACCCTTTTCATGGATTTCCTCGTGTTTCTTAGACAAATTGCCTTCGTTTCCTTTGGCTGGCGCCACAGTCCGGCTTATTCAGCAGCCACTCAACCATTCATCTCTCCCGAGTCATATACAAAAGATATGATTTATTTGTTTTTATTATTATCGTATTTAACTCTTTCTTTTCTCACTGTATTCATAATTTATATTTGCATTAATAATGCTAATTCCTTGCTTTAGTGCAGCCATGTATCAATCGACTGAGTTTGAGGGGTGGCATATAGCAGTAATGGACATCCTCTGTTGCGTCGGATCTCCACTGTTTCGGTGCGTGTCCATTTGAGAGCACTTTCACTGGTTAACTCTTAGGTATCTGTTCATTAATTGAGAGCAACGTACAATAATACTCGGGTAGTCACCTCCTCACTTAGCTGAATAACCGACATTGCTAACGAAAAATGCAAGACTCTAATCAAACGAACGAATTCATCAAACAACTTTAGGTATTATATTTACTTCTCGGTCTAATCTACCTAGCCACTCAGGTGTCATCTTTGTGAAAGTAGACAAACCTGGAAGGAGGTGCACATCCCAAACACAAGCAGTAGAGGCTCATATCTGTACGCAATTCCTTGTAATAGATTGTAACCTCAGATGGGAGAGGCTGATAAACTATGCTACATCAAGAAAAATATGGCCGGAGCATAACTGATCCAAAACAACCGATCTCCTTCGGCGAACTCGACATGATTTCGCTAAATTGGTGGCGGTTTGTGCGGGATACTGGCCGATAGGAGATCATGCCACAAAACTGGGTATACCACACAACACACATTGTCGCATTTGCAGCAACATTGCTGAGAGTCAGACCTTACCACATTTCATTTGTAGAATCCTGGATCTTGCTAGAGCCAGACGATCACTTGGTAGGCCCTTCTTTACCTCGCTTGATGAGATTTCTGCAAAGAATATTAAGGCACTAATGTCCTTATTAAATTCCTCAATTCATCACTTTTAAGGAGCTATTTAGGTTCTCACCGAACCACCACTTTTACCTACCTACCTACAAATCTGAAACTCATACTATTTGCCCTGCATAGCTGCTTGCGCATTTGATCATCAGATCACGTATACTTTGACCTGATTTACAGATCGATCGATACTCTACTTCTGCTAGTCATTTCTGCCCAAAAGAATCTCAAATCAAGTGTTTAACGTCAATCAGACTGATTATCTGACTTCTTGTAGATCCCAAGTGGGTACGGATAAGAAACTTCAACCCTTTCAAGGTTACATGTTTTTCAGTTTTATCAACAAAAGCGCCATTTACGAGGGGCGTTCAATATATTCTCGGCATCGGGGTGAAGCTGTATATAAATTGACTTATTTATCAAATAATACTATTATTTTAGTGCATTCATGTAAAATTTCATATAAATGTGATTATTAATTCGCGTTTTATCTCTAGTTAAACAGAATACCCATTTAGACGAAGTGACTTTGAACTTCTTAAGGTGGTCTGTTCCTTTTTTATGTCACTGTATGGACTCTTGTTTGCTTTCAGGGTCATAGTGGTGGACCCATGTTTCGTCACCAGTAACAATTCGATCCATAACACCGTCTCCAAAAGCTCTCTACAGCATGCGATTCTCACTTTTTTCTGAGTCGCTGTGAGCATTCGTTGCATCCAGCTTGCACTGACCTTTGAAAGGTTAAGATGGTCATGAAGAATGGTGTGAATGGTACCAATTGAAAGCTTGCTGATCTCTGCCATCATTTTCACCTTTATTCGGGCATCCTCAAGAACAAGTTTTTCGACTTCTTTGATGCTTTCTCCCGTACAAGCAGTAGCCGGGGCGCCGGAGCGGGGGTCGTCTTCAATGCTCTCTATGCCTCTCTTGAACTCACTTGACCACTTTTGCACAGTTGATAATGAAGGTGCAGAACCCTGGTAAACAGCCACCATCTCGTCATGAATAGTTTTTTGACTTTTTCCTTGCTTAGTGAGAAATTTAATTACAGCGCGATGCTCAATTTTCATCATCATCACAGTTGCCATTATGATTCTGTTTAACTAAAGATAAAACGCGAATTAATAATCACAGTTATATGAAAGTTTACACGAATGCACTAAAATAGTATTACTTGATAAATAAGTCAATTTATATATACAACCACAGCTTCACCCGCGATACCGAGAATATATTGAACGCCCCTCGTACTTTTAAGGTTGTTAAGTTACATCATCTACCGCTGATACCAAGTAAACAGTACGAAAACTTCTCTCTTGCCAATCGCTTTTTCATAGTGCTCAAGACGTCGAGGTAGTAGTACAACTGAGTATTGAATAACACCTCGAGACATGTGTCGCGTACACGGGTTCAAGGCCAAATCGTGGAGACATTTCGACTACGTGCTAATGGGACAATGCAATAGAGGGCGTTCACAAATGGAGAAGAACTTAGTCAACTTGGCGCGTGTATTCGGACGCATCTGGCTATAGATGATTAGAACTGGAGAGGTTGATTGAAACCCAAGTCCATTTCGGACCGTAGCGTCAGCAGTAGAATAAGTAGAACTTCTTCACAATCGACTCGCAGCATCTCTCAAATAGTTAAAAATACATCGCTGCTCTCATTCTTTCATTCTTATCAAATCCCAGCAAATCTCCAGCAAATGTGTTCTATCGACTCTGAAATAATCACAGATGTCTACAACATTTGCATAAATCGTTCGTCATCTTAAAGCCCGTATTTTCATAATTTTGACTGCAGTTTTGAATTAAAAACGACACGCGACTTGTCTAAACATTATAATAATTAACATTTGTCTCTTTTGTATGCATTTTTCGCGCATTATATCGACACTAAAATAGAGGACGATGATAATGCGGCTTAACTGAGAGTTCTATCGTTCACTCGCTATCGGTTTTCCCATGCTAACATGAAGGTTAACTATCGTCTAAACGATAACGTCAGGCGATTATCGTCATACGTGATTATCGTCATACGTGATTATCGTCACACGAGATTAGAGCCCAGGGTTGAAAACTTGGAATCGTTGCTTAATGAACCTTTGCCTTCAATCACACTTATGCCTTGATGCGATGACCAGCCCGCGGACGATGTTCTCTCCTCCAGTTAAAAGTGCTCTTAATCTCCATCAGACTTAATGGACCTTGCTCCTGCCTATTTTAGATTTGCTGCAATTTCACGGTACTTGTGCTCCTCATTCGACATTTCTACTTAATCGGATTCTTTAATTATTTCGCTTAAATCATTCATTTTCATGCCCATCGAAGTGCAGGCCACATGCCGTCCACGCCGTCGATCCTTGGCGAAAGACAAAGGAAATACTGCATAATCTCATTTGTAGCTCAGCTCCGGCCCTTTAGTCGTCGTCGGGATCTTTGTCTTCTTCCGAGATTACTTCTGAATTCTTGGCAACTGTATAAAGGATCTCAGAATGAGTTCTTCCCAACAAGATGAGAGAAATTAATAAAAAAAAAAAAAAGAGAAGAAAATAAAAGAAAATTGAACGGGAATGAAAAACAAATTCCAAGAGTGAGGCCGAGCAACAGGACGACGGTGATGGTTTGGCCTTTGCATTTTGCATCAACTGTCGATTTAATTTTTAATGACGACTGGCTCTCTGGTGAAAGCCGGATGAGGGAGGATGCCGATGCAGTTGCTGCGGCGCGCGGCTATTGAAACTGTTTCTTTCTTTTTGCCCCTGCTCTGAATAGACTGTGCATGTGAAGGGTCAGGACAGCAATTAACTTTCAATTAAAATATCTTTTGTGGGAGGGTTTTCTATGCCAATGCAAGTGATGATACCAGGGAATGTGGGAGGGGGATGGAGGGAGGGTTCAGTTTTGACTTGGATTTCTGTACCCGACTAGGCGACTGGGACGTGCATTCACGTCATGTCATCTGTAATGGGGTCACAGATGATGTAATCCAAATTTTTAGCTGCTCCACTGAGGGAGTAATGATTTTTTTTAAAGTCCGATAAATTCCAATTCCGTGGCTTTAATGCTCAAACCGTTTGGTGCAGTGCACCGCTAAAGAGGGGATCTTTAACTGCATTGAACGGAAGTAGATAGTTGTGTGTTTTCACTGTGAGGCGTGTGAGTACGTAAGCTGAAGTGTTAAATTTAAGTCCCAAGATGCTGGTTACGTCAACCATCTCTAACCAAGTTCCAAGCTGTTCAATTGTCCATTTTTCGATTTCGAAAAAAATCTCTCCAAACACTTTAGGTCTCAGTCGGCATGGAACTATAACCCCGCTCCACTCGTTAGGCAAACATTTCACGCAAACACGAGTCGTTGTTGCAGAAGCCAGAATCAGTACCGATCTGCAACACTTTCACGAGGTTAGGTTAGGGTTCAAGTGGCTGACTGCAGAGTCACACTCGCCACATTGCGATACCACGCGTTTTGGGTAACTAGTACTCATGTAATCAGTTGCGACAGGCCATTCAGTTGGATTATGTTGATATGTATCAGCGCGCTCAGGTTATCCTACAAGTAAGCGCCTAGATGGATTTTCCTCCGGTTGGCGACGGGCCAAAGATATCTCGTCATCAACTTTGTCCCTGCAACTTTTGCAGGAGTCATTCCAATCCTACAAGGACAACCATGAATAAATGAGTGTCCCGAGCGCTAGCCTACTTAGTCTAGTTAGAGCGATACTGCTTATAGCTTCGACTCGATTTGGTGGACTGCGTCCGACAAGAAAATCAAGCAAACCCCTCGATAGGTTGCAGCGGATGGCATGCGTATTTATTAGCGGAGCGTTTATGGCAACCTCCTCCGCCACAGGGAACATAGCCCTTAATCCTGCGCAGACAACGCCCAAGCCGTTTAAGTTTTTCCAAAAATCATTTAAGATGGATGAAGCGGTGGAAAAAGTAATCTTTTTAGAAGCTGAATCGAGTTAATTTGATGTCAAACCGAGTTGCCGAAACTAATAATTAAGCTCCACGACTGCATACTATTCGAGTCGGTGTGCGTGTAAAGTGAACACACAATACGTTTTGGTTGTTAATAGAAAGAGAGCACATTGCACATACTTATGAGCATTGTTTTCGTCAAACCTAGTTGTACTGCCCCGTTCAATATCTAGTTGGAGTTCGGTATTGCTTCTGTTTCTCATGAGACAGTCATGGTGTCACGAGGTCTGCTTGTTTTTGGACATATAGTGGACCTCTCCCTGTTAATGTATGTTTAAACAGGTTGAAACTAATTCGCGCCACAAGGAATTTTGTTACACGCATATAGCTCTCTATTCTATTGTTTAGCCTTTTTTTTGAATTCCACGAACTTAAGTATAAAGTATGCTTTGTGGTACACTTTGGTAATTTGCTAGTCCGACAAATTCGATAAACCGACACTGCCTTGCAAAACGTTTGTGGGATGATCGCGGGTCCCCTGTAATCTTGTTTGAAACCGAGTTAGCCGACTCGAGTTGCAACTCGGTTTGCTTCAATTCCAACTCGAGTTAACCCGATTTAAGAAAGCTTCGGTGTGGCACATGACTAATCAAGATTAGCCACGTCTAGTTAGGTTAATCTTGGGGCTCGCGATAATGTTGAATTAGAGCAGGTTTTCTTTTTAAATGCATTCTCTCAAAATGTTCTGCTTGGCCTTACAAACTCTGACAAGTACTCAGTTTTCTACCCACATCCGATTTCCGATTTCACTTGTTATCACTGTGAAATGACTCGGATGCAGCTCTAAGATGGGATTGCGGTTGGCTAAGTTTTTCCAGGCAAATATTTTTTTCCTTTTTTTGGAACATTCATTTTTAACCCCACACCGACTTTGACTCAAGAGTTTTGCGATTTTGTTCACTGAAACCCATCTTAACGCAGATTTTGAATTCTCTGTATTTCAGTCTGGTTCAAAATCCAGATCCAGATCCCATTTCTGTATATTTGACTACCAATGAAACGTGGCAGTACAACGCGCCTATCTTGGCCTAAGGCCATCCTTTAAAGCCGCTTGCTACCTAATCTAACCTAACCTACTACCAATGTATGTTCTACTAACTTGCTTAATGATTAAATCACTAACACTTAATGTTCTACTGCAAATAGAGTCCAAAGTGAAATAATAGTTAAATTCTAAAGTATTCGTGACCTGCCTCAACCAGTTGTCGTGGTCAATCCGTCGTACAGTGATGAGAATTTAGATGGGAATCAATCAATGATTGTTGAACAGTAACATCTGCAACAGTTGCTGAACACAATTATTGAGAAACCTCAAAATTGTGGGGGTGTCTCAACCAGTTGTCGCATACAGTCGCATCGAACTTGCCCATTCCACTAAGAGCTAGCTTTCAGTCGTATAGCCGTCCTTGTAGCGATTTTCTTGGGTGCGTACCATAGTTCGAATGACAATAGGCGATCGCATTAATTCCCTCAATCAGTATTTAATATAATTTTAACACCGTTTAGTTTCGATTTTCCTCTAAGAAAGGTTTCTTTTGAAGTGCATTTAAAAGGCGAGAAAATTCCCGCCTACAGTCCTCTTACGAACTAAATTACTTTAAACTCATTACATTATCGCTTGATTCAATGGACAGTGGCCTTGGCTGCATTCGATCCCACGTTTGATGGTCGGCGGTGGCGATGTCGACGTATAGTGTGCTCCCACGGTTGATGCGTGACTATGTCATTTGCATTTACTGCGCTGTTGAAAGTGCTGAGCTGGTGTGTAGACAACGTTTGTGTTCTGTGATAGGTGACACAGTACGTTATGCAGCCAGAAAGTAACATTGGACTATCGACAATAATCACTTAGCGATCGACAATCGGTCATAAATGCAGATTATGACCCATTGGTCCTTAGAACTCATTTGGAAGGAAACTCCTTTGCAGACGAGGATTACGGAAGAAAACCACGGAGGACCGTGTATGGGAGGCGTATGTGACGTAATACACTTTCAAACGTGACTTCGGTAAAACATCTGATCTCAAACCACGGGTGGTGTACTGGCTATACACTACATGACTGTTAGTCCCGTCTTGACTTACGGTTCTCTACTCTTGTGGAAAGCATTGGAGAAGAAATATATTGTCACACAGCTTGCCACAACTCAAAGATCAGCCTGCCTAGGAATAACTGGTTGTCTTAGACCACGACGGCAGCACTCAAGGCCATAATTTTCGTCCGTTCTTTCGACCTATTCTGCAGCAGCAGTGCAGCCTCAACGGCCCTAAAGCACAGAGGGTTTTTGGAGCGAAATACAGGACAGACTCCTTACAACCAACTCTAGCCCCGAAGATGAGCTTTAATCGGCGCTTACCGAACCGGATACAATGGCAGGAACAAAAACGAAACGCACGCCAAATCCACTGACGACTCAATGACAAGCGTGGGTACAGGCGATAGAGTCTTATGTGACCTCTTCGAAAACAGCCTTGGCACTAAGGGACGACTGCAGCGTCGATCAGGTCGAAGTGGCTGCGATAAATGAGGCATTACTGGCGTTGAGAGATCACAACGTAATCGATATTTTTTTTCTGACAGCCAAGCGGGCCATAGAATCTGACATTCTGACATCGAAGCTGGCTAAGACAGAGCATCAATGAAAGGATCAGTGAAAGGAAGCGAAAGGGCTGGATCGGTAAGACTCTGCCGTATGTCTCTTAACGAGATCTCAAGACATTGCAGCCTAACGGTGTGCTGGGTTCTTTGACAAAGAGCTATTCCAGGAAACTGTGAAGCAGACGATCTAGCCAAAAAACGAACAATAATCATTGGACCAAAGATTGAAAACATCTGGGAACCAATAGAAACTCAAAAAAACCAAAATCACAGATCTAGCGATCAACAGGGCCTGCCAAAGATGGAATAATCTCAGCAAATGGACTTACAAAGAAGCACGGCCATCCTCAGTCTAAGCAGGAAAAACCTGAGCAACCTAGTTGGAGTCCTCACAGCAACTGACGCTGCGCAAAGGGTAGACACGTCCGAAACAATATATCTATCCTGGTCGCGGTGCCGTTGCCTTCGCGGCATGGGTTGTACACGCCGCAAGACTAGGACTACCATAGAATGACTTCTGTAGCAGATGCATGGATGAAGAAGAAAAGGAAAACCCCTCACATCTGCTCTGCAACTTCCCTGCACTGGCCTCCATTAGGAAACAAACCGTTGGCGAATATCATCTAAACGAACTTACGGACATATCTGAAAATTCTGGACATTCATCAAAAGACCACATTGTTCCAGGAATAACGGACGGTAACCGGATCAGTGGGACCACAATGGAGTATGGACCCTTGGGTCTAAGTGAATCCATCGCTTTTGATAGCAGCCACATAAGCTAGAGTCGAACTAAAGGAATAGAGCCAGAGCTCGATGGCTTGGTCTGAGTATTGGGGCAACGACAGGGACTCTATGGCCGACGCTGTGCAGAAATAGGTCAACATCATTGATCGGCTTTAGTCACACGACGTGAGACGTGAGAAGGAGAAGTAGGAGTCCTCACAGGGCACTGTGCCGTAGGTACACATGCAATTCGTCTGAAATATGCAGAAGCTGCAGAGGCGACGAAGGAACAGAATCTACCCAACATCAGCTCTGATTGATTGCCCAGACCTTGCAAAGAAAAGGGGACAGCTCCTAGGAAAGCACGCCTTCCTAGAGCTGAAAGAATTAAGGCGTGTTGAACTGAAGAATCTCCTAAGATTCACGTGTGGATCTGGGTGGTTTTTGGACCCAAATCGGTGGTAAGCCATCCCAAACAAGGGCACAGTGGATCCAACTGGTCTAAGTGACTCACGGCCGACAGGGCGCCCGCCCCAAACAAGGGCACAGTGGATCCAACTGGTCTAAGTGACTCACGACCGACAGGGCGCCCGCCTGCTTCAGTTGCTCTTCGTTGTTGAGATGATTGTTGACACTCTTGCGGTGAATAGCGCTACATTGTTATTCTGTTTGCTGTGTCAAATGTCAAATATGATTGACGTACGACGCCATTTGCAAAAATTAAGGCATCTTACGATTGGACGATTCATTTTGGGCTACCTTCTACATGTCCCCCCTGTCAGCTTCTGCGAGTGGTTTCTGTAATAGTGGCGCGTCCTTCATCTTTTGGAAACCACGCTCTCATTGTGCGTCCAGCAAAAATCCTTCAAAAACAGTAAAAAAAAAAACCGTGGATCTTACAGTCTTAAGTACACCACCCAAATTCCAAATAAATCACACGGAACTCCGCTTCATTAAGCACATCCTGTTTTTGTCTGCTACATTTCACTGGTCCAGCGACAATCGAAGAGACAATCCCTGGCGCCCGTTGGTTGGATAAACCACCCTCAGTTGTGTGCTGCAAGGGAAAAGTGTCGCCCACTGTTTGATTTTCAAAAGGAAGACCTTGCAAGTTGGTACCACAAAAGGCCACATCTCGCCACAAAGCCACTCACGTCGCACTTCATGCAACCTAGTAGCCGTTTCATTTGCATATATCCAAGATCCCATCGAGATAAGTTTGCTCCGTTTGAGGGAGAGAATTTCTCAAGAAAATTGTTCTTTTTTTTTCACACTCTCGCCGCAACGCAACCATCCGTGCCGATATTTATATCCCCCCAGACGAAGAAGGATATCACCGCCATCAGGGAGAGCGTCGTCGGAGAGCACACTCCTCCCGCCGCTCTCTCTCTCTCTCTCTCCGGCCAACACATGGCTGAGACCCTGGCAATCGGCCAAGTTTCTTAAGTTTTCCCCAATCAACGACGACGCAGACATCGGCCCCCCCGGCCCATCACGAGCGATGTTCTCTCGGAAATCACGTAATTTCATCCATTCCACAGTCGCCCCCTTCGACATAAGCCGATACAATAAACCATGAGTCGTTTCTAATTAAATTTGTTGACACACGCAGAACGCTATCTAATCAGTTGGTTGCAGTGTAAAACCGAAGAAGAAAGACATTAAATCGACAATCGTCGTCGTTGTCGGCGGCGGTTTATCGACTTGCTGGGGAATTCCAAGGACACCTCGTTCACAGGTGCTCTGCTTACAACAGAGGGCTTTGTCACCAGACATGGTCTTCGGTCAGCTGGGCCGCACCGAGCGCAAACGACGACAAAGGACGTGCCATTCGGCGGAGCAGTGTCTGCGAGTAATTAACCAATTGGCGGCACTGAGTCGGGTGGTAATGCTGTTTCCGTGTTGATCTGTAATCTCGTAGCGCCGCAAGTCATGAAACGAAAGGAAAAACTGTACTTCCGCCGGGAGGGTGGAGTCGGAGTTCGGTCTCACAATTTTCATCACGCAAAGTTTTTCCGCAAAATGCTGCACAAAGTGTCCCGCACGAACGCCAACTTGTTGTAGCCGGCTTGTTGTTTCAGCTGTAAGCAGAAAGGAGCCGGGATGATGAAAGGGACACCATGAAACGCCATGCCACTGCACGTACTTAATAAAAGCTGGCGTGTCAAGTGTCAGGATTTGCCCTTTTACGGCGAATAACTGGCTAACTGTGCGTAGTTTCTTCCTCGTCCACACTCGGGGGACGGGCCTCTGTGTTGTTTTCAGAGTTTGACAACACATTTGCACGTCTTCGTGAAATTTAAGGAGTCACAAAGTACGAGACTGTGCATCGGTTGGTCACGCAAAGACGACGCCACAGCAGATGTTAGCGGGCGCACAAGAACGAAGAACACCACCACATGAACAAGGAAACTTATGTTTATTGTGGCAAAGCGAGCATTCATGGCGCTTGGAGAGACTTGTGTTCCTGACGCCACGCGCGTGTCGCTTCAAGTGCCACTGAACAACTCTCTGTCCTTACAGGCGATCCGAATCAGCCAAGGACGGGTTTGCTATTGCTTAAGCGCCCAATTTTGCAACATGAACGCCAGATCTTCGTCTCAGCTGGCGATGACATCACACCTCTGCCTTTGGCTAGACCACGTGCTTAACACTCGCACAACACACACTCGTCCAACGTGTTGACCTTAATAACGCACTCAAGTACGTGATTCACCGTGACACGATCTGCTCGAACACCGATTTCAATTGAAACTGAAAACAAGTGTAGCCAAAGGGAGGCAAAGCGATATTCCATTTCAGGCCGGCGGGCACTGCACCGATCTCACTTTTTTTTTTTGCTTTGTTTACAAACATTCCACGAACTGGCGACTTCGCAATCGCATTCAACGGCCAAATGTGGTCACTGTCAAGGGAGGCGAAGAAAGCGGCGCTGTTGCTTGTGTGCGAAAGACATCCGGAATCCACAAGATCGTCATTTTTATTCATCGAAGTTGGTAACGCTTGGAAAACATGCGATATTCCGCAGAACTCATGCACCGGTGGGGGGTTTTTTTCTTCTCTCTATTTTCCCTTACGAGTATGAGATGCTCGTGTGTGCAGAGCACTTGGTGCACTTTCCCAGGAAGCCACTACAGTAGTCAAGCGGGGAGTTGAAAAAAAAAAAAACACAAGCGACAGCAGACGATAGAGACACCTTTTGGGGTTTTTGCTTAGCGGCGAACGTTGAACACACATGAAAGTGCTCGCCGGCTTGTGGAAACAATTTGCAATTCTGAGAAGCTTCTAAAGAGACTGCGAGTGTTTCAGAGTGTGCGACGGAAAGGGGTTCCCTCGCCTGAAAGCGTGCATGCATGCGATAGGGCTTAATGTTCGAAAGACTGTGGAGTCATCGGTGGGTGACCGTCGGGAAGTAGCTGATTTCGAGGAGTGAATTTTCAAAAGCGTGCATTCCGTTGGACCGCCATTCGAGAACACTTCATCACAAAACGGAAGGTTACACAAGAGATCGGTTGCATAAAATTTGCTCATTCGACCCCATGGCCTGTTCGCGTTCCACATCCGACATGAATTCTGTTTGGACTTTGTTTGCACTTTCGCTGCTGAAGACTCTCCGAATCGCAAGACCGCGTGGGATGATCAACGATCGATTGTGCATAAGTTCCAAAGTGTTGTCTTTGGCTTGACTGGCGTAAATTGAGTGCTTTTGTTCAGAAGGCCTTCGAAAAGTTCGCAGACTCAAAAGAGGAGCGTGTAAGGTAGGTTAAGACCGTCAAACCATGGAACAATCTGCATAGAGGTAGCGATTATCAGACCATATTTTTCATTCAGATGTACGGCAGCACCTGGCCTAACTATCCAACTTGTCGCGGTGTCATGGCTTACGTAAGTAGGTGATAGTAGAGTCGCAGTGATAGTAGAGTCGCACCTCTTTTGAGGACCCAAAAGCAAGAGATAGTCAAACCTAATGTCAGCGATGGTGTGAGCACAAAGTAAAGCATGCCCAGGATTGAAAGTTTGGGGTTCAAACCAACCACTAACGACGTCTTGGCGAGAATCTGTTGTAATACAGACTTCCCCGCGGTCTCTTCCGTCCAAACAAACAAATAATGAACACAAACAAATCCAGATTATCACTCGTAACAGACAGAACAGAAGAGACAAAGGAAAAAAGCCACACAGCCGAAAACGAACAATAACAAATGAACAGTATGACAAAAGCAAGCACCACAACCTCGCAGCCAACGTCTGACACAATGCTAGCGGACGGCTTTGGCGCGACGGCAAACAACGAAGCTCTGGCGGCTATAACCACAGAGGAGAGAAGAACGGAATGGAACTTGAGGACCAATTACTACCTGAAACAGTTGAGAGCACTCCAGGAATGCCCAAACGAAGGACAGAGATCTGGGAAGGCCTACGCTGGAAAAGGGAATTCGTCAAAGCGCGCCTGGATACAAATGAGCCCTCGTCCCTCACTGAGAAAGAAAGGAACTCCTTAGCATCGGCAACAGGGGTGATGGCTTAAATTATGGGAATTTATCACAGCGAGTGTTTGGTTTAAGGTGATGTCCTGGCTTGAGGCTAATACCACACCAGAAGGCAGAAGCGCCTTAAGTTCACAATTTTGGTAAATTGCGAGGCCGATCTAATGCTTATTGCTGATCTTTAAGTCGCAACAAACCTGTTGTAAAGCCACTCCCCACCGTTTTGAATCATATTCCATTCACGTCTCAGAGGCGCAACCACTACTAGGGACACTTTTCTCGTGACAAACTCCATTTCTTCTTCGTGACAAAGAAGATTAACCGATCAGTATGAAAACCCTGCAGTTTCTAAAGCTTTGTGTCTCTCTCTCTCTCTCTCTCTCTCTCTCTCTCTCTCTCTCTCTCTCTCTCTCTCTCTGGCAGGTAGTGAGGAATATCCTCTTTTTCTTCTTCGTCACCACAGCCTTCGTCCCCATTATCACTTCAGATGATTATGGCCAACTATTGCTCAAACTACGACCTCGAGCAACTTATTGTCGCACTGAAGGAGTTTTTGGGTTTTTGCACTTGGTCCACAGCATCTTACAGTGCCGCGTGCTAAGAAACACGCGACAAGCTTGGACTTGATCTCTATTGACGAGGTTAATTTAATGTCTGCTTGACTGTCATTTAGAATGCTAATAACAGCCGGTGGTATTCCCAACAATGATATCAATTTGGCCGCTTCCTTGACTGCCAGGCGCTGCTAGCATTAGCGGGATACACAGAATTCGGATATGATCTCGAGGTAGTCAGGACTTGGTGTGCTTTCTTTTCTGTCCTGATGACTTTTGGCACTAAACAAACGAAGCACCTAGCAAGAGGTTTCATCCTTTGGTTTCATCCAAAGGACTTAACGTAAAAAAACATAATGTGGCAAAGAACACGGCATAGATGAATCATTAGAGTTGCAGTTGAATGCAAAGCTAACGAATAGAACTGTAATTGCGGGTACGGACTGTGGCCTGTATGTAATGCCGGCGGTAAATAGAGACTACTCTCAGGGTGGCGTCCTATCTCCTCTGCTATGACGCATGCTGGTTGACTCTTTGCTTACCGCGCTAAATAAGCTCTAATGTCTACGCGTGATGTCTAAACGTGATGGACGACTGGTGTACTAGAAATGAGCTTTCAGTTAACCCTCTCAAAACAGAGGTTGTTCTCTTCACGAGGAGGAGACATTTGACTGGTCGTTCTCAACTAGTACTAAAAAGGTGTCAACTTCCGCTTTTCGGAGGAAGCGTACTATCTGCGTGTTGTCTTGGATAGAAAACTTCTGTGGCAGATTAAGGGAATTCTCGTTAAGTCGTGGGGTCTATCACCAAAAGGATCCGTTTGAATATACACGGCTGTTCTCTCCTACGCATCGGTTGTTTGGTGGAATGCGTCATACTTTCACTAAGCTTCAATGAACGGTTTGTCTCGGCTGCATAGGGGCCTTCCCAAGCACGCCTGGCTCTGCTCTTGATGCACTTCTGAATCTCTGAAATCTCTCTTGATATCCACATCATGGGGTGCACTCTCAAGGCCATCTTTGGTACAACTCGCACTGGGGTTTCGATGACCTTGCGCACCGTATCTCTTTTGACCGCAGACTCATGGATATGCCTTCTGGCGCAAGGACACCAGCAATCCAGCCGCGAAGCACATACAAAGAATTTAGTCAAATCTTCACGGATGGCTCCAAGACCAATGAAGAGTCTGGCGCTGTCGCTTTCGTGGAGAGCGACAACATTAGACTGCACACCTCGTTAGGTAAATTTGGGTCGGTCTTCTAAGCGGAAACCTATGCGCTCCTAATGGCCACGAACTATATTGTGAGGAACAGGTGGACGGGGCGGAGTATTTGCGTCTGTAGCGACAGCCAAGTTGTGCCCTTTAACCACTTCCAAGATAGTTCAGGAATGCAAGTATTCTCTGAATGTGATCGGCAGTCTCCCCATCAAGCGAAATGAGATCGCTGATGAACTTGCTAGACAAGGATCAGAGGCGGCACTCTTTGGACACGAACGAGCACAACCGTGTGTTGTTTGAGTCTCCAGGGCCAAGAGCATGCTCCTAAACGTCTCTTGACAGAAAAGACGGCCGACGACTTATCGACGTACTAACAGGCCACTACACCTTCGCCAAACCCCTAAATGTACTTGGTCTAAGCAATGAAATCCTCTGCCCCGCCTGTGGAGAAGACAACGACACTGCAGAACACTTCTTCTGCCACTGTGCCGCCCGAAGCAGGTGGCTGTTATTCGGTGTTGACGAGTAGCTGATGATGCAGACTCCTCGTCACACAAGCGCCTGCTGGCATGTCTCCGGAAGACTGTGGAATTTTAAGTAAATGTAGGTTGCTGCCTGCTGCCTCCGACAAAAAAATACGTTAAACAGCTCAACACAACAATTCGAACTCAATGTCTGTCAAATTCAGCGAAGACAATGGAATGCTTGGTCACCCCGGACAAAGTCTGATGAATAATCACAACTTTAGTGTGAAAGCGTGTCGAACATTTGCGGGCTTCTGTTCAAAACCTGTTTTAGGCGACTTAATCTGTCACCACAGGCGGCCACCTGCAACACCACGTCACTAGACACTGAACGATGGACAAGTTCTTTGTTGCAAGTTCTTTGTCGCATCCTTAGTGAATGGCAGTCGGACTTGACATGATATCAATCAGCGAACAAAACAAACCCCAACCGACTTTACCGCCTCTTTGTTCCCTCCCAAGCCACGTCCATAGAAGCAAATAAAAAACAACACCCATTGACTAAAATGATTGCCAACATCGCCAGCCGCAGCAAGTGGCTGTAAGTAGGACACACCAATTTATTGTGTTTATTTCCCACCATCTCCCCATTAACGGATGCTGAACTAATCTTGCGGAAAGAATCGCCTACTCTGTCACTGATCCCAAAGAAAGCCATTTATCGTGCGGGCCCTTCAAAAGTACGTTTCCCCAAGATACGAGTAGGAGTTAGAAAGATTTATTAAGAGTGCGTGATGATACAAGGAACTACCCGCACGCAAGTCTTTAATCCTAACCTAACCAATGTTTGAATAGTTTTTACGTTCGCCCAGTCCCAACACGATGAATCAGACAACAATGACGTCCCCGTCCCCGTCCCCCCGAATGCCCAACAATCGGCGAATCAAAACAAATTCTACGTACTCTGTGTGAAAAGCACTTATACATCGTAAATTCGCCGACTTTAAGGACAATAAAAAGCACTAAAGTTGTCTGAGAAATCCACCCTCGTCATTGTTTGGCATACCCTTCGACACGCAGTGCTTGGATGAATCACACAATCCGCAGACGTCAACAGCGCCTAGATGACTAGCGATAACTACCCGCTGTTCCCACCTAATCGACGCGCAACCGATTACAAAATCAATCACAAAACCACGAGTAATTACAGACAAAAACCGAATTTGCCTCCGGGCAAAGGGGCGAGCAAAAGAAACCAACAACAATAAAAACCCACAATGTGCACGCTGCAGCTGCAATCAATTGCAATTGGCAGCAATGCGGCCAATTATGGGGTTCCCAGCGAAACAAAAATTTGCACCGCAGTGCTAAGGAGACGAGCCAGCGAAAGGCGATACTCCGGACACATCAAAGGTGACAACAGTCGCCCCTTCCCCGCCGTCACAGGAAAACAAACACCATTGACCAACATCTAATTTCGATGTTTCTGTGGCCCACCACGACGACGAACATTAATAAATATTTTTTTGGCAACCTCAGCAGGGCCACAGCATTCGGTGCGACCTCAATAGCAAGGCTCCAGAGGTAAGGGGCTGCGGCGGAGATGAACAAAAACTCTGTCTCTCACCATGCTTCTTACATCATGTTGAACTCGCAAAGATCTGGAGTTCACTGGTTGCACATGGACAAGGTCTGTGAATCAGAACGACGATAACTCGACAAGAGTTGTTCCTCTCGCCGATAAGATAAAATACTTCCACCGACGCTCACCCTGACCAGCTCGCTTGCCCCCCGACCAAACTGAATGAATCAATCTGGTCGAGGAGAGCTACAGTCTACAGACTGCAGTGAAGCTTCTCTCATTGTGCTTGTGCTCTCATTGTGTGTGTGTGTGTGGACCATAAATTTTATGTTGAGCGGTCAGTAATGCGGGCCGTAATTGCATGCAGCAAATCAATACACAATTAATCACACAACGAGGCGTTGAGTGTTTGTATTCGCTTCTGTTCCAGTTGCTCTTCTTACTTACCCGCTTTGACATTCCAGGGTTCCTGGCCAGAAATGTAAAACCTCAGCTGCACTTCTTTAATCCAAGTAAGTAAATGAATGGCCACAGACACGACGGCCGATGATGAAATGATGGGGGAAAAACGAAATTAACCGAAACACTGCGTGTCCTCGTTTCGGAGACTCCCGGTAATCCTTTTCCGCAAATTATACTCCGGTAGTGCACATTTATTCACTCATTATTCCACCAACCACACACTCCGACACCACACTTTACACTTTGCACACCCGAACTCGATCGGTTTGCTTCGATTCGGTTTGGCTTGGATGGATGCAAACTATTAATTTCTGTATTTTCTTTTTCTTTTGCTTTCGTTTCGAGGGAAAAAATTCGATTATTCTCGCTGCGACGATGGACTGCGATTGAAAAACACTACAACCTTGAGTTACATTCGTTTTTCATTGCTTGCTGCCACTGCTCGCCACCGATGGGCTCTCTCTGTTGGCGTAATTTTGCGATAATTTTTTGTTAAAACACAAAAAAAAAAAAAAGAATTCTTTTCACGTGTGCCTCGTTGGACGCCTCGATTAACTGTTGCAGGGCAAGTTCCGAATGATTGTGGGAGAAGGGAAAATATTATTTGATTAATGATAAATCGAAGTGGAGTAATAATAACAAAGAAAAACACTTGGAAAAACGTTCTTATTTTGAGACGGAAGAAACGACACACCGACTGCGATTGGAAGACAACGAAGACAACACCGAATGACGACAAATTCTACGAATCAAATGTCAAAATGTGTGGATGGAAAGATTTTGATAGTTTCCCATTTGGACAGTGCAACGCATACACATGCAGGCACACACACACACACACCCATCTTGGCACGAATACGAGGGAATTGAAATTCAAATTGGAACGTGGAACTTGTGCTCAGATTGACGGATGTTTGTAGAAATGGGCTCAGTTTCTGTCAGAAAAGTTGAGGTGGACGTTACATTTGAGTGCATTATTTTGGTTTACTTTTTTAAACTTCATGCTGTGCAACGAACGATGCACGAGACACATATTGTGACGTACGTGATTTGGGTTATTTTTGTAATTTCAGGGGTTTTTTTTTACGATGGCTGGGTGACAAATTTACAAAATTTCCGTGCCGTGTGTCAATTGTGTTGAAACAGAAAATTTTGTTGACACTTAAGCAGCTTGTCAATTAGTTAGTCAAAACACTTAGTCCACCATGTTGGTCCATTGTGTTACCCATAGATTGCTACCACTGATCGACAACTCCAGTGATAGTGCCGTTTATTTGATCCCAACATCAAATGGTGACTGGACCAGATTTGAAAACCGGATAAAGCGCATTAACTTTACTTTCACTGGGATTCGAATCAGGGACCCCTCTGACGAGGGGCAGGCTCTCAACCAACTGCGCCATCCTGCTGTCGTGTATATTACGCAGTGGTTAGTTTTTGACACTCGTGTGGTGAATATAGATGTCAAGGACTTTTTTTGAAGAATCTATATTACGTCGTGTAGCTTTTAAAAGACTGATGAGAATAGCTTACATTTAATTTTGATTTTAATCATTTTACTCAACTTTGTGAGAAAGTCAAAAATGACAACGCAATGAGCGGCGTTTACACTGAACAATTTGTCCATACGATTAGTTTGGCGACAAGGTCGCTTTTACACACGCTAAATTCGTCGCAGATTTTTCAATGTTTTGTTCAAGAGGGGTGAGACAAAGAGGAAATAACACAGCCATTGAAAAAATCGGCGACGAATTTAGCGTGTATAAAAGCGCTACAAAATGGATAAACGTCAAAATGCTTTGTCTACCGTATTACAAGTCTAGCAAATTTGTAGTAACAAGCGCTCACATTGACGTATGGCCAATCAATCGTGGTTATTAACCAAATCGGATCGGCAAGTTGTTGAGTGTGAACGCCGCACAACTTTATGAGAACGTCAACGAAGTTCACCGCAATTAACACACGGATTGCAGCAATCAGCCTGATCTGTAAACATTGCTCGTTGAGTCCCAGGATACATAGAGTAACTCTCCTTACGTGCATCTGATAAGCCCAAGCAACGACGCATGCATTTGCAGAATCCTGGAGCGAACTTCAATGACTTGGCAAGTTCTCTGTCACATCGCTGACCTGAGCGTCCGATTCTCACGAAAACTGTACCAAAATCCACCAGGGAACCTCTAAAGCGATGGCAATCTATTCTCGTACTAGTACCAAGGACCATTAAAGAGATCATAAGCTGCAGCTACCAAACAAAATCCCAGCGAGAGGGACTACCACCACCGCGGCCGATGAATTGACATCAATTCTAGACCATCTCTAGATTTACTACGAGTTCATTCGATCTGTCAAAACAGCTGCCAGAAAAAATAATGAACAACCCCCACCAAAGTCACTGGTGGTTGTCAAAGCAAAACAAGGGTTGAAAGTCGATCTGAATCATGGCGATGTTGGGAAAGGTTGACTTGGAAAAGGTATAAGTTTAAAAGTATTATTTTCATCCTAATTCTTAATGCATTTCCCCCTCCTCTCTCCCACCCACACAGCTTCGGTTGGACGTTCAAGTTAAATTCGACAAAATCCGCGAAGCCCTGAACGTGCGCGAAAAACTTTTGCTGCGACAAATCGATGTCATTGTCTCTACAACAAATGGAAGGCAGAGCAGCACCTCCGACACGGATGAAATTAAATTCATCACAGATAACGAAGAGAATGTCCTCAATTCGATACGATCGTTTGGCAAATTCAATCTGGACAACATCAATCTTGCTCTGCAGGATCTGTACATAAACGAGGACTATATCGCTCCTGCCATCGATCATGAGACAATGTACAAGTGCCTGAGTAATTCCAGTGACGGCAGCAATGGCAATGATGAGGAATCAATTGTTGTTGACTTCTCCACGAACAAGAAACTGATTCGCGACAACGTGAGCAACATGAACGAGTCAATCATAAATATCACATTGAGTGAGGCGAAAGAATTGATTCGAAAGTCGCATAAGTTATCGGCGCCAGATGCTGACGAAATCACACCAATAACGCCTTTGAATTTGCATGGTAAGTGTGACGCTAATGGGAGGGAAATATGCACGATATGTGTGGACGCCGCGCAAACATGGAAGTTACCACGACGTGGTGGGTGTGTGTGTTTGCTGACTTGTACTTGGGCTTGCATATGTTATGCTTGTAATGACGAGGGGGTATAAATAGCAAATGTGGGCGGATATATATCCAAATCGCTAATCGATTAGGAACTTTTACCAACGTGCATGTAACCAGAGCGATACACCATCCCTTCGTATTGTGCGTTGTTCGAGCCTGCTGAGGCGTAGATTGTGCATGCAATCGTGGAAGGGTAACAGTGTGCTTTATGCGGGAAATTGACTAACAGTCAGTTGTTCCACGGAGGACACAGCTTCAGCTCCAACCAACTATTTTGAGGAAACATCTCGATTTCGGAAACATGTCGATTTCTTCTAAATTGCGCTCTGCTCTGTGGCAGCTTATCCTCATTTTACATTTCCTGAGCTTCGTACGCTCTGCTCTATCTCGAATATCAGCCAGAATTCGCCTGGCTTAGTGGACCATAGAGCTTCGAGATGCACTTAACCTTCAAAATTGCTCGGAAACATGTCGGTTTCTTGTGGCAGCTAAGCTTCATCTTACATTGCCTTAGCGTCGTACGCTCTGTTCAGTCGCGTGTTTCAGCCTGAATTCGTCTGGTTTAGTGGCAAATAGAGCTTCGAGGTGCACTTAACCTTCAAAAATGCTCACTACCCCTTAAGCTATAATCTCAGCCAAACGCCAACAGGACAGACGAGAATTTTGCCAGGAAATTTTGATGCACAGTGGACTATCCGTAAGTCGACTTTGATATCCCGTGAGAATTCGACTTAGGGGTAGTCCACTGCGTGTGGACATACGTCAAGCTTTTCTAACAAGTTCCCATATCTTGCAGGTATCATCGATGAAGATGCAAATGACGATGATAGTATGCCAGCACCAACGCACTCCAAGTCTTCCCAAACCGTAGAGAACAAACGAAAATCACGCTTCAAGCCAAAAATCACAATCAACAACTGCAACGGCACCATTAACTTGAAGAACATCTCCAATCTAACGATCAATTGCGCCACCGATGATGCATTCAAAGCGGCCGAAGTAGACAACAGCGCGAATAACAACGTCGAGGCAGCAAAGAGTACGACCGTCACAACGACCACATCAATCAGCAGCGCCGAGAGTAATGCTGACAGCAACAGCAGCGGCAACAGTGCGTCCAGCAGCAATGCGATCTCACCGAAACCGGTCGACAACCAGGACAGTCGTCGCATTGAGGTCGAGTATGACGATGATGACCGATCGGCCACCTGTGAGTTCTACAATCGTCTGCTGAACGAAATCAAGCATAGTCTCAAGCAGAAGACGCCAAAAGTTGTCAGCGACAACCAACAGCAGCGTTTCGTGGTCGGAGCCGATGAGGAGGATGACGATGAGGACTATGAAAGGGACCCGGCGACATTGCATTCGAACACAGACGACGATAACGGCAATGACACCTCGGGGACATCACAGAGTGCAGCTCCGAACAAGAAATTGATTCTTCGGAATTTTGAGAATTTGAAAATAATCCTGGAGTCGAACGACAATAGCGATGTTATGCGTCCAGTGCAGATCGAGCAGTGGCTGGCTGAGATCATTTCTGAGACGGAAATCGAACCGATGCAGAACACCGACATTCTGGAGCACAGTAAGATCTACAGTGAGACTTGTTAGACGTTTGATGGGCGGTCTGGACGGTCTGAACGAAGTGAGAAGGTTTCGGCGGGGAAATTCAATCAAATTGTGATCAAAATGTGTGTTCGTGTGCAGTTGTTTGTCGAGTGAAGTGAGTGCAGGGTGTGCGAATGAAATTGTTGATTAAGTGACTGAGGTCCTTGCTGGTATTTTGTCCAGTGCTGTATCTCTCTGTCGTGGTCCTTGTGCAGCTAATCACAGTCGAGCAGAGCGTGAGATTATGCAAACGTATTCCAGGTGTCTGCCGGTGTTTGATACGCCGTGCAATTGGATGCATATGACACTCAAGCGGCTGATGCGAGTGTTTTTTCTACGATCCAGCATCGTCGATAGTCCATGGCAGACTTAGCCTCTTCTGACAACCTTTCAAGGCCAGCTTCCCAAACCTCGCCATTCGGTGTCAGAGCACAATGTTCCCACATTTTTGCAAGCAGAACGCAACACAAGTGGATGCTAAGCAAAGCCTCTTCTTCATAGAGAGACCAATCTGCAACAAGGTTGCCTCGTCCAAGTCTAACTGGATCAACACTTGATCTCCCTTAAATTGAACCACAAAACTCTTGCTTTTGTTCCCATTTCTCGAATCAGTAAGTCAACACTTTGTTGAATGTGTCAGCTGGCCATCTCACGTCACCGGAAGTGACCGCTCTATCAGTTCGCTACGTGACTCCAACCCCGTTCAGTCAGTGAATCGCATTTTCTCACACCTCGCAATCGCTTCACTCAACTAATGACTCGTTTTCCTCAACATCAAACGCATACAATCCGGATCACAGACCAAATTAATGTCTTCTAGTTCATTGCATAATCACATTTTCTGAAAGTATTATTAACAAAAAAGAAAAACCACACTTCTCTCGTCCTTAGTGCACAGTAAAAAGTATTGTATCACAAAACATAACATTCACAAAGTATATAATTCATTCGGATGCATTTACCGCGATCTATATACACAATTATACATTTTTTTATAAAAATAATTTATCTACAATAATTTAAGGCTCTAAAGATATCTGTTTCTCTGTTGTTTATGGAGAGAATATACACTACGTGTGTACGTTCTCTCGCGTCCTCTGTCTTTATGTTTATTTATGTATGAATATAATCAATGCAATCCACACACCGCTTTGCATAAGCGATGCATAACAAATTGTGAACGAAAATTACTCAATATTCCAGATTTAAAACGTAAGAATGGTAAATATGTACTTAATGAGAACAAAATATATATCTAGTATTTACACAGGCATTTGAAGATTTTTATTTATTAATAAAGACGATTTGTCAATGTATGGCGGTTTTATTTACTCTTTTAAATGTCAGTGGAGACGTAGGGCTAGTATTGAAGACCAGTGGCAACATTGCCACAAAGCCATCAGAGATACCGCCTCTGATGTGCTGGGTTTCAATCCGCCAGCACAACGAAACCCCTGCTTTGACAAAGAGTTCTGTCGGCAGGCGAATGCAGCAAAGCAAGAAGCATACAAAGCGGCGCTGCAAAGAAGGACAAGAGCTGCTCGGGAGCTCTACGAGCAGAAGAGGAGAGACGAACACCGGCAACTCAGGAGAAAAAAGAAGGAGCATGAGAAGCGCGCGATCGGCAGAATAGAGGGATATAACTGCAGGAATGAGGTAAGGAAGTTCTACCAAAGGGTAAAGTTAAACAGCTTTTAAAGTCCGAACCGAAGCTTGTAAGGATGATCAAGGGAACATCGTAGTATAGTCACAGTTGAGGCTGAGGATATGGAGAAACCATTTCTGCAGACTGTATAGCGGCGACGAAGAACCAAATCCCGCTGTCAGGCGGAACGAACCATTCAACCCCAATGAAGGGGACGACGAAGATCAACAATTCCGTCCACCCGACCCGGATGAAGTGAGGATTGCCATATCTAAACTGAAATTCAACAAGGCGGCGGGAGCTGACGGCTTACCCGCCGAGCTTTTTAAAGCCGCAGGCGATGATTTGGTAAGGCGCATGCACCAACTCATCTGTAAAATATGGTCGGAGGAAAACATGCCCGATGAATGGAACCTCAGCATTGTTAGCCAGATCCATAAAAGAGGAGACCCTTTGAACTGCGCCAACTACAGAGGGATCGGTCTCCTAAGTATCGCATACAAAATCTTATCTGCCGTAATGTGTGAACGCCTAAAGCCATTCGTCAACAGCCTGGTCGGTCCATACCAGTGTGGCTTTAGGCCAGGAAAATCCACCATCGACCAAATATTCACACTTCGGCAGATTTTGGAGAAAACCCAGGAGCAACAAATCGATACCCACCACTTTTTCATCGATTTTAAGGCCGCGCATGGTAGCATCTATAGAGACGAGCTATACAGAGCAATGTCTAGTTTTGGCATCCCTACCAAACTCGTCCGTTTGTGTAGGATGACGATGGAGAATTCGGTAAAGACCTAACCGAGACCTTTGATGTCAAAAAAGGATTCAGACAAGGCGACGCGCTGTCATGCGAATTTTTCAACATCGTTCTTGAAAGAATTGTTCAAAACTCGAACGCCAACACCAGAGGAACAATCTTTCAGAAGTCCGTGCAACTACTCGCATATGACGACGATATTGACATTATCGGAAGAACGCAGCGTGATGTCAATGGCGCTTTTGTGGGTATTGCAACGGAGGCAGCGAAGATGGGTTTAGCGGTAAGCGAGGGTAAGACCAAGTACCAACACCGACGTCTCGGTCAGAACGTCACAGCAGACAGATATAACTTTGAGGTAGTCTACCTAGCCGCTATCAATTCAGACAATGACACCAGCGCCGAAATCAAACGAAGAATAACTCTTGCCAATCGCTGCTTCTTTGGGCTAAGAAAGCAATTGGTAAAAAAGCCCTCTCTCGAACAACCAAGGTAACGTTTTACAAGACCTTAATCGTCCCAGTCCTGCTATATGGCGTGGAGGCATGGACTTTGTCAAAAGCGGATGAAGCTGCTCTTGGTTGCTTCGAGAGGAAAATTCTTCGTGTGATTTTCGGTCCCGTCTGCATAGATGGTGAGTGGCAGAAATGAACGAGTAAAGAGATATTCAACTTCTTCTTCTCTTGCCCCTTGATACAGCTGATACCCTTCCCCAACCTTAGTATTGGGGTGAATTAGAGTTCTTATTTGAAAATTCGCTCGTTACTTGAACTTTTTTCAAATTTGGGTGTCAAATTTTCAACACACCGTATGTTCATGAAGTAGCTTTCTGCGAGTTACACTCTGAGGTAATAGGAATAAATAATTTTGCCATTGTTTACATTAATTATTTATGCATTAATTATTAATGAATATACGACTTCATGTATGTATTTTTGCATATGCATAATATCGAAAAAAAGCATTCACACGAAACATGTGTACCGGCAATATTATTGAAACATTTGCTTGAATCAATTAAAATAAACAGCTTTTTTGCTTATTTTACTTATTTTACAGAAATAGAGATGAAAGTTAATTGCAAATTAGTTTGAGTTAGGTACAGTTGAAGCCATTGATCTTAACAAATTATGTAATTTATTTGCAGAAGTTTTCAAAATTCATGAATGAAAGATATAAAACTAAGTTCATTTGCCAGTCATCGCATATAAATCAGCTATATTTTACTCTGAAGAATTAATTCCTGTAAAGAGAGCGTAGCATTACATTTTTATTCACGCAAGCACCTTTTACAAAAATATGTTCTCTTAAAAATATGAGTCACCTTCTGAACACCCTCCGAACAATAAGTACATGTTCGTGGGCAAATTCACGAATATCCCACAAAATTCATGAATCTGCCGCCATTATCCCACAAAATTCACGAATCGGCCGCCATATTGGAGTGAATTGACGAGCGTTGTAAAAGTATGAGTGTAATGCAAGGGAATTCCACTACTATCACATTTTTCTCCGGTGTGGACTAGGGGCAAAAATGGCCGAAGTTGAATATCTCTTTACTCATTCATTTCTGGTGAGTGGGGGAGCAGATATAATGACGAACTATACCGGCTGTTTAGCAACATCGACTTAGCCAGAAGAGTGAAGATCCAAAGACTGAGATGGCTAGGTCATGTAGAGCGGATGGAAACCAATGCTCCGGCCCGAAAAGTCTTCGAGTCCACCCCCGAGGGACGGCGCAGTAGAGGAAGACCGCGACTCAGTTGGCGCACGCAAGTGGAAAGGGACCTCAAGCAACTATGCGTGCGAAACTGAAGACAGCTAGCTAAATATCGAGCTGGCTGGAGACGCTTGTTGGTTGAGGCCCAGGTCCACCTCGGACTGTAGCGCCACCTTAAGTAAGTAAGTAAGAAGACGTAGGGCAGTCGTCTAATAAGGCTGCTGGTGCCAATTCAATGCAGCTGCTAAGGTGAATGCTTGGCTCTAAGATCTGACATCATTCGAATTTCATACGAATGGTTGGTAGTGATTATAATTTTTAGTTTGGGGTGAACCTGGGCCTCAACCAACAAGCCTCTCCAGCCAGCACGATCTTTCGCCAGCTGCCTCCAATTGCGCACACCAAGTTGGTTGAGGTCCTTCTTCACTTGTGTGCGCCATCACGTTCGAGGACGTCCTCTGTTGTGTTGTCCCAATGGCTGTGGTGTACATCCGCTCTACATGACCTAGCCATCTTAAGCGTTGTATCCAAAGACGCTTAAGTAGGTGCATGCCGCTGTACAGCCCGTACAGTTCGTGGTTGAATCTACTCCTCCAGACACCATCAACAAAAGATCGCTCCTAGAACTTTTCTCTCAAAACGACCAAGTGCTTCGTCATCCGCTTTCAATAGCGTCCATGTCTGCGCCATAGAGTAGGACAGGGATGATGAGGGTGTTATATAAAGTCAGCTTGGTGCTTCGAGAGATGGCTTACTGGTTACTCAATTGCCTCTTGAGCCCGAAGACACAGCGATTGGCAAGAGTAATTCTGCGCTTGATCTCGCTACTGGTGTTATTGTCCCTGTTTACTGCACACCAGGGGTAGACGAAGTCCTTGATTACCTCAAAGTTTCTGCTGCCCATTATGACACTCTGTCCGAGACGTCGATGTTGTGCGTCCTTCCTTCGTGATGACAGCATGTACTTTGTTTTGCCCTGATATACTACCAGACCCATTTTAGCCGCTTCCACTTCAATGCCAGCAAACGCCTCACTGACGGCTTTCTGTGTTCGTCCAATCACGTCAATGTCGTCCACGTAAGCAAGCAGTTGAACGGACTATTGGAAGATCGTGCCTCTGGTGTTGACGTTTGAGTTTCGCACGATCTTCTCAAGTAAGATGTTGAAGAAATCACATGACAACGTATCGCCTTGTCTAAAACCTTTGTTGACATTGAAGGTATCGATGAGTTCGTTACCGACCTTGATCGAGCAGCGAGAGTTCTCCATCGCCATCCTGCCCAACCTGACGAGTTTGGCACGAATGTCAAAACTAGACATGGCGTTGTATAGCTCGTCTCTATGCACGCTGTCATATGCGGCCTTGAAATCGACGAATAGGTGGTGGGTGTCGATCTGCATCTCTTGAGTCTTTTCGAGGATATGCCTTAGTGTAAAGATTTGGTCGATGGTGGACTTTCCCGGCCTGAAACCGGACTGAAAAGTACCTATCAGGTTATTGAGGAATGGTTTCAGGCGTTCAAGCTAAACGACAGAGAGGATCTTGTACAATATGTTAAGGAGTCTGATCCCTCGATATTTGGCGCAATCAAATGGATCTTCTTTCTTGTGGACCGGATAAACGACGCTGAGATTCCATGCTTTCCTCCGACCATATCTTGCTGGTGCATGCGCCCAACCAGATCATCTTCAGCTGCTTTAAACAGTTCCGCGGACAATCCGTCCGATCCAGCAGCTTTATTCGACTTCAGTGTAGATATCGCTATCTTGACCTCGTCTTTGTCAGGGGAGGGGCGGGATTCTTGTTCATCCTCGTCCAAATTAAGTGGAACATTCTGCCAGACAGCACAGAGTTGTGTCGTCATCGCCGTTAAACAGTCTGCAAAAGTGATTTTTCCAAATTCGCAGCGTCGACTGCCACTCTACTACTAGATGTTCATGTTCATCCCTGGGCCCTCCTTCTTGCCGTAATAGGAATGATTGCTACTTGTATTAAAGCGGTTTAGCTGGCTAATACTTACGCTAGTTAAGTCACTGAGGTTATTGAAATACTAGGCCCCTAGTTGTGAGTACATTCAGCAGGATAAATCCTCCTTCTATTGCCAAGGAAGATGCAAGTCAACCTTCAACCAATAGTACTCAACAACATCACACTAGTCTATTATTTATATATATATATACTTCTTATTCCGACTCCGAACGGCTATGTTTGAGAAGCTTTTTCTAGACAAACAGTTATTACTCTTTGAGCATTGTCAGTGACTGGAAGAGGTGGAGGCGTGAACATTATTTTTTGTCGTATTGGGAATCGAACCCAGACACTAAGGTTCAAGTGCGTAGGAGTGGACGCACATACACACAACGCAACGGCAGCCACATCGGCTATCATTTGGTGGCCGAAAACTCTTCGATTTGCATCCCTTGGTATAACAGGTGCCATGTGTATCTACCCCTCAACAGTTACAGAGACTATAGTCGGGCCAGTTCCCTTACTTTAGACGGGCGACGTATCGGGTCACCTTTCGATACTCAACTCAATCCCTAAAAGAGACATATTGTTCACAATGCCGGATATTAAGTCAGGCAGCAATGTTTCGGCAGATTTGAGGTATATACGACCGTGAGAATTGGACAAATGGTGTTCCAACAGTAAACACCGGAAGTCTGGTATGATTAACGGATGGAGCCACGTGGGATTCTAGATCTAGTACCTTTGGGGTCTGTGACAGACACAAGGGTATAAAGGGCACAAGAATTCATATATTTTCAGACAGACTATCTATCCAGCCTAATGGACTCTAAGACCAAGTCAAATGTTGCTACAATCTCTTGCTAGACACAATAAAGTGAAGCTCGGCTGGGTCTCTGGGCATAAGGGAATTGCAGTCAACGAGTCCGCAGATGAGCTCTCTTGTGCTGGCTCGGAATCTGCTCGGTCTTGAATCGTACTGTAATGTCAACTGGACAGCAGCTGCAACGCTCACTAACGAATGGGAATACAAACTTCGCCCTGACCACTAGATATGGTCTTAGGCAATCGAAGCGATTAATCGCTAGATCTTATTCCTATAAGGAAATTCTCTGCCTCAACAAAGAAAGTATAAGAATGCTAAAGAGCTTTCTTACTAGCCACTGCGGCCTGAAGTACCACCTTTAACAAAATAAACACGTGTCAAGACAAGGAATGTCGTCTCTGCCTACAAGATGATGAGACGATCCGAGCACATTCTATGGGAATGTCCGGCACTACTTTGATTAAGGCGACGTATTTTCCATAAGGAGATATATCCTCACTTCAGTGGAACTAAAAAAAATCCACTAAAAAGGACTTAATCACCGCTATCGCGAATTCCATCGTAATCGAAAAAGTGCTACGAACTCCCAAAAAGCGAACACAGAATTCATTCGTAGTGGAATCGCAGTGAAAAATCTGCTACGAATTTCGAAGTTCGTGAAAGTTGGTATCAGTTCTCTTTTTCTACAAGTTATTTACGTCGGAGTATTGCCATTCCGTTCGAATTGTGTGATAGCATTTTTTTCGGATATTTATGGATTCTGTGGTCTGTCATAACTTCAAACATTTCGATATAATAGACACGTCGCTCAGAAGCGACCAGATTTTGCCCATAGTAGGTGGAATGTGTTCCATCTTGACAACGCCAGGCCACACACATCGATAGCGATCGTTGCCAGAAGCACCGGGAGCTTGTTTGGGAAGTTCTTTTGCATCCCCCTTACAGTCCGGACCTAGCACCAAGTCATTACCACCTGAAAGGTTCGCCTCAACATAGGCTTGTGAAGCAAGACTCAGTTTTTCGCCAGTAGGGACGAGGGCTTTTACACGAAAGGGATAACGGCATAAACATCAAAATTACAGCAAATAATCCAACAAAATGGCGCATATTTGACCTAAATCGGGTGATTTTTGCTTTTGGTAAATACAGCCTTAAATTTCGAGCAAAAATAATAGATTTCATTTTCCAACACCTACTACAACGATCGTCTCCGTGTACAAATACAAAAAACTACTACTGGTTGATCATCACTGTGGAAACATCTTTGTGTGAGACTACAGACCGTGGATGGCGCCGTTGGTTGAGTGCCTGATCCTGGTTAGAGAGGTCCCCGATTCGAATCCCAGTGAAAGAAATACGCTTTATTCGGTTTTCAAATCTCATTTGGCGTTAGGATCAAATTAACGGCACTATCACTGGAGTTGTCGATCAGTGGTAGTAGTCTAACTATGGGTATCACAATGGACCAACATGGTCTAAGTGTGCTGACGATTTTGGTGGCAGCCCAACTAACCAACCAACAGACCGTCGTTGACATCGACATCAACCAACAAGCCTCTACAGTTAGCGCAATCTCTGTCTAGCTGCTTTCAGTTAGAGACATTAAGCTGGCATTTCCCACGTTCTCGGCTACGTATAGGGCTATGCGCCCTACTTTGTTCAGCTCTAAAAAACGTCAACGCAAGCAATACCAATGTTGTATGTATGTCCTTTTTTAAAGACTTCGTGTTTCAAGCTGTCACTACCAGACGCATTCTAGTCACTTCCGTGTTAATGCTCGCAAACATCTCCAACGACCGCTCGCTGCGTTCGGCCACCTGTTACAGCCACACTGAGGAAACACCTCTTCTAAATTGTACTGACTACTCTAAACTATAATGTCGCAACTACACTCTCAAAGATATCAACCTCATCTCTTACCATCACATCTCCAGGTGCCCACAAAATACACTAAAGAGATCTTCAGGCCACTCGATCCTCCGCCATCGACTATAATTTAATTCAATTCAATATATTCGAACAAAAACTATACAATTGGTCTTACATGCTAAAAGCTTAAGCTAGCGGAAAAGGTGTTAGCTCAACAAAGGATGTACAATGTTTACAAGGTTTACAATGTTATTTATTATAGTTATTGGTTTGGTTATTTTATGTTGTGGGGAGCTTTGACATCGGGGTGTCCAGGTCCGTGTGTCCTTGTTGGTCCTCTCTGGATGGGGTGGAGGTGGTGGGCGGCCTATTTAGCCGCGATGGTGACCGCTATCACTACTTTGGTAGAAATGATACAGTCCGTTGCGTGATGTCCTTGGGAATGTCGGCTCATTTAGCAGGTTCAATGCGTTGAGGAACGGTTGTCCGGGAGTCGAACTTCTACGGCCCCTGATAGCCATGTTTGCCTATGTCGTGTAGTTGCCTCTGGAACAATGTCGCCAAGTATTGTTGTAAGGGAATGATACGGGATTCTTCGTAAAGTCTCCTGTTGCTGGAGTAGCTATAGTGATCTTCATCAGAAGTTATGCCCAAGAGGAACCGGGCAAATTTTTGTACTTGATCCAACCACCTCGTCCTATATCTGCGAAGAGGTCGTCTACATGATGGAGTCGCATCTTGCATGTCGTGATGAAGTGCCACGTGAAGCATAGCCCTCAACCTTCACGCTAAAATATGCAAAGTTGTCTGATTTTGTAGCAATGCAACAAGTCCTTGTGCGTGGATTGAAATTTAACTCTGCCTTAGAAGAGTTGAGTTTTCGACGTGACGGGGTCTGTGTCAGTCTTTTGAAAAATATTGTCTTCTTATTGTCAAGGCTGTAAAAACATTAAGTGACTTATCATTAAAGCTTCTAACTTACTTCTCGCCCTCGCATAACACGCCGTAACGCATTTAGTCCTCCTCATCCTAACGGATTCCACCGTTGGCAGGAAATAAATGTGAGATTCTGCGAGGAACCAACTTTTTCTTTCGAAACTTACAAAACAAATAATAAACAAAACCAATATTGACGCTTACGACGTTATTATGTGTTGACTTCTTTATTTATCAATAAATTATTACGACATAATGACCTTATTCTCATAAACTCTATTAGAGGAACCACGAGTGACTAATGATCGTCTAAAGCAAGTTAAAACAAAACTAAAACATAGGAGAACACAATGAACTATGATTACGATTTACGATTACTTAATAATAAGTACAGCATCGGCCTCATTCAGCGACAACAAAAATGAATACATAACTAAATACACATGGAGCCTGAATACAACTCTGTTACATTTGGTTTATAGCTAGCTGGAAAGAAAAACAAAAAACTATGTGGATAGGTACGTGGTGCATGGATTGTTAGGAAAAGATATTTGGTTTGAATAATATGTTAGAGCTAAGGCTACTGACGAAATGAAGGGCGCTTGGCTTGTCGGGGGTGGTAGTGGGAAAATTGTGCTGGGTCTTCGGGTTGTTCATTGAACAGTGTCGTCGGCGTCGTCATCTTATTCGCTGTGATTCTTGGTTTGAACTACTGCTACTGCTACTGCTGCTACAACAACGGTGGCTGCGTTTAGCTGGTCAAGCGAAGCTGACCTGATAGAAGAGCCATTCTTCCATGAATGACGGCACAAATGCCTTCGATGTTGTATACTTCACCGGTGGCTTCAGTTTCTTCAGCTGATCCTCGAACAGCTTCAATGACTCCAAGCAGCTGGTGCCGTTGCCGTGAGTCAAGTACTTTCCATCGGGCTTCAGTATCTTGAATGAATGCTCGAGAATTGTGCGTATAAAGTCCCACATCTCGCCGATTGGTGCATCCGAGATCGGGATGTCCGTGAGATCACCGAACACATAGTCGAACTTCTTGCCCTCGGTTATGAAGCGCTTCATGTACTCCACGCAGTCGCCAACGATTATCTCGTAATTGTCGCCTTTGCGCTTCTCCAGCACATCACCGCAAATTGAATTGAGGTACTTGTTGCACGCTTGCATAACCACCTCGTCGATTTCCAGCATCACCACGTTCTTGGGGTTCTCCTTCAGCAGCTCGTACAGAAGTGCACCGTCGCCGCCGCCCAAAATGCATATCTCCTTGCCGGCGTAGTCCTCGGTGCCGCGGCACATCAGGCTTTCAGTGTAAATGAGATCAGATTCAGCAATATCTGAAAGACAAATATTTTTGTTCTTTAAAAGAGGAATGCAATCTCAAGAGTAATCTTATTGTTTGACGGATAAGAGAGTGAAAGTGGGATATCTTAAAAGTACACATTTACAGCGCAATTTGTATTCTTTCCTCTCGCCAGTACGCCTGAGGTTCGCTCTGCTCAGTGCGAGAGCACGTACCCACTCACAGCGCTTTGTTGCAGTTTTCTGTTTCTTTGTTTTCGGTTGACAATTAGAGGCATCTTACTGCAGGCGACCTGTTGCGATTGTTTTCCTGTTCTACATTTAGCCTCCCCGCTCGTCTATACGGGGAGAGTGTGCATTATTTTTTTTCTCATCGACCACGGCCTTCACACGATGTGTCCTTGTTGCCACCATTTAATGGGGGAGCGCATCGTGTGCATTCTCCACAAATAAGTGCAAACAAAAAAGAAGAACGCCTTTAGGCAGCACCGCCCATTATGGATGTCTGCAGAGTCCTTGGATTCGTTTCAAGGATGACACATATTAAAGTTTCTAATGTCACACACTTAGCCGCACACGTTCGTGTTTGTGTGGCTGGCTTCTTCAAATTGAATAAATTCGTGTGCACAAAGGAGGCATGAATTTGAAGAGAAAAAAATTCTCATTCCTTTCGACAGATTCATGTGCACCCGTTTGTCAGTGGGTTTTCGTGGCCGTGCACATATACAGACTTGTTGACCTTTTATCGCATTGATCGCTTTTACGGGAATGATGTGTTATATCGCATTACAAGTGCAGGCTTTTCGTAGCCACTCATGGGAAAGGTATTCGAGGAAATGGAAATAAGACCCGTCTCAATCGTCATTCATCATCGGCTGGGCTCACCCTACTGACATTTACGACGATTCAGGAAAATATGGCGCTCGTCAGACAATTCAGTTAAAGGTCACACCTCTCTAGCACGTGCACTGCCAACTGATTCATCGGAGGAATTTATTGATGCGGTTCTGTGGACTTGTGTGCACACACTTGTGCTGCAGATATTCCTACAGATTGTGCGACTCACTGGAGCCATCGTTGCACTTACTTAAGTACTGGGGGAAATGTTGTTCATAAATACTTGAGTTTATCGATGTCATTGCGAATCAAGAACAGAAATTAATATTGAACGGGCGCCAGTTTAAATAAATCCAATAAGCCGGTCAACCATGACATCATTGCTCTAGACACGTGTCGACAGGAATAGTTGTTCGTTTTAAAGAAGACAAAATGTGCGTAGTTCTTTAGTGATGACGAGACGGTACAGTTCTAATGCCAAAGATGGGTCCACATTGTTAAATGAATTAGAAAATTATTGGATAAGGAAGGAAGCGACTATCTTTTACAAATCAGTCCAGCTGCAGCGCTCCCAACGCGCCGTAGAGGAAGAGGAAGCGTTAACGGCGATTGAAGAACAGGCGAAACAAGCTGGTCTTACCGTCAATGAGGATGAAACGTAATAGCATGTGCTGTCGAGCAATAAACGTTCCGCCACACACCAACTGGTGCAAAACATAACAATCAACAGCAACAATTTTGAGGTGAAGGTGAAGGAGTTTGTCTACATCGGGGCAAACCTCTACAAACGACATCCTAGTGGAGATCCTAAGTAGAATCGCCCTTGGCAACCGCTGCTGCTTCGGTTAGTCGAAACAACTGGACTCAAAACTCGCGACTCGAAGGACCAAGGTCGTGCTTTTTAAAAACCCTTATTATGTCAGCCTTGCTATATGGAGACGAAAGTTGGACGATAAGTAAAACAGCAAAGCTGCACCCACCGATAGATGAAAATAAACATTCAACAATAGACCAATAGAAGAATAGAAACAAATAGAAGAATGAAGTTATTGGGAAAGCTAATGGGCGTTCATAGCGTAGGACACTCCTGGTGGGCGACCAAACACTTTACTCGAACAGTATCAGCAAAGACGCCCACCGATACCCATACAAGATTATTAATAACATGCACTGCGACTAGCGCATTTTAGAAAAGATGAGATCCAGTCAGCAGCCGTTAATGGAATATTGCCAACAACACTGTTGCACGGTTTAAGCCATAATGGCGTTAATTCACTTTTAAATGCGAATTAGCGTCTTAATCCAGGTCACGTTCAAATGAGATTAGCCATCTAATGTCACAAATGTCATAAAATGTATTTGGTAGAAAATAGAGAAACATGTATACTGCCTCCCTGTACCTCTGCTTGTCTACATATAGGATTCGAGGCATGGCTTTTTAAAGATTTTTTAAATTTATTCGAAACATCAGTAAAAAGCTGAAATCCACGTGACCACGGATGGCAGTAACTGCAGCTTTAGCTTAGGCTCAAGCTGCATTTACTACCATCCGTGGTCACCTGAACAAAATACATATTTCCATCTTGATTTTCGCAGCTTACCATGTTCATGCCGATTATGCCAACCGGAGAATTGACTGAGGGAATATTTTCGCATCCGTTGGCTTTCATATTATTGAAAACACAGTCGAGAAAGTGATCGAGTGTCGGTAAAGTAGTGTGCAGAGAAAGCTATTATGGAAAACGAAACTAATCCGCACTCAGTACATTTTGCGACGTTTTCAATCCGAAACAAATTTGTGGCGTATTTCGAGGAAGAACTATGAGGTGGTTCAACAGCAAGTAAGTTTTAGGGCTTAAATGAATAAAAATGGAGGATGAACAGTGCGGCTTTCGTTCCGGCAGAAGTACAACCGACCAGCTTTTCACTCTAAGAATGGTACTTGAGAAGGCTTGGGAGTATGCCAAACCCATCTACAGTTGTTTTGTAGATTTGGCAAAGGCATATGAACGAGTCCCTCGAGGTAAACTCTGGAGTGTCCTGCAGGAGTATGGGATTGATGGTCCTCTTCTGAGGGCCATTCAGTCTCTATACACAAGCTGTGTTCGGGTAAAAGGTGCTAAATCAACACCTTTCACCGTGGGCGTTGGACTTCGCCAAGGGTGTGTCTTGTCACCTCTCCTTTTCATTGTATATATGGACTGGATGTTGCAGCGTAGCCGAGGTGAGGAATGTTTCACATTGGGAAAGTTGAGGGTAAGTCATCTTCTTTTTGCAGATGACCTGGTTATCCTCACATCCTCCCAGACGGAACTCCAGCGCGCACTCGATAGGTTTGTAGCCGTATGTGCTGATGCTGGAATGAGGGTTAACGTGGACAAATCGGAGGTTATGGTCATTTCCAGAACGCCTGTTCAATGCACTCTCCATGTTATTGGAGTCTATTTGAAGCAGGTGGAGAAGTTTAAGTATCTCGGGGTCTTTTTCACGAGTGATGGAAAGAGTAATGCTGAGCTTTCCTGTAGGATTGGTTAAGCTGGGTCAGTTTTGACACAGCTTGGTAGTTCTGTAATCAGAAAGGCCGAGCTTGGTGTCAAAGCCAAGTTAGCGGTTTTCAACTCAGTATTTGTTCCAACTCTCACCTATTGTCAATTTTGGTAATCACCGAAAGAATAAGATCGCGAGTGCAAGCTGCTGAGATGAGATTTTTTCGTGCTGTTGTGGGAATTACTCGCCGGGATAGGGCGAGAAACACGGCAGTGCGCGAGGAACTCAACATTGAGTTCTTCGAACGGAAAGGGCTATGCTTCGGTGGTTTGGTCACGTGGCACGAATGTCCCCATCGTCACGACTTCCGAGGCGGGCGTTGAATGCGATTCCATTAGGTAGGCGACCGCTTGGCAGACCCAGTACAAGGTGGTTGGACCAAGCCCAAAACTCGCCGGGTTACGCTTGGGCATTGCTCCTGATGAATTAGAGTCGATGGCGGAGGATCGAGTTGCCTGGAGATCTCTCGTGCGTGGTTTACCCCCGCGACCCCTTTAGTGGATCATGATGATGATGATGAATAAAAATAATTTAAGAAATAAACAACATGGCTGTTTAGAATACTTGACACTGACATTACCAATGTATAGAAATGAAGTGCAATTAACACTTTTTCGATGAAGTCCGTCCGCAGTTAACTTGCCGTTTTCTATAATCGGCATGAGTATCTTTTCAAATTTCGTTTCTTAAAATGAAAACTTTAAGACGACGAACAAAATTTGAGAAGATACACTGAAAAGCTGCACTTGTGATGGTTCGGTCTTTCCTCCCTTCCCAAATTCGGAGGCCCTGATGCGAAGACTCTCTAAGCAGGAGCATTTGTTCGAGTCAGTTTGGCTTGCGATTCACCTATGCTCACACCATCCGACATCCACTTCTTTGTACATAGAGTTTGCGGTTATGTCTTCTCATCTAAAGGGTGATTTTTTTAGCTATTATCTTTTTGGCAACACTGGTTTAAACAGCTGACGCACGTTTCGTGTTATGTTTCATTGTCAAACATCTTCAGTTTGGTCTATAATTTAACCATGAATCGTCTTACAAACGAACAACGCTGCCTACCGCAAAGTAACATTTTTGGTGAATGGGCTCTTGGAAAGTTGGGCGAAGATCCACTTTTTTGCCGAAAAATTATGTTCAGCGACGAAGCTCATTTTTGGCTCAATGGGTACGTAAATAAGCAGAATTGTCGATTTTGGAGTGAATATCAGCCAGAAGCATTGCAAGAGCTACCAATGCATCCAGAAAAAGTCACAGTTTGGTGCGGTTTATGGGCTGGTGGCATTATTGGACCGTACTTCTTCAAAGATGATGCGAATCGTAACGTAACTGTGAATGGTGAGCGCTACCGTGAGATAATATCCAACTTTTTTTTTGCCCAAAATGCAAGAGCTTGACTTGTATGACATATGGTTTCAACAAGACGGTGCCACATGCCACACAGCACGCGCAACAATGGACGCGAGTTCGGTGAACATTTTATTTCACGTTCGGGACCGGTCAATTGGCCGCCTAGATCGTGCGATTTAACGCCTTTAGACTATTTTTTGTGGGGCTATGTTAAAGCACATGTCTATACAGACAAGCCCGCTTCAATTGACGCATTGGAAGACAACATTACCGGCCGAGATACCGGCCGAAATGTTGGAAAGAGTATGCCAAAATCGGACTAAGCGGATGGGCCATTTGAGGCGCAGTCAAGGTCAACATTTGCATGAAATAATCTTCAAACATTAAATTATATGGACCGTACTATCGATTCAAATAAAGATTTCATACATTTTTCTGAATTTTATGTGTTTTTTTTTTGAAAAACTTTCTTATAGCTTTAAAAAAATCACCCTTTATCATCTTCCTCGCGGACTGAAACAAATATCTGTCGTATACTTATTTTCGTTAAAAAAAACACGCGCAGAATCAGAATTTTAAAAAATTTGATTTTGTAAACAGAAATTGGGAAGAACGATAGGGGTTCTACTGCGATGTTTTCTATTGAGTTAACGTAGCCATCAACTGCTTACTACAGTCCGCGGTAGACATTCTTCTACAACGTGCTATAGTTCTCTCACGAGTTAAGGCAGCTTAAAAACGACTCCGAACGTCGAGGTTTGAGAAGCTTTTTCTAGACAATTATATTCCTGGAGTATTGTCATAGACGCGATCGATTTGAGGCCGTGAATAATGAAAGTTGCTCGTATCGGGAATTCAACCCGGAAACCCTAGAGTAGGAATTGACGCACCAACCCACAATGGAACGGCGGCCACACTGCTGCAGACGACTCCTTAACTGTTTCAAAATTGTGCCTGTCAATCGTGCAGTCTGGCCCAAAGTGGGGAACGAGGGATTGACCCTTGCACTTTTTTCTCATTTACTTGGTTATTATTTTGTCTTCATACACTTAAGGCCAACTCGTTTCGTTTGTTCTTCAATCGCTGTGAGGACTTCTTCTGCTTTGGGAATGCGGAATGACTGCAATTTTGTCTGCGTAACCGAAAAATTTGACTGATTTGTTAAGATTAGTTCCTCCTTTTCCTAAACTCCGGCAATCTGAATTGACGAACTCACCCGAACTACATTACCTAACTCCGCCCTATCAAGGCGAATTGCTTTATCTCATTCGAATGAAGTAACGCAAAAATTCATTTAGATTAGAAGCATAGCAGTTTCCTTTTTGACTAGAATTAGTTCCCCGACACCTGAAATGATCCTCAAGAATTGGGTAATTTCAATGAATTTGAATGAAAAACTACTGAAGAGCATGTTTTTCGCCTTCTTTCGATTGTTCTACAGCTCGGAATGAACATAATTCCACCACCAGTCACTCATTTTGAGCATGAGTCGAGGGGCTACAGTTTTCTGTCAAAGCGGCCAGTGTCAGCCAGAGGAAAGCTGCGGTGACGGTAAATAATAAAGTTGGTAACCGTAATAGAAACCATACCTAGACAGTGTAGTGGTTTCTATGTGCAGTCAATCACAAAAATAAGTAGGCAGCATTTCACATTCAAGATTTTCTCTTGTAGTCGAGCTTAAATTAAATTTTTTTTGAGAACGCAGACAACTTTATGCTGCCTCCTTAGGCACAACGCCGCGGCAGCCAGAATAGACAGGCAAGTCAAAATCGTTCAATAAGAGTTCATTGCAAATGACATTTGGTCAAACGGAAAGATATAGAATATGGAATTGATTAAAGTTATTCTAGAGGTTGCCAAAAGAGGTGTGACAGGAATAATACGTTAGGGAATGAAGGGCGCGAACAGCTTCAACGACTCCAAGCACCTGGTGCCGTTGCCGTGAGTCAAGTACTTTCCACCGGGCTTCAGAATCTTAAATGAGTGCTCGAGAATTGTGCATATATCGCATCCGAGATCGGGATGTCCGTCAGACCACCGAAAACATAGTCGAACTTCTTGCCCTCGGTTATGAAGCGCTTTATGTACTCCATGCCAAATGATGTGAGAGGTTTAGTACAAAACTTTCAGCTGCTCAACAGACAAAGTAGTCAGCTTAATAGCAACCCACAATCTCGGATCAAACGATCAGTTAATCGAAACTTGACACTCTAATCTTTTAGGGGGCGTCATAAAGTACAGACATTTTCAGAATAAATAAGGCTGTGAATTGAATTAATCAAATCAGATTGCTATCACTCAACTGACACTCAAAACATGTGCTTTTTCACGGAAAATCATCTCCCGTCCATACTCACCAGAGCTGAAATAAAATGTTCTCCAAACAAATGTACTCACTTTGTAATTCGTCCAAGATCAGCATATTGCCCAAGGTTTTCGAATGTAAAATCTGGATTTTCTGGAATGGCGATCGGGATTCGTACACCAAGGAGTCAATGTCGTACTCGATGATCCGTTCATCTGCAATGAAACGTCATTAAATGATTGCAACGGCAGCCAGCAAAACCAATGTAGGTATATTATCACACTATGTACGTTGTAATCACACGCAGACATTAAAACAAATCACGTCAAATTGTATCTTCTCTTCCAGTTAACAAAACACTCTTGAACAGAGAACTCAAGTCGGAACCGAACAAACAAATGTACAAACTCAAGCATTACTCCAAAGTTTACGAAAAAACAATAAAAAAAAAAAAAACACAAAAATTGGTTTGAAAATCAAAACAGTACACACAATTTATGAATGAGAACTGGGTTAGATTTCGAACATGTGCACGAGGGTTGTTGTTGGGAATCACATTGAACGCAAGAACTAAATTAATACATGAAACCTAAGTGTGAGATGCGGACTGAAATTTGGCTGAACAAACAAAAAACTAATGACACTAAACAATAAACATTGACAAGGAGATACGGAAAGGAACAACAAAAAAAAAAGAAAAAAATGGAGAAGTTTACAAGTAACATTTAGATGATAGTACAATAGTTGGTTTGATTAATTTACCTGCTGATGGAAAATACCTAGATACATCGCCACGTTTCAATGGGGGTAATACTTGTCCGGAGTGAACTTTTAATTTCTTGGCTAAGGTATTTTCAAGTCGTTTGGATGACTAATAATAAAAAAAATAAACAAATACGAAGTTAACATGAAACAAAATAATAATTTGTAAAAAAATTCAATTCAAATTTAATGCTGCATGATATTTGGATATAGAAGTAGAAGTAGAAGTAATTTATCTTATGAAACACTAGAATGAATATACATATTGTTGTGATGATGTGTGAGTGGAGATGCATGAGATGGACATTCACATCTGCTCTTTGGGTGGGATGGCGGAAGGGAATGTGGTTTACAACTTCATCTGAGAACATCGTTGATGGTGAAGGGAATGCGGTTGAGGAAGACAGGTGTCCGATCATAGATAGAACCCGATTACAAGGGCTTGAGCAGACCATTCTGCGTTCGTGGGCACATACGAATTTCCGCCGGAATCGGACCATTTGTTTTTGATTTTTCTTCAGAATGGTTCCAATAGGACGTGTGTTGATCCCTTTGGAATGTTCGTATTTTTCACCGAGAAAGGACAGAACCGGATGATGCAGTAACAATGCCTACAAGTGAACCAGAAATAAAGTACATATTATAGAGCTAGCGGACATCTAGCTCATCTCATCTCTCATCTTCACAACTTCAGTGACTCGTATGATCACACTTGAAGGGTCTTCTGGCCACTCGATCCTCCTCCATCGACGCCGACTTATCAGGGGTTATGCGTAAAAACACAATAGAGCGCTGTTGCTAGCGTTTTCACGTTAAGAGCTTATAGCTTCAGACAAGCTTCGAAATGACAACCTAATTTATCAGCTGTTTTCAATTCACAAATCTCACGTAAAAATGATTCTGCTTTTACTGCGTCAACTGCTTTCAAATGATTAATTTTATTCAGCGGTTTTCAGTTCTCATGTGTCAGTTGACACTCAATTCGGAAGAAAATCTCTTAATTTGTACGGGAAGTGTCAGCTGGAAGCGGATCTCGCACAGATTTTTCGAACATGTCGGAAAATCCTTACAAAAAAAACTGCTAGAGAACGAGCTGTTAAGTGTTATGACATGCCTCTCAAAAAAGCACGAAGCAGTATTTTCGGAATAGCATATGAATTGCTTATGTTGAAAGACGACGTTAGAAACAACGCTCTCTTATGGCCAAGCCTAACGCGACGAGTTTTGGTACTTGATCCAACCACCTCATCCTGGATCTGCGTCCTAGCACTCCTCGGAAATCGGGAAGATGGGGAAATTCATGCCATGTGATTAATAAATCGAAGTCGTTCGAAGAAGCAGCTGCCTTGCTTCTCATTCTATCACGGCAAGTTACTCCCAAAACAAATCGAAGAAATCTCGTCAGCTTGCGATCTTATTCTTTCGATCATTACCAAAATTTCATGGTCACAGGTGGGAGTTGGAATAAAAACTGAGTTAAAAACTGCGAACTTTCACACCAAGCTCGGCCTGCCTGATCTGCAGATCTGCCAAGCTGTTTTAAAACAGAACCAGCTTGTCCTATCCCACAGGAAAGACCAGCAAGATTCCTCCCATCGCTCGTCAAAACGACCTGGAGATACTCCACGGGTTTTAATGGGACTCCACTAACATGTAGAATGCATTAAACAGGCTTTCTGGAAATAACCATAACCTCGGATAACATTTTCACGGACTTGAAAGAGAAACCAAATCCATTGCTTCGTGATTACGGCCCCTATTGCGAGTGTCGATAGTCGGCAAATTGTTCGATTGAAATCTACTTTGCTATTGTGTAACTCATTCGTGAATAACCTTGTAGACATTTGTCTACAAGATCATTTTCCCTAAATCACCAAACAGAATTCGAGAGGTGTATCGCATCAACGAACATACGAACATAAGCAAAAATGCGGAAAATGCCCCATCAACGGAACGATTTCTATGTGCTTGTTCCGACAATCTCCTTCACTATCGGCGTAGACCAATCAGTGTTGAGAGCGGTAGATGCAGAAGAATCAACTGTGGTTGATTTTAAAAGAAAAGCGTTCTACGTTTGCGCTGTCATATGTGAATTTAGTCTTAAGAACAACTTACGGCGACGTCGCTTGACTTCAATAAGAGGCAGGATTAAAGTGTATAGTACATTGTACTCTCTGGATAGTAGGTTTGGAGATATCGCGAAATAGAAGTAGACATTTGTGTTAAAATCCTAACACTGATTGCATCTATCACCCTTTTCATACACTGAAGCATAAACTTGTTGCTATCCGGCATGGTTAGAAAGCTCTTGAATCTAATCTCTAATCATATTGTGAAAAATAATTTGTTTAATAGAATTACAATATCAGTTTGCTGTCAAAGAATAATCAAAATCATGTTAGTCTGCCTGCCAGGGGCATACAACATGAGATCAGCAAGGTTATCTAACAAATATCTGTGCAGAGAGTCACTTAGTTAGCGTCTCCACAACAAAAAAATACATGTGCAAATTTAAATGGTGTCACCCAACATCGTCGGTCACTGGTTATGGTACTAAAGTTGGTACCAAAAATCAACTACAACGAGATTCTCAACTTCCCAGTTGAGGATAGTCGACCAACCAATTTGACAGATAATGATGCATTTTTTGACAGTCAGTGGCCCTGATGGCGTGTGTTGATTGATTTTTGTATTGTGATTGTCGATTGCGATCGATTCTAGTCGATTTTCTCTTAAAGTTTTGTCGCTGACAAATTTGCGGCCGACTGTTTTCACGCGGCAGAAAATCATAAAAAAAAAATACACAATTTGTGAACAAGTGAACGATTTGTGCTCCCTCTAACTCATGGGACCTCACTCGCTCTATCGCTCTAATATTCTTGTGCTTCTCATATCTATGTAACCCCACACGATTTTCAGTGATTGAGTTGCACAATACGAAAGAAGATTTGAGTCGACAAATGTCAACTATCGGTTCAACGACACTCGCAATAGGGACCTATGATAAATTTGGCCTAATGAACCTGCAAAAAGTGGCGGCGATGGAGTTGTGGGTCTGTGCGTCGACTCCTACGCAGTTGAACCTCGGCGTTTAGGTTCGAATCCCAGTACGAGTCACTGACGTCTGACAATACTCTAAGAGTATAACTGTCTAGAAAAAGCTTCTCAAACTGGCCGTTCGGAGTCGACAAAAACCTGTACGTCCCTTCCACTCGTGAGAGAACAATAGCGCGCACAACACGAGTGTCTGCTGAACTAGCTAGGCCCGTCCAATAGGGACTTAAATTCGAAATGCGAGACTCATGTGCGACTTGTGTAATTGGGGTGCATTTCATTAGAAACATTTCACTTTACACACCATAGCCATGTGTCAATAACAGGTTTCACAATCGCTGTTCGGGTCTTCGTTCGAGGAAAAACAGAAGCGTCTACAGAACCTGCGATGCCTGGAAAAGGTGCGAAATTGATACCTTTGAACATCCGCTCAAAATGTTGAACAATTGTGGACATTGTGTGAAATGTAATACTTCTTCGAATACGAGAGGGTAGGAGTGTGTAACGGCATGTCTTCGACAAGAAAGTAGTTTGCCTTTATCGATTCTTAAAGAAAAGTGATGGATTTCTAAGGAAGGAGGAGCGTGAGGCACATTCGTGGGATTTCTTTGTTGGCAGGAATGTAAATCGAAATCTACACGAAAATTCAGTGTCGGCTACGGCAACGGTGTTAGGTAGGTAGATAGGTTGAGGTGGTTGAAAAAACGCTACAGTGCCAGCGGGTCTTTTGAAAAGCGAAAGAATACGCCACTTCCAACACCTATCTCCGCTTGTGAATCATTCCTGTAAGATTGTATAAAGTTCTTGAACGAAATGTGGTTCTTATGCCAGACAGTCCCGTGCGATTTTGGGGTCTATGAATGTTTATTTGGAGCGAACTGTGGGGCCTTTCAATACTGTTGCCGAACTAATTGTGCTTGCATCTGAAGCACGTCAAGTGGAATTTTTATTTATCTAAAGAACCAAGTAGTAAATGAGTTTGTCTACCTCGGGGCAAACGTGAATTCCACAAACGGAAGCACAGTGGAGATCCGTCGTAGAATCGCCCTTGGCAACCGCTGCTACTTCGGTTTGTCAAAACACTCGAAGGACCAAACTCATGCTCTACAAAACTCTTATTTTGACAGTCCTGCTCTATAGAGCCGATAGCTGGACGCTAAGCAAAACTGCAGAGCTAGTTATTGGTACCTTTGAAAGAAAAGTTCTACGACGGATATATGGTCCCGTCTGTGAGGAAGGCGAATGGAGGAGAAGACATAACCGTGAACTCTACGAGCTGTACCAGGTCCGGAAGGCAAAATTCCGTCGACTGCATTGGCTCGGCCACATTGAGCGCATGGGCAACAATGCTCCAGCAAAGAGGGTCTTCGAATCCGTGCCTCCTGGTTCGAGAAGGAGAGGAAGACCGAATCTCCGGTATAAGGATCAAGTAATCGCGGATGCAAGACATCTTGGTCTTGATGACTGGAAGCAGCGTACCCAGGACCGTCAACGATGCAAGGCAGCAATTGCTCAGTCTCGGACCCTCCATGGGTAGCCGGGCTGATGTAAGGAACCAAGTATCTTCACATTCCATGGGCCACCGACTAAAGTTCGACGAGGAACATAAAAACTGGAATTGGACTGGAAACGAGTCAAAATCAAAAATGTCAATCAAATCCGTCTTAAGGACCAAATTTTATTTATGAAAAACCACAAAAACTGAAATGATGTATCCAGTTTTGCTCGCCACCGTATGTACATTAGAAAGTGAAGATAGGGCCAGTCTCCCAGCCAACCAGGAGTCATCCCCCGTGGTTGAGTAAAAGAAAACGCGACCTCCTAAAACAACCTACGACTGTGTCAGAGATTCTTCTATTTCTTTGTCTAATGAGTTCAAATGAATATACATATTCACACAAAATGCTCACAAGGGATGATACAACAAGAGGGTATACAATGTCACAAGGGTAGAATCCATCTGAAAATGATAATGAAATGAATTAGCATAATACACCTTCTGTCTGGGCTCGGATGTCAATGCAAAATGATTCGACTAAGACCACCAAAAGGAGGATGTGAACATTTACAATGCCAAATTGTTCCTGGAATGTAAAATGCAAATGATTTAAATTTCATCGAACCGAAAATCAATCAAAACAATAAAACTAAAGAAACAACTTAACGTCAGAACAAAAACGAAACGGAACGGAACGGAACGAAAACTCAAAATTATCTCAAGTACATGCAAAGAGAGAAATAATTTCAACTCACTCAACAACTCCCGCAAAAAGATGCATTTACAAAATATCGAGCTAGCTAAGGAGTTCTAACACGTTTTGTTTTCTATTTATGGGAGGATCTTACGCTTTTTGTCCTGACTACCATCAACACACAGTTAATCAGTTGATTGTTTAGATTTTGTTTTTTGTTCATTTAAAGCAACTAGCAATTAAATGTGAACGGAACGGAACAAGGTTATGAGGTAAATGGTGAAATCAAATAACAAACTGCCATCGATTGGGAAACTAACAATCTTTTGGGACTAGACCGATGGAAATTAGGGCGAATTCTGGTTTAGCTATTGGTGTGTGTGTACAAGGGGTGGTAGTGGTGAGAGATAAAGGATTGCATAAGATAGAGAGCGAGAGAGATTCTGAATAATGGAAGTCTAGTGGTTTGTGTGAAGTGAACCAAGCTGGATTTGGTAAATTGGAAACCGATTTTGAAGGCATAGGAGACCTCGAAATTGAGGACTGTTTCTATTCGTTCAGTCATAGTGTGTGCCCTTCTTATTTATTGCAAGGGTTCCTTGTAGAAATTATTAGCTTTACCCCGGAATATAAACTGATAGATCTCGTTCGTTCTGGAAAGGCGACGACAGCCGCTCGGTGTCTTCGAGAGCAAATTGAATTCACTGAGAATAGTTTCGGCCGACACTGATGTCGATCCGTGATCGAAGTGTCTAGCCTCTGTTGAGTTCGCATCTATCCGTCTTCCGAAGACAGTGGACGGACAATCTTCGGTTCCCCTCATATTCGTATAAGTGTAGTAGTAGGGTGTAATGGAGTATCGCCGAAGAATGAGACATTTTGGGGGAAAGTACGATAACTTTGGAGCCAAAAATTTATAATTTCAATTTTCTCAAACACTAGAACACATAAAACCATTCGGTTTTTTGCCGTCGATTCAGAATTGATATAAGCATAAATCACAAAAAGTCAATTCAACACTTCATTTCACAATTTTGTCAAAATGTTGAGTTTGCATGCGAATTTTTCAATAACTATTGCCGTAAATAATTTAATCGACATTTATGGTTAAAGAACAGGTTTCTGGCTTTCAAAGCCGTATAGTACTTCATTGTAAGAGATACCGTTATTTCTTAACACATCTTTTCAATTTTAAGTCATTTTTTTTTTTAAATTGCCCTTAACTTCTAAACGGGGAGAGAGAGACTCCGCCCCCATTTTTTTAAAAAAAAACCCCTCTCAAATCCACAATCAATTATTGGCTCCGAAATTTTCCGTATAGCTGAATATTACGTGTAAGTGAGCTTCGCACAAGTGAGACTCCACTCCACAGTAGTCTGTTGAGTAGCTGAAGGCCCCTCGTTGTCCGTGCTTGTAAATTCAATTGAGACTTCGCAGATAAGTGTCGGTTGACTATCCAGTAAGCAATGTGCTTTGCTTAGTCGTAGAACAAATCTGGATTCCATTGTATTGGGGCTACAGTCCAGGATGAACTCGGATCCAGCTTCCACAACAACCGCTAATCTTCTCTCACGAGTGGATTGCGCTCCCATTTGGCAAGCAAGGATGACGGAAACTGAGCGAAGAGGTTCGACAGCTTAAGTTGACTGATGTGTCTGACGAGATGATACTGATATCCGTCGTAGACGTGATAATAATAAAACACATTAATTTCATACAGAATGTGTTGTCCGCACAAAACATATGACGTGCACATAAAGGGTGGTTACATTTTAAGGGCCGATGTTGAATATGAACCACACCTAAACGTCAAGTTTTTTTCTGCATTTCATTTGACATTTCTCAATTTCAGACTAACTCAAATGGAACCATGGAAAGATACACAATCGAGCAACGCGTTGAAGTTATTCAGGCTTATTACGAGAATGGGCGTTCAAATCAAAATGCACATCGTGCACTTCGTGATTTTTTCGGTCAATTTAATCGTCCAAATGTGCGTACAATCGGAAAAATCGTGCAAAAATGTGAGCAAACCGGGTCTGTAGGAGATGTGAAAGCATCAGTGCATGCTCGTACAGCTCGTACTGCAGAAAATATTGCTGCTGTTCGCTATAGTGTGGCTGAAGAGCCGTCCACCTCTACTCGTCGTCGTGCCCAACAATTGCACCTCTCACGCTCGTCCTTGACGAACATTATGCATAAAGACTTGCATTTACAAGCTTACAAGGTGCAATTGACTCAAGAACTAAAGCCTCTTGACCATTTCAAGCGTCGTCAATGGTCAGAATGGTGGCAAGAAATGGCAACAGTGGATGATCAATTTTCGAAGAAAATCATCTGATGAGGCACATTTTCACCTCAGTGGATTCGTCAATAAGCAGAATTGCCCCATTTGAGCGAATGATAATCCAAGAGGGATTGCCGAAAAACCAATGCACCCACAAAGAGTGACTGTTTGGTGCGGTTTATGGGCTGGCGGCATCATCGGGCCGTATTTTTTCCAAAATGAGGCCGGTCAGACAGTTACTGTGAATGGTGTTCGCTATCGTGAAATGATAACGAACTTTTTATGGCCCGAATTGGAAGATATGAATGTGAACGATATGTGGTTTCAACAGGACGGTGCCACTTGCCACACAGCTAACGAAACAATGGCTCTTTTGCGCGACAAATTCAATGGCCGTGTTATCTCACGTGGTGGCGATGTCAATTGGCCACCAAGATCATGTGATTTGACATCGTTGGATTTTTTTCTTTGGGGTTATTTGACAGAAAAGGCGTACGTCGATAAACCAGCAACAATTCAAGAGCTAAAGGATGAGATAATTCGACACATTAACGGCATAGAACCTCAATTATGCTTCGGCGTCATCGAAAATTTGGACCATCGGATGGAGGTGTGCCGCCGAGGTCGCGGATGCCATTTGGCTGATATTTTCCATACATAATTGAACCATACCAATATTATGAAAATAAAAAGAAATGACAATAATTTCCTAAATAATTTGTGTTTTATTCAAAATCAATATCGGCCCTTAAAATTTAACCACCCTTTATTAAGCCGAGTTTCAACCACGAACAAACCAATGATCGGACCCTTTCGCGATGCGGAGACGATTGCTGTGGTATGTCCTCTCCGATTGAACCAATCGTTGACCACTCTCTTTTTGGTTAATGAGGGTGTCATGATAAGTTACTGTTGGTATTTGAGTCGATTGAGGAGAGGGATCATTTTTATCGATCAACACTTGTGGACAATTGTTTCTTGGTCTCATTGTCAATATGGTGTTTAAATCGCAACTGCCTTTTGAACAATGTCCAACGTGGCCTTTCGTAAGACCATCTCGTCGCAACGTTTCTGATCTTGTTACCTATTTGGCTCAAGCATCCAAGGAAACAGTATCCGCGTTTGATCTCGGTGCGGCGTACCGTGGAGATAAGGTCGACCAAATGCCTTTCTACCCCACATTTATACATTTGCGTTGTGACGTTCTGGGAAAATTATCGATGTAGTGCGTCCTTTCTCGAAGACGGCATATACTTTGCTCGGTCCACAACAGCTGGATGGCGATCTTGGTTGAGCGCCTGCCCCTGATTAGGGGGTCCATGGTTCGGATCCCAGTGAAAGCTAAGTTAATACGTTTTATTCTGCTCCAGTCACCATATGCCGTTGGGATCAAATTAACGGCTCTATCACTGGAGTTATCGATCAGTGGTAGTAGTCTGACTATGGGTATCACAATGGACCAACATTGTGTCCTAAGTGTCCTGGAGATTTCGCTGGCAGTCCAACTACCTATCATAACCTAACCTTGCTCTATCATTGCTTACCGCCAGACCCTCTTTACTCAAATCCGCCTAAGTGCCAAGAAACGCCTCATTGATGGCCCATCAATGTCACCCGAGTGCGCCAGCCGTTGTACGGACTTCTGGAATTCGTCTACTGTTGTGAGCATTGGAAGAGCCGTTGTCAAGAATGACGAAGAAGTTGCAAGTAGCCGTGTCGTCTTGTATAAAACCATAATCATACATCATTTGAGTTTAGCTTGTGAAATGAATTGTATAGGGTCTTCCAATAGGAACTTCCGAACTTTGACTGAATGACTATGGCCATTTTGTTGAAGCTACATCTGTCATTTATTCAGTCTTTTATGCAAAATCAGCATAGATGAATGTAGCGATTTTTCTGGATGAAGGGGTTCGTCAACAAATAAAACTGTCGAACTTAGGCCGATACCACATGCGATCCAATGCATCCCAAAAGGCGTTTGACTTGACGGAGTCATCTGTCCATATTTCTTTGAGAACGACGTTGGCTAGGCCATCACTGTCAAAGGCCGGCGCTATAGGTCGATGATTACCTTAACTCCTTTTGGCCTGAATTGGATGATATGGACTCTAACGAAGTGTGGTTTCAACAGGACAGCGCTACGTGCCATACAGCTCACGCCACATTGGAAATTCTGTACGAGCAATTTGAAGGCATGGTCGTTTCACGTGGACGTGATGTGAACTGGCTGCCGTGATGATTGGACTTTTTCTTGTGGTGTTTTCTGAAGTCGCAGGCCTATGCGAATAAGCCACAAACCACAGGGGCCCTCAAAGCTGGCATAACCCATGCCATCGGTCAAATTCTGCCTGATTTATGGGCCAGAGTCATGGAATATTGGATAACATTCACAGGGAGAACCAGTGAGTAATTGATTAACGTCTCCTGCCGATAGGCTAATGGCACGAGTTCTTTTACTTCTAGTATCAGTTTGCTACGCTGGACCAGACTCCTTTAGTAGGAATCTGCAGTACCATTTGTGGGTTAATGCTTATGAACACTTTCCTCCACCTTGGTGAAGTCTAAGGCTGTTCTAAAACCTCTGCTGCTCTTTGGGTCGCAGCATCTTGTCGTTTTTTGCAACTCCACACCGAATTAGATACGTCTCCGAGTGGCTTCATCAAACGTGATAAACTAGCACACATGCTGGTATAATCTCCACTTCTCTCCGCGACTTTGGGTTTTAAGTCACAGCCACCACTACGCTCGTACTAGGGGGCCAACCTCAACCAAACCAATGTAGGTCTTTAAGGGCTTTCCTGATCACCTGTGGCGCCAGACTATAGTCTGTGGTCAAGCTTTCGCAATCGAACGGTTGCTACCAGTAGGATGCCATAAGAACTAGGACCAGACGCCTAATGGGTTACAGTCTTGTAGAAATGAATCTCAACATATTATTTGTTTCTATACTGGAATGGCAAATAAGACAATATTTCGCTGATGAGGCTATAACTTGCCTGGTAACTCGCCAGACCACAATCCTATAGACAATTTGGCTGGATGCAAAAATCTCAGAAAAAGGCGACTGTACAACAAAAACCTACAAAGCTGATTGAGTCAGTTGTTCAAGTGTGATAAAGAGTTCCAAAAATCTCTGAAAACTTGTGGAATCCTCGGTAAAGCGAGTCGAAATGGTGGACACATTAAAATGATAGTTATTGCGCTTTCTGTTTGTTCGCATTAATTTGCATCAGACTGGATGTCACTCTATGTGTCTCAATCTATGATAGGACATTACCAACAGTAACCCATTGCTTATGGAATTTAATCCGTCATAATAACGAGCACTGCAATGGGGACGTACATATGCTACTCCACTTACTCTAGCTCAGGATTTTGGTTGCCTCTTACGACAGGCATGCCTTACCACGGGTACATTCTATCCCCGTACCCGAAGGAGAGAAAGGGGACCAGAATGAGAACTGTTGAATTGCATTTGGAGTTTGTTTGTTTTCTATCGTTCCATCCACAGACATTTAGTATATTGTTCTTGGTCGGTTGAATTTGGGCCTTCCCCAGGTTTAGGAAATAACTAATTAGCAATGCTGTGTAGTATTGTTGCCACTAAAACTCATACGCCTAATTGAAAAATTGTGGAAACCATTTGGTTTTACCAAGGACCCAGGTGCCCGGATCTCTCAGAGCCGTTCCTCAGCGCAGAAAGTGGATAAATGATTCACTCTTGTTTTCATTTCATTCAGTGCCAGCTACTTTCTATGGAGTGCTACATTTACATGCTCAGAAGAAACCTCAGGGCCTTCCTGTCACGTGCGAATAATTCACGTTTTAAGAATCGTGTGGACAGACCGTTAATAAGAAGCTAATTGGCTAACAACACGAGTGTCCATGAATTGCACAGAAGGACATGAGAAGGAGTCGTAATTACTGTGAAGAAAAATTTACTCAAAAATATAAAGCAACCTAGTGAAGTCAAATTGTGGTTACACGCAAGCAAGTAGAAGTACTGTGTGGAAGGAATAATCAAGTAATGTTATCTTGCGCTCAAGAGTCTTGGATGAAGGACGATGGGCTTAAATTTTGAGCCCTTAATTCGAGGAGTTAAAACAAAATGGAGAGCGGATCTAGAGACACGCTGAAGCAGAGCGGCTTACTAAGCTTGGCACACATTGTACGACTTTTCGTATTCAAGTAATTTGGAGTAGGGATGTTGCGGATCCCGACATCTTGAAACCCGCGGATGCGGATTTTTGAACACCCAAATCCGAGATACGAATGCGGGTTTAAATATATTCTTAAAAAGATCTTGTAGGCCAAAATGAATGCAGTTTAGCCCAAACAGTGGGTTTTTTTTTGAAAAGATGAAGTCTTGGCTGTAAGCCAGCTTTTGAAAAAAGTTCGTTAGACTGGTTTTTTATTGGCAACACTCATGGTCCCTGTGGTCGTACGGATAAACACTCATGGTCTGCGTCGCCGTACGGTGTGCTCGGTGTGCTTGCAAAGCCATGTTAACTGACTTTCTTTTCACTGAAATAAAAGACAAAGGATTTGGACGACTTCTGGTTCATGCAGGATGGCCCGCCATGCCACACAGCCCCTGCCACAACCGATCAAAATCCCAAATCGTGTTGTCATCAGCCGTCTTAGCGATGTCAATTGGCCGCCTCGGATCTGCTTTTTGACCCCCCTTTTGGACCATTTTTGTGAAAAACCGTGAAGGACCGATGTTATGCCAACAATCCGGAAACGATTCAAGCATTTAAAACCAATACCATCCAAGCAATTAGTGAGCTACAGCCCGAAACCAGCAATGAGGTCTTGACGAATTGGGGTGACAGAATGCGCTGCTGTGAAGCCAGCCGAGCGAGCCACTTCAATGAGATTATATTTCATAATTAATGGGAATGTTTGGTTTTACTAATAAAGCCATAATACATGGAAAAAAATTAACTTTGTTCATTTTATTGCATTTTAAAAAAGAAACTTTTATTTGGCCCACCCTTTAGTAACTTCACATTTTTCCTTGGAAATTGTTATTCAGAACATTTGACTTGTCAACGCGCACCTTCTATTTCGATAAGGAAAATTGAGGTTGCCGGTCGCAAAATTCTCGTAAACTCGATCGAATGCGTACCAACGCTTGTCGAAGACCGAACGCGCCGTTGCGATATAGCCTCTAATCATCTGTCTGGAGTAAAAAATGCGTGCTTAGAGCGAGTGTCTAAGTGGGTGGGGAAGACATATAAATTGTTTTCGTCGAGCAAAGTGGAACATTTTGTTCAAAACCCAGATGGTCTTGATAAATAGGCATCAAGTTTTTTCTCAAGCAGTCGGATTATTGGAAAAACGGACGATTTAAGGACGTGGCAGTTGCTTACTCGAAGGGTTTTAATAATTCAATTAATATGGTCAATCTCGGTGTTATTTATGTAAAGACTTTATGCATCCATGATGCTTCGAATTGTTTTTATTTTTGGGGCCTGCCCAACATTTGCATGAATATCCACATTGATGCGAATATCGGCAACATCTCTAGTTTGTAGAACGTCTGCAGATGGTTCCAGCATACTGAACAAAACCAAAAAACTGAATCATTGTGGGCATCGCTGTCTTCGCGATTGCAACAATTTCGAGTTTCCTATGCCTTCAGAATCAAGCTCAAACAATGCCCACGCATCGGGCGCCATTCTTGTTTGAACAAACGGCGTGTATGTGGCGGTCTTACAACGTCTGTCTAAAGTGTACACTGTACATTAGCAAAGATAAACCAAACGGAAAACAATAAGAAAAAAAAGTAGAAAGGATTGAAACTAAACAGAGATGAGAGGTTCAACTTAAAACACAATTCATACATTTTTTTTTTTGGATTGGGACTAGATTATCGCATGATTTTATTTCATTTTTAAAATTTTATTTAAGGATTTAATTTTATATATTTGGATTTTTGTTAGATTGCTGACCTGAGCTAGTCATGTAAATATCAATATATCCACCACGCTTAATCGGCGGTAAATGCTTCGAACGCATTGAATCTAATTTCTTACGTAAAATAAGCTCCATAGCCCTGATGCTCTGCAATATTTGAAAAGTTCATATTTTTTTTTTGCAAAAATTGTTTATGAATTAAGTGAAAAATCTCTAAATGAAATCAAAAAGAAACTAGCGTGTGTTCGATGGGCTTTCCTCTGAGCGAAAAAGAATGTGTCTAAATTCGATTTGCATGTATCTTTTCTTTTTTTTTTTGAGTAGAAATGAGTTGTGAGCGGTGTGAAAAAAGTTAGCCGAACCAAAATAGTAATTCACAAGTGCAGCATGGGATGGAGAATGTAGACAAAATTGTCGACGGGCACACGTTGATTTCGGGGGAAGTGCTTTGAGGCAAACCATTGCGCCACGAAGAGCTAATGCAATACGCCTGGCAGTCGGCCAGGGATGCACAAATAGGGAGGGGACTTTATTAATTACAATTGGATGTGGTTTTGTTGTTCTCTCAGTTCATTGATCTGCATTCGACGGATGGGGTGTCAGACTTGGTTTGACGTAACCGGCAACGGTGTGTGTTCGGTGCTTGTTCTCTAACCGAAATTAATGCATATTCATCAAAAGAATATTATTTTAGTTCGGTATTCGTAATGAACAGATATTGCCAGGTGCTGGCTGGTGGTTTCTTTTGAAGTCGCGTGTTGCGCCTGATTTTTAATAGACGTCTATAGCACAACGGCACAGGCAATATGCAGTGGTTTGCACGGTAAATGGCATGCCAGAAAAGCAATTCATCCATTTCTCAGAGACACAACAGACTCCGATGCGATCTCATGCAGGTAGGGAGTGACATTAATGCATTTTGACCAGAAAAGGCCCATTGTACCGCTAAGTGTGTGTTCAGATAGAGAGAAAGACGGATGAAGGGGGTTTATGACAGCCATTTGGTACTCTCAGCAAATTTGACTAGCCTAGGTCGTTTAGACTGTCGTAGAAGTAGGAGCCTATGGTGGCTTTCCTGGCAAAGGAGGTGGTGAATGTTTTCCTACTCCTCTGCAAAAGTCAGAAGGCGGTGCCTGATGATTAACAAATTTCGGTGCAAATTTTGGATCTCTTCAGGGAGATAAGATCGCTTGACCTTTTCGGATCGAAGTTTGGCCAGATGATGTTTTGAGATTCGAGAGGTACTACCTGTCGACCATCTGGCGTTGACTTTCTTCGCGTAGAGATTATTGAGCTGTAGATTAGGTAGTGATAGGGTTACCTATGAGGCAGTCTAGTGGCGCGTTTTGCGAGTGCATCAGCTTTACAGTTTCCCTGTTCGTTAATCGTTCGTTAATATCTCGTTAAGAGGTACGCGGTAGACGACAGTGATCCAGCGTCACCAAATTTAGCAGTTTCCTGCGATTTAAGATATAAGAAAACAGCTATCGTGACTGAAACGCTCTGTTGGTTGTGTCTACGAGGGCCGTTCAATATATTCTCGGCATCGGGGTGAAGCTGTGGTTGTATATATAAATTGACTTATTTATCAAGTAATACTATTATTTTAGAGCATTCATGTAAAATTTCATATAAATGTGATTATTAATTCGCGTTTTATCTCTAGTTAAACAGAATCATAATGGCAACTGAGACGATGATGGTGAAAATTGAGCATCGCGCTGTAATAAAATTTCTCACTAAGCAAAGAAAAAGTCAAAAAACTATTCATGAAGAGATGGTGGCTGTTTACCAGGGTTCTGCACCTTCATTATCAACTGTGCAAAAGTGATCAAGTGAGTTCAAGAGAGGCAGAGAGAGCATTGAAGACGACCCCCGCTCCGGCGCCCCGGCTACTGCTTGTACGGGAGAAAGCATCAAAGAAGTCGAAAAACTTGTTCTTGAGGATGCCCGAATAAAGGTGAAAATGATGGCAGAGATCACCAAGCTTTCAATTGGTACCATTCACACCATTCTTCATGACCATCTTAACCTTTCAAAGGTCAGTGCAAGGTGGATGCAACGAATGATTACAGCGCTTCAGAAAAAAGTGAGAATCGCATACTATAGAGAGCTTTTGGAGATGTGTAGTGAGAACGCGGACGGTCTTATGGATCGAATTGTTGCTGATGACGAAACATGGGTCCACCACTATGACCCTGAAAGCAAACAAGAGTCCATGCAGTGGCATAAAAGAGGAACAGACACCCCGAAGAAGTTCAAAGTCACTCCGTCTGACGGGAAGCTCATGGCCACAGTTTTTTGGGACTCAAAGGGAATCTTGCTCATTGAGAGAAAAAAAAGGTGAAACCATCAAGGCCACATCCTACGCTTCCACTTTGCACAATTTGCGGGAGGAAATTAAAAAGAAAAGACGGGGAAAACTCGCAGCGGGTGTGTTGCTTCTTCATGAAAACGCTCCTGTTGAAACGGCGCGATTTTCCAAGGCTACTGCGCGAGATTGTGGTTTCGAAGAAATCCAACACCCACCCTATAGTCCAGACCTTGCCCCTAGTGATTATTTCCTGTTTCCGGATTTGAAAAAATGTCTTCGTGGAAAAAGTTTTTCGGATAATGAAGAACTGAAGACTCAAGATAAAACGCGAATTAATAATCACATTTATATGAAATTTTACATGAATGCACTAAAATAATAGTATTACTTGATAAATAAGTAAATTTATATTACAACCACAGCTTCACCCCTATACCGAGAATATATTGAACTCCCCTCGTATTTCTTTTTCATAATTTCCAAAAAGCCGTACTTTATTTCTGTGCGTTTAACGGTCAAAAGGAAGAATTGTGATATAAAACTATTTCGTGAAACAAACGCATACAAAAGAAAGTATGCGCAAATATACCGCCCGGAATGGGAACAAAAGCCGCATTTTTCATCGTGGCTATCGAAGACGAAAGACACAAATTGTGCCTCCTGCAAAGCGTGTCCGTGCAAATTTAGTTTCTCTATTTTCGGCGATACAAGATCACGAAGTTTCTGCGTTCGACCAATAATAAAAAAAAAACTTTTTTTTTTAAGGAGAAAAGATCGCAGTTCTTTTTAGCATTTTCTACGTTTTCGGTTTAGCAGTTTTTCGTTATAGCTTTAGTAGGATTGAATGAAATAATCTGGTAACGCTGCAGTGCTCTCACGCAAAACTTCTGTAAAGTTAAATAAAACTGCATTCCATTGCAAGTGCTAATGGTCCTGAACGAATGCAACGTGCGCTTAGGCAGACAATCGAAGAAAATAATGAATTATCAGTTGTGAGCCGCAAATTTTAACCCTTTAATGCCCACTGGTCCATTTTGGACACGCAATCTTCGAACAAAAAGTTTGTCCAACAAAAATAATCCAAACTGCCTGCGAATAGTTTTATTACGTTCTGCTATACAAGCTAAACAGTAAAAAACAGTGTCCGCTTGAGTTCAACCGCATTTGAAAGCTTAAAGTGCCCAGAAAGGCACGCGCTGACATAAGGACAGCGTGTCTATGGTCAGATCGGCAAGAAGGCCGCTTTTACACAAGCAACTTTTTACTCAAGATTTTCTGCAATTCCCTTTTGTGATCGCAAGCCACTTTTACACAGTACTGTTGCCTTTCACACATGAGCATCTCTTTCTCGCATATGTATGCTTCCAATACCCAACACTGAGTAGGCAAGAATAAAGCAATTCGAAAAAAGACGTGATAAAAGGGAATACGAAGGATCAATCGCAATCATCGAGTACACGCAACTCGGTCTACCCATTGCACGTTTCACCACCCTCGCCAACAAGATTGAAGAATTGCAGACGAATTTAGCGTGTGTAAAAGCCGCCTAACCAATAAAACGTCGAAACCGGAAGCATTGTGCAATAAACAAACGCACCGTCGTTATTTGCAACGCTGCACTCTTCACAAAGAAGTGGCGTAGGTTATCTGTAAGCTAGAAAAGAGTAAAGAATCTAGTTTGAAGTTGTCCGTCGCCGACGATAAACCTACCATAGTTTTAAGTGAATTGAGTTTTTAGAATAATACCGTGTACGTGTGTATGAAAACTGAGTTTGTTTGTAAATCGATTTTCTCAACGAACAAGAGTGGGCAGCACACGAGAATCAACAAGCATGGTCCGATAGTGAAGCCGACGATTTTTCCGAAGACGATAGTGATTCGATTTGGCGAAAAGGAAACACTCACATCTGAAATCATGGCATTGAGCACACCGTTTGAGTTTTTTTCGTTTTTTCTGACCGATGACGTTAATTCAAATCTGGTTTCGGTTCAAAAAGCAGCAGCAAAACCTAATGAAGGTACTGGAGTGATGCTACCTTTTTTAAACCGATAAGCGAAAGCATGCCACGAAATCGATACGAGAAGATTCGCCGCTACCACCACTTCGAAATCGGCCATCGACTGCACAACAGCCATCGAAAGAGCAGGCAATGACTACGAACGCAGAGCCATCGACAGAGGCGACTGCGCGAAGCCAGCGATTGAGAAACCGTCTTGAAATCCGACAACACAACATGGAAACGCTTGGTCGAATTCCGGAAAAGGATCAAACATACGACCGGATATACAAATTTCGCCCGTTGATAGATGCGTTGAATCCAAACGAAGGAAGGCTATGCGTTGATGAGCAGATGTGTCCTAACAGGATTGCACAGTTTCTCAAACAACACATCCCAGATAAGCCGCATCAATGGAACTATAGGCACCTCCTGTGTGACAACAGCGGCATTTGTTATTGTTTTGAGATATATTCGAGTGATGACGACCACCGCTGTGATGCTGAACGCCAATTTAGACGCTTCGGTCAATATAGTTGTTCGTTTGGCTCGCGACGTACCACGCTTTGATGGGCACTAGCATATTTTTCGACAACTATTACACATCCATTCCGCTACTTGTTTACCGTCGCAGTCAAGGCATGTACTCACTTGGAACAATTCGCCGCTAGCGCTAGCCAAAGTTCGACAATCGTGTTGACAGCATCGAATATGTGGCTTCGTACTACGGCATCGATGTTTCCACAGTCGCATGGAACGACAACAAAGTTGTGAATATGGCTTCCGCGATAGCTGGAATCAAGCCATATTTATCGACCGATGAAACGGCAGCGACAACTGCTCCAGCTGTTCAGCGTTTCAACAAAAAGACTGAATCGGTGGAATTAGTTCGAGTGCAACAACGTCATACACGAATGCAAAAAATACATGGGCGGCGTCGTTTTAAGGGACGCGTGCTTGGGTCGATGTCGCATCCGCAAATGGCCTTTTCTACCACATGTGCGATATGGCCATCATCAACGCTTGGATGTTATATCGACGCCACTTCGGTTATGCAGTATGAACTAAGAAGCCTCTAAAATTGACCGAATTTATCGTGGATGTGGCCACTTGTCTTACAAAATCCGGCACGAAAGAGCAAAATCCGGCATACTGTTGGCACGAAAATCTGGCCCATCGAATTTGGAATCGGCGATCGCAGCCAAGCGGGGTCGAACGAATGTAGCTCACTTGCCACCGAAGGATGTACGACTAGACACAATCGGCCACTTGCCGGAGCACGATACAACCCGACATCGATGCAAGAAACCTGGATGCGACTCACGAACTCGGTTTGTTTGCCGGAAATGTCAAGTTCGTCTGTGCCTCACCACTGAAAGGAGCTGTTTCATGGCATTTCACACTCAGTGAAATGCGTTGCCGATGCTTTTTGGATCCAAATTTCGTTTCTTTAAATCATTTTTATACCGCTTTTCAATATAAAAACATTTTCCATGCAAATACATCTTTTCAATTTGTTTGTCGCTAATGCACAGCTTGCCCAAAATGGCACGCACTACCTGAAGACACGTGTCACATACCCAGGTGAGTTACATGAAAAGTCGTAAAACGAAAGTTGTTCAGAATGGTCTGATCTACAACACTAAACACTTGGGCATTAAAGGGTTAAGTTGATTCCAAGCATGCTATACTTCACCAAATGCAATTTCGATGCTTCATCTCAGTCACTCCAATACTGCATGCACAAGCACTAAGCGATATTAAAAGATAATGCTCTGGAAATAATGCACACAAAGTCTTGCGTAATCGTTTAGCAATTCATTTGCAGGGGGAGTGTATGCAAGACCCGACTGCCAATGCATATTGTCTCCTGTTGTTCTACGAATCAGACTTTAATTATCAAAGTGCATCGAAGCTGTGTAACTAAACAGTTATTGTGTTAGTAGTGCAGGCGTATCGTCGGTGTATGACAGAGTGCACTTTATGTAGTCAGTGCTTTACGAAGGCAGCAACAGAAATAAACTCAGATGAATATTGCATGATGATTCTAGGTAGTGTAGGCTTTTGTTGATTTTTGCACAACATTCCAGGCACGGAAATATATCAAAATGGTGCATGTAAACTCAACAATCCATTGACACAACGTAATTTCTTTGATTCAGCAAAGAAATGTGCTTCGAAAATGACAGAAAAACTGAGGAATGACACAAACGAGGGGGAGTCCTAATCCACTAACCCCAAGAAAGTAGAACTGAAATGATTTCCACACGATCAATGAACTGTGGATTCGTCAATACATAATCCAAATGAGTGAAAATGCTCCAACCACACTTGAGGTGCTGTGAGACATAGTTTCCCTTTTCAATTGTGTTGCAAAACCACACAGAGCTTCGGTCATTCTTGTGCTTTCTTTTATTTAAATTCGAATATATCGGCTTTCGGCCGAAGTTATTATAAAACAAGGTAGGAGAGGCACATTCCTTCTGAGAACTTGTTTATGCCACACTCGTAGGAAAATAACGAATAATTTATGACAAGTGGTCAACTGTCAAGATTAAACAGATGAGAAGAAGATAAAGTGCACAATGCATTTTGTGACTGAGAATCGAGGCGGAAGATGCATCCAGACCCCTTTCCTACGACATAGCAACACAATCTTAACCCCATTCTACGGCTCGACAACGAACCCACTTCTTAGGTTAGGTTAGTTAATCTGATCGAAGCCAACACCAAATATCTAAGGAGCAGATCGCAAAGTCAATGACTTCACATAAAAACAAAACACTTCATTGCGATGCAATGGAACACACCACATAACCCAGTAATCTAAAGTCAACAACACACTGACTGACTGACTGACTGACTGACTGACTGACTGACACGAGAAAAACCGGAATTTCGGCGGGGCCAGCGGCCAGCAGCGTGTTGTTATGTAAACAAAGCAATCAAAATCAAACGCCGGCTGTTCCCCCGTGTGCGCGCCGCTCTGGAGTTACGTAATGAATGACTGAATATGCTGCTAATCTAGATAAAAAAAACGAGGAAAACAAAAGTCAATGAATCACAAAAGGGCAAAAACATAATTGAAAAAAAGGAAAAAGAAAAAACACAGCACAAACAAAACGAACGAGAGAGGTGATCGCCTCCCAGGCGGGCCAGGGGTGGGACAAAACGATGTTGCTATCTCCCCCCCGCCCCTTTTCAGCTAGTCAAACTCAGCCATGTGCTCTTGAGCAATCGAACAAATGCGTGTAAAAGAAAATCGAAAGAAAAAAAATGTGATAAACTTGAACATTGGGAGACTACTCGTTGCGCGGAAAAATCAATACACCACCACGGCCAATGAGAATGTGTAGTGGGCCCCCCCGCTTGACATAATTGAAGGCTGCTGCTGCTGCTTTTGCAACACCGTCGATGATAACTTCTTTTGACCTTGGGCGCATTGATTTCAAAACTTAGGCAATGAATGGATTAATTTACATCAAAGGACAATAGTTGCTCCTTTCCCTCCTCCAAATAGTACTCGACATTGATCGTTATCAATCCCTGATTGAAGATGCGTGCAGTGATAATGGTTTGCTTATTTTCGGAGAGAACACAAAAGTATCCATCGTCAGTTGACATGTGATAGCTCAGCTCCAATTGGGGGAAGATGTGCTCCAGCTCGGAGCGGATGATCTTCGAGATCTCCTGCCGCTGGTTGGAGTCCTTGGCCTTTTCAGCGTCAATTGAAAAATCGAATAGAATCGTATTGGCCGCCATCGTTGAGTGAGGAGTTATCTTCAAATACACTTGAACTCTTTTTTGGAACACAAAAGAAACAATTATTTTATTTTTTCTAATAGAACAACACACACACACGTACGAGACCAAAAAAAACCGTGACAGAGACCGAGTCGAGAACTCTACCAGCAAAGTGCGATTTTTCAGACGAACTGTCAACACGAGAGGAACATTTTGTTCACATCACCCAATCCAGTGGCAGTCGGCCGAGCCATTGGGGATATTTTTTTTGTGAAAAAGGGAAATTATTTGGGGGTTGATGTAAGCAGTTGACATTAGAATTCATTCTGAACAGTGAAGGCGATAAAACAAGTGACAATTCATTATGGTGTGAATCTTTTGAAAAAGGAATACATATTTGTTTATAGACTATGTTACTTATAGAAATTAATGATTTAACCTCCGTACTAGGTAATTAGACATTATTGTTGTTTAACCGGAATGCAGACAAATAGCGGCCAGTAAGGTGATGAGATTGAAATTACTACATATGTGGAAACAACCTAGTTCTGGACATTCTACTATCCTTGAGCTCTACTATCCTCCGTAGCTGGATTTATTATTTCTATCACCTGACACCTAAGCTTCCCTTCGAGAAGAACCTTTTTTATTAGAATCCCCACCAGACCATAATGGAAGTTTGGCTACAGTGTTGGGACTTAAAATTTGTAAGGCGTGGTAGAACTCCAGTAGAATGTGTGGTAGATTTGAAAAAAGTTCTCGAACGAGTTGAGTCGACGCACATATCCACTAACGCAACGGGCCACCACCAGAAAACATCTTAAACTTACCAAAAATGGATCCGAGGTTGTTAATAACCGATTTAGAAGGTCAGTGTTCGTATTTTCATGCTAGATTTTTATTTTCTTTTTTTCTTGCTTCTTGGGCTTCTTCCGAAAGTTGTCCGATTGGAAGAAGAAGAAATTACTGGTTTTCTATGAAACAAGGCTTTGTATACACTTATGTACTGGGATATAATAGTATACATAATTTTTAAGGTACAGTTCTCTTGTTTCTTTTGCGTAGCTCCCAAAGGCATTTTCATCAATTGGGAACCCAGACACAAGAGCTTCTAAGATGATACGAAACGTTTTAAGATTTCTTTATATATTTCTGTAATTTGGGCAGTTTTTTCTTCATCTCTAAAAAAATCTGCTAGCCGTGTTTCCATCGTTAGTATTGCCAGACTGATGAGTTATCAACAATAACCCAGTTTCGATCTTGGATTAATTCATTTCTGGCTTTGACATTTCATTAATATCGTAATCTCTCACCTGACACACTAGATATAAACTAGTCTATACGTTATTGCGTTATGCGAAGAACTTTTCTCCCTTTTGCTTTTTTCTCAGCACTCATCAAAGCTTTTTCTCGGGCTTCCTACTCTCGTTGAATGAGATGAAGAAGTTATTTCATCTAAAACATGTTGCGGTAATGTTAGGGTTTCATTTACCCACACGGAATTTGTATTATATTCTATAATAGTTTACTTATTCAATAAACTAAAACAAGTTTAATAGAATCCACGCGAACCAATTAAAAAAGAAATAAACACGTGCTGACTTTCGTACATAGAGGAATTACATACAATTTGAACTAATCAGTGCACAGTTATTACGTAGGAGGCTTAAGCTGTCAGAAAAACTCATTTTTGTTGACTTTTGTGCACATCATTTTTTTTAAATTAAATCCCGCTAAATCAGCGATTTGTCACACTGTGCGGCGTCATGCAATGGCGGAACTCAAGCGATTTGTCACACTGTGCGGCGTCATGCAATGGCGGAACTCAAGCTTTGCAACGCCGTGTGCTGAAGCTGCAGACAGGAGGACACAGAGGAAACTATTGATCATCTTCTTTGTTATTGCAACGCCCTCTTCTCCCGAAGTAGAAACCACTTACCGCTTAAGCGAACAGATCGGCAAGATTTGCATGGTAGCGCAATAGCCCTACGCTAGCCTAAGTGCGAATGTCGCTTACTGGCAGTCAGCCGTTTAAACCAAACCTAACTTTTTTTGAGAGCGATATCGTTATAATTTGGTACTACGCGCATTATGCGATTTTATCGTGAATACGATACGAATGGTGAATACTATACGCAATCCTTGACTATGATACCGCAAATCTAGCTCGTGAGTCTCAAGCATGCAGCAGCTTGCCAGAAGACGCACCAAGTAACGACTTGCTTTTGTGAACTGCATTTGTCTACGACCTGCAGAACCAAACGATTATCTCTTGACTTCCAACTAGCTCCTGATGTTTGTCCGCATATATGCATGCAAAAGAACATTTCGCTTCGATTATCGCAACTCCCAATGGTCATCGATCTTGACCAGCTGCAGACAGTTCCGTGACAGGCCAACCAAGTCCACCAAGTCGACTTCACTGCTATCGCCCACACAGCTACCGATTTTTGAAACACATCACATCCCCTAAATCGAAGCGATAAAGTCCAGCAAATCCGCCCCTTTTCTGTATAAATGCCGCCCTAGCCGCCAGATTCTTTTAGTTACACTTCAGATCTGGAATTGTTCGCGTGGAAGAGCATCTTTCGTGGACTAGTTGTGGAATAATTGTGTGACTTGAATTGAATTGAAAAAGTGGGCGGATCTCTTTAAGGAACCAACCATGCTCGGTGGTCCTGGGACCTACTCTTTGCTACTTGTCATCCTTTCCGTGTGGTGTCAGGGTGTCTATGGCGGCGGATCCGAAAATCAGTGAGTCTAAGTGAAGTTGATCTTGTGAAACGTACCGCTCACCCACGTCACATATTCCAGGCCTAAGCTGATGGGCCGTGACGGGGGATTCGTCCTGCAAGCCGCCAAGGATAAAAACATCACCGTCCGCTTGCAGGGTAGCTCTGCGTTTATGATTAATGAAGTGGACATGCTGTCAACCCTGCGGAAGCGGTCCCAACCGACAAAGCCCAAGAACTTCGATGAGAACGTCTTCCACTTACCATTTGAGGTGCAACGACTGGAGAGGGCTTATCGGAGACTGGCGGGTCGCGTGCGCATCGTGGAGAACAGGTACAGTCGAATGGATGTCTCGGTTCCTTCTGACCGCCCCTCCATCCCATTGCAGGAACAATTCGCTGTCAATGATGCGTTTGGTCGGTCTGCTATCTCGTCTTGGAGTGGCCACGGGGAGGTACAATCAAATGGTTGCGAATTTAACGGACAAATGTGCATCGAACCCCTGCAAGAACGGAGGCGACTGCTACGGACTGCTAGCGGATTTCCACTGCGACTGCCCTGACTCCTGGACCGTATGTGCCCGAGTCGCCGCCAGTTGGCCCTTTATCACTTCTTCTACTCTCTTCTTAGGGGAAGACCTGCGAGACGGACGTGAACGAATGCAACACCTTCAACGGCACCGACCTGGGTTGCCAGAACAACGCGACTTGTGTGAACTCGGATGGATCCTATCGGTTGGTGGCACTAAGCGGCGTCTAAGCGGGCCGTCTTTGATTGGTTTTCTTTCAGGTGCGTCTGCGCGACTGGCTACTCGGGGATCCACTGTCGGGAGAGGAAGAGCGACTGTGAAAAATCGGCGCCGGGGGAGCTGTGTGGCAAGGGCACCTGCATCCCGGCCAACAATGAACTGGGCTACAATTGCATTTGCAACGCCGGCTGGAAGACGGACAACATAAGCCAACCGTGCACGGTTGACGTGAACGAGTGTGTGGAGGCGCACGTCATGTGCCACACGACTTGCATCAACTTGCCGGGCACCTTCACGTGTGGACCCTGCCCGAGTGGATACACGGGCAATGGCATCAAGTGCCAGGACATCGACGAGTGTGCCGTGAACAATGGCGGATGCAGCACCTTCCCGAGGGTTCAGTGCATCAACGCAGAGGTGAGTAGGTGGTGCTTTGTTGCGAACGCATCTTCAGACGATCCATTTAGGGCTCATTTCACTGCGGCAAGTGTCCGCCCGGCTGGACGGGGAACGGGCGGGTTTGCATGCAAGTCGAATCGAACTCCTGCGGACCGGACAACATCTGCCACCCGCAGGCACTGTGTCAGTACGTATCCAACGTCCAGGTCTGCCAGTGTCCGGCGGGGATGACCGGCACTGGATACGGGCCGGCTGGCTGCGTCGGAATCTCTGTCGATCCCTGCAGCGCTCATCAATGCAAGGTAAGGCCAGCGATTGATTGACTCTCCGCCAGGATTGATTGATTTCCCGTCTTCGTCAGAATGGAGGTACCTGCGTGAGCCGCGGAACGACACACTCGTGCATCTGCCCGCCGGGCTATAGGCCACCTTTCTGCGACAGACGATCCGCATGTGCGCAGCGACCCTGTCTCAATGGCGGCATGTGCGTAGACGATGAGTCGGCTGCTGGCTTCCACTGCGTCTGTTCTCGCGGCGCTACCGGCCCCCTCTGCCAGCAAAAACAACTGTCCTGCGGCAGTGTGCTCCGTGACCGCTCCGGCGAGCTGACGTATCCGGCCAGTGGACTGTACGATGCTGGGAAGACGTGCGCTTGGGGCATCCGCACCGACTTCAATCTCACTCTGAATGTCACATTCAGTCGATTTGATATCGAAGAGCATCCCGAATGCGGAAAGGATTGGCTTCAAATCAACGACGGACGGTCCTTGGCCACCCCACTCATTGGACGCTTCTGCGGCAACAAACTGCCAAACGGTGGCAACATTCTGTCCTCTCACAACACGCTGCTGCTGTGGTTCCGGTCGGACAACAGCACGAACTTCTCCGGCTTCAGCCTAAAGTGGAACAGCATCGCTCCCATATGCGGTGGCCAGCAGAAGCTCGACGACCAGGCGCAGGGCATCATCCGGTCGCCGGGTTATCCGGGAAAGAGCCCTCGCGGTCGCGACTGCGAGTGGACCTTGGAGGCGCCCTTCGGACGGCGAATTCTCCTCCGTTTCTACGAAGTGGAAATGAACACAAAGGCCAACTGCACCAGGAACCAGCTCATCATTTACGACTCCGGCGAGGTGCTGGAGAACATCTGCGTCACGGGGACCCCGGCTCCGATCTACACCGCGTCGAATGTGGCCAAGATACACTACCACACGAGCATGTTCTTCGAGGACAGTCTGTTCCAAATGCACTACGAAGTTGTCGCGGCCGATCCCGGCTGTGGCGGGGTCCACTCGGAGCCGAAGGGCAAATTCCGACTGACGTCCGACATGAAAAACTGCAATTTCCTCATCCAACTGCCGCCGGGCACCAGAGTGTCCGCGAATATCACCAAAGGCGAACCGGTCTATGGAAGTCCAACGATTAAGGTATGCTACAGGGTGGTGCGGGGGGAGCTACAGGGTGGGATCAATAAGGATGACATTCTATTTCGGCAGATATTTGATGGAAGAACCGATGACGATCCACTTTTGATGGAGTTTGCGGGGGACGCCTTCCCCACACAACTGGTCGCGTCGCAGAACTTCATGCTGATTTCCATGACGATGAATCAATCGCCCATTGATCTGGCCGGCACTGTGGTCTATGAGGTTTCCTACAATCTGGTTTGCGGCGAGGAACTGAGCGATCCCCTCGGTGGAACGTTCACGACGCCCAACTATCCGAAGCCGTACTTCGCCGGACTGCACTGTAAGTACGTCATAAGTGGGCCGCTCAACTCGGTGGTCCATCTGAACATCACCGACTACGACGTGTCCGAGTTCGAGGACAGTTGCAACGACGACACCGACTTCGTGGAGGTAAGTAGAACCGGCGGTCGGGAGGTGGAAGCGCGTTCATGCACTTGCACGTTTTTTTTTTGCAGATTTTCTACAACGCCAGGGAGCCCGCTAAGCGCCACTGTAAGGACGTCCCCACGCACATCGTTTCAGCGAAGAATCACTTGCGGATTGACTTCCACTCGAGTGGGAATCCACAGCGGCGTCGCGGCATCTCTGTGACCTATTCCTTTGAGGAGATCGGCTGCGGTGGAGTGCTGCGCGAGCCCGATGGATCCTTTACCGCGTCCGAGTCCACCACCCAGTGCGAGTGGATTTTGGAGGCGCCCGAATCGGACGTGATTGCCTTGAGCCTGGACTACGCGAGGGTGGGCACAAACTGCGCCCCAGGCGACAGCGACGTTCAGATTTTCCTCAACAACACGAACACCGACGAGGCTCGGTTGGTTCAAAGGTACGTACGCTGTGGAAGGAGGAGCATAACCCCTGCATCATGCATATCCTCCTCTAGCTTGTGCGGCGGCGAGAAGCAAGTGCGGACAGTTCTCTTTTCCAATTTGGCGACAGTTTTTCTCAGGCCACTGCCATCGGGTCTCAACACCGGCCTGACCTACGGCATCAAGGCAAACTACACGTTCACCAAGCGGTCCACAAGTAAGCCGACCACCTTCTCCCTCCGGAGCCACCATTAACCTCGATCTCTGTTTCCAGGGTGCGGTGGAAACATCACGGACCTCTCGGGCAACATTCAGTCGCCGGGTTTCCCGGGTAAGTACCCGAATTCAGTGAACTGCACGTGGGTGATCCACGCACCACTGGGTCACCAGATCGAGCTCGTGCCGAGGCTGTTCGCTATCGAGCCAAGCTCGAGCCAGTGCTTGAGTGACTACTTGGAGATAAGGTTAGTTCCACGTGACCTCATCTCCCGTCTCATTCTCACCCATTCGTCGTCCTTCCAGAAACGGAATGTCCGAGCAGTCGCCACTGATCGGACGGTTCTGCGGTGACTCGATACTCCCGCATATCCCGTCGTTCACGAACCACCTGTACCTGCACTTCCACTCGGACGCATCGGTGACGGCGGCTGGTTTCGATATTCTCTTCCAGCAAACCTCGAACGGATGTGGCGGTTCGTTGAGCTCGCACAGCGGCTCCATTGCGTCGCCCCACTATCCAGAGATATCGAGTGGGCCAGTCCAGTGCGACTGGAAGATCACAGTCAGCCGGGGCTCCTCCATTGACGTGCAGATTCAACGACTCAGCCCAACAGCCGACTTCTGCTCGAACAACGTTCTCGGCGTCTACGACGGCGCTGACACCCTCGCCAAGCAGCTGAAAATGAACTGCTCCAACTCGAATTCAACCATCGTCCTCCGGTCCACCGGAAACACGATCTTTGTGCGATACGCTCTGCTCGGGAACACAACTGCGGACGGCCAGCAGTTCTACCTGAGCTACATGACCAACTGCCGCCAAGTGCTCAACGACATGGAGGGCGTCATTGAGTCGCCGAACTTCGCCAGCGCCTACCCGGACAACTTGAAGTGCGAATGGACCATAGTCGGGCGACGGGCCGATAACATTGCCTTGACTTTCTCGCATTTCGAGCTCGAAAAGGGGGATCTGACGTGCCAGCGTGACCAGTTCGAGGTCATTGACATGAAGGGCGAGGAAATCTTGGAAATGCGAAAACTGTGCAACGCCCTCGAAACCGGATATATGTTCACGTCGGACGGCAACAAGGTCGTGGTGAAGTTCACAAGTGATTACAGCAATTCGGGCAGTGGCTTCCGGTTGGAATTCAAACGGAACGGGTGCGGTGGGTACGAGACCCGCCCGAGGGGCTCCCTGAAGACGCCCAACGCGCCGTACAGCGTCGACTTGGACTGCGAGTGGCTGATCGAGACTTCTCCGGGGATGCTGATTGTCTTGGATATTAGCGACAAGCGGATGGAAACTGAGACCGCAGACTGTGCCACAAATGGACTGATTGTGAGTTGCAAGAGTTTTGGATGATTTTTCGTTTTTTTTTTTGTGTTTTGAACGTGAATCTTGACCGATGACAACGGTCCATGTTTCTGCCTCTGTGAAGTGCATGCGCTTGGTTTATCCACATCCTGGAGAGTCGTGCCACTCCCGTTTGTGCTCTCGAGAAGCCAAGCCATCGATGGAAGCCCTAACCGAGGACGCGGGTTGTTCCAACGCAGGTTCGGGTCCTGAGAGTATCTCCTCTGTTCATTGTCAACAAATTGCTTCGCCGCAATATTTTCTGGACACTGGCCGCTGTCCACAAATTGCTTCGCCGCAACATTTTCTGGACACTGGCCGCTGTCCACAAATTGCTTCGCCGCAACATTTTTTGGATACTGGCCGCTATCCACAAATTGCTTCGACGCCATAGTTTTTGGACACCAGCCGCTGTCCACAAATTGCTTCGCCGCAATAGTTTCTGGACACTGGCCACTGTACACAAATTGCTTCGTCCGAATTTCAGGTATTGGCTGCGTCGACCAAGTTTATTCACTGCTCCCCCTTCTCTGGCATCACTGACTATGATTAGAGACCCATTCCTGTCTAAAAAAAAGCCTCTCAAACTTCACCGCGAAATAACAATAGAATCCACGCATGGTTGCTGTAGAAGCTAGGCCCAGGTCCACTCCCATATTATATCCTTTTTTTTCTTCCATAACGTCCTAGATCAAAAACAATAAAGACGATGAGCACTACCTACTGAAAGAGTGTAAATCTGAGGCGATGCGAATGTCCGTAACCGCCCAGGGAACCACAATGTATATTCGCTTCTACACGGACTCCAAGCGATCGATGAAGTACATGAAAGCGTTCTACTGGACCAAAGCAGCACGTAAGTGATCAGTGCGCCCCCCAATCATTGTCGGGTCCTTCACGGCGTCCTTCATCTCTTACAGAATGCGGAGGCATATTCCGCTCCCATTCGGGCACGATAATGTCCCCCAATTATCCGAACAACTACAACCAGCCCTCAATGTGCGAGTGGATGATCACCACGGAGGATGCGTTTTTACTGAATCTGGAGTTCGCCACGATGGACATACCCGTGGCCGAGAACTGTTCCAAGGGATTCGTGGAAGTGTACAACGGCAGGAGAGGCGAACAGAATGCAAAGCTCCTTCGGAGGTTCTGTGAGAGCGGCAGGGACCTATCTGTGCGATCGACCGGGCACATGGTCCACGTGATCCTGAACTCGAATGGTGGGCCACCGGCCAAGGGATTCCTCATGAGGTTCAAAAAGGTACGCATGAATTTACAGCACGGACACGGAGTGGATAACTAGAGTCTTTTTTGTATTTTACAGCAATGCGGCTTCGACTTGGTCCAAAGCTCTGGTCTCCTAAAGTCGTACATCCAGGATCAGCCGTGCCAGTGGTTGTACAATCCAACCGATTCAGGTGAGTCCCTAAACACCGACCGGCAGGTGCTCTGCTAACACTCGCGTCCACTTCCAGAAGCAAAGCTGTCGATCACCATTCTGAAGCTCGAATGTCACTGCGATGGCGCTGCACCGGACGTCTGTCGAAGGACTCGTGGATTGAGGATCTACGACTTGTCAAGCAATTCCACTCTGCAGCACAGTTTCTGCGAAAAAGCGCCAACCGAAGTGACCCTAACTGGCAGTCGAGTAATTGGGGTGAGCAATGTCGTCTCAGTCGTGGCAAAGTATTCCATCGGGGCTGCCACATGTGGCGGGGTGTTGACATCGCTGAGGGGAATCATCACGTCGCCCTACTATCCGTCAGTGTATCCCATGGACACCGAGTGCATTTGGACGATTGAAGCTGCGCCCGGCAATAACATTGAGCTCAGCATTGACGAGATGAACTTGAGTCCCTCGGATCGTTGCAATCGGGATTATGTCGAGGTGCGAGAGAAGACACAGCAGGGCAACTTGCTGGGGGCGTTCTGCTCGAATGAGAGCGCCTCTCAGATGTTTACGGTGTACGACAAGGTCTGGATCAAGTTCCACAGCAGCGACACGAGCTTCGGTGTCAGTTCTGGAGGATTCAAGCTGTCCTGGACGTACGGTAAGGATATGGTTTTTGTTAGGTCTCTGATTCCTGAATGTCCTTAAATCAAACCAAGCTTGACAGCGCGACTAGGCTGGGAATGGGTTGCAGGCTCGGCCGCAGCTTGAACTGTGGTCTGATGGACGTATTTAAGGCTTTGCCTGCCCTCGAGGAGGATGGTCATCCTTCCCCGAAGCAGTCATTGTTGTTCTGCGGGTCTGGTTCCACCTTTCTCTCTCAATTAAGCGACTTCTGAGCCTGCTCAAGAGACTTCTCGCATTGCCGCGTTTCTTGAGCGGGTCTCCTTGCATTTCTTGAGCGGGTCTCCTTGCGTTGGATTGTGCCTTGCGGTCTTAACGAACGCTCATGTCCTTTGGGCATACAGCACGCTTCCTCCAAAAAGTCTCCGTAGTACTCTCTGAAGCGTTTGCCTTTCTTAATCTCCTTTCTTCGACATAGCCTGCCTGCAGTTGGGGCTTTTACTGCGCCTTGGCATACCACTCACTCTTCCCTGCCATCTCTCTCTCTCTACAGCCCAACTGAACGAACTTAGCGGCTCCAAGGGCCGCATTGAGCCACCGTCCATCACGATGCTGCGATTCGAGCCGGCACCCTTCGTGTGGAGGATAAATGTGGCCCGCGACAACGTGATTACGCTCACGTTCAAGGAGTACAACGACGGCTTGCAGGTAAGCGAACGCCCCAACGCCCTCGGGCAGCCTCTAAACTTCCCTTCTTCTCCGCCAGCTGTTCGACGGCTTTGATGAGGATGCCCTGCGGATAGACATTCAGGTGTCCCCGTGGGAGGTCACATCCAGCAGCAATGTCGTCATGATGAGGACCGACAACAAGATCGTGGAGCACTTCCGTTTGGACTGGCAGGTGCAGTCGAAGGCCGCCATTAAGGAGAACACCACAATTTCGAAGTGCAGCGAGGACATCAACGTCGGCCCCATGGGTATTGTGGACTTGACATCGCCAGGCTACCCGAACGGGTACGAGACCGGCCTCAAATGTGAATGGATTGTGAAAGCCGATCGGCCCAACCGACATGCTGTCGTCAGACTGTACGATGTTCGGCTGGAAAATTTGATGGGCTGCATAGCGGATTACTTGCAGGTTTTCACGTCTCACAACCTACAGGACTGGCACGAGGAGTTCAGGATATGCGACGGACCGCCCAAGACCATGCTGCCGTTCAGAGTTGTCCACGGCACTCCCCATCTGAAGCTGAAGTTCGTCACAGATCTGTCGGTGAACGCCACCGGCTTCAAAAGCACCCTCTTCTCGTACTGTGGCGGCAACCTCACCGATCCGGTTGGCCGAATTGTCGGCGCTGACTTCTTTGAAGACCTTTTGAACGGCAACTGCACTTGGCAAATACAAGTCCGCCCGGGCAGAAGGATCAAGTTCACCTTCGATTTCCCCTCAAACACGGGCGTGAACTCGTCCGATCAGTGTGTCAACTACGGGATCATACGAGAGGGAATCACTGACGACGGGCCAATCGTGCCGCCGGGACGAATCTGCCCGTTCAAGCAGTTCAACAAGACCGTGATCAGCAGTACCAATCACGTGACGGTCAAGTTCTACATGAATCCGGCCTTTACGAATCCATTCTTCCGGCTCGAGATGAAAGAGTGGAATGTCACGTACCGCGAGTACAGCGTGTGTGGCGGCGAGGTGAGACTCACGCCGTACTCACGGTCGGTGAACTTCACGTCACCCAATTACCCGCACGTGCCCAACCCGCACACGGAGTGCATCTGGCTGATCGTCGCTCCCCCGGGCGAGTCCGTGAAGGCGGAATTTGTGGATCAGTTCAGCATGAATGCCCGCCGCTGTGACCGGGAGTTCGTGGAACTCCGCGACGGTTCCACCCAGCTCGCCAGACAATTGGGCAAGTTCTGTCGACGACCGGAGACGATTCGTTCGTCTGGCAACGTGCTGTACCTGCGCTACCTAACTGACATTCCAGAGCCACGGAATGGCTTCAAGGTGAACGTGTCCTTGTCGACGTGCGGCGGCACCTCGACGCAGTTCAACGGCTTCGTCATTTCGCCGAACTATCCAGCTCCGGGCGGATATCCGCCGAGATCTGTGTGCGACTACGTGATCAAAGTGAACCCGCACAGTCGCTTGAACTTGACATTCCTCGACTTGCATCTGCCGTTTGACAGTTCGAACCTGAACGAGTCCGATCGCATTGTCATTTACCAGAAATCGGACTCGGCCCCCGAAGAACTGGGCGACGAGCTGACCGTCATCTATGGCAACACAACGGTCATGCCCGTGGTGCTGGTTGACAGCAATATGGTGGTGGTTCGATTCCACACGTTCAAGGCGAACAATATGTACCGCGGATTCAGGATCAAGTACGACCGAATGTATGGCTTCTGTTTCAGGGAAGTGTCTGGCGAGAGTGGCGTCCTGTCGCTCTACATGCCGTCAAACCGCAGGATCGCCGAGCACTGCCGCTGGCAGATCACCGTGCCGAAGGGCAGACGGGTCAAGGCTGACATCACAAACGTAGTGACGGCCATTCCTGGAGCTGCGCTTCCACCAAAGTGAGTTCACTTTAAAAATTTGATGCATTCGCTCATAATTGCGTTCAATTTCAGCTTCAGAGTATCGTTCTACAACGACTTCCTGGCGTCGTCGCAGATTGCCTCAGCGGACTTCAGCAACGTCACAACGCTGCCGTCCGTCCTTTCCAGCGACAACATGCTGTACGTCGTTATTCTCGGCTTGCGTCCCTACCTGGTGCGAGGCTTGCGACTGACTTATTCATCGCTCGAACCTTCGAACTGCCCCGACGACATCACCGCCGACCGGGGCGCGCTGTCCCTGGCGAATGTCAATCACTCGCGCAGTTTCTTCTGCAGGTCGCAGATCATCTTGAACGGCAGGGAGACGCTTTCGCTCAATATCACCAGCCAAGAGGTGGAATTCGCCAAGTCTAGGCTCGTCCAGCAATGCGTGCGATACCAAAGTCGGTCCCTCACTGAGAGCCAGTTCACGCTGTGCGCCAACTTCACGAACAAAAACTTCCTCATTCCTGTCAAGCGCAGCAGCCTTATGATGCACCAGAACGATAACGTCAAACTGAGGAAGCTTGAGGCGACGTACATCAAGCACCAGTGCGGCGGCGAGTATATAGCCCAAGACCAGGTCAAGATTACCGTGCCCACGTTCGAAAGCACGTACGGCCGACTGGACTGCGGCTGGGTGATTTTTGCCGGCGCCAATAGCGGCTACGAGCTGACAGGCACATTCGACTTCAGGCTTCCCTGCCGCGACGAGTACGTCGCCGTGTATGCGGGCTCGACGTCCAACAATCTGGAGATCGCACGATTCTGCAACAACGGCACGTTTAATTCCACGCGACTAAACTCGGCCAACATGTACATCGAGTATCGAACAGCGGCATACAGTGCCCAGAGTTCGCTGCAAATGACCATCAAGAAGGCCAGCGTCTGCGGGGAGAAGGTGATTGTAGACAGAATGCTGCAGTTCACCAACTCGGAGTACCGCAACAACCAGGAGTGTGTGTGGGACTTGGAGGTGCGAGAGGGCTTCTTCTTGCGGCTGGAGTTCATCGGACGTTTTTTCATCGAGGACAGCAAGGACTGTGTCAAGGACTACGTGGAGGTGCGAAAGCTCGACGGGGGAGCGTGGGTTAGCGTGGGCCGCTTCTGTGGGCGAGAGCTGCCACCGCCAGTCAACACGACGTCACAGCACATGCAATTGATATTCCGCACCGACGACACAGTCACGGCTGACGGCTTCACAGTGATGGCCATAAAGACCTGCGACGGAGTGTTCAATGTGACCGAAACGCCGCAGAAAATCATCTATCCGCCCAAGTGGACGATGGCTATGGTCAGATTGTCGTGCAACTACACCCTGCTCACCGACTCCGAGAAGTACATCAAGGTGAAGTTCAACAAGATGGACATTGGCTATCGCCAGCTGTGCGGGTTGTCGCAAATGCGAATAAGGAAGCGGAACTCACATCAGGATATGGAGGAGCTGGGTCCCTACTGCAAGAGCAACGAGCTCACTGTGGTGAAGGCCAAGAATTACATGTCGCTGGCTTACCTGGGACTGGTCGAGACTGGCGCCTACGAGTTCGAGTTCTCACTGGAGACATGCGGCGGCGAAGTGACCAGGCCGCAGTGGATCGAGAGCCAGCAGAACGACCAGGGCACTGGCTACATGAACCGCATGAACTGTGTGTGGAACATCACTGCCCCCGCCGATCACAGCATCGTTATCCAGTTCAAGTATCTGCACATGGAACTGAGTGAGGACTGCAGAATGGACTATGTCGAGATCTTTAGGGGGCCCCTGATGCAAGAGCAGGCTAGTGAGAAGAGAATCTGTGGCAATCAGACGCAGAGCCCGCCCATCATTCACATCGACAGCAATCGGGCTGTGGTGGCCGCTGTATCGGACTACTGGGTCTCTTACGACGGCTTTATGGCGCGAATTATATTCAGCAAGTCCTGCAAGGAGCGCCTAACTCTAACGCAGGCCAACACACCGACGGAAATTTACCGCGAGCAGGTGATTGGACGCGACGAGGTTATGTACTGCGACTATAGCCTGATGGCCCCCGACGGCTTTAGGATCAAAATCGATCTGGAAGTCATCGAGGTGAATCCAAAAAATGTCACGTGCCCAGACAACTGCGAGAACTGCGACTACATTGAGATCCTGGACAGCGAAAGGATGGGCCAATTGAGAATGACGAAAGTGTGCCGACCCTTGGGTGAGACTAGGTCGCTGATGTCATCCTTCAAGGACGCAGTGATTCGAGCGCACCTTGAGCGGAAAGGGAGTCCCAAATACAAGCTGAACCTGCGATTGGTGGAGGCAAACTGTGGTGGGCAGCTCAATTTCGACCTGAAGGCTGACTCTGTGAGTAGTTCTGAATCCCAAACATATACCAGATGGTTGACAGCTGTTTCGGTTTTTTCGTTGACTCTAGCCCGTGCGCATAACGCCTGCACTCGGTGCGAATAAGCTGTACTTGCCAAACACCCATTGTATTTGGCGGATTTCGTCGGACAGCAACTTTGACGTCAGATTCGAGAACTTCAGCCTCCAGAATGCGTCCGATGTCACGGGAGAGTGCTTGGACTACCTGCAAATCAAGTCCAGAGTAAGTGGTATCCTTTGCGATTGCTTCGAACTACATACATGTTTTGTCGTTTCAGTACAATAGCCGTTCGACCACCAGAAAGCATTGCGGCGCTGTGTCGTCTTACGTAATCAAAGCGGTTTACTTCACGGGCACTCCGAAAGTTATGGAAATAACCTTCCACACAGATGAAACGATCGAGTCGACGGGATTCACTTTGACAGCTGCTCAAACGCCTTGTAAGCGCTCAAACATAATGGACGTCGGTAGGCTTAAGCTTATGTCAGATGGGAACGAAATTATAAAGTGATCATAATTGTTTGTGAGAGCTTGTTCACAATGCCAACACGAACTAACGAAGAGGGGACTGGATTTCGTTCGTGAACGTAACTTAACGAAACTTAACGAAAGTCAACGAAACTTAACGAAAATGATCGAAGTGGCTATTACGCCCACACTTTGCCATTTCTGTGTATTCCGTCGATTGTCTCAGTTGACTTAAGCCTACATACGTCCATTATGGTTGCCCCTTACGAATTTCGCCTTTTCAACGTCTATTAAATGTTTCCCTTTTTAGCATGCAATACCACGTACAACAGCACAAATGGTGTAATAAATGCATTTTTCATTCTTCAATCCGTCTGCACGAATGACATCGCATTGTCCGACAACACAACCGTTAACATTGTAATGCGACCAATCTACTTTTCATCACAAAACTGCTCGATAAATTACATTAAAGTAAGTACACATTTACCCAAAATCAGGGATGCACCTAAGAAACCTCTTTCGTTGTCAAGGCCACCGATTTGAATGCCAACAAGGAACTTTTCAATGACTGCAGCTATGATAAGTACGGCACTCGAATCCTGACGGCAACAAATCGAGTTCGCGTAGAGGTTAGAGTCCCGATGCATGTCAATTTTGAGTTGTTCTATTACGGCTCTCCAAAGGCACTGCCACCGGGCTGTGGCGGAAGTCTCGATATGCCACAGGGCTACGTTGTAAGTCCTGCCTATGGAACATTTGAAAACGCAACAATGTGCCGATGGAACATCACTACAGTATCACCAAACAGGATAAACTTACGATTTTCAGGTAGCTTATTCAACTGGGGATCTGTCAAATTTGTTACGAATTTGAACGATTTCCCTTGTCCTCCATCGTTGACACTTGACATTTAACGTTTATTCATTCCAGAAATCCATATGGGAACGAAATGTCACACGAACTACTTGGACATCATTGAAATTGACAGCAATGGAGTGGAAAAAGTCACTCAACATTATTGCAATCGGGTATGTAAGAAACATCACTTGTCTGTCTGACATTTGGTCTCATTTATTTACTTGTTTGTGATCACAGGACGTTGAGACGATTTTCGTTTCGACGAGCAATCGCGTTGCATTCGCCAGTTCTACAACACCCCATTTTGATGGTACCGGTTGGAATTTGAGATTCCAAATAAGTGCTCCTGGGGAATCAGTTTATAATGATCATGATTTTTTTATTTGATATTTGATTAACAATATTCAACTAATGGTTAAGAGAAAATAAAATTATTATCCACATGTTTGGGGGTTTTTCATTCATTTGAATTATTCCGAAGGCGCGGTGGCTCCTACGGCGTAATTTAAGGTCCGTTCACAAATGACTTAATTAAAATTATGCGTATGACAGAAGCGAACGAAAAGCAGACAAGGTATCGTCAAAAATTCAAAATGTACTTAAATGGATTTGAGACCTTATGGAAAGTTCCATCTCGCTTCCACTTTAAGGGCCAATAATAATAGGCACGAGTGAGCATCAGCTAGTGTCATACCCCCATAAGAGCGTCCATACTGGCACGGAACGATCCGGAATGTCGCGTTAAGCGATAGCTAGTGTGATCTGAACTGCACCGAGCATATGCGCATATTTGACAGATGAAACAAAAAAAGGGAAAACATGAAAAAACTGACAATCAAGCTGATATTGAAAATGGCTGCCGCCAGTGTTGATACACATTTGTGCCCGTTTTGTTGCATTTTCCATGACTTTCCGCAAGATTTCCGGTGATAACTGTTCGTATTCCTGTCGAATATTCTCCTGAAAGGCTGCGATTGTCTGAGGCTTGGTGATATAATCCCACGAAAGATGTCTGACATGGTTAAATCGAGCGATCTTGCTGGCCATGTCAAATCAGAAAAACACTTCATTCACAATTATTCCACGTTCGCGGAGTGCAGCGCCCGATTGGTTGTCTGTTCATGTTCCTGTCAGTTCACAAATGTCAAATATGATGATGATGATGACGTACGTAATTATAACATCTACCGGTAGGATGATTAAATGACAGTTCAAAGATGGCGGTTTTGACAAGCTGTCATTATGGTTATTCATTCTTTTTTTTTGTAAACATAACGAAACATTTAGTTCTTATTTGACACTAGATCCTGTTCGCTCATGCCTATTATAGACCTAAGCTTTTGCTCGCTAGTATATTACAATAGTTAGTCCTTAAGTCAACGAAACTCAACGAAACTGATCGAAGTGGTCACAGCGTATCATTTTTGTGTATTCCCTCGATTAAGTAATCGATGGTGTAGCTCTGGACCCAGGAGTTTTAAGTCGATAGCCACCATCTATTTATCGACTTTAAGGCCGCGTATGACAGTACTTATAGAAACGAGCTATAGAGCTCATTGTCTAGTTTTGGCATCCCTGCCAAGCTCGTCCGTCTTTGCAGAATGACGTGAAGGTCGGTAAAGATTTCGCCGAGACCTTTGATGTCAAAAAATGATTTAGACAAGGCGACGCACTGTCATGCGATTTCTTGCGAGATCATTCTCGACAAGATCGTGCGTAACTCAAACGTCAACATCAGAGGCACGATCTTCCATTAAACTGGTCACATATGTCAATCACAATTATATCTTTGGAAGGACACAACGGGCTGGCAGTCGGGCGTTTTTTGAGCATCGAGAAGGTGGCGGCAAAGATGGGTCCGTACATAAGACCTTAATAGTCTCAGTCCTGATGTGTGGCGCAGAAGCATGAACCGAAAGGAGGCAAGGAAATGATCCCGAGCTTTTTTTAGTTCCTCGGAATGATCGGTTATCAAGCACACTGGATGAGTGTCTTAAATCGATCGAAATGTTGTGGGCTCATTGATCAGTGGACGGCCAATGTCAGTGGATGTTGTGTTTTGGGAATCTCGTGTCAATTACAGAGGGGTTGAGTTCCGGGACGGAAATGACTAGCCCGGGTGCATCATCGGATCTAATCTCGTGCAGGCTGTGATCCTCGATGTTTCTTGCAATGTCCTTACCCACCTTTGTCTGGTCTAGTCTCGTGGAACGATTTTTATGTCGAAGCTCCGACATGGGACCTCCTTGCATAGTGACACTAATGTAAGGTCTGGCGAAAGATTTAATCTATCCCATTTCCAAATAAAAGAAGGAAGGTTTTTCTAAGAATTTCATATATTCCCATCATGAACCCCTCTCCTGTCGCGATTTCATCTCACCGTGGGCAATTCTGACGCCGCTACTGTAAGAATTCATTCAGAATGACATATGTACTCGAATTCGAGTTTCTCTTAAACTTCATGCTGACACATGATTTTTGACAATTCGCTCATTTACTCACCATTTTTTCCACATCTGACATTCGTTACCGAGGGCAACAGACAAAATATATACGAATTCTCCTCGTGCACAGAACGCATTGTTGTTGTGATCGGTTTGAGTCTAGCAGCGTCTCTGTTCAGCAAGTCGTGTGTGTTTATCACCACCATCATCATCGTCCGTTCCGTTGATAGCTAGTGTGTTATAAATAATTCAATTCAAACAAAAGACAAGATTCGCACAACGAGACGAGACGAAACGACAGATTCGGATTAACTCACCGCATCACATCATATCATTACATAAACAATTGACAGCGAAACAAAGCCCTGAGAAATCCCACGACGATGACGATGTGAATAAAATGTGACCAAGTTTATTTCAAAAAAAAAAAAATATTAATAGAACCACCCAATCATCGAAGTCACAGACATCATCGCAAAGGCCACGAAGCTCAAAGAATCACAGGAACTCTACTCGAATTTAGAAGGTCTTTCTAGCTGCGGGAATTTCACATAAATCGTCTGGTGAGTGTGAAGTGAAGACTTATTGATTTTTTCATTCAGCACCTGTGACAAAGTCGACTACTGTTTAAAGGATGCCCCAACGGGTGCTCGCGAGATGAAAATCAATACAAGCTGTGTGCAAATGTAGAAAGCCGAGCACCATGCGGAGGATAACAGGAGCGCAAGGTCTTCGCGATTTGGGGTAACTTTGCGAAAGAAAGATAATCTGTTTCTGTGTTCTGTGTTGCAACAAGCCGTTGGGCCACATCCGTGGACACATCCGTTTCCCCCGAGCAATCATCATTTTCTAGTCAGCAGCATTCTCGTGATATTTACTCTCATTAGTATAGTAATAGTGAATAGAGTACACAATCAAGTATTTCTAACGTAGTTTAATATGGATCACACACACAGCGATGAGAGGATGACAGCGAGCCCGAAGTCCGCCAAGGGGTCCAGCACCCTTTTCAGCGGGCTATGGCCAAAGCGTTCAACGAAAGTTGAACCTCATCCGGTGCGGGATAAACCCCAGACAACCCGTCTAAGTGCAGTTAATAGTATTACCCATGACATGTCATTTGCGAAATGCTCCCCGGAAAAGATATCATCGGCCCGGGCAGCTCTGGACTCAAACGATAAGCACAATAACAGTTACAATAACAACAACAACAACAACAACAACAGCAATGACAACATTGATACAAATGCAATAAGTAGTGTTAAACGTAGAATTAAGAACCGTCCACTTAGGAATAAGTCGAACCGCGGCAGTTCAGGCAGTGGCTCGGATCACAATCGCTTCAGCCATCAGTTCAGTCTGTGCTGTAAGGTGGATCGCAAGCCGATGACGCCGCCGGTAAGTGTGCGATATAATTCGCTGCCAGACGCCGGTACGCTGCGGCGCGACAATTTGCTACTTAACCTCGAAACTGAGGCCATATCGGAGTGCAACAGTGCCCCCGAGACGCCAGTGAATGGAAAGCTCATGCAGTCGTTCAATAACTCGCACAGCTCGCCGTCGAACTCGTCGGTGAAGAGTACACAGAGTGAGTGCAACGTGCCACGGTCGATAGCGATCACGGCGTGTAAGTCGAGGCTGCGACTGAAGCTGCTGCCACCGGGCAAGGAGTTGGCGGACGATGTGGCCGCCGGATTGCAGCACATGTCATCGCCGAATATATCAACGCAGCCGGAAATAGTGAAAGTCGACGACGAGTCCGAGGGCGGCGTACGGTCGATGTCGCACGAGGACATTCAAATGCAACGAGTCGAGAGGCAAAATCAACACCAGCGAACCGGGTCCGGGCTAGCTAGGCAAGCGCTAATGGCAGCGCAGGTCCTCAGTTTGATTCCAACGGAAAGAGCAAGGGAGAGGTAACTTGGACTAGCTCCAGTTGGAATTTAATTGTACGTTGTCCTTCTGCAGGAGCCACCTTGATGGGCGTCTGGGGTCATCGTCGCTGCTGGGACCAAGCGAGCTGGACCGTGTGCTCCCGCACAAAGAGATCACAATTTTCGTCGGCACCTGGAACATGAACGGACAAAGTCCGCCCAAGTAAGTAGCCTTTGATGGGAGCACATCACATCACATCACAGAATGACACTCGCATTGTTTCTAGGCAAATGAACGACTTCGTGCTGCCCGCGGCAATGGAACATGTTCCCGACCTGGTGGCCGTTGGTACTCAGGAGACCTGTCCGGAGCGCTTCGAGTGGGAGGTCACCCTTCAAGAAACCCTCGGTCCATCGCACGTGCTCTTTCACTCGACAACACTGGGAACTCTTCACCTGGCCATATTCATGCGGCGTGACCTCATCTGGTTCTGTTCAGCGCCCGAGGACGCCTCGTTGTCGGTCAGGCCCGGAACCGCGTTTCGCACCAAAGGAGCGGTTGCCATTTCGTTTTGCCTGTTCGGCACCTCCATGCTCTTTGTCACATCCCACCTTACAGCCCATCAGCAGAAGGTCAAGGAACGCGTCTCCGATGTGAAACGTATCATTCATGCTCTCGATTTGCCCAAGAATTTGCATTTGCGTCACAAAAACAAGGACGTGACGCAGAACTTCGATAACGTATTCTGGTGTGGCGACTTGAACTTCCGCTTGAGCGAGCCACGCGAAAAACTACTCGAATGGATTCAGAATACGAAGTTCCCCCTGCCATCGCACCTTCCGCATGGGTACATGCACACCGATCAGTTGTCCTCGGTGCTGGCCGACGGTGCAGCGTTCCGTGGATTCATGGAAGCGAATATCACCTTTCCGCCAACTTACAAAGTGAGTACTTCGTTGGAATCATCAGAACTTAGAGGGGTAACTGATGGTTTTTCTATTCCTTTGCAGTACGATCCTGGCACGCAACAATTTGACACGTCGAGCAAGCAACGTGCTCCAGCGTACACTGACCGCATTCTATTTAAGTATCGACAGAATCAGGGGCTGGGCATGCGACGTTCGAGTACGTATGCGGGCGCGAATTCCCCACAATCGGCCATGGTGCAATGCCTGTCGTATGATTCAGTGCCATCCATTACTTCGTCGGACCATAAACCTGTCTGGGCCTTGTTCAAGGCGTCCATTCGTGCGGGAACAGATTCGTAAGTAAAAGAAACCCATAAATTGTGTGATGGGGAAATTATGCAGAAGTGGAAGTGGCAGTGAACACGCAAAATTCGTGGGTTTCTCTAAGAAACTGTCATGACATAAAATTACATCCGCAGAATGGCCCATGCATCAGCGGGAATATAGATTTTTGTGACAGCTGCTGCAGTCGCGTTGGTCCAACATTTGTGACGCAGAATTTCGAATTGCCGCTCGAAGCACAATGACCACGTGGCTGGAATGAGTCATGAACTATTTGTTACTCTTTCGTCTGATGCTACAGATGCTGTTCACATTTCACAATTGGTCAGTGGTCACCATCTGCAACCAAAGAGGAAACAATTGCTTGACGAGAATCATCTTCTGTCCAGGTCTGGCGTATTTTGTTTATAGTACACGACGTGAAGTAGAATGAGGAAAGTTCCGAAGGACAGACCATGTTAATCAAGCGCCAGGGATATACTTGTTAAGAGATCCTTTTGGATCACCGCTGGAGTGGCTTTGGTTCCTTGTGCCATCACATCGTGCATCGATGGCTGACGAGGGGTTGTCCCACTTTCCTCCGGGCATAGTTTGAAGCCTCGGCAAATATGTTTAAGCTGACCCCGACGGACTTCGTCCAGTCCAAAATGTTGGCTCTGGTGGTGGAAGCAACTCTGGCAATTTCAGCTTGCCGCTCGCACAACGCATTCCAGGCTATTCTTTCTCAAATTTAACTGCATTGCAATACTGACAAAAGAAAACTGATGCGTGCGCACTGTCTTGAATGTTGGCTCATATCGAAAGGCTGCACATTCAATGTTCACCGGCAGAATTTGTTGTTGTCGACATTGCCGTTCAATAGTCGTACGTTGTGATCTTGCTTCATCACTTTACCGAGCAGGAACATCTCTTCTTCTTAATCGTTCTTGGCCATTGTAAGCTTGGTTGATCCCTTGATTCGAGCTGATTCCCTTTCCTCTTCCGAGCGACGTGCTGCGACGTTTTGGTATCGCGATGCTACCATGACTTCTAACAAATATCGAACTGTCATCAGAGGAATTAGGAACAAACCCGCAAAAGGAAGTATCCAATTTGATCGAGGCGTCTTGACCTATGGACGTGGGCCAAGTTGAACGCATAGACAGCTTGTCTCCGACCCGAAAAGCAATCGATTACGAGTCTGGTGGACGCTGAAAGGACACCTGCTTCTAAGTGGAGAAGGACACTTCAACCAAATTGCTGTGCTCCTTTAGGAAGCTCCAAGCCAGAGATCGCGTTGGAGAGGTTTGTTGGTTGAGACACAGATCCAACTCGGACTGTAGCGCCACACAGAGATGAAGAAGAAGTCGCATTATGTCCGTTCGCTGAATGATTCTCTGAGACCGTTGGACCAAATTAGTTTTGCTATATCGCTGTTACATACAGTGGACTCTCTCCCTAAGTCGAACTGCCTCTAACTCGAACTGATTTTAATATCCCGTGAGAATTCGACTTAGGGGGAGTCCACTGGAACTGGATCTAAGGAACATGTTTAATTCTCGTGCTTCAATGGAGCAAGACACTGCGGTGTTCTTGTTACTCTAAATCTCTGCTTATTCACATTCATTGTTAGAAAAGGGATTTAACTTGTTAGTGGTCACGTCTGATAGTTCCTTGACAGAGGCGCTCGACTGAATCCAGGCAATTGATTCAGCTGTGACAGTCACTCCAACCTAACCTATGATCTTGTTCGATCCATAGGATTGCCTGAGATGGGTCAGTATCGGCTCCTTTCTTGGTAAGTTTATCCTTTGCTTCATTACGGCAATGTCCTTTTTAACCTGGGACCCAGCATAGCGGCAGCATCAGACCGAGCTTGGACTTGATTTCTATCGTCGGAATTGCTTTATTGGCCGTTTGATTGTCAATGAAAATGCCCCTCCTCACATTCTCATTTGTCCACTGCTCATTTGTAGTCCACTGCTCCGCATTGGAATTCCCAAACTTTTTTAACCACTTCTGAAGCAATGTTGACGTGGCTGAGGATACTCCAAAGCTGTTGATTTCTTCTCTTTTTCTTCTTGACTTCAGGGACTCAAGTCATTACTCTTTTAGACGGCCGGTGTCATAGCATTTCTTAGGCTTAGGTTAGGTTAGGTCCGTGTGTAGACGCGTCTCACTTAGATCTTGTTGGATCCAATGTGATGTCCAACGGGGGACAAATTCCTTTTCACATTCCTCGTACCCATCGTGTCTGCAGGTTGCCCAACAATCCTGACCTGAAATCTTAATGAACCTGAAAATAGATGTTAATGGGAATTTTAGTTAGTTCCTGCATGTGTTGGAAGAAATGTTCTCTCTGTCTTCTGTGCCTCAACTGACAGAGGCTGGGACAGACAGGAGGACCCTCTTATTTCTTAAACTGTACATTTACTTGATGTTATCCTTTAGTTAAATTATTAAACAAAAGTAGCCAGCTCATTAGCCATTCTAAGACCTGGGGTTGGCCCCTGCTTGTTTTGACTTCAGAAACAAACATGTAGTCTGTACACATCTTGTGCATAATTTTCTTTTGTTTGGTTGACTCCGTCACATTTATTACGCCTTCCACCAGTTATTTACATTGAAACATAGAAGACTTTTCAAACGTCTCCTCTTTCTTTAATTTCCTTTTAGAATTCCACTGGCAGCTGGACTGTTCAATCGCGACATCTACATTGAGGGAATGAAACGACGTCTCAACAATCAGTACTCTGGCTCATCGGCTGTCTGTTCCATACAATAGCTCGCTAAACTCTAACCAGCCCAGCCCCCATGGCAAATGATCCGATTTTCCGGACAAATGCGCGTCGTTTTATTTGATAAGGTTATACTTAAATACTTTTTTCCGTTTCCGTTTCCGTTTCCGTTTCCGTTTTTGTAATTTTCTAGTCAAAGACGTTACTTATCGATTAAGTTTCGTACGGTTGTGTGTGCTTTATTGAATAGGCCTTAAGTCACATAGCGATGACTATACTAAACTATCTATATCTTTTGATTGTTAGTTCCATAAATATGTTCATCTTTGAAACGCAGCAGCCCCCATGGCTCTGTGACATAGTATATGTGTATACACACGTGTTAGAATAACCAAAGAAGAATCATTAGATATTATAAATATTGTTAGATAATAAAACAAAAAGACAAGAACCATTTTTGATTTACGTTTTTGGACCGCTGTCCGAAGATATTCTTTTGCGTCCCTGAGAGGCGGTTGTGCGTTCCAAGCGCATTCCTCTTTGCACTAGTTTCTCATTCTGTTTTGAATAAGTTGTTTGTATGTTTTTTTCTTTTGTATTGTATTTTTTTTTTTTTGTTGTTGTTCACTTTACACTTTCCTGCGATCTGTTTACTTTTTAAGAGACGAATTTTGTGATTTATTTTTAAAAAAACAATTATTTATTGAATTATTTATTTAAACTGAATAAAGTTTACTTTTCGTTAAATCTGATTTGTTTGCTTTGAGAAAAGATTCTGAATGCTGTTGCGGTGGACCTGCGGACGTCACTTTATCTTAGTCGTGGCCAAAGAGGAGCCTTCCTGACCGAGAATAACATCTGCTGGGCACCATAAACTAATTTTACCAAAGTCTCAAGTGTCAAGCTGTCGCCGGTACGGGAAAAAAAAACGTCCACATTGCCTGAGGCACATAACGCGCCAATCCGGAAGAATAGAGACGAGTGGGCGAAGGAAGATAAAGAGAAAGCTAATCTCTTCGCAGATTACCTGGAGGAAACGTTTAAACCATTCGACGGTCAAACGCTCCCTACCAGATACAATGGACCTGACGTACACGGCGACAATTACATAATGAGATGTGCTACCTTGTCAGAGCTTAAGGAAGTACTAAAGACGCTCAAACCGAAAAAAAGCTCCTGGTTATGATTTAATTACAGGAGAAATTCTTAAAGAGTTACCCAAGAAAGCCCTTCTTAAGTTACTCTACATAATTAATGCCGCCCTTAGACTAGAACATGTCCCTAGTCAATGGACAGTGGCAGAATTTATAATGGCACTAAAACCCGGGAAACCGCCAACGGATAAAAAGTCATATAGACCAATTTCACTTCTCCCGTTTAAGTTTAATTGTAGAAGAAAAACAGCTTATTCGAAATCACCAATTTGGTTTTAGAAGTAAACACTCAACTATTGACCAAGTACATCGTGTAACTGATGTAGTAGAAAAGGAGCCGCATTTCTTGATGTTTCCCAAGCGTTTGACAAAGTTTGGCACGAAGGCCTGAAATATAAACTTAACCGATACTTACCGGGGAAACTTTTTAGTATTCTAGCGAACTATCTCTCTGAAAGACTCTTCCGAGTATAAAACGGAAGTGAATATTCTGCCTTTAAAAATGTAAATGCTGGTGTACCGCAAGGGAGTGTTCTTGGCCCTCTGCTATACCTGCTGTATACGAGTGATTTACCACAAGAAGAACACACTGTTCTAAGCACATTTGCTGACGGCACCGCCATTTTGGTAACAGCCAAAACGGTAGAAGAGTCTACATCAAAATTACAACGTGCACGTGGCGAATTGTCCCTAACGAAGGCAAACCTGTTCATATCAATTTTACTTATAGGCACGTTGATAACTTGCCAGTCTTTCTAAATCGTGTCCAAATACCTTTCGGTAATGAAGCGAAATACCTCGGGATGACTCTTGACGTAAAACTGAAGTGGAAACTAAGGTCTTGCGCCGACTTCAAAGGACTAAACCCCTTGATCTCGTCCGATAGCCTACACCCGCCCATGGTTGCGGTGTTAGCAGGAACATTCATTGGAGAGTTACCTGTCAAACGTATCTAAATCAAGAAATACAAACTACTGGGTAAGTGCTTCACTTAGTTGCAGTCGTCACATAACATTTAAAGGGAGGTGGTTTTAGTGAGTAAAAATCTCACACTTCTATGGTCGAACGTTCGAACGTTTGTTGAAGATTTCCACCCAAGGAAAAAAGGAAAAAAAAAAATAAAAATTCGACCATTACTGGGTACTGATCAGAAATCAACTAAAATTCACCTTCTGAACACAATCAGTTTTTAATGTTTTTGTGATAAAACATAATGATTTAAAATAACGCTTAAATAACGAGCTTTTTCAAATAAATGCTCTAGTTCACCGCAGTATTTCGAAGGGGAAGGCTTTCAGCTGTTGGCGGTCCCCCCCCCCCCAAGTATTCACAGACAACGCAAAAACAACAAGCTGTCAAAAAAGTTTCAAGAGCAAGAGACGAGGAAGAATCTCACGAAATTGTGAAGCTGATAAGCCTTCTGAGCACGCGACGATATTTCCACCCGATATTAAACAGAGTGCTACAGGCATACCTCACTCTGCGTGACAAATGCTGCCGCTGCCCCCTTTAATCAACAGATGGGTAGCAGGGACTACGAGCGTCACCTCTGGAATGATGGATTCTAAACTTTCTAGAAATCTCTTCAGATATTGAATCTCAAATGCAAAAGTGCATTTTTAGGAGCGCATAGTGCTCAAGCATTAGTGCCAATGATTTCCACAGATGATGTCTTTATAAAAAAGGAAATCGTCCAGCAAACTGAAAACGATGTCACCTTAGAGCTTTCTTCCTCGATGGCCTCTGTGTCTTACGAGACGAACGTTGATAACCTATTACACTTCAGAGAAAGCTCAAATTGGTTCCCTCCTTACAATTTGTGTGAGAAATCATCAACATTTTCTATTCGTTTTAAAGGCCTATCGATGCCATTATGTATGGACATACAACAACAACATCGTCCAAATGTTCTTCTCGGTTTCTATGGCCAAATACCATCATATCGTTGGCCAGTCTGCATCACCTCCACGTGAGATGACCATGCCCGCGAATCACTCGTCCAGATCCAATATCATCCAATTCAGGCCAAAAGAAGTTGGTCAGACCTATAGCGCTCGCCGTTGACGGTGATGGCGCGGCCAACGCACGTGGTTCTCAAAGAAATATGGACCAATGACGCCGTCACCCCATAATCCGTACCAAACAGTGACTTTTCCAGGATGAATTGGACGCTCTTGGATCTCATGTGGATTGGTATCGTACCAATTTCGACAATTTTGTTTGTTGACGTACTCATTCATCGAGAAATGTGAAAATTATCATATGAACGCGTTGTCGAACGCTAATGTCCATTGGTGATTTGGCAAAATAGGCTGTCAGAATAAATGACAGCCAATTTGACAAATATTGCTTCAACTGGCAAAGTTCGAAAGTCCCTATTGGAAGACTTTAATTACTTTATTTGCCACCTGAACTCCACTGCATAGCATTTCAAGCATATAGCTTTTTCTTCTCTGCAGGGTCTAACGCCATATTTATTTTTTTCCATTACCTACTTCTACTTGTGGTGGCCCGTGGCGTTGTGGGTATGTGCGTCGACCCCTACGCACTTCGACCTACCTGTCTAGGTTCGATTCCTGGTACGACAAGAAATACTTTTCACGGCCCCACCTCCTTCGAGTCACTGACAATGCTCAAAGAGTATAACTGTCTAGAAAAAGCTTCTCAAATTGGCCGTTCGGAGTCGGCATAAAACTGTAGGTCCCTTCCACTCGTGGTAGAACAATAGCACGCACAACACGAGTGGTTGCTGAGAAGCTAGGCCTTGGCCCTCTACGAGCTGTAGCGCCATTCATATTATTATATTACTTCCATGGTTGATCATGTTCGTTGGTGTTCTGTCTTGGCCCATTTGTTCACCAGTTCTCAACTATTCACAGAGAAATCTAGATCTGGTGCCCTTCGGAATGTGGATCAATTGGCCTTATCGGCAGCAAAGCCAGATATGCTGCTGACTTCTACACACCAGAGCAACGACAAGCATTCGGGTTCCCAGGTATGGAATAGTGGCAATACGAAATGGAAGCCAAAGTCCTCATAAATATAGTGTTATTTGGGGAATTGGCATCAAATTTCTTGAGTTAACTGAAAATAATTCAAGGCGTTTTCGAATGCCTTATGCATAGTCATTCAGGATATTTTGAATATACATTATCTCGAAAACAGAAAACTGATCCATTAACAACCGCTTGTTTGTTTTTTCAGTCAATTTTGGGATTAGTTCAAGTTAGGGTTATAAGGCACAGCAGTCAGCAATATCTCCGGTAATGAGGACACCGATAAGTTTGGCCATGTAAGCAATAAGGTATCGCATATCATCGCTTTGGCTGCGGTGATCATTTCCGATAGGTTCGTTCAGTTTTGCTTACTTAAGTGGGACTGTTTTAATCGCTCTCTGCGTACGTAAATGATAGCAAGTGTTGACATTTTACATACGTTTCCAGAAGCATCCTCAATGCTTTCAAAGGACTCCAATCAAACGCTTTCTCGATTTTAGATCTCAGAAAAAACCATCACGAAGTTAAGGTCAAATTGGCATCGTTTGCAAGCTTATGTCAAAACCATAAGGGAAGTAGAAGCTTCGTCAAACTATATACTTACTTACTGACTTTCTTCTTAGGCCGGCGACCCACGGAGGGTCTAAGACGGTGCTGCCTTCCATCGATAAAAGCCCTCGCCATTCATCTTGCAGTCATCAAGACCAAGCTGTTTTGCGTCCGCGATGACTTGGTCTTTAAAGTTTTCGACTGCAAGACTGACAAAATAAGAGTTTTGTGAGCATGATTTGGGTCCTTCGAGTCAGTTTTGAGCCAAGTTGTTTCGACAGATCGAAGAAGCATCGGTTGCCAAAGGCGATTCTACGTCGGATCTCCGCTAAGATATTATTCGAGGTAGACAATCTCCTTCACTGTAGCTGTTGATTGTTTTGCCCCATGTGGTGTGCGGAAGAACAGTTCTTGCTCGACAGGGACGTACATTTTGTCCTATCTTGAAGAGCTCTGTTGGTGAGTTGAGCTTGAGGCTTTGTTGTTCTTTTGGTCTTTAATGGCTGTGTCGACTTCTTCAAAGCTGGGTGGGAAGACTACTTCGTCCACTCGAGTTGGGATTTCTTGATTCCCTATCGTCAAAGTGTATAGTCCAATGCAGTCATTGCTTATGGGAGCTCAAGTTTTGAAATTGTCAATTGTTAGAAATTGATTCAATTCGTTACTCCACTTAAGTAAACAAAAATGAACGAAACTTAACGAAACTGAGCGTGCATTCGCTCTGATGATCAAATTGACTTCATGCTCCTTTTGTCCACTATGCTGGTTGGGCTCTTAATTTCCAGAATAATAAAATAACTAACGCGATTGTTGTACCTTACAACCACTTATCAGAGCTTTGGTGTCGAAATAAGTCACAGTTCTAATTGGATTTTCTTAAAAATGCGCTGCCTAACACGCACACATTCAGGAAAGTGAAACAGCCTAATAAAGAATGTTGTGGACATGACAACCAGGCGGCCATGTGATGGAAACATTGAACTTTACTTCCAAAAGGCTACTTTAACGAAAGCAAGACCAGACAAACAAAAAACTCCCGACCGCTTTGACTGCAGATGGACGGGTGGGTGTATGAAGCCAACAAAAGCTGACTGAGAAGCAGAATAAATAACCCCACGCGGAGTTTTTTAATATGTGAAGTTGTTCAAGTTCAAGGACCCGATTTGCCTCGAAATGCGCCCGCTGCACCGCCGTCTCGGACCGATTGTAAGCTGAGCAAAGTGTTTGCATTAACTTCGGTCACATAGACGGACAAGCAATTGATGTGGCTTAAAGCTAGTAAAACAGGTGAAAATAATGAGCAACTGCCAACCGACATGGTTCACAAATTAGAGCGAAAGTGCTCGTGTCGAAAGAATGACGTTTACCCAATTAAGACGAATCCATGTCATGCACTAATGAAAAATCGTTATGGCTCCCGGCATGCGGACGTTGCAAACTGCTTCCCACTTTGAATGCGACCATTTCAGGGAAACGAATTCCACATCACCAGCCATCGGCAGCTGTCCCACTTAACCTCACAAAAATTGTGCGCTGCAGTTGTGATTGCGTGCTTACCCGCTTCATTTTGTGGCATTTCCACCCCACCCACGCTCACGTTCACAATTTGCACTTGCAGCAAGACAAAAAGTGGAAACAGGATAAAAAAAAACAATAAGAGTGGCAAAAAGGCAACGAAAGGAAACGTACGTATATGAACCCTGAAACACCACCCCTCCCCCCCCTCTTCTTGACGATTGAAAAATGAAAATCAAAGGAACTACCATACACACCCGGAGACCACACATTCACTAAGCTCACTATTACCCGACCTAAAATCACCGGTGTCAGCAGCTGCCGGCTGGGTGGCTGGCTCCACTCGGGCTCTGGTTCCGTATATTAACCGGGATAATCGCCCATAGGCATGTGCACACACACACAGAGAGAGAATTGGCAACGGGTGCCTAAACCAAGCCCACTTGCCGTTACGACATTCGCTTCGATGTGGACGCCGACGACGGGAGGAAGCATCCATCGGAGCAGGCATTCGGAAGTACTTCACATCGACCGCAGATGAGGGAGCTGGAATGAAGGTAGTGGCGGGCGGTAACGGTGACGATGGTTAGAGGAGGTGCCTCCCCCCCTATCGCACATGCTATTCAAATTTCGAAATTGTATTCATATTCATGCACATGTAGGTACAGGGCTCCTGGGAGTGTATAGCCAGAGAGCTAAAATCCTTCAGCTGCTGCTGCTGCTGCTGCTTTAGCTTCTCCAACGATTGGCATTTGGCATTTATAATTCGCAACTGGAGTGGGTACCTCAAACGTTTTATTAAACACTCGACGAGCTGGGAGCGCGGAGCGAGGAGCGATGAGTCGTGACTGACGAAGGCGTGGGGGTGGCAGAGGCAAAGGCAGGGAATTTCCATTTCAAAAGGAAAATTGTAACATCCTGTACTGTGAGCTCCGAGTTACACGGAGCCACTGGTTCTGCTGCTGATCCTGGTTCGGTGAGATGTGTGTTAACCCACCCCACTCCGCCCCCCCGGATGGAGTAATGAATTCCAAAGCAGCAGAGAGCGTCTCAGCTTCTCGGCTTCTAAATAACACGGAACACCTTAAAGGAATGTCCTCGTGTGCGGGAGTGCGGGCGAGGGTGTCGGTATCCTCGACGTCGCAAGATAATCAGTGTTGCACCACAGACTGAGGACACAAGACGGAAGGATGTCTTCCAACGAAGACGTCACCACATCCCCCCAGCAGTTGAGCAAATAACCCTTCTGCCTGCTGTGGGGGGGTGGTTCGCCCCCGCCCGCGCAACGATTCAAGGGGCGGTGACAGCTTGGAAAATCTCACAATTGTCATGAATCGGTAATGGCTGGAAAATTATGTAAATGCTCAGATTCACCTTTGACTCGACCGAGAAGCGTACCCAGCGGCGGGTGGGTCGAGTGTGCCTTCCATCTCAGAAATGTTCATCTTTGCTCGTTCCCCGGCTGTGCCGTCATTAGGCAAACTCCGTTGACAGGCGACGCAACGTGGGGCCGGCGTGCGGAAGGGACCTTTTCGGGCTTCATTATTAATCCTGAGCTGTGTTGTGTTGAGTAATTTATGTTGGCGCTGCGAAGGAGTCAAGCCGGTTTTTCGGGTGGATCTGCACAGGAGTGCTGGCGCGTATGCAAACACTTAAATGTTCGAATGATTAATTCGCGGGAATTTATTTCGTACACTGACGACTGCGATGACTACGGCGACACTGTGGAGTCTCGGTTCTGTCGCGGAAGTGGGTTTGTTTTGCTCTGCGGAGCGCGATGGAGGCTTGTTCGCGTATTTCAAGGAAGTGGAAGGCATTTGTTTCCTTCTGTGTGCGGAATGGGGATCCCTTGCGCTAACACACAGTGAATGCATAAAGCCGTGGAGGCAACGAATCGTTTCCTCATTTCAACGATATCCATTTCGTGTGTAATTGGTTTTTAAGGACACGCCGAACAGTGAGAAGTTAATGGTAATTTGCTAGATGATTAAGCAAGTGCGTGCTTTGCATTCGTGGATAATGTGTTTCGCGAATGTGAAGCGAGTGGTAGGTCTTTGGATCTCATCAGGATTCTAACTGCATGGGCAAGCTAACAGATCTGCAATGAACTGAGCATGACTCGCCATTGAAAGCATTCAAGAGTATTCTTCCATCAATCTAATTTCTGGTCTCGACGAAGAATAGGTTCGCATCGCCGTGACCATCTGCAAATGTTCTCTCCAAAATCAAATCTCCAATGAATAGGATAAGCTAACTTATTGGCCATTTCATGGAAAACAATTGCAAATACAGCGATTCATGGTTGAGGCTTGATGAACATCTGAAGTAGACCTAACAGCCTTCTATACATTACAACTCTTTCTGGAAAGGCGCCTAAAAGTGTCCAACCATTTCGCATTTCTGACAGCATCTATATCCCCTGTTTGCAAGGGGTGGGCAAGGTCTATGCAGGCAGGACAAAGTTGTTGATCGCTTCCAACTTGGCGGGGTGACAGCAACGATCCGTGTTCAGTCACAGGTCAAGTTGACATACAGCCTATTCGCGCAGCCCCCTGGGTAGCCTTCACAACACCAGTTGTGAGGTGAACCTATGTATGCAGCGAAAACCTAACCAGTCCATATTGGCGGTTGAGCGGAGGCTAACAACCCGCACACGTAAAAAAAATCGTTATGAGAGAACAAGCTGCCTCGGAAACTGTGCGGAAAACGCGACTTACAATGACGAAACGGCGCGAAAAAGGACAACGATTTGCAAGTGGACTCCTGGAATGTAAAAGCACTCTACACTCTGGACGTGGCTCACTAACTGGCTCCATGAATTGCAACTTTGTAGAGACTGTAGATCCGTCGTAGAATCGCCCTTGGCAACCGCTGCTTCTTCGATTTGTTAAAATAATTGGGGTCAAAACTATTAACTCGAGGGACCCAAATCATGCTACAAAAACTCTTATTTTGCGAGTCCTGCTATATGAAGCCGGAAGCTGGATGATAAGCAAAATAGCAGAGCTGATTCTTGGTTTCTTTAAAAGAAAAATTCTACGTCGTCGAGGAATGTGAATGGGGGAGAAGACACACACTCTAGGAAGTGTTTAAAGATGTGCATGTAGTCTGGAAGACAAAAATCCTTCGACTGCACTGGCTTGGCCACATCGAGCGCATGGACAACAATGTTCCAGCAAATAGGGTCTTCGAATACGAGCCGCCTGGTTCGAGAAGGAGAGAAAGACCGAGCTTCCGGTATAAAGACCAAGTTATCGCGGATGCAAGACAGATCGTCTTTAACGACTGGAAACAGCGTGCCCAAGACCGAATCACGTCATCGATGGCGTGAGAGGTAAGTAAGTGAGTTACTTGTTTGGATGCATTTCTAGTTGCGTGAAGATCCTTAATTGTGAAGCACTGTCGTTTCGTTGACTATCTGAAGTATTGAAAGTAGATGTATTTGCTAACACCTTTGAGTGCCTAGAGTTCATACAGAATATGAACCAGTTCCCCTTCGAAAGTTAACACTAGCTGTAGCAGTGCTTCACCTTCTATATCTTAGCAAATATGCAAGTATTGTAAATTGAATTTAAATTGGAGTCCCCTCCTCGTAGAAAATTGTCTACATTCGTTGAAATAGAAGGGTAACAAATGTGGACTTAGCACACGTCCTTGCGGAACCACAGTTTCTAAAATAGAGTTCACAAATCTGGTCAACTGTCGAGGCCATGAGTGAAAATCTGGAAAATGTAAGGCTCGTTGTTTCCGGCTACGCACACCGGAGCCATGTTGTCCATGCGATCTACGTGGCCCAGCCACCTAAGGCGATGGATTCGTAGACGAAATGCCTAACTGCTCGAGCTAGATCCATTGGCTCAGGAAATATTCCTTCTCTCAATGCTTAATTCTTTGAACGTCCCAAGAGCTTGTAAACAAATGTATATCCATTGACTGTGCCCAATCGTTTATTAGATCGTGGTTCATTGAATGAAATAAACATTAAAAGACTACTAGTCCTCGATATTATGGAATATTACTGGCTGAAAATGTGAATAATGTAACAGTTCCGTCGATTCCGTTTCGAATTTCGATTTCAATGATGCACCACTCTGGAAGGCCAAATTGTCGAAAATGTCGATAAAATCATGGAAGTCGCCAAGTCTGACCGTCGTATAAGCACTGTTTCTATTGCCCAGGAGCTAAACATTGCACAAAAAATGGCTTGGAACCATTTGAACAAGGCTGGACACAAAAAGAAGCTCAATGCATGTATGGGTACCACACGAGTTGACGCCAAAGAACCTCATAGACCGAATTTCCATCCGCGAATCACAGCTAAATAGCAACAACAACTTCATTTGTTGTATTGTACAATACTATCATTTTTGAAGAGGATCGTGACTAGTGACAAGATGGATCATTTACAACAACGTCAAGCAAAACGGTAGGGGTCGAATCGTGGCGACCAAGTCTGGAATGATGATTGACGTTGTCGTAAATGATCCATCTTGTCACCTATTCAGGCCAGGAAGGTCTTGCTGTGTGGTTGGTGAGATTGGCAGGGAATCATCTACTACTAAATACGAGCTGATCTTCTACGGCTAACCTTTTAATTCGAACTGTCCGAAGAAAGCAATTACTCAAAAGCGGCCAGTTTTAGTCAATAGGAGAGGAATTGTGTTCCACCAAGCCAACGGCAGGCCACATGCATCGATTGGCACTCGTCAGAAGAACTTGGTTGGGAGGCCCTTATGCATGCACCTTATAGCCCGGACCTAGTACCAAGTAATTACCACGTCCTCCTGTCCATGGAGATGTCTTTTAGCTACACCTAATATACATATGGACTGGATGTAACAGCACAGCCGAGGATCGGCATTTTTCCACATTGGGGGAGTTGAAGGTAAGTCATCTTTTAACTCAGTCATCGAGATATCCTCACATCCTGTCAGACGGAAGTCCATAGATTTGTGGCCATATGTGCTTGATGCTGGGATGAAAGTTAACGTGGACAAAATCACAGGTAATCGTTACTTCCAGGGGGCCTGTTCAATGAATGTTACTGGTGTCCGTTTGAAGCAGGCGGAGATGTTGAAGTATCTCGGGGTCTTTGGCTGAGCTCGTAAACGTCAACAAAATGTGCATCGCGTAAGCATCACTGCCTTTGTCATGCTATGCAATGATTGTTTGATGTTGCGATGCATCACGATAATCTGTGATGCGCTGGTTGCTTTTGTCTGCGCAGCGGCTGCTTTCATATGACGTTTAAGAACGAGATGCAATGCATCATTGCCAAATGTTTGCAATTAAGTACTGCGCTAATACTGCATTTATGAACTCAGCCCTTATCACGAGTGATGAGAGGAGTAGTGCTGAGCCTTCTCGTAGGATTGGTCAAGTTGGGTTAATTTTGAAACAGCTTGGCAGATCTATAATCAGAAAGGTCGAGCTTTGTATCAAAGCCAAGTTAGAGTTCGACGGTTTCAACAACGAAATTTGGGTAATGAATGAAAGAATGAGATCGGGAATACAATTTGCACAGTCGGGGGGGAACTCATCGTTGAGCTGCCGCTTCTTTGAACGGAAAGGCCTATGCTTCGGTGGTTTGGTCACGTGGCACGACTTCCGAGGCGTGCCTTGAATGCGATTCTATTAGGTAGGCAGCCACTTGGCAGACCCAGGCCGAGGTAGTTAAACCATGTTCAAAAATTCGCCTGGTTGCGCTTAAGTATAGCTCATGAGTTAGAGCCCATAGCGAAGGATCTAGCGACCAGGAAATCTCTTCTGCGTGCTTTGCCCCCATGATCCTTTTAGAAGATGATGATGATGAGGAGCCTAAAAAAGAACCATGAAACTTCGTCTTCGATCAGTCTCAGCTTTAGAATATCATACTTACTCTTTGATACACCACTCATCAAGCTTTATGTATTTCTTAAATAACTCCCTCAGCTACTCGAAAGAAGTTTTCTTCATTTCAAACTCAATAACAAACATTAACTGCACACGAAAGAAATCAGCAACAAGACCGAAACTAATATTCTTCACTCAACACCTTCCATAAGTTTCAATTAAGGACACTTCCAGAGCCATACTCCCAACCGCCTGAGTCAGACAAAGGCTTCAGAAGGTATGCGTCAGCCGAGAGGATGCATGCAACTGCCAGCAGAAAAATATTCCATCAACTCCCATTGCAATGAATGTGTTTTTCTCGGCAGCTTTTTTTTTATCACAGGATATGCTATAGTTGCCTCTGACAACACATAGCCGAGTGAGGCGGTGGTTGGGTGGAGAGCCAATTAGGTGTACGTCTCTGTAACGGACACTTTTCGGCTGGAATTCATGATTTTTTTACCTTCCACAGCACAGCTTTGGGGGTCTCATGGATATTCATTGTCTTTTGAATCGTCGACATAGGTGCCTCAACATCTATTCTGGAACATCCTCGTTCGGCAACCAATACACACCTCCTAAGAGCGTAGACAGACACCCTATTCAGACCCACAGCCTCTCAGAGCCAGACAAGGACGCGTGCTTTATGCGAGCCTTTTGATCAACGCGTGCATACGTGAAACGAAAAGAGCGCTGCCGTAGCTAGCAGGCAGCATATTAATATCCTGGCAACTCATACGTGTTAATGTGACTTTATGACTTTTTTCCCCTTTCGCTCGCCGTTTGCATCACAGAGCGGAGCATTCCAACAACTCAATTATTATTTCGTCCTTTTTTCCCCCGAGTCGCTGCTGCGCCCTTCCTCCCTTTGATTCGCAACCGAAGCCCCAATGGATATCGTCGAAACTATTCATTTCGCACACGCCCCCAGCCCAGCCGGCCGCCTCGGAGAGTGAGAGATAAAAATTTATACATTTGCATATGGTATGGCATAAAGCGAAGAAGACGTGCTCGCAACACGGACAGACGCGCCACCACCCTCCCCCAGGATCCACGGTACACGATACATTGGAACGATAGACGGTTCCTTGTGTTGCTGCTGCCGGTTCCTTCCTGCAAATGTAACACTTTCGCGCTTGTGATTGTCCTTGCAGCGGAGGAATAAAGGCGAAAGAAATGGAATACAAAGTGCAATTTATGCATGATGGCCCATTTAATAACGCGTGCTTCTTTCATTTATGTGCTCTCGCAAGCGACAGGCGCTGAGACGGCGCGCGGGACGTGTTCTAAGCTATTACACACCACGCTCGAGAGGACTCGCCAGGAGATAGCATAGACAGCAGACTGTAGCCGGTCCCTAGTGCGGGGAGAAGAAAAGGAAATAAAATTCTTGGAATGTGACTGCCAATTGAATGGATGCTCACAAGGATGAAATATCCTTTAAGGGGATCTTAATGAGTTACGGCGTTGGACAGAGAGTATATTACGATGTCCAGTACAGCAGTTGTCGTGAGATTGTTGCAATATGGGAAACATCATGCGTTGGCTGGAAACTATGCTCTCAGGTTGGTCTTGACTTGGATGTTGCTCTTGGTGGTGCGATATATGAGCCAGGTATTCATATTTGCAAGACATTAATAAACTTGTATGGCTTGAGTCCATTAGAAGCCGCTGTTTTCGCTGTTTCAGAGCACATATTGAAGCCCGACTCTGTTTTAGTACAACAACTTGTCACATTTAGTACACATTTAGTACCGTGTGGTAACCCGTGGCGTTGTGGGTATGTGCGTCGATTCCTACGCACTTGAACCTACCTAGGTTCGATTCCTGGTACGACAAGAAATACTTTTCACGGCCCCACCTCTTTCGAGTCACTGACATTGCTCAAAGAGCTTCTCAAACGTGGCCGTTCGAAGTCGGCATAAAACTGTAGATCCCTTCCACTTGTGATAGAACAATAGCACGCACAACACGAGCGGTTGCTGAGAAGCTAGGCCCTGGCCCTTTACGGGTTGTAGCGCCACCCATATTATATGTTATTAGTACACATTTAGCACTGGTCCCCTCTAGTACACAATTGGTGAAAGCTGTCTGAAGACCAGTTGTCTGAAGAATTACTGCAGAAATCCAGCTTCCAGCCAGGCTTGCCCTCAGCACAGATCGTGTGCCACCTTGATCCGCCACACAGTATAGAAGCTGGGACCGATCCGGTAATCCGGTCCATCCGGTAGAGTACATTAAGTCTTTTATAGTACAAAGATGCAATTCGAAGACTATGAGGGGGAGGATGATTACATATTTGCTTCGGGTTTAAATCTGGGGAATATATTCCTTAGAATGATATACAGGGTGGGCAAAATACAAGTTTCTTTATAAAAATGCAATAAAATTAACAACATTAGATTTTTTTCCATGTTTTATGGCTTTATTAGTAAGAACAAACATTCCCATTAATTATGAAATACAACGTCGTTCAAGTGGCTACCTCAGCTGGCAATAGCGCATTCTGTCACCCCAATTTTCCAAGACCATGTTGATGGTTTCGAGTTGTAGGTCACGGATTGCTTGGATGATATTGGCCTTAAGTGCCAATATCCGGGTTTCCGGATTGTTGGCATAAAATCGGTCCTTCACTGTCCGTACAAAAAAAAAATTCCAAAGCTGGAAGGATCGCTACGACAAAAGATGCATTGTGGCAAAATATCCATTGTGGCATGGGCTGTGTGGCATGGCGCGCCATCTTGCGTGAACCAGTCTAAATCCACGTCTTTCAGTACAAAAAAAAGTCGGTTAACATGGCTCTGTAACGCCCACCGTTGTGGCATGAGCTTTGTGGCCCAGCCTCATTTTCGAAGAAGGCCATAGCAGCCACATTCTCATCTGAGCACACCGTACGATGACGGGACCATGAGTGTTGTCCTCTAACATACCAGTCTGACGAAAATGTTGACCAAACAAACAGTTTATTCTTTACTAAGCCACCGCAACGCGATGTGTCAGTCACGCAATTGAAAGTTTCCATATTTATTTTACGAAGGTAGCCACCCCGCTGTTGCATTGTGGATAGGTGCGCTGACTCCTAAGCTGTGTTGTCTGGCTTTAATCCTCGGCACGAGCTACTTTCATAATTCACGGCTCCCCCCTTTCGAGTCGCTGACAATGCCCAGAGAGTATTATATCTGTTTAGATAAAGCGTTGCCGTCCGAAGTCTCCAGAATACTGGGACCTACACTCGTTAGTTTGTTGTAGAAGCTTAGCGCTGGTATATTTAGCAAAGCACGCAATTTCCTACTACACCAAAGCAATTGAAACGTATGCCCAGTTTCACAGTGCAAGTTTAAAATTCACTTTTGGCTTAAACTTCAGTTCAACAATTATTTGGTTTCACAGTTTTGTTTAAAGCTTGATAATTTGCAATTTAAGTTAAACGAGAGCACACTTCCGTTTAAACCTCAGTTCAGCGCCATTTTGTTTCTCTCGCTCTTTTTCAAGCTTTCGTATTTTATTCTCTCTCACATCTGATGTTCGGTAATGGTATCCTCCCATACCGCAGTTATTTCCTTCCTCGATTGATTATCAGGATCTTTGTGATCCACAAAAGCGTTTAAAAACAAAAAAGCACCGGAAATACATCGAAAGCTCTTATAAATTGTTGTCAATGCACGCATCAAATAGAAAGTGTTGCCATATATTTTTCGACTGCCTTACACAAACGACGTTCAGCTGAACTGAAGTTCAGATTCCACTGTGAAACCTAGGTTCAGTTTAAAGGTCCACTGTGAAACTGGGCATTAGGGATTAATATTTAACACCATTACGTGGAAGATATTTCAACTGTTACCGGTTAAGGGCATAGTAGAAGTAGTGACACTGCCGTTGTTTGTTTGTTAATCGATAGCGAATAGTATCGCATAAGCAAAATTTTATTTTTGTAAGCGTTGAGTGGTCACATTTTACGGCCCGGATTAAGAAGCGTCAGAATCATCATCGTAATGATTTCAAAATTACGTCCATACAAGTATTGGTTGAGTTTATTTACGCCAGAGACTATCGTTAGTAGCGGAGGCTCTCGACAAACTTGTATAAACAATTTAAAATTAGAAGAACAACGAAATACTAACTATTGATGCGATGTGACGAACCGGGAGTTCTGAAAGACAGAGTGGTTCCAGAAATAATAGCGAATGCCCAAATATTGAGGGTAACCAAGACAATTGTGCTGGTCGCCGAGAATATTTCGAACGTAGTTAGTCACCCTTGAATTTAATGACGATCTATAAATGTGTTGAACGCCAATTTTACCATCTCGTACATTTAAATTGTCAATAGAAATAAGAAATAGTCTCTATTGGTGACCAATTGTTTTCAATTTAATCTCTTAATTTAAGGAACAGTCCTCCCTTCTATCAGAAGTCTTCCTCGATACTCGCGCCATCGTGTGACTTTTTTCAAGAGCGTGGAGTCCCGTATAGCTGCTGGCATGCGCAGGAAATATTGTAGTGATTGGTCGAACGCATCAAGGCGTCAATGAGGCGTTTTTTGGCATTGAATCGCAGACAAAATGGATTTAGCAGTAAATATGGGAGTATATGATGTCTCGGAGGCACACACACAATGGGCGACTTGGGCACAGTGTCACCAAAGGCAGATATACTTTCGAGGCAGTCAAGGTCCTTTTCTGCCTCGGTTTCCAAGTAACCATCAGTACCGAGATTAAGCGCACAATAACTCAAGTGTTGTCTCTTGAAGGACCTAGCTGACTTTATATAACGCCTTGATCATCGCAGTCGTACTCTCTGGCGCGGAAGCATGGACAATCTCAAGAGTAGATGAAGAAACCTTGGTCTCTTCGAGAGAAAAGTTCTGCGTTTATTCTTTGGTACTATCTTGAGAAGAAGATTCAACCACAATCTGTAGGGGCTGTGCAGTGCCATGAGTCTAGCCAGGTGCCTAAGGATTTAGTGCCTAAGATGGCTAGGCCGTGTAGAGCGCATGGAAAACACTGTTCCAAACCGAAGAGTCTTTGACTCTGCACTAGTGGGATAACGCAATAGAAGGTGCTCGCGCAACTGATGGCTGATGGTGGTGATGGACGCCAACCAACTTGCGTGTGTAATTGGAGGCAGCTGGCTAAAAATCGTGCCAACTGGAGAGACCATTTCGGGACTGTAGCGCCATCAGAAAATGAGGATCAATATTTCTCGTCGAAGACTGTTATTTCGGACGCTTCCATGCAGTAGCCCATGATTCCACAGGGCGCTGGTATTTTAGTCCCTCAAAGTGTATGGTTACTGTGGTCATACAAAATTGGCTGAAAATTATCACTAAAGTACACCCAATTGATTAAAAAGACATGCATTGCTTAGACATTGCCAATAATGTTGAAATTACTTGACAGTCTATTCCTTGCTTCATTATCATCTTTCTCTCGCAGTGTTGCCCAAGAAAAGGATGTCCTGTTTTGAAAACAACGACACTAAAATTCCCTTCATTTCAAAGTGTTTCAATTTTTCCTTTGCCTTGCCTTACATTCCTAATGCTAATTCTTAAAGGATTCCTTACCATTTGCACTCTTCCAAAGCCCTTTAGCAAACTCAACAACAAGTGTCTCCAGTCCTTGATATCAGCGATAACCCCATTAACCACACATTTCCCATTCGAATTTGAATGCAAATCGAGGCCAATGTCGAGCAATCCTAACCTCGTTAGGCTCAACTTCAAACAGCGTGTTAGTCGCAAATGTGAGTTTTATTGTCAAACCGCCGAAAATGTCGCCGACTCTGCACCGAATTGACTTTCTCATCGCTGTCATTACAATAAAAAAGCCTATTCGCTGCAGCCATTCATCTCGATTAAAGTTCGATTTTCTGCAAATAGAAATCTATTACTTTTTTATATTTTTGCTCGTGTTCATGCATCGTTGTTTTTTTACAAGAGTGTCGATGATGGCTAACGGAATATTCGATTGCGGTGTAATTGAGTGGTTGCAGTGAGTGGCAGGTTGTGGTTATGACAGTTGTTGGTGGAAAATATTTGATTGCTTCATTTTATCACGTGCGAGATGGAAAGGGGGACATTTAGTGATGCTCGCATTGGCTGTGTCACGTGAGAGGCTTTTACAGGCACAGCAGTTGTAAAGGGGAAATGGAAAATGCCATTTGACAGGCTAGACTGGTCAGACAGGCTATTGGTGAAGATGAAGTGTAGTAGATTTTGTCTTAAATTTAGAATGAGCAAGGTACAAATATGGTATCAGCAAGAGAAGACTTAAAAGTGAATACAAACCGTTGCCAAAAGTGTTCACTAATTGCATTCACTCAATAAGAGAATGTTTATATGCGAGGCACAATGAATATAACAATTAACACCCGTGACAGATCTCTGAAAAGAAAATTCCTTTGGAAGAAGCAAATATGCGTATATCCGGTTACGAGAAATAAGAAAGAGGGAATGACTGGAGATTGCTAGAAAATTTGGGTCTACTTTTCGGACGAATTGTGAAAACTGAAGAGTACTCGAAGTGATACAGAAGAGACTCCCTGAAAGACGGGATATAAAGCGTACAGCAGACGATGACCAGGCTAAAAAGGTACAGAAATTGATTTAGGCACATTTTTAAGCAGGTATCCTAGATGTACGTACGTCAGTTTAAAAGGGGAAATCAGCGAAACAAGGATGACCTTGAGTAGAAGTTTTTCTCGTGTATCTTGTGGTGGTACATCTTACGTATTCGTGAGACCCAGTGCAGCCATAAAAAAGAATTTTGCTCCCACCTGTTAGCAGAATATTTCGCCATATTGCCATGACTTAGTGACTGTGACTGTTAGCAAACTTACGCCTTTTTGAAAGGTGCTGTTTCTTGGACAGTGGGACTTGTCTTCGAATATGAGCATGTACATTATTTTCTATCAACATCTTCCTTACCGTTACAATACCGGCTATTGAGTACCTTTTTTATCTCTGGGATTATTCAGTGTTACAGATGATCTATGTATGGGCACTCTTTTTGATTGCTTCTACTTTTCAATTGTTTTGTTGGCAGGCGTTGGGATGTCTTCATTGCCTATCACTCCCTGCGAGGCGAGAACAAGTCAAGATGCCAACAAATTCTGAAGGCCTTTCCTAAAGCCTGGTGGTAGTTCTGTTTTGTTTTCGGTTCGAACTTAGAATTCTTATGAGTCTTGAGCTTCGATGTTCAGACGTTCAACTACTCTCGAGGAATAGTCCTCATCCGCTGCGCAGGTTTTTCGTTGCAGTGCTTTTTGGAACGTTTCGTCGGTAGCATGTTTTTTTTACTAAGATTGACTGATCGACAGTTAAAATCGGCGATGTTAAAAACCAAACAATATTCAGTGCGCTTTGGCGTCTTCGATCGTTCTTAAGCACTCCATACACGATTCAACTCAGTCGGTTTTTTCCCCAAATCAACTCGTGTGTGGCCTTGTCATTTGATCGATTTGACGGTTGACAATTCGGTTGATGAAAAATCAAAAGGTTTTGATTTTTTGATTCAACTTGATTGAATCGTGTGTGGGCAAGTCAATTGACAAGCTAAGTGGAAATAGGCAGTTGTGGATAGAGTTGTGTGATCTGATGATAGCAGAACTCAAGCACTTATTAAATTTTAACTCCAGTGGAGATATTTCGGTGCCAATATGCAGCTTTTCACCGCCTACATAGAGATCTTCTGCATTTGGAATATTAACGCAATTATTCTCCAGCATTCTAGCAAATGTTGTGTGTCCAAAAACTCCGCCATCGGAAATTCGTCTATTCTTCCCAACATCAACCATTAAAAATTCACAATTATCATTAATGATAATAATTTTCTTTTCTTACTCATTTCTAAAAATGCACGCCGCATCGTGCCACTTCAGAAAAGTATAATAATAAAAAATGACAGTTGATGTAGTGTGTGGCGAAGTATCAATTCAGTTGACAACTCAGTTTACAATCGAATTGAATTGTGTATGGGCTGCTTTAGCTGGTGCAGTTTTTGCCATTGGACAGGGGAGCTCTGAACCGTAATCGACGTTTACCCTATCTGAATGTACATCAAGGATAATAAGAGAGCCAGGGCCTAGCTTCTCAGCAACTATTCATGTTGTGCGTGCAATTGTTCTATCACGAGTGGAAGGACCTACAGTTTAATGCCGACTTCGAACGGCCAAGTTTGAGAAGCTCTTTGAGCATTGTCAGTGACTCGAAAGAGGTGAGGCCGTGAAAATTATTTTTTTGTCGTACAGACTGGGATTCGAACCTAGAGGTCGAGGTCCAAGTGCGTAGGAGTCGACGCACATACTCACAACGCCACCGGCCACCAAAACGATATTTGACGAATATCTTGCACCGATGGCGCACACGGTCGATTTGGTTGCTCGTTCGACCAAATCGACGCTACTCATAACGATGTTACTCATGTAGAACTACATATGTAAAGTCTGTGAAGCGAAAGCCGATATAGAACGAGAGATAAAACGCGAATTAATAATCACATTTATACGACATTTTACAATGAATGCACTAAAATAATAGTATTACTTGATAAATAAGTCAATTTATATATACAACCACAGCTTCACCCCGATACCGAGAATATATTGAACGCCTCTCGTATGATGAGCACTAAAACTACTATGGGAAGAGTGCCCAACACTAAAAATGTATTGTGATGTTTAAGTTTTTTATTTTGCAGGCTTTCAAATATAAGCTCAATCAAATAATTGAGATTCTGGCCGAACAAAATATAACCCACCATTTTATTAGTTTTGGGCGTGTTTGAATTGCTTTGGCCCGCCAGTGTGCGTCGGTAACTGGCAACCAACCGTTTTTTGTTATACCCGGGTTTTGTTAGTCATTCACTTCTGGTTGGGAAGTAGTAGCTACATAAGTGGTGCTTTAAAATCAAGGAAAGGAAGTTCATAAGCCTTTTTTCACAAGCCTCTCTTGCATAAGGACAATAACAGATGGTAATCACTTGGTGCTAGGGCCGGACTATGAGGTGGATGAATAAAAACCTCCTAACCAAGCTGCCGGAGCTTCTGGCAAGTCCATATCGATGCGTGGGGCCTGGCGTTGTCCGCATTGAACACAATTCCTCCTATTGGACAGAGCTGGCCGCTTCTTTCTTCAGCCGGTCCAATTGTTGACAATAAAGGCCCGAACTAAGATTTAGGACTTAGGCAGAAAATAACTCATAGTAGATGATTCCCTGCCAATCCCAGCAAACACACAGCAAGACCTGCCTGGTCGTCAATACCGGCTTGGCCACAGTTTGCGCCGACTCATTGCGTTTCGAGCACGACCGTATTCGCTGGACGTTGTCGTAAGTCATCCACTTTCCCGTCACCAGTCATCATCAAATTCAAAAATGGGTCGATGTTGTTGCGATTCAACAGTTATTCGATGATGGTCCATGATCTTCTTTGAGTTAACTCGTGTGGTACCCTTACGAACTTCTTTTTGTAGCGAGCCTCCTGGGCAATCGAAACAGTGCTTACATGACGGTTCAACTCGACGATTTCCATGATTTTACGTTTGTTGCATCTCTGAAATCGAAATTACCGGGAAAGAATCGACGGAACTCTTAAAGTATCAGGACCTAAACATTATACACATTTACAATTGTCTGGCTTGCGTTTTCGCCTTTATCGAAGAAAAAATGTAGAATAGGGCATATTCGTCTGTATTCCTTGCCTTCACCCATCAGTCATCCTTCCTCCGACCGAGTTGCACCACATTCGTCATCAAAGTTCTGTCTGTTACAACAGTCTATCTAAATTTACAAAAACAATACGGCTGGCGTTTCAGTTGGAGGTGGATCTGGGGGGAGTTTCTATAGCACCCCCTCTTGTTGTGCGTGCTAAGTACCGACTCACGTTCCACGAAGACATCCGCTGTGAATGCTATTCACGAAGCCAATTGCAGAAATCCTTTAAAAAAACAGTGCTTCCTCCATGTACGACGTACGTGCATCCTCCTAACTGACAAATGATTGATTTAATAACACTTTCCATCCGGTTGCAAAGCCGGATCAAACCCCAGCTCTCTAGTTTCCTGTTTTTTTTTTTGTGCACCACAACCTTCGACACCACAAAATGATTCAAGTTTAATGACCCAACATTTCGCGTATCATCGCAACTGTTACCTCCCCCTCTCGGGCCGGTGAAGGTTAACTGAGGGATATTCTCAAAAACCACGTGTTCATTGGCAATTCCAACCCCCCATCTGACAACGTGATGCACATTTTAACACGCCGATAAAATGGTAATTAATTCCCGTAGCAATCATCCCTCGTCGTGCAGGCCCACAACAAATCACGAATGCACCGAACTGAGGCGGCGGATAATAAGTTCCTTGTTTCGAATGAACCTGATTAATGCTAAGAAAGTCAACCCTTACCCCGGCAGTCAGTCGCTGCTCTTCAGCAGCATACGTCGCCGGCACAAAGCGCACCCCAGTCAGACCGGCCAGCATCCCTTTGTGTCGTATTCCGCCGCCGACACAATTGCTACGTAATGTGACACATATTGTGACAAATTGCATAAATTTGAAGGTAACTACTCGCAGTGCCCGTCCATCCCCCACACGACAAGGGTGACATTGAGACCGATTTGATGCGGATACCCTGCCGGGCGACAACCCCTGGGCTCGACGAGCGTAAGAACAACGCATGACGAAAGGACATTTTCTGCACATTTCCTGTGACGAATTCTGTTCAAAGTTTGGTGCGCTCCCTGTCAACTGGGCGCAGCGAATCTGACGTCAGGTGGCAGGTTCACGACCAAATGATACACCTGCAGAGGAGTGAGTTTTGCTCTTTGGCTGCCTATTTTTATTCATTTTTTGTGTGTTTCGTGGATACATTCAGTGGAATAAGATTGCGGTGTCCTAGTTGTCGCCGGGATCTTTGCATTCGTTGAAGTTGATGTCTTCGGGGCGAAAGTATGAGTTCTGCATGCTGTACAATCGGTCGATTGGGTTGATCATCGGCGGCTGGTTGAAGGGACCCATCAGCTGCTGGAATGTGGCATAGCTGAGACCGAGGATCGTGTTCAGGATGGGCTCGTTTGTCTTGTTGCAGTTTTCTGAAACGAAAGAAGGTGTGGGTGGGGTTAGAGTGGTTGCGGAAACTCAGCCTTAATCTATCGGATGTGATGTGTATTTAATTGCTGCTGTATGCTTTTAAGTGTGAAGTGCAGGACGATAATGCTAGCTTGTTGTGGAGTTATTCAAATAAAATTGTACGTAATTACGGAGACTTATGGCTGCTTTATCAAAAGCTTCAATGTCAAAAGTGGGGGTTCTCAAAGGCAGGGTAATGCGCTGTCATGAGACGTTTATGTCAGAGGCATAAATAAAGAAACAGACTTCTACCTCTTGTTGCCCTTAAAGTTTGTTGACATCGTTTTTCATCGTTTTCTCAAACCCAACTGACCAATCAGAAAATGCCACTTATATTTCGTGAATAACCGTCAAAATGCATGAATAACTGTCAAAAACTCTCAAATTCTTCGATGGGTCGGCTGTGAAGTCGGCTATCTCTATATTACTTTATTTCTGGTCATAGGCAACTCTTATGACTCCGATTGGCGCTGGTGGCATTGACACTGTTTGCTAGGCAAAGGAACGGTGGATGTGAGTTTAACGGTGTAAGTGAGGGCAGGACTAAGCTGACGTGGAATAAGATTTATTGAAGTGGCTTACTGTCATGAAGAACATACTATTAAGACAAGATAGAGAAGAGCTCAACCTGGTAGGCTACGCGGGTGATCGTGGCATCAGGTAAGTTTCCAGCTGTGATGAGTGAGATCATGGTGGGCGCTCATGGATAAACACCTGGGATTATGGGTATCCAGCATCAAGTATTACGAATCTGATGCTCTCCACCACAAACATACCAAAATGACTCCCCCTTCACCGTCTTAACAATCAACTCTCTATCTACCAACGCTAAGTACCTAGGTATCACCTTTGATCGGGTCCTACCGCGTTTCAAGTCGAAATCGACGCCATTAGGATTTGCGCCAGACGCTATCTCCTTATAGGTATAACGAACACTAGAATCCAAATCTTCTCAGACAGTCAGGCAGCACTCAACGCATTATCGTCCAAGCTAATGTACTCCACGACGCATTACAATCCCTTGCTAGACACCACAAAGTGAAGCTTAGCTGGGTCCCTGGACACATGGGGAATTGTAGGCAACGAAACCCCAGATGAGCTGGCTAGGTTTAGCTCGGAATCTGCATTTATAGGTCCTCAGCCGTACTGTAATGTCAACTGGACAGCAGTTACAACGCTGATCAACGAATGGGAAAACAAACTCCGCCTAGATCAATGGATTAATTTGGATTATCTTAGGCAATCTAAAGAACTAATCAGGCCTTATTCCTATAAAAAAGCTTTTTTAGTAGGCCTGAAGTACCACCTTAACAAAATGAAACTGTGTCAAGAGCAGAAATAAGAGAGCGAGGAGATATTCAAATTCGGCCACAATTAACCTTTGTCCACGAGCATACAATTTAGAGAGTCGTGGAACTCCCTTGTAAAGGGTGTTTTTTTAAGAGGTAGAACTTTAAGTTGGCAACACTATTTTAACTGGCGGTCATTTTGTCAGCTGTCAACTGATTTATTTTTAGTTTCGTTTGGCATTTCAACATGAATAGACTGACGCAACGCTCCAAATTGCGCAAATTTATTTTGAAAATCTTGCTCACCATGCTCACTTTTGGTTGAATGCATACGTCACTAAACAAAACTGCCTTATTTGGGGTGATGGTAATCCTCAAGAGTATGTTGAGAAACCGTAACATCCACAAAAACTGACTGTTTGATGTGCTTTATGGGTTGGTGGAATAATTGGTCCGCACTTCTTTAAGAACGATGCTGACCAGAACGTTAGAGTCAATGGTAACCGCTATAGAGCCATGATTACTGACTTCTTCGTTCATCAATTGAACAACCATGATGTGCAGGAGCTCTAGTTTCAACAAGACGACGCAACACGTCACACAGTTCGTGCCACAATTGGTTTATTGAAGGAAACGTTTCGTAACCGCTTAGTTTTACGTTACGGACCCGTGAATTGGCCTCCAAGATCGTGCGATTTAACGCCGCTTGACTATTTTCTGCGGGGAATATGTGAAGTCTACGCCTATAACGATTGACCACTTGGAGGACAAAATTCGCCAAATAGTTTTGGGTTACACCACTTTTACGCTGATAGCCTCAAATAAAGTGACAGAGCTTTAGCAATAAGACGGCACACAGCACCAACATTCTACCTACTTACCTAGCTTTGCTCCTCACCATCATTTTCAGGTCTTAGGATCACAGTACTGGTTCCAAGGTTGAAGGAAGTGCAAAAAATAATTTACAGAATGAAAGGGGAAAATCGTTTGGTTTCTTTCAAAGAATGAAGCAATCGAAATCCAGTATCAAAACCTCTCTAATGGTTTCCTTCATTCCTACATACTATCCGGATTGTAGCGCCACACTGTGAGGAAGTTGTCTACAGAAAAATCTCTAACCTCAGTTCTGGACTCTTAGCAAATCAGCACTTCACGTCCTTACGCTGAAATGCATTTTTACAGTACAGTTGTATGTCAAATCCGAACAGTGATGATACACCGTCATCTAGTAACTTTGAGGTCGTGAACAATGGAAGTTGTTCAATTCGGGGATTTGCACACGAACGCACTCCTCCACAGCGGAATGGATTTTCCACGTTGAATTGGAAACCTTGTTTCACTGACGGATTGAATGTGACATCTGTCGTCGAAGGTATCGTCAAACTAAGGTTCGTTCGGTTCGGTTCATCGTATTCTATAGGTCCGGTGTGGCGCTTTAACAACCACATTATCCTACCGCGACATTGGACAGCAATTGTAGTTAACTAATCAAAAAGCGAAACATCTCTTTAAGCCCCTCTTAGTGTCAGCGCTACCAAATGTTCAATTGGCTTTTTATCCAAAAGTCACGTGGGAGTACGCCTAACAATGACTTGAAGTTTGTCAATTGAAAGAGAAGTGAACTACTACCACAACGAGAACCACTCACCTTTGTTCGTCTCTGTACAGTTGAAGGGGGCATTCTCATTCTGAACCTCGTCCTTGATCAGGCGTGTCTTGTCGCCACACGAGAATGGTGACTCCAACGACTCACTGTCGCTGTGTGCTTCGTCCTTGACCTTGGCCAAGCTGCTGTCCGACTCCTGAGAGTCTGTCTCACTAGCGCCCTTTTGCTCCTGCTTCGCCTTCTTCTGAATCTTCTTCACCTTTGCTCGCTGATTTTGAAACCACACCTAGAACAAAACACAGACAGTCAATCCCGCGCCACCACCACTCCACCACAACCAGCACTGCTTACCTGAACGATTCGCAAACTCAGTCCGGTTTCCTTGGCGAGATTCTCACGAACCTTCCGGCACGGCTTCGGCGATACCTCAAACGATGCCTTAAATGCCCGCCGCTGCTGCGTATTTAATATAGTCCGTGGCCTCTTCGGGCCCCGCCTGCCGTCCAATTTGGGCGGAAATATATCATCGCCATAGAAATCCTCTGATGCGCCCAAGAGGATCGCCAGCCGCATGCAAAGCAAATCATTAAAGTGTCATTAGCCTGAAAGACTTGAGTGAATCAGTGGCGTACCGTATCCTTGGAGCATCTCCACCTCTTTCTCGTAATCGAATCGGCAGAAGAGCTGTCCCTGCTTAACCACATATTGCTCGCCCTTTTTCAAAAGCACACCGCACACCACGCAGGCAAAGCATTTCAAATGGAAAACATTCTCGAGGGCCCTCATGACGAGCTCATCGGAGCCAATCTTGTGTCCGCATCCAAGGCAACGATTTCGAATGAAAAGTCTGTGGAAAAGGTAAATGTTTTTTTTGTGTGGTATTGTCTTTATTAAAAAATAAAATGGAACACAGAGTTGGACGGCGGATAAGGGAGGACCTTGTGGCGTGGAAACCAAAACTAGTGAACTCTGGAGTGGATTTGCGTTCGTGCTTGATCAAACAGACACTCGTGTGCATTTTGCTTGCTTGGACGGAACGGGGCTTGGGTTGGGTTTCACGTTTAACCAGACATGTGGGTCTTTGGTCAAACAAAACACAATTTTAAAGCAGAAGATCAAGTGAAAGTCGTAGGAAAATTCAGATTTGCAATGAGCCTTGGTTAGGTTCTTGTCCGTTTGACGATTACGAAGGTTGAACAAAAACTCGTGTTTTCACCCGCATTTATTCATGTTTCCCAAGTCTTTGCCAATGTTTGCCTTGCAGGTCTTATATATAAACATTACCAATTTCTATCAGTAAAGCTTTATAGCATTTTAGAGAACTATCTCCCTGATAGAATCTTTCGTGTAAAGCATGGGAATGATGTTTAAAAATATAAATGCTCGTGTACCGCAAGGGAGTGTTCTTGGCCCTCTGCTATACCTGCTGTGATTTAGCACGAGAATAACACACTGCTTTAGAGACATTTGCTGACACAACCGCCATTTTTGGTAACAGCCAAAACGATCGAAGAGTCTAAAGCAAAATTACAAAGTGCACTAGATCGCATACACGAATGGACGAATAAATCCTAAGACCTGTTTAGACGTATGGCATACAACTTTGGTTTTATACCAAAGCAAGCAATATAGGAAGAGCACATAAACTCTGCAGTTTATCCGATCCTTGACGAAACTGAAGTCTTGCGCCGACTGCAAAGCAATACATCCCTGATCTCGTGCGACAGTCTTCGCCCGTGCATGGTTGCGGTGTTAGCAGGAACTTTCAGTGGAGAGCTATCTGCTAAACATATCTAAATCAATAAATACAAACTATTGGATAAGTGGTTTACTTAGTTGTAGTAAACCATACCACATAAATGATACCACGAAATAGATATCGACACTCAGCACCAATTCGTCGATTTCAACTGGTCCAACTGGTCCCAAATTGTTCAGGCTGACGATGGCGAATTCTCGCTGCACCATCAAGTTCAGTAATTAACCCATGGATACCTTCAATGGCAAAAAATAGGATTTAGACAAGGCAATCGCTGTCATGTGAATTCTTCAGCATCATGAATTCTGATCATCATCAACAAGAAACACGATTTTCTAAAAATCTATACAATATGGATGTGATTGGTTGAACACAGCGAGCTGTCAATGAGGCGTTTGCTGGCATTGAGAGACTGAAGCGGCTAAAATTGTTCTGACGATGAATGAGTGCAAAATGAAGTACAAGCTGTCTTTAAGGAGGCACACACACAATCGATGCCTTGACTACAACCTCACCATACTTCCGAGGTAGTTAATGCCTTCGTCTATCTCGGTTCGCAAGTTAACAGTACGAATACCCCTAGTACCAAGATTAATCTCAGAATAAATCTGTTTCTTTGGGCTCAAGAAGCAAGTGAGCTGTAGAGCCCTCCCTCGAACACCTTGATCATCGCCAGTGTTGGGACTTTACCACAATTTGGGTAGATCTACTTCCATTTTGAGATATTTTCCTACCACTTTTACAACGCATTTCTTAACCCCTTCTCAGAAGTCAATTTCCAAATAAAATATGGGCACAAAATTACAAAGCAATTTTAGAACTATCGACTGTGTTGTAAAGCGACATGAATCAAAACAGGCGTCTACTGATTCAACGCCTAAGGTGGCCAGGCCATGTGGAGTACATGGAAAACACTACTCCAACCCGAAGAGTCTTCAATTCCGCGTCAGTAAGACGATAAAAGAGGATACTCCTTGCTACCTTTGCACATTGCCGCAGTCTCTGCCAGATAAAATATGAGCATAGAACAAAGATATAGAACACTGGGCGAACAATTCTTCCAAGACCGCCAGGATCTAACAAATATTGCTACAATATTTATTTTCAAGCTTGTTAGGATTTGCGGATGACTGTGCAACAGAACGGCATGACGGGTATGAGGAAGCTAAAAAGAGGATAAATTCCCTCAACGGGTATCACAATGGTTCATCAGGACCTAAGTGAGACGTGCCTTTCGTTGGTCTACCCGTTTACCTGCCTAACTTAAATCAGGGTTAGTATTGGTAAAATCACAAGTGGCAGGGACCTACAGTTTTATGCCGACTCCGAACGGCCAAGTTTGAGAAGCTTTTTCTAGGCAGGAATACTCTTTGAGCATTATCAGTGAAGTGGATTTGCGTTCGTGCTTGATCACACAGGAACTCGTGTGTATTTTGCTTGCTTGGACGGAACGGGACTATAGTGGGTTTGACGTTTAACCAGACATGTGGTTCTTTGGTCAAACAATGCACAATTTAAAAGCAGAAGGTCATGTGAAAGTCGCTTGATATCCAGATTTGCAATGAGGCTTGAATGGGTTCTAGTCCGTTTGATGCTTACTCTAAAGGCTTAGTCAGATTGGTGACTGATTTTTTGACTTGGAACGGACTTGTAGTTTTGTTTGACAAATGTTTCCCACATTTTAAAGGCATTGCCTAAAAAATGAAAGTCGAAAATGCCAACCACGGCTTAAATAAAGAATATGTTCGTATTAAAGATCCCTTAATCGTTGATCTTGGGATATTAAATGGCTGAAACCGGATTGCGTTTTTAGGAACCGAATCTCTTCGCTTAAGGAATGATTCAATTGCAAGATAGTCAAGATCACCTTCTCTTGAATTATTAAAATAAAGGCGGCAATTTAGTTCCAGTGCATAAACGAACATGGAGTTGGCTTGGTGTAGAGAAAATATAAGTGAATGTTGGACCGGTAAGATGGCCGATGGGATGCCAGCTTGGAAATCATTGAACCTGAAATCTTCGTGTAGCTCAGCAACGACTAGCGATGTTCGTACTGATATTGTTTTGTTATGAGTGGAAAAGTCATTATATTCCGGTTCCGTAGGGCAAAGTTTGAGAAGCCATGCCTTGACTGTCAGAGAGTATGACTGCATTGGCATTTTCGGTGTCTCTAGAGAGGTGGTACCGTGAATTCAAAAACTTTTGTAAAATAAATCAAGTGGTAGACCTTAGGCTTGACGGCTTATCAACTGTCAAATTTAGAGCAAAATCCGAATGTTGGAGTTAAATCCGATGATTTAAAATCCGAGATTTTTTTGTTTGACTATAGTTTCACACGAAAATCTACAAAAATGAGACTACCTCAACTGAGCCAATTGCAGGGGTATAAAACTCCTAAACATCACCTATCTCTGCCCTTTTGTGTGAGCACCTGAAAGTATTCGTAAGTAATCTGATAGGTCCTTATGAGTGCAGTTTCAGGCCGGCGAAGTCCACCATCAACCACAACGGCAGATCTTAGAAACGACCCAAGAAGTTCAAAACGACACCAACCACATATTCGTCGATTTGAAGAACGCACGCTGTCATGCATAGAGTATACATCGCCATGTCAAGTTTTTACTAGACTTCTAGCCAAACTCGCCAAATTGTGTAGGATGACGATAGAGAATTCTCGCTGTTCCATCGAGATCGGACTTTTTCAACATAATTCTTGAGAAGATGGTGCAGAACTAACACGCCAACATAAGCGCGCAATTGCTAGTAGGTGTGGACGACATAGACTTAGCCGCCAATGTGCCGTTTGCTGCCATTATACAAGAAGAGGCAAAACGAAGTATATGATGTCTTTTTAGGTGGACCCACACGATCGACGAATTGGCTACAACCTCACAAGAGGGAGGTATACTTTCGAGGTAGTTAAGTACTTCATCTACATCGGCTCGGCAGTAAACAATACTAACAACATCAGTACCTAGATCAAACGCAGAATAACTCTTGAACTGTTTCCTTGGGTATTTGAGTAGTAGAAACCTCTCTCGAAGGACCATGCTGACATTATAAAACGCCTTAATCATCCCCGTCCTGCTCTATGGTGCTGAAGCATGAACAAAAGCAAATGAAAAGGTCCTTGGTGTCCTCGGGAGAAAAGTTCTGCGTGCGATCGTTGATGAAGATCCAACCAAGAACTGTATGGGCTGACATGAGTCTAGCCAGTCGTCTGCTGATTCAACGCTTAAGATGGCTAAATCATGTAAAGCGCATGGACGACATTGCTCCAGTCCGAAGAGTGTTCGACTCCGCAAAGCCATATAGGATGCTCACCAAACTGATAACGCACACATTTGGAGAAGTGCCTCAACCAACTTGGCTTGCGAAATTCAATGCACGATCAACCGTGCCAACTTGAGAGGCTTCTTGGCTGATCCATCCCGAACTGTAGCGTCATCAGAAGAAGAAGAATGTTAAATCATGGTTAATGTTGGAAATACTATCGGCTGATATTACCAAATGACAGTCAAGTCGCCATCAAAGCAATTCCAGCAACAGAAATAACGTTCAAGGAGGCAGGCTGCCGCGAAGGCCTTAAGGTTTTCAGGACTCAGCACTCGATTACTTTATGCTGTGTTCCATGCCATAGGCACGTAGTCGGCAAAGAAGCAGAGGATGAATTGCAAGGAGCAAAGGAGTTGAAACTGACCCACTAAAGGGAATCCTATGAATAATACCACTTCTTGCTAATTCAATAAAAGAGTAGACGATCATAGAGACACCAAATAAAAGGTTGACACTCTCTACCTACTCGGCTATTTTGGTCCAAGGTGAACAGTGCAAAAATCAATTGCCTTCAATGCAACAAAAAGTTGCTAGCGATGGCAGTTGGAGCACTAGTTGGCCATAACCATCTGAACTCTGAAATACCATGAAATGAAAATGGGACTCACTCCATGACTCACATGTAGAAGCTGCGGTGACGAAGAGGAAAAATATGACACTCCGCAATACCACGGTCACTCCTGCAGTATCTGCCAGTTGAAATATAGAACACTGGGAGAACACTTCTTCTAAGACCTTCAGGATGTTCCAAATACATCTCTAATATCTTTTTGAAAATTAGATAGTTAGTGTAGCGCCGTGAAACCAACTCGGTTTCATTTGTTGGTGAAGGCATTAGTTTTAAGCACATTTACTATTCTCAATTCTGGTCATTTCATTATCATTTTTGTTAGCTCTTCGTTCGTGGTTCATTTTCAATAACTTCTCTTCCATTACCTGGTTAAGATCACGATCATTTTGTTGTGTCCAAGCGGGTGGTGTTCTAGGGAGTGAACAAAAACCGCCCCGTTTAATGTTCTTAGCTGTGCAACCACAAGAATCCCACAGTCCTCCATTTCGACATTGCAGATAGCTATAGACAATGCCATCAACCAAATAAGGTTCTGAAGTACCTACTAATCGAGTGTATAACTCTTCATTCTCGCAGAATCAATGACAATAGCCTATGAAGTTTATGTAATTTCCAACGACTCAAGCCCAAGTTCAGAGAACATTTGTTATGCTTCAGTCGTCATTGCTACGAGTATCATCTATGTTCATTCCAAGTTGGTCAATTTTTTCAGTGAGCATAAGACAATTTCAGAAATAAAAGATGAGAGGCAACAACATAACACAGAAAGAAAAGGGATATATTTGCACAGACATAAGGAGGGTAACATATTCGAATACAACACAACACAAGTAGTGCCAAGATAAGCCTTTCAGATTAATGTCCACGTCTCTGTTTCTGAACGACAGCAGGAACCTTGTAATTCAACGATAACTAAACTAGGCTCTTTCGAATTGAAGTTCTAACCTTTGAATGATTTTTTTTTTCTTTTCTTCGAACTTTCGTCTAAACAGAGGTGTCCTGTCAAATGATTTCCGTCGTGATATTGATTATCAAGATGGCGTGCTGTTGACGAAACTTTTTACAACTGTTTTTCACTGCAACTCGGAGCCTCATTAGGTCTTTGTTAAGACACCGATACGAGACGTTATCTAGGACAAGACCAAAACTGATACTGTTCTGTGCTATGAAAGCAATGCGATTGTTCCCATTCCAAGGCACAGGAATGTTTATATTCGCATTGACTGGATAGGCGGTTCGTATGGTACACAAAGTTATAATCCAAGGTGGTGGTGGCAGATTGTGTCTTAATTGATATTCGCGTATCGCCCATCAGAACAAAGACTGGATGCACGTTAGAGTTGAGTTCAAACGCATGTCGACAACCGTAAAAGAAATGCTTAAAGACATGCCAAGAGACGTGTTCTTCGATGTTCCCATAGCTTCTGCTCTAAAGATTCAACATTGCCACCGCTTATCACCCGTTCATCTTTAGACAGACTTCTAAGACAGACTCTGACCAAACAGAGGTCCATTCCACACTCAGCCCTCCATTATCACGAAAATGTAAATCATTTATTTCAAAAACAAAATTAACTGAAAAAAAAGGAAAAGAAATCAATGCTCACCTCTCGTAGTCGATGCGGCAATAGAGTTTCCCATCCCGAATGAAGCACGAGTGCACCAAGTGTATGGCGCACGTGGTGCACTTGAGGCATCCCTCGTGATATGACGTATCGACCACACGCATTATATACCGATCACAAATGGCCTGGCAGCAGTAGCCACACTGCAGGGACACTGAGGCGCCCAGGTTCGATGTGGCGGTGACTGAGGCGGCGGCGGCAACAGCAGCCGCAGCCGCCGCTGCCGCGAGAACCGTCGACAGCGACTGCTGCTGGTGCTGCGGATGCAGTAGGGACGATGCATGGTGGTGCATGTGGTGGGCATGGTTCGGATGCTGATGCAGTTGGGGGCCGGCGTTTTGCATGCTGCACAAGGAACTGTTGCAGTCGCTCAGAATCGTCCTCGGCTGATTGGAATGGGAATGCTGATGCGTATGCAGATGCGGGTGGGAGTGGGAGTGGGAGTGAAGCTGCAGAGGCGACGGCTGAGCGCCCGGGTGAAGGTGGGAGTGATGATGATTGTGCTGATGTTGCTGGCCTCCAACACTATTAGTTTTGCGATTGTTATCGGTGACATTGTTACTGTTGCCGGGACTAGTGCTGTTGCTGCTGTTGTTGTTGGTGGCGGGATTGTTATTGTGGTTGGTTGTCCTGCTTCCGAGGACACCACCGCCGACATCTGACATTGTGTCGGCTATTGTTGGTTGAATGATAGCACTTGTTAACATTCTGTCGTTTCCGGTTGTCATTGATTGCGACGGAGGCAGTGGTGGCGGCTGTGGCAGGGGCAGTCCAGGGCCAGGACCAAGGCCGGATGCAATCGGCTGTTGACAATGATGGGGATGTTGCTGCTGCTGTTGCTGGTGGCATTTCATGTCCGATGGAACTGTGTTTTAAAGTTTTCACAAGTATTTAACGAAACGTTCATAATGCGGAAAGTGATGTGAATGTAGTTTGAAAAGGGTGAACATCATCGTTTTGAGTGCTTATTGTGGTTGTGAACTATTCTGTTGGCGGCGTGTTCTTCAGGGGATGTGGAGTGATTGAAATTGTTTTTTTAGGAACTGACTTAAGTTTGGGAAGTGGCACCAGAAAGGGGTGCTGCAAGTGGTTCTGTGGCAAGGTGACAGAGATGGACTGACGATGATCTGAAGGTTTCTGATATTCGTGTTGTGGATTTTAAAATATATAAAAGTTGCAAAGTGGCAGCACGTAAAAGCACTCCTCGTGATGGATACAATTTTTGTTAGTCCTCAGAATCTCTTTGTAAATAATCGATGTCCTCCCGATTCTCCATTCAAATGTACATTTAGCCTTGCCCAGTTGAATGGAAGAATTGGCTTCAGTCGATGAATGCGCACCAATACCCCGATTTGGGTCGGCACCGCCAAAAAACGATGAAAGACGAAGTAAATGGAAATCCTATATACTGTGTCTTTTTACAGACATTCCTTCGAAACGGAGCAAGTCGGCGTATTATTGGAATTCGTATTTTAGACACAATTTAAGACAATTTTCCCCTAAACCATGAATTTTTTGCGAATATCCAAGCATTTCGCAAGATTCTCAAATTTCAATAGACTGCATAAAGGCTTTATCGGCGCGTTCAGACGTTCGGTCAGTGGCAAGCATACAATTACACTTTTTAATTTTTATTTTAAGTTTTAGTGTCAAAAAATGTATCCGAGTGGACTTTTAAAAGGGCACAGCTTCGTCAGCTATGAAAAAGAAAAAAAAAAACAGCGCCTGCAAAATGTAAAGAACCGGCTATAGTTCTGGATAGAATATAAAAACTGGACAGCAGATTACTGGAAACGAGTAAAAATCAACAGATTCCAGTCCAAGTGGGAATTGAAAATTTCAATCAAATCCGTCGCCTGTATGGGAAGAGTGCCAAAAACTCAAAATTTAAAATGAGTTTTTTCCCTTAGTACAGGTTCATTCACATTATTTAGTGAGTATTATATCATTTTAGTATCAACTACTGTGTGCAAGTAACGTGTTCAAAGTTGTGAATTTATTGACGGCTAAGAAAAGTGGTGTGCTATTAAATTTATTGTACTAATTTTTTCGAGTGCATTTTTGTTTTTATAAAAAAACTAAAGTTGATTGGCAATGGACCGAGGTCAGAGGAATTTTTTCACACAAATTTCATAAATTTATTGAACATATAACGGGAGATATTGAAGGTCGAAGTAAACAGTAGCTTGTTTTAATAAATAACAGTTTATTTTAAAATTGCGCAACAGGCTTTTGAAACTGTTTATGCAAATTGATGCTCAAATATGTCCTGTATACTAAACAGAAGTCCAAAGTAAAAGCCTGTTGCGCGAATTTTTTTAGGAATTTCGGTATAACATGCCTGGATAAGGTTGTAGTTAGGTTGAGTCATTGCTCCACTTGAGCTATAAATTACCAGCACTCTCTTGGCGCTTATCAAAAGAGAACAAGGACTTGGTTGAGAACACAGAAAAGGGAATTCAAGTACAATAGAAAAGCGGGTTTTCACTTATTGTAGACAAACCAAAGCCGATGCAGCTCGGAAATTTTTCCAAAACCACACTGTTTCTTCTCGCATAACAAAAATCAATGTAGAACTCATTAGAAGAATTTACATGATACTTCAAGCCATTTCAAGCGGACATAAAATAAATGCAGTATTGTTTCGAGACGGCTTCCTTGTATGTTCAGTTATATCCTTGGATGCTTATGACACCAACTCATTCATTCATGGATCCGTCATAGTTAGAGAACCTTTACTTTCTATCGGCATGCTTAGTGAAGAAGCCCAAGAAGCCCGCAATAAGAATTTCAAATCGTACATTGAATTTTTCGCCAGAAAACGACGAGGACGGACAACATCATTGACGTAATGCATCGGCTATTGATTTCGTCAAACCCATTCATCAGCCTTATGCGAAAATTCCCAGTAACCGACAAAAAAATGTTTGATAGTGAAGTTATTGATATGATTGAAGATGAAATATAAAATATAAGCCACCAGCAAACGTTTTGCTTTCATTTTAATACATAAAACAATATTTGACTAGTTTTGGGCATATTTGCCTTAGTTTAGCGTAGTAAGGAAAAAATATTATTGAAGAAAAATCACAAAAACTGAATTGATATACTCCTTTATCTAGTTTTGCTAGCCACGGTCTCCGAAGGCACCCATAAAATACGGCAATGCTCATACGATCATACGTAGTTCTCATAGAAAAACTCAATAACAAAGTGAATTTTGAGGTCAGTGCATTTACACGAACAACAAATGTGTCAGCTTAGCTAAGCAATGTTACCACATGGGTGGTAGAATAAAGCATTCAATTCTAAGATCACCATGATGTGGAAGAAGCTTACAGAAAATATCCAAGAATCTACAACACCTTCACATACATTTAAGTCAGATATTCAGTCATCAATAGGTTTTAATTTTGATACTAGAAAAAACTGCACAAGTCAAAAAAAATTTCAAAAAATGAAAAATTAAAAGGAGGCCTATGTCCAATGCGAGTGACGGAATACCGGATTCCGAATGACTTCACCATAAATGTACCCAAAGATAACGTCTTAAATATGGACATACATTTAGAGACGGGAAGACAATACAGCATTCGTCAATGTTCAAAGATCGTACAATGATTAGGCCAAAATTATGCATTTTTATCTCCCTACGCGTGATTAAACTGCATTGATAAAAAGGTTCTGCCAAACTCAATACGCAAAAGATTTGAAAGAATATAGGACCTGAATTTGGTTCAGTCAACTGATGAAGCGGAGATTGAAACTAGAATGATATGGCGTACGATATCTTTAGATATGGAAACAGTTCTTGTCATATGCTAGGACAATCAACGTAAATTTCGAAGAATGATTCATCGACCATCGACCGGAGAAGACAGGCTTCCAAAAATGATGTTAACAGCAAAAAGTTGTCTGTGATCTCAACAAAAATTTAAAACAAAAAAAGGATACCCCAAAAACTGAAGGCACAGCGAATTATAATGTAATGGAATTTAGTACAGAAAATTAGTACTAATTAATAAAATAAAACAAAAATCAAAGAATTTTACATATGTTCATCACAAATATTTTGAAACCGATTGGACTCAGCCTATCGTAGATAGTTAGTTGTTCAATTGTTCTTGTTTCTTGTGTTTTCACAGCGAATTTTGCCCATTAAACCCAACGTGTTTGCAATATGGCCTTAGTTCAGGTTTGATATTTGGCAAAATAATGAGCAAATCATGCCAAAGCTATCCCAAAAAGCAGTCAAAGAAAAGTGAGGACAATATCTCTGTCTGTATTCAATCCCTGAGAGACATGAGCAGCCGCATGCTAGATGCATCTATTGCGACAGCCTGTTCTCTGACGATAAGGGAGGCTAGGCTTGGTTAAAATGTTAGCTCATGAAGGCTGTGCAGGCATAAGATTAAGTTTAGCTTAGAGTGCCCACCTAGGGCCAGTAAGTTAGAAGTAGTAACAATGTTCGTCCAACTAGTTTTAAGCATTTTTGTCTAGTATTTAAGTGTTTGTTATGAATTCAGTAAATGAAAATGAACTAAAATGAAATGAAAATGAGGCTGTGCAGGCAATGAGCAACAGTATTTGCTTCAGTCAAACATTAAAAACCAAGGTGGGCCATACCAGGTGGGATATTTTTTTATATACTCGTATCTTCGTGCTAAGTTTGTTTTTACCATTAAAGTTTTTAAAGACAAGCTTTAATAATTTCTAAGACTGTAAAAAGAAAAAAATATTGATTCGGATTAAACTCATGATTATACTGCAAATGAGCTACTTCCTCATTTATATATACTCATATATACACACAATATATATACTCAGTTCTATATTTATCGCACTTGCTCTATGCATATGTGTGTCTGTAGAGGTATACATAAACCAATGGTAAGCATGGAAACTCTCTAGAATTTTGAGTCAGTAGTCTTTGCAATACAATGCATAATAAAGGGTGTTTTTTTTAGAGGCATAGAACTGTAAGTTGACAACACTATTTTAACTGGCGGCTATTTTGTCTACTGTCAAGTGATTTATTTTTAGTTTGGTTTGGCATTTCAACATGAATGGACTGACTCCTCAACTACGCTTCCAAATTGTGCAAATTTATTTTGAAAGTCATGGTTCTGTTCGAAATACGTATCGCGCACTACGTCCATTTTCACCATGTTCACTTTTGGTTGAATGGATACGTCAATAAACAAAACTGCCGTATTTGGAGTGATCATAGTCCCCAAGTGTATGATGAGACACCGTTGTATCTACCAAAAACTGACAGTTTCGTATGCTTTATGGGTTGGTGGAATAATTGGTCCGTACTTCTTTAAAAGCGATGCTGGCCAAAATGTTACAGTCAATGATAACCTCTATAGCGCCAAGATTACTAACTCTTTCGTTCATCAGTTGAACAACCATGATGTGCAGGAGTTTGAACAAGACGTCGCAACATGTCACACAGCTCGTGCCACAATTGATTTATTGAAGGAAACGTTTGCTAACCGCATAGTTTCACGTTATGGACCCGTGAATTGGCCTCCAAGATCGTGTGATTAAACGCCGCTTGACTATTTTCTGTGGGATATGTGAAGTAGCTAGTCTACCCCGATAAGCCCGAAACGATTTACCACTTGGAGGACAACATTCGCCGCATTATTGCCGATATACGACCAGAAATGTTGGAAAATGTCATAGAAAATTGGACCTACAGATTAGACTACAACCGAGCCAGCCATGGCAGTCATATGCCAGAAATCATATTTAAATATGATATAATGCCAGAAGATTATCTTTCAAATAAAGTAAATTTCACGTCTATTTAAAAAAAAATCATCTTTGTTTAATTCCATTTCAAAGTTCCATACCTCTAAAAAAAAAAAAACACCTTTCATAAGAACGCGTCCAATATCATTGAATTAAACTAAAGATTAAAATATATGTACACACTTAAGCAGATATGGGAATAAATTAGATTATTAAAGGCAAATTCCGTCACTTAATTTCTAAAGCAATGCGGTTAGTAAAAATATTCTTCTTTAAATTTTCAATCGAACAGCTTTTTTCAATCGTGCTAAATCGAATGAAATCGTATAAAAACGGAATCATTTTTTGTTTTTTTTCCAAACCGTGTTATTTCAAAGCCGTGTAATAGCAGAAAACTACATCCCATTAGAGAGGCATCCGACTTCACAGCTGTTTGTCTCCTAGTCCACTGAAGAATTGGAGAGACGTTTTGACAGTTAATCACGAACTGATGTAAATACCTTATCTGATTGGTTCGCTCCGAGAAAACGTTCAACGCAGTACGCAGACATGGATATTTGTGGCCAAGCACTGTGGAAGAGCACTTATACCATCTAACGACCACCTGAGAAGCTATTTGCGTATTGTCCCACATTATTTTTTCGTCAAAATGAAAATGAAACACATGAGAAAAGTGCATACTAAAGAGAATATTACATCCACTCGCAAAAATGCATTGATTCGACATCGTTCACAAGAACTTTGTGATCATCCGTCGGCTTTATGGAAAATTTGTATGCGAAGGTCTTGTTTTAAATGCCTGCAAGATCCAGCTCGTGGAATTGAATGAATGATGGAAAGACCATAGTTTTTGTGAATGTGACCAAAATCAACAGACATTGGCTTCGTTGTTTCATTGACTAGCCAAAGGGTATGTCCGTAAGCAGAATTAACGCATTTGTAGTGAAATTAATGCGAGAAATGGTTATCCGAGGTATCGGACTATATTTGTTGTTCAGAAGTGATGTATGTTAACAGGGTGCCAAATAGCAGGTGGAACAATCAAGTTATTGAAGGAAAAATTCGATTCTCTCGACTAAAACAAAAATAAATCGCTGTTTGCCAACAAGCTGGGACTTGTTTAAAATCGACGTTGGTATTGATTTAATAAAAAACCACCCACTTTTGCAGTGCAGCACAACGGCATGGAAAACGGTTCGAGAATCCGGTCTTATTTGATTTAATTTTTAAAACACATCCATTGAATACATCCATTGTCGGTAAACAAAAGCGTACAATTCGCGGACTGTTTAAATGGAGACTGGTCCATAGCCTATAGTCCCAAACCTTAGATAATTAAGCCTCCAGCTGGGTATATTTTGTGCGGACAATGATGAGACAATACATTCGAAAGAACCGCCTAGCACAAGCATTCGTGAATGAACTGAGTTTAGACTGTGACTCAAACTGAATAATCTGAGAGGATAGACTTACAGTGACTTGAGGATGGTTGACAGTGTAGGATGTACCGGAGAAATCAACATACACTCTGATTCAAGTAACATCGGCCCATAAAGAGTAAATGACGACGTTCTTTTGAAGCTTCTTCTAACTAATGTGCAATTAACTAATGCCTCGTAGCAACATTTCTCCACGAAAAGCTTGGGTAACACGATAACGTTGCACACTTTAAAGGAATTCAGCTGCATACAGGAGCTAAACTTGAGACACCCAGATGTGCAACAGCCGGAGACTCCGGTGAAACTTCATGAATTCGAAAGAAAAACTTGTCTCTGACCGTCTTTGCATACAAATGACGACCACCAGCAGCTCTCCTTTGACGATTTACAAATTTAATAAAATGCAAATTATAATAAAGAGGAATATAACGCGTCACACCACGAAGGATATGTGTGCACACGCTCCTCGTTAACCATATGCCACACACAATCTTAATCCGTCATTTCATCTCATCAGCCGACAGCACTATCTGCTCTGTTACTCAACCCACAAGCCCAAACACAATTCAATTCCGACAAATCGGAGGAAAACACTTATTCTCCGATAATAGGATTATCCTTTCACGCTTCCGATGCAAACACACACACACACACGCACACACTCATCACTCGCAGCGAGCGGGACAATCCAAAGTTTTAAGAACAAAATTCCATGCTTAATCACGCTGTCCAATATGTCACCGATAGTATGCATCACCTTGCAGGGCGGCAGCCAGACAGACGCCGCGCCGCGCTGGCAAAACGTAACAGGTGCACAGAAGTCAACACTTGAATCCTGACGCCGGCTTAGGTGAATGACACCCCCCGTCACAATAATAGCAACTAGAACAGCAACAACACAATTGACAGACGAAACGTTGAGCGGCAGTTAATCCGATTAGTGTCCTGTCCGATTCGAATTTGATGCGCTCCGAGTTGGGGTGCCGTCGGTGTTCGGTAAGCGATCGCCTTCTGTTTGAAATTGACTGTCTTTCTGTTTCTGTTCAGGATACTTACACATGGATATCGGAACGTGGTGCTGATCCTCAATCATTTTGGCTAATGAGTCTCCTCGCTGTCACTGGGGGTCACTCGGAATCAGGATAATTATCCGCGATGGAACTGTGTGCAGAGCCGACGGACTTTGGAGGCTCAGGATAATCGTATTCCAAACCAACCGATTGAAGGGAAACTCTCCAAATATTGCGACGAAAAAAAACTCACTTCCTTTGCGTGCATAAATCGCTTGAATGAGTCGGGACCTCCGGGTCCTTTTTTGTCCCTGAATCCGCACACAACCAGCGAAGCAGCTTCCCCAACTAACGTCTGAGGAGAAGTCAGCCATTGCATCGCCATGTTGTATCCACGCGAGGGGGCAGCTTCTCGAAGGAATTGCAAAAACCTTGTTGGCGGAGCTTGCGCAGGACTCCGTGCATGGGGAGAGATGCCCACACGGACCGCCCACTGGATGGCATTTCCCCTGCTGGCAAGCCGACTTGGGGTGGTGGCAGCTGCGTGACGTTGCACTCGGTCGGGGTAGTTGCGTGGGCAATCTTGCGACTTCCTTCCACTCGGCTGCAGAGTCCATCGATTTTGTTTTTCTAAAAATAAGCGAAAGCAGAGAGCAGTGACGAGGAGAAAATTCAAAGAAAACCGTTCGTGGATCATTGCGATGGGTGCTAATGAGTGGCGACGGACTGATGCGAGGATGAAGAAGGGGGCTGGGCGGCGCAGCATTGCACCAGTGCAGTGCACCCTTTCGATTTCGTTGTCGGCGGAACTCCGGAACGGAATTTGTCTAAAGTTTTCAGCACTCTTTGATTTAATGTGGAGGAACTCTCCCCCACCCACGAGAGGCGACGACGTCATTTGGACGGCGAGGTGGCACATATGCGTGTGCCTGTCGTGGATGGAAACAAAAATTAAGATGAATTAGGTCATTGAGTGGCTAATGAGGGACGTGTGCTCTCAGCTGTCGTCGGTGGGTGAGGGATATTGATTCGGAGGCCGGCGAGATGAGTTATTGATCGACCTTGGGCTGCTGAGGGTGTTCCAAGTGCGGGGCGGTTGGTGCCGATGCGATTGTAATGAGTTTTTGGTTGTTTTTTTTTTTGACTGAACGGAGGTAAGCACATTGCGTGAAATGAAGTCTAGGGATTCCTTTGGAAATTCTCGTGACAATGAACAAGTTCAGCGGTTGCATGTGTGAATTCAATCGTAAATTTGTTGGTTCCGTAAACTTTGCTCTTCAGATAGAACGAATGGTTGGTTGATCTAGATGTCAATGATTTCAGGCGGGAGTAAAGCAAATTACCAAATTACAGCAACTACCTGGTGTCTCCGATGCAAATAACGTCACTGATTACACAGATTATGGTGTGTTGAGTTCATAATTGCAACATTGTTGCCGCTGCACTGCACAAAATATGTTCTCGATGCATTCATCAATACAAATACTGCCGCAAGTTTGCATTGTCGAAAAAAGCATTCATAAACGCAACATCAGTCATACAAAGGTCAGTGATGTTTAATTGTATTGCCAAACAGAAAATACGAAGCAAAAAGGCGATAATTTCAAATAAAAAGAATTGGAAGTCAAGACGTTTTCCAAAAAGGACCGAAATGTTTTTAAGAACCTCTTTCTAATGAAGAAGTCCAACTTTCGGTTTCCCTGCAATCCTGCAACAAAACAAAAATCACTGCTAGCTTGATCGCAGTTTGACTGTCGCTTTGCTTTTATGAACGCAGTTATCGGCTGCTGTCATGCATAGTCAATGCAGTGTATTTACATTTATGAACGCAAATTTTGCAGGGCTGCCGCAGTTCGACGTTTATGAACTCGGCCTATATGTGTATGCAACAATTTATTGAAATTTTTCAATACTTTGGAATGACTACATAATAGTTGCATGATGTCAGACTCAGACACAAACTTGTTTAGTTTCAGTATTTGATGGAGGTGGTCACTTAGTCCACTAGAGTTGTAAAAGCTTGCATTTATTTTAGAATGCATTCCAAGGATATGAAATCAACAATACAATTTTTTGAAATATTCAATCGCAGTCGAAAAATACTAGGATTTAAAAAAAATTAATTCACCAGTCAGTTTTAGCAATCATTGATTGAAATCATTTATCGAAGTCAATTGAATTCACTAAATATGAATTGAAGTCAGCAGTAACATCACTTGTCAGATACGCCTACAGCATACGCAACAGTTCTTTAGGTATCAAAGTTGTTAGTTTTCAAATTGATATGAAATACTGATAATATGCTTACCGCATTCTGCAAATAGGAATGAAACCAGCTCCCTAACCTTATCGCTTCCATTGCAAATATATGTCCCAAGCAAAGTTCAAAAATTCCCAGAATGGCATATTTGATAGAAAATGCTCTCCATGTGTCGTTGGCCTGATATGTAAGTAAGTAAGTAGACATAAAAACAGGCAGTTGTAATGAGCAAACATTGAAAGGCAAATCAATAATGAAGAGAAGAAACAGGAAGAGGGAAAGATAACTACCTTGAGGTACACCTGAGAAATTAAAAATTACCTGTGACAGATCATTCCCTATTTTAACAAACTGTCTAAGATAAGTAAAATAACTACATAGACATCCTTTTCAAGCTCTGATTTTTTTAATGAAAAACTATGTCTAACTTCTTTATGAGGACATAATGTTGAACCAGGCCAAATACTTTCAAGAAGTCAGTATGTAAAGGGTGGTTAAATTTTAAGGGCCGATGTTGATTTTGAATAAAACAGAAATTATTTAAGAAATTATTGTCATTTCTTTTTATTATGATAATATTGGTGTGGTTCAATTATGTATGGAACAAAATATCAGCCAAATGTCCGCCGCAACCTCGGCGGCACACCTCCATCCGATGGTCCAAATTTTCGATGACGCTGAAGCATAATTGAGGTTCTATGCCGTTAATGTGCCAAATTATCTCATCCTTTAGCTCTTGAATTGTTGCTGGCTTATCGACGAACACCTTTTCTTTCAAATAATCCCAAAGAAAACAATAGAACGGTGTCGAATCACATGATCTTGGCGGCCAAATGACATCGCCACCACGTGAGATAACACGGCCATTGAATTTGCCGCACAAGAGAGCCATTGTTTCGTTAGCTGTGTGGCAAGTGGCACCGTCCTGTTGAGACCACATATCGTCCAGATTCATATCATCCAATTCGGGCCATAAAAAGTTCGTTATCGTTTCACGATAGCGAACACCATTCACAGTAACTTCCTGACCGGCCTCATTTTGGAAAAAATACGGCCCGATGATGCCGATGATGCCGCCAAACAGTCACTCTTTGTGGGTGCATTGGTTTTTCGACAATCCGCCTTAGATTATCATTCGCCCAAATGCGGCAATTCTGCTTATTGACGAATCCACTGAGGTGAAAATGTGCCTCATTACTGAAGATGATTTTCTTCGAAAATTGATCATCCACTGTTGCCATTTCATGCCACCATTCTGACCATTGACGACGCTTGATATGGTCAAGAGGTTTTAGTTCTTGAGTCAATTCCACCTTGTAAGCGTGTAAATGCAAGTCTTTATGCATAATGTTCATCAACGACGAGCGTGGGAGGTGCAATTGTTGGGCACGACGACGAATTGAGGTGGACGGCTCTTCAGCCACACTATCGCGAACAGCAGCAATATTTTCAGCAGTACGAGCTGTACGAGCATGTACTGGTGTTTTCACATCTCCTACAGACCCGGTTTGCTAACATTTTTGCATAATTTTTTCGATTGTACGCACATTTGGACGATTAAATTGACCGAAAAAATCACGAGGTGCACGATATGCATTTTGATCTGAACGCCCATTTTCATAATAAGCCTCAATAACTTTAACACATTGCTCGATAGTGTATCTTTCCCTGGTTCAAATTGAGTTAGTCTGAAATTGAGAAATATCAAATGAAATGCAGAAAATAATTTGACGTTTAGGTGTGGTTCACATTCAACATCGGCCCTTAAAATGTAACCACTCTTTACTTATATCAAATATTTTTTTTATAGATCATCATCATCTTCTGACCCGCTTGATCCACTAAAACGGTCGTGGAGTACGAGGTCTCCATTCCACTCGACCCACCGCCATCGACTCTAACTCATCAGGAGTTATGCCTAAGTGGACCCATGCGAGATTTTAGACTTGGTCCAGTCACTTCGACGTGGGTCTGCTAAGCGGTCGCTTATCTGATTGAGTCGCATTCACGGCACTCCTCGGAAGTCTTGCCACGTGGACATTTCATCAAATCATAGCCTTTTCCGCCCGAAGAAGTAGCGGCTCAACATTGAGTTCCTCGCGCACTGTCCTGTTTCTCACGACAGTGCTCTGCGCAAGGATTTACTGACCTCTTAATATAAACTGAAGAAACACGAAAAGATACATCCCGTTAACAGTGATGCAACAGAAATATTATCAACCAAACATTTAGTCAATTAAAGCTTAAAATAAAATGACATGAACTTTCTTTTGAAGTTCGGCAATATTCGATGGTTTGTAAGTATTGAAAACTTCTGAACTTTTCGGTGTCCGAAGCTGATTCTGTGTGAAACAACAAAAAATGCCTTACATTCCGACTTTTGTTCACCACTTCCATATACTACGCGCAGCAGGTCTATCCAAGTTTTTACCAATAGGTACAACATATGCGACGGCATTCCGGAAATAGCGTATCGAATGTTCATATCGAGCTCGTCCTAAGTGTTTGGTTTGTTAGCGCAGACTAAGGACTTGCCGTGGGTACAGAGAAAATAATCGAGCAAGAGCCTGGAGTACCTGGTATCACAGAAACTAAAGCTATGTTCCACCGACCTAAACATCATCCCGGATACATGGGAAATTCATTCGACGCTACATCCTTTAATGAAGTTCCACCACGATGGTGTAGCTGCCCTGAATAAACACGAAGTCGCCGTTGCCTGCTTCCTGGACGTGGAAAAGGCATTCGACACGGTATGGATAGAGGGACTCATCTACAAGCTGAATATGATGGGATTCCCCTCTAACCTCATTAGAATAGTTTATAGCTTTCTGCATTTCAGAAGATTCTATCAACTGAGCGGAGCAACAAGGCGGGAGTTGCGCAAGGGTCGAAGCTGGGACCGATGCTCTTCAACATCTATTCGCAGATGACTCACTGACTTATGCCAGCTCGAAGTCACCATTGATCGCAAGGTAAAGGGTCGAAAACTAGATAACGAAACAAAATGGCTGTTACACCAAATGGGGTATCGGTATCAATGCTATAAAATCAATACTTATGTGCTTAAGGAGACCATCCCGAGGTGGATGCAGATCAGCAGCTAAGTGTCTGAGCTTAAAGATATTGCTCCCAACGGTACGGAAATAACAACGAACAAAGAGGTAAAGTATCTTGACGTTAACTTCACGGAAAGGCTGAAGCTCAACAGCCACTCGAAACTGACTCTTTAGAAGGCCAACTTAGGCTTCCATCGCACCTATCCTTTGATGCGTAAACAAAATAGATTATGCCAGAAGACAAAGCTGCTCCTCTACATGCAGCTAATACGGCCGATCCTAACGTACGGCTTACCAATGCAAACAATATATTTCAGACCATATTTAAAACCAGCATGGAGAAGCTCGCAATTTTGAAAAGGCGAATATAAAGGGTGGTTTAGTTTTAAGGGCCGATATTGAATGTGAACCACACCTAAACGTCAAGTTTTTTTTTTGCATTTCATTTGACATTTCTCATTTTCAGACTAACTCAATTTGAACCATGGAAAGATACACAATCGAGCAACGCGTTAAAGTTATTCAGGCTTATTATGAAAATAGGCGTTCAAATCAAAATGCATATCGTGCACTTCATGATTTTTTCAAATGTGAGTACAATCGGAAAAATCGTGCAAAACCAGGTCTGTAGAAGATGTGAAAACACCAGTGTATGCTCGTACAGCTCATACTGTAGAAAATTTTGCTGCTGTTCGCGATAGTGTGGCTGAAGAGCCGTACACCTCAACACGGCGTTGCGCTCTTTTGCGCGACAAATTCAATGGCCGTGTTATCTCACGTGGTGGTGATGTCATTTGGCCGCCAAGATCATGTGATTTGACACCGTTGCATTTTTTTCTTTTGGGTTATTTGGAAAAAAAGGTGTACGTCGATAAGCCAGCAACAATTCAAGAGCTAAAGGATGAGATAACTCGGCACATTCACGGCATAGAACCTCAATTATGCTTCAGCGTCATCGAAAATTTGAACCAGCGGATGGAGGTGCCATCGGCGGCCATTTGGCCGATATTTTGTTCCATACATAATTGAACCATACCGATATTATCATAATAAAAATAAATGACAATAATTTCCTAAATAATTTGTGTTTTATTCAAAATCAACATCGGCCCTTAAAATTTAGCCACCCTTTTTTTAAGACCATATCTAAGACCAGCATTAAGAAGCTCGCAATTTTTAAAAGGAAAATACTGCGAATATGTATATATATATATATACATATAGATGGAGGTGTGCCGCCGAGGTCGCGGCCGCAATTTATGTATATATATATATATATATATAAACAAGCTTTACGACGAAGCACGCATCATCCCCTTACATCAGTGCATGGTGACACTATTCAGACAGCAGCTTCTAGACATCAACAATCATCCTAACGAGACAATCGGGAACCTGGGAAACCCCATCCCAAATGACCAACGTGTACACACGAATTTGAACAACGCGATGTAAGCACTGGACATTGTAGGATATAAAAAGTAAACACTAAACCGATATTGTTATACCGAATGTTGAATTAAACAATGTACATCAGTTGGGCCCTTATTGTTGAGCCAACATCCGAACCTTTAGTACTAAGTATAGTTGTAATCTTAAATTGTAAAACATAATTTGTTTGTTCACTATACATTTTCAAATCTTTAAGTCTCAGTCATGTTTTCTCTTATCAAAACCGGGCAAATATTCGCTTTGAAGTGGTTGTGTACTTCAGACAAAAGAACAGAACATGTAGGCTATGATAGATCAAATGTAGTATCAGCGCAGGTCTGATACCTCCCACTTGCAGCGAATCTTTTGCGCCCACGCCAATTTTAAAAAAAGATGAAATCACTGGACTCTCTCGATCCCCTCCTTTAAATCTTCTTGGTCAATTAAATAAATTCAATCGAAACAAAGCATTCTGCCTCAGCGACAATAACTCAGAAGTTCCTAGCTGTCTTGGCCTAGAAACCGCTCTCAACTGAAGTCTCATTTTCATTTCAAATCCTTCCCTTCACTTAACAGTCGACTCTGTGAAACCAAACTTAATCCTTTTCTATTGCATCCGCCAGTGGTCTTAATCAAGATTTGCACATTTTAAATCTGTGTGCGCTCAAAGATGGGCTGAAGTTGGCCTTAAAAAGTCCTGTCAGCCATTAACTGCAAATAACAGAGAAAAGTGCTGACTATTCGACTGCAAAATAATTACCCAGAGGCAGTGCCATTCATCCTCCCGGCGGATGAATAAACGTTATGTGTCCTGTCATAATGGCTGACATCTTGTTTCTCTTTCGCTTAAGTTGAATTCGTTGCTTTTGTCGTGTCGTCGTCGCGGTGGGTCATGCCTTGCCATCCGTCGTTCAAAGGGAAAGAAAAATAAGACGACGAAGATACACGGACGGACGACAAGGACGATGGGTGTACGGAAGCTAATCTTTTTTATTTTTTTTTCTTCCTTCAGTTGCCGGTCCCCGATCCTGCCGTAAAGCGCAACGGGGATGGATGTCGACAACGACAGCAATGACGATGATAACCACCAGCCCGACGACGACGACTATGGCGAGTAGGACGACCAAAAGCCACGTCAACATGATGGCTAAGCCCAAGGATATCCTCCTCCTCTGGCTGCCTCATATTTTTATGGCCGGAATAATCTTTTATCTTTATGTTCGGTAAGGATTTCCACATCCCAGCCGAGCTGAGATCCACCACCAGCAGAGCCATAGAAATTTACTGCGGATGAAGTATTATGGCCCCACCACATCGCCACGTCGCCACATCGCTACATCGCCACCATCCACCATTTCTGCTGTTTTTGGTTGGTTTGCCCGGCTCATCCGCCAGCCGGTCGAAGTATCGGGCTTGTCCTCCCTCCCTCCAGGAACTGCTGCCGATATATGGACGGATTAAAGTCCTTACAGCGAATAAAAAAAAACTATCCAAACGCGCAGAGGGATCTCGCTTTGCACTTCGTTCCGGGCCACGTTCCGCCGACGTGGATGGGCTGTGTGACGGATTTCATCATTGCCACCGCCCGCTGGGCCCGGGCAAGGAAAACAAAACTGCACAAAGATTATTTTCTTTGATCCCTGGCCGATGCAAACGGAATCCTTACACACCCATCCATCCTTCCGTAGACAGCGCACACAAGCGCTTGCCGCCCAAATCCTTTGCCAAAGTCAAATAAAATGAAAACTTATTTGTCTGTGCGGGGCCCGGACGACCTGCAGGAGGAGGTTGCCGATACGTGTCCATGCTTGTACGCAGATCCTTTTCATGGATGTTACAGATTTTTATTTGTTCTGGTTTCTTTTATTTTCCTCCGCTGCGAGGACAATTGTTTTGCTTTGCCTGGCGCGGCGACTTCTGCGGAGGGCGACGACGCGACGTAGGCGTAGTGCAAAGCCATTGTGTCAATCTGGGGTCAACTAAATTTGTCCTTGTGCCTCCCCCATATGGGAGCGGTGACGACTGCCATTACGGTCGGGTGTGTGTTGTGTCGCAAATAGACTCGCGCGTTCGGGATAACAATAATTTCCTGGGATGTGTGTACTTTTTTTTTTTGGATGGGGGTTTTCATTTACGGTTGTGGCCAGTCTCCGGGCACGAGGGGTGAATGTGTAGTGGAGAAAAAAAAATTGTGGTTGGGTGTTGCGGATGGGAATGGGATGTGTTTTGTACGGTGTTTGGGAGTGGCCGAAGGGCGGGGGCCAGAAGGTGGCGGCATAGTTCGATAGTTGTTTAGAGGACTCAAAGGAAATGGTTCGCTACGAGCTTTCTACAGCTTGATCGATATAACTTGGATATGAAATTTAGCCAAAATGGAAATCTAGAACTTATTTCTGCGCCCTAAAACCAGTAATGAGACAATACAAAAACAAATTTTACAAAAATATTCGCATGCTGCACAAGTTGTTCACTGAATTTCATGGCGGACGTACGAACACACCAGACGCTGAACACCCAAGATGGCCAAAAAGACGTCACATCTGTCATCCGCTATAAAAGGCACAACATTTTGTTAGACGATCTTGTGTAGAGGTTCGTGAAATAGCCGCAAGTGTAGCAACATCAAAGATAGTGACAACTCCGGTCCACGAAGTAGTTCACTAACCTAGTTTTGAGAAAGTTTGACTCAGCTAAAGAAGAACAAATCCCCAGGCTCAGTTGGAGTATCATCACAGCTCTTCCAGGCTGGTGGCAATGTTCTGGTAGGGAGCAAACAACAGATTCATAATTTGGAATGACGAAAGCAAGCCCAACGACTGAAATATTAGCTCCATCCACAAAATAGGCGATCGTACATCTTGCAAGAACTATTGATGTGAATCCAACGCCGCCTATACGATCCTGTTCAAAGTACTGTGTGAACGTCTACAACTATTTTGCACCGCACTAATCGGCCATTACTAGTGCGGCTTCCGGCCCGGTAAATCAGCTACAGACCAAATATTCAAACAAAGGCAAATCCTGGAGAAGACTAGCGATTTGGTAGCAGTCACACTTAGGCCGGAATAGGCACGTTACCACGTTGGTGTGATTAAGGGCTTTTGATAAAGCAGAGGAGATGTCAGTCTGCTGCTACTAGTGCTACTTAATTCCCTCAGGTCGTTCAAATAGTAGGCGGATTTCTTACAGATATTTGAGAGCATACGCTTCGTTTCGCCACACCCTGGAGAGTCATGCCACCTCTGGATTTGCTCTCGAGAAGCCCAGCCATCGATGGATGCCCTATCCGAGGACGCGGGCGGTCCCAACGCAGGTTCGGGTTCTAAGAGTGCCTCCTCTGATCCTTGTCTAACACGTTCATCTGCGATCTCATTGGCCCGGGACCCATATAAGGCTTAGCAAATTGAACCTACCGATCCAATTCTGAGAAGACTTGCATTCCTGGACTATCCTGGAAGTGCTAATAGGGTTGAGTAGAACCGTAAGCACAGCTTGGCTGTCGCTACAGACACAAATACTTCGCCCCTTCCACCTGTTCTTCACAATATAGTTCGTGGCCATTACTATCGCATAGGTTTCCGCTTGGAAGTCCGATGCAAAATTACCTAACGAACGGTGTGCAGTCTAATGTTGTCGACCTCCACGAAGGCGCCATCGCCAGACTCTTCCTTGGTCTTAGAGCCATCCGTGAAGATTCGACTTTCATTTCCTGACTGAGATTCTGGCCAGAGCCAGTGCTGAGTGCAGGGAAAGTCGACTTTGTATATACGTCGCAACTGGATTGCTAGTGTCCTTGCGTAAGGCCGCGTATACATAATACTGGGGTCAAAGGAAATACAGTCCAAAGACCCATATACCACTTCTTTTAAAACGGAAGATGGTCTTGAGAATGTACCCCATGATGTGGATATCAAGGGAGGGATTCAGAAGTACATTAAGATCAGAGCTAGGGAAGGCCCCTTTACAGTCGAGACAAACCGTTCTTAAAATCTTAGTGAAAGCAGCAGTTATATATTTACGCGAAAGCTTATTCCATCAAACGACCGATACATACGAGTATGATAGAAAAAGTCTTATCATAGCCGTGTAGATCCAAAGGGATATTTTTGGTGACAGATCACAGGACTAGCCGGAAATTCCATTACACTGCCAGAAAACTGACACAGCCTTGGTAGTTTTCGATTCAATGTGATTTTTCCTTTTAATAGACATCCGCTCCCACACCTTCGCCCATCTTCGATCTACGAGTATCTGTGAAAATTCGCAAAGGATCGTCTAGCGTCTGATGTTCAGACTCCCAGTATGAACTGAATACACTCTTTCGGACATTAAGCCATCAACTAGACAGAGAAATAGTCGAAAATATGGATTTAGCACCGATCAGCTGAATTGGACAACACCAGGGAGTGAAACCGGCTTATTTTGCGGTTGAAACAGGAAATATCCATTCCCGAGTTGTGCTGCCGTAAGTTCGCTAATCGGGGGCCGAAAATGCAGGCAGGACATCCAGATTCCAGATTTGGCTCAGCACCTGCTCAGCACCAAAATTGCGGTTATTAAAGCGAACACAATGCACCCAAGCTTATTGAGGAAGTAGACACTGTTATGATCAATGGTCTCAGTTATAGTGCGATGTTAACAGAGTTTCTGTGGTCAGAGTTTAACAATATCCATGTATCCCTGATGCGACACAATGGTCTAAGTTGTGATGGAGAAATTCGGCGACTAGGTAATCTCAAGGCGAGCGTTCATCAATCATGTGACTTGACACCACTCTATTTTCACTGTGGCTACTTTTAGTCCTGAGTCTACGCTAATAAGCCAACCAGTTTGGACGAGCCTGACGCCAACATTTGAAACGACATTGTCGAAATAACACCGCACATAAATTAGACCGAGGTCTTGAAACAAATGAATCAGACGTGGGCATTTGAGTACTCCATGAATATAGCTTCTAAACAAATCCAGAATCATTTTCTCGCACTGTTGTTGTTTTCTTTGAACTTTACCTGACTAAATACACGAAACAAAATATTTTCCTGAAGGCCCTCTATACAGCGTCAAAGATTCTGGACACAATGTCATCGAGGTGATACCAAGTAGGAGGCACGGTCGCCGCAATCATTGCCGTTTCAATTCAATTTGTTTTCAATTTCAATTTATTGAGAATTTGTACAACTTATTTCCATTAGCCGACTCGAATGAGTTTATCTAACGCAACAATTGTTTACAGACGTTTCTGCAGCAGAGAACTGCAACAATTTCTATTCGCAATCGTCGTGTGTTTGTTATTTATCTCAGCTTTAAGATCCTTGTTATCATTCCATCGCTCACAGCAACTCCAACCAGACCAGACCGCCCGACATAAAGAACCCAAACGCGAATCGTAAGCATCGACGAACTCATTTCATCATCTTCATTGCGACAGCAATCGCAAACATCCATAACCTTAGCCCACCCATCGGACCGCGTTGACGGCTGAACTCATCGAGTCCTCCCGCCGTAATAGTGCCGTCGTCAAAAAGGCTCGTTAATTTTGATGTTATCCGTGTGAAATGGCAGCGAGATGATGACACCGCACAAATCATTCAGGACTGCATAAACATCAGACTGCTGCGGTTTCTATTGGGGCACGGCCCATCGCATGGTCGCAGTCAGATGGCGAGATGATATTAACAGCCCCGGCGCGAACGATGACAATTAATTGAGAAAATCTTTGTCCCTTGGAATGCCCTTAGCCGCTGCGTGACACTATGGCGGCAGCATCAGTCTGCGACTTAATGCGACACTAAATGGGAACGTTTTACGTGTGTTTACAAATTAAACCCTCTCTAACGGTTCAGTTTTATTGAAGGAGCGACTTTATTGATCCTAACCCCGTGGACTGATTGATTATTAAAACGCAAAACGATCCAGAAGAAGAAGAAGAACGCAAAAAAAAATAAAACCGACCGGAGCCTGTTGTCTCACCGCACACAGCCACCCTTGCCGGGGACAACATGGCGGAGGTTAGAGTGCCGCGTTCGAATGAAAAAACAATCAGGTTCTAAGAGAGCGTGACAAATTTTATTGGGGGATGGATGCATGGACGGATGGGTGGAGGATTGCGCAAGCAGGCGAATTAAGTTTGCTGCTTAGCTATGCACCCTTGACGACAGCATCGCCGCGCCGGTCGCTCCCTGCTAATTCGTCGCTAAACGTGGGTCGGTCGATGCGGGTGGGTGCGCTTTAATGCATTGCGTCCGGTTGGGTTGGATTGGACAAGTGATTTCGAGTCGATTTGGACACGGGGATAAAGAATGCGATTTTTTTTTTGTATTTGTTCCGGTGCCAGGGAGATGGTGAGTTGAGATATTGTGTGAACCTTGTAAATGGTGATGGCTTGTAAGCGGCTTGTAATGTAGTTACATGTAATTTAATTTGGAATACATTTTTGCATTGAGCACTGCAATCGTGATCATTTGAGGGGCTGCACAATGTCATACATGAACTTTATTGAACGGAGAAAGCAGGCAGTTTCTGCCACTAAATCGCCACTAAAATCGCCCTGATTATGGACAAAGGATAACAGGGAGACTCTTGCCAATCACATAATGGCCCTTTTTTTGGCGATCAAATAGTAGCCGAAGGCCCAGGTTACCTTTTGTCTTCCTTTATAAGGCTGAAACACTGACACCAACATACGAAGATCCCCTAGTTTTCAGAAAACAAACTTAGTTCTCGCCCTTGGTGCATCGGATTTGATAGAGAAAAGGAACGACGTTTCAGCATGAACGATATGAATCCTGATAGCTGCACTCTGTCTCAGTTATGTGAAGCAAATAGACAACAAAGTTCCTACAGGAAGGACATTTAAAACCACATTGATTAATGTGCAGACTTTTTGGGGGGTACCAAATTGGTTGAAGCTCTTCTCCAATTGGGTGCGCCACGTTTGACACCGAGGTCCTCCATTGCGTTTCCCACATATTTGCAGCCGAAGATTCTTCGAGCTGGAACTAAGGTGTCTATGCGCTCTACATACATATATGCCCCAGCCACGAAAACGCTTGGATAGCCTCATGTCTCTGGGCTGTACAGTTCGTGGTTGAATCTTCTCCTCTAAGTGCCATCAACACAAACAGGAGCAAAGATCCCACGTAGAAGATTTCTCTCGAAATGCGGACCTCCTCCGCTCGGTCTATGCCTCTGCACGTACGGCAGAACTGGGATGATCAATGTCTTATATAAAGTCAACGTGATCTCTCGACAGATGGCTCTGTTGCTAAATTCCTCAATTGGTCTCTTGAGCTCAAAGAAACAGCGGTTGGCAAGAGTTATTCGGCGTTTGGTTCTGCTACTAGTTCCATTTGAACTATCCACTAGGTAGGCGACCTCCTCACCTCGAAGTTGTAGCTGCCCATTGTGACGCTTTGTCCAAGACGTCGATGTTGTATGTGGCATTGACGTGGATGCTGTCCTCAAGCATCCACGTCAATGCCAGCCAACGCCTCCTTGACGGCTCGCTCCCACGGTCATCACATTGGGTCCAGTCGGATCTAAGTGAGGCGTGGCTCCACCACGTCTACCCACTTACCTAACCTAACCTAGCGGCTCGCTGTGTTTTGCTAATCACGTCAATGTTATCCGCGAATGGTTTTTATTTAATTTTTATTTTAACAATTCATAAATATCTTATATATTAGACAAAAATAGTTAAAACTAATTGGACGAACAATAATCGATGAAGTACGGTCAATTGGGTCGTACGCCGTATCTTCTAGCTTCAATTTCAATTTAATTTTGTCTTCCGCTTCAATTTATTGTGCTTTTGCCGATGCTTGTGTTCGGTGTCAATGTTTAATTCTGACATTAGGTATGATATTTTCATTCGGTGACAACTTTAAATCCGGCAGAACTAACAGAAGGCTCAACCATAATGGACATTAGGGGCTTAAGGCCCAACTATTACCCGCATAACCTAGCATAATCGAGCTGAAAACATGAGAAAATCGTAATAAATCATAATAAAATCAAAAGAATAAAGCAACCAACGCCTATGAGCGCATGTGTTCAATATAGTTAGTCATGTATTTTGAGATAACATGACGAAACAGTTCGTTCAAATTTGACACTAGCTCTTGTTCGCCCATGCACGTTATAGTTGGGCATTTAAAGTGTCTGAATACATAAAAGCGAATACATAAAAATGAACTGACCACCAAAACACAACCAGCAATTCTCTAAGTTTCGTTAAGTTTCGTTCAGTTTTACTGTGAGTAAAATCAATCGCACTTTATCACTACCTCAATATCGCACGTAGATGACAGTTGGTATGGGAATAGCAATTGTACGCACTATGAACTTTTGCCTAGTTTTCGTTCGATTTTGACATAACCAATTTTTCAGCAGTGAATACACAAAAATAATACACTGTGATCATACTAACCCATCGACCACTTTGCTCAGTTTCGTTAAGTTTCGTTCACTTTTGCTAACTGTCAATGAAATCAATGTTGATGCTTCTAGTCTACATTTCCATCATTTCTGACATAATCGTAAGCCTAAGTGAATTATGTTTGGGCCTTAACGATACCACCACGTCACATGCAGATCGAAGTTCCATAAATTTCAGCTATACTGAGTGCACTGTTTCCGATCCACCATTCTGCCTATTGCTCAAATTCCAATAACCACGCAGCTATGAAATAACTTAATCCACTAAACCCCCTCAGCCGCGGTGGTATTTGTGAGGAGAAATCTCCCGTCCCCGCCGAACAATGGCAAATCAAGTCATCGCCCATTTTAGTATCAGATGCAAATAGTCGCCCAATATGACAATTGATATCAGAAATCATATCCCCGTGGCACACTGAGCTCAATATGCCTTTGTTGTGACTGCAGCGTTCCACAGCCTTCGCAAGGAGCAACCAATTTTCCAATAATCCACACCTATTACCAGATGAGAATGCCCCAGTTAGCCTTCTTTCTCCGCAGCAGAGGCAACAGCAGCAGCAGCAGTAGCATCCCCGTCGGATTCCTTAGTTCTATCACGTTTTTATGTTCTGACCACGTGACGCCTTTCTGACAAAAGCATGTGTTTCCCCCTCGATTTGAGTTGCCTCCATCACCATCGTCCTTTTGTTGGCAAAATGCTGTGTCGAGCTGAAAGGAGCCCGTGACGATGACGCGTACAAAATAAAACCAAGTCAGATCGAAACAAAGCACAAAACAAAAAAAAAATCCAAAATCGGTGAGCGAAAGAGAAGCGACAAAGGGAAGACTTGGGCGCGGGAGGGAATAATAAAAATAAAGCAACATGCCTCCAATATGTTTCCATTTAAGTTTCAAGATGTTTCCATGGATTCATGGGCCCGAGGAAGGTGGTGGCATCACGACTGTGTGACATCAAAGGTTGTACCTTTTTTTTGTCTTTGTTTGCCTGACAGCGGGAGATGCACAATGGTGGTGGCGGCGGCGACACATGGAGATGCGAAATCCATATTGGCGCCTTATTCACGAATGAAATCCACCCTCGTATTGTCAACATTTCGGGGTGAGAAACAGCCAGCCCGGGCGGGAGGGCGAGGGCTGTAAAATGGCAACGACTGTGTGTGCTGCGCCGGGGAAGACCAATGGCGAGCTTAAACAAATCATAATTCAAGAACAAAGACTGTTTGCTCTGAGGTCATCGCAGACGGGCAGGAGATTTGTCGATTTTGCAATGCATTCGCTCAGAGGGAGAACAGGGTCAAGGAACACGTCAGTCATTGGGTTCGGTAATGAATAGGTTTTCTGCTCTCCATGCCACTAGATAAGGATTTTGAATGCGAATTGAATGAATATGTGTCTCGCTAAATGCTTTGCCCATGGATATCAAATTTACAGACGAATTGGTGAAGAAACTAGAAGTCTCTTCGACCATGGAAAGCTGATGAATCCCTTTAGTCTACTAATAGAAACCGCCACAAATATTTTCGCATGCATTGCAGCCAGGTTAAGATGGAGACATTGAGAGGTTTGGCAAAGTTTTAATTTGACATTGAGTATACATTTTCTAATTGATAAACCTCTAATAGACGCATATACTCACGGCGATAGAGTAAAGTTCTATGAACGGAAAATTGGTGAGGGAGGATGACTTTGGTCTTGCAGGGGCTGAGAGTATGAGAGTAGGCAGGGGTATGAGGGTATTTTTCTGGTAGCCCACCTGGTAATAGAACACAAATCCTCGTTTATTTTAGCAGTTGAATCATACTAAGAGGAAAGCTTAAGTATATTTGAACATCGTCTGCATGGATATGCAATTTACTACAAGACAACACTATTGGAAAATCAGTAATGAACATAGAAAATAATAAAGGACCAAGAATAGAATCTTGGGGTACACCATTGCGAGCATCACAAAAGGAAGAAAGTTTTGTGTTGTAGGAAACAGCTTGGATATTGGGTTATTGTGTTTAGAGAGGTTGAATTCTGAGGACAGTTTGTGACAATAAATTGATGTGTTAACACAGTCGAATGCTTTCGAAAAATCTAGTAAGGCTAGAAATGTTCAGAATGGCTCTTCGTACGTCGTCAGTTACGTTTAACAAAGCTACAACACAGCCATGTCCTTTGCGAAAACCCGATTGCATAGAATTTAAAAGATTGTTTCGCTTAATGTGGTCTTAATAATAACGGCCGATTCAAAGGCTTTGGAGAAAAAATGACGAATAGAGATGGGTCAACTGGTGGGTTGATTGGGGACTGCAATTATCATTAGCGTCGGATACGTCGACAGCTTGATAATAGTATTAGAAATATGGTTGATATGAAGAAGTGAAATCGAGAGAGAATCGAGACCAACGGACTTGGACTTAATAGAGAGAATTGCTCTGCCGACTGAATAAACATCGACGCTACCTAATTCCTGGTAGAAGGATGTGAAGGATTGGTCGTAATTAAACTTCGATTTCGAATGATTTAGCTTAGCCACTGTAACACGATTTCTGGAAACTCTATATTTATTGTGCATATCAATATAACGAAACACGAAATTCCTTCTGAAAGCAATGTGAAATCGATGAGTTAACCAATGTGACGTTTAACTTTTTACAACACGAATATGATGTGGAACATCTATAATATAAGATTCAATAAGAATTCAATTTGCTTATTGAGGTGAGACGAAATATACAGCCTACTACATTGGACATTATAACAATCCGAAAACAGATTCTGAGTTCACTATTGCAACAATGTTACATATTTTCTCGGTGCATTTATGAACCGAGTGGCCCGTGGCGTTGTGGGTAAGTGCGTCGACTCCTACGCACTTGGACCTCCCTGTCTAGGATCGATTCCTGGTACGGCAAGAAATACTTTTCACGGCCACACCTCTTTCAAATCACTGACAATGCTCAAAGAGCATAACTGTCTAGAAAAAGCTTATCAAATTGGCCGTTCGGAGTCGGTATAAAACTGTAGGTCCCTTCCACTCGTTAGAAAATAATACCACGCACAACACGAGTGGTTGCCGAGAAGCTAGACCCTGGCCCTCTACGGGCTGTAGCGCCACCCATTTTATTATAAAGGGTGGTTAAATTTTAAGGGCCGATGTTGATTTTGAATAAAACACAAATTATTTAAGAAATTATTGTCATTTCATTTTATTATGATAATATTGGTATGGTTCAATTATGTATGGAACAAAATATCGGCCAAATGTCCGCCGCGACCTCGGCGGCACACCTCCATCAGATGGTCCAAATTTTCGATGACGCTGAAGCATAATTGAGGTTCTATGCCGTTAATGTGCCGAATTATCTCATCCTTTAGCTCTGTAATTGTTGCTGGCTTATCGACGTACACCTTTTCTTTCAAATAACCCCTAAGAAAAAAATGCAACGGTGTCAAATCACATGATCTTGGCGGCCAATTGACATCGCCACCACGTGAGATAACACGGCCATTGAATTTGTGTGGCAAGTGGCACCGTCCTGTTGAGACCACATATCGTTTACATTCATATCATCCAATTAGGGCCATAAAAAGTTCGTCATCATTTCACGATAGCGAACACCATTCACAGTAACTTCCTGACCGGCCTCATTTTGGAAAAAATACGGCCCGATGATGCCGCCAAACAGTCACTCTTTGTGGGTGCATTGGTTTTTCGACAATCCGCCTTAGATTATCATTCGCCCAAATGCGGCAATTCTGGTTATTGACGAATCCACTGAGGTGAAAATGTGCCTCATCACTGAAGATGATTTTCTTCGAAAATTGATCATCCACTGTTGCCATTTCTTGCCACCATTCTGACCATTGACGACGCTTAAAATGCTCAAGAGGCTTTAGTTCTTCAGTCAATTGCACCTTGTAAGCGTGTAAATGCAAGTCTTTATGCATAATGTTCAACGACGAGCGTGAGAGGTACAATTGTTGGGCACGACGACGAGTTGAGGTGGACGGCTCTTCAGCCACACTATCGCGAACAGCAGCAATATTTTCTGCAGTACGAGCTGTACGAGCATGCACTGGTGTTTTCACATCTCCTACAAACCCGGTTTGCTAAAATTTTTGCACGATTTTTCCGATTGTACGCACATTTGGACGATTAAATTGACCGAAAAAATCACGAAGTGCACGATATGCATTTTGATTTGAACGCCCATTTTCATAATAAGCCTGAATAACTTTAACGCGTTGCTCGATTGTGTATCATTCCATGGTTCATATTGAGTTAGTCTGAAATTGAGAAATGTCAAATGAAATGCAGAAAAAAACTTGACGTTTAGGTGTGGTTCACATTCAACATTGGCCACCCTTTATTATCTAGACTCATGTCGCTGTATACCCCGTCTGATTAGTGATCGACTTTCCAGATTCCGTCAACACAAACATGACCTCACAGTGTTTATATATACTGAAAAATAACAGTAAGTGAGATCTGAAGAAAACGCTCTTTACTCAGGTTTTCATTTAATGCCGAAATACTACTGTCACTCCCCATTAAGCGCGATTTTTGTATATTTACTTATTTCCCTTTTTGTTTTGTGTCAAATGATCGATTCTACCAACATTTAAGAAACATTTTTTTCGCCTAACACCACCTATGCTTGAGTTTATTCAACGCGCAACCCTCAAAAGTTTTTCCTACTCAGCTTCCTAGTCTTCCTTTTCCTATCTCAAAAAAAACACGGCTATTATTATTTATAGCAACTGCCAATCTGAAATTCGATTTCGAACATTGCATAGATTTTTTTTTTCATATACTCGTAATTAGACATCAATTACGAACACAATTTTTTTCAATGAAATGAACACGGTTAGCAATTGCATATGTTCTTCCATGTTTCCCTGTTGACAGTTCTTATAATGCTTACATCTTCTGAGGTATTGATTAGACTTCAAATTCTTATTCCCCTCGTTGTAGTGATATATGATACATCACAGAGATGTACCCGAACGCAGGTGTAAATGTAACTTTAAACATTGGCAGCACTGCATCAAAAAATCTCATTCTTTTCTGTAAGCTACGCAATCCTCATTCCTTCGGTAAAAGGTGTGTTTTGAGTCAAACTCCAGTGTTTCAATGATTTTTTTTTTTCTCATAATTTCGTCACCATTCCTATCTAAAAAGGTGACAGATGTCAGTTCGCAGGTGACCCTTTCCACGCCCTTCTGCGATTCTCCTGACAGAACTGTGTCCGCTTCCCGCAGTCACTGCGCGGCGGAGCTCCCCGTCTCCACTACCAAAGAATGCTAATGTCATTCAACCAATTACCGCCATGTCACCCGTCAAAAATTAGCATTTCTCGGCCACAGAAAAATGCTGAGCAGTTCGAGATATTTTTTTTTTTTCAGTCGTGTTTCATCTTTAATTAAACTTCTCGGGCGCTGGCAACAGAAACCCTCGGCAAAAAGCAATCTCACTTGTAATTTTGACCAATCCAACCGCCAGTCAGTCTGAAATGGAAATGAGAATGAGAATCCTCGAGTTGGCAATTTAAGACTGTCACTCTGACTGTCTTGGCAGATGATGATATCCTCCGCACCGCTGCGCTCCGTCCGATTGTTCGTTCGGTCCTTTTTTTTTGAAATTCATTTTCCCGAACGCGTTCAGTCGGTAGCAGAGTGTGCGGTTTTCTCATTTCCTTGACGCTCAAGTGGGTCGCAATGGGGGGGGGGGAGGGATTCATTAAAATCGTCTGTGGCCTCCGCCCTTATTGCCGGCATTTTTGAACTCGAAAGTTTTAATTTTAAAATCACTGCCCGCCACTTGAGTGTATGAAATTAAAAACAAAAAAAAATATGCAAAGCCCACTCGACGACGAGACTCTCGAGCTCGACCACTCCACTTCGGATGTGCCGGCCCGCGAGGATAATGCCAAAATTAATTAGGTTCCACGCATTCGGTGCGACGGAAATGAACTCCGAGATACAGGCTTATTTGCATAATCCCTAGCGGAAGTCGCCTTTGATGGAGTGTCCTTGCTGAGCAAAGACGCAGCGGACGCCAGCGAGCCGTACGAGACCCATTTGCATTCGTTGACATGTCTTGCAATTCAATACGTCCCGTAACCGATGTGTGCTCAATCAAAGTAATGAACTTCAATTCTGTGCTGGCTGCCTGGGGCAGGCGGGCGTGTCCTGGTTACGAAGCTACTAAGCCATATATCAGCTCCCCCAGAGGGAGCCGAGGGGGCCAGCGGGGGTGGGATGCGAAGAGAATCCGAAAAACATTACCCAAACCGCATCCATTGTTGTTTCCAGGCCGACGATTCGCTCAGTGTACACCCCCATCGTTAGTGAACTGTGTGCGTTTACGATGTCCTCGGATTGGGATCCCCGTCACTGGAGAGGACTCACTCACTGTGCACTGCACTTGTTAGCTGTGTTTGCTTCGGGGTGTGTTCATCTAGTGGCACACACGAGCAGCAGAATGGCAACATCAAAGGATTGTCAGTTGGTTCGATTGTGGTGCCACTTCTGTCGGGTATGTCCTGCATCTATTGACTTAAGGACAAAAACACACTCACACTGTGCCAACCGAGAGAGTGCACACATGGCTGTGGTTCGGAATATCAAATAAAAATTTGCATCTCACCACTCGCCACGCTGAGGAACGCTTTGTGTGCGATGGCATCGTGTCCTTGATACGGTCGTGTGTGCAGTGTGCACGCAAAGGATCATCACGTTGACTGTAACTTGTCTGCGACAACACTGCGCTCTGGCAGCGAGCGAAAAAGTGGCGCAACAAAACGAAACAACCAGCCCTTGGTGTGCGAGTCCCTTTTTGTTCGTCGTTTAACCGATTATTTCTGCTGCTGCCACGGGGTAAGGGTGCACTTTGAGTCCGGGACTTTTCGGGGTGAAGGCTGCTTTCTATCCACACGAGGAATAATCCGATACAATCGGCTTTATGGGGCTGAAAATTAAATGATTGATTGAGAGCAGCGAAACTAATTAATGTGTGGTTCCAAGTGAATAGTAACAAGGACACGAGGGGTTGATGCGCAGGAAATAGGCACAAGTGCAAATGAGAGGGCGAGTGGTGGTGCATTGTTTTTTTTTCTTCTATTGTTTGGAATGTTTGCAGGTGCAGTGAGTCGACGGAATCACGCGGCGAGGGTGAGAGTTCGTTTTTTTTCGGCAATCATTGCCGTGTCCGTGCTAAACTAGGACGTCGATGGAAGGATTAGCTATCGACGAGTGAAGTCAGATGGCAGCCAACAGCCTCGATATTTGGACAAACGAACGCGCACCTGGGCTCACTGTGGGTGGTTGACAAAGACAAACACGACGCTGTTGAACTTTTGCAACTTTGGAGCCGTAAACGACGTCAGCCGGCAGGAGTCTCTTTGACAGACCCCCGGCGCTGCAAAGTTCAGCGGACCAATCTCCGAATGAGTGAAACTTTGCTCCTCACGCAGCATCCAACTCCAATCACTGTTGGAACTTGATAAGCAGAAGCTGACACTCCCCCTCCCCTGCGGTGCCACAGATTCCGTTTGTTTGTTTCGCTTTCCAAGTTCCTCCTCCGGATGATGGACGGGGGGAGGCTGATTTCGGATAAACCGCACCCACATGCCCTGTCTTATGGCAACACGTGCGGTGACTACACCATCGAGCAGGAGTTGCGCCAAATTTAAATATGACTTCTGTACTCCTGAGGAATTTATGAGAGACCCCGGCAAGCAACCCGTGCCACTGGCACACTCCACGCTTGATGAACATAAATTTATTAACATTCAAAGGATCCCTAGGATATTTATATGCGAATGAGCCGTAGAAGCCACCTTTCGTGACAGTGAGGCAGTGCGGAACGCCTCTCGTCCGACTCCGGTTAATCCACACCGTGCTGCCTGGCGTGAGATCTCGACTCACGACTCTGCCATTAATGATGATGTCATGAATAAATTACATAACCTTTAATGGGTTTATCGTCTTGGGCTTCAAAGAGCGTATGTCAAGGCGGCGCCAATGTTGTGCCTGTCAATGTTGTCGACAATGACACAGGCAACGGCGTTGAAACTACACAAGACCGACTGACACACAGGTCTGTGGGACACTTTGCGGTTTTAATTAAATTGGAAAAATTAAGCATCGACACCTTCTGTAGGGGCGGTGTGGTAGCGTCGTCATGCCGGGGACCGCACTATTGCGGAGTATCAGCCATCGGTTGGGCTGATGGGTTACCTATTGCGGGGAGGGTGTGTGGCACTTTGGATATGCAAATTTCATTGAGATTTATGGTCTCGGTTAAAGACTAATGGCTGCGGCAGTGTGCGAGGATTAGCGAGCTAAGCATGCGAAAGGAGTTCCTGTGGGAAAATTGAAATACTGTACGGTTTGTCCGGGGAGGGGGATGGAGTGACTAAACACTTCGTAGACCTAATCTAACTCCCACTGACAGATCAATTGCTTGAAATGAAAGGTCGTTCCGTGCTGGGCTTAGTTTCGAATGTTGACTGCTTTATTTTCGTCTCACAGATGCTTGTTAGAGGCTCAACTGCTTTTGTCTTGAATTTATGGGGGAGGCTGAAATGAACAGTCTCGTCAAACTGGCGATAATGAAACCATCATAAAAGTTCGTGTGGACTGCAGTCCTTCCTCTGCATGTTTTGCTCTCAAGCCAATCATGGCTTCTTTGGGCTCTCGACAATTGGGTAATAGAGTCATCTCTCTACGCACAAGTCGTGCTCTAAGTCGCGGAGGCATGGGAATTTTCAAATTCTGATGTAGAAGTCTGACTTACTTACTTTGCGACAGGACGTAATATGGTCATAAGTAGCACAAGTTTCCCTCGCAAAAGAATCCGCACAGCAATCTGGCGATCTCCGGACGTTTAAACCGCCAACCAAATCGACCAAGACTTGCTCATTGACGTAAAATATCCTGAATGTGCGAACATTCAGAGGGGCAAGCGTCGACTCTGACCATTTCCTCGTGGCAGCACGATTCAGAGCTCGACTCTCCAATGTCAGATAGCTGCACCAGCCAACCAGCACACCGGACACTGCCAGAGCCTATGAAGAGCAATTAAGCGAGAGACTCTCCGGTACGCCTACGTCGAACACCAACGCCAAAGAGATGTGGTTACATTGCCGCTCGGACACCAAAGAGGTAGCGGAAACTATCTTAGGCTATGAGTGTGAGCAGAAGAAACGTGCAACCGACGAGGCAAACCAAAAAGCGCTGCAAACGGAAACAAGAGAAGCGCAAGAGGAATACCGGGCTAAAAGACGGGAGGAGAAGAAGCTTCTACGTCTGAAGAAAAGGTGTCTCGCAACCTGCCAGCTCAAGAACATCGAACAGCCTAGGGACAGACCAAAAATACGGGCCTTTTAAAAAAAAGCCAAAAGCCTGACATCAGGCTTTAGGAAGGCCACCCAGGCTCATCGAAATTTTTAGGGTCCTTCGAAAGAAAAATTCTACGACAGATATATGGTCCCATCTGCGTGGAAGGCGAATGGAGGAGAAGACATATCTGCGAACTCTACGAGCTGTAGCAGGATGTGGATGTAGTCCGGAAGGCAAAAATCCGTCGACTGTACTGGCTCGGTCACATCGAGCGTATGGATAACAATGCTCCAGCAAAGAGGATCTTCGAATCCGAGCCTACTGGTTCGAGAAGGAGAGGAAGACCGAAAATCCGGTATGAAGACCAAGTAATCGCGGATACAAGACAGCTTGGTCTTGATGTCTGAAAGTAGCGTGTCCAGGACCGCCAACGATGGAATGCTCAGGCTCGGACCCTCCATGGGTCGCCGGACTGATAATTAAGTAAGTAAGATGTAGAAGTGTTTTCTTCAAGAGTTATATGTGCGATCTTGGTGCATTGATGTCTTCAAAAGAAAATCTCTGCGTCGGGAAAAAAAAGTTCTTATTGATTCCTTATGAGACTTCAGTGTGATCCTTCGTGGGTTCGCCGTCTGATTGTCCTCGTACAGTCTCCGTCTCAGGCCTTTGATGTCACAATGGTGGCCATAATTTTCTCGATCTCGAGCTTTCTTATTCGCCGCGCCGGCGTCATCGGCAACAGCTTCCGCGGGGAGTTCGCACCAGCTCATGACGGTGTTCAGTTTACACTGAGTACGTTGCATATGGGGAATGTCCTTCACCACGTACACATCAGCTCCTTAATTATTATGGCACTAGGCTTGTTCTCGATGACCAAGACGTCACTTGCATGGTACGACGTTGGCCGTTGAGGTGGATTAAACCTTTTAAATAATAACAACAACAACAAAAAAACAAGGGTGTTAGGATAATAAATGCAGTTCTTGGAAATGAAACTCATGGGTTGTTGCACAAGATTCGCTTTCAACTTCAGAAATGCCTTTTCCTGTCAGGTCCATTCCTGTCAGTTGCGCAACGAGTTAGTTAGGCGTCGGTATGACAGCCGTCTTCCTTTCACTTGGTCGTAATCCCCCTTCCTTCACTCGGTATCAGTGAAGATGCACATTTTCGTGCGTTTAATTAGTTAGTCCTGTATCCCTTCGATGATCCTCCGACCCCTCTATAGACCAGGTGATAGTCCTATCTGTGTAAACACAACCACGAACTCTACGAGCTGAGCAGCGGGTACCTTATGGTTCTAGAAGAAGAGGAAGACCGAGGCGCCACAGATCGCTGATCTTTTTCGATTTTGAGTGCCATCGTTGAGCAGATGCTAGGATAGGAATGTGGGTAGACGTGCGGAAGCTTAAAGCTCATTTAGGTCCGTGTGGACTCATTATGATGCCCAGAGGGGAAATGTTCCTTCTTGTACCCTTATCGTACTCATCGACGCGCTGTAATCGTAGTTTGTGAAGACCTGTCTTCGTCCAGCCAGCCTGACATCCTTATGAACCTGAAAAAGTTAGATAATCGGATTTTTTTTTAAATTCTCGCAGGTCCTGGAAAAATAATTCTCACATAGTGCTGTATCTTAATTGGCCGAGGCTGAGGCATTAGCAGAGATAGTGAGGAGTGTCATCTCTTTCTTCCACATCGCCACGTCCTCTGCATATGTAGTCATGGGATAGTTGTTATTATGATATTTCAGATGGTTATGTCCCGTTAGAGGTCCGATTACCATCCTTAGTAGGCTTTTGGTCTTACAGGTGGTTATAGTATACCACCATTTGCTCGCTAATTCTGCAATTTTATCATTCGCCCTCTTTCTGACATCTTCCATTGGTGGTTAAACTATGTCCGTGTGTCCTGGGACCCAGCATAGACTTAACGAGTGTATTGAGAACTTTAAGTTCCTCGCGGCAACTCGCGACCAGCTTGGACTTGATTCCTATTGCCGAAATCAAGTCGATATGGCCGCTTGACTTCGATCCATCAGTATACACTTGGATGCTCGAATTATTGATGGGTTCTTTTATGGTCCTCTCCTCCCTCGTCGGGAAATAACATCCGAAGGTTATTTCAAAGTCGAGGAAAGGGAGTATATAGTCACTATCGGACTGTTCAATTTGTAGTCTGTTCAGTACACTAGCCCGCCCAATGGGATTTGACAGCCAGCATTTAGATTGAATGCTTCTAATGGCACTCTTTGCAGCGTTAACTTGCATGCAGAGGTCAATTGGGAGCAGATTTAATAATACCTCTAGGCCCGCGGTCGTGGTTGTGGAATTTGCACCCGTAACACCGACGCATGCTAGTCTATGTATTCTGGTAAGCTTGAGGTTGGTGAATTTCAGGGCAGCCTACCACCATACCAAGCTGCCGTACGTCAAGATTGGCCTTACAATCGCTAGGTACATCCACAGGATTGTCTTAGTGTTTGGACCCCACCTTTTGCCGATTTCTTTCTATTAAATTGAGGAGCAGGGCCATGCTAATCTTCTTTGTACCGCTTAATTTTTAAATGTTGGTATACGTTCTGCAGAAGCAAGAACAACTCTTGTCATCTGCTTCCTTATTATATATTCCTTTCATTTTTTTTTTTTTTTTTATAATTTGCGCGCGCTCAAGGGATTGCTAATACCCTTAAGTGTCCGGGGTCAAGACACAGCACGGGCCGAAGGTATAGATTGAGAAAGGGAGAGGAGGTACCTGTGCACATTGGTCTTAAATATCTGCGGATTGTAGTCTGTGGGAAATATAGGGCTGGGAAGAGCATTCCAAATTCGCGTAGTACGGCTGAAGAACGAGTCTCTAAATTTAACTGTGCGTCCGAATTAATTAATTATGCTGTCAAGATCGGAATTCAAGGAGCTTAACATACGCTGCCGTTCCAATTCTACGGCCGAAGGGCAGGGTCGTGAGTCTCGGAACGAATATGAAAAGCTGAGGGTGCTGTCATCAGCGAAGGAATGGATTGGATTACAAGTAGCAGACAAGAGATCATTAATAAAAATGAGAAAGAGTGTCAGAGACAGAACAGAGCCTTGGGGTACACCAGTATTTATTTGGTGGATATCAGACTTGAACCCATCCAAAACAACTTGAATTGAACGGTTCGAAAGGTAATTTCTAATCCATAGAAGAAGAGATTCATCGATACCATATGCATGCATTTTCGACAAAAGAGCTTGATGCCAAACTCTGTCAAATGCCTTAGAAATATCAAGTGCAACGATCTTGTTTTCGCCTGCATTATGCAAAGATGTGTTCCACTTTTCGGTGAGATAAGCTATCAAATCACCAGTGGACCTGTTGCTACGGAAACCGTACTGCCGGTCATTAAGAAGCTTCCGCGATTCAAGATATTTCATAAGCTGACGATTTATCAGCGTTTCCATGACCTTAGAAAGAAGGGACGTAAGTGCTATGGGTCGGTAATAGGTGGGTGACGAAGATTCGCCCTTTTTAGGGACGGGCTGGACAAATGCTGTTTTCCATCTGCTCGGAAAGAGACCTAATGAGTAGGATAGATGAAAAAGCTTACGCAATGGTTTTGCCAGCGCAGAAGAACACCTCTTCAGAAGTATAGGGGGAATACCATCCGGGCCAGCGGATTTGTGCACGTCGAGATCTTTAAGTACTCTTGCAACTGTACGAGTGCCGAAGTGGATTTGTCCCATGGTGAAATCAACGCTCTCAAGTACAGGTGGAGACATATTGCAAAATGCCCCGCAAGCAGATTGGCTTTGTCTAAAGAGCTGACAGCTGGAATGTCATTGTAAATGAGCGTGGGAATTGAAGACGAGGTGGAATTCTTTGTTTTTTACAAATGACCAAAAGTTTTTGCTACCTTTTTTGACATTGTAGCACTTTTTACCTCAACTTTTGATCATAAGAGAATTTCACACGTCTGATAGTTGCATTGCAGTCATTTCTGGCCCGTTTAAACTTATTCCGGTTTTCCTCAGTAGGGTTGGCTTTGTATGCCCGGAAATTCAACTCTCTCAACCTGATAGCCTCTTTACAGCTCGAGTCATACCATGCATTTTCTTTGGGCTTGATACTTTTCACTCTATGCGGAATGAAGGATCTCATGCCCAGCAAAAGAATGTTTGTGATCATATCAGCAGCGGCATCCACGTCACTATCGAGGAAGCATAGTGACCAGTTAAAATTCCTAAAGAAATTGTTGAGTCCGCTCCAATCGGCTTTCTCGTACAGCCATACTGTTCTTTTAGGAATTTGTTCTCTAACTGTGTGTGGTGATAACGAGAAATTAGCTGATATGACACAATGGTCAGACGAGCCTAGAGGCGACAGTATGTCAACAGAATATTTATCAGGGTGAGAGGTGAGAAACAGATCCAGGGTGTTGGCGGAATGATCTGCGATGTCAGGTATTCGTGTGGGCTCATTTACTAGCTGAGTCAGATTGTTTAGCTCAGCAAAGATTTCGACATACCTTCCTTCGGGTGTTGTCTGGCCTGAATGCCGAAGCCAATTAGAATTGTGTACATTGAAATCGCCCGCAATGGCAATTTCAGTGCGAGGATACAGGGATACAATTCTTGAGATGGAATCGGATAGCGCATCAAATTCGTTAAAAGTTGAATTGCTATCCAAGTTTGGACTTCTGTAAATAAAACAGTAGTGGATTAAATGCTTACGGACATGGATTTTTAACCACAGAAAATTAAATTCCGGATTGGAGCAGTGGCCATATTGTGGTTGAATTTGGTAAGCTACATCACTACGCACGTAGATGGCGAGACCGCGGTGAAAAAAGAAAAGAGGCACCAAGCTATATCCGGGCAGGGTCAAATCCGATAATTCGGTATTCTCACCTACCTGTGTTTCGCTTAGTGCCAAGACAGCTGGTTTATATAAAAACAAGTGGACATACACAGCGAAGAGATTCACTCTTAGCCCACGAACATTGCACACATCAACCCAAAAGTTTTCCATAGAAAACAAGACGGAGATATAAAATTACCAAACTCCGACTGCGTGTGGTAAGGCAGAGTTGAGAAGTGCAAATTCCGTAATAGCTTCCCAACAACAAACTATGTAGGTGTTATGCCCATACATCGATTGGAGTTGGTCTACCAACGAATTCACACTTCTAAAATCCGCTACGTCAGATGCTACGCAATCTCAGTCATAGCATCAACCCACTTGATGAAATCAAACGGGAGTTGCGAGAATGCGCAGCAGTGGCTTGTGAAGGAAAGGGGCGAGAGGGAGCGGACCGAACGCACTCTTTCATAGGTGGTGCATTAGAAGGGAAACTACTTCAGTTCTATACTTCTCGGAGAAAGTGGTCGAAAATGAATTCAGTAAACAGTTGAAATAATTCGTCAGAATCTTGTTCGCGTTGTCGGAAATGGTTATGGAGGCTAGTCCTTGTCGCATAGCAATTCTTAAAAAGATAGGTACGAAAGATGTAGTAGAGAAATCGCTTGTCTTTTCCAAATGAATTGTTCACACGAAAACCAAACAAACAGATCCACATGAGCTGTTGTATCATTTCGCGACGGCCCACCACTATTACTTATATAATAAGAATATAGGTGGCGCTGTAGCCTGCATAGGGCCAGGGTCTCGTGTTGTGCGTGCTTTTGTTCTATCACGAAGATAGTTGGATTACTTAAAATTAGTATCCAGTGTAGTTCAATCAGAAAAGCTGCTGCAATGAATGCCTGTAGTAGTGTTGAGAAACAGAAAGGGTAGTTCTTTCGCCATGAAGCACAGCCATAATTATTTTAACCTCACTTTTTGTTTAAATTATCTTCAATTTTGAGCCAAAATTCTGCTCAAATCAGGCGGAAAGTTAGCTGCACTCCTTCATGGATGGATATTTTGTAGACCAAATTCGCAAACAATTTACACATTCAACTACATAGAAATATATTAGTGCCTCTCATCTTGAGACATTGTTTGATTTTTGTTGCACCTTTGTGGTATGATCTCACTGGTTGTCAAAGCCAAAAGTAGCTGGAGGAAATCTTTTGGACAAACTCCCACAGAAGCAGATATAGACATTCATAGCAATGCATTGTAGTCAACGGTCATTTGCACCTCGGTCTATTGCATCATCCTTGTACACTTCTTACAGATAATGCTTTCTCGTCCATACACTTTCCTAGCAGCTAAGACAAAGTATCAGCTTTCATAGATTTAGAAAAAAACAACTGCGAGTCTTGGAGTGGCGGCCAATATACTCCGAAAGTGTATCAGCTTCAACACATCGAAAAAGTACATCAGAAATCATCTCTTCACGTTCTTCTTTGTGTGGCGGTACAGTCCTTGGTGGACCTGAGCCTCAACCAACAAGTCTCTCCAGCTGACTCGATCTTTGCTTAGGTCCCTCCAGTTTCGCGTAGTCCTTCTGCACTTGTGTGCGCCTAAGACACCTGCGTCCTCTGGCCTCACAGATCCGAAATTGAAGATTCTCTGCGCTCTGCAGGGCCCAGCCACCTTAGGCGTTGGATCCGCAGACCCCTAACTAAGCATATGTCGATATGTAGCCCGTATAGTTAGTGGTTGAAACTTCTCATCCTTATGTCATCAACGTAAACAGTAGCAAAGATCGCACGCAGAACTTTTCACTCGAACAGACCAAGGACTTATGAGATTGTCCATGCGTCTGTGCCGTACAGCAGTCTCAATGTCTTACATAAATTTAGCTTCATCCTTCCAGAGTTAGCTCCCTGCTCGATTTCTTCTTGAACCCATGGAAACAGCGGTTAGCAGCGACTAAGTTTAATCCCGTTGTGGATGTTGTTTGTACGGTTTACTGCAGAGCAGCGGTAGATGAAGTCCTCAACCACCTCGAAGTTAGCGCTGCCCGTTGTGACGCTCTGTCCAAGACGGCGATGTTGTATGTCACGCAAATCGGCAGAGAAGATTTTATACGTTATGTTTAGCAGTTGGCGCACTCAGAGGATTATCATTTCTTGTGGATCACGTAAACGATACTGAGATTCCACTCGTCGGGCAAGCCGTATCCATCCCCGGTGCAAGATCATCTCCAGCTGCCTTACACTCTAGGCTACTCTCAAACCTGGCTGAAGACCTAAATCTTCTAGCTGCTCCTGCCATTGAATTCCTTCACAATTCGCACGCATATCTGCATGTTATTCAACAGACAAGATCTAGACTAGTTTTCACTAAGCTCATTTGATAAATACACTGCCGTGCATGAAGGAAAAAAAACACACGATTGTGGTGTAAAAAATGATCTATTTGCGGCCAGATTTTCCCTTAACTTCCGACCTCTGGCAGATTATCTGCAAAACAAACCACCGCCTCGCTTGACTCCGTCCATAATTAACGCCCGCATAATTCAGATGAACATTAACAAACTATCTATGCAGCTAAATAAAATCGCAAATAAATCCTCACTACTCACCGCAAACAGTCATCACACAATAAATTCAAAAATACAACAAAACAAGCGCAGCTCAACGGTGTTCAACAAAATGGATTTTATTAATTAACCGCAACTGAGTTGTTTGAGTTACACCCTGTTCAATGGTGGCTACACCAGTACACCCTCCTCCTGTAATGCAACTATTTTTCAAGCGTCATCCTCTTAAATGCATGCAATTTGTACTCGATGGTACGTCAGCATCCAATAAATAAAAAAGCGAAGTCCACGCACAGCATGCCAGTAGCGCCCAGTCCGGGCGCCACATAGCCACACAGCATCGGCCAGAGCCCGTCAGAGTGCCGGCAAAAAAAGGAAACGTCCCACACACGCGACCGGAAAAATGGCACTTCACCCGATAATTCGACCAAAGCAATTTGTGAAATGCGCATAACATTAACCAATAAACCACGAAATTTCGAATTGCATTTCCGCCGGGCGGCAGCGGCCGATGGAAAGGAGAGAAAAAAGAAGCACGGTGCAATTGTCGCTGCAGTTGAATGCAATCAGCCATGCCATCGGGTCGTCGCCACTTGGGCAGACAGGATGCGTCCGATTAACATTTTGCACGTCCTGGTGCTCCTTGCTCCCCGAACGCATCCTGCACGTGGACTGTGTGAGAGGCATGCCAACGTCGGCGGCGAGGAGGCTAAAGTGCGGTCCGCTGGATCCTCCACTGCTCTGACGCATATTGGGCTGCATTCGCGGTGGAGGAGGGTCAACCGTGATGCCTCCCCACTCAAGCGGATGAATGGCGGTTGCATTTTGAAAATTGCACGCGAACTGAAGCACTGCAGGACGGGGCGGCATGGTGGCTCTGCAATTATTGCGAGAATTCGATTTATGGTATGCAATTCGGTGCGGCATCATAGGTCGAACTGGCAAAAGGTTCGCTGGGCTTTTTGTTTGGAAATTTGTTGGCAGCACCACTGCCGGCGGCCGCAAAACCTCGTAATGGAGTCGAAAATTGCACACAAATTGCCGGATAAGTGGGTTTTTGGAAAGCGTTACACTGTTACACAGTTCGGCGGCGGTTTTCCGAAGGCTTAGGTGGGCTTAGGCGGATGGGCTGCGGCACGAATGCCGGGGATCTACGTAAATCGGTATTTCCGACGATTGGTATTTTGAAAGTTGGAATTTTTCGACATCATTGGACAAAATTTTACACAGCCGATGATGAGGGTTTTTGCGTTGCATTCTCGTAGGCACGAGTATCTCTGTGATGGAAAATGCACCATTCGGGGCTGGGCTTGTGGGACCTGTGGGAATGGGGCAGCCCTTGACTGATGGGCAGAGGATGTAAATTGAAAATGAATTGATTTGAGGAATGTCAGCTTGGAGCTTTCGTAGTGCGGGTTGGAAAATACGGCGAAAGCCAGGAGGGGGCTGGTTTATCCCCCAGTTTTCATGTGGAGTAAAAGGCTTCGGGGTTGTGGAGCATTTCTCTAGGGTATCTCAAGAGGCAGTTGCTGGGATTAATGTGCGTGAGTTCTTGGCGAAATAATAATACAATATTGGTGGCTCTTCTGCCCGTAGAGGGCCAGGACCTAGCTTCTCAGCAACCACTCGTGTTGTGCGTGCTATTGTTCTATCACGAGTGGCGAAATAGTCACCAAATAATTGGGTCACTCAATGGGAGCTAAAAATCGAAAGAACCGATCCAATTGAATTGTCAACAGTATCAGCGAGATCTCCTAAATGTGAATCGACTGTTTAGAGGGGCCAAGTGATTGATTTTCTTGACGAGTTGTAGTTGTGCCTTTATTTTATGATTTGTTTGTAGCACTTCTAAGGAAGAAAAGTTGCATTAGGTACTTCCTTATCAACAAACACAGCAAAATGTCGTTAAATTATTTGCTTTGTTCTAAAATATGTGCATAACTTTTGAAAACCAATTTAGATTTTGTTGATTAAAAAACATAATTTTAAGTGAATGACAAACAATTACTTATTTTATCAGGCCGGCGACCCATGGAGGGTCCGAGGCTAAGCAATTGCTGTCTTCCATTGTTGTCCATGCTGCTTCCAGTCATCAAGACAAAGCCGTCTTGCATCCGCGATTACTTGGTCTTTATACCGCAGATTCGGTCTCGGATTCGGATTCAATGACCCTCTTTGCTGGAGCATTGTTGTACATGCGCTCGCTGCGGCCGAGCCAGTGCAGTCGACGGATTTTTGCCTTCCGGGCTACATCCACATCCTGGTACAACTCGTAGAGTTCGCGGTTATGTCTGCTCCTCCATTCGCCTTCCTCGCAGACGGGACCATATATCCGTCGTAGAACTTTTCTTTCGAAGGTACCAAGAATCAGCTCTGCAGTTTTGCTTAGCGTCCGGCTTTCGGCTCCATAGAGCAGGACTGGCAAAATAAGAGTTTTGTAGAGCATGATTTTGGTCCTTCGAGTCAGGAGTTTTAAGCCCAGTTGTTTTGACAAACCGGTAGCACCGGTTGCCAAGGGCGATTCTACGACGGATCTCCACTGTGATCGTCGTTTGTGGAGTTCACGTTTGCCCCGTGGTAGACAAACTCCTTTACTACCTCGAAATTGTAGCTGTCGATCGTGAAATTTTGTCCAAGGTGGTGTGTGACGGAACGTTTTTTGGTCGACGGCATATATTCTGTTTTGTCCTCATTGACCTTGAGACCAGTTCGTGAATGACAAACAATGGAGTTTATTAATCCTTGAAATTAATTTAGCTGTTACAAGATGCAAACGTTTAAATATTCATTTATTTTGTTGAAATTTCAAAAAATCGTTTAATTTATATAATGTACATTCACTATTCCGTCCGAATCATATCCATTTTGTTGTTCTTTTATTGAACATTTCTTGGAAAATTAGTTTGATGTGTAATTAAAATAAACCGATGAATAAGAATTCATAAATCAAAAATTGCAAACCGAAGAAGTACTTACTTTTGTGTATTTCGTCTTCTGAAATCTCATTTTTACAGCGGATACAACAATTTCATGTGCTTTATGAAATGTAATTTTGAATTTGTAATAAAACTGTCATATGATGTGTATGATAATTTTCTGTGAATCAGAATCATACAAGGTTCCCATATTTCCAGTGTAATCGATAGGTGATACATTTTGTATCATACAACAAATCTGACAAATAGAAATCATGCACCAGGACTGTCAGAATCATACAGTGTATGTGATGTATAATCTGTTAAATTTAATACATTGAGTTCCTCGAATAATGCCTTGATTCGAAGCACGAAGAAATCTCATATCGGCAGCTTGTATTCGCTATTTTATTCTTTACGTCACTACTCCAAAAGTGAGAGTTGGAACAAATATAATAATAATAATAATATGGGTGGCGCTACAGCCCGTAGAGGGCCAGGGCCTAGCTTCTCAGCAACCACTCATATTGTGCATGCTATTGTTCTATCACGAGTGGAAGGGACCTACAGTTTTATGCCGACTCCGAACGGCCATGTTTGCGAAGCTTTTTCTAGACAGTTATACTCATTAAGCATTGTTAATGACTCGAAAGAGGTGGGGCCATGAAAAGTATTTCTTGTCGTACCAGGAATCGAATCCAGACAGGTAGGTCCAAGTGCGTAGGAGTCGACGCACATACCTTCAACGCCACTAGCCACCAACGGAACAAATACAATTGTTAAAAACCGCTAACTTGGTTTTTTACGTCAAACTCGGCCTTCCTGATTATAGACATTATTTGGGTTACCAATACTGGTTCCGTCAGTTTGAGACAAACTAAGCACCCACTCATCTCGTTTCGTATTCCGTGCACATGCTGTACTCGGTGTATTTTGAAAAGTTAAAAATTAACATTTTGTTTCATTATAAGCACCCACGAAGTAGAGAGAAATCGTATTAATTTCGTTATCAGGTGATCGAATGTTGTACAGTGTCTATCTCTTGAATAGTGGTACACATTTTTAGTGCACCTATTTTGAATGACGCTAACGAATAGAGTATACTAAAGTACTTTACACTGTAATAAAAATGACAGCATTCATGCAGACCTCTATTAAGCAACAGATCTGTCTAGTGTGAAAAACGGACCACGAATAAGGTCACAAAAGAAAAATATCGCTATTTTGACAAGCTGTTCAGCACATTTCTTTTCCTTGTACCATGAACCGAAACTTATTTGCCAGATTCGAAGAGCCCTCGTATTCACTTTATTTTTTTTGCCACAGCATTGAAAATGACTTTCATTTCTAAATAATGAAGTGAGTGTTTCGGGATTTCGTTGTGCACTTGTAGGGGTTACTACTGGGTTGTCGGCTCGCCAGTACATCTGCGCCATCATTGGTGGTCAGATACCAACTCTTGATATGCCAAATGTCGCTGAGTGCAAATCTGCTTAGTTTGGGCAGACAATGTGACCGTTTCAGATTGAATGTTGGCCATATTTCCTGTGTTATGTATATATATATAGGCATTTGGTGCCTTTAAGCCATTTGCGGTTGATTGTTTTGATTAGTGAGAAGCTGTAGCGAGAGGCATAGTGGGCAGAAATGTTCTACCACACCGAGCAAGTTAATTCTCTATTCTCTATTTATTTCTATCGTCTTTCAAGTACAAGTTTTTTAAGGCTACTGATAATAATAATATCATTGCGTAATAACAATAATGTATTGCATAATAAAGCATTAAATAACATACAAATCCGATTTAATTAGACTAAATTGATATACAAAAAAATTAAAATTTTATTTTTACAAATTTCTCTACTCATATTAAAATGTATAACATTAGCAACTAAGTTGAATTTTATGCAAGCTTTAGTTACTGGATCATTTTGCCCATAGTTTGTACTATGCTTCGAAACATAAAATAATTCTCTAGGCCTCAGACAATGAGACGGCGTGTAAACATTGAACATAGAAAGTAGCACCGTACAATCAGTGTGAGCAGTTATAACGTCGTGAGTGAAATTCCTTCTTACATGCAATTTCTTTAGATCAATAAGCTGACATCTAGCATTATAATCTGGAATATTTGAATGCACGACAACTTTCGAAGAGCAAACCTAGTAAATCTCATTTGTATTCTCTCAATACGATACTATTCTTATATAGAACAAATTAAAGAAAACACAGATTAAGACAAAACAAAAAAAAAAAACACAGATTTAAGATTGTAACGATCTTGAAAATCTTTTGCATTTCGAAGCAAAAATCCCAACATGGAGTTAGCCTTCGAAATAATATAGTCTATGTGCATTGAAAAAGTCAGTTGAATGTCGAATATAACCCCTAGATCTTTATGTGAAGATACACTCTTTAAGATTATATTATCAATCCTATATTCAAAGATTATAGGAGATAAAATTCTTGAAAATGTCATAACTGAGCATTTACTAATATTGAACTGGAGTCCATTCAATTCGCACCAATTCTATACAGATTCTATATCGTTTTGTAACTCTATCGCATCGGCCAATGATCGCACTGGTTTATAAAGGTTTACATCGTCAGCGGGTTTGCTCGCTATGGTTTTTGCGAGGAAGTTTTTGTTTTACTATTCCTTGCTCGACAGACAATGACACCAGCGCTGAAATCAAACGAAGAATAACCCTTGCCAATCGCTGCTTCTTTGGGCTAAGAAAGCAACTGGTAAACAAAGCCCTCTCTCGAACAACCAAGAAACCGCTCTACAAGACCTTAATCGTCCCAGTCCTTCTATATGGCGCGGAGGCATGGACTTTGTCAAAAGCGGATGAAGCTGCTGAAGTTGCTTCGAGAGGAAAATTCTTCGTGTGATTTTCGGTCCCGTCTGCATAGACGGTGAGTGGAGGAGGAGATATAATGACGAACTATACGGGCTGTTCAGCGACATCGACTTAGCCAGAAGAGTGAAGATCCAAAGACTGAGATGGCTAGGTCATGTAGAGCGGATGGAAACCAATACTCCGGCCCGAAAAGTCTTCGAATCCACCCCCGAGGGACGGCGCAGTAGAGGAAGACCGCGACTCAGGTGGCGCACGCAAGTGGAAAGGGACCTCAACCAACTATGCGTGCGAAACTGGAGACAGCTAGCTAAAGATCGAGCTGGCTGGAGACGCTTGTTGGTTGAGGCCCAGGTCCACCCCGGACTGTAGCGCCACCTTAAGTAAGTAAGTATTCCTTGCTCGATTGCTACGATAAATATGAATTACTTAAAAAACAAAAACTTTCTCTTCACGTGTGTTACAATTAAGATCTGTATTAATAGTGACATTATTAATTCAGTTTTGCCAACAAAATAAAAAAACAAAAAATACTACGTTCTGTCAAGCGTCACCGCCACCTATTAATGAATGACTTAAAAGGATATCATTCAACGAAAACACAAGGAAAGAGCAACATTGAGGTCTTTGAAGTAAACACCTACACCGGATGAAGGGGTATCCGTCTTTGATCCGTCTGAGTAAATTAGCAAGAAATTGTCCAGCGTCTGAATTTCAGACTTTCAACCCAAGTAATGTTGATAGAGACTTTTTCTCGAAGGCAAATTGGAGGAGTAGGCCATCGGCGTCGTTAGGAAAGAGAATGAAATCATTTTGAATAATTGAACAGTCGGTGGTGAGTTCTGACCAAAGACCAAGTGTACTAAGTCTTAAAGTTGTACTGGCTACTAAGTCCAGTGCCAAATAAGTCCAGTGGGAGAAGAGACAGGACAATTGATCCTTCTTTTCGTTTCTTTAAATTTCATGTATGCATACTTTTGCGTGTGTGTTTTTTGTAACATGTATTGTAAAGCAAATTGAAGGGATTGTGTTAAAAGGAACGAGAAACTTCTAGACAACCGTAGGCAAAAATTAAGATCAATACAATGACGTCTAAAATGTGAGTTGAAAGTTAAAAAAATCAGTTAGATTTTGCGCAGCACCCAGACTTCTGGGATGAAGTGTATCTCTCCAGACACCTTACGGGTATAGATCCAATTTTCTTCAATTTTTGTGAGAGATATCTTAAGCAAATCAGTTATTGAATTGTTTTCTCTCAATTTTTAGGATCTGGCCAACAATCACGTCTTTGTCAACAATAAGAACAGCTCGCTACAGCATAACCCATCGGTGTTCAGCATCGGCTGTAGTTAGTTTAAAGCCCTAGTGCCGAGTGAATTTACAATGAAGGTTTAAACTTAAGTTCATTAGACTTACACCAAGTTCAGGTTTTTGGTTTAACCGTCCGGTTTCACAGTCCAATGAACTTCAGTTCAGCTTTTGTGCATCCCTTTTGAACTTTTGCAACGCATTCTTGCTGTTATCGGAAAACAAAGATCTTTATAATCAACCGAGGAAGGCAAAATCTTCGGTTTTTCGGATACCAGATGTGAGAGAATAACATATGAAAGCTTGAAAAAATGGCGAGAGAAACAAAATAGCTCAGAACTGAGGTTTTAACGACATTGTACTCTCGTTTAACTTAAACCACAAATTGAACTTACTTCAGAATTTAAACGAAACTATGCAAGCGCGGAGAAAGTGGAGTTTAAACGTCCACTTTGAAAAGTGGCCTACGACTAACCCGTGGTTTCTGGGTTTCAGTGTAAAGTGCAGACAATTATTTCCTTCAGACGAATAAGTCACTTCCTTGATAACATTGTTCGTTTAAATAATCCAAGGAGGAAATTATTGTCTCAGACGTTAAACCAGATGATATCTACATTCATTATCCTCCAAAGACACAACCGCCCATTTCGACCACCCACCAAATCGGGCAAATTGGTACACTTTAATGGCTTTTTAATATCTGCCAAACCAAAGAAACTGTATTCTATGCAGTCGACTGGCAAAAATCGACACTCGCTCTCGAACGGGGACACCAGAGCACCAGAGCACCAGATCAACTAGAGTCACGTGGCAGAAAACTGTCAACAAACAATTGAGTTATTTATATACCAAGTCAAAGTAAATACAAGCGACTAGGGACGTATGTTTGGGGTGCCCAAGGATACTATCATCCTCCTCGTCCTTTGTCACATTTCACACACAGATCAATGGAATGAAGTCCACATCCACATCCACATCCTTTAAAGTACGTGAGGGCTGACAATGTGCCATCCGTCATTGGTGTGCCATACCGGAACAAACAAAACCGAAGGGAGAACGAGAATGAGAACGGAAGGACCTGCTGCAGCATTCGAGAATGATATACATTGAAGCGCACACAGCGCCCGAACTTCTGCCAGAACGAAGCCTCAAAAGGGGGCCGCACTGTGTCCTGATGGGCTCTGTATGAATTGTCAGTGGTGGTCGTCGTCGTCGTTGCTTATTTGTTTTCAAAGATCACCATCGCATCGGCCGGGTGTAGGTAGAATTTTAATACCCTGCACGGGTCATCATCATCATCGTCATCATCCCTCGTGGCATCCATGGGCCATGGGACGGGTGAAGCCAAGTGTCACTGAATAGTTCGTCGGAATTATATTTCATCTCGTGTGCGTGAAACGAACAATTGCCGGCACGTGCTGATGGTTGCTTGGAAATCATTTAGCGGTAGTCGGGGATTAGCCACTATTCAATGTGATATTAAGTCGAGGTCCTTTTTTCATTTATTCATTGCCCCGAGGAGCAGTGAAATCGTGTGTGCGAGGTGGCGGAGATTTTGAAGGAGGCGTGAGAAAAGTCATAGAGTTGTCAAAAATTGCGGTTTGATAGGGGGCCAGTTCACTTTGATGGGACTTAAGATGTGCGATTTTGCGGGAAGAACTCGTGAGTGAAGGATGATGTGGTGGGAGGACCGTGAATAAAGCCTTCCTGCATCAAGTTTGTAATCACATTCCTGACGTTTTTCTGCAAAGAATTGAGCGACATTGTTGTGTCGTCGCTCCATGGCGTGTTTAATTTAAACTAAAAACAATTGTCTTACTCTCAACGCATCCGCCCACCCCCAGTCAAGTGGCACGTTACTTCGAAGAAAGTAAACGAAATCAACGATTTGACAATTAATTTTTATTCGCTCTCTGAACGTCGCCTCCACCGGAACGCGACACCCGCCGAACACATCCGCCCGCACACACTTTGTACGCTTCAGCGAAACAAGTGTAAAGTTGTCACGTTTGACAATTAACCGTGAAATGCAAACGAGTGCTCCTTTGCTAAAATTTCATTTGTCCCACACACACGCACGAAAAACTGATCCAAGACGAGTGGAAAATCCCCGGCTGCCGGCTGGGAGGGGAATCTCTAAATTTCGATCCAACAAAACATGGGCGCTCTAGTGCTCTCGTCTCAATCACCCCCCCTTCATTGGGCGCTGTGGTGGGGTTTGATGAAAGCGCGCACTAAGCAGTACCTTTGAATGGATTCGTCGAAGGGATGATATCGCCTGCTTAAGCCAAACTCTCCGGTTGTGCGAGAAGAAAACGCTGCATTCCTCGGATGCCAAAACTTCTTATTATGGGTCGTATATCCTGACAAACAAGGCGATTATTTCATTCGCTCTCCCTTGCGCCTGTGCTTCGTAGTGTGTGTGTGTGTGTTATTTTTTTCGGAAGGAAGACAACCATTGTGCGTTGCGTCGTCGTTTAGTTTCGTCTTGTTATTTTGCCAGAATGACCTTGTAATGGGGATTGAAGGAATGCTACGGGTTTTTTCCCTTGTTTTCCTTGCTTTTTTGTGGAAAGGGCTTGAATGTTGCCCGACGGGGGCCGGGGAGGGTTCTCAATTACACAAAAAGCTCCCCTAGCACAATGAAATGTTCCATAATCATGTGCATTTGCTGACAGAGCCGGAGAAGGGTGCTCCGGTGGGAGAGGGGGAGATTCCATGGGCTACACAAAGTCAGACCAGGAGTGAAAGGACACAAACGTGCCTCTGGTCAGATTCTCGAAGACATTCTGAAGCGGATTCGGGTCTGAAGCGGACTGCTGCTGGTCACCGGAAGATGATTGAAGACACAGACTTCCGCCTTCGCATCGGGACATCGAATTAGCTTTAATTTCATGCATTCCCCTTCATCATCGACCATCTACAACATTAATCTGGAAACAGAAACAAGTGCGATCCTGTGTCAGGCACACATTTCATTCAAATGCGTCCCACACTCGTCCGAATGTCCCATCACACCCCGCACAAGCAGCAGCAGCAGAACATCCACCATTCTACGCGCCCAACAATTCCAACAATGAGAATCGGAATATTTTATTTATTCAAATTTTCCTCTTCCTTTTTATCCTGCGGCTGACATTTTTTTCCATATCCTCGGCGCGCCGTACCGCACCCAGGAATGACTTTTGCTAAATTTAATTCATTTAACAAAAAATGTAGCGGTGCCAGGATTACAAAATAAAAAACACCCAGGGTGAGCAAAAGGATAGCATTCGGTTAAAAACGCGTAATTACACGCCACGCAGGGACGCGGAGGTGAGGTCGGCGCGGCGGTGAATGCTGCCAAAGTGTATGGAAATTGTTTAAATTGTTTACAAATGGACTTATCCGCACTTAAGCGAGGTTAATTCCCCCGATGGCCAATGGGAGGACAAACGGACCCAGGGATCTCAGGGCGCCACTAATATGGGCAATTAGCGTGTGAGGATTTTATGCGCGCCCGATATTTGTTTCTCTTTGTGTGTTTAATTCTATTCGAACCGCAGAAATGTGCGCCTCGGATGGGGCCGACGATTAATCATTGTCTCCTCGACAGGCGAAAGGGACGAAGAAAAATTGCACAAAGGAGCAGACTCACTCCCACACACCAGAAGTCTCTTCAGAGTCTTCCCTTTTTTTTCCCCACCCTGTGACGGGTCCTTTTTTTCGTTAATATTGCCAATGTCCTATCTGTCTCGTAAGAAGTTGATAGATGAGCCTCGCCCCCGGTTCGTTGGCAGACGACTGCTGTAGTATGCTCAAATACTGAGCGCGCTGGAGCGGCAGCTTGGTATGTTCGGTATTCCTTTGTCGTGCAGCGTCGAAGAGTAGGTTTTAAATACGCAAGGACCTCCTTTGCATTCAGTGATTAAAGGGAGACGATCATAAGGCAAATCAAATGCGAATGCGAATGCGAATGCGTCTACGGGGCGGAGAAGTTGTGTAATTGAATCGATTGATGACTTGGGCGAATCGAATTCGTGATGAAGAATCCCCTGAAGTTTGCTATTGAATATCAAAGATTTCTTCATTTTCTTGAAGACAGTTGAATTTGTAACTTGCACTTGAGTCTATCGGCGGAGGGAGGTTCTGTCGAACTGAATGGCAATGCCGAACTTTGAGTTATGTTCCCTAGACTCGTTTGCTTCATTGAATATGAAGTCGCTGAGCAATAAGTCATTTTGGCGATTTTGCAGAACTAGTGATGGATTCATTCTTGGCAAATTCGTGTTGGCCCTCGAGTCCTTAAAATTATCTTGCGCTGTGTTATCCACCCAATGCCAAGCATCCATTCATTTCGAAACGGAAGAATTAAGTGCAGTGTGTAGTGGCGGTTCTAAAAGAAAACTCGTTTTAATAGCACAGCTCTGAAAAGAGAGGAAATGGGGATAGTGATGCAGTGCCTTGCTTTCATACCCACATCACAGCAGTGATCAATATAGGCTACGCCCAATTTGGCCGCGTGTTCATCTATCGACCATTAGCCCGTGATGATCTCTACTGTTCTTGCGACATGGTTCTGTAGAGGATATCTGTGATCTAGCCCAATTGTAATCTGGTTTTCGCAGATGTAGAACAGTTATTCAAATCATCTAAGGCGGGCCAACTTCAGGAAATGCTCTGATATTCTTGCCAAGACCAACCAATTCGATGGAGTGCGGATCCTATCGTCAGCTCTGAATTTTGCTATGGAACCCAAACTAATATCATACAGCTTCATTCTGTGCCTTCAGCGAACACAGCTCAGAGCGACACTGTCTGACTACCTTTGAGGTAATGCAGGCCGGTGCAATAGTGCTAATTGCAGCTTGAATGTCAAAAGTAGTATGATAACCATCAGAGCGTCTGTGGGAGTGGACCTACAAGCGCCTTTCTGGCTATGCAGGCTCATGGTCTAAGTGTCATTGTTCTCCCAAAAGTGAAAGGGGTCCTACTCTACTTCGAACATCCTAGCTAACGAAGCTTTTATAGACAGACATGCTTTCTGAACATTGTTAGTAACTCCAGAGAAGTAGAGCCGTGAATTATGAAAGATGTTGGTGACGGTAATTTAACCTAGACGCCCGTCATTGAAGTCGACGAAACTACACTGAAAAAGCTAACAATGTGTACAGTAAATATTTATGAAAAAATACTAAAGAAAACAGCAAAACCACAAAAACGCCATTAGCAGTCCAAAGGGAGTTTTTCTTAATGAATCGAAAAAAGCTTTTCTAGTTCCGATTCAAAAATCGGGCTCCAAAAACAACGTTGAAAATTATAGAGGAATCTGCAAAGTTTCAGCGATTCAAAAATTGTTTGAGAGTATGGTGAAGAGAAAACTAGACTTCATAATTAAAGAACACATTTCGGATGCTCAACATGGTTTTATATCTGGGCGTTCTACGTCAACAAATCTGTCGAGCAAGTTGATGCAATCTATACCGATTTTAGCAAAGCTTTCGACTCTGTTAACCATGCAGTGTTAATTAATAAGCTTGAAAACTTTAGATTTCACTCTGAGTTTCTTCTCAGTCTCTTTTCTTCTCTTATTCATCGCTCATTGAGGGTAAATATTGGAAATTCTTTATCCAAACTAATAAAGTGTTACTCAGGGGTTCCGCAGCGAAGTCATCTAGGCCCCTTACTTTTTATAATCTTCATTGATGACATTATTTGTTCATTTAAACACAGTAAATGCTTACTATTCGCTGATGATATGAAAATATATAAGAGTATTAAAGATGTTAATGACTGCTTATTACTTCAATCTGATTTAGATAAAGCGGTATTTGTATGGAATCCTAGTTTTGTCACATACACTGAGCGCATTGAAAAGGTCCAAAACTGATTTACAAAATTTATTTTTTCCAAAACGCAATGGAATTTTCATCCAAATTATATATAGAGATGTCAATTGCTTGGTATAAAATTCTTAAAAACTATACGTACTGTTTATTTTAGGGATATATTATCCAATCATATAAAATATTCATAGCTTTTGTCATCATCATCATCATCTTCTGATCCGCATGATCCACTAAAGGGGTCGCGGGAGTAAGCCACGCACGAGAGATCTCCAGGCAAGTCGATCCTACGCCATCGACTCTAACTCATCAGGAGCAATGCCCATGCGTAACCCGGCGAGTTTTTGGACTTGGTTCAACCACCTCGTCCTGAATCTGCCAAGCGGTCGCCTACCTGATGGAAACGAGATGATGGAGACATTCGTGCCACGTGACCAAACCACCGAAGCATAGCCCTTTCCGTTCGAAGAAGCAGCTGCTCAATGTAGAGTTCCTCGCGCACTGCCGTGTTTCTCACCCTATGCCGGCGAGTAATTTCCACAACAGCACGAAGCAATCTCATCTCAGCAGCTTGCACTCGCGATCTTATTCTTTCGGTCATTACCCAAATTTCATGACCATAGGTGAGAGTTGGAACAAATTACTTACTTACTTACTTAAGGTGGCGCTACAGTCCTGGGTGGACCTGGGCCTCAACCAACAAGCGTCTCCAGCCAGCTCGATCTTTAGCTAGCTGTCTCCAGTTTCGCACGCATAGTTGGTTGAGGTCCCTTTCCACTTGCGTGCGCCACCTGAGTCGCGGTCTTCCTCTACTGCGCCGTCCCTCGGGAGTGGATTCGAAGACTTTTCGGGCCGGAGTATTGGTTTCCATCCGCTCTACATGACCTAGCCATCTCAGTCTTTGGATCTTCACTCTTCTGGCTAAGTCGATGTCGCTGAACAGCCCGTATAGTTCGTCATTATATCTCCTCCTCCACTCACCGTCTATGCAGACGGGACCGAAAATCACACGAAGAATTTTCCTCTCGAAGCAACCAAGGGCAGCTTCATCCGCTTTTGACAAAGTCCATGCCTCCGCGCCATATAGCAGGACTGGGACGATTAAGGTCTTGTAGAGCGTTATCTTGGTTGTTCGAGAGAGGGCTTTGTTTACCAGTTGCTTTCTTAGTCCAAAGAAGCAGCGATTGGCAAGGGTTATTCTTCGTTTGATTTCAGCGCTGGTGTCATTGTCTGAGTTTATAGCGGTGCCTAGGTAGACAAAGTTTTTGACTACCTCAAAGTTATATCTGTCTGCTGTGACGTTCTGACCGAGACGTCGGTGTTGGGTGTCCTTTCTCGTTGACAGCATATACTTGGTCTTACCTTCGTTTACCGCTAAACCCATCTTCGCGGCCTCCGTTGCAATACCCACAAAAGCGCCATTGACATCACGCTGCGTTCTTCCAATAATGTCAATATCGTCGGCATATGCGAGTAGTTGGACGGACTTCTGAAAGATTGTTCCTCTGGTGTTGGCGTTCGAGTTTTGAACAATTCTTTCAAGAACGATGTTGAAAAAGTCGCATGACAGCGGGTCGCCTTGTCTGAATCCTTTTTTGACATCAAAGGTCTCGGTTAGGTCTCTACCGACCTTGATGGAGCAGCGTGCATTCTCCATCGTCATCCTACACAAACGGACGAGTTTGGTAGGGATGCCAAAACTAGACATTGCTCTGTATAGCTCGTCTCTATAGATGCTATCATACGCGGCCTTAAAATCGATGAAAAGGTGGTGGGTATCGATTTGTTGCTCCTGGGTTTTCTCCAAAATTTGCCGTAGTGTGAATATTTGGTCGATGGTGGATTTTCCTGTCCTAAAGCCACACTGGTATGGACCGACCAGGTTGTTGACGAATGGCTTTAGGCGTTCACACAGTATGGCAGATAAGATTTTATATGCGATACTTAGGAGACTGATGCCTCTGTAGTTGGCGCAGTTCAAAGGGTCTCCTTTTTTATGGATCGGGCAAACAATGCTGAGGTTCCATTCATCGGTTCCATTCCATCCTCCGACCATATTTTACAGATGAGTTGGTGCGTGCTCCTTACCAAATCATCGATTGCGGCTTTAAAAAGCTCGGCGGGTAGGCCGTCAGCTCCCGCAGCCTTGTTGGATTTCAGTTTAGATATGGCAATCCTCACTTCATCCGGGTCGGAATTGTTCATCTTCGTCGTCCCTTTCATTGGGGTTGAATGGTTCGTTCTGCCTGACAGCGGGATTTTTTTGGAACAAATACTGAGTTGAAAACCGCTAACTTGGCTTTGACACCAAGCCAAACTGACCCAGCTAGACCAATCCTACAGGAAAGCTCAGCATTACTCCTGCCATCACTCAATTCTATTTGCCCACTAGGCCGCTTCGTACTCGACATTTACTATTTGAAAATTTTCATAACACTGAATAGACTGAATATAAATGAACCACAGTAATTAGGGTTTTCAATGAGTTCTCACAAAATCTTGAATTATCTGATTTCATTTTACAGATTTCAAAATATAGACATTAAGCCTATTTACTTTTTAAGTTTTTGTTAATTACATGCTTAATATTACTTTTTCAAAATCTGTTAGTACGTAAGTAGCTTGTAGATAATAATAAACAAACAAATAAACAAAAATTCACACATTTGGAACACACTTAGACTGGCGCCCAACATAAGAAACCAACTTGCAGAAAAAATAAAGCGCTCTTCATCGATTGAATAGCTTCCTGTTGGAAAGTCAGAACTTGGACGTTTCGATATTCATCTTTTCGATAAAACATTTTAATAATAGAATCTATTTCGAGAGTAGAAAACGTTTTACCAAGTATATTTATCCACTTTCATAACATAATGATCTGAGATCTCTTCATATCGGTCGTCTAATTTCTATAATTTTATTCCATTTATTCATTAATCGAATTGTGGATTAGGATGTGACTCGTTTTTGGTAGAGTAAGTGCTGTAAATGCGACACTCCCTTGACATTTTTCGGAATAGAACCATGAATTTCATTCGAATATATTTATTTATTATTATTTCCAAAAGCTTTAATTGTAAAAATAAACTTAACAAAAAAATCTTCATCATCTTATACCCGCGTGATCCACTAAAGAGGTCGCGGTTGTAAAGCGCGCACTAGAGATCTCAATCTTCCTCCACCATGGACTCTAATTCATCAGGAGTTACGCCCAAGCTCAACTAAGCGAGTTTTTGGACTTGGTTCAACCACCTTGTCCTGGATCTGCCAAGTCGCCAACTGATGGAATCGCATTTATGCCCGTTTCACAATGCTGCGTTGGTGCCTCGACTACGAGCAGCTTACGAGATATGCATTGAGGGATGAGTGTGTCACCATCAGCAGTCTTTCTTTCGCGCCTAATGAAAATATGGAGTAAACGCAGGGAAATGTCAAAAAGCACCTAAATGTTTCAGCACGTTGAAACATTTTGGTGAGAGATTAAGTCGCTTACGTGCGATTACGTTGTTCTTACCAGACTTATATTTCTGACAAAAGTCAAAACGTAGCACGACGCAGTGAAAGGCATGGAACCATTGTATTGTGTGGTTTGAAAAATAAGGCGGCATAACAACGCAGCATAGTGAAACGGGCATTAGGTATATGTACATAAAAATTAAAGGAACATCATTTTTTTGATTTAAGAAAAATTGCGGCTAACACCTTGTGCTTACCTGGTGTTAAATATGGCCTAGTTTTTAATGATTGACTGAAGCAAAACATGCTTACATCACGAACTAATATTGTGTCCAAATCGTGCCTTCCTTATTGTCAGAGAACAGCGCCAACCTGCATCTAGCATCTGGCACCTTATGTCGGTCAAGACTTGGATCTAGATCGTCGTCTGGAAGTAGATGGTAATCGATTGTTGTTATTGTCTTATTTGCTGAAGATTGGTTTTTGGGATAGCCTCTTCTATGTCATTTATTCATTATTTTTCATTCTAAATTACAACTACACAAACAAATTTTAAAAAATTAAGTCTAAACAAATGAAACCTGTTTACTGCAGTTATTGTCGTCCTTGTCCTTTTTTGCTTGGATTTCCTTGCTTGAAACCATAGTGCTCCTTCAAAAGAAACAAAGTAAAACATTCAAGCTCTGCAACGATCATGTGTGAAGTATGGCCCAAGACCAGTTAGTTTGAACTTCTCGAATTGAACCATGCTTTTCAAAATAAACTTGAACAATTTAAAAACGTTTCTCCGACGCGAGTCTACTCATGAATTATTATGAATTGCCAAACCAAACTAACCTAAAAACAAGTAAGCTGTCACAGACAACAATGTTGCCAATTTAAAGCTATTTGCCTTTGTGGACTCCAGAAGCACTACAAAGAGGAATTCGATGTCCAGAGGGACGGGCTTCAGTCTATAAATGTATCCCGAAAAGCCTACTTTAGAGATGCTTTACAGTCGTTACTCTTGAACTACGACGACTCTATGCTCACCAGAGGGCACTTACGAAACATGTTTGACAGTGAGTTTGAGTTTCAAAAGTGGTCTAAAAGAAGTCAGTGCAGTGAAAAGTATTCTCATTTCCAAGCCAAATTCCTGTATTCATTGCAGTCTCAAATTTGATTTCTTAGATGTCAACATCATTTCACAGCATTGTTCCCTCTTGTCACAGTTCGACCTCTCAAAGAATCGTCTCCCAATACCCATCGAAAGGCACTAGAACCGCGACGATTCAGCATACACAAACCACTCCGACCAACCTACAGCTCAATCTAGTGAAAGACATCCACCATTGTCCACTGCCTGTCGGTTCTTAACATTCCAGTCGAGTTTTTCGGTTTGGCTAAGCAAACATTTTGTATCGGTTCCAATCTGGTGCTGCATGCTCAACCGAAGGCCAAATGAACTGGACGATATGTGTGAATGTCACCGCACATGTTGTACCGCCGCCCACCGCAAGGAAGAGTTCTGGCTCAGGCATCCCTATCGCTAGTGCTAGATTAAACACTCAAATAGAATGTTTTTGTATCCTTTGCGGTTGGGAATGAATGTTTTTCGGCACTCGCCCCTCCAGTGTCACCGGCAAAAAGGTCTCTCTCTGGAAGTCGAACGCCACCATTCATCCTCCCCCGGACAGCGGGTGGGTTTATTATTTTTCGAAAAACGTACTGCACCCCATTCCCCAGGCCCCAATGGCGCCGCACCCATATTTGCTGCCAGTGGCAGTGGTGGCAACTGAAAATACTCGTAAGTATTTGGTTTTGTTAAATATTTTTCCTCCGAAATTGTTTGCCCAACAAGCTCCAATGGACAGAGGCCACAGGGATGGCTGATGTATTGTCGACCACGATTTTTGTGTGCACGTGTGTGTGTGGGTAAATAAACCAAGTCCAGAGTCATTTCGTTCGCATTAAGATGTCCACTTCGGGCAGCGTTGCCAGTCTCCCGAGTCTCCTGAAGTCTTTAATTTGAGAATTTCCATGGAAATCTGTGTGATAAGGTGAAGCGGTTTTGTACTCCAGCGGCGACGGCGGCCGCGTCGTCTGCCGTTTCAGGGCGCAACAACATTCCGCTCGGCAATTTGTTAATCCACCGGTCGCGTGGCGTAAATATTTAGCGAAACGTCAAAGTGAATGTGTCGGCTTACTGCTGCGCAGGGGGTAGATAGTTGAGTTAACGCTTTTATTTGAACGACACGTGACCGTTTGTTTGACTAGCACACGCCTACGACCCCTTTAATGTTTAATTTACCAGAAAATAGCCGCGAGACTGTCAACAGTAAGCAGTAGATATCGCATCGATTAGATTCTGAGAACTTTGATTTCTCGGGCGGGGGGCAGTAAACGAACGTAGGCGGCAAAGGAACTTAATTGCACTGTTTCTTTGCATGCCACTTGGGGAGGTGAGTGTCATCAAGACACGTCGTCGGTGCTAAAGCCATAAGAAGCTTGTCTATAGACCAGAACATCTTGAAGCTCAGCTATGAAGCACACAGTTTTTCAGTGAATTAGCAGCGATATGCAGTGGTTCGTGTCCAAAGTGCAGCGGATTAACCAGCGGATAATCCATTGGAATGACAGAGGATATGTTCATCAATCTCCTCGCGGTCAATACAATTTCTGACCGATTGAAGTACTGATGATTCCTTAGTTGATAGCTTCATGTAATGAATCTAGGCAATCCTTCGATTAAGCTCCAACCCAGCAGCTGTCCGCCACCGATTCGCTGTCCATTCTTTGATGGTGGATGAGGCTGTACAGCAGCATGATGTGGACCCTATGAGTGGGACATGAGAACCCAGCATTCAAGAGAACACACAAAACCCAGAGCCCACTTACTTGCCTCAACTGAAGTTCAAAAGAACTCGTTGTGCTCTCCAGACCTAGAAACCATGAAATTCCAACTGCATCGCCCCCGTTCAGCTCACTGCAGAAGACTCCTCTAGACCTCTCCAAAGGTCATGTGATTGTTTCGTTCCGCAAATCCATATCCAATCGGTTGTGAATAATCGGAAAAGTTTTGCCGAACAACTGAAAACAGAGAGCGCACACATGGGTACACTTTCAAGGCATCTGAAAGACATTCCAAAAATCCTCTGAAGTTTACTTCAAACAATCGTGCTGGGATCCGTGAGCAATCGGATCTTGTATCCAAGTGGAGATTTCCTTTCCACATGCGTATGCAAAGCGAACAAAAAAAAAAAAAACACGGCAAGAAATTCAAACCAGCATCAGCCAAGGAACTTGCCTCCCTGTCAAGGATATCCTTTTTCATTTTGTTTACTGTGAACTTTCTCCACACGTCCTCGTACGTATACACATGTTCGCACATTAATAACAGCGCTCTGTGGAAGGGATGAGGGTTCCTTGAAAAAAAGTTTCCGACCACAAGACAATACACAAAGGAAAAGCACACACACGCTCACAGGCAGGAGAGAAGTCGTTCTTGTCGTTTTAAGGGAAGCGAACTTTCATCTCCGTGTGTGAACTTGAAGTTTATATCCTTTTCGCCGGTTTCGCAGCAACCCCAATACCGCATCCAACCGTTTTCTGGTTTCTTAAGCACAGACTACAAGTTTTATGACTTTTCGTTTTGTTTACACTCTCACGTGTTTACTTAAACAATTCTTCTGGTATTCTTGAGCACGTCGTCGATGGCAGGCCACAAGAGCCTTGTCTTTAAGGAACCTTCGCAAGAAACCTCAATTTCTAAAGTCGACTTTTTGTTTAGTTAAACGGTGGGCTTGGCGGAGATGGGGCGTCAATCGTGATGCGGGGGCGATGTGATTATTGAAGATTTCCGTCTGAGCGAAGAAGTGTCGGTTGTGAAGCAACTTGAATTCGATACTCATCTTTGCACGTCAAGTGGAATTGGGTTGTTCAGTGGCAGACTGAAAATGTGGAAGTCTGAGTCAAGTTAGAACTTAGTTTTGCAGAATTTACCGAACTGCTGCATTTTTTTGTCCAAAGTCAGAGGCCATTTAGTTTCTTGGTTGACGAAGAGGAAGCTGTACACGAGTTCCGAAGGTTCCGTGCCGCACCGATTTCTGGTGCATAGGCCGGGCATACTTGGACGAATAAAATAACCGACAAAACCAGAAGCGTCGATACTGTCTGCCAGTAAAAATGGGTGATTCTATTTCTGTTTGGTTTTTGCAGTGTTCATTTTGACGGCTCATGTGTGATTCATGTTGACATGTTATAAAGGTAAACCTGCTCAGTTAACGTTGTCATTTTACAAAGGAACCACCTATCATCCGAACAACGATTGCAAGTTATTGCATTTCAATGCAGTCTTTAACGACGAAGCATTTCTGGTTGAATGGCTATGTTCGTAAGCAAAACCGCGGTATTTAATCCGATGGTCAATCTCAGGCAAGACATGAACTTTCAATTGCGACCGAAAATGCACTGTTTGGTCCAGCCTGCATTTTTGATAGTGACCGACGATGACTGTGAAAACAAAGTAACCATCAATGGTGTCCATTATAGTTCAGTGACTTCAAACTTGCTCGTTCAAGCTACACGAGCTGAACTAGGTCCACATGTAAGATTCCAGCAAGACGGCGGTGGACCAATTGAGAAATAAGTTCGGTTAGCAATCTAATTTTCGTGTTGGACCGGTGAATTGGCCGCCACCGCACCTAAATCCAACATTTCGGCTACTTTCAACATTTTAGCCCAATTTTTTAGCATTTCATCAGCATTTCCAAATGTTGGATTTCAGCGAAATGTTGAATTTCGTAGCTGAATTTGCAAGTGTGTCAAATCAAAAAAACCTCTTTCCAAACTTAGCACGTCATTTCATGACTTTTGAGGCCGCTGACATAAACAAAAAACAGCTGTCACCAAAACACTCATTCATTTCAAGTGATAATTCCAATTAGAATGCAAATATCAGTAATCAAGTCTGACACTAGATGTCAATTGAAATGTTGAAGTTCCAGTGGGAACGGAAAATTTTTTTCCCAAAATGTTGAAAATATTGGATCAACGGAAATCAATACCAGGACAGATCAACCGTACGTTTTTTTTCCGAAAGAAGAGAGTGATAGGGAACCAGGAAGTCCCAACTCCAATCCACGAAGTAGTCCTCCTATCCAGCCTCCCACTTACTGTATGCAGCCAAAAGTTGGACGTTAAGCAAAAACAGCAGAGCTAATTCTTGGTGCCCTTGAAAGAAAAAATTTAACGTCGGATAAGCTTCAAGAAAAGCAGGAGTCTTTTATAAATTTTTCGAATTATTGCTTTATTTCAGAAATATCCGGTATTGGAATTGCATTTATTTTTGAAGACATCGAGTTAGGCTTTGCAGCCCCTGTATTATTTTTGTCTCCAAGTTCTTTGGTCGCATATGGAAAAGAGCTCCTTCACAGGCTTATGATGTACACAAAGGGTGGGCCAAATGCAAGTTTCTGTTTAAAAATGCAATAATATAAACAAAATTAAATTGTTTCCATGTAAAGGGTGGTTAAATTTTAAGGGCCGATATTGATTTTGAATAAAACATAAATTATTTAGGAAATTATTGTCATTTCTTTTCATTGTGACAATATTGGTATGTTTCAATTATGTATGGAACAAAATATCGGCCAAATGGCCGCCGATGGCACCTCCATCCGATTGGTCCAAATTTTCGATGACGCCGAAGCATAATTGAGGTTCTATGCCGTTAATGTGCCGAATTATCTCATCCTTTAGCTCTTGAATTGTTGCTGGCTTATCGACGTACACCTTTCCTTTCAAAGAAAAAAATCCAACGGTGTCAAATCACATGATCTTGGCGGCCAATTGACATCGCCACAACGTGAAATATCACGGCCATTGAATTTGTCGCGCAAAAGAGCCATTGTTTCGTTAGCTGTGTGGCAAGTGGCACCGTCCTGTTGAGACCAAATATCGTCCACATTCATATCATCCCATTAGGACCATAAAAAGTTCGTCATCATTTCACGATAGCGAACACCATTCACAGTAACTTCCTGACCGGCCTCATTTTGGAAAAAATACGGCCCGATGATGCCGATGATGCCGCCAAACAGTCACTCTTTGTGGGTGCATTGGTTTTTCGACAATCACTCTTGGATTATCAATCGCCCAAATGCGGCAATTCTGGTTATTGACGAATCCACTGAGGTGAAAATGTGCCTCATCACTGAAGATGATTTTCTTCGAAAATTTATCATCCACTGTTGCCATTTGTTGCCACCATTCTGACCATTGACGACGCTTGAAATTGTCAAGAGGCTTTAGTTCTTGAGTCAATTGCACCTTGTAAGCGGGTAAATGCAAGTCTTTATGCATAATGTTCATCAGCGACGAGCATGAGAGTTGCAATTGTTGGGCACGACGACGGGTTGAGGTGGACGGCTCTTCAGCCACACTATAGCGAACAGCAGCAATATTTTTTTTTAACCATTATTTATAATGGCGTTATTAGTAAGAACAAACATTCCCATTAATTATGAAATACAACGTCGTTCAAGTGGCTGCCTCGACTAGCTTCGCAGTAGCTCATTCTATCATCCTAATTTTCTAAGACCTTTTTGCTGGTTTCGGACTGTACCTCACTGATTGCTTGGATGATATGGGCCTTAAGAGCTTTAATCGTTTCCGGATTGTTGGCATAGCATCGGTCCTTCACTGTGCCGCACAAAAAAAAGAAGTCCAAAGAGATCAGATCGCAGATCCTAGGCGGGCAATTGACAACGCCAAGACGGCTGATAAAACGATTTGGGAATTTAGTGCGCAAAAGATCGATTGTGGCATGGGCTGTGTGGCATGGTGCACCATCGTCCGAATACATGGCTTCAATTTCAGTGAAAAAAAAGACGGAAACATGGCTCTGTAACGTCCTCCGTTGACCGAAACGTTGTTAACAGCCTAATTTTAGAAGAAGGCCACATTCTTATCTGTGCGCACCGTACGACGACGGGGACCATGAGTGTTGTCTAATAGCATACCAGTCTCACGAACTTTTTGCATAAGCATGTGTACAGCAGTCGCGGTGGGTGCTTAATTTTGGCCAAAGCTTCTTCATTTCAAAAAACGCACTGTTTGAGCTACACAGCACTCACCTTAGAAATAAGTTTTCAATATTTCCCAACGTTGTTCAAGGGTAAATCGACTATCAAGCGGATGTATGATACTGACTTTCTGTTAAGATTTCGACCGCGAAACAGCTGTCAGTGTCAAGATAACCTATGATTAAAAAGAAAAACACTAGATGGCCCACCCTGTATTTATCTCTACCTATTACCCAATTATTTTCTTTAAACTTCATGGCTGATTTGCAGATCAGAAGCTTAAATCTGTAAACCTTCTAAAAAAAAGTGCGGTGCTTGCGTTTCATTGGCAAAAACATCTCTCCATCACAGACTCATCAAAATAATGAAGCTATAAATACGTTGACTCTTTGTAGGATTAATTCCTGTAATCCGACCAAATATTCACAGAACTCCATTTCTGAGTGATGTTTCCCTTTCAAGGACGCCCGTTTTTGTTTTTCTTCCAATCGCAATGACTGCATGAACGAGCCAGGGATTTAGACAAATGAAAGCCAACATCGCTTGTCATGCAGTCAAAATGTAAGCAAATAGTCTCAACGTCAGTTAAGCCAAGTCGCAAACGTTGTGCATCTGCACACGAACACACACACAACAACCGCCAAAGGCCAAGAGTACATAACCTGAAAAAAGATAAACAGAACGATGCAACGTCGAAAAGGTCCTTCGACCATTGAATCGCACACACTCAGCTTTTTTCAGCTTTTTGTTGCTTCCTTGTCCCCCTAATCCAACTCTCTCGTTGGTCCTCTGCTGCTCTCGGTCCAATACGTTTGTATTTATGACTCTCATCGTCGACGTTGAGTGCAAATATTTGCCTGCACCCTATGGAACAACCCCTCCAGAGAATATAAACACGGACGTACTGCGTACACACCGAAATGCGAAATGTGAAATCCGACATTCCAGTCGTTCTTAAAAAACAGAAAAAAACAACACAAACTCCATGAATATACGGATGTTTTTTTGCATTGTTGTTGTGTACTTTTTTTTTCATCTGCCTCGACTCTTTTGGAATAAGAGAAAAATTTTAATAAAAATCGTTGAGGAACATATCGATTGCGGGTACAGAATCCGCAGCAACAACCAACCCGAACGAAAGTAAATAGCGTGGAGGACGATGGCAGAGAAAGTTGAACACATTCAAACCACACCCCATTCACTGTGTGCGTGTGTGTGTGTGGAGCTTAAGTCTGAAACGTCCACGGGAACGACGGCGCTGTGCACACCACCTGTGGATTGTGTCTGCAGTGCAGCTTATTGAATGAAACACACCCCATGTCGTTAGGGGTTGTTCCTGCGTCCGTTGACGATTTCCCAGACTGATATCCAAAAACAATCACGGGATAGAGTCGTCACAAAAAAGCAAAACGCGATGTCCCTGCCAACAAAGCGGTCGCGTGTCAATCTTGATCTCGAGTATTAAAATGCGTTCACAGGGCCAGGGGTTGGAGTTTTTTTTTTTTTTTTTACGGACATCGCTTCCGATTCTAATCGCCGAGTGAATGTTGCAAAACATTCAAAACAATTAAGTAGCAACACGCGGCACTTTTGAAAGTTATCCGCGTTTAACTGAAAATTGGCATCGTTTGGTAAGTAGGTGATTAAAACCCTTGTAAGCTGGTGATGTGAAACTGATAGCATCTTCGGTGAGTGAGGGATGCGCGTTAGCTTGCTGAGGAGGGACGGAGATGATTTGAATTTCAAGGTGGTGCACGTGTGGAGAGCTGTCTGACGGCAGCCGAATTCGTGTCTCTGATGTACCTCTTGAGGGCACACTTGCTTTGTGTGGGGGTGCAACGGACGCCAGGTTGCAACATTGAAATTGAATATGATTCCCTCCGAATGGGCTTTGTTCGATTGGGAAGAGGGCTTTTCTCAGTCACCAAGGATATGTTTTTACGGACTGCTTAGAGTGTGTGGAGTTAGAGTGTTCCATTTCACCAGGCCGTCAATCCAGTTCAACTGACTTTGTTAAAGATGCAAATGCCTAATATTCATTTAAAATATATCCGAGCTATCGACAGGGTCTTAGCAACAGAAAGAACTAGGCTCTTAGGGCACTCTTAAAATAATGTATGCCCTCGGCCAAATCCAGCACTGAAATAATACCGATCTACAAAAAGTATTGGGCATTCTCAAGTTAGCGTATACAAATTGAAGCACCGTCGTGCCTTTAATATTCTTCAGTAACTGCACAACGTGAATAAGAAATGTTATCGATATTTAATCAATTATTCCAAGCTGTCTTGAGATCTTGTGATCAACCCATATTACCCCTGGAACATACAAGGTTGCGCAAAATTCATCATCTTATCGGAAGATGTTATAATTTTTGCAAATGGCATATTTGACATTTTTGAACTAGACAGCTGTGGTATACAAACAGACAAGCAATGGAGCGCTATACGCAAGAGTATCAACAATCATCTCAACAACGAAGAGGACGATTTTGTATCGTGTGTGTCGTCAAAATCATCATGAGCGACGAGGCGCATTTGCACTTAAGCGGTTACATCAATAAACAAAATCTTCGTTTCGGGGGCACTGAAAAGCCGCGTGTGATACACGAAGAGCTAGAGCGTTTCATTTCATTCAAATCCACTTTGTGGTACGGCGTTCGCGCGGGATGAGTGATTGGACCGTGTTTTTTTTGAGGGTGCCATCGGCAATACGATCACCGTTACTGGCGACAGCTACAGAGCCGTGACAAAAGACTTCTTACTACCGGAAGTGGTTGTGGTGTGGCATGTGGTTTCAAAAATGCGTTGCAACCGCACACATAGCACGAGCCACAATGATATTGTGAAGGAAGCGTTTCCTGGTCGCGTAATCGTCCGTTTTTGGCGATTTGGCATGGCCAGTAAGATTGCTCCACTTAACCTCTTTCTTTGAGGCTACTTGAAGTCGCGAGCTTATAGCAACAACCCTCAGACAATCGCAGCCCTTAAGGAGAATATTCGACAGGAATGCGAACAGTTATCACCGGAATGCTGAAAGTCATGGAAAATGCGATAAAACGGACACAAATGTGTATCAACAATTGGCGGTTATCCTCTTCTCCAATTAACAGAACAAAATTGTAAAAGTCCATTTCAGTATTTTGTAAAAAAAGGAATGCGAAAACAAAACTGGGTGATTATTTTTGCGCCACCTTGTATAGGCCCAAGTGAAAATATAAACTGAAGTAAATGTGCAAGATACTCATATTTTTTTGTCCTAAGATTCTTGTAGTGGCCCGTTTTTTTTTTAATTCATTTTTATTTTATTAATTCATAACAATCTTATATACTAGACAAAAATGCTTAAAACTAGTTGGGACGAACGGTGATATTATATTTTAACTTGCTGGCCCTCGGCGAGCCCAGTGGCCCGTGGTATATGTGGGTACGTGCGTCGACTCCTACGCGCTTGGACCTACCTGTCTAGGTTCGATTCCTGGTACGAAAAGAAATACTTTTCAAGGCCCACCTCTTTCGAGTCACCGACAATGCTCAAAGAGTCTGCTAACTGTCTAGAAAAAGCTTCTCACAATTGGCCGTTCGGAGTCGGCATAAAACTGTAGGTCCCTTCCACTCGTGATAGAACAATAGCACGCACAACAAACAGGAGTGGTTGCTGAGAAGCTAGGCCCTGGCTCTCTACGGGCTGTAGCGCCACCCATATTATTATTAAGATTCTTGTAGAATGAAAACTGTTGTTAATCAAATTAGTCTTCGTTTGCTTCAAATATTCGTTACCGGGTGTATACCAGTGTGATTTTTGTTGAGTGTTTTTTGTTAGGCCTAATTCAATGCATGGTCTTGTTAGGATTGATCATGAAAACATTTTTCAATATCCTCCTCAGTAATGGAGCAAAAATTCTTGTTTATTTAAGCAAATTAATCCTTCAACCACACCAAGATCAGAACTCAAGTTTGAACATCATTCATCTAGCCATGGTGTCAGCCATGCCAGAGCTGTTGACCCCTGTGTGGGAGCTTCATCCTATCTGGGCTTAGACCACGAGGGAAGAAATTAAGGTTTATATCAGCATGACTAAGTCTCCCTGGATGGCGAAGTTGGTTGAATGCCTGCCAGTGGTTAGAGGGATCCCCGGTTCGAAACCCGTTTCGTGTTTTGTTTCACTGTCAAACATCTTCAGTTTGTTCTCGCACAATCTACTTAATTTTTTCCAAATCGTCAAGCTGGTGCAAGAATTGAAGCCGAACGACCTACCGCAACGTAAAATGTTTGGTGAATGGGCTCTTGGAAAGTTGGCCGAAGATCCACTTTTTGACCGAAAAATTGTGTTCAGCGACGAAGCTCATTTTTGGCTCAATGGGTACCGTAAATAAGCAGAATTCTCGATTTTGGAGTGAATATCAGCCAGAAGCATTGCAAGAGCTACCAATGCATCCAGAAAAAGTCACAGTTTGGTGTGGTTTATGGGCCGGTGGCATCATTGGACCGTACTTCTTCAAAGATGATGCGAATCGTAACGTAACTGTGAATGGTGAGCGCTACCGTGAGATGATATCCAACTTTTTTTTGCCCAAAATGCAAGAGCTTGACTTGCATGACATGTGGTTTCAACAAGACGGTGCCACATGCCACACAGCACGCGCAGCAATGGACTTATTGAGGAGCGAGTTCGGTGAACATTTTATTTCACGTTCGGGACCGGTCAATTGGCCGCCTAGATCGTGCCATTTAATGCCTTTAGACTATTTTTTGTGGGGCTATGTTAAAGCTCATGTCTATACAGACAAGCCCGCTTCAATTGACGCATTGGAAGACAACATTGAAGCATTTATTCGTGAGATACCGGCCGAAATGTTGGAAAGAGTATGCAAAAATTGGACTAAGCGGATGGACCATTTGAGGCTCAGTCAAGGTCAACATTTGCATGAAATAGTCTTCAAACATTAAATTATATGGACCGTACTATCGATTCAAATACAGATTTCATGCATTTTTCTGAATTTTATGTGTTTCTTTTGAAATACTTTCCTATAGCTTTTAAAAAAACACCCTTTAGTAGTCTGACTATAGGTATCACAAGCGTGCTAGCGATTTCGCTGACAGCCCGCTTACCTACCTACCGACGTTGCTGCTGGTAGTACTATAAACCAAATTTGAGTCTGAGTAGTCCAGTCTAGCGTTAAGAAAACATCTCAGACAAAAAAAATAAAATGTGTCCGTAGTCTTATGCGACGCTAAAACGTAAATGCAAGCATGGTTCGTGTTTTCGCACAATGTACTTGATTTTTTCCAAATCTTCATTACCTACGTGGGTTAGATAATAAACGACCTGAGTATGGCTTATTGTGCACATCAAAATTGCCGCTACGAAAGCCAGTTTAATGAACTTATATTTAAGAGAAATTTAATCACAGACAGAGCTTTCCCCTTTGAAATCATTTCGCGTACTCTTCACTGTCGCTGTATACTGCACTCCCTATCCAAGCTGTGTTTAACCCACTGTTGGAACATCATCAATAATCATTGGAACTAATAACGGATTGAAAATATAACCTTGGGGTATCTCATATAACACGTCACTATTATGGCGCATTCGATAAGAAAATAAACGTGCAGACCATAAGCTTCTAGCTGAAAATTAATCAACCATCAATGTGACTTGATCTCTTTCACCCAGAAACCCTATTGACCTTGGATGCCAGATTTAACAGATTGTACAAAGTTATTTTGGCATTATGCGGAATTTCAGTTGCTTAATGACATTTGTAAGGCTCACAAGGTAGGTACTAGGCAGGTAACTGGGCCAGCCAGCGAAATCGCCAGGACACTTGGACCGTGACAGACTACTACCACTGATCGACAACTCCAGTGATAGTTGATTTGATAGCAACGGCAATTGGTGACTGGACCAGATTTGAAAACCGGATAAAGCGTATTAACTTTGCTTTCGCTGGAATTCGAACCGGGGACCCCTCTAACCAAGGGCTGACACTCAACCAACTGCACCATCCAGCTGTCAAACTGTAAGACTCACTAAATACATTCCAAATTGATGAGGAATTGAACCAGAGCTGCACCAACCGATTCGACCTGCGAACTTGCTGCAATAGCGGAAATGTTAAAAAAAAAAAAAAAAAGAGTTGCAAGGCATATAAACGTTTTCCGGAACGAGAAAGCCGATGAACTGGACAAACAGGAGCTGCCCTCTATAGTTCGCCTGCCACTTGAGCTGGCATAAAGCACGAATTACATCACATTTCTTGAAAATAGCAAACCTTAAATGATCTCGGTTAACTAACTGTGGGATGACATGGCTAGAGTACAACATATCACGAACTGACGATCTTCTAAAGAGGACTCCAACGGATATTGCTAACACATCAGCGATAAGTACGGGGCACTGGCCAATGGGGGAGCATGCAGTTCGACTAGGAATTCCTCATATCACACATGGCCGTAGATGTAATAAAAGACGGAACAAGAATCCTCGACTCACTTCTTGTGATTTCCTCCAGCACTTGCAAGAGCAAGGCAACGGACTCTGGGCAAACCCCTCCTTGAATCTGTCGACGAGATTTCCTTAATGAACATCAATGAATTGATAATGTTCCTGAATGTCGCACGACGATTTTAAAGGCACATCAATGTTCAAGTTTCATAGCATATTTTATTAAATCGAAAATGGCAACACTCACTACAAGTGTTGTGCTTGCTATATTGTTGAGGCCAAATGGACGGACCTACAATTTTAGAACGACTTCGAAAGAGCACGTTTGTTTAGCTTTTCACGAGACCTATAACTCATGAGCATTATCAGTTACTCGCGAACGTTGTCGCCGTGAAGTGAAAGTTGGCGTGCTTGGATTCGAACCATAAGTTTCGTTTGAAGTGAAGTTTAAATTCAAGAAATTAGGTCACGTCCCTGAGAAAACCCTCACATACAATTGAATAGAAGATGTTGTCAAACAAAGCAAGATTACTCTAAAAGCCGTCAAAATATATATTCACCTTCCCTCCCCTCACACATCGCAAGATATCCATATCACCCCCTATCCCTTCTCTCAATCTCGCGTCCTGTCATAATTTGTTTTCATCCTTCGACCAAATCGAAGCGCAGACACTTCAAACACATTCCCAACTGCCCTTCAGTTCACTGTGTATTTGCCCTGTAATCGATAGTCTAATCGCGTCCTCTCCGCCAGGGGTGCGTCAGCTTGCGCTCGAATCTCCGACATTTACACCGGCGCGGCGATTTGATTCACAAACACAATTGAAAATCGGATAATTGCACTTTAAGCAAACAACAAATGACTTCAGAGCCTCATCGCCTGTCGGGGTGGCATCGTCGATTCCCGTGGGACTATTGTTTATCGTAAAACGAGATGAACAAGGGCTTCTCCTTGTCCGATTGTGTGAAATGTGAAATGTGAAATGCTATCCGCCTATTCGTTTGACGTACGCGCCCACCCTGCATCGGGGGTGCTGCTCTCGTTCACCGCCGTTGAAGTGTCCGTCTATCTGTTGGCTCGGTCCGATAAGGAGGCGCTGATTTGAATGTTGGATGTCATTCCCAATCAGATTCTGATTGGAGTTATCTTATCGCAAGTGTTTTTGGCGGATGTGTCTGATTAGGAAGGGCTTATGTTAGTTTGACTTCGAGTGGCCGCTCAAATTAGGTAAGTGAAATTGCTTCCTTTGACACTTGATCGGCGGAGGGTTGGAAGACTGGAGGAATTTTGCCTCGAGATGAAGAGCACGAGGCGTAGGACCATACAAAGTGACCTTCATTAGCTTTCCTGTGATGTTGCTTCTTCCTAGCTTCGGTTTGAGTCTCGTTTTGATCAAGATGCAGGGTTGTCTCACTAAGGTGAGGCATCGACCGGCACGCTCATGCAATCTATGCCAAGGCAAGTCGCTCCATTTCCCATAAACATCGTCCCAAGTGAAGATAACCTGACGAAAACGAAAACCACACGAGAGTGTACGTTAGTCGGTCAATATGTCCATATTTCCGATTTAATGAACCCTTCAGCGTTCCGCATTTTAATTAAATCCCCACCACCTCAGCGCACAAGATTCATGTCCCATCACGCATATGTCCCACACACGCCAGCGACGGCTCCAACTGACCTGCGGCAAAAATTAATTAATCTCAAGCCGACCATGCTGAGGTCGTTTTCTTTCTTCGTCCGTCCAAATTATGCCCCCCCCCCCCGGCCACTGCGGACAGAATTTCGCAAATAACTTCACTTCAGTAAGATGTAACGCAACACAATTAAGGGCGCCCGAACTTATCGCATATCCTTCAAGAGTTTTTCATTAATACCCTCTTCAGTTGAGTTAGTTCGCCCGAAACGGGGCGGCCCCAATAACCAACTTTCAATGTCCACATAACACGAACCCAATTTGTAAACCCACCACCCCGCCCACGGCTGGTTAATAAAATACAAAATTTCATCGGCCCCTCAGTCGAGTCGCTCCCGCACATTGGCAGCCCCAAATCGATGGACCGGCCAGGTTCCAAGACACAGGAGCTGCCGTCCAAATTAGGGGCAATTTTTCTTGAATGTCCTCCTTAAGTCACACCAACGAGCGTTCGCTTGACACAATCGCATGCATAAATTGTCTTTGCCGACATTTTCGACGCCAGTAAATTGATTTGGAGCTCCTTTGACCAGGCACCATCAACATTCGGCAATCGACACTCGACACTCGACCCTTGACACATGACGTTTAGGCCCACCCACCGGTCGCGTCGGCTGTGTTTTTGTGAATTTGAATGAAAAATGTTTTCACTTTGACGGCAGAGAGGCCCTCCCTCGTCGTCTTTCTTTGTTTTAATTAAATCCAGCCGAATGTGGAAAAAGGACCATCGTGAGGCCCTAAAAGTGAAAAAGTTTAGAATTATTTATCAGAGGATAACAATCCCGGTTCAATTGATGTTTCTTTTTCGTTTTTTTTTCGTTTTTTTGTTCTCCCCACTTGGTTAGCGTGCTGTTAAGAGGGTCTGGGCGCGCACCCAGAACAACATTCATTCGATCCGTTTCGTGAGGAGGTGGATTTTTAGAGGGATTCCCATGACTTCTTGTTTTGCCACGCTCGTCCCTCATCGCCTCCCGCTGCTGCTGCTGCTGCCTGATCCCATTCGCATTCGTGATGAATTCAATTAAACAAAATAAAGGAAAGTCATTTCGTTGTTATTCTTTTTTTTTTCTCGTCTGTTCCTTTCTCTCTCGTTTTTCGGTGTTCTGCTGTTTGGGGCGCAGCTCCTTTATGTTGTACGATTTTTCCTTTTAACAAACGAATGAACATTAAGAGAACTAAAATTGGCAACAACGTAGTACCAAAACACAAAATGGGGGCACATTTGTCCGGGATATTTCTTTGGTGTGTTGTTTCACTTGACAGCGCGCGGAATGGGGTGAGTTCAGAGCCCCCGCTCCACACAGAATGGGCACACAAACAAAACAAGACAAAAAAAAGTAAAAGACGAAACTGCCGACAAAAAAACGAACGAGAAATAAAAAAAAAACTCACCGTTAAAATTGGAAAATTGCGAAGAGGAGGGGCAGATGATGCAGGGAATACTGAAACGAAAACAAGCGAAGAAAAATGTTAAATTTAATTTCAAGTCTTGCTTCTTTGTGACTCGGTGCCGGGCATGTGGGCAGGTCCTTTAACAAAAAAAAAAAAATTACACATTTCCATTTATCCTTGTTTTATCCTTCAGTCCTTTAAGGCTAATGCGTGCAGTCAGTGTTGGCTGTCGAAGATCATCAAAACGTTACTACTCACAGGTCCTGTGTCAGAAAAGAAGGCACGGGAAAAGCAAATAATGCGAGGTCGCTAATATCCCTTTGAGTTGGCCTCAGATGAAAGGGGGGGCGGCTGAACTGAAAGAACACTCGAAAAGGAGAGAGATACAAAACCGTATTCCCATCCGAAACAAATCCTTTTTGATGAATCTCTAATATTGGTGGAGTTTGCCTGTTGACTGGGTTGGAAAAATCGCGAAATCCTTTGAATCGTGTGTCAGCCATGCTCCCGTGCCGTTCGTCCGTTTCTGTGGAAGCCATTTGACTGTTATGCTGAAAGGGGCTTCAGCCCGAGCATGATGGGGGATGATGGGAAAATGGCGGTTAGAGGTTGAGCTGGGACTTTGGAGGGAGTTTTTATGTTGTTTAAAGTTGAAGGATTCACTTGGTTTATGGCAGTTGGCGGATGTGGAAGATGTTCAGTTAATTTGTCATCAAAGTCATTGCTAAACATTGATACATGCCATTACTTGTCCGATGAATGGATTCCCTGCCACAAGCTACATATTTTATTCTATTACTTAATCAACGAAAAATGTGGCATGTTAAAAGGTCCGGGGGACGTGCCCAAGACATTTGGTAGCAGCCCGCGGTGTCATTTTTTCTCATTCCAATGCTTGCCATTGCTTACCAAATAATGCATGAAAAAGTAGGTTATTTCATGCCTTATTTCATGTTAATGTTGACCACGACATGGTCTTAAGTGGTCCGTGTGGTTATTCCAATTTACAGTGACTTTTTCGACTCGTGTTTCGCTAATGTTGCCTTCTGAGGCTAAAATCTGCAATCAAATCCTACGATCTAGCCGGCAATTTTTCTGCTACTTCTTTGACGCTACAGCCCGGGGCGAACCTGGGTCTCAGCCAACAAACCTCACCAGCTGGCATCCCGACACCTAGTCAATGTTGGCTCCACGGAATGCTCAAACATCGAGAATATTGGAGGAGTCTTGACGTTAATCTGGTTGACGTTTTATTGATCAGCGGATCCCCAGATCTCTTTGTGAATGTTCACGTGAGGGAATCGTGTACTGGCTACAGAGAGATGACGTCCTTTCACGATATCCAACAGCCTGAGTCTGTTTTCCGACGTGTTTTATATGCTGACTGTGCTTTCTGATGACTCTAGATGTCATTCTTGCCCAGCTTGGCGTTGAAATCTTCTAGAACAATCTTGGTGTTATAGCTTGGCCATTGATCACAAGGTCTTTCTAGGAGATTATAGAAGCAGGGCCGGACTATGATGCAGGATGTACGAAAGCACAGGGCGCAAAGCACTTAGGGGCGCATTGTGAAGAGTGATCTGAGTCTGTTCACCGAAAAGACCATTCACACACAGAAAAATAGTTGTGTGACGAGGAGTCACACGTGCATCATTTATTTCTGCATGACGCCAGACAGATTAATTGAATGGGAATTATTAAAACTTTTATAAATACTATGATAAGATCAGAAACAGAACTTGTTAAGGCTTAGTCCAGAAAAGTTAGCTTCCTAAAATTGAACCGCCACAACTGAAAGTAGGGCTAGCACAAGGCGCTCATTTATCTCGGACCGGGTCTGCATAGAAGTCATTCTTGTTATCGTCATCTTTATTCTCCGTTGGGGAGCGGATACAGATTAGGTTGATGTTTCCGAATGGCTCTCACTTTTGTTTTAAAGCTTCAGACTTCTTGCCTGAGTTCGCATCTGAACAACCGCTGCATTCACTCTCTGTAGCAAACGTAGTTTATGTTGCAGTTGGTCATTATCTTCTTGCCCAGCCCTTCCCATCGCAACTCCTGGATGGGGTAAATGTCTGCCTTGTAAGCTTCAAGAGCTTCGGCAAGTTCTTTGGCTGCACGTGGTCTGTTAAGGAGTTGGGGCGCTCTAGAATTTTCAACAAATCGATTTTTTCTTTTTGTTTAAATTGCACCCCTGCACGAATCTCTCTAAATGTCTTTCCAATTCTAGTTTTCTTTGAAATATGAGAATGATTCCTGAGAAAATGAGAATTGTTTATGTTTTGATTCATAAATACTACTTAGAAAATTAAATTGCATATTTGATTTATTATGAAAAAATCTTAGTAATTTAGCCTCCATATGTTCCCAAAAACATTTTCGAAGCAGAAAAGTTAAATATTCCCTTATAGTGTTGACGTAAGCTGGACCTGTCAGTTTGGAGTTCTTTCTCGGAGCCTTCTTTGCACTGTTCTTTTTGTTATATTCAATTGCAAGTCTTCTTTTAATTTCCTAGCCGACGATAAGGTATTTATCCGCGTCTCGATTTTGATTTTGCGGACATTTGCGGCCATCGATTTTCGTTTCTTTTTGCAATTATGATCCTCGTGAGGAAGAGGACAGATTTTAGACAGACTGATTTTTCTTGCTCCACAGATTGAGAGGCCAGACTTTTCAGAAAGATCGTGGAATGTCAACCCAATTCGACGGTCGTTAAACAGCAGTTGCTTCACTTCTAGTGTTAAGGGCTTCCTATTAAATCTAAACAAAATAAAAACAAATCTTAGTACCAAAAATGGGAATCGAAAAGTTAGTTTCCTTCTTCTACCTGCTTTCACCGACACTCACTTTCACTCTGCCAATGTGGCTCACACAAAATGAAAAAAATCACTGTATGTATTTTGTCGCCTTGCAAACAGAACTATGTAATAAGTAACATTTGTATATTTCCACTATGCGTCCATGGAATATTGAAATCAAATTAATTAAAAATCACTTAAAAAAAATGAGTCAACCTCGTTTGTATCTACATATGTAGACTTTTGTGACTCACTGTATATCACGTAATCATTCAGGCACTAAACTGAAATCAAAAATAATCGATATCTAAAAACCGGAAAAGGGACGGCTCAGCTTGAATAGTCTTGCCAAAAGATTGACAGCAACTTTGGGCCGCCTTAGAATTTATAAAGCCCTGAGCGAGTGAGTTCAGAGCCGCTCGACTATCGGTGAGAATAGGCAGTGGCACACAGAAAACGTTCATCGCGAAATTGGGTCTAACTAGACAACCACACGTTTTTTTACTCGCATTCGATCCTTCACAAGTATAAAGGTACTCAAATCTTACACCGACTCTGTACAGCGAAGATCAGGATCAGGGTTTTCTTCGAACACTCATATTCTCTCGCTTAGAGACCGAGACACGAGGAAGTGACTCCTAGTTCTTTTGAACCAAATCAGCACAGAAAGTCTGGTTTGTGCATGCAGATAAAAGCTCATAACTTCGTCTTCCAACCGCGTCAAAATGTGTGACATTTGACAGTATCCTCGTTTCCCGCAGAATAACGCCACAGCTGCTGACTTAAAAGAACTGAAAAGTCCTCATCATCGCATCCTCCTGGGCTTCTGCTTAAAATCACACAAACTCTAGGGACTCTACAACGAACCAGTTGTGTCTAGTAGGCAAGTTCAACACAAAAAAAAAAAACTGCATCCATTACTATTCCAAATCGAGCTCATCTCCACTGTTTACCTTCACATCTGGATAGTTTTCTAATGACATCTCAATTACGCAACAAACCGCAATATTATGCACCCCAGCACGAATCTGCGCTCTCATGTGCCAGCGATACGCCACAGAATCAATGCAGTCCACTCGAGTCGTCATCAAAGCGTGACTCAACTGAATACCCACTCAGGGCTTCAATGCGTTGTCCTACCCCTAGCCCAGTGCCAGTGCCAGTGCTAGCCGATGTGACTACAACTCTTTTATGCCCTTCCAGCGATGCGTGAACACGACAAACTATTGACAGACCGCACAGGAGACCTTAAGTGCCAGCCACCTCGGCAGATTAATAAAAGAGAATTAAATGGAATCACAACATTTCGTCAGCGCAGCGGGATCCGTTCACTCGAGCAGACGGTGAGCCTTTGAAGTACCTGTGCGCGAGCGCTACCGTTGCCATTGTCCTTGGTGAGCGAGGCGAGTGAGAGTGTCTAAAAATATATCTCAGCTAAAAAGGTGTCGTTATCTCCTTGCAACACGAGAAGATACACCCGCGCTCAAGAGCTCCTTCGGCCGGTCGGGTGCGCTCGAAGGGATCCATCGTCAGGGACATCTGGCCTGCGTGACCGCCAAACCGGCGAGTGTGTGTGTGGCATCCTTGTTGACTGTGAAGTGGGTAAACAGAGAGCCCACGGGGCGCAGAGAGAGCTAATTTCGTGGCATCCTTCTGTGAGAGCGAGAGCCGATAAAGGATTTACAATTTCGAGCCCAATTTCGCAGATGTTTGATAACTCGCAGCGCGGATGAGAGTCACAAATTGGTCTACTTCAGCTTGGAGCTGCACGGGATGCGTCCGGGTCGCCTGCGCTGATTCACATCACTCTCGAGGGCCCTGCCAGCTAATTGCTGCTCGGCTACGAAAGCGAAAACGAAAAGGGTTGTGCGGTATGCCTCACTGTCTGGCATCAGAGTCTGGGGCGAGTGCAGGAATGTGTTTATTTTTGTGTATCTCTTCGGGATCATTAAGTGATCATCGTCGTCACAGGACACAGATATTTCTGAATGAATTGGATCTTCTTTGGCGTGCGTGTGTGTTTGTTGTGTAAACATTTGCGACAAATCGATGATGATGGAGGTCGAGCCGGACGATGAAGGTGATGACGCTGGCCACGAGATGCAGCACAGCAATAAAGAGTTTAAATAAATAAACAAAGAGCCTCACATCTGGACAAGGAAAGAGACACCATTCGTGGGGGGAAATGTGTTTACGAAGAGCAATGGAATCGACTTAGGGGACGGTCGCTTGGAAGTGTGGGAACTGAGCGGTCACACAGTCGGACTGCTTCAAAAGTTCAGGGTTCTTCGTTCGGTATCAATGATTTGCGATGGCAATCCATAATTTTTCGATGCATATCATTTTAGACAAGCGACGCGATGCGTAGCATATATTGAAGTTCCCGGCTGAGTGGCAGTTCGGTCGGGGAGGATGACATTTGCGGATTTACTTGGATACCAGAGGACAGATAGGCTTTTATGTGCTCATTCAAATCGGAAAGAAGAGAGAGGAGAATAAATGCAGCTGCGGTGTTATACCTTCTAATCCGTAGCCAGGAACGGAAAACCTTTTGTATCAACTTGAGCTAAGTTTGGTAGCTAAAATCGATGAATTCTTAAAGCCATCAGAAGCAATAGAAAATATCAGAAAATGTACTTATATACATACTTCTCAGGCCGGTGAGCCATGGTTGGATGGTTTAAGTCTGAACTAATGCCGACTCCAGTCCCTGACAATGATGCTAAGGGCACGCTAAGTTTTCATTAAAACTTGTACCCGTGATCACCTGGACCTTAAATGGGAGATTCGTTCTTACACTCCTTCACAAACCAGGAGGCTTTTATTCGATGATGCCCTTAGCATTGGTGTTCATTCGTTTATTTAACCAAGCATTTATTGTCAAAGGATCGTTGACCTCCGGACTACACACACATTTTTCTACAACTCATTTATTTCGGGGTCAGGTCTTCCCCACCATTCTCCTTCCTCGCAGGCACGACCAATTAGCCGACGCTGAATGCATCAAGAATCACCTCCGCCGAACTGCTTATCTCGACTCTCTCAGCAGGACTGCCAGAATAAGTGTTTCGCATCATTTTGATCCTTCGAGTCTGCCAGTTCTTGACTATAAAAGCATTCATACGTCGACTGAGCACGGGCCTAAGCTTGCTAAGAACGCGAGATTATGTAGATGTCATCTGTGGAACGCAACAGTTGGATTAATTAATGCAATACCTCCGCCAATACAGTCTTCGAATTACGCCTTCCCGGCTAGCTTGTTAGCTACCAAATGAAGAAACAAATTCGGCGATGAAATATGAAACAAATAAAAAGTTGAAATGAGCTCCTTCATGACGATTAGAAGCAGAAATAAAGTAGTGCATAGATAGTCGACTTCTACCTCGTTTTTTCAAACCCAACTGGCGAATCATAGAATGCCATTTACATTATTTCCGATGGACAATAGGTCAATCATGGAGAAGGCCTTCGACACCGTATGGTTAGAAGGACTTTTTTACAAGCTCAACGGGCTAGGCACTAGTAAACCACTGCTGTACCTACTGTGTAACATGCTTAATGGTAGAAGGTTCGTCGTCAAAAATTGCAATGTGACCTCTGCAGGTATTTTTGAAGTAAAAAATGGTCTCCAACAGGGTGCCGTTAATTCGCAGATCCTGTTCAACATTTTCTTGAGCGATCTGATAAGTTCTCTTCCTCACGTAATTGCGTACGCCGACGACTTGATCGTGTACAGATCAGGTAAAAAGATCGAGGACATCACTACTCTCGCGCAGGGTGACTTCGACTCATTCATGAGAAGTTGCGATGACTGGAAGTTGAATATCAACTTTCAGAAGTCGGAAACCATACTGTTCAGGACCCCGTTGTATAAGGCTTCGGCGGATACAAAAGAGAATTGGCGAAAGTTCTCAATTGTTGGGCGTCACGGGCAACCACTGGCGCAAAGGACTGTGGTCAGATACCTGCGGATCTGGCTAGATCATTATCTATATTTTAACAAACATGTAGATGCTGCTCTAGGCCGAGCCCGAGGCGCTTTCGCTGTTACAAAGAGACTGTTTTACAACAGCCAACTCGATGCGAGGGTGAAGGTGATCTGCTACATGGCCCTCATCCGGCCAATGCTCACCTATGGCTGTCCCGTGTGGTTCAACGTGAGTGCAAGCTTGATGGAAAAGATTCGGGTGTTTGAGAGGGCTTGCCTTAGGGCTTGCCTTCGCCTTTACAGAACACCAGAGTCCCAGTACAAAAAATTCTACTCCAATGAGGTATTATACAACGGGGCGAACCTGATACGAGTGGACAATTTCCTGGTGAAGATGATTCGAGGTCATACTGCCAGAGCGATGAACTCGATAAATAACTTGATCTCGGGGGCTTACTACCCGAATCCTCAGTACCATGAAAGGGTACGTCATAATGGATTCGTCACCCCAGAAGCATTCCTCCATTTTGATAAGCACGGCCTGATACAAGACAAGAATGCGGTACCGCTTCTCTTTCACATCGCCCGTTCAACTGTGGATGGGCGACTCAACCACGACCGTTCCGTCGCACAACGAGCTGAGGAGGGTCTCCTCCGGTTCAGTACGGCGGTATCCAGGCGAGATTATCGGGATGTTGCAATGCAACACCGAAAATTCTGGTGGCTGTGTAGTGAGGGAACTCCATCATCGAGCCCTTTATACCCTGGTTAGGGAAAGGGTAGTACAGATCCCCTTATGGGACGCAGTCGGTCTCTGTCTTGCAGCGGATTAGTTCAGCTGCAACCTATGGCCGACCCACGTATCTTAGGTAGTTTTTAAGGTAGTTTGTAAGCAGTAAATATGTTAAAAAAAATTAGTATACACATTTGTACAATTGTGTGTACTTATGTGTATACCCTGTAAATAGTTTAAATATATATATATATATGTGCGTATAGCTTTATATATACATGTATATATGTATGTATGTTTAGTTTAAGGTAGTTTAAGTTATTTTAAGGTAGTATTTAAGTTAGCATATAGGTTTTAAAATAAAATAGCTCTGTTATTAAGTTTTTTTAAAGTTTTCTTAATTTTTAATTGTAAAGTCATGCATTTTAAACATATGCTTATTCATTGTTAGGTTAAGTCGAAAGACATAGTTTAAGATTAAGTTTAGCTTAGAGTGCCCGCCTAGGGCCAGTAAGTTAGAAGTAGTAACACTGTTCGTTCAACTAGTTTTAAGCATTTTTGTCTAGTAATTAAGTTATTTTAATTTCTATTAATAAAAATGAATTGAAAATAAAATAATGGGTCAATCAGCTCTGATGTCCTCTAGTAGTCTCCCTAGTACCTGATTTCTGCATGAGTACTTCAAAATTCAAACACAAGTCTTCCATGTTTAGACGGCCAAGCAAACAAGAAAATAAAAGCTGTCAACTCAGCATTCATTCTCCAATTCCCTAGTGGTGATGTCTTAAAATACTGTTATTTTCTTAGGTGACAAGAGCTCCGTGATCTACACAAACACCAACAAACGACGTTAAAATATGAAAACATGAAAGCTGCATTAGTTGCCATTAAAGAAAAGCATATGGAGTTCGTCAATGTTTGAAGCAATTTAAGGTGCCTAAAACCGACTTATGTTGTTTTGCTGCACAGTCAAAGATTCCAGTGGAAGATATGCTGTGCACTAAATTGGGTAGACTGCCCATTTTCCCTTTAATACTTTCATCCTGGAGGTTTCTTTTTTTTAAATATTTTTATAAGACTTCGAAATTTAGATAAAATCGGTTTTATTAAAAAAGTGTTTTCGCCATGTAAACAGTAGGAAACTAAGAAAAAAAAACACTTCAAATGACACGAACCATCAAACTAATGCAACAAAAACTCACTTACAACGAACAGAAAATTACCCGAAAAAATGTTTACTTTTATAAAATGAATAACAGTTTGTAGAAATAGACTTGGCTTTACCATAGATTCACTATGAATATAGAGAAAAAAAATATCAAGTGTGTGGTATCGCTGCGAAATCCTAGTGGCAACGGGTTCTAGGTAATACAAGGTAGTCCATGTTAGCAGCATTTTTTTTAAAAGTGTTAAAATGTGTTGTTTTTTTTTTTGTTTCTTATGCATTTATTTCTTATTAAGTCTTGTTGATGTTTTTTGCTTTTAAAGACTGAATACTAAATACTTACTTTAACTATTAAAAAAGTGTTAATAGTTTAAACAAGTGGCCCGTGGCGTTGCGGGTATGTGCGTCGACTACTACGCACTTGGACCTACCTGCCTGGGTTCGATTCCTGGTACGACAAGAACACTTTTCACGGCCCCCCTCTTTCGAGTCACTGACAATGCTCAAAGAGTATAACTGTCTAGAAAAAGCTTCTCAAACTTGGCCGTTCGGAGTCGGCATAAAACTGTAGGTCCCTTCCACTCGTGGTAGAACAATAGCACGCACAACACGAGTGGATGCTGTGAAGCTAGGTCCTGGCCCTCTACGGGCTGTAGCGCCACCCATATTATTATTATTATTATTAAAAAAGTGAATTAATGCAACACTGGTTATTTTATTTCCCAAAATGTTAAGGGGTGTGCCATAGTTGGGACGCTTACTACACATTTCTCATTATATTTTGATATCAAAATTGCATGAATATTATCAACTAACAAGTTGTAGATATAGATTTAAGATCTCTGGTTCTAAAATTCTGCCATGTTTCTTATGAGGTTTCTTGTCAGCAGTCAGCTGTTTGGTATTCTGTTAAATAAAATTCTCGCCCTAGCGTGTTGAGTTTGTTATGAATTGTTTTGCTTGATTATATAAGACCATCATGGATTGTGAAAGAATAAAGATGTTAGTAAGAATACGGGCCTAAATCTCGTTTTTCTTCTGAAATTTGGTTTCAAATTGAGAAATTGAGGCGATTATGTTTTATGTGTCAACTAGTTTTTCTAGCTAAGCTTCATAAGTTCAGAGTGAAACTAACCCATACATTTGTCTGAATAATCTCTTGTTCGCATTTATCTGTATTTACGAATCAATGCCCAGGTTTGTTCGAGTACAACCAAAAATAAATAACTTTTTACCAGTTCTCTACAAATTTACACAGTGTCGTGGTTACTCCCAAAAGAGAATGCTTTAGTTCAGGGGGAAACTCAAATCTCGCAGATTGTATTGTTTGTCTTCATATCCGTCATAACAGTTTGTTTATATTTTGCATTTTGACAGAAATATTTCTAGGGAAATTTCGAATACACGCGAGGACAGCAAATCTGATTCAGAAAATGGATGCATGTAACGAACAATAGCAAACAACAGCAAATGGCTTGTGTCATTTTATTTTGACACTCTAGCTCACGAAAAACTTATTTCTACCTCAGTTCATTAGTAGAATAACTTCCAGTTTTCAATCAACCTCCCAACGTCTTATTTTGAAAGGCTTTCCATGACAATTGCAGTTGTATTTCCAGACTAAGTGTGTGCCCCCGATGCGCTTAAACATAATGTTTGTGTAATCGAACATACCTGCAATTGTAAGTGAGACGTCATCTTCACCACACTTGGGCAAAATGTTTGACAGACCGAAAAAAAAAAGAGCACAACATAGTCACAAAGGTTGTTTTCTGAGAGCACATTTTAAGACAAAAAGATCGCAATAACATTGGAGGATGTGTTCGTTAATTGGTGTTGAAATTGTGCTTAGAGCGAATTGTGTAAAACGTCATTGTTTTACTGCCAAATAGTCCAATTTATTTGTAGAAATATGCCACGACTGCTCTCGGGGCGGCCCCTTGCGTTGTTTAGCTAGCGAGCTCAATGAGAATTTTACGAAAACATTTTCTTTAAAGCAGTAACAAAGGCTCCATTACTTCAATCTTAAAATTCTTGTGTTACGTGTATCCTTCATCTTCTTCTTTGGGCTGTCATTGTCCGAGGTGGACTTTGGCGTCAACCAACAAGCCTGCATCCTTACTGAACCAAATTAAACTAAAATTCACACTCCTTCTCTCGAGAAATCTGTTTTTAGTGAATGAACACCAGTCAGCCCAACTCCTTTCACGACCTTCTCTCACATTCAGGCCAAGAATTATATCAGTCGACACGCACCCGGACGGCGACGAATAAATACAAGAGGCCGAAAAAATGTCACAATGAATTCTAGGACAAACTTTAAACTCCCAGTCTCAAGTTGTATTTTTTCACAAGTGACGACAGACTCGGATGCACGGTCAATTACGTTCGAATTAAGGGCAATGCTGCCTTTTTTGGGTTACCCAAATTGACGGGGAAGAATAGGACGTGACTCCATTTGAAAAAGAACATTCCGACGTCATTTAGTTTATATCTGGCGACTTCAAATGACCGGCAATGCCTGACGATGTGACCTCCTTACGTGGGGTTGTGCAACAGACCTCATCCACACACATTATTGGCAACCTCTTGACTGATTTAGAGTCGAAATCCCATCCAAATAGAACTACTTTTTGACTTCGATTTGCTGATTCCTCCACTTCCAGCTCTTAGTTCAAGCACCTTTCCAAAAAGTCAAACGTTATGACATTTGACACCATTTGCAGCGCACAACTATGCCATGGCACCCACCAGCGAGTGAAACGAATCACCGAAACTATGCATAATTTGCTGGAAACTTAAAGCTGATCACAGCGAATTGCCGCAACCTCAATTCTCCCCCTAGATTCGTAGCTGGTCCCATGTATGGATACATGGCGAAAGATGCCGTTGTAAACATGATATTGAAAACAAAGTCCGGGACCCTTGTGCCCAAGAAACTTTCGAAAAGTTACATAAACAAGGGAAGGAGAAGACAAAACAGCAGAAACGAAAAAAAACGACGGAGCTCTCTTTTGACAGACTTCGTTTGGGAAGTTTGGGACAAAGAAAACATTCTACCGCCCCATTCCGTTTTCTTCGCCATTCTTATGACAAACAAGGACACCATTTTTTTCCGGCTTCAGCGCGTCCTTCTGGTTATCTTGGCGTTTGTGCTGCGGACGAGGGAAAAAAGGGAGAAGCCCCGAAGAAAAACTAGTATCAGCAGCGCAAAACGTGTAAGACGGATGAAATTTCCCTTGGGAAATTTCCCATCTCAGGCATGCGCCATGGACGGCCGTCACGCACACATGCACGCCGCAAAATGGTGTCATTCATGTGCATGCAGTCAGGGGAAGCGCTCTGCCAATCAACCAGCAGAAGGAGGCGTGGCCTCCGACCGGTCTCGTTGTCTCTCTCCGGTGGTGGCTTGTTTTCGTTTATTTTTGGTCTTCACTCGGAGGGTGGTTTCGCCAGCAGAACAATAATCACTCGGAACACGCGCAGATGAGCTTGGATTGTTGACAAATCTGCCAGCAGACAAAAGGATGCACGTCTCTCGGAAGGGTGAACCGCGCTGAATTGCCGTGTACAAGCGCACAGTCTCCGTCCCTGTCTCGGTCAAAGGGTCGTCGCCGCCGGCAAAAGGGGACAATTCCATCGAACGCCGTACGCCGTTCGCCCTGCGCAGCGTCAGAAGGGATAATTGAGCGCTCATGATGATTGCAAGCAGGAAAGGGGTGGCCTGCTGTTGGATTCTGTTTATTTTCATTGCCTCCCGTCAAATGCTGCTCTTCGACGGCGGTGTCGTCGTATTTCGATCACATGCAATTTGACATTGACGGTTGGCGGACGTACCCGCATAGTTCGTGTTCTCGCGATATTGACAGTTCGCGGCGATTGAAGTGAAATGCTCTAGTCCTCTTCAAACTGAATCTTTGATTGAATTTGCCCCTCGATCGGTGAGCGGGGATAACGAGTCGCGAAGGAAAAGTTTTGTGCGGCAACGAAACTCAAACAGTTCGAATCTGGTGCGGGAGTGTTCGGTGGTCGTCTCTCAAGTGAGTGTTCGTCTGCTCTAGTGCTAAGCAAACAAATTCAAGAAAAGTGAAAAAAAGGAGAATAAATCGAAAATGTTGGAGTTTTATCCGATGCCAACAAATTTGAGCTCCGTCATGGGCGGCGGAGGCCCTGGCGGTGGGAGTAACGGTGGCCTATCCAACGGTGGAGGCGTGAGCATCACCATGATGCACCACCATCATCACCATCATCATTCGGGAAATCGTTTTCTGGACAGCAACACAACCAAGACGTCGGACTGCAATGGACGGACAGGTAATGAATTGTTGCCGTGATTGCACACGGGCGCGGGAATATTTCAAAAATTCTCTTTTGAACTCTGACTTGGAGTGGAATTTCGGAGAAATGTTTTTGGGGTCTTGTGCAGGAAATGAAAGTGAATTTGGTAGTTTGTTGATCCTCGTTTGGGTTGTTGATCGAAAAGTGTGATTTAAGACTGTTCTCTTTTAAAATGTTGTGTGTTTCGCGGTGCTCATTTTTGGATTATTTACCGACGGCTACATGCCTACAAGGGGGATTGGTTCAAACAATTCAGCTGACGATAGTCGCGTCAAGATGAGTTAGGCACCGTCTTTGGTGACTAATTAGTGCTACTGTTGTGTCATTTTCAATTTGAACAGTTTCTAAAAAAAACACGCTATTTTCAACCACCTGTTAGGAGTGAATGGGTTGGGAAACGCTTGAATTCGAATAGTTTATGAGACGATTGCGTGCTGCAGGCGACCTAGGGTTTGAATAAGTGGATTGCCAGGTTTAGCTTCATCAGCTTGTGTCCGTTTGTGTGAGATTTTCGATGCTCACAAATTTTCTCTCAGTTGCTGAGGTATGTCTTTGTTGAGTTTTGGCCTTAAAAAGGAGACTGTCTAAGGAACAGGAACAAATCTCAGTTTTTCTGCCACTACAGACGAAGATGTAAAATGTTTGCTTTCTATTTCTTTGGGGTCCACTAACCTCTCATGCCATTAAGACCAATGCAGATCTTATCTTCTGTATGCGGGAGTTCAGGAATACAACAGAAGGGAAGTGTCATAAAGCCTTCACCGAGTGGTCAGTGGTTATCGTCTATAGTTTTAAGTGAAGAAGAAGGATGGCAAATACTGCTGCTATGTATAAGTTACTTTCTGAAACCAAGTATAGTTACAGAGCGTGTTGACTGTCCTTATCGTGTGTCATGATATCATGTGTCAGGCACCCTTGATGGGCTGTGAAATGTTAAATTACGGCCCATCCTCGATATCCTGGACTTTGGCAGATACCTCCGACCTAAACGTCAAAAAAAGAAGACTGCGCGGCGTTCAGCGAAAAGGGCCGCTATCAATTTCACAGCATAGCCTTTGGGCACTTCGTCTGTAACACAATGGGCTGGTCTAAGTGTAACTCCTGCTTGTTGGCAATCAGCCACATTAACCTACCTTGAACTGAAGGTTTTCATGAACCTTGATGATGTAGTATTTGACTAGTATTTGCAAGTTGTCGAGGAGGTTTTGAGATTAGGTATGTATTTATAATTGGATGCCCTAATGTCCTCGTTCCCCTGACTCACTTAGACCAACGTGCTGGGTTCATTATGCCCGTGCTAGGGAGTGTTAAAACTGCCTAAAACCAACCCAATTCGTATATGAATCTTAGGAGATTTTTCAGTTCAACACCGCTTAACTCTTCTAGATCTATGAGGAAGTGCTTTCCTTGAAACAGCCTTCTTACAGTTGCTAAGGCTGGGCATTGACAGAGCAGATGTTGGATAGTTTGACCTAACTTCAATATCCTTGGTGAGTTGTGAGACGTTATGCGTGCGAGTTGTAGAGACCCGTGCGAACGTTGTGAATTAGAAAGGGCTTCTAGTAACCCTGCACAAAGTGCGAAATATGAGCGGATATTCAAAACCCAGTAATGTTTCGGTGGCACGAAGATTTGTTCGGATTGTGGTACAGACGTCGCAATATACATTAAATTCCCACATTTAATAGCGCTTATTACAGCTCCGTTAAAAAGAGTTAAAAGTTCTTGTGTGGACATTTGTGGATAAACACATTTGATGAGGACCTGTTTATGTGAATTCTTTCTTAGAGCTTCGTTTATCTGTTCCTCATTCACGACATGCGATTTGCGAACATGTTTCCTCCATCAATTCACTCAGTCCTGTAGAGTGCAGAGCATCGAGTTCACAATCGGATGTCAAATGAGGAGAACACCTTATGTGGCACTTCTTCATGTTGAGCTAACTTGGAAAGTCAGTTGTTTCACAGTATCTACTTACGCCAATAAAAATAAATGTGCGGTCTCTGTAAACTCAGTATGAATGTGCGGTCAGCCTTAAAGTCAACGACACCTCGTTAGATTTTGAATATCCTATGAATTCGGAAGACTTGAGGGTATGGAGTAGATCGAGCTGACGAGGATCGTTGACTTTGATGCTCGATCTGTTGGAGGAAGTTAATATCCGACACGAATAAAGAAGCTATGAGAAGGTGACAGACAGAAGGACGGACGGACATAATGAAATATAATTTCTACTTCGCTTTTTTTTATGAGGGAACCTTCAACAAATTTGAGATCATATAAGTTGTTACTCCAAAAGACATTAGAGCCCAGAGTTGAATGGACCTTAACCAACATATCTATCCAGACAGCAGGATGTTTTGTACTCTGTTCTTTATTAACATCCCTTTCAAATTGTGGGTGCCTACATTTCTTTTGCCAATGCTACATTGAGAGCCTAAAGCTTTTGTGTTCATTCGATCTGCATGACCTGGACAGTGTAGTCATTGAATCTTCTTTGGACATTGTCGTTCACCATATCGTTGTTGTGGTACCCTTGGAAAATGACAACGTTGGGTGAGAGACACCGGAAAGTGGAGATGGAATAGAAAAAAACGCACGAAACGCCCTGGTCCGCTATTTGTTCCTTGACGCTTGGAATGCAATCTATGACAGAATTGTCTTAAGCCAGCAATAGTATTTATTTTTTATTGTTCCTCTCAAAATCGTCGCAATATTTCGCGTTTAAATCAGAACTTCAAAATTCAACTTGAATTCTGGAACATAAACCGCGTTTTGAAACAGCGCCTATTAACTTACTTACTTCTCAGGCCGACGACCCTTGGAGGGTCAGAGCCTGAGTAATAGCTGCCGTCGATCGATGATGGTCCTGGGCAGGCTGCGACCAGTCATCCAGACTAAGCTGTCTTACGTCCGCGACTTGGTCTTTATACCGGAAGCTCGTTCTTCCTTTCCTTCTCGAACCAGGAGGCTCGGATTCGAAGATCCTCTTTGCTGGAGCATTGTTGTCCATGCTCTCAATGTAGCCGAGTCAGTGCTGTCCGCGGACTACATCCACATCTTGGTGCAATTCATAGAGTTCGCGATCCATTCACCTTCCTCGCAGACGGGCTCATATATCGGACGTGGAATTTTTCTTTCGAAGACACCAAGATTCAGGTCAGGTAGAGAATCCCAGCTATAGCATGACTTGCAAAATACGAGTTTGGTAGAGCATGATTTTGGTCTTTCGAATCCGGGGTTTTGAGCCCAGTTGTTTCAATTCAATCGAAGCGCCGGTGCGCCAAGGGCGATTCTGAGTCGGATTTCCACTATGATGTCATACGCGGAAACTTTTCTTGTCGATAGCACATATTTCGTGGAACGAGACAGACAGACATGGGCCCACTAAGCTCTTAAAAAAATACTGCTCGGTCTTGGGAGACGGTTTTACTACTGTATTGCCTCGTAAGCCTTAGATACAGCGATTGGCAATAGACTTAACACATTGAGTGCCACGGCTATCATATGTAATAGCCAGGCATGTTCTCACATCGGATTGTGGCGTACAAAAATGACAGTCAGTTTGCACAAAAATGTATAAATAACGAAATATATTGTGTTAGCGCCCAAAGCAATTTTCCCACCCTTTTTGACTTTTTCTTTGTAATCCAACACAAAATCCTTTACATTTATTTAACACAGCTCGATGGCTTGTTTTTTAGTTAATTTACTGTGGTTCCGGAACTTATTCTTTATCTTTGGTTGGTGTAACAGGGCAAGTGAACTTGGGACCAGCTTCTACAGCAACCTCTCTTATTGCGCGTGGGATTGTTGTATGAGGAATGCGCCTTGTGATCCTTTTAAGCTCATGATCTAATGTTCTTGTCTAGAACCGTCAAAGCTGATACAAATTCACGTAGTGATATTCAGTAAAGTGAGCATAAAATGTGTCCTAATTCTGTACGATTCTTTCCACAACCTTGCCTTTTTTTTCTTCTGATGGCGCTACAATCCGGTATGGACAAATCTTAAAGTTAAGAACTTGGAAATGCAAGACAAATATGAATGTCATGTCCTAACAATGGATCTCTAGTTATTGCTCTTAAATGTTTAGTTTTGATGTTTATTGTACCTTGAACTCCAAGTAGCGTCCCTTGCTTGAATTTGCTCCGAGAAATGGAGCAGAATCTCTGCTCTTCCGCTTTCTTTTTCAGTCAATGCACTCCCATTCGAGGGCTCAGAATGTAATCGAGGAGATCATTTCATCAGAGGATACCTGGAAGTGTAATAATGTTTAATTGGTCCTGTGGAGGCTCAGCAACAACCGGGCTGTGAGCCGACGTGCGGTGGAGACCTGCAGTTTCATCCCGACTTCGAACGAGAATTTTTGTCCTTATGCTTGCCTCAAACCTCTTTTGCTTATATTGACCTAGGAGTTCCTTGGTTTGACATAAACACTCCAACCAACTGTGAATGTTATGGGAAATCACTGTTTTAGTTCGAAAGAGCGCCGTCAACACACTCCTTGAATGATTCTCTCTCCTCACATAAGCCAAAATCTTAGAATTCAATTGTCCAATGGATCCCAATGAAATGCTGAACACATTCTCATCAAAAACTAGGGCGAACGTTTTATTGTTTTCTTTGGTTGATCCGTAATATCAGTAAATGACAATCAGATGGTTTCCACTTGAAGTTGATTATCCTTGAAATGGGACCCGACTCGTGCACAATGTGTTTAAACACAAGTTTTTTTCTCAACTGCCTACAGTCAGCCGCAAAAGTAAGTATGCATCACAATAGGTCCATCAGGACCTAAGTGAGTCGTTGCTTTCGCGTTTACCCACCGACCTAAGTATGCAGCACAAGCTTCTTTATACTATCAACATAAATTACAGTGGACTCTCCATAAGTCAAACTCCCTCTAACTCGAATTAATTTTGATACCCCGTGAAAATTCGACTTAGGGGGAGTCCGGATGGTAATTACTGAAGAAGACTGCATCTCTTTGGAGTCCTGATTGAATTGAATTTTTGTTGAGAACACAGACAAGTGTTGCTGCATATTTACTTTTGTGCATGTCTTCAATCAGATTTCTGCAACCCTTCGGTATCTTGAATTGAATGTTAAGCCTTTTTTCTCGACATCCCAACATCGAACTTTGAAAAATCCTTTCGTATTGTTCACTTTCGTTGCAAAACAAACTCCTGCCAAAAACTGCACGCGCCTAGTCCTGGAGGCTTACTCCGCGTGCTATGCGTCACTGAATCTAGTATTTTTTTAAGTAGATCTCAATTTACCGCCTAAACAGAAGCATTGCAGTGAGAGCTAACATCGTGAATCCCCCAATTGGCACAACTAAAACCACATCAGATAAAGTTTGATCAACTCCTAGTCCATGCCACGCAATGTCCAGCAAGTTCCTCTATCACTACACAGTTTATTCACATGGAAACCCCCAAAATCGACCACAGATCCCAAGAAGTGGTAACGGAAGTCACTGTGGACACACATCGCCGCAACCTGCAAAGGGACATGCAAATTTGGTCACTCCTATGAAAACCTTTGCCCGAACACTCGGCCATAGGTGTCTGCAGAATTTCGTCTCCATATATATTTGAAACTTGGCCCGAATGCTTTGCCGCCCCCCTTCCATCTCGCACAGATCTCACGTCTCTGCCAAGTGGTCAGGAGTATTCATGGAATTCGAGCATCGACAGAACCAAGAACAGGTGAGAAGGTCCATTGATGACCCCACTCCGTCCACATTTGTAGATTCATATTTTCTTGGCCATCGATTGATCCGAAAATTATTGAACGTTGCAAAAATTCCAAGCTCACTTGGCACACACACACTCGTGCTCACATATCACTCAGGTGGGGAGTGCACATGGCCGGGGTGGGCAGTGACGGAAGTGGGCTGTGCAAAAGTTGAATGCACGAACAAATGTGGCAAATTCTAAGGATGTTCGAAGGACTTTGATGCAGGACCCGGATGGCATTCTTTAAATTGAGAGAAAAGGTGTATGTAGGCGAAGGAAATGATTGTTGGCCTTCTTGAATGGAGGCACATTGGATGGAGGATGAGCGCCATTTGAGTGAGCATTTAGGATGTGGACAGGCATGAGGGGCAATTGCATCGAGACGAGGTTCTCTCTTTTCGCATAAGACTGTTGTCAATGTGCTTTGACGTGGATTTTAACACATTAAGGGTTGTCTGCTTGAAATGTGTACTTAATATTTTTGCGATGCTACGGAATAGGTCGTTCGAAAGAAGAAGGCATTTGATTAAAGTAATGAAAGCGATGCAGGACATGACTACTTATTCTTTCAACACTCGTTGGCTGAAATTTAAGGAGGAGGTGGTGTTACTCAATGCTTTTTGATTGATTGACAAAAGTCGATAGCAAACACATAAGAAGTGAGTGTTTTTGATCAAATTACACTTAAAGACAACTTGTTCACTACACATTGTAATCAATTACGTTATTCCTGAATCTCAAACTTCATACGAATCAGGGATTGCTTGAAGGGTTGGCAACGCTTGAATTTTCGAAAAGTTAGTTGTCCCTTAAGACCTCAAAAATGATGTGCCGAAAGACTATGGTCTCTCTAAGTACTCGGTTTTTTTTAATTTTAGTAAAGGGTGTTTTTTTAGAGGCTTACAAATTTAAGTTGGCCATTTTGTCAGCTGTCAAGTTACTTATTTTGAGTTTTGCTTGGCATTTCAACATGAATAGACTGAAGCCTGAACAACGCTTCCAAAAATCCAAATTGTGCAAATTTATTTCGAAAAACGTATTGGACACTACGTCGATTTTCACCATGCTCACTTTTGATTGAATAGATACGTCAATAAACAAAACCGCCGTATTTGGAGTGATGATAATCCTCAAGTGTATTTTGAGACACCGTTACATACACAAAAAGTGACTGTTTGGTATGCTTTATGGATTGGTGGAGTAATTGGTCGGTACTGCTTTAAAAACGATGCTGACCAGAACGTTACAGTCAATGATAACCGCTATAGATCCATGTTTACTGACTCTTTCGTTCATCAATTGAACAACCATGATGTGCAGGAGCTATGGTTTCAACAAGACGTCGCAACATGTCACACAGCTCGTGCCACAATTGATTTATTGAAGGAAACGTTTGCTAACCGCATAGTTTCACGTTATGGACCCGTGAATTGGCCTCCAAGATCGTGCGATTTAACGCCCCTTGACTATTTTCTGTGGGAATATGTGAAGCGGCTAGTCTACGCCGATAAGCCCGAAACGATTGACCACTTGGAGGACAACATTCGCCGCGTTATTGCCGATAAACGACCAGAAATGTTGGAAAAAGTCATCGAAAATTGGACCTTCAGATAAGAATACGTCCAAGCCAGGGTGGCACTACAGCCCTTAGAGGGCCAGGGCCTAGCTTCTCAGCAACCACTCGTATTGTGCGTGCTATTGTCCTATCACGAGTGGAAGGGACCTACAGTTTTATGCCGACTCCGAACGGCCAAGTTTGAGAAGCTTTTTCTAGACAGTTATGCTCTTTGAGCATTGTCAGTGATTTGAAGGAGGTGTGGCCGTGAAAAGTATTTCTTGTCGTACCAGGAATCGAACCTAGACAGATTGGTCCAAGAGCGTAGGAGTCGGCGCACATACCCACAACGCCACGGGCCACTACATATTTCGAATAAAGTAAATTTAAAAAATCGTTTCATTCCATTTCAAAGTTCTACACCTCTAAAAAAAACACCCTTTACACCCTTGACTGAATGACAAATTAGCACAATTGACACTAAAATCAAAGAAAATAAACTCCAGATGCATTAAAACACGTGTAACTGTGTCCAATCTAGACAGTAAACATAAGAGTAAGAGTAAGGCAAAAGTAGGCGGCAATTCTCTCGTTTTCTTCTTTTTTTGGACGTTATATCCGAATTTCGTGGCAAAAATCCACGGCGAAAATGTCATTATAATCGAAATGGTCGTTATAGCTTAAGTCGTTACAACAAAAAGACGTTACACATTATTGAATAGGAAACCAAACTTAGAAGCTATTCTAACTTCGTCGTTATAGCCGAGGTCACTATTCGCGAATTCTACTGTATTTACCAAATCTCAAGCCAGGCGATTATTTTGGCATCCTGGATTCTTAACATTCGTACTAAATATTTATGGGTTGAGAATTTCACACCTCATCTCATCTGCAGTGGTCCGCATGATCTACTAAATGGTTACTTGAACATCCATCGGCTCTAACTGATCCGAAGCTATGCCCAAGCGCAAGCAGGCGAGTTTTTCGACTTGTTCCACATTCCAATCACCTAGTTCTGGGTCTTCCAAGCGGTCGTCTACCTGATGGAATCGCATTGAAGGTACACCGCAGAAGTCGGAAGTTGCAGCAATTTTGGGAGAAGTCATGTCGGCAGGCATGTCTGCCAATGATGCACTTAGGAATTCTCATACCGATCAGACAGCAGCTTAGATTCCAGGAAATAGCAGATTTTCGTGCTAAAGCAGATGCACATTTTAGGGCTCCTACAGTTGGTGGTGTTTATGAAAAGGAACTGGTGCAAGAGGCACAATCGACGGGTGACCTTATCTTGTTCATTAGCTTCGAAATTACTTAGAATGTCAGTTTACTCTGGATTGGTAATTCGTAAGAGACATACGCCAAATTAGAACACCATAAATTCGGATGGTGTCTGAGTCTAAGAATTTAACTGACACCACTCGTTCGCATGGCCATAATGGGACATCGTTAAGGTCCCTTACACAAGATTAGTTCAGCCTCAATTCATACTCATCTGATGACTGCAAGAAAATGTAGTCTTAATTGATAAATTTCCGCTGTAAACAACGCCCTGATGTTCAGATCTCCAAACAAAGTCCAAATGCTGCCCTCCCTCATTTCAAGCACACCTCCTCCAGTAACCGCCCAAAAAAAACGAACACCATTTGCCACAGAAACGAGATCAAGAACCCTTACTCACATTTGACTTTAATTCACGATAACCTTGTTTGATTGATCCCAATTTCCATACGTTCACGCGCACCACAAAAGCAAAAAAAAAGGAGTACAAAACAAACAGTTCAACAAAAGTTCAAACTTTTTTCATATCCATCGAGAACATTCTCCCCCGACCCGACCCGGCCCACTTTCGAAGTAAAGTCACTGAAAATATCACGCTTTTCCAGTGTAAAACAATAAAATCCGAAATGCAGAAAAAGTTCTCCCGAAACCGAAAAGGGCTATCAAAGCTGTGGTGCGTTCTTTAATTCAAGTCAAACCGACCGACCAACCGCTTCCTCTCAGCACCTGTGCACACCAGCCGCATTCAAAGTTACAATGGCAACCGAAAATCAAAAAAAAAAAAAAAAAATCGAAACAACAACTGAACGCGTTCGAGAACAAAGTTTCGGAATAAATTTATTGATAAAGGTAAATTAAACCGCCCTCTGCGGGCTTCCAGCTGAACGCGAACGACACAAAAGGCGCCTTTTATCGATTTAGTTTCCCTTGGATTGGTTCACCGTCTTTTTTTTTGCGCAAATTTCTGTTTCACGTTTAAAAGTGCTCCACCCCCGTGGAGGCTTGGGTGAGGCGGAGCAGCTTTTGTTATCTATCGCTGGGTCTGGCCGATAGATCCATCTCGCAACATCGACAATAACACTGGAGGCACTCAGGCAGCGAGGCAGCAGCATCAGTGCTGTCAAACCACAGCGGGAGGGTTACATTCAACGGCTACGGAGGAAGGAACAAAATAAAAAGAAACTTGTGGATGGCTGCGATGGCGTCTTTACATTCCCTTGCTTAGGCGCACACGTAAGCTGGATATGAGTCCGTGCATGTGGATGAGGTGTGTCTACTTTCTGTGTCTGTTTCCTTTTTTGCACATGGATCAATTATCACGAAATTTCTGTTCGTATTCTCATTCTCAAGTTACACAAGCCAGTGAAGACATCCTGAATTTTCCAAGGGTCTGTTCAGATGGACATAAAATTTTACTCCGTGCGGGTTTTAAGTTTGTCATTTGGACTCCTTGAGTTTATTTTAAGTAAAGCTGATCAATTAGGCACATATTGCTTTAGATTAGGCTTAGAAATTATTTTGAAAAGAGGGTAGTATCTATCGAACTTCAGCCTCGCCTTGTCTACAATAACTCCTAGCTTGACACATATTGCAGCCATATCAGGCATTGTCGATACTTGTCCATTAGGGGATAAGATCACAAATGAAATCTTAGCCAATCTGATTAAAGGAACAGGAAGCATTCAAGTATCAATAACCACTTTCTTTTCTATGAGCAAAAGACGCGTTAAACGTCAAGACGAATGCAGGGTCCTCATTGCGTGTACATAAGTTCATAAGTCTGAGACATCGATTGGCCAGTACTGGAGTTTGTTACGAAATAAGTCACATTTTAAACTCAAAAATGGAAGATTGTATGAATGGTTCTAATATAAACCACGATCTTCAGGTGGTTTCACATTTGACGACATTGAAATAAACTCTCAAAAATTCTGTTGACCATTTGGAATTGTGAAGTAAACTGTGTGACATAGCACACAATGCAATGAAACACTGTGGGAGGCATCACAAGACCACTTGTCATTTACTTCAAATTGCTTTCAGGAACCGTCCAGGAACGTGTTCTCCTCGATGTCCTTGACAATTTAAAGTTCGAAGCATTGCAGTCACCATAGTAAATGTTATTGACATTGAATGTTTGTTCTCACCTCATTGAATTCAGACCTCATTCTCCATCGATGTGTGCATGGATGAATCCCTTTTCTCCAACTAGCTTCCAACATGGGGAAATTCCTTAATTTTGACACTCACTCTGTTCGCCAACCACAGTTTAAATTCCTTGTTTACTTACTTATCAGGCCGGCGACCCATGGAGGGTCCGAGCCTGATCAATTGCTGCCTTCCATCGTTGACGGTCCTGCGCATGCTGCTTCCAGTCATCAAGACCAACTGTCTTGCATCCGCGATTACTTGGTCTTTATACCGGAGATTCGGTCTTCCTCTCCTTCTCGAACCAGTAGGCTCGGATTCAAAGACCCTCTTTGCTGGAGCATTGTTGTCCAGCGCTCGATGTGGCCGAGCCAGTTCAGTCGACGGATTTTTGCCTTCCGGACTACATCCACATCCTGGTACAGCGCGTAAAGTCTTCTCCTCCATTCGCCCTCCTCGCAGACGGGACCATATATCCGACGTAGAACTTCTTTCGAAGGTACCAAGAATCAGCTCTGCAGTTTTGCTTAGCCTCCGGCTTTCGGCTCCATAGAGCAGGATTGGCAAAATAAGAATTTTGTAGAGCATGGTTTTGGTCTTTCGAGTCAGGAGTTTTGAGCCCAGTTGTTTTGACAAACCGAAGTAGCACCGGTTGCCAAGGGCGATTCACGACGGATCTCCACTGTGATGTCGTTTGTGGAGTTCAAGTTTGCCCCGAGGTAGACAAACTCCTGTACTTAGGCTAAATCGCAACAGCCCCTTCGAGCGGTCGATCTTTCACAAGCGTTGATACGCATTTTATCGAGCTTACGAGAATGTTGTGTCGAAACGTGGCACGTTTGACAAGTCAAGTTTTCTGAAATACCTTTTACAAGAAAATAAATTCAATTCCTATAGCTAAAATCAGTTCGGAAAAAAGTCAAACTCACGATTAAATAAAAAAAACTCGATTCACAACTGTCAAGCCGCTCGAATCAGTAGAGAGTAGCTCTACCTAGAACTTTGTGCTCGGGTTTACGATATTAAGTGGCCTTCATATGAGCATACTGCGAATTGCGAACATCGCAAAATCTGCCACATCATTCATGTTTTTCATTCGCAGAGAACTACGAGTAGAATTTGTGCAAACTGACACTGCACCGCGAATTTTTGTTTAACGTTAATTTGTGGACCGCGTCTGCTTCTTTGTGTATTTTGTTCTGAGCTGCACAGTTCGAAAATAGAATGATTGATTCGCTCAGAAAACAATTTAAAATTGTTAATTATGATACTTACGAGGGGCGTTCAATATATTCTCGGTATCGATATGAAGGAAAATGCGAATTCAATTTAAATTGATTTTATTTTTCAATATAATCTCCCCTAACGTAAGATAACTTTTGTTGAGACTTTATCCGTCTTGATGCGTTCTACTTTTAGGTGCATTTGCTGGTCTCTCTCTTTCTCATACGAAATTATGACCTGTCATTACGTTGACATCACACCAGCGATTCTATGAGCTGAACAAAAAGAGGAAACTTTCAAGTTCGAGACAACGATTTGAAAGCATAAATATGTTATCTTAAGAGCAGAGAGCTCTGGTTGTCTTCTGGGCTTGAGCCGTGGTTCACTTAGACCAACTTGTTGGGTCCATTGTGCCCTTGTTGGAATGATTTACTACTGTTGTGATAAAATACCAGAGCTCTGCGACTATTTCTATTTCTTCTATTACCCGATTTTGTTTCCCCGGTTTTTGACGAGCTTTGCTGTGATGCTTAAGCTGTCTTCGGTTGCTGTCCCTATTTGATCAAAAGTTGATGCGATCAAAGCTTGTGTGGCAGGTGGTGGGTAACATTGGGTACATCTCTCGATTTGGCACTCCAATTTAGAGTTAAAAAGTATTGGTATATCTATACTTGACGAAAGGATACACTACCGATTAGAAGCGTAGAAACTAGGTTCTTTCGACAGTTTATTTGGCTCAGCAGACCCTGCAGTGGTTAATAAGACGGCTGTTGAAATATTCAAACTCAAATCCAGCTGCGTACAGAAATAGTTTCAAATGTTCAGACAGCGCTCTCCGCATCTCGTGCAGTTCCTGTTTTTCGCAGTTCTGTGGTTTTCGCTTCTTATTGAATGAATGATCCAAGCAGATCCATAGTACAATTTAGATTAGTTGAAATGACAATTTTTATAAGTGTTCGCTTTTGTCAGAACCGAACGATACAATATGCTTCTGAGTACTTAAGCAAAGTCCAACACCAGCTGACATTTACGTACCTAGAGAGCGATTAATTTTGTTGCCACTTCAGTAAAGAAAAAAAGTGAACGAAACTCAACGAAATCACTCCATCATTTTTTTAAGTTGACTTAGGTCCCCTTACGTCCACTAAAGTTGGCTAGACGAACTTTCTTTACTGGATAAATGTTAACTATAGGTATTTTGATTGCTTATTGTTCAAACAGTCAGCTACAGATAGGAGGTTATTGACTGTGGAGGAAGTCCAGTAGATGGAAGCGCAAGCAAGTGTCATTGACAATTGCAGTATTGCCAACATCACAGACTTTTGAAATGGCCACCAATGAATGTCCGGGCAAATAAAGAGCAATTCCCACATCTCTTTGGATTATATATCCATTGACTTGACAAATTAATGCCGATTGACACTTACACACATCACGGGCTTGACTAGTCGCCGCATATCTAATAAATAAAACTTTATACACCACTGAGACCAATAAAGCCACAAATACAAAATAAAACAGGAAGAATGCCAAAAAAAAAGAAGAATTCCCATATACCCTCGTCTACGTGGAGCAATGTTTGCTGATATACCTGCCAGCCAGTCAAACAGTTCACGCGCGATTAGAAATAAATTACGTCGTTCGGTTGAACGGCCAACCCTATCGCTGACAGCCCTATCGTTGACAGCAAACCACTTGAGGTCCCCCATAGTCCTTGTGTTTATCTGGAATCAAAAAGGGGAACCCTTCCGATAACGTCCGATTATCATAAATATCGATTAATAACTCTTCTTTGTTTTGTTCTTTTTGGAACTTTTTTTGTGTGTTCTTTTTTGTCAGCCTGTGGCAGACTAATAAATTATTTATGGCTCAACCATGCGAGGTGTTCTTCTAAATGATTGACTTAAATTTGTTCAATGAATTGGTGTTGAAGTTTTGTTTTTTTCTGGGGAGGGGGAGGGGAGTTGGTCGACAGACCGCCAGGCAGATGAGCCGGTGGCTTGTGTTAAGTGAAAGGTTTATCCTTTAATTTGATTTTTTTTATTCTCTTTACAGAGGTCGGCACGGTTAAGTGCGAAAAAAACTACGAAATCTGTGAGGGATGTGGACAAAAAATTCAGGATCGATACTTGATGAATGTCGGTGACTCAAATTGGCATGAACACTGTCTGGCGTGCTGCTACTGTGGGACACAGCTGAGTCACACGTGTTATGTGAGGAACTCGAAACTGTATTGCAAAATGGACTATGACAGGTGAGTCATATTTTTGAAATGATATTCAGATGCTGGAAATTGTGGGGGCACCCCTTAAAGTTGGAAGTCACTCTTATTGGTTGATGAATGCCTCGTTAACGGGGGTGACTAGCCTTGTCCTCGACCTTGCCTTACAGCACTCATTTCACCTCTCATAACAGCCTTATGTCACAACTTGCCAAGTAAATGTAAGCTTTTGACAGAAACGAACCAAACGTAGCCAGAAGAAGAATCGTCAAAATTGAAAGTATCCACAACATGCTTCTGAGTACTTACGTAAAGTTGAACACTAGCTGACAGTTACGTACGTACAGAGCTATATTTCACGCCTACTTCAATAAAAAAAAATTTAACGAAACTCAACGAAACTCAACGAAATTGTTGTAACACTGCATTATTTCTGTGAATTTATCACAGTAGTACATAGGATTAATTTTGTTCCCACTTCAGGAAAGAAAAAAAGGAACGAAACTCAACGAATCTAAGCAAAGTTGGAGTCACCCTGCATCATTTCTGTGATTTCATCATAGTAGTGTGTAAAGAGGGATTCATTTTTTTCCAACTTCAGTAAAGAAAAAATGTGGACGAAACTCAACGAATCCAAGCGAAGTTGAAGCCACACTTCATAATTTCTGTGATCTTGGCCGGCTGTTTTAGTTGACTTAAGTCCCCTTACGTTGGCTAGGCGAACTAGTTTAACATCACAAATTCCACAAAAATTCCTTTTCTTCGTCAACCTGTAAACTGTCACCCAGAATTTATTGGACATTTGAAATTGGCTGCGTTCAGCAATTAACATCGACCGGCTTTCAATAAAATTCCATCCGAATAATTCATTCAATTTAATAAGACTCCTTAAAGCATGTCGCCTCTGTGCGAACAACAGCACGAGACGATGGCAGTGGTGATGGTGGTGAATGAAAGAATGTGACAAAGCAATTCATAATAATACCCTTGCAGTGCTTCTTTTCAGCGCAGAGAAACACGCTTAGATTCGCTTCATCACCGAGGGCTTATTTTTCATCTTCATTCAATTCCTTGGCATTTTTTCGACATAATGTCTACCCCCTCCATCGCACCGCGTGTCCTTGCGACTTCCACTTGGCGCTCCCCGTCTCTTTCCTTTTGGACAGACAAAATATGACAAAGCAAGCGAGATGACAACGGGAAAAAGAAATCCTTTCCGAAAGAGGAAAGGAAAAAGCACACACATTCCTTCGTGGCTGTACATATATACTCTGCAAACATAAAGGAGATTGACGAAAACGGCGGAGTGGGGCTGGGGAAAAAGGCAAAAAGATTAAATCCAAAGCAGCAAAATGGCGGAAGGAATGGAGGAGGAAGAACTCGGCGAAAATGCGAGCTCCCTGAGAAAAAATAACGAACCTGGGACGGCTGCGGGTAGTTGGGTGGAGTTTTCCAACCCCGCGGATGTGCTGCGACATTATTCATTGGTCCCCCTGTCGATTCGCTTTCGATTGTGTACCCTCCTCCCGTCGACTGACAGCCAGCGCAACGAAATCGAATGCCTCACAAATTATCTCGAATATTTCTGCGTGCCGCTATGTGTCACATGTTAACCGTTTCTCTTTTCTTTTCAGAATCTTCGGCGTCAAATGCACCGGCTGCTGTCATCCGATTCTGCCGCACGACATGGTTATGCGCCCACAGAACTACATCTTCCACCTCTCGTGCTTTATTTGCTACGTGTGCCGCCAACCGCTGCAGAAGGGCGAGCAGTTTCTCCTGCGCGATGGCCAACTGTTCTGCTATCGCCACGACCTGGAGAAGGAGCTGTACTTGGCGCAACACTGCGCCGATGAGGACGACATTCTGCGGCCAAGAGACGGCCGGCGGGGTCCCAAGCGGCCACGAACGATTCTGACGTCCCAGCAGCGAAAGCAGTTCAAGGCATCCTTCGATCAGTCGCCGAAACCGTGCCGGAAGGTCCGCGAGGCTCTGGCAAAGGACACCGGCCTTTCCGTGCGAGTGGTCCAGGTGTGGTTCCAGAACCAGCGGGCGAAAATGAAGAAAATCCAACGAAAGTCGAAGCAGGACGGCGACAAGAACTCATCGGACAAGGACAAGGACGACAAGAGTGTCAAGCAGGAATCGTCGGGCAGCGAAAATGGCTACCTGGGCTCGTTCTCAACGCAACCTTTGAATCCCAATCTGCCCTATTCCCCAGATGGTGAGTTTCGATTAAAAAAAAACCCCCCAAAAAACCATTGATTTTCACAATTTATTTTCCCTCATTCCACAGACTACCCAGCAAATTCGAATGACAGCTTTTGCAGCTCCGACATCTCGCTAGATGGCAGTAACTTCGATCATCTGGACGACGATGCCGATTCGCTGTCACTGCAGAACCTCGAACTGCAGTCATCCGGGACGCACGGGCACGCCGCAAACGGTTCATCCGCGCACGACACCCTAGCCAATCTCAACGCGAACATAATCAACCCCATTGACAAGCTGTATCTGATGCAGAATTCGTATTTCAACTCAGAGCAATGAAAGACCGACCACCACCACGCGACCAGTGGCAGTCTGAAGTCCTTCTGACCCTTCTGACGGTCGGACGGGAGCGAGTAAACCAATTGTTAGTGCCATGAATCAAACCAAAAAAAGCAAATGTATGTTAATTATTTTAAGCGAATGCTATACAATTTACCGAGTTTTTGACAGCTGGTGAGGTGACGACGAGAAAAACGAATTTATTAGAGATTAGAGAACGGATTACCGAGTGACAGTCATTCAGTCAGAATTTTGTTCAGTTTCCCCTTCATTTTTGACAGATCGGCGATTTTGTTCTTCAGTTCTTGCGTATCATTCCATTTTGTAAATATTGTATAACGGTTAAGAAAGATTAAATTATTTATTTATTTAACGGGGGTAAGTTTAAAACTTGACCGCAAATTGCAAACTACTGTCAACCTTTGTACATACGACGAGATTAAATTAGACTTAAGGATATTTATAAAAATAAATTGTATGTTGATGAAAGAATGTGATATTGGTTGTGACTCATTGTTTATTGGTTGTCGCTGGTTTAGTTGTGGGAATTTTGAAGGCGATTCTTATGGCCCGTGCTTGAGAAGTGATAGAGTTGAGTTTCTGTGAATCGTGTTCAATGGTAAGTTCTCCTTGAAGTGCTTTCTAAATGTTTCAGAAAGAAGTTTGATGACTTGGGTGGCACAGACCAGTCTCAAGAGATTCCATCTGCGGTCAGCGCCATCTTTTGTCAAGATTTAGTTTTCTGGACAAGGAACGCCATTTACAAATATAATCTCTTCAGAGGAACTAAGAAGAGTTCAAAGGACTATAAATCGAAGCACATGCACAGCGAATAAATTTGGGCATTGAAACTGTCCGAAGGAATTATCGTGAGACAAGTTCTACTATCAAAATACATTGATCAGAGAAGTGGCATGTATTTTGGCAAAAGTGAAACACTGACGCTTTGTCCACCGACAAAATGACATGACGATTTTTTTTTTTTGTAACTAATGTTGATCGTTGGAATGTTTTTCTTATTTTTATGGTATGTAGACATATTACCTTCCTCGTCTTCAAAAACATTGACTATGTCTGCTTGACATTGTGTACAGCAATGTGGTCCGACTAATACTTTTTTTCTCCAGTAGAGAATGATGCTTCATCTTGAGTTGTCCCAAAACATCTTTGCGTAGTGTAGTCCACTCAATCTTTTTTTTTTTTTTTTATAATTTGCGCGCGCTCAAGGGATTGCTAATACCCTTAAGTGTCCGGGGTCAAGACACAGCACGGGCCGAAGGTATAGAGGGAGAAAGGGAGAGGAGGTACCTGTGCACATTGGTCTTAAATATCTGCGGGTTGTAGTCTGTGGGAAATATAGGGCTGGGAAGAGCATTCCAAATTCGCGTAGTACGGCTGAAGAACGAGTCTCTAAATTTAACTGTGCGTCCGAAAGTAGGCTTAAGGGTAAACTGATGAGCATTCCTGGCGAGACGAGTATTGCGGGTGAATTCATGGAGAGGAGGAATGCAGTTGGCTAGCTCACTTGAGCATCGTTTGTTGAAATAGCGATAAAATACGGACAAAGAAGAAACGGTACGTCGATGTTCGAGCGAGTCTAATGACTTTGCGACATTGTTGTCTCCTATAAGTTTTATCGCTCGCTTTTGGATTCTATCTAGTAGGTGCAGGGTGGACTTTGGGGCACGTTGTACTCAAGCTTGGGGCGGATATACGCCTTATAAATGAAAGCCAAATCAGAGGGGGTGAAATATTTCCTGCATCGATTAAGGAAACCTAAACATTTCGCAGCATTTTTGGCGACCTCAAATATATGATCGTTCCAACTAAGTGTTCTGTTGATACACATACCAAGGATGGAAAGCTTTCCGGTTTCATCGACACAAGCACCATTCATGGATAATGGCTGATTAACAAGGGTTCGCTTGAGTGACAGCAGACAGCATTGAGTTTTAGAAGCATTGAATTCCACTCTGTTGTTGTTTCCCCAGTTAATTATGCTGTCAAGATCGGAATTCAAGGAGCTTAACATACGCTGCCGTTCCAATTCTACGGCCGAAGGGCAAGGTCGTGAGTCTCGGAACGAATATGAAAAGCTGAGGGTGCTGTCATCAGCGAAGGAATGGATTGGATTAGAAGTAGCAGACAAGAGATCATTAATAAAAATGAGAAAGAGTGTCGGAGACAGAACAGAGCCTTGGGGTACACCAGCATTTATTTGGTGGATATCAGACTTGAACCCATCCAAAACAACTTGAATTGAACGGTTCGAAAGGGAATTTCTAATCCATAGAAGAAGAGATTCATCGATACCATATGCACGCATTTTCGACAAAAGAGCTTGATGCCAAACTCTGTCAAATGCCTTGGAAATATCAAGTGCAACGATCTTGTTTTCGCCTGCATTATGCAAAGATGTGTTCCACTTTTCGGTGAGATAAGCTATCAAATCACCAGTGGACCTGTTACTACGGAAACCGTACTGCCGGTCATTAAGAAGCTTCCGCGATTCAAGATATTTCATAAGCTGACGATTTATCAGCGTTTCCATGACCTTAGAAAGAAGGGACGTAAGTGCTATGGGTCGGTACGAGGTGGGTGACGAAGATTCGCCCTTTTTAGGGACGGGCTGGACAAATGCTGTTTTCCATCTGCTCGGAAAGAGACCTAAAGCGTAGGATAGATGAAAAAGCTTACGCAATGGTTTTGCCAGCGCAGAAGAACACCTCTTCAGAAGTATAGGGGGAATACCATCCGGGCCAGCGGATTTGTGCACGTCGAGATCTTTAAGTACTCTTGCAACTGTACGCAACTATGTCCCATAGTGAAATCAACGCTCTCAAGTACAGGTGGAGACATATTGGAATCTGGCAGTGTTGAGCTGGCTGCAAAATGCGCCGCAAGCAGATTGGCTTTGTCTAAAGAGCTGACAGCTGGAATGTCATTGTAAATGAGCGTGGGAATTGAAGACGAGGTGGAATTCTTTATGTTTTTTACAAATGACCAAAAGTTTTTGCTACCTTTGGGACATTGAAGCACTTTTTGCCTCAACTTTTGATCATAGGAGAATTTCACACGTCTGATAGTTGCATTGCAGTCATTTCTGGCCCGTTTAAACTTATTCCGGTTTTCCTCAGTAGGGTTGGCTTTGTATGCCCGGAAATTCAACTCTCTCAACCTGATAGCCTCTTTACAGCTCGAGTCATACCATGCATTTTCTTTGGGCTTGATACTTTTCACTCTATGCGGAATGAAGGATCTCATGCCCAGCAAAAGAATGTTTGCGATCATATTAGCAGCGGCATCCACGTCGCTATCGAGGAAGCATAGTGACCAGTTAAAATTCCTAAAGAAATTGTTGAGTCCGTTCCAATCGGCTTTCTCGTACAGCCATACTGTTCTTTTAGGAATTTGTTCTCTAACTGTGTGTGGTGATAACGAGAAATTAGTTGATATGACACAATGGTCAGACGAGCCTAGAGGCGACATCTCCGATTTGGATCAGTTCTTGGGAACAAAATTGCTTTTTTAACAATAAAATTTTCTTTGCTCCTTAAGCCCAGATTATATATATCCATGGAACATGGAAACAATCTTCTTCACCCCACAAAATGTAACCTGCCAGTCAATGATGACCCGGACTGTCAACTTATCCCAGGAATTCTGATCACCCACAGATTGGAGACTTATCTCATATCCGCACTGACAGCTCGAAAACTGTTTAGTCGAGTTTTTTTCAAAAATTTTCTTGACAAATGAAAAATTTAACAAAAGATTGTCTAAGGACTAAGCAAACATAGATTAAGCCGAAAGGCACATTTATGCCATAGAGTAGATTAGCTTAGAGTACCCGCATAGGGCCAGTAGGTTAGTATTAAGAAAATTTGTAATTTTTTAAGTTAGTTAAGCTAGTATTAAGTACTTTTGTCTAGCAAGTAAGTCCACATAAGTTAAACTAAATAAAATTACATGAAAAAAAAAAAAATCAGCTCGAAAACTAAGAAGGTTGGATTTGGCAGTGAAGACTTCGCAAATAATTTCAAAAAAAAACTGTCCAAGTGACTCATTTATGACTGCATAATCTTTAAGGTTGAAATGATAGCACTATCCTAACGGACAGACAAGCCAACAAACCGGGTGTTAAATTGATCTGAGTAAACTCAAAAGTTGTATTCAACTGTGACACATGTGACACTGTAGATTCAAACTTGGGCTGTGTTGGATAGGTACTTTCTCGGCTACAATGAAGCGGACGATTTTGCCAAGCTAGCCTAAGCCATGGCACTTCTATCTAAACACTCGAATATAGTTATACCCTTAGTCCCTCGTAAATCGCGAATTAAGGAGCTAGCAGCCCAACAATGGTCACCTCATTACGCGGTCCACATTCGTCGTATCGAAGCTGTCCAGCGTAGATTTCTACGTTTCGCTCTACGTGATCTTGCCTGAACTGACAGAATCAACTTACCTCCTTACTCTGATCGCCTTAAACTAATTCGCCTCGAGTCCCTCGAAAACCGTCGCAAAACTGCCGATCTGCTCTTCTTCCACCAACTGATTACCAGTAATACAGACTGGCCCGCACTTCTTGAATTTATGTCTCTTAGCGTCAACCCCTACAATTTAAGGTCTGCAGCCCTCTTTCGCATTAGACCACATCGGACTAATTACGGCTTAAACTCACCGGTATCAAGAATGTTAATCCTGGCTAACATTATGGAATGCTCTTTCGATTTCCACCTTAGCGAATCATCACTTCGAAACCACCTACAGTCCCATTCTTTCCTGCGCTAGTCCTCCCTTTCTACCATCTAGGTTAAACTTTAGTTTTTAAGTTTTGATTGTTTACGTTATTCGCTTGTATTAAGCTTAATAAATTGGGGGTGTTGCCCCCACTACTACTACTACTGCAAACGGGCACTAAATGGGCAGAAGTCACGACGCGCAAGACTTGGCTTTATCATATGGCAGAACTCAGCTGGTCAGAGCGGGTGTTTTGCCTCGACACTGCCTAAGGCCTGAGGACTAAAGCACTCTTTAATGATGTTTGCGGAAACTGTCTTGACAAGGAATAAACTGAAAACGTGCCACACATCTTGTTCTCCGGCCCAGTTCTCATAAACCGAAGAGTACGATACCTCGGAGCCCTCTTCTGTGATGTCCTCAGCGATCTGACTGATATGCCTAAGATTCTCTTCTTCACTAGGTAGATTTCTTCCAAGGCGATAATTAGTTGCATTGATACGCAAATAAATTCGTGCGCCCGCACAATGGACTTGATCGGGTCTACATAAGTTCATGCTTAAGCCACCACTGCCTACCTACTGACGTTGATGACGATGCCGTATTAAAATGTTGTCCGTATCAGTTTACTTTAGCCTAAGGTGGTATTGGATTCTTAGAGACCACAGAGCTCTAGTTATCGGGAACGATACCAAGAAATGCTTCAATTACTATGAACTTCAGCTTCAATATGAACGAATACAAATCGGCAGAGAACTGCATTAACTTACAATTGAGGAGTTACAATTGAGAAGTAACGCTTGCCGAACTTAGCGTTAAAAATTACGAACGACTAGTGTGCAAACAACTTTTAAGTTCTTGGTGGATTTAAGTGTCATGAATGACACAAAATACGCCAAATAGGTAAATTTATCGACGGTAACTTAATTTTGTGAGAGAGAGAGTTAAATAGATAGAGAGATAGAGAGAGAGAGAGAGAGAGAGAGAGAGAGAGAGAAAGAGAGAGAGAGAGAGAGAGAGAGTAGGCAAACGAAGAATCAGAAGAAACTGTGAAGTCTGAAAGTAAGTGCTGACTGAATCTCATAGAAAAAGTAATTACATATGTGTAATACACGGATGACGGACAAACAATGAATACGATGTTCCAAAGGACATTAAAAAAGGATGATAACTCATTGATTGACACACCAAAATAAGCAACGGACAAATTTCAAGGCAGCTAGTAGCTGATTAGAAACAATCGTCCAACCGATTCGCTCCCACCTATAAATGAGCTCTAGCGCCCAATAATTTCCTTAGCGCATAAGTTACATGGATGCTCTATACATGACATGTGTTTGGGAACAAAAACTCGGCAATAACATAAATACTGCCTTTTGACTTATTTTGTTGCAAATTCAAACTGAAAATAAATTTAGCGCCATCTAGTGGATAATAGCATTGACATAGTGCAGATGTGTTTAAGAAGTTCATTCCTTCTTAGGACATGTGTCAAATTGTATCCGCTGCTAATTGTTGACACATACGAGGGGAATATAGATGTTACATATGTCATCTGCTCTGAAACTGGATTAAATATGTTTAATGGCTTCATTTTGACAGTAGTTTAGTTGCACTTGACTAGTATTTTATGGAGCTCCAGAGAGTGTTCTCTTAGTATTCCACCTCATAATTGGCAAAACTTATCGAGTTGATAAAATGTTAACACAATTGAAACATGACATAATACGGATAAATGCTATTTTCGAATCACCCTCTTTGTGAAAGTCAAGAAACACACCCATCGGCGAGCGCAATGACATATCTGAAACCGGCACATGTCAAACGTAATTTTGCTGCCAAAATATTTGTAAATAATCTCAGCTCTGTGCTTAATTTGCCCAGAAAACCATGGTAAAACTTTATTTAAATGCTTAACAAATGTGAATAAGATTATCCCACGTGTTGCATTATATTTCCAGCTTTTCTATTCATTCTTCAAGTCACTAGTTGGCAAAGATGTTGTCGTAGAGTTGAAAAACGACTTGAGGTTAGCATTTGCTGTGCAACAACAATTAAACGTTTACACTTTTAATTACCTTTCTTGTTCCATTTTAGCATCTGTGGAACATTGCATTCTGTAGATCAGTACCTCAATATCAAGTTAACAGACATAAGTGTTACAGATCCGGATAAATACCCTCACATGCTGTCTGTAAAGAATTGCTTCATTCGCGGCTCAGTGGTGCGGTATGTTCAATTGCCTGGCGACGAAGTGGACACTCAGCTGCTGCAGGACGCTGCCAGAAAAGAAGCGGTCGTTAGTACAAGATAAAGCTTGTAGTCCTGCACGTAATATAAGATTGATTTAAGCGTGTTTTCTTTTTCAATGAATTAATGAAATGCAACATTTTGTGATGAATCGAGATTTGTTTTTGGAAACGTCGCTAGACAATTTGTTCACGTATCTCTGGTGAAGGAATTACACAAAAGTGCTTTTATTGAATAAAAAGTGTTTTAACAAGTTTCTTAAAATGAAGAAATATTAATTAAGTGGATGGGTTTTTATTTGGAAAGTAAGAGACGGATGTAATCTTCACCAATTGCGTCAAGACGTTGACTCGACGCTTAAAAATGTCTTCCAAGCGGTTGGGGCAATGGTTTGGCGTTTCCGATGGGTTATAAAGAGCATGAAGGTTTAAGACTAGTCGTCACTTCCACTGTATCCTGCAGACAATCGAAGCTAAGCGGATATTGGGATAACTCCACAGAGACTTGATACAAATGGGATAACTGGAAGAGGTCTCATGAACTTGCATTTCATTAAATATTCCGTAAAATTAGACCACGTCATAAGATTATGGAACTCATTAACTGATCATAAGTTAATGTAGTCGACTGCGAAATCCATAGGCATATCCTTGAAATTGCTAAGGACATCAAAGAAGATTGCTGCCAGGTATTGTACTTCTCGGTTTATGAGAACTGGGTCGGAGCACAAGAGGTGTGGTACGCTTTCAGTTTATTCCTTGTCAAGACAGCTTCCGCAAACATCATTGAAGAGTGATTTAGTACAAGCATGGAAGCATGAGGCAGTGTCGAGTCCAAACAAAAATTGTTTGCATTTGTCATGCCAGCGTTCCGAAGCTGTGGCCACATCACAGGATTATATGAGGAATAAAAACCGAAAAAGTTTCTTGCGTGCGACCTCTCAAGTTTTCAGTCAGTGAATGCCATGCAAAACGTTTTTAAACATTTTCATCGTGCTATAATCGATAACATTTCAATTGTCCACTCTCACTGAATGCTGCATCCCATTTTGCACCTGAACTCACTCACTGTTCATTCACATCCCATCTAGACCGCTTGTCAAACTGTCACAATGTCGTTTCCCTCAAAAATGTCAAAGTCGTCATATTCAACGTTAGTAAACATAAAACCTGTGGTGAAATATAAAAAAAACCATATTTACTAATTAATAATGTATAATTATAGCCGCGACAGGGATCGCGATCGAAGGCGTTACTCCCGAAGCAGGTCGCGTTCACGTTCGCCCAATCGAGAGCGAAAACGCAACGACGACTACGAGCGGTCACGCGATGACGGCAAGCGCCCATACAACAGCAGGGACAACCGAAAGCGTGATGAAAAACGCCGACGACGCTCCCCATCACATCCGCGGGGCAACGATAATTTCAAAAGGTAACAATCGTCATCCACGTGAACTCAATTTAATCGGAAACTTGTATAATTTGTGTTTAGTAGCCGCAATGGGAGCAACTATCAGGAGTCTGTGAGGGAGCGGGACAGGGATCGAGATCGGGAGCGCGACCGTGACCGTGATCGTGATCGCCACAGGGATCGCGACCGCCAGAAGGAGAAGGAAAGGAACGAGAGGGACAATGCATCGCCAATCAAGGAGAAAGTGATTGAAAAACTGAAAGTCGAGCCAGAAGCTAAAGAGAGTCCCGACAAGGAGATCGACAAGGAGGAGGAACAACGCCAGTTGGAGTTGGAAATGATAAAGCGTCGTGAGCGCATCGAATGCTGGCGTGCTGAGCGGAAACTGAAGGAACTCGAGGCAAATAAAAAAGAACTCAAAAATTTGATCTTACCAACGCCAGCAAACGCCAAAAAGTGGAGTCTAGAGAATGAGTCCGACGATGAGGACGACAAAGAGTCCGCAGATGTCAAGGAGTTGAAGCCGTTACCAGTCGCTGAGGAGGAAAAGATAAAAGAGGAGGAGCCAGCCAAGCCGCAAGCAGACCCCATGGACGACATTGACCCACTGGACGCTTACATGCAGGAGGTGGCCAAAGAGGTGCGCAAGATCAACAACATCGTCAATCCGGCCAAGACCGACAGCTCGGGCGTCCTCATCATGACGGGCATAGTAAAGAAGACGACAACCTCGAACAAGGGCGAGCTAATCGAGCAGAACCAGGACAGCCTGGACTACTCAAGCGACGACGACTTGGAGAACATTAAGGACACAGCCGCCAATTTGGCTAACAAACACAAGAAGGAGTTGGCAAAGATCAACCACGCAGAAGTGAACTACGCCACATTCCGGAAGAATTTCTACGTGGAGGTGCCAGAGCTGGCCAAGATGAAGCCGCACGAGGTGGAGAAGTACCGCGTCGAGCTGGAGGGCATCCAAGTGAAGGGAAAGGGCTGCTCCAAGCCCATCAAGGTAAGGACTCTCATCCGCCCTGTGGATCACGGAATTCACAAGTTCTTTGTTCGTTTCAGACATGGGCGCAGTGCGGCGTCAGCAAGAAGGAGATGGACGTCCTCAAGAAGCTGAACTTCGAGAAGCCCACCCCGATCCAGTGCCAGGCCATTCCGGCGATCATGTGCGGCCGAGATCTGATCGGCATCGCAAAGACGGGCAGCGGCAAAACGTTGGCGTTCATCTTGCCAATGTTCCGACATATCCTTGACCAGCCGCAGATTGAGGACGGCGACGGCCCGATCTCGGTTATAATGGCGCCCACACGCGAGCTGTGCATGCAAATCGGGAAGGACATCAAGCGGTTCTCGAAGGCACTCAACCTGCGAGCGGTCTGCGTCTACGGCGGCACCGGCATATCGGAGCAAATCGCCGAACTGAAGCGCGGCGCTGAGATTATTGTGTGCACGCCAGGCCGCATGATTGACATGCTTGCAGCGAACTCGGGCAGAGTGACGAACCTTCGTCGCGTGACGTACATAGTGCTCGACGAGGCAGACCGCATGTTCGACATGGGCTTCGAGCCGCAAGTCATGCGCATCATCGACAACGTTCGCCCCGACCGCCAGACAGTCATGTTCAGCGCAACGTTCCCCCGCCAAATGGAGGCGCTTGCGAGGAGAATCTTGAAGAAGCCAATCGAGGTGATAGTCGGCGGTCGCTCGGTGGTGTGCAAGGACGTCGAGCAAAACGTGGCCATCCTTGAGGACGACGCGAAGTTCTTCAAACTGCTCGAGCTGTTGGGCGTCTACCAGGAGCACGGCAGCATCATCGTGTTCGTGGACAAGCAGGAGAACGCCGACATTTTGCTCAAGGATCTCATGAAGGCCTCCTACCCGTGCATGAGTCTGCACGGTGGCATCGACCAATTCGACAGGGACTCGACCATTCTGGACTTCAAGTCGGGAAAGGTTCGTCTCCTAATCGCCACGTCCGTTGCCGCCAGAGGCCTCGACGTGAAGGACCTGATTTTGGTGATCAACTACGATTGCCCCAACCACTACGAGGACTACGTGCACAGGTCAGTCCTTTGTTGTTGTTTTTTTGTTCCTTTTTCTTATCCAACTTCTGCTTGTCAGGTGTGGCCGCACGGGAAGGGCAGGGAACAAGGGAAAAGCCTGGACGTTCCTCACTCCAGAGCAGGGTCGCTACGGCGGCGACGTAATCCGGGCGTTGGAGCTCTCCGAGGCACCAGTTCCCGAGGATCTGCAGAAGATGTGGGAAGAGTACAAGAGTTCGCAGGAAGCCGAGGGCAAGAAAGTCCACAGCGGAGGCGGTTTCAGTGGGAAGGGCTTTAAGTTCGACGAACAGGAGGCAAATGCGGCCAAGGAGAGCAAGAAGCTTCAGAAGGCCGCCCTCGGTCTGGCCGACTCCGACGACGAGGAGGACATTGAACAGGACATCGACCAGCAGATCGAGCAGCTGTTCGCTGCCAAGCGCAACATCAAGGAGACCTCCATCGCGCCAGTCATTTCCCCCTCAGCCGCAACCCCAGTTGTAGCGACTCCTGGGGCAGTGCCAGCGGTCGTGCCCGCCACAACTGCGGCTGCTGTGACCACAGTGGTCGCAGCGGCCGGTGGCTCTGACAAGTTCGAGCTGGCCAAGAAGCTGGCCTCAAAAATAAACACCGCTAAGAATTTGACAAATGACGCTCGGGCGCCAACACAGCAGGCCGCCTCGGAGCTCATCATGAAGGGAGCTCCGTCGCAACCGATGATAACGGCCCGCACAGTGGTCGAGCAATTGGCTGCAAAGCTGAACAACAAACTGAACTACCAGCCAAAGGACGACGAAGAGGGCTTGTCGCCTCTGCAGCAGTCCATCTTCACCAAGTACGAGGAGGAGCTGGAAATCAACGACTTCCCACAGCAGGCCCGATGGAAGGTGACCTCGAAGGAAGCTCTCGCCCAGATCTCCGAGTACTCGGAGGCTGGACTCACAGTCCGAGGCACCTACGTGCCGGCCGGAAAGAATCCGCCCGAAGGTGAACGCAAGCTGTACCTGGCAATCGAGAGCTGCAGCGAGCTGTCGGTGCAGAAGGCAAAGCGCGAGATAACTCGCCTCATCAAGGAGGAGTTGCTGAAACTGAGCTCGGCCCATCACGTCTTCAACAAGGGCAGGTACAAGGTCTTGTAGTAGAGTGCGCGTGGCGCCGTGGACATTCATCTATTTCAACTCGCCAACCATTCATTGTTGTATAAAACCTATTTGGGAATGTAATAAAAATTTTGAGCGAGAATTTGACAAAAGGGGTCTTGTTTTTTTTGTGGTTTGTATGCTTCGAGTGAGTACATGAACAACAGCTCTCGATTTTCAATTCTCACATGGTTAGGTGGTATTGGACACCAGAACCAACCGAAAGCAACACATTCTTAAGCGCAGTGGATGGAATCCGTCACATAGTCACCTTTAGAGCTTCCAAGTGTGGATGGTGTGTTTATTATTATTATTGAAGCGCGGCCTTTAGATCTATTTTGGCCCTTTTTGCTCATGTTGTAAAGGGTGTTTTTTTAAAAGCTATAGGAAAGTTTTTTTAAAAAAACACATAAAATTCAGAAAAATGCATGAAATCTGTATTTGAATCTATAGTACGGTGCATATAATTTAATGTTTGAAGATTAATTCATGCAAATGTTGACCTTGACTGCGCCTCAAATGGTCCATCCGCTTAGTCCAATTTTTGCATACTCTTTCCAACATTTCGGCCGGTATCTCACGAATAAAAGCTTCAATGTTGTCTTCCAATGCGTCAATTGAAGCTGGCTTGTCTGTATAGACATGAGCTTTAACACAGCCCCACAAAAAATAGTCTAAAGGCGTTAAATCGCACGATCTAGGTGGCCAATTGACCGGTCCCGAACGTGAAATAAAATGATCACCGAACTCGCCCCTCAATAAGTCCATTGTTGCGCGTGTTGTGTGGCATGTGGCACCGTCTTGTTAAAACCACATGTCATGCAAGTCAAGCTCTTGCATTTTGGGCAAAAAAAAGTAGGATATCATCTCACGGTAGCGCTCACCATTCACAGTCACGTTACGATTCGCATCATCTTTGAAGAAGTACGGTCCAATGATGCCACCAGCCCATAAACCGCACCAAACTGTGACTTTTTCTGGATGCATTGGTGGCTCTTGCAATGCTTCTGGCTGATATTCACTCCAAAATCGACAATTCTGCTTATTTACGGTACCCATTGAGCCAAAAATGAGATCGATTAAACTGACCATAAAATGGAAGAAGCGCGCGATGAACTTTCTTAACAGAGCACGTATTTTGATAATAAAATTCAATAATTTGCAAGCGTTGTTCGTTTGTAAGACGATTCATGGTTAAATTATAGACCAAACCAGAAATAAGAGAGCAAGCTGTTGCTCTCTTATTTCTGGACCAAACTGAAGATGTTTGACAGTGAAACAAAACACGAAACGTGCGTCAGCTGTTTAAACCAGTGTTGCCAAAAAGATAATAGCTAAAAAATCACCCTTTACATAGGCGCCAGAGATTTGTCCTAGAGTACTCTCTAAGCCAGTTTCCTTTAGGAATCTGAGAATGAGAAATGATTCTAGTGACTTCATTCCTTCCTCTGATAGCAGATGCTTGCCCAGAGTAAGACGACGATCATCTGAGGAGGTCATTTCGACGATTGTAATGCTACGTGTAACGACGAACCTCGTTTTGGACGATTTACTCATGCTTCGTGTAACTCATTGAACTTTCAAATACCGATGATTAAACGATTACGATTGAACGATTGCTATTTTACAATCGTTTTATACTTCGTGGTTGATTGTTATTTACTTTAGTTTGTTAAGTTTTTAATAAAAACCGAATAAAACGCGTCGCCATAACCACGTGTTGCTTGTGAAAATTCTGTCGGACTATTGCGCTTAGAGATGCATCGGATCCTCTTTCACTTTCAACGAAAAACTGAAAATATTAGAAACTATTTTGGATTTTTCTTTTTTTTTTTTCATCACAGAGTACACAAAACACTACGTTCTCTAAGTGTTAACTCTCAGTATCGCTTTACACAGCAGATTTTGCTGCGCGACTAAGGATCATCTACCGATTTTGCATCTCACAGATTACATCAAATAAACAGTATTAATTATAGCATAGTGCATGGATCAATTTTTTAAACTCCAATCGAGACAAGCTAAAATCAATTTTGTTGCAAAGTTCATTAAAAGTGTTTATACACCTTGTAATAGGTTCATTACAACCATAGTTGGTTCTATGCCTCTTATCATATAGTAATATATATTCATGAGAAAAAGTAAGTCTGGTGAATTTACACGGCAATTAATAATATCGCGGATGAACATGGCTGACGCTGCCTTACGCCTGAAACTTAGGGTTTGCAAGCCTATTATTTTACATCTATCGTCATATTTAGGGAGTTCTTCGAAGGAATACAATTTACGGACAGCATATCTCGTGAAATTTTTTTGTACTCTTTCGAATCTGAGTTCTTGTGTATCATATGGCGAATCCCAAATGATGGAAGAATATTCTAAATACGGTCTGACTAACGAACAATAGATGGACTTAAGACTAGTTATATCGCGAAAATCTCTACTATTTCTTTTCAGAAAACCTAACATAGCATTAGACTTCGCAATTGTATAATCATAATGTGATGCAAAATTTAAGTTACTTACTTACTTACTTAAGGTGGCGCTACAGTCCGGGGTGGACCTGGGCCTCAACCAACAAGCGTCTCCAGCCAGCTCGATCTTTAGCTAGCTGTCTCCAGTTTCGCACGCATAGTTGGTTGAGGTCCCTTTCCACTTGCGTGCGCCACCTGAGTCGCGGTCTTCCTCTACTGCGCCGTCCCTCGGGAAGTGGATTCGAAGACTTTTCGGGCAACCAAGGGCAGCTTCATCCGCTTTTGACAAAGTCCATGCCTCCGCGCCATATAGCAGGACTGGGACGATTAAGGTCTTGTAGAGCGTTATCTTGGTTGTTCGAGAGAGGGCTTTGTTTACCAGTTGCTTTCTTAGCCCAAAGAAGCAGCGATTGGCAAGGGTTATTCTTCGTTTGATTTCAGCGCTGGTGTCATTGTCTGAGTTTATAGCGGTGCCTAGGTAGACAAAGTTTTTGACTACCTCAAAGTTATATCTGTCTGCTGTGACGTTCTGACCGAGACGTCGGTGTTGGGTGTCCTTTCTCGTTGACAGCATATACTTGGTCTTACCCTCGTTTACCGCTAAACCCATCTTCGCGGCCTCCGTTGCAATACCCACAAAAGCGCCATTGACATCACGCTGCGTTCTTCCAATAATGTCAATATCGTCGGCATATGCGAGTAGTTGGACGGACTTCTGAAAGATTGTTCCTCTGGTGTTGGCGTTCGAGTTTTGAACAATTCTTTCAAGAACGATGTTGAAAAAGTCGCATGACAGCGCGTCGCCTTGTCTGAATCCTTTTTTGACATCAAAGGTCTCGGTTAGGTCTTTACCGACCTTGATGGAGCAGCGTGCATTCTCCATCGTCATCCTACACAAACGGACGAGTTTGGTAGGGATGCCAAAACTAGACATTGCTCTGTATAGCTCGTCTCTATAGATGCTATCATACGCGGCCTTAAAATCGATGAAAAGGTGGTGGGTATCGATTTGTTGCTCCTGGGTTTTCTCCAAAATCTGCCGTAGTGTGAATATTTGGTCGATGGTGGATTTTCCTGTCCTAAAGCCACACTGGTATGGACCGACCAGGTTGTTGACGAATGGCTTTAGGCGTTCACACAGTATGGCAGATGAGATTTTATATGCGATACTTAGGAGACTGATCCCTCTGTAGTTGGCGCAGTTCAAAGGGTCTCCTTTTTTATGGATCGGGCAAACAATGCTGAGGTTCCATTCATCGGGCATGTTTTCCTCCGACCATATTTTACAGATGAGTTGGTGCATGCGCCTTACCAAATCATCGCCTGCGGCTTTAAAAAGCTCGGCGTGTAGGCCGTCAGCTCCCGCAGCCTTGTTGGATTTCAGTTTAGATATGGCAATCCTCACTTCATCCGGGTCGGGTGGACGGAATTGTTGATCTTCGTCGTCCCTTTCATTGGGGTTGAATGGTTCGTTCTGCCTGACAGCGGGATTTGGTTCTACGTCGCCGTTATACAGTCTGCAGAAATGGTTTTTCCATATCCTCAGCATCGACTGTGACTCTACTACGATGTTCCCTTGATCATCCTTACAGGCTTCGGTTCGGACTTTATAACCTTGACTGGTTAACTTTACCCTTTGGTAAAACTTCCTCACCTCATTCCTGCAGTAAAATTTAAGTTAGTATCAAAAATTACACCCAGATCTTTAACCTCTTCTAGGCGACTAAGTCTATGATCATTTATGAAATAATCATAGACAATCGGGGATGTAATTCGATATGCCGTAAAGATATTACATTTTTGAATATTCAGCTCTAGTCCATTGTGCTTGCACCATTCCACTAGTGCATGTATATCCAATTGGAAATTATTACAATCAGTTAAACTATTAATATATAAATACAATTTAAGGTCGTCTGCGAATGTTAGAATTTTACAATATTTGAAAATTTCGTGAACATCGTTTATAAACAATAGAAAGAGTAATGGCCCCATATGGCTACCTTGTGGAACGCCCGATGTAACTTTTATTACTCGAGATCTAAAACTATCGATCATTACCAATTGCTTACTGTCCTTTAAGTAATTGGAAAACCACTCTAACATTGACGAATGGAATCCCAAAGACTTTAGTTTGTTTAAAAGCAAAGTGTGATGTACTTTATCGAAGGCTTTCGAGAAATCGGTGTAAAGTACATCAACTTGTAATTGATTTTCTAAATTTCTATAAATGTAATTTGAAAATAATGATAAATTAGTTGTACAAGACCTGCCTTGCATAAAGCCATGCTGGTTATTAGAAATAATTTCTTTTACCATGAAATATAATTTAGTTTTATTCAACGTTTATTAAAAGAGGCGTTTGTATTAGTACTGGCAACGGCCCAGCTTGAGGTCTACATACATGCATATATTCCTCCAATTTTAAGACTATCTGCGAGGTCCTGGCTGGATGTGGCTACCAATGGTTGACTGGTAACGACTTGGCGAAAGTACCCTTTCAGAGCTAGCTTGCGAGACCATAAAAGCGATAGAACTAAAGCTGTGTCCAATCTTAAAGTCAAACTTTAATTGTGGAGAGGACAGAATACTATCAGTCATACTTAAATACTGTGCTGACTCTCTCTCCTATCTTCTACGAGTATTACTCATTTTCAACCGTTCTCTTTCAGAAGAAGTTTGTCATGATGAATGGTTCCGATTCATAAATCGGGCTCTAAGAACAATGTTCAAAACTATAGAGGAATCTGCAAACTTTCAGCGATTCCAAAATTGTTTGCGATTATGGACTTCATAATTAAAGAACATATTTCGTATGCTCAACATGGCTTTATATCTGGACGTTCTACGTCAACAAATCTGTCAATCTACTCATCACTCAACAAGAAAGTTGATGAAATCTATACTGATTTTAGCAAAGCTTTCGACTCTGTTAGCCATTCAGTGTTAATTAAATAGCTTGAAAACTTTGGATTTCACTCTGAGTTTCTCCGTTGGGTCTCATATTTTCTTATTAATCGCACACTGAGGTCCACTAAGCCACTCCGCACTCGCCATTTACTATTTGAAAATGTTCATAACACTGAATACGGAAGAAATTAACCACTTACAAGAGTATTTAGAATTTTCAATGAGTGCCCACAAAATCTTGAATTATCTGATACTAGAATGCATTTCAAAATACAATTATTAAGCCTATTTACTTTTTAAGTTTTTGTTAATTATATGCTTAATATTAGTTTTTCATAATCTGTTAGTACGTAAGTAGCTTGTAGATAATAATAAATAAATAAATAAATCTGGATTACATGGGATATATGCAACGAAATGAGAAAGGAAGAGACAAAGAAGTGGTTCTATCAGAAATATGTAATGACAGGTGCCAGGTGGTAGAAAAGGAAGACACAGCTTAAATGATGACGATCATGTGTCTTCTTGTAAAGCTGGTAAAACCCGTTTGTACAATTGTTTTATTTAAGATTTGCGACCATAAAATGCATGTAACTGTTATACAGTTGAACGATGGATGACACGACGACGGAACGATGCGATGGTAGTGTTACACAAAGCAAACTTTTGACAACGTCGTTTAATCCAAACGCTTGGTCATGAAAGTTATGCGATGAGAGTCCAGATATCTGTGGACTAATGCCTCACAGTATGCCAGAGCCAGTATGTGTTCTGGAATTTCATTATATTCTCAACAGAAACTGCAGAGACCTTCTTCTGATCCACATAGCTCCCATATGTGTTCCCTGTCAGGATGTGGACGTTGTTTTTGCTCGATTTGATACATGCCTCAAACCTCTTTCGGTTATACTGGCCCAGGAGTTTCATGGCCTGCTTCATGTCATGAGTTTTGTTCCAGGTTTCTGGTCGCTTCCTTCTTTCTAGTTGCCTGACTTTTTTCCCTCTTGTACAAGCAATGTCGTCAAGGCAAGACACCGCGACCAGGAGAAATAACTCGTCTCGAAAGGAGTTAGGAGTTAGTCCAAGAGACGTACTAATTCCCTTTTTTAAATATAGTCAGCCCTATCACAGAATCCATTCGTAGCAAATCTACTAATCGAAGTAACGATACGAACTACAAAAACAAAAATGCATCACACAATCCGAACGGAGTCACAATCTCCGACGTAGAAAAAGATAACAAATTTCCATTTTATTTGTAGCAGACTTTTCACTACGATTCCGCTACATATGAATTCTGTGATCGCTTTTTCTGAGTTCGTAGCACGTTTTCGATTACGATAGAATTCGTGATAGGGGTGAGTGCCTGACATTCCTATAACATGTGCTCGGACGTCTCATACTCTTCCAGGCATAGCAGACATTCCTTGTCCTGGCACAGGTTAATTTCGTTAAGGTGGTATCGCATGCCATAATGGCCGGTAAGCTAGCTCGTTAGCACGCTTATACGTTCCTCATTGAGGCACAGTCCTTCCTTACATAAATAAGAACTTATTAAAGGTGTGGATTTCCTCAGACCATCACCGTGTGTCCCTTGGTCTAGGCTAAGTTTGTTTTCCCATTCGTTTATCAGTGTTGTCTAATGTGGTTCGGGACCTATTATGGCAGATTCGGTGCCAGCTCTCGCTAGCTAATCTGCGGATTCGTTTTCACCCAGCCGAGCGTCTCTTTATTGTGTCTGGCAAGGGATGTAGTGCGGCGAAGCAGCATTTGATGGTTTTAGAGTCCAATAGGCTGGACGATAATGCCTTGAGTGCTGCCTGACTGTCTGAGAAGATTGAAATTTTGGCGCCTTAATACGTTTTGCTTGCAACACGGTAGGACTCGACTCCATAGATACGGAGGTCCTTGTTTTGGGTACAAAGACTCCTGCACCCACGCCAGAGTCCATCTATGATCAGTCTGTGTACCAGACTTCTAGGGACTTGTGCTGGAACATCATTGGTCCAGTATTCACGATGAAACATTGCGGCCTGACCATAATATCCGACATTGTAAAGAGACATGTCTTCTCTTTTAAGGATTGGGTTGAGTATACTAAGGGGACCTGTTAAGTCACCTGGTTTGTATTTATATTCTAGCTGCAGTTTGATGGCATATCTGGCAGCTAGGAAATTAGCCCGATTATAGCTTCTAGAGCTGTTCTGGGGCAGGTGCGCCTAGCTAGCGAGTCGGCCATTTTATTGCCTTCTATTCCCGTATGGCCAGGAGCAGAGCTTTACTCAGTTCTTTGGGCTTCCGTAAGCATTCCCACACAACCTTGGCTTTGATGATGTAGGAGTCTCGTGCCATGATAGCGACACGACTGTTCGATGTTATTGCTATGTCATAGTTGGTATAGTTTCTGTCAAGATTGATTTGAACGCATCTATCAATGGCATAGATTTCTTCTTGAAAGATGCTGGTGCAGTTGCCCATGGGTTCGAAGTACTTTGTCCTTGGTCCGAGTACCCCGGCTCCAAATCCTTCATCAGTTCTTGATCCGTCCGAATACCATACATTACCGTCCCTTTTTGTGCTGAGTTTAATGGCTTAATGGTTCTTTTCGAAATTGAATTTTTCTCATCACGTCAATTTTCAATTCGGAATGGCCAATAGTGGCAGCTTTTAGACTAGTGCATCGAATTGTCTCGATGTAATTCACTTGTTTCTTCTTGCCATTCTCGTGATAGTTTTGTTTGCACATTCTGCAAGGGAGTCAGCTCCAACTGTCATGTTGTACAAGGTCTCATGGCCACTGTAATACAGAGAGAGGCATGCCAACCTGGGGCGGACTAAGAGGCAGTGGCCCCCGCGGCGGTTAAGCACGCTTACACCCATTAAACAACTTAAGAAAACAACACGAACAAAAAATGAATAGATGCTTTCGAGGTTTTTTTTGCATTGAATGTTTCGATTAAATCATTAAAATTTATATTTTTTAAGAGGTATTCCAAATTTTTGTGGTGGCCCGTGGCGTTGCGAGTATGTGCGTCGACTCCTACGCACTTGGACCTACCTGTCTAGAAATACTTTTCACGGCCCCACCTCTTTCGAGTCACTGTCTGAGAAGAAGCTTCTCAAACTTGGCCTTTCGGAGCCGGCATAAAACTGTAGGTCCCTTCCACTCGTGAGAGAACAATAGCACAGAACAACACGAGTGGTTGCTGAGAAGCTAGGCCCTGGCTCTCTACGGGCTGTAGCGCCACCCATATTATTATTTAGTAGCTCAGGCCATAGTGGACCGTAAGTTAGCTCGTTAGCATGCTTATATGTTCCTCATTGAGGCGGAGTAGTTTCTTACATGAAGAAGACGTTTGGATATCTTCAGACCACTACCGTTGGTTCATTGGCGAAATCTAGGTTGAGTTTGTTTTCCTATTCATTTATCAGCGTTGTTGCTGCTGTCGAGTTCATATTACACTAGGTACGGTTCGAGACCTAAGCATGCAAATTCCGAGCCAGCACTATCGAGTTCATCTGCGGCTGACATTTTAAAACTGAAATGCGATATTTTGCTGGAAAGAATAGCTTTAACCGTAATCAGTTTTTGGAGCCTACTTTGTAAAGTAAGTCAGAACAATGGGTAGCACGCTGAACCAATTTCAGCGAAACGTCGACCACATGGCCTGCAAATTTGGCCACCCCTGCTATAGAAGTAAAGGGTGGTTAAATTTTAAGGGCCGATGTTGAATGTGAACCACACCTAAACGTCAAGTTTTGTCGAGTGTGAGTGATTGTCGAAAAACCAATGCACCCACAAAGAGTGACTGTTTTAGGCGGTTTATGGGCTGGCGGCATCATCGGGCCGTATTTTTTCCAAACTGAGGCCGGTCAGGCAGTTACTGTGAATGGTGTTCGCTATCGTGAAATGATAACGAACATGTGGTTTCAACAGGACGTTGCCACTTGCCGCACAGCTAACGAAACAATGGCTCTTTTGCGCGACAAATTCAATGGCCGTGTTATCTCACGTGGTGGCGATGTCAATTGGCCGCCAAGATCATGTGATTTGACACCGTTGGATTTTTATCTTTGGGGTTATTTGAAAGAAAAGATGTACGTCGATAAGCCAGCAACAATTCAAGAACTAAAGGATGAGATAATTCGGCACATTAACGGCATAGAACCTCAATTATGCTTCAGCGTCATCGAAAATTTGGACCATCGGATGGAGGTGTGCCGCAGAGGTCGCAGCGGACATTTGGCCGATATTTTGTTCCATACATAATTGAACCATACCAATATTATCATAATAAAAATAAATGACAATAATTTCCTAAACAATTTGAGTTTTATTCAAAATCAACATCGGCCCTTAAAATGTAACCATCCTTCACATCGACCTTAGGATGATTGGACTGCATCCCTTAGATTTGCCCGCCAAGCTCCGACAAATCATTAGAGCACGAGTCGCTTTCCTGGTTATCTCTACTGTGTACTTTTTCCACGATTACTCAGAGATATTCAACTTCGTTGACTGGAGCCAGTGATGTGCCCGACAAACCGATTTGTTTTAGTAGAAGGTGTGATAAGTAAGTATGTAAGTTTAACACCCCTGCCACCAAAAGAACGCAGCAATAATGTCCTAGACGAATCCTTGTATATCTTGGGATTGCTACATCGTTACAATCGTTGACCACACTCCTTATTCAGCTAGCTTCTTAGATCTAACACTTAGATCAAAAATTCCACTTCAGAATTTTCAAAAAGATAAAAACAAATCGCCCAGTCCCTGTGTCAGCAAACACGACATAACAACACTCCAACCATCTGTGGATGTGATGGGAAGTCACTGTTTTAGTCCGAAAGAGCCTCATCAACACACACCTTGAATGCTTCTCTTCGCCCCGATCCTTGCGCATGTCCGTCTTCGCTGTACCTCTGAACTCTCAGTCAATGGATGACTGGAATGAAGGCTGAACTAATGAAAGGAAAACTCTCATTGACACACACAATGTAGTGCCATTCTTTGGAAGGATTGCTAAGTGGACTTTTCGTTGTTATATTTTGGCCAAATAAATACGTCAGCGATGTACGTGCGTGAACTGTGTAAACAGTGCCACACTCGTGGAATTTTACCACTTTATGAGGAGTTTATGCAGTTGTCAGCAAAGTCCGCCGCGATTTGGGCGGTTTTTTTTTCGGTGAGCCGTGATTGAGTGGAGGTTACAACGGGAAACGCGGCGAGAGTTAATTAATTTGACAGCAAAAGTCACTTTAGCGGGTAACAGAGCCCGATTTAACCTGAAATATTCAGAGTAGATAGTTAGGTATATGGATGGCCTGACGACCTTATGACTGTGGCTCACTTAGCCCAACGTGTTGGGTACATTGTGCACTTAAATCTATAAATAGGGCATGTTTGGATAGTTATCAATGATGATGATGCTCGCTGTTGCTCCTATATCCAGAACAAACCATCTAGTCCGTTTTCTTGCGAAGGATATTAAGGAACTACCTAATGACTTTCTTAAATAATTCAGGTTGGATTTAGAGATATCTCGAAAGTAAACTTTTTAAATAAGGGAACAGAGCTGTGGCATTATTTTTAAAGAGCTGTGCATAGTTCTACCTACTACCTACCTATGCAGTTTGTGTGCCTCGGGGGAATCGTGAACTCCACAAAAAACTTCCTGTTGGAGATCCGATCCGGTGTTACTTCTGTTTGTCGAAACAACTGGGCCTAAAACTCATCACTTCAAGGACCAAAATCAGACTTTGAAAAAATTGTATTCCTGTCCAGTTCTGCTATCTGCAACCAAAAGATGAAAGATAAGCAAAACAGCAGAGCTGATCTTTGTTGCGTTCGAATGAATGGTGAATGGTCGAGAAAACTTAAACGCGAACTCTACGAGCTGTAACAAGATGATGGCCGGAAGGCGTCCTTTATTGGCTGGGTCACATCGAGTGCATGAAAACTTATACTCCAGCTAAGATGGTCTTCGAATCGCAGCCTTTTGTACCGAGAAGGAGAGTAAGAATTTCGAATTTCGGACGATAACTAGAAGCACCGCACACGAAACAACCAACAATGGAAGGCGGCCTTAGCTCAGGCTCAGACCCTGCGTGCGTCGACAGTCATTAACTATATTTATTAATTTTGTTCTTTTTTACTTGTTGGTGGATATCAATAATTGTAGCTAGGTTTAAATTTTGGGAAATGACAGAATTTAAAGAGTTAAGAGTCTGCAGAAGGGAGATGGCGGCAAGAAGTGAATTTAGGAGATCGAGGGGACGCTAATCACAAACGACTGAGTAAAAATTTATGAGAACTTATTTAACAAAACTCTACGGGACAAGAGAGGTTACGAAACATAGCTATTCTATGAATCGGACATTTCACGGATTAAATTAAAAATTTTTACTTTGATGATGTCTTGCTAAGCAGAAACCTAAAAATGTGATAAAAAAGAAACTACATAAGAACAGAACAACTTCTCTTTACTGACATCCCTTTATAATGGACACCTGTCTTTACGGACACTTCTTTACCCCCCAGCATGAAGATAGGGCTATTCCCTCTATACCGGACACAGATAGACATTATAGATATACAGTTGTTAAGCGCACATGAGAGAGGGAGATGGGAAATGCAGTCAACAAGGGAAACAAACAACGGATGAAGTAGACGAACTTTTAACGTTTCATTTTATTCTCATGTCGTCGTAGTAGATTTCGGACACTCGGCACTTCTTTGCAATTCCTCAACTGCGATTTGTATGAGTTCTAAACGCAACGAATTATATGGGCTTGGCCTTTACTCGACTTGTATGAGTTTTGGAACTGAATTGACAATATTTCAGTGTTAGTTTATTCATGAAATTGAGAGTGAACGTTTTTATTCGAATGGCTAGTAAAAAAAAAACGTGAAAACGTGTATTTTATTTGTCCATTTCCACACGCTAAAACGGACAACTCAACATAACGGACATTTATAATGTTCCTACGGGATCTGCTATGGAGAAGCTTCAGTTTGTAGCATTGGCTGAGCCATTTTTCATTGATTCTACGATCTGGACTTTAACGGTGCCACTAAAATGTGGAATGTGGAAAATTTCTAATCAAAAGGCCCAGTGAGTAGTTTTCAACGCCAGTTTTTCTTCGTGACGTTATTTTTTCTTCGGTCACGGTTTTCATCCTTCGAACCAGAAGTGGGCTGCGTCAGTGTTGATGTTAGTTGGAATTGATGCGGTTCCTGTAGGCAAAGGCAAATATGGAGTGGACTCTGTAGACTATGCCGACAAAGCCTCAGTGGGATAAATTTCGTGAACGCGGTCACCTTATAGTTGGTACCGGGGCTTACTGGAATCCAATGAAACCAAAAAGCGGACATTCTCGCGAAAAAGAGATTTGAGCCGGGAGAATCTCTAAAAATTTCTTATGCGTATCTACACGCTGCCTTTAGCGTTGTGGCCCGTGGTGTTGTGGGTATGCGCGTCGACCCTTACGCACTTGAACCTCGGTGTCTGGGTTCGATTCTCAATACGAACTGAAATAATTTTCACTTTTGTGTCACTGACAATGCTCAAAGGGTATAACTGTCTAGAAAAAGCCTCTCAAACTTGGCCATTCGGAGTCGGCATAAGACTGTAGGTAAGAGAAGAATAGCACGCACAATACGAGTGGTTGCTGAGAAGCTAGGCCCTGGACTGGCTTGTTCTGGATATTGGAGCAACAGCCAGCGCTCTGTGGTCAATTAAGTTGACGAATGGCCTGCCAAGCGCTCGCTACCTGTTTCGAACAAGTGCCGACCAGGAACACATGAAATGTGTTAATGTCTCCCACTCAGCTGTGTTGTTGCAACCCCAATAAGGTGTGTTGTGTTGGATACCCAGTTTGACGACATGATCTCCAATCGACTAGTGACCAATCTAGCGATGTAACGGCGATTTACCCGAAGGAGATCTTCTGTTTTGGATCGGTTTTACTCAGGCCATATTTTCCTTGATATTGAACAGCTTCTCTGTCTGGCCTATCTAAGATTAGACAAACTGCATAACTACATCGAAATTGAAGCTGTAGATCGTGACGTTTCGGTAATGACAATTTATTATAACAGCATTGTCAAGCCGCTCGCAGGAGCATCAGTTCCTTCACCACCACCAGTGTTCGACAAATCTTGGTGGGCGATGGACTTCCACCTAGATGAGAGCGAATTACGGCAAATTCTTCATACTTCATATCAGCCTCTATCGAAAACACATCGTTTGCATCATGGGGCCTTCATTCAACAGCCCTCGTCATGGTTTAGCAAAGACTGAGTGAAACAAACACTCTACAGCAACAATTTAGGACTCCTACTTCGTCGACATCTCCACCAACTTAAAGGCGATGGAGCCTCGTCACTGATGTATTCAAAATGCAGGTCCTGGAGAAAAGACCAACAAGTTAATGTGGGTCCCAAACAAATTCCACACAAATTCTGTGGAATCTGTGGTAGCTGATCATACTTAGTGCATCCAATGAACTCAAAGAAATCCTCGACGGCAACGTTAGCGCAATCTGAGCGAAAATAAGACGAAAATTCAGACCACCTACTTCAGCGTTTGTTATAGAAATCACAACATATTTGAATGCGTGTTAGGAGAAAAGTCCTAAGCGAACTGTACTGCACTCGACCTAAATGCGAAAAAGAACACATCCATCACACGGTTCACTTCCTGCGGAATAGTGCCTAATAGCATTCATGAATCACACTTATCACTCCGCCATGACAAACCGCGATGAGTTGATGGTCAAAAACCTTTTCATCAGCCAATCTATTCATAGTCACATATTCATTCACCTTGTGCTTGTCAAACTTCGCTCAAAATAAACCCAAAACCCGCATCAAAAGCGGATTATATCCTCCATCAAAATCTGGCACAACCCTTGTGCAGCAGCAACAGCTAGGTAATGAAAGCTTCATCGTTATTATTTTGGCCAACAATGTCCTTCGCTCGTAATTAAAATTCATTTATCCCTTAGCCAGTTAAATAATGATTAATCCACAAGTGTTTTAACAGCGCCAGCAACAGAACGAGCACCAGGCTAGTGTCACGTTTTGCTTTTAATTAACGTCTAGATGTCACGTTGTCCCTTTGTGATTTTATTTTTTGTTTTTCATTTCTGGCGGAGGCAACCGTTCAAGGTGCAGAATGAAGTATTATCTTTTATGATTCTATTCTTGAATTACTTATTTCTTTTATGTCCCTTTTCATCTTTTATCCCAGCGGTAATTGGGTGAATTTCAAGACGTTGTCAAATTGTAATGACGGAATAGGAAAGGCGTTTAATTAGGCGAAATTACAAACAGAAGAAGAACTGGGCGATGGAGGAACTTGCTGGCGTGCATGACAGAATGAAGAGGATTATGAAATAATAGATGACACGGGAGGGAGAGGAACTTAACAGAGTTGAGGGAACAATGGAATTAAAGGCGGGTCGTGTTTCGTAGGCAGTATCCTTGAAGCTAAGGCTATTGACCGTGCCTTTATTGAATATTCACCACAAACACCAAAAAGACTCGGAACAACTTTTAAAGAGCCGCCTAGACTCACAGCTTATTGATGACTGGGGGAGATTCGCCAACCAATCAAAGTTGCATTCAGAACTTTTCTCGTGAAGTAACCAAGGACTTGCCAAGGCGCTGTCAGTTTTCTGGCAGTGTAAGAGAATTTTCGTCAAGTCTTGGGTTACATCGCCCAAACGATCTGCTTGGATCTATATGGCTATGATAAGGCCCTTTCTCTTCTATACATCGGTAGCGGAAATACGTAAAAATTGCTTTCACTAACCTTGGAAGAGTGGTATGTCTCGGATGCATAGGGGACTTTCCTAGTACACCTGGCTCTGCTCTTGATGCACTGCTGAATATTCCTGCCCCCGTCCAACAATCTTCATGGACGAATCCAAGACCAATGAAGAATCTGGCGCTGGGCGATAACATTAAACTACACACCTCGTTAGGTAAATTTGCGTCGGTTTTCCAAGCGGGGACCTGCATGGTCAATCCTAATGGCAACGAACTACGGTGTGAAGCATACGTGGAAGGGGTGAATTATTTGTGTCTGTAACGACAGCCATGCTGTGCTTAAGGCCGCGTTCAACCCTTGAACCACTTCCAGGATAATTCAGGAATGCAAGTCTTCTCTGAATTTGAGACTAAAATCACGACTTGTCTAGGTTCCGGGGCCAAAACGTCTGTAAGTTATCTCTTGACAGAAAATACTGCAGGCACACTAAAGGGCCACACCACACTTTCGCCAACACCTAAATAAGTTTGGCCTAAGCGATGAAACATTCTGCGACGCCTGTGGAGATGACGATGACACTGCAGAGCACTTCTTCTGCTACTGTCCCACTTTTGCTCGGATCAGATGGAAAATATTCGGTGCTGATGAGATAAGAGCTCATGATTTAGGCTCCTCATCACAGAGGAGCCAGCTGGTCTTCCGAAAGAAATTCTAGCAAGTATTGAATTTCAAGATGAGAAGTTTTTGATTGTGAAAGCAAACACCAATGCAAAGTTATTTTATCTGTACTGCTATTCTTCTAAAACCACATAATATTTCAACCAACGATGCACATACATATTTACTAAGCGACCCACTAAAACTTTGTTGGTTACAGTTTTGAGCACTCTGTATGCATCAGGTTGTTTTTAGACAATAACGCGTCGAGTGATTGCTTCCAAGTCCGAGTAATGCTCGAAAAAGATAGTGCTCAATCGAATGAAATCATTTTTTGTTTTTTCCAAACCGTGTTATATCAAAACCGCGTAAAAAAAGACCGTGTAAAACAGAATTGGATGTATTCATGTATCTATACCGCTAACCTGTAACTGAGCAGTTTTGACCATCATTAAGAACTGATTCGACTGAATGTGATGGCGTTTCGACAATGGTTCTAGTTTGAGTTTCTCTGATTGAACAATGATTTTCAAAATAAATTTACAACCGTTGACACGGCGTGAGTTTATTCATGATAAATTGTCAAACTAAACTAACCTCAAAATAAACGAGGTATGACAAAAAAAATAATGTCCCCAATTTAAAGTTCTCAGACTCTAAAAAACACTCGAAACCAACCACGAAGGAGAACCCTTATACGTCTTGGAGAGGGTCAATTATGTCAATCGTGGAACCAAAATATAAAAACTACACAATGGACAAAAACAAAAACATTAAATACAATTAAAACTGAAAAAAAAAATAATAAAGAACCAGTCACATATTAAACAAAAACGAACAAACAAATGAAAATAAAGGGGCAAACGCTAAACAAATATCGTCGCAGAACGAGTTATTGTCTCACACAATGCTAGCAGACGACCTTGATTCGTTGAGAAAAAATTTCCTGACGAATGATGGCAAAACCCAAAGCCAAAGAAGGGAATCTCCATGGAACTGGAGGAGCAACTGCTATCGTGCTATTCTGCCAGTTTTTGATTGAAATGGCACTTTAACATTGAATATGGCACTCTGGTAAAAATTGAAAAATTAACATATTTACATCAACGTTTATGAAACCATCGCTGCATCGCTTACAACTCAGCCTTCCGGTAGAGTTGAAAGCTCGTTAAGTTTCGATGAATATGTGGAAATGGTGCATTTTTTATTTATTAACTTAATTTTGTAATGCTGTTTGTTTCTACAACATTTTCTAATTAAGCGCAATTCAGAAAGTTAATTAGACATTAAGACAAAAACGTATATTTTGGTATATTTCAGTTTGTGGCACCCATGGTCTTAAAATGGCACTTTTTGAAAAGTGGCATATTGAAGATGAAATATTTTTTTCGGCAACGCTGGAAGAAAGGACTCTAAAAGAAAACGGAATTCCTCAAAGTCCAAATACAGAATTAATCTTTTCTGTAGAAGCAGGAACTCACACACAAACATGTACAAATGGATACTCATAAAAATCTCAATTGAATTTGCATTATTAAATCAGGTCGGTCGATCTGTAGGGAAAATTATACGACAGTGTAGGGAAATGGTATTTTCCCTTTCTTTAAATGCTATCACTGATGTAGGTAGCATTTTTGTTTATAGAAAAAGGATAAACTGTTACCGTCTATTGTCGATTCCAGATTTTTCCAAACTGCTGCGACATACAGTGGTGGTTTGAAAATTACCACATTGTGCTTCTATAGATCGCAAACATAAAAATTTTGAACATTCATTAAGAAAACGTACTGGTTATAAACCAGGAATGGGCACCAGCAACTATTTCTTAGGTGTCAGCCAGTTCCCTGGCTAACAAGGAATCGGTGAAGCAATTACCGAATAGTGATAGCAGAATGAATCCGGGTAGGATCTAAGTGGGTCACAACTAATTCAGCTGTATGCCAGTCACTCCAACCTAATCTATGTAACCTAACCTAACGAAGTGACGATTTACTCGAAGGAGATCTTTTGTTTTGGTTGTACGATGTATGTGCATAACACCTGCATCGTTTGTTGTTGGGAAGCTATTACGGAATTTGCACTTCTCAACTCTGCTTTACCACACGCAGTCGGAGTTTGGTAATTTCCGTCTTGTTTTCTATGGAAAACTTTAGGGTTGATGTGTGCAATGTTAGTGGGCTAAGAGTGAATCTCTTCGCTGTGTATGTCCACTTGTTTTTATATAAACCAGCTGTCTTGGCACTAAGCGAAACACAGGTAGGTGAGAATACCGAATTATCGGATTTGACCCTGCCCGGATATAGCTTGGTGCCTCTTTTCTTTTTTCACCGCGGTCTCGCCATCTACGTGCGTAGTGATGTAGCTTACCAAATTCAACCACAATATGGCCACTGCTCCAATCCGGCATTTAATTTTCTGTGGTTAAAAATCCATGTCCGTAAGCATTTAATCCACTACTGTTTTATTTACAGAAGTCCAAACTTGGATAGCAATTCAACTTTTAACGAATTTGATGCGCTATCCGATTCCATCTCAAGAATTGTATCCCTGTATCCTCGCACTGAAATTGCCATTGCGGGCGATTTCAATGTACACAATTCTAATTGGCTTCGACATTCAGGCCAGACAACACCCGAAGGAAGGTATGTCGAAATCTTTGCTGAGCTAAACAATCTGACTCAGCTAGTAAATGAGCCCACACGAATACCTGACATCGCAGATCATTCCGCCAACACCCTGGATCTGTTTCTCACCTCTCACCCTGATAAATATTCTGTTGACATACTGTAGCCTCTAGGCTCGTCTGACCATTGTGTCATATCAGCTAATTTCTCGTTATCACCACACACAGTTAGAGAACAAATTCCTAAAAGAACAGTATGGCTGTACGAGAAAGCCGATTGGAACGGACTCAACAATTTCTTTAGGAATTTTAACTGGTCACTATGCTTCCTCGATAGCGACGTGAATGCCGCTGCTGATATGATCGCAAACATTCTTTTGCTGGGCATGAGATCCTTCATTCCGCATAGAGTGAAAAGTATCAAGCCCAAAGAAAATGCATGGTATGACTCGAGCTGTAAAGAAGCTGTAAAGAGGCAGAGGCATCAGGTTGATAGAGTTGAATTTCCGGGCATACAAAGCCAACCCTACTGAGGAAAACCGGAATAAGTTTAAACGGGCCAGAAATGACTGCAATGCAACTATCAGACGTGTGAAATTCTCCTATGATCAAAAGTTGAGGCAAAAAGTGCTTCAATGTCCCAAAGGTAGCAAAAACTTTTGGTCATTTGTAAAAAAACAAGGAATTCCGCCTCGTCTTCAATTCCCACGCTCATTTACAATGACATTCCAGCTGTCAGCTCTTTAGACAAAGCCAATCTGCTTGCGGCGCATTTTGCAGCCAGCTCAACACTGCCAGATTCCAATATGTCTCCACCTGTACTTGAGAGCGTTGATTTCACCATGGGAAAAATCCATTTCCGCACTCGTACAGTTGCAAGAGTACTTAAAGATCTCGACGTGCACAAATCCGCTGGCCCGGATGGTATTCCCCCTATACTTCTGAAGAGGTGTTCTTCTGCGCTGGCAAAACCATTGCGTAAGCTTTTTCATCTATCCTACTCTTTAGGTCTCTCTCCGAGCAGATGGAAAACAGCATTTGTCCAGCCCGTCCCTAAAAAGGGCGAATCTTCGTCACCCACCTCGTACCGACCCATAGCACTTCGTCAGCTTATGAAATATCTTGAATCGCGGAAGCTTCTTAATGACCGGCAGTACGGTTTCCGTAGCAACAGGTCCACTGGTGATTTGATAGCTTATCTCACCGAAAAGTGGAACACATCTTTGCATAATGCAGGTGAAAACAAGATCGTTGCACTTGATATTTCTAAGGCATTTGACAGAGTTTGGCATCAAGCTCTTTTGTCGAAAATGCGTGCTATGGTATCGATGAATCTCTTCTTCTATGGATTAGAAATTACCTTTCGAACCGTTCAATTCAAGTTGTTTTGGATGGGTTCAAGTCTGATATCCACCAAATAAATGCTGGTGTACCCCAAGGCTCTGTTCTGTCTCCGACACTCTTTCTCATTTTTATTAATGATCTCTTGTCTGCTACTTCTAATCCAATCCATTCCTTCGCTGATGACAGCACCCTCAGCTTTTCATATTCGTTCCGAGACTCACGACCTTGCCCTTCGGCAGTAGAATTGGAACGGCAGCGTATGTTAAGCTCCTTGAATTCCGATCTTGACAGCATAATTAACTGGGGAAACAACAACAGAGTGGAATTCAATGCTTCTAAAACTCAATGCTGTCTGCTGTCACTCAAGCGAACCCTTGTTAATCAGCCGTTATCCATGAATGGTGATTGTGTCGATGAAACCGGAAAGCTTTCCATCCTTGGTATGTGTATCAACAGAACACTTAGTTGGAACGATCACATATTTGAGGTCGCCAAAAATGCTTGCGAAATGTTTAGGTTTCCTTAATCGATGCAAGAAATATTTCACCCCCTCTGATTTGGCTTTCATTTATAAGGCGTATATCCGCCCCAAGCTTGAGTACAACGTGCCCCAAAGTCCACCCTGCACCTACTAGATAGAATCCAAAAGCGAGCGATAAAACTTATAGGAGACAACAATGTCGCAAAGTCATTAGACTCGCTCGAACATCGACGTACCGTTTCTTCTTTGTCCGTATTTTATAGCTATATCAACAAACGCTGCTCAAGTGAGCTAGCCAACTGCTCCTCTCCATGAATTCACCCGCAATACTCGTCTCGCCAGGAATGCTCATCAGTTTACCCTTAAGCCTACTTTCGGACGCACAGTTAAATTTAGAGACTCGTTCTTCAGCCGTACTACGCGAATTTGGAATGCTCTTCCCAGCCCTATATTTCCCACAGACTACAACCCGCAGATATTTAAGACCAATGTGCACAGGTACCTCCTCTCCCTTTCTCCCTCTATACCTGCGGCCCGTGCTGTGTCTTGACCCCGGACACTTAAGGGTATTAGCAATCCATTGAGCGCGCGCAAATTATAAAAAAAAAAAAACTTAGGCCATATTTTCCTTGATGTTGAACAGCTTCTTAGTCTGGTCTCTTTTTTCTTCTTCTTCTAGTGATGCTGCAGTTCGGGGTGGACCTGGGCTTCAGTCAACAAGCTTCTCCAACTGCCACGATCTTTAACCAGCTGCCTCTAATCTCGCGCCCCAAGTTGGTTGAGGTCCTTCTCTACATGTGTGAATCCGTAGTCGTCTGACAAGGCTCATGTCGCTCTACAGCCCGTACAGTTCATAGTTGAATCTTCTTGAGATTGTCCAGGCTTCTGCGCCATAGAGCAGGACAGGGATGAATAGGGTCTTATATAATGTTAGCTTGGTCCTTGGAGAGAGGGCTATACTACTCAGTTGCCTCTTGAGCCCAAAGAAACAGCTATTGGCAAGAGTTATTCTGCGTTTAATCTCGGCTCTGATGTTGTTCGTACTGTTTACTTGGGAGCCGAGGTAGACGAAGTCTTTAACTACCACGAAGTTAAAGCGGCTTACGATGACGTTCTGGCCGAGTCGTCGATGTTGTGTGTCCTTTCTCGATGACAGCATGTACTTCGTTTTGTCCTTGTCTACTGCTAAACCTATTTTCGCCGCCTTCGTTTCAATACCAGCAAATGCTACATTGACGGCTCGCTGTGTTCGACCAATCACGTCAATGTCGTCCTAGCAATTGTACGAACTTTTGGAAGATCAGGCCTCTTGTGTTGGCGAGAGTGAGTTTTGCACGACCTTCTCAAGTGTAATGTTAAAATAATCACATGACAGCGCGTCGCCTTCCCTAAAATTCCGACCTTGATGGAGGAGGTTTGCATCATAAGTATTTTTTTCTAATTATGGAGCGTTTTTAAAAGAACATACACCGCCTTTCCATAACAGAATCTTCTTCGTACTTTACCGCAGTTTAAGTGTGTGTTTTGATGAAGGTAGGTACCTAGTTTTCTTAGAACCAAAATTCGACCCTTTCGTCTGAGAACATAAGCTTATGCCAGAAGTCCGGTGATTTCTATAAAGTCGAGAAATATTTTTAGTCTATGACGAATAGTTTTGCTCATTGAGAATTAGCGATGTTAACACAGGCCGTCAATCCTGGCTTGGCCACCGTTTGAGCTGACTCACCGAGATTCGACCACGCCGTGAGGTTCATTTGACCTTGACGTAAGTGATTCGCTTTTCGTCACCAGTCACCATCTGCTTTAAAACTGGGTCGATGTTGTTGCGATTCAGCAGTGATGCGCAGATGAATTCCGCCGATCAGGTTCTTTGACGCCAACTCGTGTGGTACCCATATATTGAGCTTCTTTTTGTATTCAGTTTTTGTGCAATGTTTACCTCCTAGGCAGGACTCTTCGATTTTCATGATTTTATCGACATTTTCATTTGGCCTATTTGGCGTGGTACATCTTTGACATCGGAACTACCAGAACGGTAACGGCGACGAAATCTCCATCAACTCCATCTGAACGACATCTAAATAACTTGTGTGAACTTCCCTAACGTGGCTCTCTAGCGAAGCCAATCGCTTTGTTAGTTATTTTCTGGCCGGGCTCTAAGTTCATTGAATTTTGATCCATTGCGTAGTTGGTCGCCCCCTGAAGTTTTAGATGCGAAGATCGTCTGGACAATGGCTGTGTGGTTCATTGGAAATTTGCCCATTTTTCGCTTGGCATTGTAGCCACCGTGGCGTAGTGGGTTGGTGAGCCGACTCTTAAGCTGCTTCAATCTCCGACTCCAGCAAATTTCATAATTCACGGTTCCATCTCTTTTGAGTCACTGACAATGCTCAAAGAATATTCTCAAGCTCCACCCTTCGGAGTCGGCACAAAAGAATAGGTCCTCCATCCACATATAATAGAACAATGGGCACGCGCAACGCAAGCGGTAGAAGTTCGGCCTTGGTCCACCTCGGACTGCCGCAGCTCATATAGTTTGTGGTTCCTCTACTCCGTTCACTGTCACTTCCACTTCCTCTCAAGTCGACTTCAGCCCTCCTCTGATCCTTTGAGAATCCGGACGACTTCTTTCATAAAAATAAACTTGTTTTGCAAGAGCAGTTTCTCTAACTTAGTTCCCAATCGACGCCAAAGAATTCCATTTCTAAGTTGACAACGTTTCTCAGGATGTGACCACCCAATTTGCACCAAAAGAAGCAAGAAACTCTTCCACCTTTCATAGTACTCCAAATTGGAATGCATTTCCAGGCAACTTGTGGCGAAAGACGCAGACCATGCGAACTTTGAGGACATGTGTGCAGTGTTTGGCAGAAAATGGTCTCAAAAAATCAACAAGACCACCCCTAGAAGTACGTCCTTAATTTCTAAGAAGACACACTTTCAGCCGGTTTGTGTAAGTTTGCAGAATAAACACTCATTCCCGAAGGAGAGCTCCTCTCGTTAAATAAAAACCGAGTGCTTAAGTTCAGTTTCTTTTGTCATCCATTAAACGACGAGATACGGTATCGCAAAGTGCTCTCTCCTTGTAAAAAGCAACACCAACCGTAGGTACCGTTCGCATGTGAGAGGATCAATTGTACAAGATAAACAGAGTTCGAGATGATAAACAAAAGTTTTTAATGAACCTTCTGTGCTGCGAGGGAGCACACCACCTGCAACTAACAAATTTCATTAAAACTTTGTCCGGTGCCTAATGAAAGCCGGGACTCCACTCTGACTGTGACTGTGACTGTGGCTGCTAAAGGATACACCGAAGTGGAATTCAGCGGAATATTTCCCTTCACAAACTGGTACTTGCCTCTGTGCATGTGCGTGTGTTTTAAAAGTCAAAGGTGGACTTTTTATAGATCAAGTTTCGTTTGTGTGGCCTTGATTAGGTTGTGCCATGGGTTCAATCTTGGGAATGGGGCAATATGAAAGGTTTAAGTGTCCGCCGACCTTGTGTAGTCTGCTATTTCAGCTGGCAAGTGGTCGCGGAACATCCTTCCTAAACCAAATGAGTCTCAAATGCTGTTCTGTTTCATTTCAGTTTTCCAACGAAGGACATTTCTTTCAGTACTTATCTTCTCTCTTTCAAGCACTACCCACGCCGAGGTTGCAAATATGGGAATATAATACAATCCCTGATCCAAGAGGCATTTCATTGTGACCGTCATCCCAAACGATTTGATGATATGAAGTTCAAAAGTCTACTGCCAGGCCTATTAAGTTGTTTACGTGCACCCCCGCAATAAACCTTTCCCTGTACGGTTCCACGCTCGATAGTCCCATTCACTGACTTGTGTTGTACAAATTGTAATCTTCTTCCTCCGATACGAGCCCCAAAGGTATGCCTACCTCTGCTGATACAAGATATCGAGTGTCCCTTGTCGTCTGTTCGTTTGTCTATCGTTTTTCTGCCCCAGTAGTGTCACAAATTCTAATAAATCCGTTGGGACTGTAGACCGTGTACAAGTGTACGTAATTTTAATCTTAACTACTCAACCAGTATCCACGTCATTTTGTTAATTTACGGCGACACGATAACAACCGCTGTAAAGTAAAGTGTTCGGCTAATCGCTTTAATCATCGTCCTGGGAGCGATATTAGTCCTTTGGACTGGCAAGCGGGAACAATGGGAAGTCTGCTGCCTCAACAGGCAAGGAGCATTAATTACTTTCAGCATTTTTCTAAGGAAAAGGCGTGCAATACGGAAATAAAGTTTATCCAAATTGATGTTTTTCTTTTGGGGAAAAGAGGAAGGTAGTGGAGGAAATATGACGTCGGTGAAAAGGGAGGGGATGTAGTTTTTGCAAGACAATGCGATGGCAGCTGAAGTTGGTTTTTCCATTTAGCCAATACATACGGGCTTGAAGTGAGATGTGGTTATACAGCGGTTCCATTTGCTTTTTTATCGAACATCGTAGAGATTTAGAAGATTTCGATGTCTATGCTGGGTCCCTAGGCACAAGGTTGTTCAAGGGCAAAGGAAGAGTCGATGTATTAGCAAGAAAGGGACCGGTATGCCATTGGCACAAGATCAGAAGACACCTCATCCCCCATTGAAAGCAACTGACAAAAGCCATAAACAACATCAATCGTAGATGGACGGAAATGGATACTTGTAGGATATCGAAAACGATATAACGGAATACACTAAACCCAATCAAAACTAAAGTTTTAGACAGTTAGCTAACTAGCAATCAGCAATCAAATGTAGGCGTAATAACTGGTCATTGTCTAATTGGCAATCAAGCCAGAAGTCCTGTAGCACCCTACATGAGGAGGAAGAGGAAAGTGTACTACACTACCTCGGTAACTGCCTGGGAAGTTATTCATTTGAAACCTTGAAGACGCAATTGTAATGGACATCCTAAGATGCCTCAAAACCACAAACTGGTTATCACAGGCAGACAGAAGAGTTTGACTCTGAAGATGACGATATTCCCCAAAACAATGAAACTGCAGGAAGGTCAAACAGGAGTGAGGGCTGAAAGCCGTAGGCCGTATTGTGGCCTACAATCAAAACATTTATGGAATTCGATGTCGTTCATACGGTTCCACGGTCCCCTTTTCAGCCGGATTCGTTGTTGTCGAACCCAAATTTCGACGACTAGGGCACACATTTCGACGGAAATGGCTGCTATCTCTCGTCTTGTTGGATTGGAGCCAGAAAAAATATTTGGAGGTGCTAAACAACACGGTCTAGGCTTCCAATCGACAGGACCATTTCTCGGTATAACTCATCGAATTGAGTTTTCAATGGGATCCATGCAATTGAACAAAGAAATAAAGCTCTGTCTCTGTAGCTATCCCTGTTGTAGCTATCTTATGTTGGTAGACGTACACATATCTAAAACTTCATCACTGAAGATGATTTTGCGATGAAATTGGTGTCGTCACGGACTCAGAATTTCGGTAATAAATTTGAATTATTTGCAAACGTTCTACACGCGTGAACTCAACCGCGATGAAGACGAAGTGGATGGCGCAGTTGGTTGAGTGCATTCCCTTGATTAGAGCACACAATCCTGTGAAAGCAACGCTATTATCCGGTTTTCAAATCTGGTCCAGTCACCATTTGCCGTTGGCATCAAATTAACGTCACTATCACTGGAGTTGTCGATCAGTGGTTGTAGTCTGACTATAGGTATCACAAGTGTGCTGGCGATTTCGCTAACAGCCCACTTACCTACCTACCGAGGTTGCTGCTGGTAGTACAGTGAACCAGATTTGAGTCTGAGTGCTCCAGCCAAGTGTTAAAAACACCTCAGAGAAAAAAAAGACCACGATGAAAATGTTGTTTTTACAGAGTTTTTGATCATTGGTTTCAGGGTGCAGTCACAGTGAAAGTTCAAAGATGTCGCCTTCCTATAGGAAAGGCTTTTATTAGGTTTTTCAGCTCCACTTCGTACATATTCTCAAGTTTTTGGCATTTACAATCTCTTTTTGGTAATGGTAGGTAATCCCTGAGGAAGGGGTAAAGATTATATTTCCTTGTATTCTGACATATACATGTAACTCTGTAAACACCAGACATGTCACAGTGACTTTATCAGAGCGTGGTGAGTCACAAGATGTCAGCTATTCAATATACAGTCGCCTCCCTCCAAGTCGAATTTTGAAGGGATATTAAAATTAGTTCGACTTGGACGATGGTTTCCTGCATGGAAAATTGGGGGTTAGAGAGAAATTCGACTTAAGGAGAGTTCGACTTATGGCACGTAGATTGCATGTAAATATTTTAAAATTAACTCACAAAACTTATTAAGAACAAAAAACGAACGAACATCAACAAACGAATTCACCAAACGCACATTATTGTCAGTTTACTTCAGTAATCAACTATTATCGAGACATCCGACTTCACAGCGAATTTGAGACACTTTTTGACAGTTAGTCACGGAATCATGTAAATGACATTTTTGGTTCACTTGGTCCGAGAACACGTCATAAAAACGATGTCAAAAAATCGTATGCTAGTCCTTACCTCACCTCACCACCTCACTAGAGGGACGTCACAATATTCGCATCACTGACATTTTTCACTTGTGGGCTCATCACAACGGGAATATGTGCATATATTGCGTAATTTTGCTGCTGTTTGGTGCGCTCTTTATTGATAGGTTACGAGTGTTTCATTTTGTATTGCTCGACAAGAACTGACTATGGGCTTGGAAAATTGCATTATTTGCCACAAATGAGGGCTTTAAGGATAAGGATGAGCTCTACACCGCCATGTATAGTCTAAACAGTCCTGTCATACTCGTTGGGCCAGGGCATACTTGCTGCTTCACTAAGGTAGACAACGAACTCACAGAGAAAGTACTTTGGTAACGCGACGCTCTGTCATGTGACTACTTTAATATCATTCCTGATAGTTTAAGAGCTCACTGCATATTCTGGGTGTGATGGTGTAACCAAAATATGGTTGTCTGGCTGAAGTGGAAAGTCTGGCAGAGCACATCTGCCGCACCACCCTTCAATTATACAACCAAGATTTTAGCCTTGTCTTCTTCGCTTAGATTTATCCTATCGGCAGTCTAAAAATATTAAAGGCTGTTGCTCCGTCGTGCGTCAGTGGTTTGAACATCGTTGGCATGCAACTGATCATTGGATGACTTCCTTCATTCGTTGTACCCTCTCTATTGCGGATGTTTCTCGGAAGTCTAACGAAGTCTCTGTTTTCTAGCCCGATACTTTTAAATTCACTATTCACTTTCGCACGTTCCTGTTCCAGGAGGTTATGTTGATTTGCTACATCTTTCTTGACATCGTGCTTTTGGTGCACCAGCGATTTCAGCATGTTACTTATTTTCTCCTCCAATGACTATATATAGTTTATGTATAAATATGGACGATAGTAACTGGAAGTGACACATGGTCCCACCAAACACTTGTGCCCACTTGACACTTGTTGCCCCCTGTTACCAAGGTTACCAAGAAAGGTAAAATGTGAAGAAATGAGACATTTCCTTAAGCACCGTCTCCACTGGACATGAACCACATGACATGAACAAAATCTAGTGGAGACAAAAAATCCATGTCCAAACTAACATCATGTCGTAGAATCTCGATTTACGACAATATTGACACGAGCTCAGTTCAAGTCTCTGTTGGACATGAGATTTGACGTTTCACTATACACCTAATTCTGATTTTACACGGTAGATACGTTCCAGAAAAACCGTGTAAAAAAGGGGGTAAAAGTAGAAGTGTTTTGTTTTTGGATCATATTCTTAGCGTAGTTTCATTTTTTGATTGGTGCTAGTCTATTTAGTGTCAATGGTTGAGTTGTTGGAAAGGTGTATTCAACGTAAGTTTTTCTGTAGAATGGAGTTCAAGAAGCACGCAGTTCAGTTAAGTCCAGTTCTTTCGAATCACCGACAATACTGCGACGTTAACCAACAATAACCAATTAATTAGGTTATTGCTGAAGGTAAGCGGAAGTTCAGACTAATCTGAGAAACAAAGAAAATTCATGAAGAATACTGTCACAGCGCTGTTCCGTGTAGTCGTCGTCTTTGACCTATCACAACAAAGAAGGATTCTGCTAACTATGACTATGACAATGCTCTTAATTTAAGTCTCAACTTAAATTTCATCCTCTGTGATACCCGCAAGCCAACAACTACTTTCACTGAATTAATTCCTTATAAGATTGCGAAACAATTTCAAGACCGACCTTCCATGCAGCCTTCCTCCCACCGCCGCTCAAGACGCCGTCATCATCATCCATCACATCAACTGGGGCAATTATGTAAATTTAAGCTCATTCTTCATCCCCTTCCTAAACAGCAAACTGCTAGTAAATCCAGGCAATAACGCGAAAAACTTGCAAAATTGCAACAACCTCGCTCTGAGGGCTTGAATAAATCTCCTTACCCCCACCCCCCCGACATCGAACGCCCTCAGCATTAAAATGTCATAATTTCAAAGGTCTTCACTGAAAATCCTGCACACCTTGCATGGCAGGTAATAAAATGCCACACACACTCTCCCACAGCCAGCCAGTCCCGTAGAAGCGCCGTCACTCCACGTCGTCACCAACTGTAAATGGCATTTTGCCGGAGCATTAATCACCACGCAAGCAAAGTACGCCACGTCCAAGGAATATTTGAAATTAATTCCAAGAGGATTGGCAGTCCGAAGGAAAAAAAATGCGAAAGCTCCTCAAAGAAATGCCATCAGAATACAGTTTCAGGGTTCTCCACCTCCAACCGCCGTCGCCTCCTGTCACTTTGCATACCGAGTGCATTTGCATTTGACGGTGAAGTTTGACAGAAGAGGGTGGAATCGAAAACTTCGACGGCACAACCCGTGCTGGTGCGGCTGTCATTTTATGTCGTATTATCTAAATGAATTTGCTCGCATCTGGTAAACAAATTCCGTGGGTCACATGGTAATGTATGCTTCCTGCCTGTGGTAATGTCGTTTCATTTGCATTTCCGCTACAGTCGGCCGGTGGGTGCGGGGTGGTGTCTGCACCGACCTACATTTTGTTTAGACACGACTGAGTGGTCGTCAGGGATGATTGAAAGGGTAAACTGCGTGGAACTGTGGAATTTATTCATTCATTTGCACTCGGCGGGCGGTGGGTGTTGATGCGGAGTTCATTAAGAGCGATGGGGCCATTTTGTTGGTGAAATGAAACGCAGAATGTTGACAATTATGCGACAATGTTTGCGGAAATCAAACAGTTCTCCATTGAGAGTTGTGGTTATGGGATTTTTGTGTTTGTTACTTTTTTTGTGGTCTGCAGATGGAGAATTGGGAAGGGAATTTGTGTTAGCTTTTTACGAATCTCTTTTTGTGGATTGTCGTACGTAGCGTTGGTCACTTTGTGGATTTTTGGGCCGATTAAGCTGACAGGTGTGGGGGATTTGTTGAGATTTCAATGATCTCGACGATTGACAAGCCTGCGACTTACAAGTTCATGCCTGGACCATTAACAGCGTGTGCCTAAGAAACGCCTCCAACTTGAAAATATTTCCCTTCGATCTTGGGCAACAATAAGGATGCATGCTGTTTTTCAGAGCGACGTTAATCATCTTGGCAAGTTAAAATGGGGTGTCGAGGTAGGACGCCATTGGTGACTTGATGTTCAAATTGATTTCCGAGTGTAACTTCGCTCAAGAAGATATTCCCTATTCTCTGTTCGTTTCTGCAAAGCCGTCAAAAGCACTGAGACAGGGTAGATATGAAGGAAAAGGGAATCTCTCCGTAGATTACTTGGGAATAACCTTTGACCAATTCGACCGACGAGCGCTTCCTGTGAGTCCAGTGGGTTGGACGCAACATATCATATTTATGTATTTAATGGGTGATTTACTGTTTTTGAGTATTCTATGTTTAACAACTACGGTCTGATTCGTTACATGGGTCAAAGTCAAGCGTGTTTGTCATGAAAAGTCTTTCACCCGAACGACGCTAATCAGTGTTACCGCTCAGAGAAAGGAAAATCCGCTAAACCACAACCTAAATCCGCTGGAAATGCTAGTGTCTTCATTGCATAAATCCGCTTGAAATCGTTAGAATATCAAGGAGAAAGTAAGTCTTAAAAATATTTATGCATATACATTTATTTTTAAGAGTTAATTATTATTGAATAAAACAAACGAAAAAACCAAATAATGAATAAATTCTCTATTAAAAAGAAAAAAAATTCAAGTAAAAAAAACGATAGATAGAATAGTGATTGCCAATTCAGATAAATATTTTTTACCGGTAGCATTTTTATATTTTAAAACTTGGGTCCAAAACTTAAAAGTATGTCATGTATTCTCTCATTTAATAAGGCTTATGTTGTGTCATTGTGTATGTGTGAGTCGACTACTACGCCTGGGTTCGATACCCAATACGACCAAATATAATTTTCACGGCCCCACCCCTTTCGAGTCACTGACAATGCTCAAAGAATATAACTGTCTAGAAAAAGCTTCCCAAACTTGGCCGTTCGGAGTCGACATAAAACTGTAGGTCCCCTCCACTTCTGTGAGAACAATAGCACGCACAACACGAGACGGGCTGTAGCGCCACCCAATTCGCTAAAATTCACTAGATTTTATTTTACTGAAAATCGCTGACAGTCTTAAAAATCCGCTAGATCTAGCAAAAAAATCGCTGAAACGGTTTCTGTTTTCAGCCACGAATATATACAGGCACTTATTTCGGGTTGAATGGGTACATAACTGCCGCATTTGGAATATACAGCCACTCACAAAAGTAAGTAGACACACACGCGCATTACGTGGAGGTATCTGCTAAAATAAAGGGCCTTATTACGTGGTAAATGACTATATCTAGCGTGGTCAGTATACTTGAACAATCTCAAACTACACTATATTTGCTTTAGTTTTAAGCAATACTAATTACTATAAAAACTGCCAGTCGCCTTTGAACCATAGGCCACCGTCAACTGTGACAATACAACTAAGACAACATTACGCATATTATCAGATAGATACCAATCAATATGCTTTATATATTGTATATAAGTAGATAGTCAACATTTATTGACAGCGAAAAATAAAATGCTTAAGCAATTACCCTTTATAAGAAACACAACACTTATGGAATTTAAGGAGAAAGTTCCTGGTTATGTTTAATTTGCAGCAAAAATTCTAAATGTGTTACCTAATAGGGTTCTCCTTAAGTCTCTCTACCTCAGATTTTGGTTCTCCGTCAAAGTCAGTCAGTTTTGAACCAAGTGTTATTCCATAAATCAAAGTCCGATTCTACTTCAGATCTGTAATAGGATGTCTTTTGTGCAGTTCCTCGAGGTAGACAAATACTTTTACTAAATCAAAATTGCAGCTGTCGATCGTGTGGCGGTGGTTTGTGACGGAGCGATTCTTGCTCGACAGCATGTAAATAGTTTGTATTGTACTCATTCTAGACCAGCTCGTTTTGTCATTTCGTCAACCGGCGCATTAGAAACGAGTGCCGATGTCGACAGCGTATTGTTCGTGCTTACAGCTGCCCACCGCAGCTCCTGAAGAAACCAGGAAATGTCGTATGCGGGCTTAAAGTTTACACAAAAATGGTGCGAATCAATCTTAAACTCGCTAGACTTTCCCATGATTGCCTTAGTAAGAATATCCTGTCGATTAGTGATTCAAAACGGTCCTAGACGTTCACAGTAAGCTGAAGACGTAGAGAAGGGATCGACAAGCCTGCGGAGATTAGTTTATTTGAACCTTTTTGGGTAACAAATTCAAATCATTGTGCAAAATTGTCCGCAGTGATTGTCGGCTGATAGTCATTTCAGCAGATAATTTCCTTGTCGGAAAGCGCGGATGTACCTGAATGCCAGTAACAGCAGCAGCAGTTGTTTCCTGCGGCAGAACTGTGGGCCCAGTGCCGTATATGATCAGACAAAGTCTTCTGACAAGTTCGAAACGGTCTTCGTTATTTCTCCGGTCTTTGTTGCATACTCCAGGCGGAGTATGATGACGCAGTGCCAAGTGACCAAGTCTTCTGCAATGCTCAGAGGTAAACCACTGCTGCACCAATTGCTTACACGAGAAGGAAGTGCTGCTTTTTCTAGACCTTCTATGCAACTGCCCGGCTCTGGTGTTCTTTAGACGACTGCAGTTAAGAGTTTGCTTCTTCCGTAGTATATATTTGCTCATTGCTTCATATAATTCACCATGAATGAATCCATTTGTTTGGAGTTTGTCGCAAAATTACCTAGACTTGACCTCACTGCATCTCTCCCAAAGTGCAAGTGCAACTGGCTCCCATTCTTGTTCGAAACCTACAAATACATCCCGTGCTAAATCTCACATGAGAAGTTGCCCGAAAATCTGTTTCCAAAGAGATGCCGAAGGTACAGCAAATCTTGTGGGTTACTAAACAAAGCCTCCCTCCGGCAACTACTTGTAGTTTTGATTGAGTTCATTCCTTCCGCTCTGTTTGCCGTGGATTCAGTTCACACTCTGAATAGAAGCCCGAGGCATATACTTGTTGTCCTTCCAAAGTGCCATTCTTCTCGACCACCCAGCTCGAGTCCCAGTTTCTTTGAGCAAAACTTTCGATAACGTCGTCAAACACTTTCTCAAATGATCAGATCCCTTCCATCTTCAGTAATCGTCACCTTGGCTCTTTTCATAACAAAATCATTCAACGGAAACTCAAATATCTCGGGGATATTCCCACCTTAGATACAGATACGTCTTGTAAGTACACAAAAGTTATCCACCTTGAAACACCTTCTATTTGTCTTTAAGGCTTACGCCAGGCGGGCGACACAAAAGATAAACTTCTCTCATAACTCCGAGAGTCAATGTTTTATTGCCGACAATAGACGGTTTTGGGGGAAAAGCAACAGAAGCAGAAGCAGCGGCAGCAGCAGGAGTGCATCCTTGTGCTTGTAGGACTATGCCACAGCACTTTCAATAGTCGCTCGTTGTGGCGTTATCGCATTTGTTGCGGCGGAAAACTTTTTAATTCTCACACGAGCCATGAAGGCGATGATGATGATGATGTTGGATGGTACTCGCCTTGGAACAGGTGTTGCTCCCGGAGGGTGCACTTCAATGGATTATAAAACGTTTGATCACTGTTATTGTCGACGGTGCCGGCAGAGATTTTATGCTTCAGGTTGTTGAGAAGCCTTTTATGTTGGTCCGGGGGGCTTGTGCAAATCGAGTTAACGTGAACGTGAATGACTTGGTGTTCTGCGACAGAATGTGCTCCTTGACTGGATGTAGTTTGAATTTATGAAAGTTTTGAAGAAGACTCTGAGGTGCAGTAAATATGAAGGATTTATGACGATGCCGGGGAGTTTTGGGGCAATGTGAAGGAAGTGAATTTTGTGGTTCCCTTGTGGAATGGGGCGTCCATTTTTTTGTTTAATCGGAGTTGGCGGATGTGTCTTGGCATATGGAAGACTGAATAAAAGTTTATAGTTTAAATACTGATCCACAGAACTTTGGCTAAATCTTCTTCTAGTTTGCTCAGCTTGCCGTGGTGAACAGGCTCAGTAAGCGATCCGATGACAGTCAGGGTTACTCACGTTGTACAGCTTCTGAGCATGATTTCTGAAGCTTACAGGCAGTTACTCCTATCTCAGGGCTGGAATGCGTAAAAATGTTCCAAGAATGTGTGGCAGCAAGGCAGATGACAACTTTCAGGTGCCATGGAGAGCAACAGCTGTGAATGGGATGTCGCCATAGCAGACTCGGCTGCATTAAGGGGACTAAATGAGTTCACCGAGTTTTGAGCCAGCCTTAGGTAACTTTAGAGGTCAGCGTAAATTGATAACACAGACAGGCTTGAACGTGGAGACAGGAGATGGACGAGCTTCTCATCTCGGGTATGGCGTTTTCGCTGAGTAACATAGACATTGACATCAGGGATCCAGGAGAGGATATTCGCATCAACTTTAAGCCAAGGTGAGAAATTGCAGTCATCTTCTGCTTTCAGGTATGTCTATTGCGACAACCGATTTATACTCTAGGCAACACAACATTTTCGTCGATGAATAGAACGGCTGCACTCTTATGTTTTGATAATTGCAGCGTGTTAGGTGAGACAGTCCTTGTCTTCATACATGTAGACCATTAGGTTGCAGTCAAAATCACCCACCTTGGTAACAGTAAAATTTGGTGGGGAAGAGGATAGCAGTCGCTAATCTATAGGTCCATAGTCATATAGCCATTTATTTATTTATAAGCCTTCAATCACGATTTAGGATAACTTGGCAGTCTCTTGAATCTTACTGCTGACATCCTTAAGAGCATCAACAGTGGTCTCCCAGACCTTGTTTCCGAGTTTCTTGATTTGCTTTGCGACCATCAATATGACCTTGGGCAGTCTTAATCCATTGATCAATGGGAGTAGTGGCATTTGGGTTCGCCTTCTTCAAGGTGGTAATAGCATCATCAACACTGGAACGAAGCTGCTTCAAACATCATCTCTGTTTTGGCTTTTGCAATAGTTGCACTTCAATAGTTGTCTCAATTCTCTCCTTTAGTTGTCTAGTTTGGAAACCAATAACGTTGAGATTGAGTTTCCTCAGATGCTTTAGGAACAACCCTTCCAACGACAAAAACATTTCCCAGACATTTTAAAACAACGACTTAGTCCCACTACGAGCGACATGAAAAGAAGACTGACTGCACTTATTATTTTGACTTCAGATGTGACAATCTATGGTTTCATTGAAAAATTGATTTGTTCTCATCGGTAATGAGCTTTTTGCTACACAAAATGTACACAAGTCAAAGCACAAGAAACACGTCTGCACTCGATGCAAAAAGTGAATAAATGCTCCACTTATGACTTGTGACGATATGTTGGAGATCACGTGATCCTAATCACTTTTCTCTTTCTCAGTTTTAATTCTGTATCATATCATCATCATCATTATCATCTTCTGACGCGCATGATCCACTAAAGGGGTCGCGGGGTAAACCACGCACGAGAGATCTCCAGGCAACTCCATCCTCCGCCATCGACTTTAATTCATCAGGAACAATGCCCAAGCGTAACCCGGCGAGTTTTTGGACTGGACCAAGTCCACCACCTCGTCCTGGGTCTGCCAAGCGGTCGCCTACCTGATGGCATCGCATTCAACGCCCGCCTCGGAAGTCGTGATGATGGGGACATTCGTGCCACGTGACCAAACCACCGAAGTGTAGCCCTTTCCGTTCGAAGAAGCAGATGCTCAATGTTGAGTTCCTCGCTCACTGCCGTGTTTCTCACCCTATCCCGGCGAGTAATTCCCACAACAGCGCGAAGAAATCTCATCTCAACAGCTTGCACTCGCGATCTTATTCTTTCGGTCAGTACCCAAATTTCATGACCATAGGTGAGAGTAGGAACAAATACTGCGTTGAAAACCGCTAACTTGGCTTTGACACCAAGCTCGGCCTTTCTGATTACAGAACTACCAAGCTGTGTCAAAACTGACCCAGCTTGACCAATCCTACAGAAAAGCTCAGCATTACTCCTTCCATCACTCGTGAAAAAGACCCCGATATACTTAAACTTCTCCACCAGCTTCAATGGAACTCCACTAACATGGAGAGTGCATTGAACAGGCGTTCTGAAAATGACCATAACCTCCGATTTGTCCACGTTAACCCTCATTCCAGCATCAGCACATACGGCCATAAGCCTATCGAGTGCGCGCTGGAGTTCCGTCTGGGAGGATGTGAGGATAACCAAGTCGTCTGCAAAAGAAGATGACTTACCCTCAACTCTCCCAATGTGAAACATTCCTCACCTCAGCTGCGCTGCAACATCCAGTCCATATATACAATGAAAAGGAGAGGTGCCAAGACACACCCTTGGCGAAGTCCAACGCCCACGGTGAAAGGTGTTGATTTAGCACCGTTTACCCGAACACAGCTGCTACAGTTTGTGTATAGAGACTGAATGGCCCTCAGAAGAGGACCATCAATCCCATACTCCTGCAGGACACTCCAGAGTTTACCTCGAGGGACTCGGTCATATGCCTTTTCCAAATCTACAAAACAACTGTAGATGGGTTTGGCATACTCCCCAGCCTTCTCGAGTACCATTCTTAGAGTAAAAAGCTGGTCGGTTGTACTTCTGCCGGGACGAAAGCCGCACTGTTCATCTCCCGTCCTGGGCTCGACCATAGCTCTAGAACGCGCTTCCAACACCTTAGCATAGACTTTCCCGGGGATGCTTAAACGAGATATGCCCCTGTAGTTGGAGCAATCTCTTTTGTCTCCCTTCTCGAAAAGTGGGACAATCACCCCAGTCTGTGTGTCTCACCGCGTTCCCAGGCCACTTTAATGACACGAGAGAGCCATAAAACACCCTCTTTACCCATTGCCTTAAGCATTTCTGGCCGGATTTCATCCACATCGGCGGATTTGGCAATTTTTAGCGATTCAATCGCCAAAATGACTTCCTCCAGCGGTGGACTATTCTCCGCCCCACTCAAGACTACGGCTCTGTCATCCTCAGTGCCCTGTTCGGGATTGAGTAGCTCCGAAAAGTGCTCGCTTCATCTGCCCAAGATGTCCGCCTCATTGGAAAGCAACACCCCACCTTTGGATTTGACGATGATGTTGAATTTCCTTCCTCTGAGTCGGCGAATGGTTTGCCAGAACACCTTTTTCGCAGATCTATGGTCGCTTTCCAGCTTCTCGCCGAACTCCTTCCAAGACTGCTCTTTAGCTGCTCGCACAGCTAATTTGCAAGTTCTTCGCGCCTCAGTGTACCGGTCACGAGAAGCAGAGTCCCCCAAGAGAATCCAGTCTCTGTAGGTCTTCTTCTTCTCTCTGATGGCTTCTTGAACTCCGGGTGTTTTAAACCACGCAGATCTTTTCTCACCACCAACCGGCACTCCAAGCCGCTTCACTCCACAAACATCCCGTGCAGAGGCAATGACTGCTGTTGAAAACAGTCGACATTCTTCCTCTATATGCGATGGAACAGTTGGAAGTCGCTCAAACCTTTCAGATATGTGCCGTGCAAAATTTAGCTGCAACTCACTGTTCTGTAGTTTCGCCCACTCTTGGTTTCCGCCTTGGCAGAAAAGGTACTTTATCAGTGAGGTACAACGTACACAACACCAGGTGATGTTCAGTTGATAGTTCAGCCCCTCTCATCGCACGAACGTCACAAAAAATCCGTTTCACACACGATGGTACCACAAAGAGATCTATCATCGATTTCTGTATCATATTTTAAAAATAAATAAAACTGGCAGCTTATGTGGTGTTTTGCCCCACGTCGCGACGTGAGTGTATTATGAACGTTCTCCTGACAAAAAATCAGCTCTCAACTATAAAATTTATCGTCACCACGAACAGTGCTGCCAAGTTTAAAACCAGACCTCTTGACGAAATAAAATTTTACATAATCTTTAAGTTTCTACATTTCTGTATAATTACTGAGTTAAGTTTCTATGAAAAGTAAGTGCCCTGTATTTCTTACATACTTCACTTGTCTCAGTTGCCCAGCCAACTCCATCATCAACTTGACATACAAACGTCAATGGAAATCCGCAATGTATCCACATGGAGGAACTGCACACTCAATAGCGTGCTAATAAGGCTCTAATAAAACCGTCCTCATCTAATCTCTAAGAGCATCGTGTTTGCTCACAAAACACGTAACTCCAACACTCCCCAAGCCATTATCTGCGTCATCCCCTTCTCCTGTGCGCGCCAGAATGATATCTGATTCATTCTGCTGGCCATCAATCTTCAGCTCACATCGCCACGAACAATGCCAAGAGAGAAGCAGCCACATTCAAGGTATTACCTTCAATCCATTGAATCCGATAACATGCACATACGGCGTGGATCATTCAGCTGCCAAGGAGTGCAGTCGTCCAGTGAATACAAAGCAGAAAATCCACTCCAGCCAGACGCTAGACTCCGCTAGTCCCCGACTCAACCCCCGATCTGATGAAACTATCCTCGAATCACTTTAAATATGATTTTCCTTCCAATTATCCTTGCAAGTCGGTGCAGACTGCAGTGTGGAAGTGAGGCATTGCATCCAACTCACCTCATCTCCAGCTGTCGCCACGCGATAATAATCACAATTTCCATTTGCAGTCCAAAGCAGTCATGAAATCCTGCAATCCTCTTCCTTCCAGCTTCATGGCAAAACAAAGAACAACGGCAGGATAACTCGCGTGCACGTTCAATGTCCCTTCGCCAGTGTGCCGAGCGCCGACTGACTCTCTGGCTACGTGTACGTGTGTATGTCAGTGCTCCTTTCAATGTGGCAACTGTTGTTGAAATTATTCGAACGTCCACACACAGGATGGCGCGCTGTGTGCTCAGCACACTCTTGGACTTTTGCCAAAATACTTGTTGGCCATTGCAGGCGACGAGCACAGTCCCAGCGCTGCCCGGCTCCCAGCAGTGAAATGATATCCTGCCAAAAAGACAATGGAAAACATTTACTCATTCACACGAGCAGCATGCTCTAAGAGAGTGCCACGACGCGATGGAGATGCACACACACCTCCCAGTGGGGGGTGGCTGGGCTGGACTGAGGGGCGTTGGGACGCTTCGCAGGACCCTTGGTCCGTGCTGAGGTACTGTTTACTTACGGAGCGTTTATTTTAAAATTATGAAATACTTCGTGCACAGCGTAGCGCGTCGGTGTCTGTAATGTAATGAGCGAGCGAGCGGGCGAACGCGTACAGCGAGCGCAGACGAGGGAGAACAATTTTCTTCTTTCATTGACGCTCAGTGCATTGCGCAGACACACGCTCGCCCGTTGTGCTTTCGTAATGAGTTGTGGCCTGAGGGGAATGCGAGAAATTAAGTTGAATATTAAAAGAGGAACGAGCTATGATCCTCCTTTGTTGGCATGGTTCGTGGTATGGTTTTGCAATAAGCCAGTGAGTTCCGGGCGTCCCCTTCGTGGGACTGAACTAGCCGACAGTGAATGGGTTATTTTGATGTAATATCTGGACTTTGTGTTTTGAACAGAAGCTGGTGGCTCGAAGCGGTCCTGTCTGGAGTGGAGTATTAGGGGTACTGAGCCGTATTATCAGTGTAAGTGTTCTCTGAAGAGGAAAGCTCGAGACAGACTAACGCTTACCTTAAAGTGTAGATTTTTGGCTCATAAATCTGTATTTCGGTGCAAAAATAACCACCTTTTTGATCAGGACTTTGATAAAATTTGTATTTCAGTGTAATCTGGGACTGTGGCCATTCTTAATGTGACATCATTTTAATGACCAGCGGGTGATCTTGTAGAGCTCGATTTTGAGGTTAATTTTCGTTAACTTTCGTTAAGTTTTCGGCAATGACTCAGGCATATTCGTTGATTAATGTCCGCATAGTCAAACAAAAAGAAATCCAAAATCACACGATCTTTCTTTTCAGATCACTAACTCGTACCGGAATCTATTCTTGAAGAAATGCCAAACCGGAACAATTATGTCAGAGCTGTAGCAACGTCTTGTTGAAACTACATGTCTCCCTTGACCACATCTTTGATTTGGGGCGAAAAAATACATGAACATGTGCCTATAGCAATTAGAATTGATGGTGACCATTGGGGGAAATGGTTATACGTTCCTCAACCCTCCACCGAAGATGTATGATACAACCAGACCAAATGGCACACTAGTTTCGACTATTTTACTTCCCCACATGCGATGATTTTGTGGTGAATTCGTTCCTCGCGACTTTTTTGACACACTTCTCGAGAAGATAGTGCTCGCGACGGACCAATCTATCTCTCTATCAGATCTCCATCGTTCAGTTCCTGCTGTATGGCGGAGAGCATGGTCAATTTCAAATGCGGACGATGGGATTCTTGAGAGGAAAATCCTTCGAATTATATACGCTCCAGTTTGCGCAGAAGCTATTTGGAGGAGAAGATTGAACGAGGAACTCTCCGAGTTCGACAACGACATCGACCTAGTCTCTACTCAGATCGCTATGTCGGGTACAGCGAATGGATACCAAGGGACAACGTGGGAGAGGAATATCTCCCCGCTGGAAAGGGACCTAGTTGGAGATGTGCTAATTTATGATTTCAGTGCGGATTCCCGTGTCAATACTTAAGCAGTCGCTGTAATGAAGTGTGCGCTTCTGACGTTGTGGAAAATCTGAGCGTTCCCTCTCAATTGCCGAGGGAACACTCACAATCAATGTTTGGTACACATCACCCAATGCCTCGAATTTCTTTCGATTCCATAGCGTTCTTGCAAAGATCCAGCAGTTCGTTGCGATTGGAGGTTTTCTATGTCAACCCCGGGTGGTTAGTATGTCAGGTTAGGTTAGTGGCTGACTGCTGGAAAACAAAAATCACACATTGGACAGAGTAGGCCCCTTGTGTTACCACGGGGATTCATTTGAGCCTATTCGTCAAACCAATTAGTGCTTTTGATGAAGCCTTGGAGGTGCCTGACACTGATGGTGCTTAGTTTACTCCGGGTTTTTTTCAAGTAATAGGCTTACCCATTCTGACCAGGCTGAGTGAGCGTTTAGGATCGAGAGTAGGCCATAATTAATATGTTTTCTGATGAGGTAGCCAGTGCCAGTAGATCATCTACGTTTTGCATGTGCAAGCGTTTCAAGCTTCAGTAGATGTTTTGCAATAGCGATTGGTATGGATCTCCACCCGGAAAAAGGACGGAACCAGTGCCCTTTCGAGCAAGTTCGTCCGCTTCACAATTCTCTGGAATGATACAGTGTCCCAGAACCCAGATGATTTTGATGTTAAGATACTTGGACGTCTCGTTAAGAGACCGCATCCAGAGATTTGATCGCTGTCTGACTGATTTGATCAGAACGATGTCTGTACTTGATATTACATCCGAGTATTCTTCCTCGATGGAGAAAAGCTTTGAAGCGCTCTCCTGTTCTACCTAGGACGCCGCTCCAGTAATTAATTTCCTTGTCGGAATTTTCGGAAAAAAAAAAGTAATTCTACGAGGGGCGTTCAATATATTCTCGGTATCGGGGTGAAGTGGTTGTATATATAAATTGACTTATCAAGTAATGCTATTATTTTAGTGAACTCATGTAAAATTTCATATAAATGTGATTATTAATTCGCGTTTTATCTCTAGTTAAACAGAATCATAATGGCAACTGAGACGGTGATGGTGAAAATTGAGCATCGCGCTGTAATTAAATTTCTCACTAAGCAAGGAAAAAGTGAAAAAACTATTCATAAAGAGATGGTGTCTGTTTACCAGGGTTCCGCACCTTCATTATCAACTGTGCAAAAGTGGTCAAGTGAGTTCAAGAGAGGCAGAGAGAGCATTGAAGACGACCCCCGCTCCGGCGCACCGGCTACTGCTTGTACGGGAGAAAGCATCATAGAAGTCGAAAAACTTGTTCTTGAGGATGCCCGAATAAAGGTGAAAATGATGGCAACCTTTCAAAGGTCAGTGCAAGGTTGGTGCCACGAATGCTCACAGCGCCTCAGAAAAAAGTGAGAATCGTATGATGTAGAGAGCTTTTGGAGATGTGTAGTGAGAACGGGATAAACTCGCAGCGGGTGTGTTGCTTCTTCATCACAACGCTCCTGTTTACACGGCGCGAGTTTCCAAGGCTGCTGCTCGAGATTGTGGTTTCGAAGAAATCCAACACCCAGCCTATAGTCCAGACCTTGCCCCTAGTGATTATTTCCTGTTTCCGGATTTGAAAAAAATGTCTTCTTGGAAAAAGATTTTCGGATGATGAGGAACTCAAGTCGGCAATAAATGGGTATTTTGCAGAGAAAGAGGAAATTTATTTTTTTGAGGGTTTAAAAAACCTTATCTCAAGATGTAACAAATGCATTGATGTTAGGGGAGATTATATTGAAAAATAAAAACAATTTAAATTGAATTCGCATTTTCCTTCATATCGATACCGAGAATATATTGAACGCCCCTAGTATGATTTATCTCGGAGAATATGCTAGAAAAAAACCCTTCTGCGACGCACGCTGACTTCTGGCGCCTAGTTTGTAGATTTCGACTCACTCGATTAACTCTAAAAAAACTCGCAGGTCTGATGACTCAGACTCAAATATACTTACGCTACACCACATGTGCGTACTCTCCAAACTACTAGAACGTACTAGAAATCTCTGATTGGTCGCTTTTACTACAAAACTAGAACAGGCCCTCTAAGGGCTTAAAATCAGGCTTACTGTCTAGAGTCAAATGATATCTATAAATACGGCCACACGTTGTGGCGTTGGATATTTCGTCCTTGCATTGGCATCAACCAACTAGCTTCCAAAGATTGTAAGGACTGAAAATCTCCGACTCCCTCTCCCCGCAACCACCCCCTCGTAATCAAATCTTCAAAGCGAAGAAAAAATGTCCTTACAACACATTACCGAAAAGCAATCCAATTAAAACACACTCAAACATTAATGCCGCCAGCCAGCCATCCGACCGCGCGAGAGACGGCGCACGTCCCAGCGTTTCACGTACGAGCACATGTCTGAACAAATGTTCACCCCTCCGCACCGCACTCATTCACCAAATCCCCAAAGGAACCCGCCGTACGGTAAATATAATTTCCTCAAGCACATTTATCGTTTCCGTCATCGTTCAAAAACTAATCAAACTTGCATGAGCGGTGCATATCAATGGCATCAATAAATCGGCGAGTTCGTAAAAAAAGGAGCGCCGCTCATAATAAAGTGAGAAGCAGAACCTGAACGAGCGTGCGCCCGTAGCCGGAGGTTTCAATTTGAAAGGAATCCATCAGAGGATGACGATCCCAGGCCACATTCATATATTAAAACGTTTGCGGGCACACGAGCGAGCGAGCTGCTGCTGCTGCTGCCGCCCCGTGACAGGAGCGGAGACCGCGTAAGAAACTTCGTATATGAACTTTGGCCCACGGCAGGAGCCATTATAAAGTTTTGGGTCTCATCGACGAATCCTTTGAGCCTTTCACACAAAGGAGACGTTATAAAAAATACATTGTGCTTCCGAGAGGGACTCCATTGTGTGCATGTGGCTCCGGATGGGTGGCGGTATGGGTGCTCCGCCCTTGACGGTGGGATTATGAATATTGTTGCATAAAAGATTCGATCTCTCTCGCTGTGTTCCCTGTCAAGGATGTGCATTCAACCTTAGAGCCTCGCACAATGGGCCATGTGACTGTGACTTCCATATGGCGGTACTGTGTGTTGGTTGTCGGTTGTCGACAATTGTTTGACTTGACGTCGCCACAATGCCTGGCTGTGTGTGCGTCGTGTGCACGGACGATAAATTATATTGTCGTGATTTCTTTATTAGCTTATCGTTGTCGTCGCTAAGCGTCAGTATACAGCCGCACTCGCATGTCATGTTCACTTGTTCAACAATGTGTATCCTTCACAAGTATTGATAAAGTCCTTGTAATGATATCTGGATGTCATCATCTGTGTGTAAGCGGCTTACTGGAACCGGAGAGGAGAGTTGATGGCCTTATCGCTTGTCGCGCCATGGCTGTGGTGAGCTGTGCGTTTGCATTAAAAGCGATTCCAACGAGTGAGTAGTTGTTTCATTGGTAATAACAAAATATGAGAATGGCTTTGAGATTGTGGCTAAACGCGCAACAAAGCGACTGAGTGTGCTACCGGCTGTCGAGTGGGAGGAAGTCGTTCAATTGCTGCTGTGCCCCCAGCTGTGGCAGAAGTGGTGCTTCTGAATATCTTGGATCACAACGAGGAGTTGAATGCCATTTGTGGCCGGAGTAGGAAGCTGACAATGAGGTTGCCGAATCTATTGGAGTCGGGTGTTGTATTGCTGGAGACTTGCACATGCATTATGTCGTAAAGGACACTTTTTGAAGGAAAGGCTTATTTCAATTAATTTTTACGCTGTTCTGTGTTTACTTATAGTGGCTCAGTGGGAAATCACTGCGATTTCGACTCCGAACTTCAATTTCACTGCACCAATTCTCTGAGACAGTTGAGTTGAGTTCGTGAATTAAATCTCCATACCCATCCTTATGCCCAGAGTCTGCCAAATGCCGGCAGGGCATTCGTCAACTGTCTCTGAAAGTTGGTGCAGTGAAAGTGAAAGATTGACCTCAAGTACCAATTACCTTCACGATCTGAATGACAGTAGCTCCGCTTTGGTTAACGACAAAGCCTATTTAACACCTCTGCTGGTCTATGGATCATAGCACGTGATTGGTAATGAAGCTCCTCACCGAGTTGTTTTATAATTTCCCATACACCACACAGTTACACACGATCATAGCTAAATAGTAGTTACCAACATTTCTAGAGATTTGCGTTTAATCCACAGCCATCAACCAGCAGAAACTAGTTCGGAAGCGTCCTTAACATCCCGTGGTAACAGAATATAGCCTCCTGTCTAGTTTCATAAATGTTGGGTTCCTCAACGTCCGCACCGTGGTGAGACAGCTTTGCCATAAAAATATTGTTCAAAACGCCATCACTGCTATCAACTTCATGACTTGCTCCTAATTAGGAAATGTTATAGAAAAAGCCATTAATGCATAATTAAGTTAATAAATAAATAAAGCACCATTTACACAAATCCATCGAAACTTAACGAACGTTCATGTCTTTCGGAAGGTAGATGTAAACGATGCGGCGATTGTTTTATAATCGTTGGTGGAAATATGTTAATTTTTCAATATTTTGCCAGAGGGCAGAGACCTACTCAATGTTAAAGCGCCACAGTGTCATTTCAATCAGAAAGTGTCTTAATGGCACGATCGTGCCACATCGGCAGCGCTTGCTTCGACAACAAGTTGCAATTTCCGCGCCTTGTTAGTTAACCATTCTAGTTCGGCATCTAGGGTGAAATTGGCGAGGCTGATTGACGCCTTACATTGTGCCTACATTTACCAGTCCGATGTGAACCGTTGCTAAAGTTGTTGCCAAAATCACTAACTGCGATTTTTTCACCGTGATTGAAATATCAAGTCATCGAAGTCTAAGATCGACTGTGATTTAAACTGCGATTGCGATTGCATTCCTACTTTTTCACAACCATATTCTCACATTGATTCACACAAACGATTTCATGTTTAAGTACATCATGAAGTGCGGTAGATGCGAATGATGTGCAAAATCTGAGCATACCATGCTTACGGTTGGCCTTCATAATTCTTAATGTGATGTTATTCTATTATCGTTTATAAATTATGGCAACCGCTGTCGTCTTGTGTATACGATAATAGTGGTGAAAGTTTGAACTTCATCTGATTGATGTAGGTACATACGTAGTTCAGAACGTCGTAGCTCCGTATTGCAGCAAAAACAACGAAAATAGAGTAGTCCGAGTAGTGAATTTATTGAGAATTCATATAGTGTACACTATGACTACATATATTCAAGCAATTCTTAAAAGAGCGATATTTGGTGTGAGTTTTTTAACAGGAGAGAATCAACAATAGAAAAAAGACTAAAATCAAAATTTAAAATCACAGCTTAAAATCACTGTGATTTTTGAAATGATGATTAGAAAATCGCAACATAGCCCAACTCTTGTCAGTCAGAGTAGCCAGTTCTCCGCGCTATAAGCGTAGTCAGAGTAGTCTACATCGGATAGAAGCGATATTGTACAATGAACCATAAGCTGCTGATGGTAGCTGACGAACATGTAGAGCCGGGCCCTATTTTTATTGCAAAGAATATATTGTTTATTGACCCGTACGTTGTGCGGCCGATTTCCCGACTGTTCCGTCTCTCTAAGCGTTGCACTCAGAACTGCCTACAGCCTGCAGTCCTAGTCCTTCTAAGTCGCCACTTACTGGTCTTTCAACTCGTAACTTGGATAAACCTCTCTTGGTCGCAAAGACCTCTTTCGTAAAACCTCAATAACAAGGGGTTGCCACTCCCACGAGAACCAGAAGAGGCTTCGTAATGTCAACAAAGAAGCTTTAAGAAAGATGATGATGGATCGAAATTACCCCAACTCGGCTTTCAGTTCGACACCGAAACTGCTTCGTCGCTCATAACGATTTTTTTTTGCCAAACGTCAATATACACTAAACTGAAACAGTTCTGACATTGCATGTAATTGATCTCGGTCTACCACTGCAAACTGCCAATTGACAGATGTCATCTAAACCAAAATGGCGGTCAAACACAATCGACTTGGAACAGAAAATACACCGTGAATCCTTTTTTTTCTTACAAACATTTCCGGCAGCCTTAAGAACAGCATTGTGTTCGTGAAATAGTGAAATTTATTTAAGACTGCACTTTATCGTAGCACGTAGTTTATTTGTTCTGTTCAAATTTGTTCTGTCAAGTTGAACTCTATATTGACCAAAATGGCGGCCAAGCTAAAAGCAACCCTTCCCATCTGTCTCTCTGCCACTTGCCAGAAATGTTGGAAGTCTATACCTGTAGAGCGCGAAATATCACTTTGATTTGACTCCAATCCTTCACCACAAAAATCTCTGCAAATTCAAATGCCAACAGACCGCTGTCACTTTAACCAAAATGGCCGCCAATCCCAATCGACCTGGAACATAAAATGCACCCTGTCACCGTTCGTCTGCCTCTCGAAATCACTCCCAAGCCAGCAATCAATCACCCCTGGCTGCGGTGTACACGTGCTTGACTCTTCTCTTATATCCCACTCCCCCTGCCCCAGGTATCACATCTGCATTGAAATGCTGAGGTTCTCCCCTCCCCCATAGAATAATGCTCGGAATTCTTCGTTTGAACTTCGTCTGAAATAAATGCTTCTTGAGTGCTCTGCAGAAGGATGCTCTTCGATAACCCGCATGTCAAATTTCATGAACTTTCGAATACAAATTCCTTTCACGAGCACCCCCGCAGCAACTCGGTGTCTCTCGATTGCCACAAGTTTTGCCTGAAACCAACGCAGCCGCCGGTCGTCTACCTTTGTCTCCTCCGCAGACACCAGGCACACACAGTTCATCTAAATATTCCAAAGCGGAGAGCACGTTCCTGGTCCCAAAAGAATTTTTCTATTAAAACATTCCCACCGCCCGGACCGCATTTTATTTTGGGCATCACCAGCAGAACTGCAACTCCACGGCGACGCCTCGGGGCGGGGGCTTCCAAGAAAATCTGCACCCGCCTTATGCACTCCACTCGGGGCCGATACAGTGCAAGATGAGGAATGCAACTATCAACTTGCGGGATTCCTCGTCGGTTCATTCTTTCAACTTTTATGCTCAACACTTTGAGTGCGAGAAAGTTTTTCGCCGATTCCTTCTCTGTTTGATGTGCTCTTTCGTTGGGTGTCGTTGGGGGCACTGTCTTGGTGAAGAAATTTTTGCAAAAAACCGGATTTTTCCCCGCCACGCAGAAGTTTTAAGTGAACATATTTTGTTGGGAGGAACGCATAGTTTCGAACCGCTAATTGGTTAGGAATCGAAAACTTTAGGACTTCCGTTTTCCGAACCAAAGGAAGCCCTCAAAGGATTGCAGTTCTGGAATAACTTCTGAGAGTTTTTGAATAAATCTCATCTCGCTCGGAGGAACTTGCGAGCTGAGGAGTTATTCTAGTTTAGATGGAAATTCGTTTTGAAACAATTGCAAAGGATTCGCCGGTTGCAGTGAATGGAGTGAATAATGTGCTGGTGGCGTTAAAGGATCCCTCTTAGACTGCGGAACGGAATCTAAGGGCGGCCCGGATAAAGTTGATTAAGTCTTCTGTTGTTTGCTTGGAAGTTGGTTTTTCCCTGCGATTGATGGTCTCGAAACATCGAATTCTCAGAATGGAACGGGACGAATTGCGATGGAATGCAAATTTGTCTAAGGTTGTGGATATAATTCGTTTACGTTCTTTGATAAAAGTTTGCACTCCGGATGGGTCTGGGATGTTTTTCAACGGATAGATAAATCTTTGGCATAGCTAGAGTTCCAGGAAGTCGCCTTCATCTGCAGCAGGTACTTTGTGAGAAGCTCCTGTGTGCTGCACAAACTAAAGCGAAAAATAAAAGCTTTTGTGTATTAAAATGTTGCAATCTGCATAATTTCAATTCTCTGTCGACTGAGATACAAATTGGGTTGCTAATCGACAGCAGTAATGGTTCTAGTTAATGCTGTCTTCTGAAAGACATGCAAACCACCGCCTACTGACAGCACAGACAACAGAGATAAAATGCAAAATGACACGTCGTCAGTCATTCTTTGTTCCGACACAAGGGTCAGTCGAGTAGAGGCGCCCATTTATGGTCTACAATGCATGTCGTAGACTGATCATGAAGGTCTGGTTCCTTTCGAAAGAAAAGCTTTGTGTGCCAGTTTTGGTCCAGTTTTCTTGGGTGGAGATTGGCGAGTCTCTTTTGAGAAGTGAAAAGTGTCTGTCTTCCAATATTGACTTCCGGCAGTTGATATCGCCCATATTGTTGGAGCTACATCTGTGAAATTGACTGTCATTTATTCTCGTCGGTTATGCCAATTTACCATGGACGGACATGGCGTTCAACAACACGTGCAAATGATGTAAAATTGGTGTTCTGTCGGGTCGGGTAACATTCCGCGTTAACTAGGAAGGAAAACAAGTGCTTTGTATTTAAAAAAAATGCTTAATGCGTCTTTGTTGCTTCCAAATTACTACATCTTGTTACAATTAAAACTCCTTTCACTCATCGAAACCACACCCACACATCAATTCTGCAGAGAAGGGTACATCTCCTCTCTGCATGATAACACGCGTTTCGCCCAATTTAAGGTCGCCATAATCGTTCTACCCAGAGCAATCGAATTTGTCGATTTTGGGACGATACGAACATGGGATTCAAGAGCGTCCAATGCATCAAGAAAAAATTCAATGTTTGGTGTGGATTTTGGGCTGGCGGGGTCATCGTTCCACATTCCTTCGAGAACAACGTTGGCCAGGCCATCATAAGAGCGAAAGCTTTAGGTCTTTCGACTTTTTCTTGTGAGGTTTTCTGAAGTCCCAGGTCTAGGCGAATACAAATTAAAGACGTATTCTTGTTTATTTTCCATCTATGAGGGATTTTATTTATTAAAATGAATATGCTGAAGTTACTCAGCCCGAAGTAACCTTAAAACTATGATCAGAGAAGATTGGGGAAAAGGCAAATGTTTTCCGTTAACACGCTTCAAAAAAGGTGAAGAAAAAGAATTTATTCGAACTGTCAAAAGTTACATGTGAGAAATGAAATGGAATGAAATGAAAAGGGTGAAGTTGTCACTGTTTTGAGTTAAGGGCATGATTTCATTTCGGAACATTCCGCCCGCCTTAGCCAGATCCTGGCGAACAAGTTTCTTCCTTCAATGGTAGCAAGCTGACCTTAAAACTAAACTTGCTCTACTTATTCTAACCACTCTATGTGTGACCTTGATGTTGTTCGGTCCCATGGTGGATGGTCGGTGACGCTCTCACGGTCGTGTCGGATTCTTTCGTTGCGTCTGCCATGCTCGTCTTAAAACGCTGAGCTAGCGTCTGGCTGTTCGCACACTTTGGAACTTTGAGAGCGTGTTAACTTACACATGCCCACAAGCGGCCACAAATCACAGCGGCCCTCAAATCCAACATATCCTATGCCATCGGTCAAGTTCAGCCTGATTTATTCACCAGAGCCATGGAAAGTGGGACATTTCGGATGCGTGCCACAGAGAGAAGCCGCGTCAAGTTATATTCCATACATAAAGCCACCGCCAGGCCTTTCAAACGAATACAAAAAATCATCATCTCCTGACGCGCATGATTCACTAAAGGGGTCGCGGGGATAAACCACGCACGAGAGATCTCCAGGCAACTCCATCCTCCCCCATCGACTCTAATTCATCAGGAACAATGCCCAAGCGTAACCCGGCGAGTTTTTGGACTGGACCAAGTCCACCACCTCGTCCTGGGTCTGCCAAGCGGTCGCCTACCTGATGGCATCGCATTCAACGCCCGCCTCGGAAGTCGTGATGATGGGGACATTCGTGCCACGTGACCAAACCACCGAAGCATTGCCTTTTCCGTTCGAAGAAGTAGCTGCTCAATGTTGAGTTCCTCGCTCACTGCCCTGTTTCTCACCCTATCCCGGCGAGTAATTCCCACAACAGCGCGAAGAAATCTCATCTCAACAGCTTGCACTCGCGATCTTATTCTTTCGGTCAGTACCCAAATTTCATGACCATAGGTGAGAGTTGGAACAAATACTGCGTTGAAAACCGCTAACTTGGCTTTGACACCAAGCTCGGCCTTTCTGATTACAGAACTACCAAGCTGTGTCAAAACTGACCCAGCTTGACCAATCCTACAGGAAAGCTCAGCATTACTCCTTCCATCACTCGTGAACAAGACCCCGAGATACTTAAACTCTCCATCTGCTTCAATGGAACTCCACTAACATGGAGAGTGCATTGAACAGGCGTTCTGGAAATGACCATAACCTCCGATTTGTCCACGTTAACCCTCATTCCAGCATCAGCACATACGGCCACAAACCTATCGAGTGCGCGTTGGAGTTCCGTCTGGGAGGATGTGAGGATGACTAAGTCATCTGCAAATAGAAGATGACTTACCCTCAACTCTCCCAATGTGAAACATTCATCACCTCAGCTGCGCTGCAACATCCAGTCCATATATACAATGAAAAGGAGAGGTGACAAGACACACCCTTGGCGAAGTCCAACGCCCACGGTGAAAGGTGTTGATTTAGCACCGTTTACCCGAACACAGCTGCTACAGTTTGTGTATAGAGACTGAATGGCCCTCAGAAGAGGACCATCAATCCCATACTCCTGCAGGACACTCCAGAGTTTACCTCGAGGGACTCGGTCATATGCCTTTTCCAAATCTACAAAACAACTGTAGATGGGTTTGGCATACTCCCAAGCCTTCTCGAGTACCATTCTTAGAGTGAAAAGCTGGTCGGTTGTACTTCTGCCGGGACGAAAGCCGCACTGTTCATCCCCCATCCTGGACTCGAACATAGCTCTAGAACGCGCTTCCAACACCTCAGCATAGACTTTCCCGGGGATGCTTAAAAGAGATATGCCCCTGTAGTTGGAGCAATCTCTTTTGTCCCCCTTCTTGAAAAGTGGGACAATCACCCCAGTCTGTGTGTCTCACCGCGTTCCCAGGCCACTTTAATGACACGAGAGAGCCACAAAACATCAAACATACTTTAATTTATTTAAATTTAAAGATGGGAAGCGCTTAATGAAATACCCTTTATTTTGCGAATATGTGAAGTAAAACACGTCACCGTTGAGAATATCTTAGGAGAGACGAAAATAACAGAAAACACGATGTCTCCGAGAAAATAAATGCATTTCGAAATGTTCGATATGTTGTATTAAAGCATACTGCCAAATTGCAATTCCTTACTGTTGCATCATGCGCTCTAACCGTTCCACAAGTCATCACTGTATTCAGAGCATAGTTTCCGTGGACCATGTCTATTAATAAATACCTCTTCATTTTCCTTAGGTGCATTCAGGTTGATCCTAAGTCCGATGATGAATATACTACTTTCATCAACGTTTTTCGGACCGAAGAATTTATACAACACAAAGACGAATCAGCAGATGAGCTCGCTAGGACTGGGTCGGTAACTGCGTTCATAGCTCCTGAACCGTCCTGTAACGTCAACTGGGCAACAGCTACAAAGCTGATTAACGAAAATAAAGAATTCCAGCACAAAAGACATACTATCTTTCAGGAAGCAGTACGTCATCTGGATCAACTCCAACTTTTCGAAACAATATATCTCTTAAGGTCGCCGTGCACAACTCTAGCAAAGAACAAGGAAATCACTCCTGTGTAGAGCTGTATGACTTAAGCGGTGTTGGACAGAAGTACCTCCTCAGATTCATGAACTAATCTGGACGGTTGAAGGATTAAATGTAAATGTACCCAACACTTTTCAAGCTCGAATTTTAAAATGGTAAAGGGCAAAACGGACCCGGAAGCCCGATGTCATATGATGCTCGAGAAAATTTTTTCACAGAATGCTGATTTTGTTAATGTAGTTGAATAATTTGGAGATGATATTGAAGGGTCAGTCTTTCCCAGACGATTTTATGGTATACATGCTTCCTTCTCAGGCCGGCGACTAGTGGAGGGTCTGAGTCTGAGCTATAGCTGCCACCCATCGATGACGGCCCGGGCACGCTGCTTCCAGTCCTCAAGTCCAAGCTATCTTACGTCCGCGATGACATGGTCTTTATACCTTAGGTTCGGTCTTCCTCTCCGTCTCGAAGCAGGAGGATTTTATGGTATATTGTATACGGGTAACATGACATCATGAGACCAGTTAGGCGTAATCCGTTAAGAAAAAAACCTATTGAAAAACCAAGACTATATGAATCACCAGCTATCACCAGGCAGTCCAACAAGAGTGACTATAGTGGAATCCACGTAGGAATCGTTAAGGTTCGTTAAGTTTCGTTAAATGTTGTTAAGTTTCGTTAAGTTTCGTTAAGTTGCGTTAAGCATGAGCTACTACTACCAGAAACTCAACTAAATCGTGACAACGTTTAGCTTGATTGCTTTCGTCCAAATTAACTTCTTATTCAATAGCAATATTCTTATACAAAGTGTGTATCTCTTGAAATGATTCTGACCGCGATATCAAAAATAATGTTTTTCCCATCACCACATTTTTACCCGATTTGTGTGTTCATCTTATAGAAAATCCCTTCCTTTTAAAGGGCGAACTAAAATTACCATCACAGCACACGCTACTTCCTTCTTTTTATCTTCCGTCGAATACTTTGACAATGGCTCCACCAAGGTGGCCTTGACATTCACACTCATATTCTTTGCCTTGTCTCATGTGAACGGGCAAACTCTGTCGCATCGGAGTTTATTTTACAGCTCAGGTATAACAACAACAGTCAAGAAAGCCTGCAGGCGTGAAGCAGCTTCAGCAAGATGAGATCCTGTACACGTTTTCCCAATTGAATGTTTTTTTTTAATTTTTCCCTTTAAACTTCCCCAAGCACGAAGCACCAAGTACTAAAGGGTTTCGTACAATCTCCCAACTTTATCCAATTTCAGCCTCAGGCCCCTGCGAAGGTATTGAAGGTATTCGAGTGCTTTCGAAGATTACCCGCATTAATACATTAAAAATAATGCCAATGACATACACTTCTTTCCTTCTTTTCCCGAGCGCAGCCTCAGGGGTCCTTCCTCTTGTCGTACGTCCAAATCCAGGATAAAAGTGTCGTCTTACCCCCCAAAGCGCAAGGTGTTCATCAGTAAATCCCCAGGTGAACCATTAAAGTCAAGGACCTCATCCAACCGATGGGGAAATGCTTGACGTCCCCCGCGAGCGAACTCGGGCAACCAGCAGCAACCAACCGTCAGTACTACAATCCAATGGCGCCCAATGTTTCGACTTCGGTTTGTTGGTCCCGCACACTCCCCACACCCTTGTTGACTCTCGCATACCAAGCTGACAACGAAACACAAATTCAAAGCCAAAAGCATACACAAAGAACACCATGTCGTCTTCATGTCTAAGTGGTAGCCTTCAGTTCAAGTGTCATCACACGATGCTTAAGGTTTGTTCCCGCATAAATGAGGATGTAACAGCAAGATTACGTATACGCCCCCGGGGCTCCGCAGTCCGCAGCCGCACAGCCGAGTCGTGTTTCAGTCGTGTCCCGTCGGCGGACGGACTCTGGGCAGGGGGCGGTGGCAGTCGGTGTGTGATGAACATGCAATTGGATTGTTGCAACCCGAAGGACAATGAAATGGAACAGCACTTTTTCGTCCTCGAGCGTTTGGTTACAGCTGAATTTGTCACTGGCTGGGGGGAACTTTCAACCAACTCCGCCGCCCAGATTGGGGACGGGCATTGTTGCAGTTTTAATTACAGTTTCAAAGCGGTTCGCTCGCCTGGGAAAAGGAGCCTACTCTGGTGACGGCGATGGTGAGGCTGCTCTGGGTCCGCTCCTGGGGTGCCTGGCTTGTGGGAGCACACGTCTGTAAGAACGCTGGCGTTTCTTGCCGGCTCCGCTTGCGAGGACTTGTATGTGGGTGAAGTTAAGGGCATTTAACGGTGAAGGAGCTCCAGTTGACGTCAAAAAAGTTGTTGCCTTCTTGTTCGTGGGTGGCTTTGTTTTCGGCACGGCAACATGGCACGTGGCTAATGCTGCCTGGCTGGGTAATTTCGAACTTTGTTTTTTTTTTTTTTTGTGTTCACTTCTTTCGCTGCTCCCTTGTAACGGTCCTCATCCGCGCGAGGAATGACGTTTGGATTAATTAAAAGCGATTATGCAGCCTTTCGGTGCTCAGCCGATGCAAGGTCAGAGCGGTTGCGAAAAATAATGAGGGCACATGGACGACTTCCTGGAAGCGAATTATTCGAGCGTGGATCGGGCTCGGTGGTGGTGTGGAACGTGTGGCACATTGAGGTGGGGGCGCACGTGTAAACTGGGACAGGATGTGGTGTAAAGTTGAAATTAAAAAGCAGTTAAGAGCAGTTAGCGTTAAGTTTGTGATTGCGCGGATTTATGGTGTGGTACTCGGCTCAAGGTATTTAAACGGGCGCTGGGAAGTTTGCTCGTGAGTGGGGCGCGGAGAGGGTTGCAGCGAAGCGGAGTGGGCATTCCGATCAAACGAGGAGCTGTGTAATTATCAACTGCTAAAGGCTATTCTGGGAGAGAAAGCTAAATGCAGAATGCAGAGTGTACTTCCAAGGACTACCTGAAAAAAAAAATAGAAACGTAAATTTATATGAGAACCATTTGCAAGACTTACACTTTTCCCAGAACTGAGGAATTTGTAGAGGCCACTGCGAGGGCATTAGTGCTGCCGACAACAGACACATGGCACGTAATAGAGTAGACTAGGACCCGTTGAGTGCTTAGTATAGTCCTGTGGAGATTCATCCTACTCTGACAGATATCTTCTAGCTGAAGGGCATTTCAGACGCCACTTATTCTACTCCCGAGTGATGCTTCAATCCGAACAGCCGCGCTCTTCATCTCGTTCTGCGGAGTAATCCTAATTAAGTGCGATTATTTCCGTACAAGCGCGAATACGAATTATTTCATTTATGAAACAAGAGTATTTCACTTCTGCCGTGTAAGCTCCTAACTTGACTTAAACTAAATTTAATCTACTTAGCTGAACTCTCCATTGTTAAAGCAGAACTGTAGACAGACATAAATGAGTAAAGAGAGGTTCAACTTCGCCCAGAATTCCTTGCGATGAAATGTGGGAGAGCAGTGGAATTTCCCTTGTATGTCGCACATACTTTTACAACATCCGTAATGAGGAAGGGTATCGGTTGAGTTCATAATTGCAACATTGTTGCCCCTGCACTGCACAGAATATGTTCTCGATGCATTCATGAATACAAATACTGTCGCATGTTTGCTGCAGGTCAGCATTGTCGAAAAAAATATTCATAAACGCAACATGAGTAGGCGATACAAAAGGGAGTGATGTTTAATTGTATTGCCAAACAAAAAACACGAAGCACAAGGGCGATGATTTCAAATAAAAAGAATTGGAAGTCAAGACGTTTTCCAAAAAGGACCGAAATGTTCTTAAAATAATAAGAGAATTTCCGGATAATGTTTTTAAGAGCCACTTTCGAATGAAGAAGTCCAACTTTCGGTTTCCCTGCAATCCTGCAACAAAACAAAAATCACGGCCAACTGGATCGCTGTTTGACTGTCGCTTTGCTTTTATGCACGCGTCTGTCGACTGTTGCCATGCAGTCAATGCAGTCAATGCAGTGCATTTACATTTATGAACGCAAATTTTGCAGGGCTGCCGCAGTTCGGCGTTCATGACCTTTTCGCACGTATTCACAGCCACGGATACATAAAAACCGCCACCAGATGAAATAATGTAGCAAGAGGAGTAGAAGTCTCTCTACTCATTTATTTCTGAGTGCAACGACGGCGTAACGTAAGCCACGTCCACTTAGGTCCAGTTGGACCCGTTGCGGGATATAATCTCTTACCTCCGCTCTCGTGCTCATCATATCGCATACTCAGCCCTCCTGATACCCTTATGAATCTGAAAAGAGATTTTAATGGAATATTTGTTAAATCCTGCAGGTCTTGGAAAAAAATGTTCTCTCAGTGTTCAATAACTCGATTGCCAGTAACAGAGGTAGTGAGATGTGTCCACTTTTTCCTCTATGTCGCCACAGCCTCTGCATATGCAGTCGTTGGCTAGTTCCATTTTCGTTTCGTGGTACCGGAGATGATTATGACCATTTTGTACTTCGACTACCATCGCTAGCAAGTTTTTGTTGCATTGAAGGAGTCTGACGGTTTTTTTGCACTATTGATCTTGGGCCATAACATCCGAGTGGTGACACAGTTGGTTAGAGGGATTCACCTTTTATTTGCTTCCTAGATGGTCTTGTCATCCACTTTTCTTCTGACATCCGCAAGAGTAGACAGTTTCGGCTCGTTGTTGGCTATGTCCTTGTGACCTGGGACCCAGTAAAGACCCAGCAAACCAGCTTGGACTTGAATCCTATCGCCAATATTGCTATAGTCAGGGATTTTGACGGAGCATTGCGCCGACTCCTACGCACTTGGACATACCTGTCTAGGTTCGATTTATGGTACGACAAGTAATACTTTTCACGGCACCACCTCTTTCGAGTTACTGACAATTCTCAAAGAGAATAACTGTCTAGAAAAAGCTTCTCAAACTTGGTCGTTCGGAGTCGGCATAAAACTGTAGGTCCCTTCCACTCGTGATAGAACAATAGCACGCACAACACGAGTGGTTGCTGAGAAGCTAGGCCCTGGCCCTCTTACGGGCTGTAGCGCCACCCATGTTATGTTATGTTATGTTATTGCATGTTTAACAACTCGGAGATCCATACATGAATGGTCGAATTGTTGATGGGTTCATTCGAAGTCCACTCCTCGCTTGTTGGGAATCAGCACCGGAAAGGGATTTCGAAATCAGAGAACGGAGAAATGTAGTCGCTTTCGGAGGAATGCAGTCAATATGTAGTATAATCTAGTATCCAGTATACTTGCATATCCAGTGGAACTTAGGAGTCAGCCGGTGGAATGGCTGATTCTTACGGCGCTCGTTGTAGCAGTCAACTGCATGTAGAGGTCAAGAGGTATTAGGTTCAGTGTTACTTCCAGGCGCTGATGTCTTTTCGGTTCCCAAAAAAGCAAACCCGCCTGAATATCGGCCAACCGCTATTCTTCTGTTTTTATAAAAAGTATTCCAATCTATCGTCAGTCGAGAGATTAAAGATTACATCGAGGGACACAATCTCTTACATCCAATGCAGTCAGGATGCCGTAAAGGACATAACTGTGTTACAGCCCTACTAAAAGTGACTGACGTATGTCTATTGATGAAGATAAAACAACCTTACTAGTTTTACTTGACTTTTCGAAAGCATTCGACAATGTTAATCCGTCAATACTTTGTCATAAACTGTACACCTAATTTAACTTCTGTAATCCCACTAATAAGTCAATCTTCTCGTACCTTACTTACCGTGTTCAAGCTGTTTTATATAACTCTAAACTGTCGTCTTTCCGTGATGTTCACAATGGAATACCACAAGGGTCTATTCTTGGTCCATTATTATTCTCAATGTTCATTAATGATCTTCCTAAAGTGTTATCGTATTGCAAATTTCATATGTATGCAGATGATGTTCAAATCTATCTAAGTTTTCCTCTTGATATGGTTGAAGATTCCGTTGCTAAATTAAACGAGGTCAATTACGACGTGGGCCGAAGAAAATGATCGATGTACTTCTCAGTGCTACGCTGATGCACAAGCAGTCTTTGTACTCGATTGAGTGCCTTGCCTTTATTTAGTGCTGTCCAAGTCGAAGTGTCCAAGTCGAAGTGTCGTTCTGACAATAGAGATGAAAATCCAGTGAGCGATGCGTGGTTGTAAGCCCCATTTGCATCCAATGGCTTTTTTGCAGCTAAAAAGGGCACAAGAGGCTTTCTTGACCCTATCCTGGATGTTGAGTTTCCAGTCTGCCAGTGCTAAACAGCAGTGTGAGAGATTTTGTTTCTTCTGGTGAAGTGATGCCCAAGAATCTGAAGTGATGCCCAAGCGTTCAAGTCCCCGGCTTCTGGTTAATATCTGTTGGTTGGTGCTTTTCAGGGACGCCTACCACCAGACTAAGCTGTCATATGTCAAGAGAGGTCTGATAATCGTTGTGTACATCCAAAGGCTTGCGACTTTTCACTAAATATCCTGATGCTCATGTACAGGGCATATGGCGCTGTCTTGACTCTTTCATTAACAATTAATTCCCAGTTTAGTTTCTTGCTTAGCATGAGAGGAGTGCCCTCAATTACGACGAATAACTATCGTATTGTCGGTAAAATCATGGAGCTAGCTAATGAAAGGTGGAACTCGTTAACAACTTGTGAGACTACTCGAATGCTATGACCGAAGTTCAAGAGCGCAAGGACTGACAAACTCTTCCTTTGCAACAAAGAGCTGCTCCGTATGGTAGTCGGCGCGATTGAGATACCACGAAAACAAAATGGGACTTACCCAGAATACCATATGCAGGGGCTGCAGGGACGAAGAAGAACTAGAGGACACCACTCAGTTCCTTTGTCAATGCCCCAGCCTCTGCCTGTTGGGACACTGAACACTGGGAGAATTTGTCTTTCAAGATCTTTGTGCCTATTTCCAAGAACGGCTATAAAGTCTTCCTTTCAGACAGAACTTAACGAAGGGGTGGAGGTGTGTATACTTACATGTCTGTGCTCTGTTCGACTAGTGAGTAGTGACAATGGGTGGAGATGGGTCTGTGCATTCAGGGGAAAGATGTTGATTGCTCTCCACTCTTTGAGATGCCGAGAACGATCCCCGCGTCAAGATGACATACAGCCTCCTCGTGGCGCCCTCCGATAGACTTTACAGCGATTACTTGGAGGTGAACTAATATAAGCAACGGTCCCTCTGTCCAGGAGTATATATGAGAACACGGCAATCTAGGTTCGGGGCTTCACAAGGGGGTAACATTCCCACCGCGCACAAATCAAAGTAGTTCAGAGACGAAAAGCTACCTTGGAAAGGGATGATTCTACTGCTGGCGACCATTGACAACAATTCTGAGTCGCCACGTGGAATGTGATGTCCCTTAATAGACCACCTCCAGCCCACGCGCACTTGGGGAGGCCCTGGAAACATCATCGCCATCTAGGAGGTGCCATGGCAAAAGCCGGGCAAAAAGAGGATGAAAAACTGCAACAGTTACTACGACGATTGCTGCAGAGAGTGAAGGCAGTGCTTGTTCGAATGTTGGATTGTTGTTTGAGCCAGACTTAGACAAGAAGTCATAAGCTTTAAATACACAAGCATCAAGGCTACATTTGGCAACATTGGTCTAATTTATCCGTGGGGCAAAGATGAAGATCGTAAAGATGAGTTCTATGACCTCCTAGAAAGATTGTACGATAAACACCATCTCTGCTAGACTCATCAGAAAACATACACACTCGTACATATGTAGCTTGCGTGGCAACACTTCTGGAAACAGACTCTGATGGCTGATGGATCTTGGTATAGGGCGAAGCCCAGCAAGTACGTTGTTCCCTCACCTCAACATTCACTGGCGGTCCCCTGATCCATCAACCGCCAACCAGATTGTACACATTGCGATGTCCGAACCTTGAATTACCAGATGGGTCCTTATTAGAGTGGTTTCAGGCCATAGAAGTACTCCATCGACCAAATCTTCACACTATGGCAGATCTTGAAGAAAAAAACACATGAATGCAGATCGACACTCACCACCTATTCGCCTCCATCGTACTCCATCGACCAAATCTTCACACTATGGCAGATCTTGAAGAAAAAAACACATGAATGCAGATCGACACTCACCACCTATACCGCATATGACAGCTTGAATAGGGATTTCTACCAAATTCAATGCACCTGTCAAGCTATGCAGGATAACGATGGAGAATTCTCGTTGCTCCATCAACGTCGGTAATAAATTCACCGAGACCGTGAAAAGGACTTAGACCAGGCGACACGCTGTCACGTGCCTTCTTCAACATCATTCTTGAGAAGGTCGTGCAGAAGTCTCTCACCAACACAAGGGGCACGACATTCCCAAAGTTCGTACAGCTGTTAGCATACGTGGATGATATTGACGTAACTGGCAGAACACAGCGAGTCGCCAATGGCTGGCTTTAAACCGGAGGCTTAGCGGCAAATTGGACAAAACGAAGAAGTTGTGACAGGTTGGTAGACAGTCATTGGCAATTAAATTGCTTGCAATTCAGTGAACTTCAGTAGGCCTGTCAATTAAATCTGAGAAGTCATCGCAACAAGAAGCAAGCGCCGAACCAAACCCCAATTCCCCATGAACTAAATCTGTCAACAAATGCCACCCAAGATCACAGTGAAATAAATACCTAATCACTGCCAAAAGGACCCTTTCACTAGCGAAATCCCTGGACAAATCTCACCACAAGCCGGCCGCATCAGGCACTCCCTGCTTCTTTCCACAAAACAACGATAAAGCCATCTTTCACCTTCTCTCATTCACTATGCATATCCTTGTTGTTTACCAGGATTCTCGTCTTTCCAGCAATCCAAGCCAGTCAAGCAAAGCTACAAAACAACACAATTGTGTCATTCCCTTGCGGGCCAATGGACACAAGGCTCCATCACTTCCACAGACGACCACACCGATACCCTACTCAGAACCGAGATCAATCCGACTACTAAATGGCAAGCTAGTTGCCCACGTGACAGAGCCCCGAGAAGAAGGCAACAAAGGCGACCAAGGAGAAAAAAAAAACGCAATCCTTGCCGTCCGTTCAGGACGAGAATGCAATTATGTAAATGGACAGCCGGAGGGACGATGGCGTGCGAGGGAGAACGAGTTTGGTGCCAGTTGTTGCATGGTTTATGTGTCACTCGTCGAAGGACTCTCGCTTGCAGGGACAATGAAATCAAACTGAATGGAATATTGATTTGGTGTAAAGTGGCAGTCGCCAGTGCACACAATCGCAACGATATGCCTTGGCGGCGGCATTCACTGGACTCGGTGTCTTTCAGTTGCATGGCTTCTTTTTCTGTGTGATTTGTGAGATGATGTCGCTGAATATTTATGGCGCTTTGAAATTCAATTTGAATAATTTCCTCGTTCATTACGAATTCTCACCCGATGGGATGGGGAAGGAGGACTCCATGGATTTCGGCCGAGAGTCAAAAGCTAGTTGACGGGGATAGAACGATGCTAGGGAGTGAGAGGGAGGAGAAGGCTTCCCTGGACGGGAGTATGGAAAACCAGAGGACCAGAGGTGTGTGAGCGTGTCCGTTGAATGACAAATTACATCGAGAGTCAATAACGAGGTGGCGTATTGAGGAAGATGACGGCATGAAGGAGAGACTGTGTAAGACAAGATTTGTCATTTCTGTGGTTTGTAACCACGCAACTACGTTAAATAGTGTGACGTGAGTGCCTCGAGGCCACGATAACCGGCAACGTCTCATCGTTTAAGGCAACGTCTCATCGATAAAGCTGAATTTGAGAGACTTTGAGGGCACTGCCGTTGTCCGTTGCACTTTGATCTCCGCACGCACTGGTGACATCCACCCCACCCGCTTAAGGACACACGAGGCAACTGCCGGGTTGCTAGTACCTTATTCGGGGTAAGCCCGACCGGTTGCCGAGCGGAACAAGCCAGCCACCAGGCGCTCTCCCAGTCAGACAGTCAGACATGGCCCCAAATGGGGTCCTGGCACACCAGAGTCGGCGGGTATCCGAGGCCAATCGTCTTCATTTTGTTATGAGGGGTTGCGCTTCGTTTGCCCAGGTTTGGAATGTACGAACAATTAAATTCGCACGCCATAAACCTGTTGCTCACCCCCCACTACCAGGAGGTCAACAGCCACGGGGATCGAATTTCTTGAATGATACTACATCAGATAGGCTGCTTGCCAGACCCAGGTAAAGGTGGTTGGACCAAGTCCTAAAACTCCCCTGGTTCCACTTGGGCATAGCTTCTGATGACATAGAGACGCCGATGGTGGCCTGGAGATCTCACTTGCCTCCCGCGATCTCTTTAGTGGATCATGCGGGCCGGAAGAGGATTATGATTGAGGGCACTGCTCGTTTGCGGCTTAATGACAAGGACTTGCGGCTAAGCGCTGCAAGAAGAAACGTCAAAGTGAATATAATCCTGGTTCATCAGATCACTGGCAACGACGGGTCAGTGCACGATCTCCGTTCGGACGTCGTTTTAAAAAAAAACACCCACCCCCCAAAAGTCTACTTCCACCGCAGATAATTTGCTGTCATTTGGATCCTCTGATGCTCTTACTTTGAATTCATTCATTTATTCCTCCATCTCCACTGAAAGTTGGTCAAATAAACAAACCATCATCAAAACATGTTCCAATGAGAGTGCTTTTTTTGTCCCGCTCTGTGTCCTTTGGCCTTTCCCTGACCACAGTTCGGTCACTTTTCACAATTTTCTCTTTATTGTTTCACTTCGACAGATGGTTTTCCTTCCTTCAGACCGCCCAATTGAATTAGTTTGATGATAATGCATTGTTTCGAAGCTTATATTGAATTTGTTGACGCTCCGAGTTATTTTTTCCGCAATAAACTGCTTAACTTTGGCCAAACAACGTGCAGCCAAAATTGAATATTTATTTTCCCATCGGAAGTTCTATTTTGCTCGTAATTTCGTCGATAAATTTGTTTGCAAACGAACCAACTTTCAGTTTGAAGTTTGAAACTTTTTCTATTTTCGTTGTTTTAATGCAATTTTTTTTGTGTCACTATGAACGGGTTGGTGTGTTAATTTTGTTGGCGATGAATTGGACGAAAAAAATGCATTTTTTCTTCGTCGGTTTTGTTTAATCCGTTCCATAAAAAATACTAATGGGTGAGACTACGTCAAATTTCATGTCAAAATTTAAAAGTGACTTTTAAAAAATTTATAAAATTCCACTTGTTGTTTAACGAAATGTCACTAAACGACTGGTTGCATCGGTACATGGTGGAAGGAATATAAGGTATGCTGGACAGTTCTATTGAGACCCTGCGTGAAGTCATCGAGGGAATTTGTATGTCAACAGAGGTTGTCGTGTAAGTAGTCGTTTTACGTCACAAATTTTGTTGAAATTTTAAAGCATTTAAACGTGGACGAGTCTCTGTCACATAAAATTTCATAAGTGGTGTAAACAATTCGCCGACAGTATCGCCCAGGGCGGTGTCAACGTTAACTGATGAAGAATGCCAATGAAATCAAACATTTGGCGTTCAAAGAAACGTCGATTGATGTCGATAGCTTTGGCTTAGTTTCTTGGGCAAACGGAAATCGCAAGAGATCACAGGGATTGAGACTCGAGTTCAAGACAAAAAAATGAGACTTGGGACTGAGCGCTACGTTACATAGATTATGTCAAATCTCCAGAAAAGAGTGTCAGGAAAGCCACGCTTGCAAAATTCTAGCATTTAGTACATATGTTGATGCATAAATCTAAAACGGTGGATTAATCATAAGTATTCTGTGTGATGTGGCCTGCTCATGACCAGACAGAATACGCTTTTGAGTAAGTTGAGCGTTGGACAGATTTGCTTTGTAATGGGTCTCGTCGTGTGCGTTTAGACCATTTATGATTGGACTAGTAGAAAAGCTTGTCGTACGATCGTACGACAGGAAGAGCGTCATACGCATTTATTCATTGCAGATAGAATACGTCAGAAAACAGAATTTGAAATGTTTATTCATACAAATTAGTAGAAGATAGATGTGTTGATTGTATCGAGTGCAAAGATTGTGGAGCGTACTACGTCTTTATCGGGTTCGCAATTGCCTGTGATGCCAGTGTATCGGGCTCATGAGGTGAATATTATAATAAGCACTTGACCACCTGAGCAAGCGATGGAAGGCAATTAAGGTAGTGCCTATAGGCACAGCCAAACGTTTCCTTTTCCAACATATTTCATCCGTCATCTATCAAGACGCGCAATACAGAAGTGTTCGTCCGATTGTTTATGTAAATACCCAATATATACCCAATAATCCGCATTTACTTTCACTTGCACAGTGTGTTATTTTGCGCATCTAGCATTTATTCGTGGTGGACTTGAATTTATTTTCTTCATTACATATGCATGTCTGTGATTATTTACAATATAATAATTTATCAATCAGTTCTGACACACAAATAGATCAGTATTCAATGACTAATGGAATAATTTTGATCAAATCTTCACTCAAGGTGTTGATATAAGTTATAAAACATTTAAGACACCGTAGCAATAAGTAATTGTTCACCTTAACCCAATTCCAATTACCTATCTCATCGTAAGCATTTCCTGCACGTTCACCTCCAATACCGCACTATCAGCACTTCCTCTCTACCCCAGAGCAACGCACTCATTTTTACACAGTCAACACTTAAACTGTACCCGAGAACAACGCACTCACTTTTGCACTGTCAACATTTCCTCTGGACATAAGCATATTATTGTTAAGGTAGGTTAAGATCATTTTAAAAGGGAAAATAAAGTTCGAGTTTGATCACAAACACGTTTTGGAAATGCAATTCCTTCGTTCAACCATTTTTCGTTGCCCTTTCGAATTTTTGCAAAGTCGACTTACTCCGTTCCCACGGGTTAAAAAAAACTTCAAGCTTTCTAGGGACATTGGCCGTGTCCGCAAAAGTATAGTTCTCCATAATAAAACTTGAAATTTTTTTTATTCTGGTCCTCTTTCTTGGAGCTTTTCTAATATCAAAAATTGCTTTATATTTCATTTTGCGATACGACTATATTTGAACGACTATTCAAATTGAAGGGCTTAATTCTGTGAGCGTATGTAAAGCACGGATAATAAGCACATTTCTTGGAAATGCAACTCATTTTAGCAATTATCCTTATATCGCTAGTGTTGATGACCCGAATAACGGAAACATAATTTAACGCCGGATGTGGAACTGGCTCAATTCCATGAGCACCACCATTTTGTTTTGGTCAGCCAGGGGCAAGGACTGAAAATGGATTCTGATAGACAACATTCAGGAGAACATTATCAGCCCCATTTCCCGATGGGGAGATTTTCAAAAGCCTTTACAAATTCGCAGTGTACAAACAAAAACAACGGAGGAGTCTAAGGCCTTAGAAAAACGATAATTATATAACTACTACCATTTGCTAAGGTCATATAAGGTTCAATCTTAGCTAGATTATTCCTTATAAAATGTAAGGGTAAGCATTGCTTATTACTTCACACGTACACGATGAATTTATTGACGTTCGGACGACTTTGATTTTTGAAAAAAGTTCTGCTAGATGTTCCAAATAACATATTCTTTTTTGGCGGAGGATTTTAAGCTCTTCGCTGGAGCACTCAGACTCAAAAACTGGTCCGGAGGAATCTGTGAGGAGGATTCTGTGATGAGCAGCTTACATCATCGGCTCTCACCTCATCAGCAACAAATAACTGCCATCCGAGCAAAGGCGGGACAGTTGCAGAGAAAGTGCTCTAGAGTGTCGTCGTCTTTTCCACGGACGTTGCAGAGGGTTTCATCGCTTAGGCCAAGTACACTTAGGTGTAATGGCCCGTTAGTACGCCGTATGTAGTCTTTTCTGCCAAGAGATAACAATAATGCCGAGGATTTCTTACAGACATTAGGAAGCTTGGTTAGTCTGCATCCTGGAGATACATGCCAACTCCGGTTGTTCTTTCGAGAAGCCTGGCCATCAATGGAAGCCCTAACCAAGAACGCGAGTAATCCCAATGCAGGTTCCTCTATGGCTACAGGCACAAAAACTTCGCCCCTTCACCTGTTCTTCACAATATATTGTAGTTCGTGGCCATTAGGATCGCAAAAGTTTCCGCTAGACCGACGCAAATCTACCTAACGACGTGTGCAGTCTAATGTTGTCGCTCTCGACTAAAGCGCCAGCGCCTTCATTGGTCTTGGAGCCATCCGTGAAGATTCGACTACATTCTTTTCCTGGCTCATATTCTGGCCAGAGCCAGTACTGAGTTCAGGGAACACTCCATACCATATAAAATACTGTGCATTCATTTCCAGAACGTAGTAACCATTAATGAGATTATAGTTAGCACGGCGATATATTCAACCACGTGTACGTTGATTAATCCGCCCCTTTAGTCTGTTCTGGTCATGGTCTTTGGATAGTTCCCTTTCCTGCGAACTCAGAATTGTTTTTTCCCCGTTCCTCGTTGAGTTGCTCAACTGCGTTAGTTATTGTCACTTCTACTGGACAAGCCACAGCCAAGCAATAATATTTCTTGGTTGCGATAAAATGATAAATGATGACACTCAGATCAGATCTCACCCAAAAATAAAGCTGCCGCCAATCATAACGACATCGCGACTGTAAATAACCACCCCCGAATTGCGACTCCCTGGTCATTCCCCACTGCATCAAGGACTCACATCATATTTCATTAAATTCTATGGGTTCGTTACAATTAATTACCTCCTTTCGAGCGACCATTCGAATCGGATGACTGCACATAAAAATCCACTCGCTCACACGAACCGACTCCGAGATGGTCGCAATTTCTCCGTCTCCACATTGCCGCTCCACGTTTGGCACTTCATTTAAGTAAATCCCCGTCCTTAACTGCTCAAATTAACCCGCATCCGTTGGACCAGTCGCAACCAGTTAAAAGCAGAAACTCTGAGAAATATTCTAGTAGCACTAGTTAAGCGAAGTAATCGCTTTAATTTTCTCCACACACATCCTTTAGGTTCCAGCTGAACGATTCGTCAGCGCCACTGGATTAGTGTGCTCAGTGTGGTATCTGAACTTTTCCTTTACAATTCGTTGGGTCTTTTCAGGGCGCCCGGAATGTCCTTCCTCCCCGTCCTTGACTGAGTTTTCGAATTGAAACGAACACCACACCGCCCTCTCACAATCCGTTCAAATTCACACACGAAATTGACGATGACAGAGTCCCTTCCGTCAGAGGCGCATGGCGCGGTGGTGTCAGTCGGGGGGATCGCAATTTCTTCGTCGCCGCTTGGGTTGTGTTTATTTTGAGCGACTGTATTGACTGAGGAATCTAATTATTCTGTCAAGTCTCCGCAGAAGATAAATATTATCTCGTGCACAGGATTTGCGGATAAGGACCCGCACACGAAGCTCAAGAGCTCTCGTCTCTTTCGCCACTTCTGCACCCCATGGCCGTGGCAGTGCACGATGCTCCAAATGCAGTTCGCATATGTATCCAACCCCATGGACAGTCAATGTAATAAGCAATAAAATAAAGCTCTCGGGTACAACCTATTGAGGGTGGCATTTGAACTGGAGCAGGAAACAAACAGAAAAACAGAGACATGCCCCATGATGGTCGGTTTTCGGTCGTTGGCTGGTTTGTATTCAGCCAGCAACGCCACTCTGAGCCACCTGCATTGCTTCACTCCTTCACTGGTTCCGTACGGCAGTGGCAACGAGTTTGTATTCACTTGGTGGTGATAGAAAAGTCGTTACCCTAATGGCTTCGGATAAACGTCGATCCGGGGAGTCATGAATAGCAGGTGGCCGCTGCTGTTTGTGTTCGTTGTCATCGTTTGAGAGGTGATTGTTGACAGTGCATGAGGATGGGAGGAACAGCAGTGGGAATGGGTACGGTTATGAGATTTTAATTTTCGACTACTTGGTGGTGAGAGATTTGCGGAAACAAAAAATGACAGGGGTCCACTGGAGGGAGTGCTGCGAAACGACCATCAAATTAGATGCGGCTGATCTAGGCGATGACTGAGGTGAAGAACGGCTGACTTTGAGGGCACAATTGACAACTCTTTAAGAAGTCTTGCATTTTGAAGGTTCAACTAGCCCACAGACCGCCATTTATGAGAACCGAATCACGCATCGACTTGACTGGCTTTGTTTATGAGCAGAATTTCCACACAATGAGTCTTAATGTATCAAAGAAAATCAAAAAAAAACGTCGTAAAGTAAATGTCAGCTGTGGCATGTGAATCCTTTGCGCTTATTCCTTGGAGGATGCCAGAGCCAATGCAGCAACAATCACAGGTGACAGTTGATCCTACAGAAAATGTGGTTGCAGCAAGACCAACAACAAGAGGTGCTACATCGCACACAGACTGCAGTCCGGGATGGACTGGGAATTCAACCAAACGCCAGCTAACACGATCTCTGGCTAGCTGGCTCTAGTTTCGTACACCAAGTTAGTTGATGTCGTTCCCCATTTGTCACATACAAATGGGTATGGTTTGTTGTGTTGACCGACTGATTCGGAGTCAAAGTATCCTCGCATGTCCTAGGCTTTGGATAATCCAGGGATAGCTCCTAACCAGCTTTTAATATTACTCATTCCTCAGCGCCGTGTAATAAGACTGGGATGAGAAGATGTCTTCTAGTCTTGTCAGTTTGGTTCATGGTGTGTTAAAGTACAAGCTAAAGTCTTATGATCCACTAGTTCATCTACTTAGTTTAAGTTACTCTTAGCGGACTTTACGGTCTACATGTCGAATCGTGCAAGCCGATAGGTCCAACTTTACTTGTTAATTAAAACCTAAATTGCTAAGATGAGTATCAGCAAAGGGCCTTAGTATGGTTCATTGTGGGGTCACTATCCGGCTGTGCTTCCTGTTCTGTATCGATGTCTATTTCGACCACTTCTTAGGCATTCGGTGACTTTTTAGATAATGTAGATAAATCTTCGAGGCAGTTAAAGTAAAAGCTGGCTAGTAGTCTTCTTCTTGTTTCTGCAAGGTGGGGCATGTTCCGAGGTAGTGCAGTATTCGTGGAGTTTATTTCGAAGCCCAGGAAAGGCGTCAGGTAGTCTGTGATGACTGATGAGTCATATGCCATTTGAATTTCCTAAAACGAACAAAACAACGTTATACGCATACAAATGAACGTTTACAATGTACCGGCAAATACAAAGCCCACATCTTTGTTTCTATCTCCCTCTGAATTATGGGAGAACACTCTGTCTCTCTTAAATATTCGTGTGCTACTCACGTCTAGGTAGTCACGAATTGAGAGATTTGACATCCAAAGCTGACAATAATATGATCGATATTTACAATAAAACGATTCTCAGTCGTCTGAGTTACAGAATACCAAAGTAGATTTCAGTCGACAAAACTTGTCGACTATCGATTCAATCAACAATCGACACTCGCAATAGAGGCTCTGTTTTACCCCAGCGGTTGCATTCTGTAGCCGTTAATACATTAACAGGTTGCAGCAGGATTTGATCTGAGTTCCCTCTGTATTTTGCTTATCTTAATAAGATGTTGTTAGATTTGTAGTACTGTCCACCTGACTTGGACACCGTAAGTCAGTATTGGCCCTACTATTGCAGTTGTTAATTTGCTGTTGCTGTTGACTCTGTACCATACTGTAATTGTGATCGCTACAATTATAGTTGAGTGGTGCCAGACCACGTTTTTTTTTCTAAAAAAAAAACAAAATCAAACACAAATCCTTTTTTTTATATTTATCTTCTTGTTGGGGGGATTTTACAGACCAACAACAAATAGCCTAAGCTGAAAACGAAATTTGTTTGTGTTCCTACCACGAGACTTTGCAATTCGTACTGTATTCATCTATTGACGGTTATTTGATACCGACGGCCTCGTATAGTGCGCGGGGCGTCGAAAGGTGACTATTGTAAATGCACTATTTTTTCACATTAACCTCGAGATGGCTATTTGACTCCCCAGAATACTCTGTGCCATATATGCCGATTCCGAACAAACATGGTCGGTGAGGAACTGCATTCGCAATCACCTTGACACAGAAATCTAACGTCACAGAAGTAGTGGGTCCGATGATTTTCTTCTCGGGCTATGCAGACAGAGCGTGAGCGATATAACCTTGATGTTGAGAACTTGTACATACTGGTATCCAAGGAAACGAAATAACGAGACACCGGCAGTCTCGCGAAGAACAGATTTGAGCTTGAAGAATCTCGGGAATACCCTTACGCGGCCACGCCGCTTAGCTCTGTTCGAAGAAAACTGGAAGACGAAGCCATGGATACAGTGAAAACTAGATGGCTCAATCTGGATATTGGAGCAACAGCAAGGATACTGTGGCCGGCGCTGAATAAAAAGAGATCAACATCACTGATCAGCTTAAGTGCGGAAGCTAATAGGAGTCCTTACCGGACACTGTGCCATAGGCAATATACCACACAACGACTTTGGCAGTAGCTGCAGAGATGAGGAGGAAATATAATCTATCCAACATCTGCTATGCAAATGCCCAGACCTGTCAAGGAAAAGAAAACAGTACTGGGGAAAGCACTTCTTTGCAGTGCTGACCTGTGCGGTGTAGAGTGGAAAAGCATCCAGAAGTTCACAAATGAAGCAGTATGGTTTTAGTAAAAATAAAATATGGTCTCATGGTAGCAGTAGAACATTACCTATTAAGGGCACAACGGACCCATCTTGTGGGGCTAAGTGAGCCACGGCCGCAAGGTCGTAAGGGCACCATTATACACACATACCTACCTACAGGCTAGAGTCTTCTGTAAATCCAGGTATGTTGTGTCGTTTCAATGGTTTAAGTTGGTTCTTTGCCTTTAGCCGTTTCACATTTACCTACCTACGTTGCTTACTTTTTACCATGGTGTACCTCGAGACCCTTTTGTTTGATCATGTAACGGAGTACGTTTGCGAGAAACTATGGCCGAATAATGGTAAATACTGGCCCAACCAAAGCCTATACTGGCCCCTTTCAGTTTTATCCTATGGAGAAACTTAAAGATAAGTTAGTACACCAATCCGTCGACCAAGCAACAAAACACAATCTTTCGAACAATATTCGGCAGAAAATAAGCCAAAGAGAGCCGGTTTCACCAACGCCATTACTATTTCCATACTCAATGCTAAGGTCCCCACATTCGATAAAAACAACATAAACTAATAACTCCTTTCCATCAAAAAGTCAATTGAAAAATAACATCGACCTGGAACAAAAAAAGCACCAAGTGCTGCGTGTGATCTGTCTACTCGACGTGATGGCATTTGAGGATGGATTTGCTCATTCCTGCGATGAGTAACTACAGTCAGTCAGTCTATGTCTTCGAATCTCTGTAACGGTAGAGAAAAAAACGATGAAGTTCAGCAGGGAAGAGGATGAAAACTTATTTATTTTCCCCCAATCGCGCCATGAAATGTGAAACGAATCTAAGTAGTTCCACTCCACTTTCATGTTTGCGCTTCTCTTTGTGAATCCCTTCGTTCCGCCGCATCTCTCATTCATCACATTCTGCCCCGGAAAATCCGTCCAAATAAATCGAGTGCAGACACGGAGTATATCTCGCGGCTATTATCGGCCCGCAGTCACACAAGACTCACTCAATCACCATCCGACTGCGGGCAGTGCTCGCTGCGGAAGCGCTTCTGTCTCAAACTAAATCAAGTCAAATGAATCGCAAAATTATGCAAATTATGGGACATGAAGTGGGCTCCGAAAACTAAATTCATGCCGTCTTGTGTGTATCTGCCGCACGGACGTCGCTGCTTATCGGGCGCTGCGAGGAGATCCGTGTACCTCATCTTTTTAATCGATTATTGATTTTCCACCATTTCCAGCAGAAACTCATTCAATTCCCCATTCCCCGCCGCGCCGGTGTGTATCTTTGAAATAGAATTACATTGCTGACGCTGATTCGAGATAAGCACGTGCTGAGCTGCTGGTCGCATTTTTCTCCATTCTTTTTTTCGGAAAGGAGTATCTTTGATGTGTTCAATCACTTCCAAAGGTGCTTTCAGATAATTGGGTTCCTCAATCATAAGCTTAGTGGTGATTCATGGGCCAAATGGATGTGTGGAATGGGATGATGGAGTTGAATTGATGTTGCTGCGGCTTCGGGGGTGATTGAATAGCGATTTTTCCAAGTGGGAATAGGATTTCCTTGAGTGGTGATAGATTCAGTGGTTGGCGCTTAAGTAATCGTCTACCCGAGAACGTCTTGCTTATGAAGGTGCTACGCAGGCTTTAAGGTGATTTACTGATGAGCAGTCAGTTAAAGCCGCGCAACCGGGTCGGAGACACGACAGTCTCTAGGAGACAACCCCATTTAATCATCCACATCACCGCTGCCTTTTCGAAATCAATTCAATTGCGAGACTAGGGACATTTTCAATTTCATTAGGTCTCCTCGGTCACATCGTTTGGGACGATGACAAGGGTCCGAGATCAAAGAACAAGTGGCCGTCCTGTCAACGTTGTCGGCTCTTAACGAAACTAAATCACTCCTTGTCACATTTGAAATTCACAAGAACGCGTCCATTCCCTCTGCGTGAGTGTGATTGAAGGGGATAGACAGTCCCACACTCTCCATCGACCATGGAGGCGAATACGGGTCCTCTTTGAGAGGACCACCTGCGGTTCGAAGGGGAAATAAAAGAGATGTTGGGGAGTCCATTAAAAGAAGGAACGAACACCCCATGCCCATGCCCTCGGTGGGAGCAACACAATACGTGGTCTGAAGGAGTTCAAAAGTGTACAACATCAGGGATGGCACTCATACGCAGATGGTGTCCTTTTCTGCTGCGACATCATCTCTGATACGCAACGTAGACGACTGCATTTCCTGGCTTCAACTTAATAGCTTCAACTTAAGTGGGCTTAAAGGCGCTTCATTTTCGGGCAGTTTATTACTTGTTTTGGATCAACTCGGAAGTTAATTTCTGGAATGGCGTCCCTAAAGCGATTTATTCTGGGTCGTTGCTTGTGCCAGACTTTTTGAAAGATAGAACTGCAGCCGAAAAGATAGACAATGGTAGTGCAGTCCAATTGGCTTTTCACAAGGTAGGCGCGGATCAATGCCACATAAGTTTTCGCGAAGGATGAGCCAAGCGGGCAACAGGATCTGTAGTCAGGTAGTCAGTTATCAACATTTAACGCGGCACTTGTTCCAACTGTAACCTATGAACACCAAATTTAATCTCTAAACATAGAAGATCGTTATTAGAGACTACTGGAAGGAAGTGTATGCGTAACTTAAGGAGTTGCTGAACGGGAATAGCAATTCTTCGTTGGTTTGGTCATCCAACTAAGATGTCCCCGTCACGTTCGCCAAAACTTGCTGTAAATGCCAGGGAAGAAAACAGGAGTTTAGTTTGAAAAGAATACGATTTTGCAAAAAAGGCGATCTTACCTCTTGCAATTACTATAGAGGTATATCCCTGCTCAACGTTGAATACAAGATCCTGTCCAGCGTACTGTGTGAACGTCTAAAGCCGTTTTGTACCGCACTAATCGGCACGTACCAGTGCGGCTTCCGGCCCGGCAAATCGACTATAGACCAAATCTTCACACTAAGACAAATCCTGCAGAAGACCAGTGAGTTTCAAATCGATACGCACCATCGATTTGAAAGCCGCATACGACAGCATTCATCGCAAGGAGCTATTCGATGCGGTGGCCGAATTCGAGATCCCGGGAAAACTGATCCGGTTGTGTCGCACCACGCTAACACATACGCGATGCACCGTGCAGTTCGGCTCAAGGATTTCTGAGCCGTTTGAAACTTGCACTGGAATTCGGCAAGGAGATGCGCTGGCGTGTGAGTTCTTCAATCTGGTACTGGAGAAGGTAGTGCGGAGGGCAGCTGTAAACACGGAAGGCATTATCTTCTACAAGTCGGTCCAACTGTTGGGGTATGCAGATGACATCGACATCGTCGCGCGTTCTCAACGTGCCGTAGTGGAGGTTTTTACGGCGTGAAGAACAGGCGAAACGAACTGGTCTCAATGGTCAATGAGGACAAAACAAAATATATGCTGTCGACCAAAAAACGTTCCGTCACACACCACCTTGGACAACATTTCACGAACGGCAGCTACAATTTCAAGGTAGTAAGGGAGTTTGTCTACCTCGGGGCAAACATGAACTCCACAAACGACATCACAGTGGAGATCCGTCGTAGAATCGCCCTTGGCATCCGGCGCTACTTCGGTTTGTCAAAACAACTGGGCTCAAAACTCCTGACTCGAAGGACCAAAATCATGCTCTACAAAACTCTTATTTTGCCAGTCCTGCTCTATGGAGCCGAAAGCTGGACGCTAAGCAAAACTGCAGAGCTGATTCTTAGTACCTTCGAAAAAAAAAGTTCTACGTCGGATATGTGGTCCCGTCTACGAGGAAGGCGAATGGAGGAGAAGACATAACCGCGAACTCTACGAGCTGTACCAAGATGCGGATGTAGTCCGGAAGGCAAAAATCCGTCGACTGCACTGTATCTGGCACATCGAGCGCATGGACAACAATGCTCCAGCAAAGAGGGTCTTTGAATCCGAGTCTACTGGTTCGAGAAGGACCGAATCTCCGGTATAAAGACGGATACAAGACAGCTTGGTCTAGATGACTGGAAGCAGCGTGCCCAGGATCGTCAACGATGGAAGGCAGCAATTGCTCAGGCTCGGACCCTCCATGGGTCGCCGGCCTGATAAGTAAGTAAGTAAGTACGATTTTGTTTGGTTGGGTTGGGCAAAACCTAGCAGATATCATCCGTTTGCTTGAGTTGGAGTCGATGGCAGTAAATCGAGTTGCCATCTAGTGGATAAGAGGATGACCAAAACGCAAAACTTGAAATGTTGTTCTCTTGCCAACGTTGTGTATTTTGGAAAACCTGCCGGGAATTAGAGTTACACTTACAGAACTCTGAATAGAGTTTTGAATTTTTGTTGGATTATTCGCTTACATGATTCGATTGGCGCCACGAATTGAAAGAAGCACAATGACAACTCGTTTCTCTGTGACTTTGAGGACTAGCACGTTGTTCAACATTTTCAGTGAGATTTATTTCCATTTGTGCGCCTGCTTAATTCACCAAAGTCGCTATAATTGGGCTTGTAGAACCTACACGTAGTAGTAGAGAAGTTTTTTGGAGTCGCTTTGGCTGGAGATGGCATTGGTCAATTTTCCTTCCTTCCAAGACCGCAACAGAATGAAACGTTTCAATTAATGGAGAGTGCTACAAACGCATGATAACCGATATTTTATGGCCAAAGAATGGGGACTTGGAGTGGAACTATGACGTTTTTTTGAGTTTTTTTTTTCTGTGGACCTTGCACTGGTATCAATTCATAAGTAAAGTCATTGTTAAATCAACCAGAGCCAATCATAGGCCACAATGTTTAATCATCGTGTAAATCTGAAGATGTTGCATGGTCGCCGAGGAGCTGCGATTGACGCCGCTCGAATTGCTTGTGGGTTACCATTTAAGGTGGATACAATGCGAACAATTAAGGCCAAATGCAGGGACTCAATGTAAATATTTATCAAGCTGTACGTAAAATAGGGTCCCAAGCAATCAAATTGGGAAAACTGGGAAATATTTTTCACAAATATTCGGAAGGTGTCATCGTCAGTGGCCCGCATGATCCAGTAAAGGGGTCGCGGAAGCAAAGCACACACAAGAGATCTCCACTCAATCTCTCAACGCGATCTGCCGTAGGAGTTTCATCAGAAGTTATTCCCAAGCTCAACTAAGCGAGATTTTGGACTTGGTTGAAGCGCTTGCCTACCTAATGGAGTCTCATTCAAGGCACGTCTCGGAAGTAATGATGATGAGGACATTCGTGCCATGTGACCAAACCATCGAAGCTTAGCCATTTCCATTCGAAGAAGCAGCTGCTCAACATTGGGATCCACGCGCACTACCATGCTTCTCACCCTTTCACGGCGAGTAAGAAATCCGATCTCAGCTGCTTGTATTCGAGATCTTATTCTTTCAGTCATTACCTAAATTTCATGACCATAGGTGAGAGTTGAATAAAAACCGCTAACTAGTGTTTGCTACCAAGCTTCGCCTTCCCGATTACACATCTTCCAAGCCGGTACAAAATTGATCCAATTCCACAGGAATGCTAAACCTGCTTCAATGGAACTCCACTGACATGTAGAGTGCATTGAACAGGCGTTCTGGAAATGAAATTAACCTCTGATGTGTCCACGGTAACTTTCATCCCAGCATCAGCTCATACGGCCAAAAAACCTATCAAGCGCGAGCTGGATTTTCGTCTGGGAGGATGTGAGGATAAAAAGAAGATGGCGTGCCCTCAACGCTCCCAATGTGAAAAATTCCTCGCCTCGGCTACGCTGCAACGTCCAGTCCATATACGTAATGAAAAGGACACGCACCATTGGCGAAGTATAACGCCTGCGGTGAACAGGGGCGATTCCTCTCAGTTGGCTAGTTTAGCGGCGCTAAACCAAGAATTTAAATTAATAAATTATGTGAAATACATTCTATACGCAAATGCAACGATTGATGAATATGCATTGCAATAATCAATGACATAAGTAACAAATCTACATACGTGCATATGTATGTTTGTATATTCAAGATATTTTCATTCACAACACAAAATTCCCCATGCGAAATGTCTCCCTTTGAGTATTGTTTCGTGCAAAAATTGCGCTCCCAAAATCCGCACAATCTATATATTTGTGTGTGACTATATGTATGTGGCAAAGCCCAGCCAAATATACAGAAGAGTTAGCGCAAAAAAATGCGATAAACAGGACACATCAGGTAGCTTCAAATTGGGGTGGAAGCAAGCAGTGTGTTCCTGTGCGTTGCATTATCAAGGGTGGTTAAATTTTTGAGGGCCGATATTGAATGGAAACCACACCTAAACGTCAAGTTTTTTTCTGCATTTCATTTGACATTTCTCAATTTCAGACTAACTCAATTTGAACCATGGAAAGATACACAACCATTTCAAGCGTCGTCATTGGTCAGAAAGGTGGCAAGAAATGGCAACAGTGGATGATCAATTTTCGAAGAAAATCATCTCCAGTGATGAGGCACATTTTCACCTCAGTGGATTCGTCAATAAGCAGAATTGCCGCATTTGGACGAATGATAATCCATGAGTGATTGTCGAAAAACAAAGAGTGACTCTTTGGTGCGGTTTATGGGCTGGCGGCATCATCGGGCCGTATTTTTTTCCAAAATGAGGCCGGTCAGGCAGTTACTGTGAATGGTGTTCGCTATCGTGAAATGATAACGAACTTTTTATGGCCCGAATTGGAAGATATGAATGTGGACGATATGTGGTTTCAATAGGACGGTGCCACTTGCCACACAGCTAACGAAACAATGGCTCTTTTGCGCGACAAATTCAATGGCCGTGTTATCTCACGTGGTGGCGATGTCAATTGGCCGCCAAGATCATGTGATTTGACACAGTTGGATTTTTATCTTTGGGGTTTTTTGAAAGAAAAGATGTACGTCGATAAGCCAGCAACAATTCAAGAACTAAAGGATGAGATAATTCGGCACATTAACGGCATAGAACCTCAATTATACTTCAGCGTCATCGAAAATTTGGACCATCGGATGGAGGTGTGCCGACGAGGTCGCGGCGGCCATTTTGGCCTATATTTTGTTCCATGCATAATTGAACCATACCAATATTATCATAATAAAAAGAAATGACAATAATTCCCTAAATAATTTGTGTTTTATTTAAAATCAACATCGGCAATTAAAATTTAACCACACTTTATATACAGATTAATATGCATAGGAAGAAATGTTCACTGTTGAGTCGGCGAGCCGGTTTTACTGAAGAGAATAAACAAACATTTGAAAGAGCTGAAGGAAAGTAACGATTTTTTCACACATTTGACAATTTTGTGACCATTGATCGAGCTATTAATAAAAATCAAAAAATACGATTTTTTTTTACACTTCCTCAGATCTCGTTGCTAACCCAATGCTTGAGACCAGGAATCGCAACTGACGGTGAATGGTGTTCATTCGGCACAATTGAAACCACAGTTTGTGTATAGAGACTGAAGAACCATCAAAAGACGATCATCAATACCATATTACTGCAGAACACTCCAGAATTTACGTCGAGGCACTCGGTCATATGCCTCTTTCAAATCTGCAAAACAGCAGCAGATCGGTTTTCGGAGTTCGAACTCGGGAGTCCTTCTCAAGTACCATTCTTAGAGTGAAAAGTTGGTCGGTTCTACTTCTGTAACGATAAAAGAGAGAGAAGCAACGAGAGCGAAAAAGACACCAAGAACTAGGAGACATTTTTAATGTCAGTCAGTCGTGTGTAGACTTACGAACGATATACGAGATGAGATGTGATTTTGGTTGTCTTCTGATAGATTGCGTTGTGTAGAGAATGATACATTGTTTGATTAAGTATATTGTGTTTTGGACAGAAATAAGGGAGTATAGAGATAGCCGACTTCACAGCTGATTGCCCCCTACTCTATTGACGAATTTGAAGCACATTCACCTAATTTTTGACGGTTATTCACGAATTTTCGACAGTTATTTACAATTCATCGAACATTGTCTCATATTCACGCACACTTGCTTGCAAACATCCCTACCCCACGAAAATGGCGGCTGATTTGTGAATTTCTGCCCTCAACAAAGTCAAAATTCGTCAATTGCCCACAGAATTCGTGAATTTGACATTCATTAACAATTATATATTTGGGGGTGTTCGTGAATTATAATCACAAATCCAAATTCTAGATTTTATTAAAAGTTTTATCGTCCGAAAATATAAAATTTTACCAGAAAATGTTGTATTAAATTAAATGTCAACGATAAGATTATATATGGATATTTGCATATATTGTATCAGGCCAACGGTATATGTTTACGGTTTATGTTATTAATTGGTACACAGCAGAAAATAAAAGACTATTTCTTAATGTTTACCTACAATTAGACAACAGTAAAATATTTTGTAAATAGCAAGTTTTATTAATGAATATAACGAAAGAAATAAAATATAAATAAAATGTATATTTATGCGTTAGTTGCGTTTAATTTCATATGATTCGGCAATGATTCGACGCCCAGAAAATTAACGAGTAAAAACAAGGCTTGGGTCAGCACAGTCTACATGAGTTGATTACTCCATGTTTGTATATTGTTGGATTTAAATTTTGAAATGAGGTAGATACATATTTATAGACGAAAATAAGTACTTTTAGAAAGAGCAGAGCTTTAAAATTGTTCAATTGGTCTGGCTTTTTTTTGTCATTGTATCTCTTAAAACAAATTGCTTCTTGTAGTACACAATAGTTACACTCGAAGCAACGTGTGAGGCCTAATTTTTTATTTAACCATAATTTGATTTATTAGTAGAAATCAAATAATATTAGAGTAACATAATGTATTACATTTCTTTTCTTTCATGCTGATGTCTTTGCCCCTAATCTAATAAGAATATTCCTTAATATTGCAATTCGTGAACTCCGCCCAAAGCTAAATTCCTTGTGTAGTTTCCTCTACTTTTCGCGGTAAGAAAAATTTGAAAACTGCTTTGAATCTTACAATTATAATTGAGGTATATTATATTTAACTTACGCATTGCACGATATTGTGGTTGCCGTGACGACCGCTACATAATTCACCTCGGTAGCATGGAGGGGAAGGCAATCAGCTGTTCGGAAAGCTCACACGTATTCTCCTGCCCCGTAGCGGCGAAAACGTTATAAAAAACGCTGTCAAAAAAATTTTATGGGAAAGGGAGGTAGAAGTCGGCTCTATACTAACTACTTCATTTCTGGTTTTGGAAATCGTTGTGTCATTTTAAGTTATTTCGCTATTTCAAATCGTTCGGATTTTGCACGTTGTATTAATTACTGGAAGTGACAGTTTTGTGAGTTAAACCAGTAGATGGTATACTCCTACTAAGAAGATTATTCATTAAGACTACGAAGAAAATAATGCTGTAGCGTTGATTTAATAAATTTTGAAGACAGGCGACTGTGTTGGGATACTTTAATGAGAATAACTCCGTGATATAGTGGCCAGTGGGTTGGTGTGGATCAATACACGACACGGACAATTTGTATAGTTCATCGTGCCATCTCTCTCGAGTCACAGACAATTCTCTGAGAGATCAATTAAGTAGAAAAAGCTTCTCAATCTTCGACTTTCGGGGTTAGCACAAGACTGTAGGTCCCCTTCAGCCGTGATAGACCAATAGTACTCAAATGACGAAGGGTTGCTGTAGAAGTTACCCACAGATCCACCGAGGACTGTGTTATTATACCGAACTGAGATCTGTAGGCTGTAAGTAAAGCCAGCACTCATGAACTGCTAAACTAAGTGCATGCGTCTAGCGGTTCTGATTCAAAAGAATCAAATTTCCCTACATTTCCTTGCTCCAAATGGTGGACCAACTAATATGATTTGTCTTCAATTCCGAGCCTGTGCGACAAGGGAACCGAGGGAACCTTTGTCTTATGAGGAACAGACAAGTGGGGAAGTGCCAATATGGTGTGCCTAACTGGAGGCAGTTAGTCAGAGGTAGCGCTATGTAGAGTGACTCGTTTGTTGAGACCCAGTTTCACACGGGACTGTGGCGTCAATCAGTGAATAAGGAAAATTAGGGGTTGCGCTACAGCCCGTAGAGGGCCAGGGACTAGCTTCTCAGTAACCACTCGTGTTGTGCGTGCTATTGTTCTATCACGAGTGGAAGGGACCTACAGTTTTATGCCGACTCCGAACGACCAAGTTTGAGAAGCTTTTCCTAGACAGTTATACTCGAAGAGGTTAGGTCGTGAAAAGTATATCTTGTCGTACCAGGAATCGAACCTAGACACCGAGGTTCAAGTGCGTAGGAGTCGACGCATATACGCACAACGCCACGGGCTACCACGAATAAGGAAAATATGATTAGGAATTGTAATGTTATGCGTCCTTCATTCGTTCAGACCAAGCCACCAGGAATCCACGGGCTCGAAGGGCTTCCAATTGATTACGATCACGAGACATTTCTGATGAAAGATCGGTCTTCTTCTCATTCTAAAAAAATAACGACTATTTGTGTCTTCGACGCTTATACAACAATTTCAGTCTACTTTCACTAGGAGAGGGGTATTCTCCAAATTAAACAATGGAGCCAAGCAGTGGTTTCCATGTGCGTGCGTGGCTGGAAGTGTCATCGCATTTTGTTCACTCTCGGAAAGAAGATTTATCTTCGCCTGGGGAAACTTAGTGTTGTTGGGTAATTTTAACTCAGTCCGCCGCAGCATGTTACGACATGATAAATGATGAAAGGCAACTTCTGCATCTTGTAGACGAAAGAGACTACTGGGCACATAGTGGACTACTGCGCAGGTTCAAGGTTCGATCTCAGAGCCATGTTCACAGCCCTGCCTCTCTTAAACCATTGACAATGTACTATACTCTCTGTAATGGCGAAGAAACACTTATAAATTTCAGCGTTCGAAGTCGACAAAAATTGCCAATCGGCTCCACTCGTTGAAGAATGGAAATGCTTATTACACGGGTTGTTGCTTCAAAAGTTAGGCTCAACGTTCCTGTGTCTACTAACATTCGCATCATTAAATTTCTGCCATTACTTTTGGGCAATCTTAATCCTGTTTGTTGGACCAAAGCATCAATGGGGATTACTAAAAGCATAAATGGCGTATGCATGAGCACGCCCCATTGCATACCCACGCACCATGAGCTTCCGCTAAGCCGGCGTTGAACAATTATATCTATCTGCCAACACCTGGCTACCCCGGGGCTCCCTAGCCACAAACAAACCCTTCGCCGTGTGTTACTTACGCGCGTGTACCCCGTTCCGGTGAAACACGCAAACCACCTCAACAAACGAAAAGTAGCGTTCGGTCAAGAGATATTATCTGCAAATATAATACTAATTACGCGGTTTACTCTTTCGCATAAAAGCATCCATCATCCCAGCTGCGAACAGCGTGCAAACAGTGATACGCATCCTCAATCGCACCGAAAGCAGGCGTCCGCACTGCACTCCACACAAAGGCCACTGCTAATTCACGGTAAATTCCATTCTCCGAGCCACAATTGACCGCCGAAAGGGATGCGCACTATTTATTCGCAACCGTACATAAATGGAATTCGTTTCGACGGAACATCCACCTTCCGTGAGTCGAATTGAAATGTTCACCGCGATAAATTGCGTCCAATGAAAACCAGCAGACCCCAAGCTTTGTGATAAAACAACACGGCTAGCAGCGTGTTGCCACAGACTTTGTCTGCCCTCGACCATAACCTCTTCCATGTCCGGCACTTCGGCTTCGTTTGGAGCCACCGCAGCGTTGAGTATGATTTCAATTGGAGAATTAATTAAACAAATTTCAAAACGCAGCCCACTTGACTAGGTCCAATGGGAGGGGGAAGGGGCTGGCGATTTAAAGCCGGTCGATGGGGCCGGGCTCTCATTGAAATTCTCAAAACATCGCCGGGGATTATGGCCATCAGTTATCAAAGTAATTTGATCTAACTTCCGGGTATCCAACATGTCCAAAAACTCCTTTGGCGGCAGCACGTGACATCCGTTGCTCAATCGAGGAGGACCCTAAGTGAATCTGGGCTGGTATTCAATCATGGGCCGCTCCTGCTCCTGCTCCTGCTGCTGCTGCTGCTGCTCCAGCTGCAGAACTGCGGAGAGGACATGCCGTTTAAGTTGAGGGACATTATTCATGGAGTTCCGAAGTCACGTTCTGCTGGCGGTGTGGTGTAGGCGAATCCATCCATGCAATTGCAGTGGTTTCTGGAGCGACAAGGAAGTAGGACACTACTGCCATCGGGTGTGAGGCGGCAGCGGGTAAGGTAATAAGTCATGTTTGTTGCCGGAGCTTTGTTTGGGATTTGTTGCCCGACGGAGTAGGCGATGAAAGGGGGGCAGGAAGGCGGTTTTTTTTATTATCAAACGAGGCTGTTGATGGCGGCGTCCATCAAAAGGACTTGAGGGAGATCCTGATTTAGTCGGAAACGATTGTTGATTCAGAAACAATTGCCACCGTGTGGCATGCAGCTTACATTTCGTGCCACATTTGAGAAGTTTCAACGCAATTGGGCTGTGGACTTTAAGCAGTTCGGTGCCCATTTCTTAAGCCCTGAATGCTTGTCTATGTCCCAGTCCTTGACCACTTCAGACTGTCCTTCGACACATTTAACTGAAAAACCAACCTTTCCCAGGAAGGCAGCACAATTATCCGACTTAGTGATGAATTCCCAAGAACCCTGAGCCCCTCTCATCAATCTCACGTGAATAAATTCCAGATCCAAATCGGCCACTTATCCTAATCCGCCTTATCCCTGATAGACAACTGAAGGACCTAATAAGACATTCAATTTCACTTCCACACAAGTTTGCCGCGTTTAATCATCCGGCATGTCCCGTCCCGAACGTCCTGCACACGAGCAAACACACGCACACGACGGTCCTGCACCGCAGTGGACATCGCCTAGCGGGGGAGCGTTCGTTTATTGGTCCCAAAACACAGTCGAAATAAAGGAACTCGCTCCATGGAGAGCCAAATAAATTACTTCCTTCTAATGTAACTGGAAGGCAAGGTCAAGCGGAATCACTTCATCTGCCGGACGAGAGTAACTGTTATACAGAGCAGACACATGCGCGCAAACGTCCTTCCATTGAGGAACAGCTGAGCACATTCCAACAGGAGTTCAACGCGCCCTTACTCAGTTATACAAGGAAGAAGTAGCTGCGAACGAATAGCTGGGTCAATGGCGCCGTGTTGCGGGTGTGCGGCGGGGTGGGAGGCATAAAATCACTTTCAAATTGGTGAGGAGATGTGTTTTTAAAAGTTCCAGGCAATAAGGATTTATTTTTGGATGAAAGTTATCCTGATGGTTAGAGAGACAATTAAGAGGGACAATGGATGGGAGTTGTGGAGAGACTGAAAGGATGAGGATGAGGATGAGGATGAGGATGAGGATGAGGATGAGGATGAGGATGAGGATGAGGATGAGGATGAGGATGAGGATGAGGATGAGGATGAGGATGAGGATGAGGATGAGGATGAGGATGAGGATGAGGATGAGGATGAGGATGAGGATGAGGATGAGGATGAGGATGAGGATGAGGATGAGGATGAGGATGAGGATGAGGATGAGGATGAGGATGAGGATGAGGATGAGGATGAGGATGAGGATGAGGATGAGGATGAGGATGAGGATGAGGATGAGGATGAGGATGAGGATGAGGATGAGGATGAGGATGAGGATGAGGATGAGGATGAGGATGAGGATGAGGATGAGGATGAGGATGAGGATGAGGATGAGGATGAGGATGAGGATGAGGATGAGGATGAGGATGAGGATGAGGATGAGGATGAGGATGAGGATGAGGATGAGGATGAGGATGAGGATGAGGATGAGGATGAGGATGAGGATGAGGATGAGGATGAGGATGAGGATGAGGATGAGGATGAGGATGAGGATGAGGATGAGGATGAGGATGAGGATGAGGATGAGGATGAGGATGAGGATGAGGATGAGGATGAGGATGAGGATGAGGATGAGGATGAGGATGAGGATGAGGATGAGGATGAGGATGAGGATGAGGATGAGGATGAGGATGAGGATGAGGATGAGGATGAGGATGAGGATGAGGATGAGGATGAGGATGAGGATGAGGATGAGGATGAGGATGAGGATGAGGATGAGGATGAGGATGAGGATGAGGATGAGGATGAGGATGAGGATGAGGATGAGGATGAGGATGAGATGGAGGATGAGGATGAGGTGGAGGATGAGGATGAGGTGGAGGATGAGGATGAGGTGGAGGATGAGGTGGAGGATGAGGTGGAGGATGAGGTGGAGGATGAAAACGAAACACAAGTCCCGCACAAACACGACATCGTTTCCTTGCACCCGCCCCACTTGTAACTTTGATTCCACTTCACTTGGCAGTCACATCCTCGGTCTCGATATGGCCTCTCATCCGACAAATCTTATTTGACTTTTATGTGTCATATGTAGTGTGACGCTTTAATCACACATCAAGTGATTCGCTCAAGTCCCCCGGCACATGCCAGCCAGGGAGACAGACTGCAACAGCAGTTGTCGAGTTAACAGCAATCGCACTCCAGTGGTGAATTCCTTCCATCAACAGGAAAAGTTACTCCAAAGGCTGTGTCTGCCCCAGTTGCATAAGTCCGTGACAGTTTCAACTAGTTTTTGCTTTGTGTGCTTGCGCTCCAAACCTGTCACAGACACATATCCTTCTCACAGTTGTGTGCACCAACATGCCACTTAAACCGAAACAGTTGGGATATAAATGTATCCAGGCTCCGGCTCCGACTCCGACTCCGGCGTGTTCCGCCCTCCTGATGCCTTCCTCACTAGCGCCGGGTAACTTGTGGTGCTCTGCCGTCTGCATCCTTTCACACACGAACGCACACACAACACTCAAAGACTGTCATACCATGATGCCGCAACGATAAAGTGAACAATGTTTTCGTGTTCATTCCACACGTCCCATGCTCCGCTGTCCGCACCGCACCGCACCGCACCACCCACCAGCCAGGATGATGATATCCTTGGGGATTTGTATTGACGGTGTTGTTTCGAGAAATTCCATTTCAATTTGTCGACAGGGTCGCACTGCGTGGTCTTGTAAGTGGAATTGGAATTTTTCCACATGACACTACCCTGCTGACAGTGGCCGTCCACAGAATTGCCGGGTTATCTCTCTGTTGTCTTCTTATTAAGCTGTACGCAACCTGTAACGCTCTCCGCCTCGGCTGAGGATTCCGTTGTTGTAGCTAAAAATAATCGCCTTACTCCCACTCCCACACTCCCCCACCGACATTCTCATTTTTCGAAGAAGCATTCATTATGTCGACGGAATTGAATTCTTGTGTTCGGAGAGAAGGGAAAAAAAATTGCGGAAGATGCATCTGGGGAAATGATAAATTTGTGTGGGGTGATCCGGAACATGGCTTAAGACGATGTGCCATCGCTTGAATGACTTGGGTTCGGGCGTCCTGCCCTGTCAAGCGTGCAACGGATAAATGGGACGGTATTCTTCGCTTGGACAGGTCGTATCGATCTGTCCTTAAGGTTAGCTTCATTCAGCAGCCAGCAGTCGGGCAGGGGGAGGGAAATGTAAATCAAGTGTCACCTACCGGGAGGATATTCGATTTTCATGAGCCACAGTGGTGAGAGCCTGACCACCTCATCCTGCAGTGCACTTTGTGCGAGCACCGTTCGGACGAAAAAATAATCAATTCGATGCGTTGCATGCTGGCACCACAACTGGCATGGCCAGCAGTAGGTCGGTTGCTTGTAATCGGATTCAATGCAGCGGCGCCTGGATATCGGTGTACACATCTGCTCACGGCCTCTGCTTTCATTAAATCGAGTGACGGAGCTGAGCTGAATGAAAGGTGTTCCGGTGAATCTATCCACAAATCAAATTTTGTATCTCCGAGGGAAGGACGGAGGGCTGCAAATCGATTCAGAGTTCAGTGAACTACTTAGGAGATTGCAGGTGGGATGGAGGTGGAGGCTGCAGATTGCCAAGAGATTCCGATAATCACTGAAGTGAAACGTATTGACTTTGGTTGCCTGCAAAGCTGACTGCTGCAGATCGTCTTCTGTGAGCTGATTCTGATTCAAAAACGAATTTTGAACACCGGGACTGTTTGATGAAGGCTCCGGCCTGGCATTGAGGGGATTTGCTTTGGATTTTCCATCTGACTAGAGGTATCCTGTGTGCAGTCGAGAAAATTTGCTCCCTTTGACTATCAATTATTGGAAGGTGCTGCCAAACAAGATGTGACCACATTTCGATATCCGATAATTGAATAGTGACAGCCCAAGAGCATGACTCTGCTTGAATGACTTCGGACAATGGTCAAGGGTAACGCTGACCCAAGACTTCAGTGTTTTCTATTTGCTGTGATAGACATCGTGTTGATGGAGATTTGTGCTGAGATCCTTGTGCGGACGTTGAATGGGGCGAACGTCATTTGCTGTGGCATTCTCAGGTCGTAGAGCAAGTCAATGGAGATTTTCAAATGTACCACATTTATTAATATACTTAAAGGTGAAATTTTGAGGTTTTAAGGTGCTGAAATGTGCTGCAAGCGTTTGGCACATGTAGGTGGTGCAGGTTTTAACTTTATTTGGATCTAAAGCATTTTTAAGCAGGCGCCGACTTAGAGAGCAACATATGTACACTGATGGACACAGATTGCCACCTCTTAGGAAGAGCTACGTCGAACACAGCGCTTCCCTTCGGAACCCTCTCCCACCCCCTCCATAAACATAAACCAATCCCACGATTCCAGTCAGATACATTGGCATCCATATTCCTCACACCTTTGCATGTTTTCCGTTAACGGGCATCACGCCCTTGCATTCGGCTTATTTTTTCTTTAAGTAGTCGTAGTATCTGTAAAACCAGTATAAAGCCTAGAGCCCTTTCAACGTCTGTCTAAAGGTTTCGATAAGATTTGGATCAGGACTTCCGGCTGGTTAATAAAAAACGTTGGCGTTTGCGGTGCGAAATCATTCATTTACACTCTTAGCAGCGTGTTTATTATCGTTATCGTGCATACATATGTATAAATGGAACAGGCATGTCCTTATCTGCATTGTGGCGTCTTTATGTAATATGGGGCGAACACGCAAAACAGTGTAAAGGCCGCTCAAACCATAATATTTCCGCCGCAATAGTTTCTGGACACCGGCCACTGTCCACAAATTGCTTCGCCGCAATAGTTTCTGGACACTTGGAGCTGCTCTCCTCATCCACCATGGCCGCCCATAGAAAACGACCGACCCATTGGCCGCTCAAATACCGCCGACGCTTCTTCATGTCAATGCGATGTGCCTCGTAGCTTTGACTTGAACTTATTGTCTCACTTTAAACGTATCCACGGAGTGTTATGGAAAGTGTAGATATTTTTTTACTGACAAAATAAAGGAGTCCTGTTTAAACTCTTACCCAAGCCCAGTAGCAATTGCACCGATGGCGTGTGCATTCTTTGCCTTAAACAGTCGAACAAAATTAATCATTCGAATGTTTGACGCATTCGGTACACCATCGGGGAAAAACTCCAGTTCTCTTCGCAATCATGTTCAAATCGTCAGTCAGTGTGTGTGACCGTCTGTAACATTGAGTCTCATATATATTTCAAATCGTGTGAAGCACACCGTGATTGTTCTTGGTTTTACCTGACTTGAAGAACAACAACATCAGCAAGGCTTCTAAGATGACGTCTTCCAGTCGCAAATGATGAACCAAAGTCAGTAGTTCAATTAGTTCAGTGTTATTGTCTTTCAACTCAACTGTCAAAGTGACTGAATGAATGTCATGAACGCCATAGAATGTTTGCAACTAGTACCAAAATGATTCACTGTTCAAGTTCACAATTTCTTAGCCCGCCCTAGAAAATCCTATTGTTAGAGTATTTCTTGCAATTCAAAGAACAAAAACCACAAGTTTCACTCCTCCAAACAGCTTGAGCAAGAGAACAAAGATGTGCACCTGGCAACTCCGTAAGTCTCTCAGCCAATTTACAGAAACCATTGGACGGACAAGTTCAGTGAATCCATTGTGAATGGGGAAACTTTTTTCCGAACATTAATTGCCGTTTGCAAGCTGAACCAAACCCGGCTTTTGTTCGAATATTGATCCGATTTTGAGGGAGCTTACCTCTCGGCGTATGTCATTGAATAGCGTATGTTACTCGCCCAACTGGGGAATGCGACGAACATTTTTTTTTGCCCTCTTCTTCGGTGGAAGGGGCCGTGCTATTTCCACAAGCAATGGATTACATCCGGTAGAATCGTTTCGGGAACAGAAGTTTTTGAATAAAACATCCAAGAGCTTTCATCCGATGGTTTAGTTAAAATTTATCACACGCTTCAGCGGCGGGATTTCACGGAAATAAATATTTGCCGTCGGTGGATCGCAACCATGATGGATTTATTTATTATTAACAAAAGGGCTTTTATTGGAGTGGAACCGAGAGATTAACAAAAAAAAAAAATGTGTGTCCCTTCGGTATTTTTGGTCGAAGGGGATTTGATGAGCGGGATTAACTGGAAAAAATGGGCACACATTGAGGCCGCCATGTGATACAAAGCAGGACGTGATATCAATTTGGAATTACATGATGTCGCTGTAAGCACTGATTCGGGTCAATCTAACCATGGATGTGGAAATACCCATGAGTGGACAGGGAATGCGAAATGTGAGTCGAGTCGGTTTTGAAAGGAGGTCAAACATTAGTCTGTGCATGAAGTTTGTTTTACACCAATAATCAATTAGCGTGTGGGGAGGTTTTAGGCAAAATTCTTGAAACATTATTCTGTTCGCTAAACCAACAATGAGAGTAAGTACTTAATACACACTTACTTACTTCTCCGGCCTGGTTCCCACGGGGGGTCAGAGCCTGAGCAGTAGCTGCCTTCAATCGTTGACAGTCCTGGGCACGCTGTTTCCAGTAGTCAAGACCAGTCCTTCTTAAGTTCGCGTCGTCTTGGACTTTATGCCGGATGTCTTTATGCCGGAGGTCTTTATAGGAGGTTCGGTCTTCCTCTCCGTCTCGAACCAGGAGGCTCTGATTCAAATGCCCTCTTTGCTGGAGCATTGTTGTCCATACGCTCGATGTGGCCGAGTCAGTGTAGTGGACGGAATTTTGCCTTCCGGACTACATCAACATGATTGTACATTTCCAAGTGTTCGAGGTTGTGTCTTCTCCCCTACTCACCTTTCTCGTAGACGGAACCATACATCTGACGTAACGTATAGCTTATCGTCCAGCTTTCGGCTTCATATTTCAGTACTGGCAAAATAAGAGTTTTGCAGAACATGATCTTGTTCCTCCGAGTCAGAATTTTTGAGCCCAGTTGTTTCAACAAGTCGAAGTAGCAACGGCTGTCAAGGGTGATTCTACGTTTAATCTGCACTAAGTTGTCCTTCGTGGCTACTTAAATAAATCCACTATTCCCTGTGGTTACTCTCACAGTTTCGAACAGCCTGGGTGACGTTCCTAAAGCTTGTGACCAGAATTTTGGCTTTTTTATAAAAAGTTTGTATTTTTTTTTTTGCTTGTATTTAGAGCAGGCATCAAACTCGGGAGTCAAGAGGATTTAGACTTAAATTTCCGAAGAATTTCGCCTGCACACAGAAATGAGTTTTACATTCCTGGTCTAGACTCTTCGACATCCTTGAGCTAGGAGAATCTTTTCTTCAGGTGTAGAAGCTTCATCCCCTCTTGCGCTGTTCTGGTTTTAAGTTGCTGCGCCTTTTGGTAAGCCTCGTCGGTTGGACGTTTCTTTTGCTCAAATTCGCCATCATACCACGGGTTTCTTATCGGTTGTGGTAGGAAGGGTAAGATTGAATCCACTACCTCTTTGATGGCCGAGCGGTAATGCAACCACATCTGGTTGGTATTTGTGTTCGACTTAGGCATACCGGAGAGTCTCTCGATTAGTTTCTCTTAGTAGGCTCTGGCAATCTCCGGTGTGCTCAAGGTGTCCGATGGCTAAATTCTTGTTTGTTGGTTGATAGGCACCGTCCAAGAGGTCGGACTATTCCTTTTTGATTCTTTGAGTCTGCAGCCTCTTCGGAAGGGGCGTGTGCACATCTGAGACTGATGTTGTTGAATCTGCCTTGAATACGGATTACAAAAAGGCGATGATCATTTATCCGTTTAAGGTCTCTGTGACATTTCAGAGAATTGTGAAGCGGACGAACTCGTTAGAGAGGGCACCAGTTCCGTACTCTGTCCGGATAGAGATCAGCCATCCATGTCAGTTGCTACTGCAAAGCATCTGCAGAGCTTGTTCACACAAATCGTAGATGGGTTCTTCATTACAAAACAGATATGGCCTACTCTCGATCCAAAAATCGATCTCAGAACTGTTATCGACGTCGTAATTTTGTTCTGTGCTCTGGGCAATGCATTGATACTCACGGTTCTACAATGACTTCTGCATAAGCGGGAGCCACAAGGTGGTGGAGGAAGCCATTGTACATCTTCTTTGTAATTACAGCGCTCCTCCTCACGAAGAAGAAGCTAAGTATATAATATAATAAAATAAATAAAAATGAAGCTATGATTTTAAGAATTACTAAATTCAACATGAAGAGGTTTCATTGTGAATCTGTAGAACTCGTCTGCAATGTTGACACTCTTAAGGCTTTAAAAATTGCTATAATAGCATGATGAAATCTAGAATTTGCGATTGGATGCAAGTTCGAAATTCTTATGTGGATAACAGGCTGCCAAAAATCTTGGCCAAGGATATATAATAATATATAATATGGGTTGCGCTCCAGCCCGTAGAGGGCCAGGGCCTAGCTTCTCAGCAACCACTCGTGTTGTGCGTGCTATTGTTCTATCACGAGTGGAAGGGACCTACAGTTTTATGCCGACTCCGAACGACCAAGTTTGAGAAGCTTTTTCTAGACAGTTATTCTCTTTGAGAATTGTCAGTAACTCGAAAGAGGTGGTGCCGTGAAAAGTATTACTTGTCGTACCATAAATCGAACCTAGACAGGTATGTCCAAGTGCGTAGGAGTCGGCGCACATACCCACAACGCCACGGGCCAAGAATATGCGAGGCAAAGAAATATATTACTTCAAGCATAACGCATACAGCTCTGATCGAATTAATTGTTGACAGGAATCAGGGAATATCAATATTCGGCTTCTCATCATTAAATGCAGGAATTTAGAGCATTGACGTTAACCCAGCAGCTTATTCAGTTAAAGCTTATTAGACTAATAATAATATAAATAAATTATATAAGTTATTTTGATCTTCCTATAGAATGTTATAAAATTAAGGGATTTCAGGTACAATACCACTGAATTAGTAAAATCATACAATTTCTGAAAAGACTTACGGGAATCTTTTTGGCCGAATTTGTCTTTGAGATGCTAATTTCATGTCTCTTCTGTTAGATAGTAAGAATACTGCTTATAAATGGTGGCACATAATTCACGCAAAATTTTAATTTTACTCCTTTTAATAGCACAGTGATGCCAACATAACACAAAGGTAGAAAAGTGACAGTTGACATTTCTGGGTTAGTAAAAATGAAGCGCTGTACGAAAAAACAACGAATTTTCATTGTAGAGCAATATTTTTAAATAAGCTACATTCCGCAACTTTCGTACAAAATAATCTTCAGCGATGGGGCTCATTTTCATATTGATGGCTTCGTTAATCGTCAAATTTGTCGCAATAGTCCACGAGCAATTGTTAAGAAACAAATGCATCTACAACACGTGACTGTTGCAAATTTTAGGCTGGATGGTTTATCGGACCATTCTTCTTCGAAAATGCGACTGGTCAGGCAGTAAGAGTTAATGGTGTTCGTTATCGTGAAATGCTACAGATAGAGAAACAATTCAATTACTGCATGACTCATTTCCTAATCGTGTAATCTGCCATATTTGCGATCAGAAGTGGCCATTCAGATGTTCCAGACGCCATTGAATTTTTTTCCTTGTTCATACATTTATGCGAAACAGTAAAATTCAATAAAAGAATACGTACTTGCCAGCAAAGCTGTAGCGGCCATTTATCCGCTTTGATATTCCATACATAACCACAAATCTGTATAATCTGTGAATCAATAAAAAGCTTTATAATTAAAAATCTGTATTTTCTATCAAAATTTCATTTTGTGTGGATTTTGGGGCACCCTTTACTTATAAATAGCAAACAAAATTACGTCCATCCCTAGTCTAACTTTTTCGTTCTTTCGTATTTACAGGAAGGTGTGCGAGTAACCCTTGTAGTCAGTGTACATTTGATATGTGAACTGTGTTTTGTTGGGTGACTTACGACAACTTCTCGTTCGGTGGCAATAGCCACACTGTTGGGTATGCTCGTATATTAAGGCTTGAAAGATGCTCAGGCCGCTCCAGGATATCTTTCGGTGTGGTCACTCTCTTCATTAAGCATTATTTCCGTGATGGCATTGGTCTTGTTCAGCTGTTCTTATGTTTTTGGACGAACGAAAAGCTTGTTTGTTTGGCAGCGAACATACCACAGATACAATATATCCAATATGTATGGCCTACGCCTACATAAGAAGATGTCGGAATCGATGTAACCCCGCCGCCATCTTGCTCAAAATCACTGATTTACCGAACAGCCTTCAGACGTTCGGCGTCTCTAGTGCTTCACTTTTTCCATTTTTCCATACAATTTGGAGGATGTACTTTTAGAATGCGTGACAAACAAAAGTATGACAGAAACCTATTGACAGGTGACAGTCGACAGGAGCAGAGTGTTGATTTTTAATCAGATGCGAGAGATGGTCAAAAAGTCACGATCTAATTTATCCGTCCTCGATGGCCAAAACTAACTCGCAAGGGATGGACGTTGTTCGGCCGGTCAGCCGTCATTCATCAGGATGTACTTAAAAATCAGGATTCTTTCCCCCCACGCCTTCTCGAGTGTAACTTGACTACATTCGGTGACAGCTCCTCCCCCCAAGCAAGAGCTCTCGCATACACATGTACGCTCCCAATATTCGATTTATCCTTTTTCCGGAGCCATCGGGCAAATAACAAACAAACCATTACCATGCCACCGTAATCCTGTTTTCATTAGACATTGGCACAAAAGAAATCCACTTATGCGAGGACAGCCCCAGCCTTAGCCCCACGCTACGGAAAACAATCCACACAGCGATTAACTTTGATATCCCTCTCGTCTTGCCGGCTATCGGCATCCAGTGGATACACTACTCGTTGTTTGATTAAATTCCCCTCGGATTGTAGCTCTCCCTTGGCCTCCTCTGACCGCTCAAAGAGCCATTAGCAATCCAATTCTGCGTTCTGCCCTTCATTGTGCTAGCACACATCAATCGGGTCACTTTCGCAGGCACAAGTGCAATTCGAGCTTTGAGCGATAACGGTCTCCGAAACTTTATTGAATTCAACCCCTTTTCCATTCGTCCGTCCGCAAGGATCACGTCCCAGCCGTTAACTCCTGATTTCCTCGGACGTAATGAAACAGAAACTCCGGCCTAAGATCGTTTTGCGGGTGGAGTGGGCGCATAAATAATCAATGTCCACCCGGATTGGGTTTAAATTTTTCATTACGACGAACTCCGCGCTGCGGGATCCATCACAGCGGCCCGGCTAGGTCGTGGGTCCACACGCAAATGATGTACGGTGGTTCGCCTGATACGGCAACATTTCAGCGGCTTCCTGGTCCCTTTGCGTTGGCCAAGGGTTCTCCGGGGAAGTGCGGGGGAAACTTAACACAGAGAGAGAGAGAGAGGGAGAGGAGAGCACATGCATAAATCAACCCTTGCAAGCATTGCCACAGCGACAAGGATGAGCGTTGTGTCATCGCAAAAGGGACGCAGAACGGTGCGTGGTTTGGTTTGGGGTTTTGCAGCTCAATCACTGATGCGGTGACTCCGTTGAGTGACACACATCGTGGCCAGGACGTGTGCTTCCTTGTTTGTGTTCCGCTGTTCGAGTTTCTTTTCGCCCGGAAATGGGAGTGGGCGAGCGGTCAGTGTACTGCGTTTTGACGATGACCGCCGCCACGCCGCGGCCGCGTCGTCATGGGCAGCTGGCAGTGGCGCGGCGGTGACGATAGTGGTTGTGTTGTGATATTTCATTATCGATGTCCTCTGATATTTATGGACTGGGCGGTGAATGGGTTTTCAATTATGTCAAATCTGTTTCAATGATGGCGGGTGGATGGTGAGGCTGATGGGGCGGTTGATGGCGCGGTTGATGGGGCGGGTTGTTTACCATGGACGTTCGAGAGAACAAACGTTGCAGACTGATGGCTTCTCAGCCGGAGGAGGGTGGTCTGCTCCTTTGATGGAAGAGTCAACATTTGAACAAAGGCAATGGCCAAATGGATTGAGACTTAGGCAGCGCAAGTCAACTGTGGGAGAATGGGAGCGTTTTTTGAAAGGATTCCTAATCATCCGCGGAAGTCAATCAAGGGAGGGGAGTTGATTGACTTCATCAAAGGGGTGGCAAGTCCAGCTCACGAATGGACAGAGATCTGTGGGCTGTGAGGGATTCCACAGATGCGTGACTTTTCGGTCGAATTAACTTAAAATCTCGGGAAAAAAAACAACAAATCCACTGAGAGGGTGATCTGAGATTGAGCCCCTGGCACTCAATCGACCACGGATCACTCCACTCAATGGCAATAAACTGCAACACACGCAAGTGCCACTCTCGGCCTCTAGCCCTTAATCCCATCGGTAACCAATTTTCCGAACGCATTACAACACGAGAATCACATCGACCTCCGACTCCGCCCAATACCCATCCACATCCGCATTCCCTGGCCACAAACAAAAGCACTGTGGAACTGATTCCCAATATTTATGCAAAGGCAGGATATGCCTTCATTCTCGAATCACCACACTCCTCTGAGTCTGTGAGTGTGTGTGCGGCCTTGACAATGTGTTAACTGAGCACAGTCAACAGCACACTGATTCGCTGGTCAGGTGGAATTTACCCTCCAGCTAGCAACCGTCGGACGCCCTGGCAGTTGGACTGTGCACATATGAGCGGCTTGTTTATGGAGATTGTTTTGTGGCCCCAGATTTATGGATGGACCCGGGAATAAACACGCACACACACACTCACGCCAGGCTAATCCTATTAAGGCGGCACAGCAGAATATTTACCACATTTTCACTCTCTGGGGGCTTTCTACTCACGATACGTTTTCTTTTTCCAATTTACGTACCGCCTCGCGGCGAAATGGTCCATAAAGTCCGGGATTATGCACGGTGAGGGGGCCGGCGGGGGTTGGCTCCAACAAATGGTCGACATAAGTATTTTGCTAAAACAAAACAAAAAAAATGTGTATATTTTTGCTCGAGTTGATAAACGAAAATTTATTCATAGTCAGTTGGTTGATATTTAAATTTGTAACTACCCGAGAGGAGATTTGAGCGGGAACTCGTTGGCTTGATGACGTGTGTGGGGTGTGAGGAGGGGGGGCATGTGTGTCAACTTCGGGGATAGATGCGATCTTTGTCGCCGCAGAGATACAGATCGACGGGGGCGAGAATGAGTATTCATGGAATCCTCCCGCAGAAAGTGTTTTGTGATTCGGATTTGGGAAAATGTCACGAACTGGATGGAGGCGCGTAGATTTGCGCAACAGAATGGTTTAATTTTTGCAGAAAATCTAATTTAATGTTGGACGGTATCTCATTGTTGCATCTGCAGGTTGTGTGCGTTGTCGGGGGAAGACTAGGTGTTTCAAGGGAGATTTGTTGGAAGGAAGAAAGGAGGCTTAGGTAATTTCATTTGCCTAGATCTCTAATCGCCTAACTGAACGTTTAGATGGTTTCTACTAGAGTGCAGTGGTCTCTGTTGTGTAAATCTGGGGTTTTTGTTGACACAGTTAAAAGAGGTGAGAGCCAGCCAAACATAGATTAGCTCACACAATGAGTGAATGTTATTTCTTAATTAATTTTAACACTAAATAACGAATATCACTCAAACCAAAATGGCGCCTAAACAAAATCGAAATTAATCAAGAACGTTTTTTTACAATCTGCTGAATTCGCGAACTCTTGTACAATTTCCATCTTATCTGCATCGGTTCAGTTTAAGTCAATGTACGACTTTGATCTTTGCAGTACAGCGGAAGGAATGAACACTAACCACACATCCGTCATCTCAAACATCACATCCATCGTGATGAGTCGGCGAGGTACAGGGGAAGACATTTCTCCCTACTCAATGAGGCTTCTTGACTGTAGCAATGCTGTAGGCAGTTGAAGAACCGAACACCAGATTGTACGATGGTCGTTCTCTAATAGGTTAGAATAAGTAAGTGGGTAGGCGGGTGGGTAAGCCCCGTCTCATCCATGCTCTTGGACCCATTATGATGCACATTGGGGGAATGTATCCTCTCTGCTCCTGTGTGATGTAGCCAATTAGCACTGAGCGCCGTTTTTAAGACCGCAGATCTGAAAGTTGAATATTGATGTGCCCTTAGAACCATCGTGCGTCATTCAGGAACAATATAAATTATTTGATGTTCATTACGAAAATCTCGTCGAGAGATTTAGTCCAGGGCATCGGAGTTGTCTCACATGTGGTTAGAGAGTTCCTTCTTTTATTTGCTTCCTCGATGATCGTTTAGTCCACTTTTCTCTTGACATCTGAAAGACGTGGTTTGATGCATACGATTGCTTGAGAGTGATCCACTTGGTCATGCGCTGGCGGGTATGTCCCTGTTGTCTACTAATAGAAGGGTGCACACGGACAAGCATACCTGACAGACCTGGTCGGATGGATTTCTGGCAGACCGATGTGGTTAGCGTTCACATGATCAAACATGGCGTCCGGCAAATAAATTTCAATGATGGTGGACGTACCCGTAGGAGTGCATGTATTTGTATTTTATTCAATTTAAGTAACAGTGTACATTAGGCATGACTTATAACTATTATTATTAATGATAAAATTATAAAACAACAAGAGACTAAAGAAACAATGAAATTAAAAGAAAAATAAAATAAAATTTAAAAATTGACACAAACTATCTCAAGACGGAAAAGTGCTCTTAACAGACATCAAGAAACCTTCCGTGTTCGATCTGTGACTTCACATGATTGGGTAGTGCATTCCAGATTTTGACAGCGTAAACGAAAAATTCCCTACTAGATTAATACAATATAACGATTGGATAAACTTAGCATTATTTTTTCATGGAGGGAGAGAATAATTTTGAAAAGAAAGGCACAATATCGATACTTTTAGAAATCGTCGAATCTGCAACCGAGAAGCTGACGGGCTTCGTGAGTTATATGGTCAAATCTGCGACGATTGAAGACGTATCTCGTGATGGAATTGAAAGCGACATTGATTTTTTTGCAACTACCGGGAGTCAGTGTTGGCTAAGAGCTCACAACTTTAACTTCACATCTCTAGGTAATATTGTTTTTGTTAGTGATAGCCCCCGAAGCGATGTGTATACTTTTGAGGTAATAGAGTTAATTTGCAAATCCAAGGTTTTTCGCATGAGTGACGTATTCAACTGGCGAAGAGTTTATTAGAATATGATTGAAGTCGGGGTGCGGTTGATGTTTGGAAATAGGGATGGCTTTAGTTTTAAGCGGGTTGAGCTTAAGACCATTTCGCGTTGACCACTCTCAAATAGAACATATATCGGTGTTTAATTTAACGTTGACGTCTTCTACCATTCCAATAGGACATTTGATATAAAGTTGTACGTCGTCGGCATACATATGAAAATGACAGTAGGAAATGACTGATGACAAATCATTAATGAACGAGGAAAACAACAATGAGCTAAAAATAGAACCTTGCGGAACGCCATTATTAACGAGGATGAACGAGGACAGTTGAGAGTTACATGAAACAGCTTGCAGATGATTTTGGGAGAGAGTATCACAGGAATTATAAAAAGTCGTCAGTTTATCACAGAGTAAATTAGGATTGACGCAGTCAAACCCTTTAAAAAAAGTCGAGTAATACTATCACAGTTGTTTGATCAATGGCAAATCAAATGGCATCAGACAAGCAATAGACGACTTGTCTGATGCCATCTGATACTTTCAATAGAGCAGTACTGCAGCTGTGGCCGGAGCGGAGGCAAGGCTGCAATGGCGTAAGACGGTTTTTTGTTTAATAAAATCTTTTATTTCTTGACTAATGACGTATTCAAACAGTTTTGATAGGAATGGAAGGATTGCTATAGGTCTATATTCGGAATTCGTACCTTTTTTTAATATTGATATTATTTTTCACTTTTGTAATAGGCAAGATTATAGAAAAGTAAGAAATCGAAGAATTTTGTATTTTTTTTTTATTTTTGTATTTTTTATGTATTTTTATGTCTAAGCAAATTCTTTCCAGAATTGTACATCATCAAAAACAGCCATTTTTCGAGCAACCTCACAGCTCTAAATTTGTCTGAGAAATGAAATTTTCTTCCGGTCGGACAGACACCCGTTCACACGATCGAATGTGTCTATCCAACCACCGAAAAATCAAAATTATTTGAAAACCATCCGACATGGCCTTCAACCGTCGATTCTTGCGTTCACACTATCAAATCTAAGCCTGTCAGACCACGTCTGTCCGGTATGTTTGATCGTGTGAACGCCCCTAATGCCATCACTCGGAAGAGGTGTCACTCGAGATCAGAGGATCCAAGTTCTTCCATTTCTGTCCTGAACTTGTTCGGTCATGTTGGCACTGTCGGCGATGCCAATGATATATGAAATTAAATTTTAACGCTTATACTACGCTGGTAAAGAAGTAGCTGTTGTACACAGGTACATGGTTGCCTAGGCTTCGCTGGCAGTGCTTAAAGCGGTCGGTCCAATTTTCACTATACATATATCGGCAATATCGTCTCGAATGTTATCTCTGATGTTATCTAACGTGGTTGTCTTTTAGCGAAGACTAAAGAGTTGACGTAAGTCTCAGAAAAAATAATCGAGCGGTGTTCAGTCTCACGATCGCGTCGGCCAGTTGATGAACGCTCACCGTCAGATGGCCAAGTCGCCAAATTTCTCCTTTACAACTTCGAGCATTGTGACACATGTACTCGTACGACCACGCCGGCCTGTTAAAACCTCGGATATATCGTTATTATTGAGGTCAAGCCACCAAAAAGTCAGTTAACTTCGCCTTAAACTTGAGTTGAGGCCTTTGACGGTAACGCTGTGTCCTTCCTTACTTCGAAGGAAATATGCTCCGATGATGTTGCCATGCCAAAAACAGTCAATCTTTGCGACTTTTTCTTTGTTGAAAGTCTAATGACTGTTTGGAGCAGTTTATGGCATGGCACCATCAGCGGAACTTATTTTTTATCAAATCTTGTGAATCCTTGATGCTTGGTCACTTGACACTTGTGGATTGTGTTTGTTCTATTGCGGCATTTTGGTTTGCCACTGAACCATAAATGAGCCTCGATCATTTTTTGACCACAATCCGGTTTTCCGGCCAACGTTCCCTGCGAGAAACGATGCATAATGAAATGGCCAACCTTTCTCAATATTTTGACAGCCGAAAGTCATTAGTAACATTGACAGCTGCTACCTGCTCACTCTTTACTTGATTTCGGCGTCAAATTCTCCCCAATAAAAAAATACACAACGTCTCACTCAGGGGAGACACATCAACAAAATTGCTGGCAATTGTCCCAAGTTTAACAAAAGCAGACCCTCCTTCAAGAAGCGCTGAAAAAATATCCTTCAAGTAGCTTGCGAACTTTGTTCGTTTCCGTCGCTCTCTTGACATCGGTATGACTCGTGAATCGGTCATCCCCTCAAATTCGACTCAGATATGCAAAGCAATTCACTCACCGCCGCTTACATTTCTTCAGCACACTTGTGGCGTTGATCCATTAGGCCACATGTGATAAATTATGCATGGGAACACTCACTCAGATTCACTTAACCTAGACCACACACACACACACACACACACGTCACATCGTCCTTTCACCTTTCGTGTCCGGCCTTTAATTCATTCAATTAAAAGGATAACCGCTTCCATGTGGCACCATTATATCAATTACACGACAATAAATCACAACGTCCTCAGATCCACAGAGAACACAAATAGCACCCCAACCCCAACCACCCACTGCCATCCTCACAATAGCCTTCATTTTTTTTTGCATACATAATTGAAACATTTACATCGTTGCGCTGAATAGCAAGGAGTACCTATCGCTTGGCACAACACCCCACCACCGCGCCGACTAGATATGAAATTTATACAACTACTGAAGCCATTGTATTGCGGGCGCGAGCAGTGTGTTCGCTCCGTTTGTCATTGTGTGCTTGAAACAGTGTCCTTCTTCAGTCCTCCTGCCAACAATGGGTTGGCGGGGAGGCGAGTGGGATCTCGGAACTGGAAGAAAAAATATAACAAATCGCACATCCGTGTACGAGCTGGAATCGATACAAGCCCACATGGCACTATTCCTGAAACAGGACATGTCGGGCGGGTGGTGTCCCTTTTCCCGGTGACATTCGTTTGCTGGAATGTAACATTTATGCAACGAGTACGGATACGTGTGTGTGCACCGTGTTCGTGTGGGGGAACGCATTAGAGATGCATTTATGCGGATCTAATTGAAAATGCAACCGCGACTCTGACGGCAGCTCTGCTGGAATGAAGCAATCACTGGAATAGAATTTAAATCAATTAGTGTAGCCTGAGAGTGGTAGACGAGGGATTTCGACGTTAAATTTGCAAGTTTATGTGCTTTTTTATTTATTTTTGGAATTGGCTTCGTCTTGTGTTGAGGAAGAGCGCTGGGTTCTTAATGGCTTATGGTTTTTGGGCTAATTAGGGGAATTTCTGTGGCGAGGTGAAGCTTGTAAGTGCTGTAAGTGCAAATGGTTGGGGTATTTACAAAAGGAAATAGTGTGCTACTAGGGCTGGGCTGGAAGAAGCTTCTTTGAACACTAAACACTAAGAAAAATCTATTTTTTAGTTCAGAGATGGCGTACAGACTAGTCTGAAAGTTTAACAGAATGATTTCAATCATGACCCGTCGATGCAGCTTGATGAAGGTGGCAAAGTTGCAGAAGCTCTTGTGCCTGATAGATGTTCTCACTCCAAATTCTGGCTTCATCATCCAAATTGTCAGTAGTTTTCTTTAAATCTGAACAGCAATCTGTGCGATAGTAAAAATAATGAGGTACAGAAAATCACGAGTCATTTTGAGAAACTAATGTGGGTCGGAGGCATCATTGGACCAACTCACAACGGGCGCTGTAATCAGTGTGGCCAGGCTTAACACCAAACCTAAAAGGAAACGCCCCCTATTCAAAGCGCTCATCGTTGAACACGGTAGACACATTTCTCAACAATCGGATGCTGATCACGACGACCGTCTTCTTCTTCATGTGGCTTCAGGAAATCTGAAGTGGACGAGTGGTTGCTCTTGCAACAAGTTCAAGAATCTAGATAGGCGTTATTGAAATGAAAGTCGATTTACCGAGAATTGATCCAGGTCCACCATCGAGGGAAGAGGATGTTCCCTGCTGCAATTCACGAGGACTACTAGGACGTAAATAAATAAAACCGTGTAAGCCTATTTAAATTTGTCCGTTACGTCCAGGCAGTCATGGGCTACGATGATCATTCATAGGTACAAAGTACAAGCTAAACTCATAGTTACCTCAGAATGAAGGGGCTGACGTGGTGAGCAAGTGCGTCAATTCCAAAGCTGGTTGTTCTGGATTCAATCCCGGCTACATTCCTTTTGAGTCACTGAAACTGCTCAGAGAATGTAACTGAACAAGTGTGCAGGACTTCGCGTCTGTGTGTCTCCTCCACTCTTAGTCTCTTAAGCGAACAATAGCAACACGAATGGATACTGCAGCTAGATTCGGGTCCACTCGGGAAGGCTTGGGGTATGCCATACCGACCTACAGCTATTCGTAGATTTTGAAAAGACATGCGACCGAGGACACGCGACCGAGGTAAACTCTAGAGGAGTATTGAATTGATGGTCCTCTTTTAAGGCGAGCTGTGTTTCACATTGAGCGAGTTTAGGGTAAGTCCTCTTCTTTTTGCAGATGACTTACTTATCCTCACATTCTCCTAGACAGAACTGCAGTGCATGTACAATAGGTGTCCTTCACGAGCGATGGGAGGAGCCTTTCTGCAGAATAGCCCAAGCGGGGTAAAAAAAAAGCTCAGAAGATCTGTAATCAGAGAGACCGAACACAGAGATGTGATTTTTTTGTTCGTGATGTTGTGGAAGATATTCGCCGTGATATGGTGAGAAACACGCCAGTGCGCGAGAAACGCAATGTTGAGCCCCTCGAAGAAGAGGGCTGTGCTTCGAAGATTTGGTCACGTGGCATGAGTGTACGCATCATCCCGACTTCCAAAGCGTGCCTTGAATGCGATTCCAGGTGGATGGAACAAGTCCAAAAACTCGCCTGCTTGCGCATGGGCTTAACTTCTGATGCGTTCTGAGTCGATGAACAGCTGGGTGGAGCAGTTGGTTGAGTGCCTGCCCTTGAGTAGAGGAGTCCCCGCTGAAGATGAAGAGTAGAACTTAAACTTAAACTTCACCGCTATATGAGTCCATTCATTGGTCCAAGTCCAAATATGGCCTGATTCATTCCTTCTTGAGTTTCCTTAGCATTATGTAGTGACTGGTGGGTTTCCCTACTCCGATATCTCTGCAGATAGAAATCCTCCATTCGATACGCTTGGTTGGCTTGGTGACTTCTATGAACCCTGTGACTACCACTTTCAGTTCTGTTTGTGGATAAGAGAGTCTTGAATATTTTGTGTTGTTCATATTGAGCTGTAGCAATGGTCGCCAAGGATGATTCTACGTCAGATCTATACTAGGGTGTCATCTATGAGGTTTACATTTGCCCGAAGGCAAACTTCTTCCTATTTTGACGCTACAGTCCGCGGAGGGAAGGGGGTAGTGAACTTGGCCTCAGCTATCAAGCCTCTCGGTTTCGTGGCCGTCCTCTATTGCTCGGTCCGACTGGGATGAAGCCGAAGACTATTCTGGCTGGAGTACAGGCCCTACATGGCCTAGCCTTCTTAGATGTTAAATCCGTAGACGCCTGGGTAGACTCATGTCGCTGTACGGTTGGTGGTTTAACCTTCTTCTCCAAATGCCATCAACCCAAACAGGACAAACAGGATTCTTCATCTATTCTTGAGATTGTCCATGCTTCCGCACCATAGAGCAGCACAAGCATGAGCAAGGAGCTATATAATGTTAACTTGGTCTTTCGAGGGTGGCTCTACTACTCAACTGCATCTTGAGCCCCAAGAAACAGCGATTGGCGAGAGTTGCTCTGCGTTTAATCTCGGTACTGAGGCTTTACGTACTCCGTACTGCAGACCTGAGGTAGACGATCTCTCTCTTCGGGCTGATGATTGTGATGTGTTGGCCTTTTTGCCTCCAATTGCGCGTTCCATTTTCAACGAGGGCATTTCTCATGGATTGTGAATGTCCCACTTGCTCGGATTCGAACACTCCTGATAATTGGACAACCACTGGACCCTGCAAACCCATTGGATACGTATACTCATGTCTCACTTAGGGCAGAAGAGATGGTAGTTGAATCGCCTCCATGAGGCTCTAAGTTGATGTGAGAACTGCTGTCAAGGACGCCAAGAGTTTGGGATAATTCTTCAGATCTAAGTTCCGAAGAGTGCATATTGTCTAGCGCGTTTAAAAAGAGTCTGCATCTGTTAACTGAACGTCTGCCATTTCATCCCATTCTCAAAGCATGATGGACCCTGCTACAGATAGACTCTCCTCCCTATCGATAGCAGGTGCCAAGGACTTCCCAAGCGTTTTGTCGAATGCTCATTTGCCCACGAGTTGAGGTGAAAGGGAGAATTCGAAAACAAAGGCTAATTGCAGAGTCCTGCTGATGCAAGGATTTTTTGTTTGTAAACACTGTCACTTGTTGTTGGGCCGACACCTAGCTTAGCTAGCTTTTGTTCAAATAATGCTCTAGGTCAGTGGTTGAACGTCATCTCAGATTCAACCTCTCATGCAGTAGTCCTTCTGAAGCATGATACGTATCTCTTTTGACTTCTTCCTGTCCCGTGAGAGCTATTATGTGCAATAGTCAATTCAGATGCAATCCAATTGGCTTTAGCTAACGATGCGACAGAAAGGCAATGTTTTTTTTAGTCCTCCATCAATTGAGGTCCCCCTCTAGCCCGGCTCCATCACGATCTAGAACGACTTCTTCGCTTGCATCGTCCTAGTTGCCAGACACAAACTTCTCAGCCATTTGCCCTCGAATCATCTTCCGTCAGCACAGCACCCCAATTCGCTCCCGAAAAAAGTTTCCTTGTTTTTATTTGCCCCGTGTGCTTGAGGCTATGGCGGCGCGGCGGTATCGTCACATTACCTAGATCCATGTGTCTAGGTCACCGGGCTGCAGCAGTAGTGCCTAGCCCCGGGGCATAGGCACGAATAGCCAAGCAACACATTTGGGGAACGGAAGGAAATAAAAACAAACTCTCCCGAGCCATTAGTGGCATTTATCTTAATCGAAATTTTCGTATACATCCCGTGCCGGCTTTAAGCTCTTTAAGCGCCATAAATTGAATTCGAAATTTCATTATGTTCATCCCTAGTCAAAGTTTTAGCCAAAACGAATGAAAAGAGAGGAACACAATCCATGCCGCCCCTCCTTGAAGGCAATCGGTAATGCTGTGAGTCCTCTTATGTCTTCTTCTGCAACAGCAGCTCCTAAGCCGCCCCGCCCTTCGACGCATCACCCTTGTCATCATCATCATCATCATCTGCCAGACAGACGGAGAATACGAAGTTTTTTTTGTTGTTGCCCCACCCCTCCCACCTCCCACCGCCCCACTCAGAGAACAGCACTTATCCCAAGGAGTTCATCTGTTCGATGTTTATCCGTGCGGGCGACGGGGCGGGGCGGGACAAAGGGGGGCCAAGGAGTACTCATGAATTCAATATCCTCCCCGAAGCCAAACCCAGCAGGAATTAGCATAAACTCGTAAAAAAAGTAAATCGATGAGCACATGCCCCCGTCTCTTGGCTTTGCCGGTTCGATAATTATGCGAGCAAATAGACGGAGCCGCTGGAGCCGATGCCGGGCAACTGGGTGGCCATTGGTTGAGAGAATTAATTATTGTTCCCATTGACAATTTTTCATTGAAGTTATAGATGCACCCTCTCTCACTGCAATGCAGTTTTGCTGGCTGCAAGGATGTCGCCCGTTTTTCTTTTGCCTTGCCCTTGTCATGGTCAATGGAAGGGGTGTCCATACGATGACTTGGTCAACTCGTAATTGGTACTTAGGGACGGAGGAGTGCAGAGTAGTTGCCTTCCGCCCTCGAAAGGACCAGTGTTCCTTACGAGACTGTCAGACGGAGTGAGGGGGAAGATGAAGGGAATAGCTAACTTCTTCCTTCTGTTGTTCTTCGTCATTTTTGCTGGAATTCGAGGGGAGGAAATGAAGTAAAATGTGCTAAAGACAGACGGATGTTGAAAAAGGAAGGATGCCTCTGAGTGATGGCTGAGCATACTTCGGACTCATTAGGGACGAAACTTTTGTCAAGAGATTGTGTCCCTAGAGTGATTAATTCCTCTCAGATTTGTAATGCCATAGACTCGGATTGTCCGACTCAACAATGACTCTTTGGCTCATGTTAGGCCTGCACCGATGGCGGATGTGTACGTTGCATGCAAAGTCCCATCTATCTGTCCCTACCGGACCCCATTTATTCGCATAAAGCCGTCACTTAACATTGAATGGCAATACATACACGCACACACACACACACAGAGATACCCCATCTGCAGCTGCATTTGCAGCAGCTCAGCAGGAAAAAAGGAGTTCAACAGTCCTTGAAGGTCTTTTTATGTCGAAAACATTATCCGAACGATGGAGATGGCTGAATGCAAATTCAAATGGTTTTCAGGGAAATCTGAGCTGCATGCAGACGGACAAGGGATCCTTTTCGGGGAGCGAACACAAATGGGAATAGTCAAATTGCAATTTACTATAAGCTCGTGCTTGCACAGTCCTCGTAATGTGCGTGTGTGTGCTCCCAAATGGATGGCAGGATTGCGTCTGCAGTGTCATTACATTGCTTGCCATATGCGCTCCCATTGGCGTTGAATCCGATTTGGTTTGGAAGGTGGCCTCGATTGGATCCATTCCCTGGCGAGAGGATGTGCGCTAGGAGTTCTGCCGCACTCTTGGTCTAGGTTGCATCACAAGCCACATGTAAGAAGCCAAGAAAACAATCTCCTGCGCGTCCTGATGCACTCATGTGTCCCCTGCGGCCACGACTTGCTAATATCCATTTGCAGCACTTTTCGGGCTGACTCCTCGGCACAAAACCACGACATTTTCCACTCAATCTAATCGCCTGCCATGCATATGACAACACCACTCACCGGGAGCCGGTTGTCATCGGAGCAGCAGCAGAATGCAGTTCCTCCTTCTCGTGGCGACAGCCCGCGTGGTACTCGAGGGAGGGGAATAATGAAAAATGGTTCCCTTTTTTGCCTTCCTCTTGTTTGTTTTTTTTTTGTGTTGACTTCCGTCATCCGTCCGTTAAAATCAGCAACAGAATGCAATGAATTTAAAAGCATTCCGCCGAAGGGGGGCTCGCCTGTTTTCATTTTACTTGATTTCCTTTGTGTATCTTTTGCAAAACACTGTGCAGTTGATTGAAAAGATACTTAAACTGTTTGGCTGCCTTAGTGTCGTTGCACTGTGTTTGGTTTTTTTTTTTTATATTTTTTTGTTTCAGTGCAGTTGAAAGGGACTGTTGCGCGACGAGGGTTGATGATCCTTTTAAATTTTGCTGTGAATATCGAATGAATGGCGGAAGGCGGAGGCTTCAACTGGGAGCTGTTAAGCTTCCTAGCGTACATATGTTGCTTTAAGTTGAACTCACTGACCACATAATCCGAGGAATCTGGCCAGAATTTCGAGCTCATCGGAGCGGAAGTCGAATCTGCAACTCAGTGCAATAAATGTCTCAAGAGATGAGTAATATTTGATTGGTTTTCGGTTGCCATGGAAACAGCTTTGAGTCTTATTTTCATCAAATGCCAAAAAGTTTACACAACTACAGCTAATGGCCTCAACATCCACGCTGCAAAATGTCGCCAGTAAAAAAATAAAAAAACTTAGACCAGTCATTTATAAAAAAAACCATTGAAGCTTCATCTTTGATGTTGTCATTCTTGTCCTCTGTATCATTGTGACTGCAATGTTGGTCAATTTAACCTTTTTTAAGCCGCATAGTGATCAAGACGCTACCAGCTGTAGCAAAGTTTTTAAGAAACATAGATCTGGACCGAATAACAACAATAAGCAGATTTCCGTAGTAGTCTGCGTCAAATTGAGTGATGGACAAACAAATAAATACACTTAAAGCTATGATAATAATAGTTAGGATTTTGCTTAAAAGTGGGAACTGTATTTAGTATTTTATTCATAAGTGTACAATGTATATCATCCCTTCATCTGCTGTTCATAGATTTCGAAAAGCCTTTTAGTTGTGTAAAGAGAGGTTTTCACTGGAGTTTCCTACGCTGGAGTCATCACGATGAGCTAATTCATGTGATGTGATGCACTCAAGCAGGTTGTCAGGAGAATTCGGAGTGGATTAAGTCAGGGTTGTCTCCTGTCACCAGTATTGTTTCTCTTAGTAATAATTGTATGTTTCTACTAGAGATTCGCGCCGTTCTGTCAACCGGAAATGGAGGAAATAAGATGAGCTCTTGTGGCTAAACTAAAGCACATGGACAACTACGGCGTATGTTTACTTATGCGTTAAATTTGGACATCCTTAAAATGGCAAAAAAGGTGAAGAAGAACATACCATCTTCAAGCTAAAAAAAGAGGAATATCACTCATTTGGAAGCAGTCCTTTCACTGATGGGGCAACCAAAATGGACATTGACGGTTCGGTATGCTGTTGAATGTAAGACCCATGCCTGATCAGCCAGTTCCAGCCAATGTTGATTCTGTGCTGCTGTATGACTGTATGGGACGACAAACGTTTGTCAATAGGTGTCTACGCAACATATTGTAGATTTTCTAACGTCTACACCAGAGAACGATCAAGGTATCAATTTTGACAGAAATGGCAGTGGATTGGTCATACACGACCGAAGGGGGAAAGCTGAATGACTGACCATGTGATGTAACCCCTTTCACGCTAAACGGAAGAAGACCTAGTCATCCAAAGAGAACTCATTTCTGGGATCAAAGTACATTCTGGCGTAGGTGAAGTCGATGACATATGCCTCATAAGGAGATTAGACGGTGATGACATCGAATTTACTACATTTTTAACCACCATCTAAGAACACATTGTGCCCGTCATTGGCAGAGGCGATGTCCATCTAAAGACCTTGAAAAAAACACGTGGTAACCTACCAGCTTCCGATGGATTCCAAGCGCGTTTCCAAAGCCACTCTCTCTCTCTCCCTCTCTTCCCCAAGTGAGAAGAAGAAGCCTACTCAATTGATTCTCATCAGAAATCCAACACCCACTGAAGCCCCATCGCCCCTGGGAAAGGACACCATCAAAGAACAGCACAAAACTGTTGTTTATTCCATATCACAGATCCTTTAAGCTTCCATTGTCCAGCATAGTTTGACTTCATCAACCAAAGCCTTGATTGTGACCCCAAAGTCATTACACAAAATGCGCTCGTTAGTGGTTTTTGGCAAGCATTCGTACCTGCCTCATTCCTGTTCATTCCTTTCGCATGCAGGTCCAAGTGGATGAAGTGTGTATCCACAGAATGCCATAATTGTCTGGCCTGAGTTCGGCCAACCCTCCCAACAATGGAGTGCTCCAGCCGAGCACAGGCAAGCACACTCGTAAGCCGCCTCAAATTGGGCAGCATCGGCATCAAGGACAAAGGAGAAGAAGCACACCCCATGCTGGTAGTGCTTTAATTAGAAACCTAATGGTCACAATTATGCGAAGTGTGAACTATGCGCTCGGGCCTACCGCGTCACCCTCTCGCACACACATGCACACACACGAAGGTAAGAGGACGTTCGTAAATATCCTAGAGAGTGGCGTTCACGGGAACCGGGCTAGATGTTGTTAATTGGGTGTTGCTCAAACAAAACTTTGGTTAATTGGCTTCGGCGATAATCTCTGAAGGATCCTCTCCCCTGGCCGGCTGCCAGCGGGCACCACGCACCACGCAATTAATCCACCCTTCAACTGTGCTGACCCCCGATGCGGCCCCAGGCAATGGGGCGGAGATTTGTTGTGTCGAGCCAATTTACGAGACCATAATCGCATTAACATGGATGATTACGAGCGTTTATCTTTTGCAAATAAACGGAACACCGAGCGAGATACGCAAGATGGCGGCGTGGCGCCATGCCACTTCACAGCAAAGTGATACCCGGATCGACTATAAAATACGGGCTCGCACAGCCATCTGCTGCGGCCCGTCGTATGCGGAGGGCCATAACGAGGGATTAACTGACACATGTCAACATTTTATGACAAACAACTGGAATGCTGGGTGCTGTGGGGCCTATTATGCATTCGCAGGTGTATTTTAATGGGCACCATCCGGCAGGGGGGCATGCGTTTCATGGCAAGGACGATACAAGGACTTTTGAATATCGCACGTACACACATAACTCTGAATGGTGGCTTTGAGTGGCTTTCTGAAGTGAATTCCGTTTCAGGAGGTACTTGCGATTCGAAGAGCTTTGGGGGGTGAATCAGCCCCCGGTCTGGGGAGCAGTTCTTAAAGAACAATGGAAACTATGAATGGTCCAATTTGAATTTGAAGAAACCATAGAACTTGGATGCCTGCGCCTGTACGAACTTTTGTTTCGGAGCATCTCCCAGGAGACTCTTCTCGAAGAATGGGAAGCTGATGAGTTTTGTGAGAGGTTTTGATTGTTGCGGCGAGGGCCACCGACACGAGGGTGGTTAGACAATTATTTCTGAGGTGACTGTGAAATTGCAATTACGAAACCGAATGAATAAACAACTGAAGTTAACTTGGGAAGTGCGGGGAGGGAGGCATGATTATTAAGAGTGTCTCTAAATTCAGTACAGGATGCAATAATTGAGGAAACTCCTAGTCTCACCTCATGGTCGGAATGGAAGACAGGGTATCCAGCCCCTGTGGGACAAGACCGGCGCGGCGGCTGCAAACATGTGGTTTCACTCTGTCCCAGAGCACATTTCTCTTTACGAATGTCGCCGGAGGAGCTGATTAACTGACTGACAAACAACGGCGTCTGGAGATTCAGTCAGCAGGAGCTACGTGGTTCACCCTCTTATTAGAGCAACTTCTGGATGTACTGCAGTTCTCACAGTCTTCGGGATGGAGCATTGAGGTAGAGACGGCGACGGATGGCGTCTTTAATTAAGGGACAACATCGGCGAGCACAGCCAGACTGAGGTTGCTGAGAGAGAGGAGTCGAAAATAAGGTCTGGTCTCCCAGTTCGTGGTTCTGCGTCAGCTTACCTCCCTTAAAGTGAATAATAATATGGCTGACGCTACAATCCGAAGAGGACCTGGGCTTAGTTTCTAGAGCAACCACTCGTGCTCTTGTTCTCTCATGTCTGGATGGGACCTACCGTCTTGGTGATGGTGATGGTTTACTGACGGGTATTCTTCTTGAGCCTTTTACCGGTACACTACATGGTAGAAGGCAGCGTCGCAGACCACATTTGCACTGGAAAGATGGCGTAGACCAGTACGTCTGAAGCCTTGGGGTGTAAAACTGGATGGCATCGACCCGCGGGAAAGGTACTTTCTGCAAGAGCCCCGTACCGGACACCGGTTGTAGAGGTTGATCTGTGAATTATGAAAGTATCTCGTGTCGGGGTACCCAAAGTGGGATACGATGGACTTACCAACTACTCCAGGTCGGCCATGAGTAATCTGGTTTGCTTAAAGCGAAGTCATGGGAAAATGAGGGTGAACTAGTGAAAATTTCGTAGGCTCATTGTCTAGAATCCTCACTTTCAACGAAGAAGCGGGTTAATAGACGTCTGTGACCAGAAAAGATCTATTTTAACTCTATATTTCATGTTTTTTGGTTCATTAGCATGCACGGTTCCAACACTTCACGCACTATTTAAGTTCACGTACATCACGTTATTACTTATGCACGTGAAATTGTAGGCTTTGTAGACTCTCTATACAAGAGCTGTGCCGATAAGTCAGTGATGTCGATGCAAAATGGAGCGGTTTTCTCCTTTCTTCTGCAAGATTGGTGCTGGATTTGCTGACAGTGGACCAGGGCAAAGAATTTCGAACGCTTCAAGCGCAATTCAAGTGCATTTTTATGGCGTTTCGTAGAAGTTGATGACTCCTGGATACCACACAATTAAAATAGTGGACTTATTCACTTTTCTTCAATCAAGTCCAAAACTGAATCATCGATCGTGTAGGTTAGGTTAGGTTAGATGAGTGGGCTGCCAGCGAAATCGCCGGAACAGTTAGACCAAGTTGGACCAACTTCAGACTCGTCAGACTACTACCACTCATCGACAACTCAAGTGATAGTGCCGTTAAATTGATCCCAGCGGCAAATGGTGACTAGGTTTGAAAACCGAATAGAAGTTAATTGATATAAATGGTGGTTTAATTTTAAGGGCCGATGTTGAATGTGAACCACACCTAAGCGTCAAGTTTTATTCTGCATTTCATTTGACATTTCTCAATTTCAGACTAACTCAATTTGAACCATGGAAAAATACACAATTGAGCAACGCGTTAAAGCTATTCTGGCTTATTATGAAAATGGGCGTTCAAATCAAAATGCATATAGTGCACTTCGTGAAGAAGATCATCTTCAGTGATGAGGCACATTTTCACTTCAGTGGATTCGTCAATAAGCAGAATTGTCGCATTTGGGCGAATGATAATCCAAGAGTGATTGTCGAAAAACAAAGAGTGACTGTTTGGTGCGGTTTATGGGCTGACGGCATCATCGGGCCGTATTTTTTTCCAAAATGAGGCCGGTCAGGCAGGTACTGTGAATGGCGTTCGCTATCGTGAAATGATAACGAACTTTTTATGGCCCGAATTGGAAGATATGAATGTGGACGATATGTGGTTTCAACAGGACGGTGCCACTTGCCACACAGCTAACGAAACAATGGCTCTTGCGCGACAAATTCAATGGCCGTGTTATCTCACGTGGTGGCGATGTCATTTGGCCGCCAAGATCATGTGATTTGACACCGTTGGATTTTTTTCTTTGGGGTTATTTGAAAAAAAAAGGTGTACGTCGATAAGCCAGCAAAAATTCAAGAGCTAAAGAATGAGATAATTCGGCACTTTAACGGCATAGAACCTCAATTATGCTTCAGCGTCATCATTATGCGACCGTCGGATGGAGGTGTGCCGCCGAGGTCGCGGCGGTCATTTGGCCGATATTTTGTTCCATGCATAATTGAACCATACCAGTATTATCATAATAAAAAGAAATGACAATAATTTCCTAAATAATTTGTGTTTTATTTAAAATCAAAATCGGCCCTTAAAATTTAACCACACTTTATATCTAACCAGGGGCAGGCACTCAACCAATCAAACGTGTGCACTCCTGGGAAAAAAAGAACCTTTTCAACAAAAATGTGTCCCGAGCCTTTCTTAAAGTTTGGCAGGAAGCCTTGGAACTGGGGAAGCTCTCCAATATTACAGGGAACTATGTCTCGTAGGGCTTTTCGTGTTTAACATGCAAACGAATATCTTGCATTCAAATGCATAAAAGCTGGAGTACCGCAAGGATGTGCTCTTAGCCCTTTCCCTTTATACTTATGATGCCTTTCGGTACAATATTACTGAGTTAGAGACATTTGCTGATGGTACGACCATTTTGGTAACAGCTGAAATGAACGAAGACTCAGCAATGAAATTCCAAAGTGATCTCGACCAACAATTTGCCGCACATCGCACAGTGGTTCCTCCCATAGGCCAAAAGTCAAAGTTAATCAAATTGCTTTTTTTTAATGCAGTAATTATCTATGATAACGGGACAGTTAAGTGACAGTAAGATTTCTGATTTAAAATCGCAAAGTTGAGTGTTTTTCGCTGTTAAAAAAAATCTGAAAACAGGACTCAGCATTAATCAATTTTAGTAGATTGTTTAAAGTTAATTTTGGAAAAAAGGTGATGCGAATAATGAAACAATATATAATGAAGGGATTTAAATGGTTTTCTGAAGTTTTGTTGTTACCTCCATTGAAACTGAGGCATGATTTGTGTTTTTGCATTTTTTAATTTTTCGTGTTTTTCTAAAGAAAACACACATCAAGTGCCGATAAATGCCGGTTATAATTTATACATCAAAATTTAGAGCTATTTTTCTTCTTTCAGAATATGTATGGCTTTTTGAGCGCAGATTGGCGCAAACCTTAAAATTTTGACCCGAAGTAAAACACTGATTTTCACTTTTTTTAGATTTAAGCAATATGATCAAGCGAATCGATATTTTTAACAATTGGCATTCGGTGAAGAAAGGTGGCAGTTATGCAAGATCTAACGAAACATGGACAATTTTTAAACAAATTTATAAAATTGAAGATTTAGAAGCAAAAAAGAAGATAAGTAACCTCTGTAAATCCTTTCAAAGAAGGTAGGAGGCTTGCTCGAAGAAAAAAAAAACATACTTTTATCTAAAAACTGTGCCTGTCTTGATTTCGAAGAAGATTTTAGTTCTGTACAAGACCGAGCAGATGAGAATAATTCACAAACACGTCAAGGCAGACCAAAAAAGCCATTCTTGGAAAGCTCGTCTAGAATGAAGAGGAGGCGTATTGCAGAGATCGTCGTAACAGCCCGAGAAATCGTTACGGAATACCCTTGGTACCAATTGCCAGCTTCAGTACAAAGTCATGAAGGACAAATCGTGAAACATTCCATACTACCTATAGGCCAATTTACGGAGGAGACAGCTGAAGCTGAAAATAAAGATGTCAAGTTTTTTCGTTCAAAAAACACGAGAGAAATATCAAGGATGTCAACAAACACCGATTTGTTAATTAGAATACTGCTGACTTTAGACCCTTTGCTTTCTAACGAAAGAAATTTTAAAAAAATCAAAAATTTATTGATATAATTGTTTGCAAAATAAAATAATATATAAAACAAATCACTTTTTTTTGATTATTTAATTTACTTTCCATCAGTTAAAATCAAATTTAGAGTTTTGACCGCACTTCCCATACAAATGGAACCCCTGTGCATCGCTTAATGCAACTAAGTCCGTCCATATAAACAGCACTTATAATGTGCACTGCTAATGCATGTCTAAAGGTAGGGCACCCATCTCTGGGCTATTCTCTTGGTATACAAGAAATGGCGAGGGACCATCTTCAGTTTACTTGCGGTCCGCTTGATTATTGTATAATTGGTGATGCCATTTAAATAAAGTTTTTTTTTTGGTACGAATGCTCTTTTGGCATACAGCCGGGGCTAACTTGGACCTACATATGCACCTTTTATGGAACGGAAGACCTTCTAAGACTAACCAGATCCACATATGAATCCAGGTAGGGGCTTTGACAAATAAGTGAAAGCTCCCTCTTCTTGCTGAGCAGATGTCAAACAGATCGTACTTCTTCATCGTCTCTGAAACTTCTACAAATGTTACCGCGTGCCATGCCAAGACTCAAGGCATGTGGACCAATGGCACGACACCAGGTAAGGGCACTGACTAGCAGGGGTACTTCCTTGCGACAAATGCTGACAATGCTGATGTTGATCTCGTAGCGCTGGTGGTGCATCCCTCGCTTTTGTTCGACTGTTTGGATAGAGTATACAGTATACAGGTATACAGGTTCGTCCTCTAGCTTTTAAACCTTATCCGTGGGTGTACATTAGGGATTGCTAGACAATTTCCGAATTCTAGAGACATTGTCTACCTCGGATACCAGTATATTTCGGTACCACCGAGGGACGAGAGACACCGTGTATAAGAACCTTCCGTATGCAGAGCCTAACTAAAATTCGAGGCATCCTACGCAACGGCCCTGATTATGGCCTAGCTATCGGAAAACAATGCAATCGAGTGGTCGGCCACCTCGTACCCTTTTAACGCTAGCATTGCTTAAATTATCACGTCCACCTCAGCGTCAGAAATGCTAACGCCTTAGTCAAGTTTTAAAGATGCCCCAGAACACTCGTGCACCTATACCAGCGCTCGTTTCCAGCCCGTTTCAGTGCCTATATGGCGGCCCATCTAATTCTCCAAATAGGCACAATTCCAGAGCCGATTGCCGCCCCATTGCCTCACTAAATCGCATCAATTCCCAACCCTCTCGTGAGTTCTGAGCTCTTCATCATTGAAATGGTCTTTTCACATTTTAAAGGCGGCCGTAAATAAATGCCCATTCAACGCCGGCATCTCCAATAAACACCGCGGATTCCAAACGAAAATTGCCTCTCCAATGCATGGCTTCAGTGAACCCCACACAGCCAGTGGCGCCCAAAGCCATCACATCAAATATTAAGCTCACCTCCTCAGCCGTCACGTGTGTGAAATTTATTTGATTTATCGAAGATACACTCGTAAACATGAGTCGCTCACTCCCGCGTCTGGCGAAATTCCGGCACCGTCTGCCGCACATCCGCTCGATGTGCCACAACCTCCGGCGCGGTAGCACTCACTTCACCACCCCCATTCGGCGTTTATGAATACAATATTCGACTGTTTTCGAAAAAATGCATTCGCCCCCAGAGAGTCGTCGCGAAGCGTTTGAATTTTATGTGCCGAGCGGTTGCGTTGAGTCGCCAAACATCTGGTACTTAGTGCCTTTATGGCGCAATGTTTCATTTAGGTTTATTCGCCATAAAATGGCCGCGGGTGTGTGGGTTGCTTCATAATTTCCCTTCGCCTAATGTTCGAATAGTCGGAATTTACGGTGGAGGTCTTTCGGCGAAGGCATAAACATGCACCGCAAGGCGGACCGCTTCAGATGCTTCCTCAATCTTTGAACTCGCTTTAAACTCGACGTGGAGGGGGCAAGCAGTCTGAGGTGGTTACACACGATTTCCGACGAGTTTTCTCCTCTCGGTGTGTGCGGTGATCAAAGTCGAATTTTACGGCTCAAGGGTTGGCCCCGCGCAATGTTGCAGCAGTACCTACGGTGGTAGCGGTGGTGGTGGTTGCAGCAGCACGGCCCGCCAAAGCCTCACTCATAAATATAATTAAAGTGGCAGCCATCATAAATCCAACATCAAGTAAATCATAGACCGTTATTGTTGGTTTTATCGCGCCCCAACTTCGGGCATCACCGCCATCTCTCGCCCAGTGTGCTCAACTCAATTTAGTGGGCAATAAAATTCCACACTCAACGACTTCCTCTTCGGGACGGTCAGCGCGCGAGTTTCGCGTTCTTTAAAGTGAAACACCTCGCGCCGGTGGAATCTTCCAAAATTCTCTTGAAGACAGTATGGGGTTTCTCCTCGCCCCAAACCTTGAAAGAGGGGCTTTTGTTTTATGCCCAAGGGGGTGGTGGGGGCGTTGTGTTTATTGCGACTCCTTGGCACATTTTCGAAGGCAGCGTAATGAGGGCTAGTGTTCGAAGGTATTTGCTGGCGATGGGATTTTATGCGCGAGAAGTCAATGAAGTCTGCAATTTGCCATGCCGTTTACTGAAGTTTAGAAACGAAGTCAAAGAGCAGTCTAAGAGCTCTGATGAACTGTGTTAATTAAGTGATTGTCAACGGGGGGCATTTTTATGGCGCTAAATTAATGACTGAAGGAGTTTCGGTTGAATGAACTCGGAAATGGAATGAATCATCATTAAAAGACGTCCCCCGCATCAAGTTCAACCATGAAGCTATTCTTATTGCTCGTCATCAGCAAGCGAATCATATACATGCTCAAAGACAAGACTATGGAGGTCACCCTTAAAACTATTAAAAGGCATCATTAAAACCTGAGGTGGGAGTGAGCTTAGACCTTTTGGGACTTCTACTGGATTGGTGAGTCGTGATAGACGCAGAACTGCGTAAGTAGACTGGTTCTCGCAGCTGTCGATAGTTCGATAGTTGGTCGGAGCATCGAGGACAATGAGTAATCGAATATATCGTCGATGGATTATAGAACAAAAAAAAGACTTGCGCACCATAGTCGAACGTCATCCCTTAAAATCCTGTTGCCATTGTGGAATACAGAAGGAGCCACAAGAGCGAATCGTCAGTCTTCAGTCTTCAGTCTGCAGTCTTCAGTCTTCAGTCTTCAGTCTTCAGTCTTCAGTCTTCAGTCTTCAGTCTTCAGTCTTTAGTCTTCAGTCTTCAGTCTTCAGTCTTCAGTCTTCAGTCTTCAGTCTTCAGTCTTCAGTCTTCAGTCTTCAGTCTTCAGTCTTCAGTCTTCAGTCTTCAGTCTTCAGTCTTCAGTCTTCAGTCTTCAGTCTTCAGTCTTCAGTCTTCAGTCTTCAGTCTTCAGTCTTCAGTCTTCAGTCTTCAGTCTTCAGTCTTCAGTCTTCAGTCTTCAGTCTTCAGTCTTCAGTCTTCAGTCTTCAGTCTTTAGTCTTCAGTCTTCAGTCTTCAGTCTTCAGTCTTCAGTCTTCAGTCTTCAGTCTTCAGTCTTCAGTCTTCAGTCTTCAGTCTTCAGTCTTCAGTCTTCAGTCTTCAGTCTTCAGTCTTCAGTCTTCAGTCTTCAGTCTTCAGTCTTCAGTCTTCAGTCTTCAGTCTTCAGTCTTCAGTCTTCAGTCTTCAGTCTTCAGTCTTCAGTCTTCAGTCTTCAGTCTTCAGTCTTCAGTCTTCAGTCTTCAGTCTTCAGTCTTCAGTCTTCAGTCTTCAGTCTTCAGTCTTCAGTCTTCAGTCTTCAGTCTTCAGTCTTCAGTCTTCAGTCTTCAGTCTTCAGTCTTCAGTCTTCAGTCTTCAGTCTTCAGTCTTCAGTCTTCAGTCTTCAGTCTTCAGTCTTCAGTCTTCAGTCTTCAGTCTTCAGTCTTCAGTCTTCAGTCTTCAGTCTTCAGTCTTCAGTCTTCAGTCTTCAGTCTTCAGTCTTCAGTCTTCAGTCTTCAGTCTTCAGTCTTCAGTCTTCAGTCTTCAGTCTTCAGTCTTCAGTCTTCAGTCTTCAGTCTTCAGTCTTCAGTCTTCAGTCTTCAGTCTTCAGTCTTCAGTCTTCAGTCTTCAGTCTTCAGTCTTCAGTCTTCAGTCTTCAGTCTTCAGTCTTCAGTCATCAGTCTTCAGTAACAACAGCATCGCATGTACTATCTGTTGAGCATGAATTTAAAGTACCCAAGCAACATGACGTTGATTTCAAATTAATTACAAAAAGTACAAAAACATCCAACTGCGGCGCTCCGAGAGCAACAAAAAACGAATTAAGCACTCCACTGAATGCATTCGTCCAGCTTAGATCTCCACCCCATTTCCAGTACATCCCCTACTTTACGATGCAAACCACAACCCAACTCACCACTTGAATATCCATTAGCCAGTAGTAAACAGAATTCCATAAAAATGTTGCCACGACTATACAAAAATTACCAAATAATGTATTTTCGCGCAGCTTCATCCGGCTATAAGACCGCCCGCCACCACCATTCCATCAAATTTCACTTTGTTCGGACATGGGAAACACATTGTGTGGCTTTCATTAGTCAGGCACGGATGCAAACGCTGCGGAATACTTCCTCAAATTCCATTATTACATCGATTCCTGCGACGAAATTTCATAACAAAAACATTCGAGTCAGGTTCATGGCAGTTCAGCAAAATGACGAAAAAAAACACAACACACACCGTACCTAACTACCTGAAAGGGAAAAGCACACACCCACACGAGAGAGCATAGAAATATCGCCATAAGGCACATAAATACATCATTTAGATCCGACAAGCCATCACCATCACCATCACCATCGGCATCAGTATCATCATCATCTCTTTCCGAAATCATCCATCCAAAAGTTTCATAGATGCCGTCCCCTTCTCCGCGCCCAGCTATCCCATATTCATAAGCTCTCCATCACTCTGTCATCAATTCTCCGAACAGCAGACACCAAGAGCCCACCCTGCGAACACACCCGGCGGAAAAACGAACGAAAGACCGAACTAGTGTGTAGTTTCCGGGGGTTATCGATCCGTTTTGTACATCTGACGTAAAGCTTCTTCAAATATTGAAGAGATTCTTTTATATTCCCCAAGTGTGTGTGTTCCGCGAGTCTCTGTCGAATATAAGGACAACAATAAATTGGTCCAAGGACACACTACACACAGCCCCACGGGGAGCACCGGCAACTTCGGATAACTGTAATTATGTTGAAGAATTTTTTGAAAAATGATGACAATAACATCCGCTATTTGTTCGTACCCACACTTTACGAACGTCCTCGATCGTCGCTGTCGTCGCTGTCGTCGTCGTCGTCGTTGTCGAATGGTGCACTTTGAGGTTATGTTTGTTCGTGCCGGAGACTCGTCCGTCGATAGTTTTGGCAAACACTTCGAGATGATGGCCCGACTCCTCTTCACGTTTTGAGGATGATCGATTCACACGAGTAGGGCGTGAGTGTGAGGCCACCAGCGTTGACATCAAGTTTAAGGGCAGTCATTCCACTTCCAGGCGCAACGGCCGACGACCACAGAGATCAATGACTATGCCGCCACACATTCTTGCTCCAATTAAAATTCGCAACAGGACACAGTCCCCGGTGAAGGAGGAACCCTGCGAACGGTCTTCATTAAAAATGTATGCCCCAACGTGGCCGACTTTAAGAGCGGATACGGAAAGGAAACACACAAAAAATGTGCGCAAAAAAAAAGGGAAACTCATGAAATTTTCAGCAATACCACAAGACAAGCTATGATGGAGTGCGCCCCCACCCTCGCCCAGCTTTTGTCGGCACACTGGCGCGCACCTACAACGTGGGGTTCTATGTTTCGCATCCGGATCTGTGATGGGGGAAAAAAATCCCATTTCGCAAGTGAAGCGTACATTTTTTGGGTTGTGGAATTCCTGCAAGGAATGAAAAATGAATATCTCCTTGAACGGAGAAAGAAATCCACCCAGTACCCCCCCCCCCCGCCCTACTTCCGCCCACCCTATCGAAGACTTATTGCAGATTGAACCGCTTCCAACCAGCGTACCAGAACTGGGGAGCTGAGGATGCAAGTATTTGGTTCTTCATTGGCGTCTTAAATTTATGGAAAAGTTTTACGATTCGATTAAGTCAGTGAATCTGATGCATGCATTCGGGAGGGGGAGGTGGCTGCCGAGAGGGGCGAACAAAACTCTTACATATTTCGCACATGACAAGCGATTAGTGTTTGTGGATTGAATTTAAGGTGAAAAACGTTTCATAAATCATTGAATTCTGGCCAAAGTCGGCAACAACGAGCAACGGTCCTCTCTGTTGGCCGGTCGGGTCGTTCTTTGAATGCTGGTCTTGGCCGGAAAGTAATTGAATCTGCGGATGGTATTTGGAGTTGAATCCTTTGCTCGACTCAGTACAAAGTGCCTGTGTGCGAGTGGGTGGTGGGCGGTGGGAGTGGATGAAGTGAGTATCCTTCGAAATGTAACTTGGTTCGGATTGGTATCGCATCAAAAGGAGAGAAAAAGGTATGCGGTCTGACAGGAGCAGAACGATGGATTCGAATCGAATTTGTTACCAAATGGAAGAAGAGTGGTTATGACCGATTACTTATTCGAAAGTGGATGCTCCGAATGGGTTTGAAAATGTGTACGCGACCTTTTGCAGTGTGCTTGAGAATGTTGCCGGACGCACGAGGGGGTGAGAGAGGAAATATGAGACGCATCTGACACTTGAAGGGGTAGCCGGAATGAGATGAAATATTCAGACGAATCTGAAGCATTAAATGCGTCAGAATCCGACATTTGATTTCGGGCATAAACTGAGAGTCATTATTTACGAACGGATGTCCTTGGCAAGTGTTGAGAAAGGAAAAGATTGGCAGAATGAGCTGGGATGTCTGACAGCTTCTAGTCTATAAGAACAGGTCCACGTGTCGGACAATTAATGTTCCTGAGAAGTTATTCGTGGCGGAGAGAGGCTTACCCATAACACAAGCCTTCGAAGAGGATGAGGCTGATACGTACATTTTAAAGATGAAGTAACCACTGTCTTTTTCCGTTGTCCTTGAATAAACTTTCAAGATTCTGTGGATCACAATCATTTTGAGAAGATTTTCAGTTAAAAGTAGGGGCTCAAGATGACTACCTTGAGGGACACCAATGTAATTGCAGAAACGTTTGGTATTTCTCGTGTATTTATTTATTTCTCTTTCGTCTTTCAAGTACAAGCTTTTTAAGACTACTGAGAATAATAATATCATTGCATAATAACAATAATGTATTGTATAATAAAGCATTAAATAACATACAATTCTGATTTAATTAGACTAAATTGGTATACAAAAAATTTAAAATTTATTTTTTACAAATTTCTCTACTCATATTAATATCTATAACATTAGCAATTAAGTTGAATTTTATGCAAGCTTTAGTTACTGGATCATTTTGTCCATAGTTTGTACTATGCTTCGAAACATAAAAGAATTCTCTAGGTCGCAGACAATGAGACGGCGTGTAAGCATTGAAGATAGAAAGTAGCACCGAACAATCAGTGTGAGCAGTTATAACGTCGTGAGTGAAACTCCTTCTTACATGCAATTGCTTTAGATCAATAAGCTGACATCTAGCATTATAATCTGGAATATTTGAATTCCACGACAACTTTCGAAGAGCAAACCGAGTAAATCTCTTTTGTATTCTCTCTATACGAATAGCGCTATTGTTATACAAAGGATTCCATATTAAACAACAGTATTCTAATATTGAACGAATTAAAGAAATATACAACGATTTAAGAGTGTAAGGATCTTGAAAATCTTTTGCATTTCGAAGCAAAAACCCCAACATGCAGTTGGCCTTCGAAATAATGTAGTCTATGTGCATTGAAAAAGTCAGTTGCATGTCGAATATAACCCCTAGATCATTATGTGAAGATACTCTCTTTAAGATTGTATTATCAATCCTATATTCAATGATTATAGGAGATCAAATTCTTGAAAATGTCATAACTGAGCATTTACTAATATTGAACTGGAGTCCATTCAATTCGTAACTCCATCGCATCGGCCAATGATCGCACTGGTTTATAAAGTTTTACATCGTCAGCGTATAAAAGGCAGTTAGAATGGGAAACATAGGAAGGCAAATCGTTAATAAAAAGAAGAAACAAAAGAGGGCCTTGCGGTACCCCAGAGAAATTGAAAATTACCTGTGACAGATCATTTCCTATTTTTGCAAACTGTTTACGATTTGTAAGATAGCTTGTCAACTATTTCAAGATTTTACTATGAAAACCAATCTTTTCTAACTTCCTTATGAGTGTATTATGTTGAACTCGGTCAATGCTTTTGAGAAATCAGTGTATATCGAATCAACTTGAAGTCTCGCTTCCATGGAACGTATGCAAAAATTTGTAAAAATAACCAAGTTGGTCGCAGTTGATCTTCCGCTCACACAGCCATGTTGAAATTGTGATAAATGCTTTCGGACTTCAGCATATATTTTCTTCTTGACAATAGCATCCAATAATTTCGGGATTGATTGGAGCTTAGCTATTGGTCTGTAGTTGACAATAGCACTTCTGGGTCCAGATTTGTGAATTGGGGTGATGAACGAATCCTTCCAGCAATCCAGAAATTCGCCGCGAGCCAGTGACATATTAAAAATTATAGTCAAGGGCTTGACTAATCCATCCTTACACATTTTTAAAAAAAGCGCTGGAAGATTATCCGGCTCTAGGCTTTCACTAGAATCCAGAGAGGAAAATTCAGAAAGAATATCATCATTCGTCAATTCTAATATCCCTATGTCGGTTATTGTATTTGCGCGAAGTTCTCTCCCTAAGTCAACAAAGTTTGATTGGAAATGTGAAGCAAACATATCGCATATTAGCTTACGGTCATCAGTATTTACATTATCGTAGAACATTTTTGATGGAATTCCAACGGACTTACGTTTAGTATTGATAAACGTCCAGGAACTCTCTGAGTTCTGTTTGATCTTTGATTCGAGAGAAAATATTTATTGCCTGTAAACAAATCTCTTCAAGAATTCATATTCGTTCCTCATACGACACATTACGCCACGCAGTGAATTGTCTTTAGCACATCTCTCTAATGTCTTGTTTAGAGCATTTTTGAGTCTGCATAAACTTCTATTGAACCAGATGGGTTTTTTGGAATATGATCTTTTAACCGGAACAGACCTGGATATGGCTTCTTCTAAGATGTTTCGAAACTTAGTATAAACTACGTTTAAACTTGGAAAATCGAAAGTATTATCCCAGTCGACAGAAAGAAAATAATTATTTAATAATTTGTAATCAGCTTTCATGAAATTCAACTTAGGCTTAACATCAAAAGGAATAAAAAACAATCATATTAAATGAAACTAGCAGTGCTTTATGATGCATACTATTATTTAATAATGGAGAGTCAACTTCCGTGACAACAGCTTCTAGTTCTTCATCTACAAAAATTAAATCAAAAATTCTTTCAATTGAATTACGACTTGCATTAGTCTGCCTAAAATACATAGCATTCATCGAGTCGATAATTTCATTTTCGAAATTTTTAGTAAAATTATAAGCCAACATACATTTGTCTTCTTTGGAGAAAAGCCATTTTAAATTAGATAAATTAAAATCACCTAGTACAATATTATAAGAATTCTCAGGTAGATGATTGACAATATTTTTTATATTAGATATATGAGCTTGATCAATTTTTAAGATGCCACTCAAACTGATATTTAAATCTTTCTCTTAAATATGATGAAAATCTACTGATTTGGAAGGGTTTCACGAATAGAGGGTATCTCAGATTTCCATAAGTTGCGAGTTGAATCAGTGGTTACTAGCCACAATCGAAAAAAAAATAATCATTTGGGTTAGCCTTGCGTTTTCCCTTGACGGTTGCGTCTAATGTTTCATGACCTGATACCTATGGAGTAGTAGAGTCAGCGAGTTCATAAACGTCGAACTGCGGCAGCGCTGCAAAATTTGCGTTCATAAATGTAAATACACTGCATTGACTACGCAGGACAGCAGTCGACAACTGCATTCATAAAAGCAAAGCGACAGTCAAACTGCGATCAAGTTGGCAGTGATTTTTGTCTTGTTGCAGGATTGCAGGGAAACTAAAAGTTGGACTTCTGCATTCGAAAGTGGTTCTTAAAAACATTATCCGGACATTCTCTTATTATTCTAAGGACATTTGGGTTCTTTTCGGAAAACGTCTTGACTTCCAATTCTTTTTATTTGAAATCATCGCCCTTTCGCTGCGTGTTTTTTGTTTGGCAATACAATTAAACGTCACTCACTTTTGAACCGCTTTTATGAATATTTTTTTGACAATGCTGACCTGCTGCAAACTTGCGGCAGTATTTGCGTTCATGAATGCATCGAGAACATATTTTGTGCAGTTCAGGGGCAACAATGTTGGAATTATGAACTTATTTTGAGGCCCCATGAGAGAACTTAAGTATTTAAAGTGATGCAAAATGGTAAGTAGGCGAGTTGTCCCAGGCGTACAATAAATTCGACGACAGACAGTATAGACAATGAGGTGGACATGAGCCTATCTTCCACAGCAACCACTCATGTGAAACAGTGAAGTTTAAGGAACATTTTCTTGACTATAAGCATTTTCAGTGAAAAAGGAGAAACTGTGCATTTTTACATCTGCCCCTTCCGGGAACTTAGCCTAAAGACGCAGCGCAGGGATTGACACACTTTCCAACTATGATAGAGTTTCGGACGGCTCGGTTTACCTAGTCCCGCCGTATGTTCACTCAGAGCACTGGCGAATGAATTAAACAAGACAAACTTAGGCCTAAGCCTAAGCTATGAAACAGAGCGACGTCTGTGGAGAAGACGACGACACTGCAGAGCACTTCCTCTACCCCTGTTCGGATCAGGTGGCAGTTATTTGGTACTGATGAGGTCGGAGCTGATGAACCAAACGCCTGCTGGTAGCCCTCCGGAAGACCAAGAAATTTCAGCAAAAGCTGCCCGGTATTACTACTAATGGACAAGTTTTTGAGCCTTTGACAAAAAAATGGTGATTGTTACATCAACCTGCAATTCTAGTAAAATCAAATTACACAAGATTCGCCGCTTCGTCTACTCTCCTATGGCTAACTACGATCGATGTGTCGTCAGCATGCGCACAGTACTATACTTTGGCACTGACAATGACCTCATTTTGAGCCTGACGGTACACCAGCCAGCTTATCTTCTTTGCTTAGGTTAGGTTAGGTTGTAGTGGCTGACTGCTAGGGGCAGTCACACTTTGGCCAGAGTAGGCCCATTCTGATACCACGCGGATTGACTTCTCCTAACATCGGACCAGTTGGTGCTTGTAGTGAAGCGATTAAGCTGGCCTATGCTGGCACTGTTTAGCTCATTGAGGTTATCGAAATAGTAGGCCCCTAGGTGTAGGAACCTACGACTAGCCAGAGCGCTGCACGAGCAGTGTAGGTGATGAGTGTTTTATACCTCCTCTTCATCCATGCAGCTTCTGCAGAAATCATAATATGGGGCACCCATCCTATGAGATCCTATGAGAGTCCTTAGTGAGTGTTTGCTGAGCCTAAGTAGACTGAGTGACTGTTTTAGGTCAGATTTCTTTTGTGGCAGGTGGTGCCTTCTAGCCATTTCTTATTGGTGGTTTTTATTGTATGAATCTTTCAAAGATGGTAGGCTGTAGCGATCGGCATGGAAGGTGGTACCCCTGCTATTGATAGGAAGGAGGTTGTACCACACCTGGCGAGTTCATCGGCTTTGCAGTTGCCTGGTATGTCACAGTGTCCCGGCACCCACATGAGGTGAATGTTAAAATGCTCAGCCATCTCGTTAAGAGCCAGCCTGCAATTAAGGGATGTTTTTGAGTTAAACATAACAATGTTCAGGGATTTTATAGCGACCTGACTGTCCGAACAGATGGTGATATCCCTTTTTGATATCACGTTATTTTTGAGCCATGACAACGCCTCTTTAATCGCCTGAAAAACGCCACAGAGATCAGGGCGCTTCAAAGAGATAGCAATGTTGAGATCTTGGGAATAGACACCTGCACCCACACGTTCGTTAGTCTTCGATCCGTCTGTGAAAATACGCAGAGGATCAACCAACGTCCGTCTATTAGACATCCAGTCCGATCTGGAGGGAATGCTGATCGAGAATTTCCTCTCGAAGATAGCCTGGGGTATTAGGCGGTCAGTGTCGCTAGGAAGGAAGTTGAATTTCTTGAGAATGGTTGAGTGGCCGACATTGAGTTCGGACCACAGTCGGAGTGTTTTGAGTCTCAAGGCTGTGCTGGCTACTATTTGTTTTCCGAATAGTTTCAGTGGTGGAACGTGGTTCTTTGCTTATGTAATCACCAATTTTTACCTGGTATGATCTGTTACGTAGATCAGTTCCAAACCATGTGACTCCGTACTCCAATCTTATACAGCTGCCTCAAGATTTGTTTGTGGCTTAAGGTGTCAGGGAACTACTGAACTCTGACTGTTGTCCAAACTTACATATGTACATTTTGTTTGAAGCTCGGCGCTGACCGCTACGAATTGCAATTCCATTGAAAATGTTAAGGTCCTCTGATTTTAAGGCATTCTACTGTGGCTAGACATTCCAATTCGACTTCTGTTCGTTAAGGCCCCCTTTACAACTTCACAACTTCACTTACGGGCGTGAAATCCTCGGAAAGTGTGATGTAGCCAGTGATCCTACACGTGTTGAATGTCGATCGCTATATATTTAGCTAACTACTCACTTCTCCAAGCGGATCTGTTGTCTCCTTTTCGTTATCCTTCTAAAGTACCGATGACCCATAATGGCGCACCACTTTAGACTCGGTTTAACTGAACAAGATTGTGTGCTTTAGAGCTACGGGTTAGTAGACCTCGGGACAGATGAATTCTCAACTTTGAAGCTGGAGGGGAACGCATAAACTTAAAGCTCATTGACTTGGTGTGAGACGATGGAGACAGCAGGTCATAGTGGCTGGAGAGGTTGGTTGGTTGATCTTCTGATACGTCACCCCACACATAAACCAGAAGTGCTATCACTCAAATGGAAGCAAGTGGATGCATTCAAGGATTTGATGCGTGCCCATGGCTGGAAAAAAATGGATTCTGAGATGATTAGTACCATTTCCGGATTTTTAAATCGGATTTTCAATTTGTTTTGTGGGTGAAATTCTTTGCTTCCTAAAGTAACTTCAACACTTTTGACCAACCTGCCTGCGATATCGTTCTTAGTTTGAGTCTAAAAGCAAGAGTCTCTAGCAGTTGCCGCTTTAAACAATTTAACATTTGGCGGTGAAGGACTGAGCGACCATCTTCCAATCCTATCAGCGGCATAAAGTCCCTTCTGTTGCGTTGTCATTGCAGCAAACAACATGTGCACTGTACAGTGTACTTCCTCAGCACGTGCAAGCAGATATTTCCATGCATAAATTGTTTATGTTCTGAGTTTGGCTTCAAACGAACACTGTCATGCAGAAGGGCGAGGAGGGTTGACTTTCTGCATGACAGTGTTGCACATCAATTTCACAATGGTCCCACTGGCTCACCGCCATTCGGAGATGTGCGGAGATGTGCGGAAACAATTTTTCTCACCATCTCCTGTCCTCCAGGAGTCGACACTTCGGGGAGAGCGTTTACAAGATCCATCATCGTCTCGACTGCTGGGGGGATACTCCCAAAGGTGGAATCAAAGTGGCACTGCGAAGATAGAAGTTTATAAATCAAATTAAATTACACTTCAGCTTGGCAGTCCTCCGAGTGCAATTCAGACTCCCCCGTGGTGCGACGTGAAATAAAGCGGTCGACGCATCTTGACACAAGGCCCACATCTTTCATCTCGACATCTGGCATTTGGATTCAAATTTAAACGCAAAGTTCGCTCATCAAGTGATTGAATTGGCCCCGGATCTCGCTCAGACCAGACGATTCTTATCTGTCCCGACCTCCGAGTGAGTCGTTCAACCTCAAGGCACCTCAGTTCTCCCGCCACGCAAATGGAAATGTCAGAAGCACCGAAGCACGATTCAGCTATCACCTTCATCGAACGGCGAAGAAACAACAACTCACTCTTTGCACATTCTAAGGACATTCCCCATGAGTTCACTTCCTTCCAAGCATGCCGCTGATAACTGCTGGCACCCACTGACCACGACGCCACAAGCACCGTCCACGTCTGTTGAGATCCAGTGGAGATGTGCAATCGATTTCCGAATCGAAATCGAGCGCAATTCCCAGATTGGCCAGACCTCTTACTCGGTGGAGCAGACGGGTGGGCTGGGGCAAGCCGGGCCAAGGTTAGCAGAGTCAACATGAAATCGATTGAGAGACGCTTCATATGTGATTCGTCTCTAATGACAGGCACTTAGGGTACGTGTGCGCAGCTCCGGCAAAGCAAACACTCTCGTCACTGTTTGCCGACAATTCCCGTCTCCACCATGCACGGCGCTCTGGCAAGCCATTCGGCCACCATTGGTGTCATTAGCATTAATCAACCAACGAAGGCGGAAAATTTAAAATTCAGCACAACCGAGGGGAGGCTTGTCCTACTTGCCCCAGCTCCATGCCCGTTTGTTTCAAGAGACCCACCGCCCCACCCCACCTCGCATGAATAATGTAATTCCCAGTGTGAAGACGGCTGTGGAATTCCACAAATGTACCCGCTCACGACGAGGTTTGAGAAGAGAAAAAAAAATGTTACGTATACGCCGTGGTATTCATTCGGATTCACGTCATGCATCCACCTGCTTAGGACGGCCCGTGTGTGGGGCGGCCTCCTCGCACGGACTTGTAAGTAAATATTGGGGGACAAATGAAAATTTAAATTTCCGCCGTTTCATTTCGGGGCTTATCCTGCTGCGCGCGGTATTTTACTCTCGTCGACTGGGGTCGGGCGTCGCTTTTAGTTTCAGTTTCACAGTGAAAGTGTGGTGTGCTGGAGGGGATGGCGGGTATCAGTAGTAATTTGGTTACTCGAGGGACATGCCTTGTGGCAGGAATGATACGGGCGCACTGTACGTGGGTTCCTGTTGCACGAATTTTGATGAAAATTTATCTCGGAATGGTCGAATGATGTTTGGCGGGGAATTGCGTTCATTTGTTGGAATGTGATTGCGATGGGCACGAATGCGGGGGAAGACGAACAGATGCTGCTGATGGCTCAACTGATGATGGCAATTGAGGCTAGGTGTTCCACCATCAAGGGGTGCACGTTATCGTTATTGGACTTTTTTTTTGGAGCAGCATCACTTTATTCGGCAAAGACCTCGTGTGGCTTAAGTGGAAGGAGGCTGGGCATTTTTTCCTTGAACTAGGACATTTGCATCATTTGAATAAGACTCATATTTAAGGGAGTTACATGGGCCCACTCACCGAAGACGCCGAGGAAGGGGGACTACGCAGCGCGGGACTACCGCGTTTGAGATAACATGTACCTGCACAGCGGTTTTACGGAGCGATCCAGCAAGAACTGCCATTTGACGTTTTGCGCCAATGGTGGTGAACTGTCAGCACTCAGCTATGTGCAGTGCACGTCCGATAAATAGCAGTAAGGGAGCTAACCTTTGAATGGAACCCTAGCATTGTTTGTCCAATCCACACAAAAGGAGGTCCTCTAAATTGCGCAAACTCTTCATCAGCATCAGTCTTCTCAACATCGCGTACAAGATCTTGTCTGACGTGCTGAGTGAACGCCGCTCGTCAGTCAGAGTAATCGTCCCAGTTCTGGGCAGAGGCACGGACTTTTTCAAAAACCGGACGAAGTTGCACTTGGTTGCTTTGAGAGAAACATTCTTCAGGTAATTTCTGGTCCGGAGGGTCCGAAAGAGATCTCCACCAACTAGCCGTGCGAAACTGGAGGCAGCTAGCTACAGATTGAGACCCAGGTACACCCAGAATTTAACCCCAACTTAAGCAAATAAGTAAGCAAGTGAGCTACCCTACAGCCCGAGATTGACCTGGACCTCAACCAAAATTACTCAGGACCCAGCACGATCTATGGCAGGCTGTCCTGTTTCCCGGACCGCCTTGGTTAAGGTCCTTCTTCTCTAGCATGCGTCACGTTGAAGCCTGCCAAAGTTTTTTTTACGTAGGGTACCTCTCGTACATGCGCTCTAAGTAAACTTAGGCGTTGGGTCCGTCTTGTACAAAGTCTTCATTACTTAATTGCTGCTCGAATCCGTAGAAAGAGGGATTGGCAAAAGTACGTTCAAGCCAAACGTCTCATAGACGCCTTCAATTCAAAAGTATGTGACGAAGGCTAATGCTACATCGAAAATATAGCTATCCATTCTGACATTCTGGACAAGTTCCTAGTCTTGTGTGTTCTTTCTCGAAACAGCTTACTCTCATTTCCCATCGGACCCAATTTAATCGCCTCCGTTTCGAAGCGAGCAACCGTCTAGCACGCAGTTTGCGAATACTAGGAACTGCACAGGCCTTTAATTCAGTGCATACATGCGTCTGCTGGCAGTGACCGTTCAATTTCAAACTTCTATTGACTATGACTGTATTCCTTTGGGTGACCTTTCAAGTGTACCTACCTATCTACCTTGAGGTAAAGAGAGTCCTGTATCCTACCTTGCGTGAGACATCATTGAAAGAGACTAGCTTGGCAGACTTATACCTTCCCCACTACTTCTTTGTGTGCCGCTATAGTCCTTGTTGAGGGACCGCAATCTCTGGCTGCCTGACTCCAGATTCGCGCGTCATGTTGTGTTAGATCCTTCTCCTTCTCCCTTTGTTGTGTTGTCCCACTTGTAGGTGAATCTTCGGGTAGGAACCAAATTATCCACGCGATCTACATGACACAGCCACCTTAGGCGTTAGATCCTTAGACACACTGGCTACGTTCAAGGCAAACGTCTCATAGACGCCTTCAATTCAAAATCGGTCGAGTGCTTACATCGGGTTGTTCAAATCCGTGTGTCCATGTTTGTCCTTTTGGGATGAACTCTATCGCGTTGGGGTATCGTTGTCGGGGAATGGTGTTTCTCAGGTTCCGGATTGCCTGGTTGCTGATATCTAGAAGCTGCTTTCTGAACAGTGTCCACATGTACTGTTAGAAGGGGATTATGCGTGCTTCGTCGTAAAGGTTCTTGTTGCTGTGGTGCTTTCGACGGTCCTTGTCGAAGGTGCGACCCGTACATATTAGCAGTGTTTTAATTTTGAAAATTGCGAGCTTCTCCATATTGGCCATATTGGGAAGCCATACTTTAAGATCGAGTAGCAGTAGCAACTTTTTCCTCTGGCTTAATCCATTATGCTTAGGTATCAAAGAAAAGATGTTATGGAAACCTAGGTCGGCCTTCTTAAGGATCAGTTTCGAGTGGCTGTTGAACTTCAACGTTTCCGCGAAGTTAACGCCAAAATACTTCACCTCTTCTCTTCGACTCGCCTCTGCGCCCACCTCGGGAATGTCTCTTTAAACGCATAAGTACCGATTTTCCAGCATTGATATGAACATCCCATTTGGACGTCAGTTTGCCAGAAAGAACGTCAACGTCATCTGCGTATGCTTACAGCTAGACGGACGTCTGAAAGACCATGCTTCTAGTGTTCGCGTGTGGTTCGTGAACAATCTTCTCCAGGAAGATATTGAAGAAGTCACATGACAGCGTTTAGCCTCTCGGTGAGGTGAGTTCATTACCCATCTACATAGATGGAATAGCGAGAATTCTGCATCGTCAAACTGACGAGCTTAGCAGATCATATGTCATATACGGCTTTGAAATCGACGAATAAATGTCGGATGTCTAATTGCACTTCTTGGGTGGACTTCTCTGGCCTGAAGCAAGACTTCAAAGCCAACTTCACTACTTTGTACATATATCAAACCAGAAGACTATCGAAGCACTGGGTACTGTCAAAATAGATCTCGTTGGATAACAAGGGCTTCCTTCGAATCAAAACTAGATCCCACGCGACACAACTTGGAATATTTTTAGACCGATGTCGTTGCTCGAACATTGATCGGTTCGATTGAACATTTTTGGCAGCAACTATGAATCTAATAGAATATACTTTGAAGTGGTTACGCACCTTTTGAACCCAACTCAACAGGGTGTTCACGCTCTTTTCGAATGTAAGCCAAGTGTATACACAGAAAACCTCACCCTTCCGGGATTGGTCCAGAATTCGTTCTCAGAATAATTCCATCTCAACAAGTGGCTTATTGGCCCAACCAACATCATCAGTCATCCCTGTAAACCGCTCCAATCAGCAATTCCTCAAATCCCCATGAGCTGCCGTGTCACTTCTCACTCAAACCGAATGACCACAAAGGCAAATCCTTCTCCTTCTCCCGGCTCCCCTGGTGTGCCTCATTCGTTCTGATCTGTCAAAGTCACAAACTGTGGGAGATTACCGCTAGGAAAGCAAGTCGAAAACACCAGGAGCACAACATGAAATAAATCTCAGTCACCTCGTCCGCAAATCCAACGGCAACCGCATTCCACATGGAAACCCGAACCCCGACAAACCACGCATCATACATAATTAACTCCGATGTCCCGGCCGGCCAGCCGACGAGCTGACGAACCGACGGACCGACGGAACCGAGGTAATTACAATGCTCCGAGGAGCATAATCTGTCTGGCAATTTTCTAATCGCAACAACCCCATCTCGCTCTGCGTGTGTGCGCTCACCCCGTTGGGTCTCGATTCCTGGGCAACAGGACATCATTTGTACGTGCGCTCCGCACTGGCGGGGATAATGATGTCGAAAACATGAACCGGCTTATGAACATGATCCCGCACAGGTACGCCTCCGAGTGGGGAGCGCACCCTGGAGACCAGACAGCATTCCCCGCTGCAGTGACAGGACGATGCTCAAAAATGTTCCTTATCTCCTATCTCGTATCGCCGTCGTTTCACTTGAAATTAAGATGATTGCTCGCCAGCTGGGATTTGAATGCGAAGAGGGACACACGCAAAAAGGGCAAACGAACACGAGTTAATCGAAATCCATCATGTGGCCGTAAAAAGGACTCTGGCCCTCGTCGCATAAATCATTCAGCACCGCTCAGCGGAGGGTGCGCGCCATAAATGATCTCCCCCGTTCGCAGTGGGAAAATTGACACCTTCGCACTCAAATTGATTGAGATTAAGATACAGTATCGGCAGGCCGTGGGCGACGATGCCTAAACGTGAAACTTCTGGGAATATTAATTAACTCATTTGCATTAATTAAGCACTCTTGTCATTCCGCTGTTCCTTTGCTCCTTTCACTTGGATAATTAGAGACTACCGCCGCGCCTCGCCGCTGTGGTGTGTGCTCTTTGTGCGGCGATTTGTATCATTTAATTGGAAGCCTTTCGAAATAATTTGTTCTCGGTTCAGTCGTCTGTCTGATGGCTTCAAAGAGCGCCCTCGCTCATGGACTCGAAGCACAGACGAGGGAGCACAAGCCATTGGGCAAGTTTCACGCAGAATTTCCCTCCAAAGTCGTCCCTTTCGAGGGGCGCCACAACAATGCAACTAACTCACTCGCCACTCGAAACCCCGACAAGCACACGGAATGTGCTGGGGAACTTTTGGAAATTTCAATTTGGCCAGGTCCTCACCGGGAGAATAAAATGCAAATATTCCACTCCTTGTGATCACCGAACAGGAATCCGGGAAACCGGGCTAGTCACTGCGTCGGTGTTTGGCTGAAAGCATTCTGTCCTGCTGCTGCTGTCCTTTAATAACATTTCCTCTCAATCTTCTTCAGAAATGCACAAGAAAGGCGCACCAGAGCGTGAGTAAAGGCGTAAGTCCGTGGGGTGCTGCAGGCAAACGGCGAGATGCCTTCGAATTGTGTCAACAGGATCCCATGATGGATGGCGAATGAATGGCATTCTTTGGATGACGCCCTCTGTTCGCAAATAGAAAACACTTCAAATGGAAATTAATTTTTGTCCAACGATGCTTGAAGGGTGACACTCTTTCAATGGTGTCCCGGGTGCTTACAGCTCTTCTTCGCCGGAGGAGTTTGTTTGCCCTGAACGGGGGAGAGACTGCCAGAAGCACCCCCACCTCCACCGCTACTGCCATCGCCACTCTCTTGAGGGCGCTGATTGTTTGGGCGACGATTGAAGGGGTGACGACAGTGGCCGGGCTGAATGGTGAGGAGTTTCCTCTTTTTTTGATCTTCCCCTTTCATCGCATCGCTTCAGATGAATTTAATTGTTATTCATCGGAAGTGTGTTCCTGTCGAGGGTACACAAGCTGACTAATGAAGCCTTCAAATTGAATAAGTCCTCTGCTAAGTACCTGGCCTTTTTCGCTGGAAGGATGGCTGCAGGGTGGCCGGCAGGTGTAATGAAAGGGAATCTCGAAGCGAAGCTAATTTCGTGCTGTGCAGACGTCTCGAAATGGAGGACAAAGGGTAAGGTCGCCATTTGATAAGTAGGAAATGAATGCGTTTGTATGGGAATCAATTTCTCAGGATTGTCCCTGTCCCTGCTCTTGTTCTGTGAGGTCACGGCCGTTTGGTGTATTTTGGTGTAGTTCTTGGAATATGCTTTGTTTTTCGCGGAAGCTAAAGACAAGGTGAAGCCGACAGGTCGAAATTAATTCAATGCTTTCTTCGAATATTTGTGAATGGCGACGAATATAGTTGACTTAAAGTTAAGCCGCTGTTAAGAAATTAATGAGTGCGCTGTGTAAGTCGGGAACAGTCCCTTTCGACGACGTTTAGTTTGTTTAATCGGATCTAGTGGTGAACGTCAGTTTTTTACCAATTTTCGAATGGAATGGAGAAGACAACCGCGAACTCTATGAGCTGTTGACTTGGACACGCAAAGCGATTGAACACCTATGAGTGTCACAGAATACGAGTCACCTGGTCACAACAAGACCGAACAGTCCGTACAAATAAGCTATCGTGGCCGCAAGACAACTTTTTGTTGTTGATTGGAGGAACTAAAGTAGCTTCATGCTAAAATCGAAGACAACTTTATCTCAGACCCAGCCCATTCATGGAAAGTAACGGAAATCACTATTAGAGCAAAAAATTGTCGATCATTCATCGAGTTATTTGCCAATATTTGTCGTTGGACGATGACTTGAGATGCCATCTATTTAATATAACTAAGCACGGCCAGACGCTTCTGTATTTAAATGCATAAATAAAAAAATATATCTATAAAATAAATAAGAAAAATAAATAAATAAATACGTGTAAATTTACTCGTAATAATATGTGTTTACCAAGGCTCTACACAATCTTTTGGCACATTGCGCACATCTGTGCGAAATTACCTTTCCAATGTTGTACGTATCATGCAATTCTGTTAAGTGGAACAATGTGTAAGCGTACGACAAAAGTGGGCATCACGTATTTATATATAAAAGGTGATCCATTTTCAAAAAAAAACACATAAAAATTCAGAAAAATGCATGAAATCTTTATTTGAATCGATAGTCGGTCCATATAATTTAATATTTGAAGATTATTTCATGCAAATGTTGACCTTGACTGCGCCTCAAATGGTCCATCCACTTAGTCCAATTTTGGCATACTCTTTCCAACATTTCGGCCGGTATCTCACGAATAAATGGCAGGCTTTATGCAAGGCAGGTCTTGTACAACTAATTTATCATTATTTTCAAATTACATTTATACAAATTTAGAAAATCAATTACAAGTTAATGTACTTTACACCGATTTCTCGAAAGCCTTCGATAAAGTACATCACACTTTGCTTTTAAACAAACTAAAGTCTTTGGGATTCCATTCGTCAATGTTAGAGTGGTTTTCCAATTACTTAAAGGACAGGAAGCAATTGGTAATGATCGATAGTTTTAGATCTCGAGTAATAAAATCGGGCATCGGGCGTTCCACAAGGTAGCCATATGGGGCCATTACTCTTTCTATTGTTTATAAACGATGTTCACGAAATTTTCAAATATTGTAAAATTCTAACATTCGCAGACGACCTTAAATTGTATTTATCTATAAATAGTTTAACTGATTGTAATAATTTCCAATTGGATATACATGCACTAGTGGAATGGTGCAAGCACAATGGACTAGAGCTGAATATTCAAAAATGTAATATCTTTACGGCATATCGAATTACATCCCCGATTGTCTATGATTATTTCATAAATGATCTATAGACTTAGTCGCCTAGAAGAGGTTAAAGATCTGGGTGTAATTTTTGATACTAACTTAAATTTTGCATCACATTATGATTATACAATTGCGAAGTCTAATGCTGTGTTAGGTTTTCTGAAAAGAAATAGTAGAGATTTTCGGGATATAACTAGTCTTAAGTCCATCTATTGTTCGTTAGTCAGACCGTATTTAGAATATTCTTCCATCATTTGGGATTCCCCATATGATACACAAGAACTCAGATTCGAAAGAGTACAAAAAAATTCCACGAGATATGCTGTCCGTAAATTGTATTCCTTCGAAGAACTCCCTAAATATGACGATAGATGTAAAATAATAGGCTTGGAAACCTTAAGTTTCAGGCGTAAGGCAGCGTCAGCCATGTTCATCCGCGATATTATTAATTGCCGTGTAAATTCACCAGACTTACTTTTTCTCATGAATATATATGCTCCCCAAGGATCTCTTCGGATGAGAAATTTACTATATGATAAGAGGCAGAGAACCAACTATGGTTGTAATGAACCTATTACAAGGTGTATAAACACTTTTAATGAACTTTGCAACGAAATTGATTTTAGCTTGTCTCGATTGGAGTTTAAAAAATTGTCTATGCACTATGCTATAATTAATACTGTTTATTTGATGTAATCTGTCAGATGCAAAATCGGTAGATGATCCTTAATCGCGCAGCAAAATCTGCTGTGTAAAGCGATACTGAGAGTTAACACTTAGAGAACGTAGTGTTTTGTGTACTCTGTGATGGAAAAAAAAAAATAAAAAAAAAATAAATGCTTCAATGTTGTCTTCCAATGCGTCAATTGAAGCGGGCTTGTCTGTATAGACATGAGCTTTAACATAGCCTCACAAAAAATAGTCTAAAGGCGTTAAATCGCACGATCTAGGCGGCCAATTGACCGGTCCCGAACGTGAAATAAAATCTTCACCGAACTCGCCCCTCAATAAGTCCATTGTGGCGCGTGTGCTGTGTGGCATGTGGCACCGTCTTGTTGAAACCACATGTCATGCAAGTCAAGCTCTTGCATTTTGGGCAAAAAAAAGTTGGATATCATCTCACGGTAGCCCTCACCATTCACAGTTACGTTACGATTCGCATCATCTTTGAAGAAGTGCGGTCCAATGATGCCACCAGCCCATAAACCGCACCAAACTGTGACTTTTTCTGGATGCATTGGTAGCTCTTGCAATGCTTCTGGCTGATATTCACTCCAAAAGCGACAATTCTGCTTATTTACGTACCCATTGAGCCAAAAATGAGATCGATTAAACTGACCATAAAATGGAAGAAGCGCGCGATGAACTTTCTTAACAGATAAATTAACGCATTTTGATAATAAAATTCAATAATTTGCAAGCGTTGTTCGTTTGTAAGACGATTCATGGTTAAATTATAGACCAAACTGAAGATGTTTGACAGTGAAACAAAACACGAAACGTGCTGTTTCACCAGTGTTTAAACCAGTGTTGCCAAAAAGATAATAGCTAAAAAATCACCCTTTAAATAATATGGATAACGCCAGAGCCCGTAGAGGGTCAGGGCCTATCCTCTCAGCAATCACTTGTATTGTGAGTGCTATTGTCCCCTGTCACGAGTGGAAGGGACCTACAGTTTTATGAAGACTCCGGACGAAAGTTTGAGAAGCTTTTTTTCTAGGCAGTTATACTCTTTGAACAATGTCAGTGACTCGAAAGACGTGGGGCCGTGGAAATTATTTTTGTCGTCCTGGAATTCGAACCTAGACGCTGAGGTAGAGTTGAGCGTAAGAGTTGAGGCACAGATTCACAACGCCACTGCCGCCACTTAGCAAATTTCGACCATCATCCCAAGTTCTTAGATTTAGAAGACACTTCAAACTTTTCGCAACATTATAAGTTCTTTCATTTAAAGGTTTGCCAATGGAGGGTCGGTATGTACAGCAGGGTCCTTGAGGCATACAACTGCGGCTCACTTGGATTGAGTATATTTTAACATACGGTAGTGCTTGGTGCATATTCAATTTAGTTCTGCAATGTAAGTCACTCATGAACTGACTGAAATTTGGCTTGAGACAACGCACGTAGTTGTGACGAGTATGAGTGGTGATACATTTCCCGAGTGTTCATACCAAAAATACCAATAAATAAAGTCTGATTGAATTAATTTATGGAGGAGATCACCTTAATCAGGGTTTGTGGTTTCATTGTAGAAGTGCATAACCATACTTATTGCTGCTGTCTCTTTGGATCTTAGGGTTTACGTCACCAATCTATATAGAGAAAAAATTACGTACATACGTAAATCACTGTTAAAATTGTTGAAAGTATAGTTAATTAATTGAGTTGATTGCGTCGATGGCTTACATTCTACAGTCGCTTGTATACAAACATCTTTATTCTAGTTATCTCGCCTTATTCCAGTCATTGAAGGTTGTAAAAAACATAAGAGTTAGCTAGACCCCCCTAATACTGGTTATGCTGTCGCACATAAACTACATGAAACACTCTATCGATGAAAATACCTTCAGTCTTGTACAGCACTAAAGCTTGTATGGTCTGTATTAGATAAGTTCATAAGTTCAACGTGTCGAAACAACTTCCGTCGAAACTTGTGGCAAAACAACACATCTTGGTGGCTTTTAAAGAAAAATGCATGGTTTTGTCTGAAAGGTGGCTGAATTGAAGGTATTTTGTGTCCGCTATAACTTCGTTGAACCAGGAGGCTCGGAATCGAAGGCTCTCTGAGCTGGAGAAATGGTGTCCATGCGCTCGATGTGGCCGAGATAGGATTTTGCCATCGGGACTACATCCATATCTTGGTACAGCTCGTAGAGTTCGTGAACATGCCTTTTCCTCCATTGACGAGCCAGGAGCTTTGACCCCCGTTGCTTCAACGAACCTAAGTAGCACCGGTTGCCAAGGGTGATCCTACGTTGAATATCCTTTGTAACGAGGTAGACAGATGTGGTGTGTGGGGAAATATTTCTTGTTCGACAGCAAATCGCCGGCGAAGAAAGTAAATTTGTACGTAAAACTCATGATCTTCAGTGAATATCAGTGGAATCAAAGCGCTGCTTTGGATGCGTCATGTTTTCAATACGTTGCCCTCTGCTCTGACATTTTATGGACACCGTGCTGGTCTACTAATCAGTCGCAGCCACGTCCCCATCAACACTTGACCACGTTCCAATGCAAATGCATGCCAACCTATGGCATGCCTTGTGTTAATTACTAGCTTCCTGTCCCACAACATCGATCGCCGCCGCTTGATTGAATAAAATCGCAGAGCACTCGGATAAGAATGCACTAATGCGCCCATTCCTACATCGTTCGGCGTGCTAAATTCCAAGGACCTGCCAGCCGGCACAGGATGTGTATTTTAAATTAAAGTTGCAAAGCACTTCCCTGTTTATTACCTCGACATGCATTCCTTTTCATACCACCATTCGGAGGCAGTCGTCGTCGTTCATTGCCGCACTAAAAGATACAAACATCCTCAGAGAGAGAGAGAGAATCAAGTTTGAATGCACGCGAAGGACTCCTTTATTCGCGACGTCGACGACAGTTCGCTCCAATAAACTTCATCACCAGGTTGCAAGTGCACACAAAACCCTCCATCCACCATCCTCCATCCACGTGTTTGACATGTCCTCGGGAAAGCCACCTCCTTGCTGTGTGTGCGAGGGTATCATTCACAGAAATGAAGTGATACACGGGGCTTAAGCCCACCCGAAGGTGCCCCGTCCTCCGGCAGCGCATTCGCGCGGTTCTGTAAATAATTCATGGTGCGTGTGGGTACACTTCTCTGTAGTCCTGTTCGGCGCTGTCGCTGAGGACTTCTGATGAATAGAAGAGAGCCTCGCTCCGAGGGGGGAAATTAACATAAATTTGTAACTTAATTAGTCAGTTGAATGCGACTGTGAGTGCGAGTGTGTCGCGAGTGAGTGTTTGTGCCTCATTAGCTTGTGGAAGTGACACGGTCTCTGCGACTCGCCCTGAACCCACTCCTCCCCTCCCGACTGAAACGACTGCGGTCTGATGAAATTTATTTAAACATCATCAGCTGAACCAATTACGTCAACCCTTGGATGGCTGGGGCCGTGCTGTGATGTATTGATGTTTGCTCACGGTGCCTGGCTGTGTGACGGATGTCCTTTTACCGGCTTAGTTGCTCAGTGAAACTGAATTACTCCCGCATACAGATGATGCTCTCCCCTCCTCCTTTTGAGGTCGTTTTGTGCCGAAAGACTGCCAAAACCCCGGCGCTGTCGAGTGCATTTTTACCACCGAAGGACCACAATGCGATGGAAATTGAATTTGCAAGCACTTATGTTTTCGACAATCGAGAGGGTGTTCCGCAACAAAAAAAAAGGGGGAAGAAAGGCGAGCACACTGGATGTGACAATATTTAGCGTTGGCGTCAATGGAGCAGCGATTTGGGGCGTCGTATGTGTCGCATTTGCGTGGCATTTCTTCTCCTTTTGCCGGATGCTTCCGGTCTTTGTGCAACAGATTCGTGCATATCCTCAGGCGGGAGGGGGGGAGCCTGGCGCATTCTTCGATGCAGGGCAGGATGTGCCATTGCATGGCGTGTGCATTCCGGAGCACTCCGGAGCACAGAGATGAATGGAGATGCAAAATGATTGCTAATGCAACGAAAGGTCTGAAGGAATTTTCGGTTCGAATTCAATTGAGTTTGTTTGTCCTGCATGGGGTCGCCGCAAAAGGAGCAGCATGCCTGAGCAAAGGATTGCATGCAGTGCGAAATTGCTGACAATACGAGTTTGAGACGAATTTCATTGCAGCCCCGACGCCACACCAAGACGACCCCGAGGCCGGGGTGCATTCATGCATGGATGCGTTCCATAAATTTGCCGTGGTGGGACCAGAAATAGCTATTTGGCATGTAGTCTGCCAATGGGTGCGAAGAGATTTCAGTTCATTGTGATTTTTGGGGTGGATTGTGTTCGGATAAGCAATCGTTCCGGAGCTGAAATAAATTCATTCTTGAAACCGAATATGTTGGCCGTAATGCGATGCATGGCATTGGGCATGAACGTGTGGTTGCTGCAGGTGGGCGCATGCTGTGCGCACAGCTGGGTGAACATTTTTCGCATAAATTTGCTGACAAGGCGCTCAGGCATGGGGCTTGTCATGGAATTTTCTTTCAATTGAAAGGTGATTATGGTAAAGTTGCGTTCTGCTCGGAAATATGCAAATAATATGCACAGCAGAGTGGGCGTTTATCCTCATTCTACACCATCGTTGGCTCAACAAACCTGTTAATTCCTTGCATATTCTATGGAATTCGATCATGGGTTGAGGTCTCTGGTGTGGCACTTCGAGAAGTCAGGCGTTTTGGTTTAAGTCGGTCCGCCCACACTACCTCTCGAGCTTTATAATTATCACACCATTTTCGTCGGATTGCTCAAAATGTCCTCTATTTGCTTCACAGCAACTGCGACGTGGATCTGGTCACTCATCAGTACGCTACACATCCCTCGGAGAATGATTCACTGCTCGGTTAAGCGCTCGCTTCATGGATTCAAAAGTGGAGTCTCCAGCCATTCTCTCTAAAACGGACCATAATTTGTTGTCCAATGGATTGAAGCCTGGGCATCCAGATAGCCATTCACCCGTCGAAATGTAATGATTATACCATGTTCGAAGACGCGAAGCCGATCGTTTATAAAAGGAATAAATAATGTTGGTCCTAGTTTCGAACCTTGTGGTACTTCGAAAATAACCGATGTATCGCTTCTGTAACTGTCTTAGGTTGGGCTAGTGGCCACACTTTGGCCAAAGTTGGCACATTGTGATACCACGCGGCTTGACTACTTTTAATCTTGCAACCAGTTGGTTTATCTGGCTAATGCTTACGCCATTTAGTTCGCTGAAGTTGCTGCAATTGTAGGCTCCCAGATGTGAGAAGCTACGACTTGCCAGAGCGGTACATTAGCAGAGTAGGTGATTTCTGGTCTTTACCCCCTCTTCATCCATGCAGCTTCTGCAGAAATCATTGACACCCATCCTGCGAGCATGTAAACCAACCACACAGTGTCCGTTTATGACTCCGATGAGCGTCCTGAGTGAAGGTCTGCTCAGTCTGAGCAGACAGAGGGATCGTTTAAGATTTAGTTTTGGCCATATTTCCTTTGATTTAAGGCAGGTGGTGCCTTCTAGCCACTTGTGGTTGGCTGTTCTAATTGTGTCTCGTTAAGAGACTACTTGTAGTTCAGGGATGTTCTTGAATTGAACATGACTTTGTCCAAGGACTTAATTGCGGCCTGGCTCTCTGAACAAATGGTGATGTCCCTGTTGGGTAACACATTGTTCTTGGGCACTGTCATGGTTTCTTTTATTTCATTGGTTTCTGCCTGAAAGACGCTACGGTGGTCAGGGAGAGAGCAATATTGAGGTATTTGGAATAGACACCTACACATACCCCTTTGTACGTCTTCGAACAGTCTGTATAGATACGCAGGCGATCATCCAGCGTCTGCTTGTCAGACAATCTGATCTGGAAGACAGCTTGGGGTAGTAGGCGATCGGTGTCGTTGATCTGAAGTTGAATTCGTTAAGAATGATTCAGTGACCGATGCTGAGTTGGGAGTCCCTAGTTGGGACCATAGTTGGTGTTTAAGTCTCACGACTTTGTGCAAACAAATGAAATGAGGCAGAATCAGTTGAAAAACCTCAAGCCATATCATCCGCAAGCTCTGCAGCTTTTCGCATATATTTTTGTTGAAAAAGTGAATTAATAAATATTTGAAAGAGTAAGGCGCCTAGAACGGAACCCTGAGAAACACCTGAAGCCACACTGAAACAGTCTCTCCAGAAGAGTTTCGTGATTGACAATATCAAAGGCCTTAGTTACAGAGGATTCTCCTTACGTGGAATTCTCACGGGATGTAAAAATTAGTTTGAATTAGAGGGATTTGGACTTAGAGGATGGCTGTCAAATGCCAAAATATGGCGAACAAAAACTTCGAGTTACAGAGAAATTCAACTCAGGGAGAGTTCGACTGGAGGAGAGTTCGACTTGTGGAGAATCCACTGTATGTCGATAAAAAGCACTGCTATCACTTTCCTATTGAAAGCGGTATACACATGTGAACCGAAATCAAGAACTATATAAAACATAACATTTTTGCGGCCATGCCATTGTGGGTCTGTGCGTCGACTCCTACGCACTTGAACCTCGGCCTCTAGGTTCGAATCCCAGGTCGACAAAAATAGTTTTCACGGCTCCGCCTCTTTGGCAAAAAAAAACTTTTCAAATCTGGCCATGGCCCATGGAGTCGGCATAAAACTGTTGGCCATTTGGCATCCCTTCCACTCGTGAGAGGAGACACTAGCATGCTCAACACGAGTGGTTGCTGAGAAGTTACAGCCTGGCCCTCTTCGGTTTGTATTTTTGTCCATTAGTTGCATATTTATTTTATGACACCATGTGCAGTCAATGAATTAAACTACAATATAATTACTTTAAATTTGTTTACTATATGCTTCTTAATTCCTACAAAACTACTCATTTAAAATTAAAATGGTGCGTCTTGCCGATCGATCTCCCTGAAGCTCTCAGAAATCCTGCCGGGTGAAACAATAAACGAAAGATGGAAACGTTTTCAAAACGCCATCAAAGAAGTTGCCTCGTGATCAGTTATGAAACGCCACCCAGAAAAAAAACCAAGCGGCATATTAGCATATTAGGCCTTGCTGCAGCGTCTGCACAGAAGGACAAGAGCAGTTCGTGAGCTTTACGAACGTAAAAGAAGGGAACGAAGCACGAGAATCGCGCCAACGAGGAAATGGAGAGGTGTTACGGCAGGAATGATGTCCCAAAGTTCTAGAAAAGGATGAAGCAACTGTCTAATGGGTAGAATCTTTGGAGAAATGCCTGTCGAACAACTCGTAGAAGAGTCGCAGTCGACACTCAAAATCTGGAGAGAGCACTTCTGTACACTGCTAAATGGCGATGAAGACACCAATACCGGTGTCAGGCAGAATGTCACACAATTGACGATGATTTCGTCCCGCCGACCTAGAGGGAGTCAAGATAGCGGTACCGAGAGTAATGTCTAGTATAAACTGTTTGTGCAGACGATGTCTGCAGACGAATGTCTGCAGAACTCTTTAAGGCAGCCTTATGTAATCTGGTTGGGTGCACGCACCAGCTCGTCTGTAAGATGGATGATCGGAGGAAAGAGTACCCGATGAGTAGAATCCCAGTATCGTTTGCCCGATTCACAAAACGCGATAGCATGCGTCGAGGCGAGCTGTACAACGCCGTGTCTATTTTTGACATTCCTGTCAAACTCGGTTGACGGTGGAGAATTCTCGCTGCTCCATCAAGGTCCGTAACTAACTCACGGCGACCTTCAATGTCCAGAAAGGATTTAGACATTTAGACGCACTGTCATGTGACTTCTTCAACATAATTCTTGAGAAAGTCGTGCAGAACTCACTCGTAAACACAAGAGGCGCGATTACAAAAATCCGTCAAATTGGTAGCATACGCGAGTGGCATTAACGTGATTGATCGAATACAGCGTGGCGTTTGCTGGAATTAAGATGGAATTGTGGTAAATGAAGGTTAAACGATGTCTTCAACGAATGGCACACAACATCGACGTCTCGGACATAGCGTCACAATGGGCAGCTATAACGTCGAGGTAGTTAACGTGAGGCAACTGGCTAAGGATCTTAGGTCAACCATGGACTGTAGAAGACAGGGGTGAAATTAACGCCATTTTATTTATTTAATGTCACGGGCTCTAATGCCATCGATTCCTGAGTGGATACGATGGATGGATGTATTTGAGTTGCGGTTTTGTACTATCTGCGGGCTTTGTTCCGAGAAGTTCCCAGCACTTCTCCTGGATAATGTTCATGGCAACTTTGGGAGAGACATTGCTCCAGATGCAATACGAAGGACAGGTCATATCGAAATGTGTGTCACAATTCCAATGAAGTGCACGTTGGATTTTTCCTTAAGCAGCTCTGGACAATCTCTCTCCGAGGTGAAGAATATCACAATCAGTATCCTCACCAGGAACAGCAATCATCTTAAGTTCAGATGGATACTTAAGCCCCCTTGTCATACAGCAGCAGCTTGTTTCAATCCCCTGAGTAATTGATACAGAAGAGATTTTTGTACACCTCCGCCTTCACACCACTCAACGCCTTCGCATAATCCACTCGAAGGATCAGCCCGTTTCAATAACAACTCGAAAGTACGCATGTAATCTGACAAAAATGAACGTTTTCAAATATGCTCTGCAACACAATGACAAGTGCACCAGGAATCTGGTTTGCATCCACAGATGGGTACCGAGAATCCGATACCTTTGGTGGCCCCAGAGATTGCCATCGTGCCTCGCTGCACACCTTTCTGTGTCGCCACAGACATCAATACGCATTCACATCTGCCAAGGATCTGGCTCTCTGCCTGCAGCAGGGAAATTATGAACACACATACAAGGCCGTCGACTCAACTACAATGCAGTCTATTGAATTCGCCAACCCGCCACCCCTGCACCAGGCCAGCAGATACATTCATTCCAATTGTGCTATCTCAACGCTCAATGCCGGATGTATGCATTTTTAGGAGGCGGGGGCACAATGAGCACTTGGCTCCAATCCTGCAGCCTGGAGACGGGAGATAAAACGGGGCCGTAAGAATGCATCGAGAAATTAAATTAATTTTCCCTCAGAACTGCTGACGAAGGCAACCGAATTAAAATCTGAGACGATGCACACACACACCCGGAGGAGCCGGAGGAGCAAGCACAACGTTAACCCAGATCGGAGCAAGTGAACTTTCGCACATTAAGTCGAGCAGAGCACGAATGTGACGACTGCTTTGGCATGGATCCTTGTGCCGTCGAGCGGGGGCACGGACCGAGGACCTAAAATACAAATTTGATAGCTTCAGATTATTAAATTTGTGGAGGCTACGTGTTGTATTTTGTGTCGTTTTGTTTCTGGTTTTTTTTTTTGCTCTCTCTGCTGAGGTTGTGGTTGGGATGGAGGGCGCCTTCTTCCTTCGGTTGGTCTTGGGGGCTGCAGTCGTCAGTAATTGCTTTGTCCGAGCTGAAGAGAGTCGGATAGTTTAGGAGAACAATGGCATGAGCCTGAAGGACTCATTAATTTGGTCAATGTGTGTGTCCACAGAGTTGCCCGTCCGTCCGGCTTCGAGGATGATTCCCCGGCGATAATTAATCCAGACTGAGGAGGATGATGTAGCTATTGTGCAGATTCCAATTGTGACACGATGGAAAAAAAACGATGAGTCTCGAAAGTTTGCCTCGCAGTGGAGTTCTGTGATTTTGTGGCTCCACCAAGGATTCGGTGTGCAAATATTTATTCGAATTAATTGGACGTTGATTTATGAAACGTGCACATATTTTGTGAACGTGAAGCTAGAAGCAAATGGATCGTTGTTACTCTTTGCCTGAGAGGCAATGTCAGCTGAATTCCGGTCGACATTCTGTTGGGTACATTTAATGAGCGTTGGCTTTCGGCAGTGGCCATAGTGAGTAGTTGCGTCGACTTCTACACTGTCTAGATAAAATGTCCGACACGACGAACAACTTTCATAATTCTCGGCCCCAGCTTCCTCGAGTGACTGATCAGGGAGTATCATATCAGGACTGTAGAGCCACCCATATTACGTTTCTTATCCGCCTATGCCGATAAATAGAACATAAGCAAGTAGCAAATCGTCTCCAGGTCCAGTGGCTCGGTCGACGTTTTCGTGTTCTAGAATATACATTTAGTAGCCGTTGACAACTAATTAGAAACGATATTTTTAACTAAAGATGTCAGTTTTTTCTCATTATTTCATAATTTTTTTTCCTAAATTATCATTGGAACTTAAAAACACAAAAAAAAAACACAATTCATTCAGTTTCTTTTTGGAAAATATGGTTTTATAGAACGCTGGAAAAATAATAACAAAAATGTAAGATAATCTTTGCAAATAATGTCGAAACTTACTATAGTGTCTTACTTTGACTAGTAATTAGTCGGAAAGCCCCTTTGCTTCAACACAGTTCCGTAACGATTCTGCATCGACCGGATTAGGCCTCGGCATCTCTCCACTGGGATTGCGTAGCACGCTTCCTTCACCTTTTCATACAAAACATCAAAATTGGAAATGTTTTGAGTGCTGACGGCAGTCTCCATCACTCCAAAGGTGTTCTATAGGATTTAAGTCTGGACTTTGTGATGGCAAGTCATGTACACACACGGAGTTTTACTCAAAAAAATGCTTTTGTGAGATTCGCGGTATGTTTAGGGTCATTGTCTTGCTGGAATGACCAAATAACCGGCACATTTTCAGCCGCCCATGGTAGCATTACATGTTTCAATATGTCAACGTACTGCTCCTTATTCAATGTTCCCACAATACGATGAATTGGTCCAACGCCGTTCCACGAAAAATATCCCCAAAAACAAATTGAACCGCCGCCATGCTACCTACTAGAGAGGTGTACCTGAAATCGAGTTCTTTGCCTCTTGGTCATCAGATGTACCTTCTATCATCCGGGCCAATCCTATTTATCTTTGTTTCATCGCTCCATAGTACAAATTTCCACTCATTTGCCGTCCAAGCAGCATGGGTTTTGGCAAAGTCAATACGACGTTTTCTTTGGTTTCATTCGCGCAAGTCTCCTCCGTGAAGTCCGGCTTCCGTCAAACGACTAGCAAAACAGTCCTCTTAGACACATTGATGCCCGTTTCATCCATTATTTCACGCTGGATTACTTTCGCACCTTCCTTGGGATCCACTTTTGATAGCCGGACAATTTTTCTGTCAATGTGCTGTGTAGTTTTTAAAGGGGAATAAAAACAGAAATAACCCTAGCAAAAAGTTTACCGTTATGTTATAAACAGTAATCAGAATATGAGTAAACGCTACAATACTGCTATCGTTTCCAATTAGTTGTACTTTGAGATTAAAAATGGAGTGGTCGGTGCTCTGGTACAAGTACTTACTCATCATTTTGATCAGTCAATACATTGTCGCATGAATGCCATTGAATTTCATCCATTAAATCTGAGTTGGAACAACTTGTTCTGAACAAGTACTCTGCTACTCGCACTATGCTACACTTGGGTAGTCATTTAGGATGAGCTGGTGCTATGGTTCAATGAATTATATTGGGTCACGGTATTATTCTGGCACATTGGCTGAATATTGATTTTTTTGCTTCAACTTTCATACATTTCATTCGAAAACCTTGAGCCCTTTTATTTAAAACAGCAAAGATTCAGAGAGTGGTGGCCCGTGGCGTTGTGAGTATGTGCGTCGACTCCTACGCACTTGGACCTACCTGTCTAGGTTCGATTCCTGGTAAGACAAGAAATACTTTTCATGGCCCTACCTCTTTCGAGTCACTGACAATGCTCAAAGAGTATAACTGTGTAGAAAAAGCTTCTCAAAATTGGCCGTTCGGAGTCGGCATAAAACTGTAGGTCCTTTCCACTCGTGATACAACAATAGCACGCACAACACGAGTGGTTGCTGAGAAGCTAGGCCCTGGCCCTCTACGGGCTGTAGCGCCACCAATATATATATTATAAAGATTCAGAGAAAGAGAAAGTTGCGGACATTAAATCGCCTAAATATAAGTAGTAACTAGTTTAAAGTTGTAATGTTGTGGGTGATTGTTTGACATCATTGATTGTTCGCTTCATGTTGTCATATCTTCCGCTTCCTTCAAAGAATATAGAAGCACGTAAAGTAGACGTCTATCGTCTCAATGATGATCAAACTGCTTCTAAGCATGAAAGCAATCTGAGCCCTCTTTTCTTTTTTTTTTATATTTTGCGCGCGCTCAATGGATTGCTAATACCCTTAAGTGTCCGGGGTCAAGACACAGCACGGGCCGAAGGTATAGAGGGAGAAAGGGAGAGGAGGTACCTGTGCACATTGGTCTTAAATATCTGCGGATTGTAGTCTGTGGGAAATATAGGGCTGGGAAGAGTATTCCAAATTCGCGTAGTACGGCTGAAGAACGAGTCTCTAAATTTAACTGTGCGCCCGAAAGTAGGCTTAAGGGTAAACTGATGAGCATTCCTGGCGAGACGAGTATTGCGGGTGAATTCATTGAGATGAGGAATGCAGTTGGCTAGCTCACTTGAGCAGCGTTTGTTGAAATAGCGATAAAATACGGACAAAGAAGAAACGGTACGTCGATGTTCGAGCGAGTCTAATGACTTTGCGACATTGTTGTCTCCTATACGTTTTATCGCTCGCTTTTGTATTCTATCTAGTAGGTGCAGGGTGGTCCTTGGGGCACCAGACCAGATATGAGCGATGTACTCAAGCTTGGGGTGGATATACGCCTTATAAATGAAAGCCAAATCAGAGGGGGTGAAATATTTCTTGCACCGATTTAGGAAACCTAAACATTTCGCAGCATTTTTGGCGATCTCAAATATGTGATCGTTCCAACTAAGTGTTGTGTTGATACACATACCAAGGATGGAAAGCTTTCCGGTTTCATCGACACAGGCACCATTCATGGATAATGGCTGATTAACAAGGGTTCGCTTGAGTGACAGCAGACAGCATTGACTTTTAGAAGCATTGAATTCCACTCTGTTGTTGTTTCCCCAGTTAATTATGCTGTCAAGAACGGAATTCAATGAGCTTAACATACGCTGCCGTTCCAATTCTACGGCCGAAGGGCAAGGTCGTGAGTCTCGGAACGAATATGAAAAGTTGAGGGTGCTGTCATCAGCGAAGGAATGGATTGAATTAGAAGTAGCAGACAAGAGATCATTAATAAAAATGAGAAAGAGTGTCGGAGACAGAACAGAGCCTTGTGGTAGACCAGCATTTATTTGGTGGATATCAGACTTGAACCCATCCAAAACAACTTGAATTGAACGGTTCGAAAGGGAATTTCTAATCCATAGAAGAAGAGATTCATCGATACCATATGCATGCATTTTCGACAAAAGAGCTTGATGCCAAACTCTGTCAAATGCCTTAGAAATATCAAGTGCAACGATCTTGTTTTCGCCTGCATTATGCAAAGATGTGTTCCACTTTTCGGTGAGATAAGCTATCAAATCACCAGTGGACCTGTTGCTGCGGAAACCGTACTGCCGGTCATTAAGAAGCTTCCGCAATTCAAGATATTTCATAAGCTGACGATTTATCAGCGTTTCCATGACCTTAGAAAGAAGGGACGTAAGTGCTATGGGTCGGTACTAGGTGGGTGACGAAGATTCGCCCTTTTTAGGGACGGGCTGGACAAATGCTGTTTTCCATCTGCTCGGAAAGAGACCTAAAGCGTAGGATAGATGAAAAAGCTTACGCAATGGTTTTGCCAGCGCAGAAGAACACCTCTTCAGAAGTATAGGGGGAATACCATCCGGGCCAGCGGATTTGTGCACGTCGAGATCTTTAAGTACTCTTGCAACTGTACGAGTGCGGAAGTGGATTTGTCCCATGGTGAAATCAACGCTCTCAAGTACAGGCGGAGACATATTGGAATCTGGCAGTGTTGAGCTGGCTGCAAAATGCGCCGCAAGCAGATTGGCTTTGTCTAAAGAGCTGACAGCTGGAATGTCATTGTAAATGAGTGTGGGAATTGAAGACGAGGCGGAATTCCTTATGTTTTTTACAAATGACCAAAAGTTTTTGCTACCTTTTTTGACATTGTAGCACTTTTTGCCTCAACTTTTGATCATAAGAGAATTTCACACGTCTGATAGTTGCATTGCAGTCATTTCTGGCCCGTTTAAACTTATTCCGGTTTTCCTCAGTAGGGTTGGCTTTGTATGCCCGGAAATTCAACTCTCTCAACCTGATAGCCTCTTTACAGCTCGAATCATACCATGCCCAGCAGAAGAATGTTTGTGATCATATCGGGAGCGGCATCTGTGAAGCGTAATAGACTGTTAAGGGATGCCTCGTCAATGAGGTCATCAAACAATATGCCTGCCAAAGACTGATAGCCGCTACAGTCGGGCATACAGAAGGTTTCCTTCTCAACAAGGCAGATGCAGCGGAAGTCAGTTGGGGAGGTGCCGAGCCCATCGCATGCTTTTTAATGAAGCAGTATTGAGTTTTAATCCGTGAATAGAAACACGACGGTATGCGCGGAACTCAATGTTGAGCAGCTGCTTCTTCGAACGGAGATGGTTATGTTTCGACTGTTTGGTCCAGTGCTTTCGAATTTGTTTATCGGTGTCGATGACCCTTCGGGCCGAATCTGAGTTGTCTGTGCCCTCTACAGATGTCATCAATGCAGACAGGACCAGAATCGCTACCAGAACTTTTCTCTCGTAGAGACCAAGGACTTCTTTCTTCAACTGTCTCTTGAGAAGTCAATGAAGCAGAAACAGATGTTGGGAAGTGTTCTTCCGCATATAAACTGTTAGCCGTACTATTCACCGCGAAGATCAGCTACCCAAGGTCCCACAATTCTACGAATAGTAGCTCTATCGATGATGGCATTTTGTATAATAGCAAACGCCTCATTGACGAATAGCTGTGCTCACATCAATGTCATCCGTGTATGCTAACAACTGAATTGTTTATCTTATGTCGTTGTATGAGTTATGCACGAACTGCTCCAGAACGCTATCTTAGATATATGCAAGAACCTTGCATCATTGAAAATATTTTTTGACATTTCAGGTCTCAGTGTGTTCGTTGCTGTCTTTTATGGAGCAGCGGAATTTCTCCTTCGTCGCCCTGTTTGGCAGAAATGTTAATACAAGGCATGACCGTCTCTATGATTGGTGTCTTCTCCAAAAACCTACTGCAGCGTAAAGATTTGGACTATGGCAGACTTCCGTGGATTGAAGATTTACAAGTACAATGATACATAAGTTGTTTCATGCTTTCATACCCAACGAAAGAGAATATCTTGAACGCGATGTTACGAGATCTCGATAGGTGGCGCCAAAAGGTTATTTTTTCTTGTGCATCGGGCAAACGATGCTGAGTTTCCAATCGTCAGACATGCCTTACTCCGATCGCATCCCACCGATGAGCTGGTTGATTTACCAGCTGTATCACTCTTAGTCGTTTTGAAGACTTCTGCATTCAGCACTAGCATCATTCCCTTTTCATGACATCAGTCTCAATTTTGCTGTCTTGTCCCTCCGAATTGTGCAATTGTTTCAGTCTCTAGTAAAACTTTCGGATGTCTTTCCAGCCTCCTTAACTTTTTCCACGTTAATTTCAATTCAATTCGTAGGGCTTCCAATTTCAGATACAATAACTTACATTTTCAAGCCACTATACTCTACAGTCACCGGCAATATTCCTAAAGTCAAGTTGTTCTGTGTCAGTACAAAATTGCAGGTGTCCTCCATTTGTGCGAGAACTGCAACACCCAGAACAGGAGCAATTGTGAAGAAGCTAGGCCGAACCATGAAGATGAGTGAATGGACAAATAACAGAGCCGTCATGTTGAGATGCAGTCATTCATTCCTGAATCTGATTTGCGGGCTTGGCAGCTAAGCGATAGCTGATCAGTCGACGTTTATGTTACCTGATCTTCGTGCTCACATGTAAGCCGTGATGTAGTGAGTCAGTAAGTGCGTCGACTCCTATGACCACTCCTTTCCCCCGAACGATGGTTACTCAAACCTCGGCGTCTGACAACAGCACACAACCGAAGGTCCCCCAAATCCCCGGAAAAGAAATCACGTCCAACACCAGCGGTTGATGAACGGCATATGCAAAGGACGAGAGTAATTGCCAAATTAGTATTTCCAAGTGACACGCCTTCAAAAAGAATTTTGGTCGCGCAAGGCAGCTTCGTCTGAAAATTGAGCCCATTTCCACATCAACACCTCTCCCAATTCGGCCAGTTTGAATCCCTTTCAATCTCGGCAACGATGAATGTTGACTTTAAATTGGTGGATGAAACGAATTCCCAATGGAATATGCCACCTGCCAGCTGCCAGCTGCCAGCCGACACAACATCAACTCATTTGCTTGCCGATGGGTCGTCGTCTTTATTAAAAATTCCCTTTCGCGTCTCCATAGAGACACACTTCCATCAACGCTTGCGACTGAAATGAAATTCCATTAGCCAAGCCCGAAAACCTTTCGAACAGCACCACACCACGGGCAGGGAATTTCATCCGCAATCCACCCCCAAGCCAGACCATCACAGTCGGACAAAGTGACATCTAATTTATAATCGTAAGTTAGGATAAGTTCCTGACACAACAGAAGACGTAACAAATGGAATTATCTGTGATCAAATAAAAAGTATCTGTATCTGTATCTGTATCTGCACGATGTGGCTGTGGCTGTGTCTGGGGATGTGACGCTCCATAAAAATGAAGGACAAGTGATTAATAAAGCGTCACCATCCTCGCACAAATGCGTTATTTATGGAAGCAGAGTGAAGGGTGGGGGGCGGGGAGCGTAGTGCGCCCGGGCCGGGTATTAAGTGCGTCGTTTTGATTAATGAAATTTTCCTGTCGGTTTCTTGCTATTCCGCGGGGATGAGGTGTGCCAAGCATCCTCGCGCGGCTGTCACGCCTTGAGGTGTTTTAATGGTTCAACTGTCGCATTGTGGGATGTATTATGACTAATGCTAGCGAGGAGGGGAGAGGGATTATCCGAAGCAGATAAGGTTTTCTTCGTTTCCGGGATGAGCTTGATCCGCTTGGGAATTTTCGGCACCGGTGGAGTGTCGAAGATGGTTGCCAGGTTAACTTGCGCCATCAGGGGCTCAACGTACGTGTACTGATGGCTTAGCCTAAGTCTTTTGGCTTGATAAATTGGCACAACAGCTTGCACAGGATTACAGCGTATTGCAGGTTAATGTAGTGAACAGATGGCGACACAATCGCAACTCGCTTGCCGGGCTCTGCCACGTGCCACACTTCACACTTTCTGCTGACAAATTTGAAATTGCTGATGATGATGTTCTCGAGTTCTAGAGCCTCTAACAAATAAGCCACTCCGATTAGCGCCATCTCTGGCTAGCTGCCTCTAGTTCTTCTTTGCTTGGCGCTACTTCCGGGGGTGCACCTGGGCCTCAACCAACAAGCCTATTCGATCTTTCGCCAGTTGCCGTCAGTTGCCTCCAGTTGCGCACACCAAGTTGGTTGAGGTCATTCTCCACATGCGTGCGCCATCTCGTTGGAGGACGTTCTCTCTTGCGTTGTCCCAATGGCTACGAATCGAAGACTGTCTCTAGTTGCCTCTAGTTGCGCACCAAATTCATCGAGGTCCATGTTCATCTTTCCCAACTGCGACGCGGCCGTTTTCCGACAAGTTCGGAGTCGAAGTCTTCATTCATTTTAGACGGCAACCAACGAGGAAGTCGTGCACTGGTCAAGATGTCTTATTGAGCCTCAACTGGGAACGAAGCTTGGGGGGACGGCCGCTTCTAAGGCGTTGCTCATGTCAATGGAAGCACCCCCTCGCAAGTTCCTGATAGATGAAGTCGTCATTTGGTTAACACAGTAAAAACGGTTGCGATCATCTAATTGGCAGCTTTCCATGTAAATGAGTGTACTTCCGCATGATTTAATGCAGTCCATCAAGTCCATGCAACAACATGCCACTAATGAGGAACAGTCACCGGCAATGACTATGTTGCATTCATTGCATCCCTTGGCTGCACCCATCCGCCTGTTCGGACCGCATTATAACTCTCATTCACTGGCTTTGCCTTTCCGGTGTTTACCACATCTCTTGCACAAGCTCCCATCACATCCCCGCCAACCCGAGGCAATGCATAGCCACCTGGCCACTGCAACCCATCCTTCGTCCATTGCGCCTTCTCAATCTTCATCCCACCCACCGGGCCAATGTTCACAGCTGGTCCTCTGTTCGTCTGCTCATTCTTGTCATTAATTTGCACTTCGTCGTCGTCTACTTGTTTGCCTGTCAGTTTGCTGTTATCCTTGTCAGTATCAGCATAGGCAAGATGAAAATAAAACAAAACAACGGGAAGAAAGCCAAAATTAATTTGATGATGCCTTTCATTCGACACGTGACTTTGTTCTTTTTAACGAGACATTTCTTTCATTCGGGGATCATGGTGCTCACTCTCAAGCGCCGGCATGATTGGCATTTGATTCGTTTGAAGATTATTTGTCAGCGTGTTTTTGTTAATGAAACGCCGCGCCGATGCTATCGTGCCGACTCTGAGATTGCTCGAAAATGAAAGAAATATTTTTCATTGTGAGGAATTAAATTCCTCAAATTGTGGTCTTATCATCAAAGTCCACGGCTGTGAGGACCGGAAGATGTGAGCAGATGATGAGCAGAGATATGTTTTGTTACCATGAACAGCAGAGCCATTCACAAAATGATGGATAAACAAAGGAGGATTGATTGTTCATTTTTTCTGGATCTAAGGCTTTATTCATCGCATCAGCTTTATGATTGAACATTTCCATTTCTGCTTACAATGTAGCCTTACCCGCAGTTTTTGATCAGAGTAAAGGCCGAGGTGACTAGGTTTTGTCAAGTCCAGACCCTTTTTTTGCGAGCTTTTTAGACGACGAATCACAAGAGCTGCTTTGCGAGTCAATTGGCATCAATTTCGGGACCGGTTGTGAGAGAAACTGGTTTGGAAATGGCTATCCACAGAGTTCAGGTCAAATGACTGCATTCAAAGTGCGATTTATCAAATTTTGGATCACAAAATGGTGGTTTTTAAAGGCTAAACAGGGGAATTAGATGGTTCTTGGCAACTTTTTAAGGAGCGGGGGACTAGTTACGACGTCACATCATAGCTAAGCCAGTGAACAAGTCATCAAGTTGATACAATACAAGGCTACTTCAGCGGGAAACGACGTGGATGAAGCTCTATTTGAAATTGTAAGATGATTTGATTTGAACAAACACCCCTCATTGAAGTTGCTTTGAGGTTGCCAAAGGCATAAAATGAGACCAAAATTACCTCTTCTTCGCTAGCTGGAATGGACTTGTGCACGAAAATGTTGCCAAACTGACATCTTCTTCTACAGTTCGAAGTGGCTTCAGGCCGACTACTTGTGTTGTGCTTTAATTCAATACCGACTGAATCCACGTCGCCGAGCTTTAAGCCGACTGAACACGGCGAAGTTAGAAGATCATCAGTACTGCTCTAACGATTTTTTTACGTACTCATTCCACTTGAGTCATCCCGTCGTATTTCGCTACGATTTCGAAAGACTGGCTAGTTATTAACGTGAGTGATTTGCCTTCATTAACGCAATTCGCCAGAAGTTCGTCCATTAGTGTATGGGTCGGTGTCCTCAGCAAATGTGCGTAGAAAAGTGTGTTCTTCTTGTGGTAGATCACTAGTGTACAGCAGGTATAGCAAAGGGCCAAGAACACTTCCTTGCGGTACACCTGCATTTCCTTCAAATGTTATAGTTAGTAGTTAATAAAATAGTTAGTAGTTAACATAAATTATAAAGTTAGAGAGATAAAGAGAGTTTATATTTCAGGCCTTCGTGGCAAACTTAGTCAAAGGCTTGGGCAACATCAAGAAATGCAGGTGAACAAACGAGCTTTTGTTCAAATGCGTTTTCTACTACATCAGTAATACGATGTACTTGGTCAATAGTCGAATGCTGTCTTCTAAAGACAAACTGGCGATTTGATTTGGGTACTTCATTATAACTTCTGCCACTTTCCATTGACTGTGACATGCTGGAGTCTAAGGGCGGTGTTGGTTTGCAAAATGAGATTAAACTAAACAAAATGTGAATTGCCCTTAACTTTAACTAAGTGTATTAATTATTTTTTTTTTTTGGGTGGAAATCTTCAACGAGACTCTATGGCGAACGTTCGACCATAGAAGTGTGAGATTTTTACTCACTAAAACCACCTCCCTTTAAATGTTATGTGACGATTACAACTAAGTGAAGCACTTATCCAGTAGTTTGTATTTATATTTGACAGGTAACTCTCCAATGAATGTTCCTGCTAACACCGCAACCATGGACGGGTGTAGACTATTGCACGAGATCAAGGGATTTAGTCCTTTGAAGTCGGCGCAACACGTTAGTTTCCTCAAGGATCGAATAAACTGCAGAGTTTGTATGCTCTTCCAGGCGGTGCTTATGTTTGTAAGTGATTTTTTTGATTTCACCTTGGACTGGTAAAATTCCTGGATCTCTGTGATAATATTCATATTGCTTGCAACCCTAAAGTTGTATGCCATACGTCCAAACTGGTTGTCAATACTTAGCTTGGAGTGCTTACCAATAAGCCAGTACATATCTTTGTATTTTTTGTCGCGTATTCGTAGCGTATTAATGATGTAAATATTTATTAGATTTAGATATAGATTTAGCCTAATTTATCGATAATTCTGTGTTAACTCGATTTCGTTGTAATGCACTTGTCGCAATGCCCAGCTAGCGCAACATTTTTAGAATCATACATGTGTCTCGTACGCTTAGTCAAGGTGCTGATGAAAATCGCCTGTCGCCTCGATCTCTTTCTGATAGCAGCCAGTTAACATCATCACTAGCGATTTGTTTTGAGTAAATTGTACATGGATGAAGTAAACTACTTTTAGCTCTGAGCTCGGGCTTATTCATTTTGCGTGTTTGGTATAATCTCAATCAGGCGGCATTAATTAATTACATAAGAGTAACTTAAGAAAGGCTGTCACAGGCAACACTTTAAGAATTTCTCCAGTAATTAGGTCGTAAAATATTTTGTATAATAATAATAATAATAATAATATGGGTTACGTAACAGCCCGTAAAGGGCCAGGACCTAGCTTCTACAGCAACCACTCGTGTTGTGCGTGCTATTGGTCTCTCACGAATGGAAGGGACCTACAGTTATATGCCGGCTCCGAAAGGCCAATTTTGAGAAGCTTTTTCTTAGACAGTTATACTCTTTTTGCATTGTCGGTGACTCGAAATAGGTGAGGCCGTGAAAAATATTTTTTTGTTGCACTCGGATTCGAACCCAGAGGCCGAGGTTCAAGTGCGTAGGAGTCGACGCACAGACCCATAATGGCATGGCCGCAAAAATGTTATGTTTCTTAATTTCGGCTCACATGTGTATACCGCTTTCAATAACAGGAAACTGATAGCAGTGCTTTTTATCGACACACAGTGGATTCTCCACAAGTCGAACTCTCCTCCAGTCGAACTCTTCCTGAGTTGAATTTTTCTGTAACTCGAACTAATTTTCATATCCCATGAGAATTTGACTTTGGGGGAGTCCACTGTAACCAGAAATGAATGAGTAAAGAGATATTCAACTTCGGCCATTTTTGCCCCTAGTCCAAACCGGAGAAAAATGTGATAGTAGTGGAATTCCCTTGCATTACACTCATACTTTTACAACGCTCGTCAATTCACCCCAATATGGCGGCCGATTCGTGAATTTTGTGGGATAATGGCGGCAGATTCATGAATTTTGTGGGATATTCGTGAATTTGCCCACGAACATGTACTTATTGTTCGGAGGGTGTTCAGAAGGTGACTCATATTTTTAAGAGGAGATATATTTGTAAAAGGCGCTTACGTGAATAAAAATGTAATGCTACGATCTCTTTACAGGAATAGTTTGCATCAATTTAATTCTTCAGAGTAAAATATATGTAGCTGATTTATATGCGATGACTGGCATATCTTTCATTCATGAATTGTGAAAACTTCTGCAATTAAACTACATAATTTGTTAAGATCAATGGCTTTAACTGTACCTAACTCAAATAAATTTGCAATTAACTTTCATCTCTATTTCTGTAAAACAAGTAAAATAAGCAAAAATGCTGTTTATTTTAATTGATTTAAGCAAATGCTATTATTAGTTGCCGGTACACATGTTTCGTGTGAATGCTTTTTTTCGATATTATGCATATGCAAAAATACATACATGAAGTCGTATATTCATTAAGAATTCATGCATAAATATGAATATTTTTCCCTAGTACCTCAGACTGTATCTCGCAGAAAGCTACTTTATGAACATGAACTTTCTTTGTTCGTTTGCTTACCCCCGCTCCACTGTGTTGAAAATTTAACACCGAAATTTGAAAAAAAGTTCAAGTAACGAGCGAATTTTCAAATAAGAACTCTAATTCACCCCAATACTATGGTTGGGGAAGGGTATCAGCTGTTCGCCAGCTGTTCACAAGAGCTCACACGTATTCACAGACAGGGGAGAAAAAGCGTATAAAAAACGCTGTCAGATGAAATCAAGGGGCAAGAGAAGAAGAAGTTGAATATCTCTTTACTCATTTATTTCTGACTGTAGCTAAGGCCTTTGATACAGTCGATCACGAAATTCTTCTGGAGAGACTGTTTCAGTGTGGCCTTATGTGTGTCTATAGATGGTCCTCAGGTTTCCGTTCTTGGTCCCTTATTCTTACAAATATTTACAAATTCACTTTTTCTACAAAAATATATTAGACAAGCTATACTGTTTACGGACGATATGGCTTGTGCTATTTCAGCTGATTCCGCCTAAGACAAGTTGAAACTGAACAAGGCCTGCAGACTTAAAAACTCCAACTGTGTTCCGAACTCACCACTTAACCATTCTTAATAAATTTAACTTGTTTTCCAACGATACCGATCGCCTATTTCCCCAAGATGTTTTTGAGAAGAAATACTCCTCCTTTCAGATCGGATTGGAAGTCTGACAATCAGACTCTAGGTGACCCAGACGGATCGAAGACGGATGAAAGACTGTGTGTAGATGTCTACTGCCAAGACCTCAATATTGCTCTCTCATTGAAGCTTCTTGACCACCGTAGCGTCTTTTAGGCAGAAACCAATGAGATAAAAGAGGCACTGTGCTGGCTCAAGAGCAATGTAATAACCAAAAGGGTTATCATCATTTGTTCAGACAGCAAGGCCGCAATTAAGTCATTGGACGATGTCATGTTAAAAAAAACAACCTATAATTGCAGGCTGTCTCTGAACGCGATGGGTATCGGGAAACTGTGACATATCGGGCAATTGCAAAGCCGATGAACTTGCAAGGTGTGGTACAACATCTGCTCTAACACCAGAAGAAGATCCACCTTCTATGCCGATCGCTATATTCTATTGTACACAATTAGAACAACCAACCAAAAGTGGCTAGAAGGCATAAACTGGCTTAAATTAAGGGAAATATGGCCAACATTAAATTTCAAACGATCGCTCTGTCCGCTGAGACCAAGCAGACCTTCACTCAGGACGCTCATCGACACTCCCGCAGGATGAATTTCCCATTAACAGAAGCTGAATCGATGAAGAGGAGGTAGAAACTACAAATCAAATCACCTCCTCTGATCCACCTCACCACCAGTGCTCCAGCTTATAGGTTCTTTGAATCCAAGCCTCCTAATTGAAGAAGAAGGCGAAGACTGGACACACGGTAGGGAAACCAAATGAAAGCCGACGTAAGACATTGATGAACAGAAGCAGCGGTCCTGGCACCGTCAAGGATGGAAGACAGACTTTAACTCAGTATCCGAACCTCCATGGGCCATGCTCGCCTGAGTGATTTGTGCCTTTAACCCAAATTTAATTAAGTGATGCCTCAGCAATTCCACACATATTTATGTGACAGGCATTGAATGACGCAACAAAGCAAAGAATTTGCTGCAACTTGAGAAGCTGAGCACTTAAGCGCAGTATAACTTTCAGCCCTTCGGTGCCGACTTAATGGGGGATTATTCCACTTATTTATAGACCAGACCAGGTTCCCACCTTCCCTCTAGACGCATAAATCAATCGAACAGTGATTACAGCTCGTTTAAACTTCGCTCGGAGGTACAAGGACGTACAAGGACTCTTACAACGACTTCCAGCTCTCAGCCGCGGCGCTCGTTAGCGACTCATGCCTCTCTTGCGTCCGGCAATCGATTTCAAAACAAACCATAATCTGTACCGGGAAACTCCAACTCCGAATCGGCAACCGCTACTTCAACATCCCCTCCCCTTTCAACCTTCCCCCTCCCACGGATGCTTGTGCTAGGAACAGCAGTCTTGTTATTTTCCAAATCACATTAATCAGTTACGTGCTTTGCAATGAGCGCTGAAGCACTTGCGTCCGCCATGGAAGCATATTTCCATTCCGTCGCGGTCGTTGACTGAACCCGGACTCCCCTCAGTCTCGCAGGCTCTGGCCTCGATTCAATCAAATTCGATAGCAAAACGATTTCCAAAATCAAAGAAAAGAAAAACAATTAAAATTTGAAAACAAACTCGAGCCTAAGGACTGTGCCTGCTTCCTGCTGCTTGCGACGACGACCAACGACCGATACAATCCGCAGCGATGTCCTTGAACGCGGAGGGCGGCGAAGAGTGTTTATAAGCAGCGATTTTGATCTGACATTGTGTGCGCCTCATGACATCTGTTTTCGGAAACCCCTTAAATTTATTCAAATTAACCTTTCACGTGCTGTTGTGTGTCCTTGTCGTCGTCGTCGTCGTATTGTCGTTGTCGTTGGCTACATTTGTAAACGAATGGCTGCTTCCATTTTTCCTGCTTTTTTCCGCTTCCCTGTCCCGGTCCGTGCCCATTGAAGAGATTTAATGAAGCGCGCAAAAGGGAATTCGAATTGATACTCGGAGGTGGGCGGGCGACTCGCTGGCTGGGTGAGGGGGGCCACGCTAACGACTGGTGAAATTTTCGAGAAAAGCGTTAAAACGGAAAATCCTTTCAAGAGAGATACGCGCGATACATGGTAGGAGTGTGTATCTGCGTCGCGTGGAAAATGTTAATTAGAGGAACACGTTTCCAGTCAATTGGCAATTTATTTGTTTGCCCTAGTCGCGAATGGGGTGGAATTGGTGCGGGTGCGGGTGCGTGTGTGTGGAAACTAGATGTAATCAAAGGGAAAACATATTTAAACTACGAAAGGATGTTTGCGGAGGGCTTAATGAAACGTTACACTACAGTTCAGTTCGATTGAAGGCGCGCTTCCTCATTCTCTCTTGATTGGCTCTGAAGTGATTAAGGGAAAAGTGACGGAAGTTTATTTACATTCACTGGATGTAATTAGAAGGATCTTAACACGCGAGGCAGTGATATTTGGGCATGCAGCCACTACACGCACACATTCATCGCCAGTTCAAGAGGAAATCAGAAGTCAGCTTGTTTATTTTTGGGTCTCTTGGGTATCAGTAGAAAGTCTCAGTACCCAAAAACCGGATTCGGATGAAGGGGCAAACATATACTCCCATTGCCTAGCATTTACCCGAATGATAGTAAATTTCTTCTGCCGATATGGCAACAACGACAAATAGTTGTCGCCGCGATCAAATTGCAGAGCTCCGTCTTGTGCAAACACAACATGATCCCTAAAGCACTGATATTCTCAGGAGATGTCACAGGTAAAGAGAAGTTTACTTACTTATTTGTGCACGCTTGACTAGTGTTTCATACACCGTACCTCACCCACCGCCTCCAGCAACGTAAATACAGCCATTAAACATGACTGCGTCTTGAGGATACATGTGCTTTTTATCGCCCGCCAATTGTTTTAGTGTGCAAATGATGAGATATGGTACACAAGTCGTTCCGGACGTCACTGTTTTCAAGCGGTACACTTTAATAGGCCCTTCCACACTTTCGCGCCAACATAAGAGCTGATAACAAGAGCCTTTAGAGCCCACGGCAATACCACACATTTCCCGACCACGACAGCCAGGGAAAACGGAAGAATATATATGTTTGCCTTTCGTTCTGATCACGACCACCAACCGGTGCACATCGTGGCGCTGGTATTAAGTAAAGTAAGAGTGCCTATCAAAATAAACAAGCTTAATAAAGTTTAATTACATCCTCCGTCTCATAACGATGACCGAAACGTCCGTTTGTGCTTTGAGCCCCCTTGTCAGATTTTCACTCAACTCGGTCCCATCTGTGGTCTTGGCGGCAGCATCGATGAGGCAAATCTCATCGTTGTCACAATCAACTTATTCCATATCATTACAATGTGAGTACTGTCTCATGCAACAGTTATATTCCGCATATAGTTTTGGGTTCACACTGAACCACGTCTTCGGTTGAGCAAGCATACGCAAAAGTGCTTCGAGGGTCCAAGGCCTAATATCTGTCGTCTATCCCTCTTTTAGTCGTTGACTGAAAGATCTACTCGCATTCTCTTCCCTCCTCCAGCTAGATTGCCTTGAAGGGAACTTCTTCCATTTCCCCACATTTTTGGAGTGGACGTTAAACGTTCGCCTGGAAAAAAAAACTCCTCATGTTCCGAAGGAGACCCATGAGCTATTACAATCCAGCCGAGCATCGTTTTCTGACGAAGCTCTTATTTTATCCGAACATTTTCAGACAATCCGGCTCGAAGGAGCATGAAATGTAATAGAAAATTGCTACAAAGCAAATAATCTCGCCTTAGTATCCTAAAGGACAGTATTGACGATTAGTGAGTAATCGTGAAGGCACCGGCATCTGTCAACCAAGTACCGATTAGAATAAGCGCCCACGTCAGAGGTACCCCCGATCAATCATCTGCCAACCAGATTGATCGCATTGCAATCGACTTCTGGCACTCAGTCAATAATCTTGACGTCCGAAACGTTTTAGGTACCAGCACAGGATTGGATCTTTGTTGAGACCACGGCAAGAACTCGGATAACAACGGAGCCGATAACGACTACTAGAGTTGAAAGTCGCACAGTTACAGTTCCAACTAACTGAGATCGTTCTCCCAGAAGTAACCCAGAACCTCTCTGTATTGAGTCGAAGAAGATTGTAGGCGTTGTCAAGAGTCGATGTGCTCGAAAAGTGTAAAGGCAATTCGAACAACCTCGCCTCATGAAAAAACTTGAAGATACCCCTGATATGCAAGGATCACCAAAGCCCATTGTTTCCCAACGAGTTCAAACACGCATCTGCAGCGAAACTGGAAACAAACAAGCCAAGGCTTGTACTAACTAAGAATGCTGTTCATGAGCTATAGGAATGGACGAGGTCCAACTTCTCAAAAGGAAAACGAGAATAGGCTGACAAGCGCGCAGTCGTGGAGAAGGAGAGTTGCTGTACCAATAATGTTGTTGGGACATGTTGGGACAGAAGATGAAAATAGTCGACTGGAAGTAGAGACGTCGAAACTGAGGAGGAATCGAAAGGATTCACTTCTGCAGACTGTTCATAGGGGATGCGGATCTGAATGTCGCTGTCAGGCAGACTTAATCTGGAGGTTTAAAGAAGTGAGACAGCGAAATCGAGACAAAAGACTAAAAATGCTGCTAGTGTTGTCAGAGGAAGCCTTCAAAGCACGTAAGTGCGATCTGCTTTGGAAGTTGAACCAGGTCATCAGGATTTGGATACGCCAACTATCGACAGATGTCTGTCTTAAACAATGTATGCAGGATCTTATCCGACGTTTTGTATCCTCGCCTGAAGCTGTACAACAGCAATCTGATGGGCTCTTATAAAATCAATCAAATAAACCTCACAGATCGTGGATAAGATCCGCTAAGTGCAGATGAACACACACCATCCACTCGTCGATTTAAAGGTCGCGTATGACAGTATGTGCAGAGACTAACTACATACCGCTACAGACATCGATCTAGTCTAGCCAAACTAATAAGTTTGTGCAGGATGACGATGAAAAGTTGTCGCTACTCCGATAACAAACTCAGTGAGACGTTCAGGATTTTAGAGAAGGCGACTCGACTGTCATGTCACTTCTTCCGCATAATTCTGGACCAGATCGTGCGAAACTCATACGCCAACACCAGTGGCATCATCTTTCAGAAGTCCGTACAACCGTTAGCATACGCGGATGACATTGATGTGACTGGCAGTACACAACGAACACGCGGCGGTTGCTCGAATTCAGACGGAAGCGACTAAAATGGGTCTGGCGGTAAATGAGGGGAATGGCCGACATGCCGATAACGTCGCAAGGACCACACATATTACTTCGAGAATGTGTAGGATCTCGACTACAACACATGCCACCCACTCTTTCTGTCGGACCACTTTGTAATTGAGTAATTGAGCCGTCTCTCAAAGGACCATGCAGACTTTATATAGGACGTTAATCATCTCAATCCTGCTATACGGCGCAAAGGAATGGACAATCACAAAAGCGGATGAAGAAGTCCTTGGTCTCGTCGAGAGAAAAGTTCGGCATGCGATCTTTGGCCCTGTTTGAATGGATGAAGTTTTGACCTCGAAATGTACGGACATGAGCATAGCCAGAAGTCGACGGATTCAACGCCTAAAGTGGCTGTGCCATGTAGGGCGCAGGGACAACTTAGCTCCAGCCTAAGAGTCTTCGATTCCAAACCCGTGGAATAATGGAGCAGATGACGCCCTCATCTAAGGTGGGCGCACAGAAATGGAGAATGACAGAGACGGCGGTAGCTGGAAGATGTTTTTGATTGAGAGCCAGGACCACCGCGAACTGTACAGTCGCACAATGGAGTACCCGGAATCGAAACATGGACCATTGACGTCTAAGCACTCAGCTTCTAGGCCTCTTGCAATATCAAGTGTCGAAAAGCCCTTGAAAAACCGTCTTGAACTCAATGTCAAGTGGGTCTGTGATGACAGTCAGAGTTAGTGTGCCCGGATTTGAACCAGGAGCCATTAGGAACCACGCACCCTTCAAACATGAGGGAGTTTAAAGAACCAAACGCTTTTGTAAGAACATCTTAAATGAAATGGGACGATGAATACGAAAGTTAGTGCCCCCGAAATCGAACCCTGGACCTTGGATGTACATATGTTGGCATCAACGCCCCTAGAGACTATGCTGCTGCCATGCATCACGAAGGTTTTAAAAAAAACTATCTCGACCGCAGTCACAATCTCAAAGCTCTATTTATCCTTTGTTGCTCAAGCGACGTCGACGACTGACTCATGCCAGCAGACAGACAAAAGTCACCTTTTCGTGGTCTGCTACTATTAATGCTCGCCCTCCCCAATTGCCAATCCATTTGTCGTGCCTTCGGCGTGTTTACCTTCTCACAAACGTCACGACAGCAGCCGCTACCCCCACCTCTCAGATCCCTTATCGATTTCGCACATTTCGAACGATAACAGTGTGCCATGTGCGTGTTTTCAGCGCGCCACTGCTTGTGTTTTCCCAATTTTTTTCTGCTGACGACGTCTACTTATCCACTCACGCCTTTCAACTCCCGACCATGTCCAGCTACGACTGCCCATCATGCTTATCGCCATTAATAGAACCCCCCGCCCTTCTTCGGTGTTTCCTATCTCCGTTAGTGGCACTTAACTGTAACCGCCGCCACGCCATGCTCGCTGCGATGAACTATTTTCAAATTACACAAAAACGAACAAGGACGCTTAATGTTCCTTCAACAATGTTGGAACACCTTTAACTCCTTTTGCCGTCTCCATCAGCCACCGCTCCATCCACATACCCCACAGCAGCCTGCAGCATATTGCTCCATCAGCAAGTAATACCCGAAAAAAAATGGGGGGGCGGGGGGTGGAAAAAAAACTATCACCACTTAAGGCACACCTTCCGAGACTCCTCGCTTTACATGATTTCATTAACACCTCTCTCTGTCAGCTGCACCCCAAGCGTTTTCCACCACAAAACAAAAACACACACGCACACAGCGTACTCCGAAAGAGCGCCACAATGTCATTCGGAGTGAATTCAATCGCCCCACCACCCGCCACATGCGCAGTGGCGTCGCACTCTCCCCAGAGTGTCCGAAACGCCAAATAGAACTGGAAAGCGCCTTCCAGTCGAAGTTGTAAAACGACAACGACAAGCCAAAGAAGCCACCAACGTCATAAAGGCATCATCTTCACTGTTATACACAGAGAAACATAATTATCCTCAAAACCGAAAAGTTAGGTCAGTAGTAACTTTTGGTCCTTACTGGAAGTACGTGTGTGTTATTTGCGTTCGCCTCCTCGCTCCATTCAAATACCCAGTGTGTGTGTTGTTTTTGGTGAATCCTTTCTCTCTCAGACAAGAACAGAAAAAAAAAACAACCGGAAAGCAAAAGGGAGGATTCCCTTCGTGTCATTTTTTTGCGCAAAAAAAAAAAACCGAAATAAAACGGATACCAACTTCAAAGTCCACCCCGAATAGTGAGCAACAACAACAACAACAACACGAAGTGAATCTCAGTGAAGCGAAGCTCGCATTGTGCTCTGTCTGTGCTTAGGTGAACACCTAAGGACACTCGCGTATATCCTTGGCGATTAAATTCACAAAAAAAAAAAAGGAAAAAGGAAAGAAAGTGGAAAATATTAAGGTTTGTGCGATTTCGTGTGCGGTGCTGTGTGCAAAAGTGTACAAGTGAACGAGAAAGTGAGAAAGTTTCAAGGATAACCAGGATCTTATAACTTTGTTGGATTACCCTCCACCACCTCGCGCGCTGGATTGGATATACCGCAAGCAAGAAGAACAGCAGAAATAAAAAAAAAGAAAAAAAAAAAGGATACTCATCCCGCACCCGAGGCCACACTAAATGGTTCGTAGATGGGTAACACATCCAAAGCTAATTTTATTCAACAAGCATCCTTCGAATTAAACCCACCCCCACACACTGACACAGCCACACACACACACACCATTCCTTCTTGGGTACGGGTACGGGTACGGGTACTGAACTGAACTGCCTGTCGTCCTTATCCATGTCCGCGTCGTCTTCTTTGTCATCCTCGTCGTCATTCTAGTCGTTTTCGCCGTTGTTGTCGTTCTCCTTGTCGTTGCGAATAATTCAATTAGTCCCCCCGGACCGAGGAGCCTCCCTCGTTACTCCAGCCGTCCGTGTTGGCGGATTGGATTGGCAGCAAAAAGTAATCATCTCTCTTCTACGCACTTTCTTGTTATGCCACTTTGACACTTCGTTATTGTGTCGAAGTTCCATTCCGCTTTCGACGTGTGTCCTTTGGAAATCAAAATGGAAACTGAATGCCAGTTTACATAGCACTGTCAACATTCCACCCTTTCTGAAGGAGACCCCCACCCCCACCGGCACACACTCAGCCTTGTTCGTGTTCACATCCCGAGTGGAGCACTGTGCAGCATCATGGGATCGAGGATAATGCCTAAAGAACTTCAACCTCTCTTCTGTGCTTTATGACGCGCAAGAGTGTCCTGTTGATTGAGGAGAGTGGGGAGGGGGGGGGGGGGGGGGGGGGGGGGGGGGGGGGGGGGGGGGGGGGGGGGGGGGGGATGCACCACCACCAACGACTCGATTGGGGTCATAAATAACCGTTTAAGTAGCTAAGAAGCAAGTGCGTCAAAGTTATGACACGAGGAATATGTGTCCTTGGAGTGAAACTAAGCGAATGGATATCCGTTCGAAGATTTATTTCCTGCCTCCAGCGGCAGCACGGCGTGTGTGAGTGGGTGAAGGTACGCTCCGGGCCCGGGACAGGCATGACCAGCTGGCGGGGGTGTGTTTGTACTATACGGATTCGATCAGTCAAATGTGAGAACGGATTTCCGCCGGTGATTTATGGATTTCGGATGGATTTCGATTTGTTTTCTCCCAGCAAGTGTGTGCTGGTGTGCTCCACGTCCGGAGGGGGATGGACTATGTGCTCGGGCTAATCTTAACGAGACATCTCAAGTGTGGGCCGATTAAAAGTGAGATTGTGTCCTTGGGTCTTGTTTTATGGCGTCTGCTGTGAAGTGGATAGTTAATTTTTATTTGACCTCTGCTTCGGTTGGCCGTCGGAGATAATGAATGTGTTGGCGTTTGGTTTTTGTTGCTGAAAGCGAGAATAGTCTACTTTGTGCACATTTGAAATGTGAGGCTCTTAGGTGATCTGGGGGCGGCCAGCATTCGGTCTGAGGTGGACCTGTGTCTACCGCGATCTCTGGACTGGCTTCAGTTGAGTACGAGCTCATCCAGTTTGTTGAGGTCCTTCTCCACATTTGTGTGCCACCTTAGACGCTGCCGTTCTCTGCTGTGTTGTCCCGCAGACCTGTTATCCGAATCAGTTCCTTTGACAACCTAATTGGAAGAATGTCCAGCTTTGAAAACGACTGATATCTCATCATACAGTCCATCCACCAAGCCGGTGGTGCATTGAAGACGATCCACGGGACTGCCTTGATCCTCCTTTGACCTTTGAGGCTAATCTTTAGTGACGCGCTCTGTATGAGACGGTTCAGCGTCCTGTTGAAATACCCATGCTCTGCAACCGTTTACGTATGCGTGCCCGTCGGTTTCAATACACCTTCTAAAACATCCTGGCGCTCAATTTCTACGTCTATCTTCACTTCACGGTCAAATAATACAAGGGGACAATGGCTATCAGCATTGACGGCGGCCTAAACCATCACTGTGGGAGATCCCTGTCCTCTGGTGGACAACCGGAAGTGTACATTTTCGAAGACCTCTTTGGCAAGTAACCTCAATAATTTTGCTTGTTCCTCACCCATTCAATGTTCCTTAATTGGGAACGGAGACTCATCGGAGAAGACGATGTTCGGGAACAGAGCACTCCTTCCTATTAATTCTCTCCTGCGGTACCATTGTTAGTTCGTGTACGTTCTGGAACCTTAAAGGCTTTAGACCAAGCTTATTTTTGAGTATGTACTTCAATGTTAAGCTCAGCAGGCAACATTTTGCCACTTCAACATGGATTTCGTTCAGTTTCGTTAACTTTTCGAATCATTTCGATCACTTTCTTTACTCGTGGCGGTACTTTCAATTCCGTTGTTACAAGCAATGGTTCTTGCACGTTGAGATGGCGTAATTATCTTACAATTAAAATTTAAGGTTTCTTAGCCAAATAAAGGGCATAACACTGTTTCGACTGAAATCGATGATGATGAATGTATTTCCGTATAATGTCTTGGCCAAAAATTCTAGAGCACACAAATTCAGAATTAACTGAATTGTCATTTGTCCAATTTTGAACTTGATATCTTTTTGCTTGGACAGACATGTCAGTGTAAAGTTCCTTTGTAGCTTCTTTCAGCCTCCCTGTAAGTCGACAACTCGATTGATTTTCTATAGGAACGATAAGAAGACTCCTTCGTATTTGGCTACAAATACTGTTTCACGCTTGAACACTTTTGAGAGAGTCATGCGAAGTATCGTTAGGTTATCAAATTTCTATTCATACATCAACTGGAAGATACCTTAATAAGGATTAAAAATTAAGAAATTGTGCATGCTTGTGGAGATCTATCACCCTATCGTAGGCAAGGATTTGAATAAAACTTGTTGAAGTGACTGTTCTAGAAAAGGTCATATTCATACTTAATTAATTTTAAAGTTTCTCTTGCATTGAGTTTCATTAAACAATTTGGTATATATTAGAAGTATCTTCGTACCGGGTACAGGATGTGGGCGACCATGAACTTCATGGCATGCAGTGGACCATTGCTGATGCAAGAGCCACTTACAAACATTTTTTGGAAGATTCAAACGATCAGAAACTTTAGTTTCGGTTTTGTTTATGGCAAACATTTGAAAAACAGATTTATTATTCTCTATGAATGAATACTGAATAGTTTTTGAGCACAGCACAGTGCGATGAAGTTGTTATGAAAGTTGCTCGCATCAGTGATTGAACACAGAATCCTCAACATAGGAGTCGATGTTCTGTTTTTGCATTTTTATTTGAATTTTATTGTCTTTGCTGTACTTGTATGCTAAAGAAAAATAATAAAAAATTAGTTTATGTAGCAATAAATGCAAATTAATTAATAAAATGACACAACTCACTCTACCCGGTCCATCTTTATACCAATTCCATTGTAGTCCCCCGTTAGATTTAACTCAGCTAGCATCACACTATTTTGTCAGCTAAACACTGTACTTGTAACTAGAAGAAGAAAATAACAGAATAAAAGTGAACGTTCAACGAACGCGATTGTGTTGTAATTTATTCTTAAAGTTGGTACACTTGACATCTTGACTCTAACTTATTGAGCCTATGAGGGTGTTCCAACTACTCTAATTTTAGTAATGTTCGCCCAATCGGCTCAATCTATGTTTTTCTTTTATCTATAAGCATAATCATTTATTATGTTGTGCCCAAGAAGACTGTAAAAACGCAACTAACTCAAACTACCTTAACTAACTGTACCTAACAGAAAACTTAAAAACGATTATAAATCTACGGCCAGTGCGAGCAAAATGAGACCTCTGCAAGACCTAGGTTTAGCGCTCCATTATTCAGTTGTGGCAGTTTTGACATTTAGGACTTTTCTGGCCTAGGCCTGTTATAAGTCATCATAGTATAAAAACTTTAAAGTCCCTTTCTTCTTCTTCGTCGTGTGACGCTACAGCCCTGGACATCAACCAACACGCCTGGCTATACTTATGCCCACACAGTTTTTCTCTTGAAAAGATTAGGGCTTCCTCATGAGCTTTTGATATATATTCTCAGTCTTATATAAAGTCAGCTTGGTCCCTCGAGAGGTGGCTCTATGACTCGCTGCCTCTTGAGCCCGAAGAAAAAATCGGTTTGCAAGCTTCTGCGTGTGATCGCGGTACTGATGTTGTTTGTACTGTTTACTGCGGATACGTAGATGAAGTCCTTAAGCACCCCGAAGTTATAGCTGCGCATTGTGACGCTCTGTCCAAGACGTCGATGTTGTATGTCCATTCCTAAGGACGCAGGTTGATTCGTTTTCCCCTTATTCACCGCCAGACCCATTCCGTCTCAATGCTAGTAAACGCCTCATTGACGGCTCGCTGTGTTCTGCCTATCACGTCAATATCATCAGCGTTGCTAACAATTGTACGGACGTCTGGAAGATCGTGTCTCTTAATTTGGCATGTGAGCCTTACACGATCTTCTCCAGGATGATATTAAATAAGTTGCATGACAGCGCGTCTAAATGTCTGAATCCTTTTTGGACATTGAAGATAGCGGTGAGTGCGTTACCAACTTAAGTGGAGCAGCGAGAGTTCTCACTCGCCATCCTGCTCAGTTTGACGTGTTTAGCAGGAATGCCGAAACTAGACATAGCGTTGTACAGCTCGTGTCCATGCACGCTGTCATATGCGTTCTAGAATTCAACGTATAGGTAGTGGGTGTCGATTCGCATTTCTAAAATCTTTTCCAGGACGATTCTTCACAGATGATTTTATTTCTGCACGTTTCACTCAGCGTCTAAGTGTCCGCTCCTAAGCGCATTGCGGCCTGTGCATTTGGAGCGGCATTGTGTTTTGTGGAACACCAGTAAAAGTGACTTACTTTAGGACCGGAGGAGATCCTCGTGGCTGTGACGGACATTCTGTTGAATCACAGTGGACAACCGTACGCCCACATTCACTGTATTTCATGTACGCCATTTCACCTGTAGAGAATTGTTAAGCCACCGAAGCTGTAGATTAAGTCGCTGCCGTGGTACATGTGTTTGATTGTCAGTGCATCAATGTCATAGTCCAGGCCTACCAGCAGCGGTGTACGTTAAGTGATCTTCCTTGTTTGATGTCACCATTTGGGTCCGAGATCTGGTGTACAATGCAACCGATGCCTTCGAGTACAAGATTGTATTTTTTGGTTTCCATTGGATTGCGGTGCTTATTTTGATTCCATCTCGTGTCTAGCGTTGGGCGCCACATCAGCTTTTTGTCGGATGTGTACCAAACTGGAGCACACAGACTCAAAAAACTGGTCCATTATACTAACAGGCAGCATCCTACTTTCCTTGGTCTTCGGGAGGACGATAATCAGGCTGAGCAGAGATGATGAGGATCCTACATCATCAGGTCTCACCTCAGCAACATCGAATAACGGCCTCCTTATCCGAGCAAAGCCGGGACAGTAACAGAGGAAAAGCTCTGCAGTGTCGTCGTCTTCTCCACACGCATTGCAGAGGGTTTCATCGCTTAGGTCAAGCACATTTAGGTGTTCAGCGAAGGTTAGTACGCCGGAAAGTCGTCTGCATTCTTTTCTGACAGAATGCTGCGGCTTTCTTACAGACGTTAGGGAGCATGCGCTTGGTCTCTCTACATCCTGGGGAGCCATGCCTCCTCCAGTAAACATAGTTTATTTCACGCGCATCTTTTTTTGTAAACAATGTGGTGCCGTGTAAAATTTGATTGAGTCTAGTGTTGGGCGCCATGCAATAAGTATTATAAGCCAAACTTGGAGTTTTCTGTCACGTATTCTGTCTCTGATAAGGAATGAAAATAATATAATCTGATCAAATTGAATCGGCCTGCACGGCATGTCTGGAGTCTGTATTGACTCTGGTATACGATATCCATGCTGACCTAAAGCTGTCTTCTTCTTCTCGGGAAGCACCACAATCCGAGCAGACATTTCTTGCAAACAGCAGGCATCTTCATCTGGCCGACTTTAGTGCTGCACATCATGTTACTACTACCAATTGAGTTACTTCTGCATGTCACCAAAACCGTAGTACTCGCTTCAGAATTGAGGAGAACGACTCCCCTTACCTCAAAGTCATACCATGATTTTTAAGATGAGATCTGGCAAAGATACCAGTACGCCACGCCATATTCAGTGGCGCAATGTTCAAGTAGCTACTCAGTCTCATCGTCCCATCAAAAAAGCCCGACATAACAATTCTCTTTAAACTGTCCCACCCTCCGGCCAGATCTCAGCATTAATGCATTCACAAGGCCGCTTCAAATTAAAAATTCAAACCACCCCCACCCACGGTCAAACCGACCGAAGTCGAATCTAATAAAGGTATTAAGCCCTCCCGCTCCACAAGAGACACGAGCAACCCCAACGACTTAGCCATCGCACCAGAAGAAGAAGAAATTAAAGCCCCACCCCGCCTTCGAGTACCGCCGCACCTAATATTTTAATCAAAACCCTAATTCCACTGACGCCAGCCTCCCTCCGAACACATTCCACACAAAGGATACGCAAAGCAAACGAGGCCGCACCGAAGAAGATTCTTTCCGTAAAAGTTATGTCAACACAGCCACGGCACGGGGGATCCTTTCAATTTAAACAATGAACACTCGATCCTTTAATACAAATTCGATACAAAAGGATTCAACTCGGGCAAACATCAAAATGAACCGCCATTCAGGCTTTATTTTTCGGCAAACTCAATGTTTGCTCTCCAGATTGAATATGTTCTTCGTTCACTTTGTTCTCCTTCGCCATCATTGTTCGTGCAACGGTGGGCGGTGGGCGGTGGGCGGTGGGCGGCGAATGGTGGGCGGCAGTTGTCTTCATTTCATTCGTCCCTTTTGCTTGAGTGAAGTGGACGAGAGATTTCTTTTTAATGCACCATAACATTGGCCTGCCATTGTTCATGTGTGCGATGTGTTCGATAGTTTTTTCGGTTTTTGAATTTCATTTGTTTTCGGTCGCCCCTTGCCTGAGGATACACTCGTGTTTTGCATAAGCATCCGAGGATTATCTATGGCCATTGATTGTGTGTGTCGCTCGAATGGGGGCGGCAATACGCCGCCGTACATTGCTGTGTGAAGTGGGCTTCAGGACGAGAGGTGATATTGTTGAAGGCGGGCGCACACAAAAGGTGAAGATATGTGGTTTGGCAGAAAACAAAAAACGAAGCGATTTCGGGTCAAGCTGGGATAGATTTCTAGATTTGTGGGACAAGGCCAATGGTGCCGAAAGCGCTTATTTGAACAAGGGTTAGCGCATAAAGCACTCTGTCGGTGGGAGGGGGTTGGGGGGAGACTTCAATCTCCCCCAAAAGATTTAGGTGGCACATTTGTTTGAATGGGAATTTGGGGATAAGTGGAGCCACCGTGTTGTCTTTGCCGATCGATTTGTGACTTGTGGCGTGGGGGGTGGTTTCAGATTTTTTTTTTGTACGTCGAAGAAGTCACTTGAGATGGATTACGAAACGTGCTCGGATAAGTGGCGCGATTTATGTTTGCTTGGCGCCAACTCCACTTCGATCCAGTGTCGGGCGCCAGACGGTACGCTGTTAAAAATTCCATTCCCACCCTTGCCGTGAGACGCACATAAGAGTTGTTCATCACGGAATACAACCGCAACGAGTGATGCAAAATGCTTCTCATTAAATACATTTGGCTTCACATTCCACAGCCGAGCTTGTTCACAAAATCAATCAAAGATCGCAAAAAAAACCAGCAACCACACCAGAGAAGCGTCATTATTCCATGCAAGCAACCACTCGAATGTTCACAAAGCCTCATCAGGACTCATTACGAACCCGATGAGAGACCACCATCCGCAGATAACTGATGAGCGACGTACCGCACGAGCAGCCATTACTGCGGAAGCCACCAGAACAGTGTCACGTTCGTAATGAGAGATTTCCCGAACGGAAATTACCAATTCCCCAGTTACAGCCCCCTGTCAACCGAGCACAAATCCGTTGCTCGTTGTGCTCGAGCCAAAAATCCACCATCAACGGCAAACAATTGCCGCTGTTGTGTGGCTGTTGCATTGATGTCATGACACGCAGACTGAGCAATATCCGCGGAAGAGTCATTAGCTCATCCCTCTCCGATGGCGGGAATGGAAAGCCACTCGACATAAACTGTGCGCCAGGATCAAGCCATCTGCCAGAATCATTAACTGCGTGAGAAATTATACGACCCGCCGCCGCGCTCCGCCCTAATTTATGAACTTCCCTTCAGCGACTGCTCTTTAACCACACTCCTGCCACCAGAAAATCCCACATGCCACTACTTCGACTGACTTCGTACCAAATTGCCTGTCACAGCGCAGCCCGGCTCCCTGCGATGCCGTCCCGACGACCGCATCGTTCCGAAATCAATAAATCATTCTCGCATCCTCCTGCCGCCCGGAGCTCCACAAACCGCAAAACAGCATCCGATCCCCCAGCCCCACCCCCACACAGAATGACGCAAATCTTTGGAACAATTAAATTTCTTTTTACAACAATTGCTGCACGCAATTAGGATGAAAAGTTCTGTCGCCCGGGGCGAGTGACAGGCCATCAGTTGCCGGGGCGTGCGGTGTTTGTCTCCGCAAGACGGCAAGTGTCCAACTTTGGTCGGATATTGCTTCGGAATGGAGCCACAGTGTGTTTGACGTGCATACGAACGCACACAGCCGCTCCATCCGTTGCACATCGTCGTCGTGCGGTTTCATCGTGGAATTCTCTCGGTAAACTTCGAGGAATGTCCTTGCGGTTGTAGCTGTGTGTACACCGACTTTGTGGGGCTTTGCATCGTCAGCCTTGAGGTTTTTCTCCTTTTTTTTTTTTTTTTGTTGAGGAAACCTCTCGTGTATTGTCTGGCATTCGGATTGACTGAAGAGGCGGCGTCAAGACGCAATGAGAAAAATAATTAACGCTTCAAGGGTTTCCACATCAAATCGAAGTGTGAGATGGAACTAAGAACATGTGTCATTCATGTGCACTCTGGAGACGTCTTCATTCGTTTCTCACGTCTTGAATATCAAATTTTGCACCACCCACCGCCTTGACACGGCCCAGTCTATACACAGCCTGTCGGGTAAACAAACGTCTATGCACATCGCCTGTGTCTGTGTAAAGTAATGGGATTTTAATAAATAATTTGACATTGCCACTGTTTGAGGGATTAACTCGGCTAATGGGGTTGACATCTCGTAAATTTCCCTAGCAAGTAGATGTGAATTTGAGGAGCATCGTGTCGGGGCATAGAACAGACGCAGTTATTGATGGAAAAGGCGTGGCAAATGTTTGAATTGCTGTTGCCCAGGTCTTAGAAATGCCAGAGAATAAGAGAAACATTCATACATTCGTTCTGCTTTCGGAAATGTTCGCATGCACTGTTCTTAGGGATCTACAAAGGATGCTTTAAATAATTTATTAAGATACGACTAATTTCAACGTGATTTCCTTTAGACGAGTCACTAATCATTAAACAAATAACATCTCACCCGCTAAGCAAAATCGTTATTTATAGAGAGATTTCCAAATGGGACTGTGAGCTTCCACTGTGAATGCACCTTTAAACCAATGACCGCACTGTCAACGTCAGAACGTTCAGTAAAAACAAATATTTGTAAAGGGTGATTTTTTAAAAGCAATAGGAAAGTTTTTCAAAAAGCAAACAGAAAAATTCATGAAATCTTTATTTGAATCGATAGTACGGTCCATATAATTTAATGTTTGAAGATTATTTCATGCAAATGTTGACCTTGACTGCGCCTCAAATGGTCCATCCGCTTAGTCCAATTTTGGCATACTCTTACCAACATTACGGCCGGTATCTCACGAATAAATGCTTCAATGTTGTCTTCCAATGCGTCAATTGAAGCGGGCTTGTCTGCATAGACATGAGCTTTAACATAGCCCCACAAAAAAATAGTCTAAAGGCGTTAAATCGCACGATCTAGGCGGCCAATTGACCGGTCCCGAACGTGAAATAAAATGTTCACCGAACTCGCCCCTCAATAAGTCCATTGTGGCGCGTGTGCCGTGTGGCATGTGGCACCGTCTTGTTGAAACCACATGTCATGCAGGTCAAGCTCTTGCATTTTGGGCAAAAAAAAGTTGGATATCATCTCACGGTAGCGCTCACAATTCACAGTTGCGTTACGATTCGCATCATCTTTGAAGAAGTACGGTCCAATGATGCTACCAGCCCATAAACCGCACCAAACTGTGACTTTTTCTGGATTCTGGACTCGATTTTTCACTCCAAAATCGATAATTCTGCTTATTTACGTACCCATTGAGCCAAAAATGAGCTTCGTCGCTGAACACAAGAAGCGCGTGATGAACTTTCTTAACAGAGCACGCATTTTGATAACAAAATTCAATAATTTGCAAGCGTTGTTCGTTTGTAAGACGATTCATGGTTAAATTATAGACCAAACTGAAGATGTTTGACAGTGAAACAAAACACGAAACGTGCGTCAGCTGTTTAAACCAGTGTTGCCAAAAAGATAATAGCTAAAAAATCACCCTTTATTATGGTGAAGTTCGCGAAGGAAGAATGGTTTTTTTTTATAATTTGCGCGCGCTCAAGGGATTGCTAATACCCTTAAGTGTCCGGGGTCAAGACACAGCACGGGCCGAAGGTATGGAGGGAGAAAGGGAGAGGAGGTACCTGTGCACATTGGTCTTAAATATCTGCGGGTTGTAGTCTGTGGGAAATATAGGGCTGGGAAGAGCATTCCAAATTCGCGTAGTACGGCTGAAGAACGAGTCTCTAAATTTAACTGTGCGTCCGAAAGTAGGCTTAAGGGTAAACTGATGAGCATTCCTGGCGAGACGAGTATTGCGGGTGAATTCATTGAGAGGAGGAATGCAGTTGGCTAGCTCACTTGAGCATTGTTTAAATGTGATGTGGTTAAAAATAAAAAATAAAATATTACCAAAATTTCGAGTCAGTGACGCCAACTTTTGGTCGTAATTCTCGTTCCAGTAGACAAGCCTAGTAAACACTTTTGAGACTGAATTTTCGCTGCTGCATGCTTCCGGATAAATGAGACATTGGCTCGGTTGAACAGCCAAGAATATTGATGTCGTTCAAGCGTCCGTCGGAAACAAATCAAATTCGCTAAGAACACACTATGGCTTGCGAAGAGATATTTGAATAAGCACCAACTGGACTTGTGACGAAGCAGTGTAGCTGGCTTATATTGACGCCATTCAGTCTGCAGAGGTTGTTGTAAGAGTAGGTCCTTTATGTGTGAGCATCTACGACGGACAAGACAACTGAACGAGTAGAGGAGGTGATATGTAGTGTCTTCCATCCTCTTCATGCAGCATCTGCAAGAAAATATTATGAGGTCATGGGTGCATGTCTAAGGCAGGTGGTGCCTTCTAGCCACCTGTGGTTGATTGTTTAATTGTGGGAAAGTAAAAAGATAGTAGCGAGCGGCATAGAGGGTAGATCTCCTCCCGGTGTTAGAGAAGACGTTGCTCCACACCTAGCGAGTTCATTGTCTTTGCAATTGCCCGGTGTCGTGTCACAAAATCCCGGCATCCACATGAGGTGTATGTTTATGGAAATGCTCAGCCATCTCGTTAAGAGACACCCAGCAATTTAGCACGGGCTAGATATACCATGGTTTCAACTAGACCACAAGCCACACAACGGTTGGAATTCAAAGAAAATGTTCTATCGCGAAATAATCACGTCGAATGCCCTCCTAGATCGTGTGATTTTACACCCCCGGGACATTTACTCTAAATTGTTGGTATGTCAGCAAGCCGGCGTCGCACAGTCTGGCAAAAGTAGTGGTTTTGTGCGATAAATTATTTTGAAAAGTCTAAAGTGACTTTTTGTGCCTTAAAGCTTTGCATAAGAGTGAAAATAAGTTCAAATTAAATTTTTACTAAGAAAGACAAATTTTTAGAGTTGTTTCAATATAAACTTACGCAAAAAAAACTTTGTTTTTCATTTTGGTGTTAATCATCTAGGATAATGCAGCTTTTTTCAAAGCCAAATGTGTTGTTAAAAATTAGTATACGATAAATTTAATAAAAATTAAAACTATGAGTACTGTTTTTGGTTTTTCAATCTTATAATTTGTATTTAATAATATATTGAAAATTTAACACAATTTAGCTTATTAATTTCCAAATGAAATGTTTTCCACATGAAACGAATTTATAGTATCTGAACAAAAGCCTTTTTTTACTAACAAAAATGTTTTGACTCCTAAGACTTGATAACAAAGGATTTGACGAAATCATCATTCTATTGATATTATCAGTTAAATTGTCGATTCCTGATGTTTTTCGGCTGAATTGCTTCCTTAAAATTTTGAAATCTTTGTTTCTTGATTCCAAGGCTTCTTCACTTAACTGACCGATCGGCAGAAGACAAGAAGAAGCAATTAAATGGCCATAACAAACAAAAAAAAGCTGTCTTGAAAATTGCTAACACAATTTTTCAAAAATAAAAAAAATAATATTTCCAGCAAAAGTTCAGCACTTCTGCTTTCACATTTACATTAAGGACATATGTTATAATTATCGTCCATTAATAGATCTGCTAAACATTTGCCGGAACAGAAGATATTATGCAAAAATTAAAATAAAATAAAAAAAAACATCCTCACTTCAAACCCCCTAACTAGTTATAATTTTTTTTTTCATTTCTGAAGTAAACAAATAAAATCTAGACATTCTTACCTTCTCCGGACATATCATATATTTTTACTCGAACGCTTAACAATAAAGATATTAAAAAAAAAAACAAAATTAACAACTTTTTTCACGTTCTCCCTTGTCAACTTTGATCGCTTGACTAACTTAGTGCAAGACATAAAAACAAACAAAAATGCATTTTTCTTATCACAAATACCGCGAACTTTGTGAAATGAAACGGTTTTTTCTTGTTTACCAAACATTTGAAAATGACCTTTTGCGCACTGATCTCTATGGAGCTGCCCCACTGTGCATCGCACAGTGGTCCCATTGTAGGAGAGAGTTGGAAATAAATCTGTAACTTTTGAACTCGTGGACCGATCTTAATGAAATTTGGAACATAGTACAAATGCCGCGAGATCTTATCGTTGTCCAAAAAAATTGTTTTCAGCAATAACGCCCTAATTTCACACTTGTATGCCCATTGCGTGCTCAGAACCAATATTGAACGAAAGAAGCGACCGTATCGTCAAAATGTGTACTCGACCACACCTTTCGAAATTTACATGCATCGAAAATTTGATTCAGTGAATCGAGTGCTGCAAACGTCCTTGTGGTGGAGATATATATGAATGACGTTGAATTCCATACACACTTTTTTTACTTCGAGACATCTCAAATACAGTGGACTCTCCCTAAGTCGAACTATGCCTAAGTCGAATTTCTCTCTAACTCGAACCTTTTCGCCATATTTTAGCATTCCCCTCAATTTTCCTCAAAAAGACTCTCTATAAGTCAAACTCCCTCTAACTCGTACAAAATCTTGGCCTCCTTTTTCACCCCATAAGTCGTTTTGCATAGAGCGAAAAAAAAAAAAATACCCGCTCACAATTCGTACTTTGTTATAAAGGATCTTTAAGGGCCGATGTTGAATGTGAACCACACCTAAACGTCAAGTTTTTTTCTGCGTTTCATTTGACATTTCTCAATTTCAGACTAACTCAATTTGAACCATGGAAAGATACACAATCGAGCAACGCGTTAAACTTATTCAGGCATATTATGAAAATGGGCGTTCAAATCAAAATGCATATCGTGCACTTCGTGACTTTTTTCGGTCAATTTAATCGTCCAAATGTGCGTACAATCGGAAAAATGGTGCAAAAATTTGGGTTTTGTAGGATGTAGCGTCTGTAGGAGATGTGAAAACACCAGTGCATGCTCGTACAGCTGGTACTGCAGAAAATATTGCTGCTGTTCGTGATAGTGTGGCTGAAGAGCCATCCACCTCAACTCGTCGTCGTGGCCAACAATTGCACCTCTCACGCTCGTCGTTGATGAACATTATGCATAAAGACTTGCATTTACACGCTTACACGGTGCAATAGACTCAAGAACTAAAGCCTCTTGACCATTTCAAGCGTCGTCAATGGTCAGAATGGTGGCAAGAAATGGCAACAGTGGATGATCAATTTTCGAAGAAAATCATCTCCAGTGATGAGGCACATTTTCACTTCAGTGGATTCGTCAATAAGCAGAATTGCCGCATTTGGACGAATGATAATCCAAGAGTGATTGTCGAAAAACAAAGAGTGACTGTTTGGTGCGGTTTATGGGCTGACGGCATCATCGGGCCGTATTTTTCTCCAAAATGAGGCCGGTCAGGCAGTTACTGTGAATGGTGTTCGCTATCGTGAAATGATAACGAACTTTTTATGGCCCGAATTGGAAGATATGAATGTGGACGATATGTGGTTTCAACAGGACGGTGCCAGTTGCCACACAGCTAACGAAACAATGGCTCTTTTGCGCGACAAATTCAATGGCCGTGTTATCTCACGTGGTGGCGATGTCAATTGGCCGCCAAGATCATGTGATTTGAAAGAAAAGGTGTACGTCGATAAGCCAGCAACAATTCAAGAGCTAAAGGATGAGATAACTCGGCACATTAACGGCATAGAACCTCAATTATGCTTGAGCGTCATCGAAAATTTTGACCATCAGATGGAGGCGTGCCGCCGAGGTCGCGGCGTCCATTTGGCGATACGTTGGTCCATACATAATTGAACCATACCAATATTATCATAATAAAAAGAATTGACAATAATTTCCTAAATAATTTGTGTTTTATTCGAAATCAACATCGGCCCTTAAAATTTAACTACCCTTTAGTTATGTATATAGATAACTATACATCGCATTCGCCAATAACCGCGTGTGCCATCATCGTGTGTGCGTTGCATTTCTGCCTATCCCTATCCACCTAAAAATACAGGGCAAAAAAACAATGGTATCCTTTTGCTTCTGTTGTTCGTTGGATTCAGAACAGTTTTTATTTCAAAGCCATGGAAATCTATCTAGAAAAAAAAGCTTGTTTTAGTGAAATTCCAATTGGAATTCGGAAATCAGTCGATTCTAGGCAGTTCAACAGAGCTGATGCAGTTATTCTGTGCAAGTTGGTATGAAGGTATACAAATATGTATACGCATATATCCTTATATACAGTAAATGCATATATGTATCATACAATGTATGCATCTTTTTTCGGATTTTTTTTTTGTCTATCTATATACATATGTACATCTTAAACATTACCTTAAAACTACCCTAAGCTACGGATGTCGGCCATAGGTTGCAGCTGATGGATTTTCAAGTTATCCACTGCAAGACAGTGACCGACTGCGTCCCATAAGGCGATACGCCCTACCCTATCTACTTCGGGTCTAAAGAGTTCGACGCTGGAGTTCCCTCGCTCCCGAGCCACCAGAACTTTCGGTGTTGCATAGCCACATCCCGCACATCCCGACTGGACATCGCTGTACTGAAAAGGAGGAGACCCTCCTCAGCTCGTTGTACGACGGAACGGTCGTGGTTGAGTCGCCCATCCACCGTTGAACGATCGGTGTGAAAGAGGAGCGGTACCGCATTTTTGTCTTGTATCAGACCGTGCTTATCAAACTGGAGGAATGCTTCGGGGCGGACGAAGCCACTGTGACGTACCGTTTCGTGGTATTGTGGAATGGAGTAGTAAGCCCCAGATATCAAGTTATTGGCCGAGTTCATCTCTCTGTGGCAGTATGGCCTCGAATCAATTTCAACAGGAAATTGTCCGCTCGTATCAGGTTTGCCTTGTTGTATAAAACCTCATTGGAGTAGAATTTTTTGTACTGGGACTCTGGTGTTCTGCAAAAGCGAAGGCAAGGCTTAAGACAAGCGCTCTCAAACAACCAAATCTTTTCCATTAAGCTTGCACTCACGTTGAACCACACGGGACAGCCATAGGTGAGCAATGGCCGGACGAGGGCCATATATCAGATTACCTTCACCCTCGCATCGAGTTGGCTGCTGTAAAACAGTTTCTCTTTGTAAGAGCGAAAGCGCCTCGGTCTTGGGGTGAAGCAGCATCTACATGTTGGAAAAAACAGCTATCTGAGTGTTATTGTTCACAGCAACCGAAACAGGACACAAAATATACAGGATAGCACCGATTCCACAGGTCATTGAAAGCACTGTGGTCTTCACTAAATTTAAACAGAAGCTCTCCTAGAGTTTCGTAGGAAACAAATTAGAAAAATGGTGGGTGTAATAACTGGACACTGCTTCATAAGCAATCTATCCCGAAGACTTGAATCGGTACTTCCCCCGCCCTCGCAGAAAACAGAAGAAGACCGCTAGTTGACCGTCAACGGCCTCGAAGAATTGACACCCGTCAAAATAAAGGATATCCAAAAATGTCTCTGAACCACTAAATCGTTACAAAAAATTTGTCAACGAAGACATTTCATTATGACAACAACTATTTAAAACAGGAGGAACTCCAGTAAGGTAGACGGGGAACCAGGATACAAAACAGGAAAGTGACAGCACAATGGACAGAGAGGAGTTTAGTTTATGCTTAAAACACGCTGATCTTTGACTCCGATCATATGGGGCAACGAGGACGCCCGCGTCTAAGGTGTCACACCAAAGTGACAAAGGACCTCAGCCAACTCCGGGTGCGAAACCAGAGACAGCTAACCAGATATCGTGCTATTTGGAGAGGCTTGTTGGTTGAGACCCAGGTTCACCCCGAACTGCAGCTCTATACAAAGAAGAAGAAACAAGCTGGTCACCTACACACCCGTCCACCTAGTGTTGCAACATGTTGTGGTTGCACTTCCGATGCGAGAACCTTAGACTTGCCACCAAAAAAACCTTTCGTGGGGTACCTTAATCCTTTTGTATCATCTTCGGAGGTGTCTCCTGTGGCCATTACCTTTGCCTATATTTATGCGTCCATACACCAAGAAAAGAACGTTATTTCCAGTTCGAGATGAGCTCTTTTATTTCTCCTCGTAGTCCATTTCATATATCGGCAATACCTTTCCACCTCACTGCCTGATGTCATTCCTCTTTCGTCCATCTGTTGATATGTATACCGTCAAGGCCAGTCAAGACACATCACAGACTTTCTGTCATCGATGATACCATTCATCAATCAAGGCACGCTCAGCCAAATCTCGTTAACGCAACTCGGGCATTATCCCCGCCTCTATGATAAACAAAGTTCTTCACGCCCAAAAGTTTCGTCTCACCAACACTTTCAGCAAAGGAAAAAACTCCAGCCGAACGTCCAACTTTGCACGTGGCCCAAACTGTCCCTTGACACTTCACCAAGAAACTCATCAAGTCTCAAGGGGATTTGGCTGGTAAATCACTCTCGACAGACGAGAACTGTTCCTGCACCACACATCCACTCCAGAGCAGCAGACTCCACCGCAAATTCACCACTTTTCCGCCATTCCACAAGTGAAAACGAATTCCGCTTAAGCACGCCATTTATGGAAAGCCTATACTCGCCCATCACTACACCCCGGCGCCCGCCGACAGTCAATCAAATGTCACTTGTCATCCGAGCGAACTCCCCGCCCCCGCATAATGAATATCGAATATTTTTCGAAACAACTTTTAAAATGACTTTTGTGGCCTCATAACAAATAGCGGCGGCCCCAGCCCGTGGCCCGCACGGCGCGCACATCCAACAAGTCCCCTCTGGCAGTGATCCAAAACTCGAAACAAAATACCCGCCACGGATTTGCCAAAAAAAAACAGAGGCACAGCACAGGAAATGGGCGGCCAACCCTACAGCGGCTGCTTGTGTTCGGCTTTACATCGCCTGAATATCCTTTCGCTTCCTATCGCCCCCCCAACCAGCCATTATGTCTAATCTAAATCATGTGCACATCGCACACAAACCGTTTATTGCGCGCGTGTGTGTGTGTTTGTGACAGAAAATCGGCATAGTCTCATCATCATCGTCGTCGAAACCGTAACACATTAAGGATTCCCCCCGCCCAGCACGGGAGGGGGTGGTTGCTTCCCGGTAATGGAATTTCTGTGTGTGACAAATGCGATGAACGCGACTCGGCTCGAAAGGGGGCAACCGCCGACGCAGGGGGACGCACAAGGCATGTTACTTCAAAATGTTTACAAAGAAGACACAGATCACACAAAAATTTGCTCCTGAATAACATTAAGCCAGGACCACGAGCCACCGAGTGAGGCGGCGATGGTGTGAGGGCCAGGAAGCGATTTTCAAAGGAAGATAAAGAAAATGGAGTTTACGAGCGAGAAACGTTCTTGAAATGCTCATTCTTTTTGCCCGCCGTGCGTCTCTTCAACTCCTTTAAAGATCAACCGAGTTCGGGGTGGCCGGTGGGGGGGGGGGGGGGGGGGGGGGGGGGGGCGGGGGGGACATGAACCAAAAGTAACGGGAAACGAGCAGCGGTTTGCTATTCATGGTCTGCTTTCAATGGCATGAAAGGATGTTTTAATGGGCGTGCATATTTGCCTGTGTGTGTGTTGTTTGCGTGTTTGTGGGCCAAAGGGAGGGGGGGTGGGGGTGAGTGTGAATGGCGGAAGATTTCATTAGATACATTTGTTTTGATGGAAGATGTGCGATACCCGGCATGTCATCTCATGGCACACGGGATGCTGAGGAAGAAGAAAAACGGGGAGAAAATCCCAGCAGATGGTCGCTGCGACGTGACAAGTTTCTTGTGAAAATTGCGCAAGAAATCACCGGCGTGGCGGGGAGAGGGGAAGGCGATGTGCCACATGCGGTCACTTGCGTGGCTGACAAATGAAAGTCGAGAGCAACCTCTTCTTCTCGTCTTGCCGGGTCCTTTAGGAAGTCCCTCTTGGTCGCGTGTGTGGCAAATGTTCGTGTCCTTGGAAGGGGAATATTACAGTTGTGACAGAAACTGTAATTTTGCTGCAATAATGCGAACGGACACACGTGTAATGAGGCGAAGATTAGTGTGGAATAAATTAATTCTGTAAGTGTCATCTTCGCGAATCTCTCTCTCTCTCTCTCCGATAATTCGCCCTCTCTGCAATACGGTGAAGCTCTTGAAGTTGGGTTTGCGATCTCGCGATGTACGTGACATTTTCTGATGCATATTCCAAGATTTAATTTCACGTGAATTTACCACTTTCATACAATACTTCTAAAGTTAATAATTTCTAGTTCTGAGCTGTGTTTTACACAAAAAAATGTAAGAATAAAGTTCATTGCAATCAAACTCGATCATTTCTAGTATCATGCACCAGAACGGACGTGATCACGCACCTGTTGACGACCATGTGAATTAATTTCACGTACTTTTTAGAATGGACACATGTTTGGTGTAGTGAAACACTTTCGTACGTGCCACGTGATCACGCGGTTAGAATCTGAGGGTCTTGAGGCAACCACAGGTTTTTGCGGCTGACTACCAAAAGGCACTTAGGCCAAAGTCGGCCCATTGTGCCAACATGCAAACATAAGAAGACGGAAAAAATGTCTAAATCTGGAGAGTGGCAGCATCTTAGAGATGCCTAAGTCAATTGAAAAGAAATTTTCAATAAGGTTGAACGACTTGGAAGCTCCTCCATCCCTGATGCGGTTCACTAGAATGTCAGTGGCCTTTCAGTGAGACTTGATGGGGGTGTGTCTCGCACAAGGCAGCTAAACTAAGTCTGAGCTAAGTCATAAGCTAATCTAATGTCATTTCAATTGGGCTCTGAAAAGAATTTTGATATATGGTAGGTGGGTAGGTGATAGGATGTCCTGTCACCCTTATAACATGGCCCACCTGTACCAACTTTTTGGGTCCCTTGAGCCCTTGTATTGGGTTTGTTTACCACCGTGAGACCTACTTTAGTTCTAAAGCCACCCGCATCCACGAATGAATCTTAGGAGATTTTTCAATTCAACACCGCTTAAGTGCTCTAGCTCTATGGTAGAAGGGTTTTTCCAGGAACTCCCTCCTTTTCTTTGCGAGGGCTGGTCGCAGAGCAGATGTTGGATATATTATACTTCTGAATAGACTATACTTCTTCCTCGTCTCTGCAGCAAGTTCAGACGCATATCATGTGTAACTATGGCACAGTGTCCGGTAAGGACTCCTATAAGCATGCGTACATTCTTGCGAAGACCGATCAGTGATATTGAATGTTGATCTCTTCTTGCTCAGCGTCGGCCATAGAACCCCCGCTGTTGCTCCAGTACCCAGACTAAGCCATCGTCCTCTGGCTCTTCCTGCTCTGGTTTTATTCCTAACGGTACTGAGTGGCTTATGCGCATACGAGATTGCTAGAGACTCTCACAACACCGATCAGGAGACTTTTCTCGAGGCCGACTTTTCGTTTACTTGGATTCCAGTGTGGCTCAGTACACAGCAGAGGATTATCGCGTTCAAGGATATCTCATCACAGCTTCGACGTCCGAATGTCTGAAGATATGGCTTTTATTGCCGCTTGGCTATCAAAACAAATGATGATCGCCTTGCCGGTTACGTTGTGATCATTCAAGGCCTGTGGTGCTTCATGTATTGCAGCCACTTGAAAAACGCTGCAGCCGTCTCTTAGTGCCACGGATTGCGATCAAAGAGGTCACAGAAGACCCCCGTGCCTATACTCGAGCTCGTCTTTAAGCCGTCAGTGTATAAGGCAACTGTCCTGGCATTGCATCTGGTCGGTTAAGCGCGAATTGAAACTACTCTCGGGGACTAGGGGGGTGGTAGATAGTCTGTTTGTCCTATATTTTGTGCTGTTGTACGTTTCGTTAATATGACAGGATGACCGTATGGGTTCTTCCTCCAGAAACCCGCTTCTCTGAGCCTGAGGGCCGATGAGACTGCACTGTTGCTACAGAATAAGTCGAAACGAGGGAGGAAGAAAAAAAGTTCTGACACAACCTGTTATACATAGGCAGGCCGAGTTTTGAACTTCATAGCTAACCAGACTGTGTGAGATTTGACGCTATTAGTCCTTGCACTGTATGCAGCTTGAACAGCAATAGATTCAGCCTGCTTTCTAATCAGCTGGAGATCACTATGTACCCGATTCGGGCCAATTGATGCTCTCAGAAGTGGAGAAGACTGTTCCCCAGCCAACTTTGAGTGCATAACTGGCGGCAGGTGGCTAAAGATTATGACAGCTGGAGAGACTAGTTGGTAGGGCCCATGTCCATTCCGTGCTGTAGTATAGAAGCAATTTTCTGCGGCAGTTCGCTTATCAACGAAGGTGAGCCCGAAGAAATTAATTTTCGAAATTTGATATCAAAATGGGAAGACATCTCGGGATGTTGACGATGAGAAATCTCAGTTTTTGATAATTTCTCCGTAATTTCTTCAAATTCTTCTCGTTGGTGAACTTAATCAATTCAAGTGTTGACTAGTGTTTGACATGGACAGATCGCAAAGAAAGTATGAAATGCGTTGGTGAAGGGTGTTTTTTTAGAGGCAAAGAACTTTAAATTGATGTAAAATACAAAAAAACTGATTTTAGTATTTATAAATAAATTTCGGGTAAGTGACTGATTTTGAATTTGTCCAATTTTCGGCAATAATGCGTCGAGTTTGGGGCTGCAAAGTCCTAGTGTTGCATGAAAAAAGATAGTAATCATGATAACCGTTGACTACAACGTTTTGACCATCATCATTTTTGAAGACATGCTCCGGTGTGTGTCTATGCGCTATGAATTCCCAAACCAGATTAACCTGAAAACAAAGGAGGACTGTCAAATCAGCTGTGAAAGCAACAATTTAAAATTCATCGCCTGCTAAAAAAACACCCTTTGATCAATTACAAAATTGTGTGCTGAAAATCCCTGTACTTGCTTCCGTACGTAAAACTGGAAGTAGAATTATTCCCTACTGTGACAAAAAAGAAATATGTCAACCAAGAATAAAATATCAGTTGATGTCCTCCTCACTTGTTTGCCCCACTTTAAGCGAGAGCGTCCCATACTTCGTTACAATGTCCATGCACCATGCAGATAGCCTCTTTCCTATCCACCCACTGGATCGTTGTGAGGTCGCCCACATGGACATGGACACTTGTTATTATGTTAAATTAAGCCAAAAGAAAGACAAAAGAGAGGCATTCTCTGAAAATGTAAAACCCAACACACACTCTCTCCAATCACTCCGAAATTGCTTGGGACATTTACCACCGCAAATGTCCACCTCCTCAAATCCCTGAAACACTCCCTGTGCCACTGCCGAACTCTCAAAAGTCCACCTGCTGTGCTGAATAGAACGAATGTTTGAACTCCCGATCGATTAAGCAAACATTTAACTATGCAAGGCGCCTGCATGTCCACCGGCTCAAGTCGCATGTATCCTGTTTCCATTTGAAAGCATATCTCCCAGTCGGGGAATCAGTTCCATCCGCTTGCTTAGAAATCAATTACTCGAAGCAGACGGCTCACAGCACTCCAAAAACAAAACCCCCACCCGTAGCCTCTTTCACAGCACGCGCTACCAGTCGGAGTTCCTGATTTGGAATCCAGCAAAAAAGGACCCACAACTCCCTCAAATCGAAATGCACCGAAGGCCAGCGTAACCTTTAAAGGCCCTCCACACGGAGCTCCATCCGCATGGCATTTGAAAGCACCCACCTCGCAAATGGCAGGAAGTTCAACGGACTGGATGCCTTGCATACCACCGCTCTGGCCTGCTCCGGTCGACTGGTCGTAATTAAAACTGCATTAGCGCCGACCAGACATGTGCACCGAATCCGAAATGGAAAGCCAAGTAGATGGTAATCCCCACCCTGTCTGGCCATCTCTGTATTAATAACTTTCTCCAGCGGCATCACGTGCGCGCCATCCGCATCCTGCATCCGTCCTCCATCCGGTTATCGATCACCCGGCCGAGGGGCTCCATTTCCATACGCATCGAGGACTGTGCTGTGTGGGAGCATCCGCCACTAACTCACCCGAAAGGCTTTGCCCGACCACCGACCAATTCCACTCTAAGCTATCCCAGGTTAGACCAGCACCGGAATTACTGTCGCATGCAGTGTGTGTAGCCACCCGCAGGACCCGAGCAAGTGCCACTCTCGTGGTGCCGGCGCTCATTCACCGGGCTTTGAAGGAATTAAATATTTATGGCTGGGCTCCTTCTCTGAACCGCCATCGAAAAGCACTGCACCCTGCTCACATATGCTTCGCAGCCCGGATGTGCCAAGTATCTTCACCTGTCATTGCGAGTTTACATGCACCATTCGCCATGAATGTAAAATAGAATTATTTCACGCACAATACGGACGGACGTTTATGTGTGTGTGAGTTTATTTAATCGGGGTGGCTGCAGCGAGGAGGGTGGCACAAGGAGACATCCTCGACGAAATTCCTTGGCAACGCACACTGTTGGCTTGGTGAAATTTATGATGATTGGATAAACAACGAATTAGGCAGGGAAACGGAAGATAAAGTTTCGCACACACACCGAAGGCCGCACCGTACAGTGGTACATGGGGGGGGGGCCGAATGAGGATTTGCGGTTTCGGTCTCGAATTGTGTTCTTTTATTCTCTCTTTGAAGTTGAAGCGATTGCGGGGTAGTCAGGGGATGTCTTACCTGCCTTGGCAGCAGAAAAACGCACAAGGAGAGGGGGCACGTGTGCTCATATGAGCGTACGCCCGAGAATCTTTTATGAGCCTGACAATGGTAGGCTGACGTCAAAGCGAGAAGACGTTGAATGCTGATGCTCTTGGGGAGCTATGACATTCCCGAAAGATTCCTGATTAAACGCAATTCAAGGGGCAGGACACGTTCGCTCTGACGGTGATCTCTGCCAACGGGCCAAGGAGCGGCGGAGGTGAGGATGTTCGAGTGCTTTGCAAGCGGTTCGGAAGCGTGAAAGATTGATGGTCATTTGATTGATGTTTTCGGTTTCCTGGGTCGAGCTTGGTGTTGAGTTGTTTCATTAGATTGGTTGCACTGGCAACTGCGCAGGGGACTGATGGTGGGTGTGGGCGATGTCATGTTTTGGGAGGAAGTGGAATTTATTGAGCAAACAGCACAAAGGAGACCTTTGAATGGGGCACAGTCCTTTATTGGGCGGACTTTTGATCAGGTTTTATTTTATAACATTTATGGCGATTTCTCGAAGGCAGGGCATCGCCTTCAGCGGCTGGTGCAACTTAAATTAATCGTTTTTTCAGATTGCATTGAGAAATTGGAAGCATTAAAGCGAAGACCGTTGCCCTACGAATTAAAAGGACCGGATGGCCAGGCGCAGGATTGGAACGTCCATAGAAGATATGCAAGATTAGTTACAAAATGAAACACATGATCTGGGTCAAGGCAATTGCATATTGCTGCGTTCTTCTTCTACAGGGTGTGCCATATAGTGGTTATTTTTAAATCATAGGGTAGCTCGAAATCCTGCCAGAAAATCAGTATCATACCTCCGCGGAAAGAAATGAGCGGCTTTACGCTTGAACAACGTGGGGAAACATTGAAAACTTTTTCCCAAAGTGAGTGCTCTGACCCCAAACCTACCGCGACTGTTGTACGCTGTGCTAGTTAACAACACTCATGGTCCCCGTCGTGTGGTTTGTGGAGTGGTGGTTTCGTTGGACCATTTTTTTTCGAAAATTAATCTGGGAACAACGTTTCGGTCAACGGTGTGCGTTACAGAGCCATGTAACCAAGCTTTTTTTTTTACTGAAATTGAAGACATGGAATTGGGCGACTTCTGGTTCAAGCAAATTGGCGCGCCATGCCACACACCCCATGCCACCATTCAAGCACTTTAGGCCAATATCATCCAAGCAATCCGTTTGGACGGAGGTTCTTCTCCATTTGTGAGAGCCAACGTAAAAGCAGGGCTTCTTCTATATTGTTGTCTCGCGGGATCGGAGTCGAAAACATTTTCCGACGGACCCAAGATGTTCATGCACTCTACGTAACAAAGCCACTTTAGACGTTACGTCCGATATTGTACACTTGCCCAGCAATTCTAGCATTGCCCATCCAACAGTCCAACCGTGTGGGTGATGAATCTATTCTTCATGGGACTGATCATGAGTTGAATTGGAAACAGCACCACCCAGTTTTGTGGTTTCAAAAGTCATGTCTCGTCTAGTATAGAAGAATTGAACACAGATTTTTGATTTCAAATGTTAAGAATTGGATAAGCTGACTGAAATATCGCTTTCGATAACCTGCAAGTGTCCAGTGCCGACCATTTGCGGTTTGTAGCGTTTTTCGCAATAGTCATCAATCGCGATTTTATTGTTTTTAGAAGGGGGCGGGGTGTCTCCTGATCTATTGCCATTGGCATACCCGCTTCCTTTCTTGCTAGTTAATCAGCTCTTTCATTGCCCGGAATACCCTTGTGCGCGGGAACCCAGCATAGGCCGGGTCTCCCTTAGAGATAGACGGCAAAGTTTTACCATCTTGGAGTTTGTTGGTAGTGTGTCCAGAGATTTTATGGCCGCTTGACTAACTATTGGGCTCATTGATAGTCGGGTGGCTGCCTTTTGAACAGGTGTTACTTCCGCTTGGAATACACTTCAGCGGTTCGTTAGTCGGATTGGCGTAAATGCCTGATCCTGTGCCATCTTCCGATTTTGCCCCGTCAGTGTAGATTTCCCATGCAGTTAGGCTGGAGACTTATATACAGTAAGTGCTAGCAATATGGCCCACGTTTTCCAAAACTAAAAGCGCACGATTTACATTCCGGGACGCAGCGACAACAAATTAAGCACACACTTACTTAATTTTTTTTTATTTCAATTCAACAATTAAGCTAAATAATAATTTGGGTTTTACCCAAGTTGATCTGTCCGTACACAAGTCACAATTATCATACCTTCGTACTTGCACATTTATTAAAACGATCACAACATGTAAACAAATATTAACACAAAAAAAAATAGAAGAGGAGGCTATCACGTAAACAAATTATTCAATGTGTAAATAACACTTTTTTGAGTGATATCGAAGTTTTTAGAAGTTAAAGAGTTTTGGTTAAAATTGAAAATTAGTAGAAGCAATAATAGTGTTTTCAATATTTATTTATTTATTTATTATCTACAAGTTATTTACGTCCTTATAAATTATGAACAAATAAACACACAAAAATGAAAGCTAATCCTAGAGAAGAGCTTATATTTACTCTTCCCATCGCTCGTAATATACGTACAAGAACGCTTTTGGCTGAAAATTGACTTGGATAGATTTTTAGTGCCCATTGTTGCACAATTTCTTTTCGACTACGATTACTTTAGACAATTTTTTCCATACCACTTCCTCCTTTGCTTTTTGAAATAAGTCTCTCCTTTTTCGCTGGTTTTCACATTTTTGTCAAAGTTTACTAACACGAGTCGAGTTGAATCCCTTATTCGCCGGAAATGCTCACAATTAGTCTCGTAAATTTAACATTTGTTGTTTTATGTTGCATGTACAAATATAGTCAAGTCCGAATAATATCACATCATGTTGCCACACTAGGCGGGTTGTGACATTATTCATTCTGGCGTATAAAATCAAATTAGCAAATGGCTGGATGAAATTATGCATTAAACCGATTTGTAATAAATCTAATAAGCGATGTGACTATATCCGGTTTCGACTGTACTGAGGTAACCTGTATTCTACCAATTAAAAGGAATAGGACATATTATTTTCCTATACATACATATGTGCATAGCACGCTTCACAACGACATATTATTCGTCTTGATGCTCATTCAATATGAGAGTACAACTAAATCCTGCAATTTGGTGGTAAATAAATAATAGTCGACAACGACTTAAAGACTCTGTTCGCCATTCCCAGGCATCATAAACTGACTTCTTGACTGCCACTGATTTGAAATAATAATAAAACTTTTAAACTCAAGCACACGAGCATTCCTTGCAGGCACTGGGAAAACTTTAAGAACGTCTAAGCCGAAAGATCAGGCAGAGATTGAATAAATTAAGACAAATGCATCCTTTCCGCCTGAACCAGAAAATTCACCTTTTTCAAAGGATGAACCAGCACACAACGCCCCGGATGTACGGCCACAAAAAAATACCACCTGTCTACCCTCCTACCACTTAAGCGTTGTGCTGCCTTGGCAGCCATTTAAAACCCCCTAAACACCCCATCTTGAGGCGGAAACTGCCGCAAGCAGGAACAGAAAAAAAGAGGAAAATCAAACGTATGCACCACGTGCAAATAAATAGTTTCCCAATAACACTAAGCTGTGAACCCTGAAACTGGGAAACTGTGAACTCAGCTGTGCGCCGGTAGTTTCCGGATGCCGGTAATGAGCAATGAAGCGGAGGAACGGTAATGACTTAACACTTAAAAAGTGCTTGCCACTAACTCGAACGTGAGTGGATTTAAATGGTGTCTCTTGGAGCAATTAGAATTTGTCGAAGAGGCTGATAGATGAGCCAAATGAGCGCTGCGAGGTATTTAATGTGGGAAGGCTGCTTAAGATGGTTTACGACGACTATTCACTATTTCTCGGATTTGTCATCGTTGTCACTTCTTTCCAAGAGAGCCTGGTGCTACATAAAATTATGGATCTTTGGTTTATAGGAAATCTGGATGTGGTACGTAGTATGGATGCATGATATTTGACCCTCAATCACTCATAATCGGAAAGTGATAACGATAAGGAAACAGGTATATTATGCCTGCTCCCGAACTTGGGTCTAAGTAATTCATTATTTTTGCGACTGGACTATTGTCACCAAATTCAAGCAGACACGGTACATCCGGAAATCAATATCAGCGATATTAGTTCATTAGTGTCATTTGTCCGCATCGAGTTGACATCACATATACTCCGGCTGCTCATATGCACACACTAGTAATAGACTGGACCATGATTTTGATGTAGTTAAAGAACACCACTAGAATTTAGCGCCGTCCCATAGTGGATGGGTCCGTGGACAAAACAGCAAGTGACTGGATGTTTAAGTCCAACAAAAACCTCAACGTCTTCAAGTCTATTGAAAGTCAGGCATTCAAGCATAATTTCTACTTCTCTGTATCGCATTTAGTTGGATAAAAGTTCACATTCTGAACTATACCTTTCAGCAGCGATAGTCCGGACTGATCTTCCTTCTCTCGAAGCTGACTAAAGGCGCGAATTGTCACGCTTTCTTCAGAAAAATTGTGTTCAACAGTGTTCAAATATTAGTTCATCACTTTTTTCGGTCGGAGTCTCTAATTCTCAAAAGATTTGTCACCAAATCACCAAATCATCGATTTCCCTGAGATTAAACGCTAAATTATAAAAAAAACGTATAAAGAATAAATAAAAACCAATTTTAAAACAAATGTATAATATGACATATTTTATTACATTTAAAGGAACATTTAGTCATTCTACTTTTTTCTAGACACAAAATATTATTGGAAGTAAAATAAAGTGTACACTTTGAAGACAAAATAAAGTGACTTAAAGTGGAAGCATGGAAACTTAAGTATTGAGTTTAATTTAAAAAGGCTTAATAACTAGCTTAATAACTCCTCCATTACAATTTATCAACAGCTGCAAAGTGCCATGCTCAAAACTATTTTTTTTCTTTATTTTTGCCTGGAATTTTCTCCCATTCATTCCATAAAATTTCCCAAAAAAACGAAAAGAAATAGCGTCGCATCCTGCAACCTAGCATCCAAGATCGTCCAAAAGTACGATGGACACTGAAGTAACTAACTACCAGTGGCGTGGCGTCCATATAAGCCGATTCCTACCGGGCTACCTTTTAAAATTCTACTTTTCAACAAGGTGTCAATATAACAAGAATATTTGTGTGTTTCCTACACCTGACACGCAAGCAATAAATTCAACAATACAACCTGCGAGTCAATAGTCATCCGCTTTCATATAGTTCTATACTGCTCCACCCAAACGTAACGCATACACTACACACATCATTACATGCCTATTCTGCAACATCACATCACATCACAAATTCCAGAGCCTCATTCTTGGGAGCAGATTAACCCGAAAAATGTCGGGTTATAAAACATGTGTCTGGTTAGAACAAATTGGTTTTCTTTCCTTGTTGTCCCTTTATCGTTTACTGTGTCTGACTCCCCTCCGCCTAACACACGCTTTCGTATGCAAAAATATAAACCGCTTTTCTTCGACTTACTTGGTGAATTTTGAATGTAAACATGTATTTATACATGTCTCTTAGTTTATTTCTGTTTGAAAAATTGATCTATGAAGGAGATTGCCATGCGTAACTTAAGGCTCAACTATAATGCGCATGAGCGAGCATGAGCTAGTGTCAAATTTCAACGAAATGTTTCGTCATGTTTGCAAAAAAATCATGTCTAGCCATAATTCGCATCTGCGCGCATGTCCATATGTCAGAAAATTTTTTGTTTCATTCAGCCGAAAAATGTCGTGTTCAATTATATGTGTATGTATGTATGTACGAATACCAGCTGATTTGCTCATTTTTTAAATTTGCTTTCTTGTCACATTTAGCATATATCTGTCACATTAGCATATACGCGGTGCGATTCATTTCGCACAAGCTCATGCTTAACGAAACATTTGTGTTTTGCACATGCTTAACGAAATGCTCGCAATCTTTCATGGACGACATTATAGATTGCCGCATAGGGTCATGCGTGTTTGACACTAGCTAATGCTCGCTCATGTGCATTATAGTTGAGCCTTTAAAGTAATTTTAAGTGTCATTTTAGGTTCATTGTAAATTTCACCTTATAATGAATAGAAGTACACAACATTAGCTTCAATTGCTTTGCAATGCAACGCAATATAATTTCAGAAAGCGTTTGCAGGTACATATTTCCTTAGACTTCCTCATCCTCATGATCCGCTACGGGGGTAATGCACGCACGAGAGATCCCCAGGCCAGTCGACTCTAACTCATCAGGAGTTATGCCCAAGCGCAACTGGACTTGGTCCAACCACCTCGTCCTGGGTCTGCAAAACGGTCGCCTACCTGATGGAATCGCATTGAACGCCCGCCTCGGAAATCGTGATGATGGGGACATTCGTGCCACGTGACCAAACCACCGAAGGATAGCCCTTTCCGTTCGAAGAAGCAGCTGCTCAATGTTGAGTTCCTCACGCACTGCCGTATTTCTCATCCTATCCCGGAGAGTAATTCCCACAACAGCACGAAGAAATCTCATCCCAGCAGCTTGCACTCGCGATCTTATTCTTTCGGTCAGTACCCAAATTTCAAGACCATAGGTGAGAGTTGGAACAAATACTGAGTTGAAAACCACTAACTTGGCTTTGACACCAAGCTGCGCCTTTCTGATTACAGAACTACCAAGATGTGTCAATCTTGACCAATCCTACAGGAAAGCTCAGCATTACTCCTCCCATCACTCGTGAAAAAGACCACGAGATACTTGAACTTCTGCACCTGCTTCAATGCGACTCCACTAACGTGTAGAGTGCATTGAACAGGCGTTCTGGAAATAACTATAACCTCTGAAAAAATGTATTATCTACTCTGCTTGTGGGCTTTGCAAGACTTCTCAAAGACACTTTTGAAGCAGATAAAGCAAAGTTCGCTCTTAAAATGTTGACGTGAACTGTATTCGTCATTTTGGACTTCATATTGACGATTCCAGTGTCACTAGTGCGCATAAAATGAAAAACTGACCAAAACAGAACTGTGGGCAATGGGCAATTTTTTAGATTTTTTCCGGCCTTTCCCCTTTGTGCGCTGCTGAAGGAGAAACATCCCAAGGCCATGACTAACCCCCTCTCTTTGCTTTCCTGTTTCTTGCATGCTCATTTGGCTAAGACCTTAAAATTAACTACAGCACACCCCCGTTTTAGTTTTTTCTTAACTCGAATTTGCATTCATTGGACCAAATTACATTCTGCAAGAATGTTTGCGTCTTGGACAAATACAAATACAAATAAAGGGTGGTTAAATTTTAAGGGCCGATGTTGATTTTGAATAAAAGACAAAATATTTAGGAAATTATTGTAATTTCTTTTAATTATGATAATATTGGTATAGTTCAACTATGTATGGAACAAAATATCGGCCAAACGGCCGCCGCGACCTCGGCGGCACGCCTCCATCCGATGGTCAAAATTTTCGATGACGCTGAAGCATAATTGAGGTTCTATGCCGTTAATGTGCCGAATTATCTCATCCTTTACCTCTTGAATTGTTGCTGGCTTATCGACGTACACCTTTTCTTTTAAATAACCCCAAAGAAAAAACTCCAACGGTGTCAAATCACATGATCTTGGCGGCCAATTGACATCGCCACCACGTGAGATAACACGGCCATTGAATTTGTCGCGCAATAGAGCCATTGTTTCGTTAGCTGTGTGGCAAGTGGCACCGTCCTGTTGAAACCACATATCGTCCACATTCATATCTTCCAATTCGGGCCATAAAAAGTTCGTTATCATTTCACGATAGCGAACACCATTCACAGTAACTGCCTGACCGGCCTCATTTTGGAGAAAAATACGGCCCGATGATGCCGTCAGCCCATAAACCGCACCAAACAGTCACTCTTTGTTTTTCGACAATCACTCTTGGATTATCATTCGTCCAAATGCGGCAATTCTGCTTATTGACGAATCCACTGAGGTGAAAATGTGCCTCATCACTGGAGATGATTTTCTTCGAAAATTGATCATCCACTGTTGCCATTTCTTGCCACCATTCTGACCATTGACGACGCTTGAAATGGTCAAGAGGCTTCAGTTCTTGAGGCAATTGCACCTTGTAAGCGTGTAAATGCAAGTCTTTATGCATAATGTTCATCAACGACGAGCGTGAGAGGTGCAATTGTTGGGCACGACGACGAGTTGAGGTGGACGGCCCTTCAGCCACACTATCGCGAACAGCAGCAATATTTTCAGCAGTACCAGCTGCACGAACATGCACTGGTGTTTTCACATCTCCTACAGACCCTACATTCTACAAAACCCAAATTTTTGCACCATTTTTCCGATTGTACGCACATTTGGACGATTAAATTGACCGAAAAAAGTCACGAAGTGCACGATATGCATTTTGATTTGAACGCCCATTTTCATAATAAGCCTGAATAACTTTAACGCGTTGCTCGATTGTGGTTCAAATTGAGTTAGTCTGAAATTGAGAAATGTCAAATGAAATGCAGAAAAAAGCTTGACGTTTAGGTGTGGTTCACATTCAATATCGGCCCTTAAAATGTAACCACCCTTTACAAATACTTTTTTGCGAAGGTTAGGCATTTTTTAATGTTTGCAGCGTACAGTTCGATTCAAAGACCTCTGAGCCGTTCGAAACCTGAAAGCCGGCGGCAAGGATATGCTCTGCCGCTTGATTTATTCAATCTGGTACTGGAGAAGATAGTGCGACGGGCTGTTGTAAACACGGAAGTCAAGGAGTATCAGCGAGTCAGCCCAACTATTGGGTTTCGCAGATTACATCAAAATCGTGGCGCATTGGCAATGTGCAGTTTTGATAGCTTTTACAGAAACGTTCCAAACGTGAACTTCACAATCGACATCCTGGTTGAGATCCGACGTGGAATTGTCATTGACATCCAACTCCTGATTCAACCAAAAGCATGCTCTACAAAACACTTCTATATTGACCCGAAAGTTGAACGTTATGCAAAACAAAAGAGCTGATTCTTGGAGCTTTGGAAAGAACAATTCTGCGTCTAGAATATTGTCCCGTCTGCGAGGAAAGTGAATGGATGAGAAGACACCACCGCGAACTCCACGAACTGTACCAGGATCTGGATGTAGGAAATCATCCGTTGACTGCACTGGATTGGCACATGGAGCGCATGGACACTAATGCTCCAGCTAAGAGGAACTTCGATTCCAAGCCTCCTGTGGTTCGAGAGGGAGAGGAAGACCTAACTTCCGGTACAAAGACGAAATCATCGCGGACGCAAGACAGCTTGGTATAGATGACTGGAAGCAGCGTGTCCAAGACCGTCATCGAGGAAAGGCAGCTATTACTCAGGCTCAGACTCTCCAAGGGGAACGCAAAGTAACTACGATGCACATGTTTCTTCTTCGCAAGAGAATGGTGTTGGCCGCTTTCTCGGAGCCTCATTTTAATAATATTGACTTCTAAGTCTCCTAGATAACGACGGGGGAATTTTCCTGGACTCTATTTCAATTTTCTAGTCCTCTGTTGCTGGACCTTTTCGATAATGAATCATTCACTTTTGCACTTTATTTTGTCCGACAGTGTACATGGTTCCAGATGGCACTACAGTCCGAGGTGGGCTGGGGCTTAGCTTCCACACACACCTTCCAAGTGCAAGTAGTATTGCATTACATTCAAGAAGTATGATAAAAAAGGCTATTTCACTCGATTTTGGCTGCGTTAACAAGCAGGTGCCTTCAGAGTTAAAGAGTTTTGCAGGACATTGTTAAGCCGTCGTATGGTCACAAACCTAAGAAGCCCAGGAAGTGAGTGGAATTGCGCCCTCTTCAATAAATAACCACCCATTTTAGAGGGCACCTGTGAAAATTGACGAAAAACAGCTTCAACTACTGCAGTTTGGGCAATCATCCAACATTGCGGGGATAAATCCACTCCAAGTAAAAGAAATTTAATGATTTGCGCACTTAATGTGTATATCGATTAGCTCATCGTGACCAAATGACATCGAAATGACATCATCCCCCAAGGCAACACACTAACTGAGCTGAAGTGAATGTCAACACAAGCGCTTGTCACTCCGACACATCCTGTGCATTGACTATCTCCACTTAAGACTTCCTTCGATTTCGAGCAAAAATTCTGACACACATTTCCTCTCACAGCACTGCCGCCCACGCCCCGATACATGCCATCACGTACGAAACGAAACGATATGCATTAAGCAGATTTAGCAGCTAAAGTTCTGGAAAAGAAACAAAAAAAAAGAAGAAGAAAAACACAAACAAACAAAAACGTATCCTTTTAGCTTCTCCCTTAATCCCAACCCAGGCCATTGTTCATTGCCTCTCGGTCAATAGCTTTAACTCGCATGAAACGTCCTAACCCCCATCCCCCACCCCGCCAGCCACACATGCAACCCATCCACTAAGCACACGAAACAAGATTCGCTGGCAGATCCTACTCAGCAAATGGATTTCAAAAATACTCGTGCTGTTCTCACCGCCCCCGGTCCGCATCCACTTTGATGAGGAAAGATACATTTGACATTCTGTCTGATTACCGTACGACGACGGAGGGGTGGGCGTAGCTGGCACCGCCACTTGCCCGGGCCAACAAAAGATTGCATCCACTGCTGCAAGATTCGGATCGCCCGGCTCCAGGAAGACAAGAAAAAATCTGACACATTATGACGATTTATCTGGGCGATGGTGCAGAAGGGGAGGGAACAGATGGATCTCTCTCTCTCTCTGTGTGTGTGTGTGTATGGCCAGTTAAATGAGAGTGTCCCCTTCGTCGTTGGTCGTCCTTCAGATGCTCTCGGTGCCACTCTGCGACAAAAATGTTAACAATGACATATACGACAAGCACTTGTAGTTCTGGGACACAGCAACCTGCGCTGCTTGGAGGGAGTCTGTTGGGGAGAGCTTCTGCTCCATTGGATGCGTTTGGAGTGCTTGTGGATGCTTGCATGTGTGTGCAAGTGGACACTTGTCGTCTTTCTTTATTTTCCATTTTCAAGCTCTTTCCTTTGCTCTGCTGGGGGTGGCTCAGCTCCCCTCGCCGCCGCCGCGCCGTTGTCCTATAAATCCTCCATTGCTGGCATTACAATAAGTTTGCGTATCGTGTTTGTTTTGTGATGTGATACTCGTATCTTTGAGATTTTCCATTCTTTTTGCTGGCGCACCTCCCGTCCTCGTCGGTGCTGTGTTGTGGAAGTTTCCGGAAAAAAAAGGGGGAGGCGAGCGAGCGCAAACATGAAACTAGGTGGACTTCTTTTCTTGGTTTGACGACCAGCAGCACCGAGCACAGAGGAGCAGTCCTGCTGTGGCTGTGTCTCTGGCGCTTACGAGCGCGTGGAGAGCCATGGAATGTTGGACAAGAGGGATCTTTCGTCTTTTGTGCCGGCAATCGTAGTTTTTTGCGCTTTGTTCTATTTGACGTTTTTCGTTTGCTTTATGCCCGGAGGCATGGTGATGGTGTGGCTCGAGCGCGAACGTTTAAGGCGTGCATTTCTATGGCCTGTTTGTCCGGGGGAACGTGGTCGACTGGTTGTCATTCAAAGCGAGCTTCTCTGTTGATGCTTGAATTGCGTAATGACAGCTATTTTTGGTCCTTTTTAGATGCTGACAAAGGACCCTGCCCGTGTCGATTGAATTCTTCGACACAACAATCGGTCGAAAGTCAAGAATGGCCCGCACTTACTTGTGGTAATGGATGCACGCATTCACTCTGGAAGCATGCCTCTCGTGCATGATCTGGTTTTGGTTTCTGCCCGCGCTGGTTCTTGTCATTGAACTACACGTGTGGTGTGACGGTGAAGTCAGTTAAAAGGTTTTTTTTTTGTGTCGTTTGTGGGAAACAACTGAGATCTGATGGGGGATGCGTATAGGCTCTCTCAAGGATTTCTCGGGCATTGCATTCAGCATGCTTGATGTGGGAGCATGAAACTCACAAGAGTTATTGCGTCTCCTTGCTGAGATCAAATGGAAGTGGAACGAGCTAAGTGGAGCAGCAGATCATGGGGACTACCCAGCAGTGGTTACATAAATATTTCAGCATCATGCGTTAACTCATGCAAATCCTGGTCGTTGTCTAAGTGCGTCTGAATGATGTTTGGGTGTCGAGGAGGAATTTTTGGATTCTGTCCACCGCTTGGGACGAAAAATGGTTGATTTCTTGCGGCGCGCAGCAGACTGAGTGGCTTAGCTCCTCTCAGCTCTCTTAATGAGTGCAATTTCAGCAATATCCGTATGTCCTCAACTCGACATGTTTTCTGATGCTCCCCATTTCTGACAGGCCACCACTTTGCTTTCTGATCAACTAGTCTCGATATCAATGAGAGACTAGGCTGAAATATGACCCAGCCTTCTTTGCTGAGACATCGCTCCATCTTCATCGGAAGGGAATTGTTCCATTAGCATGACCTTTGTAGAGCTGCACACCAAGTCAGTTGAGGACTTAGTCTGGCTGGAAGCAGCTTGCCCTGGAAAGTCAAAGGAATATACACTTAAGACTCAAAACCTACCTGGATCACGTTAATTATCAGTTGCTGTCCTCAAAGTTTCCTCTAGAGCTCTCGATGCCCGAGTACCCGGGATATTTCTCTGAAACCCCGTGCCCACGAACCTGGTCATTATCCTCAATGCTTGGGGTACCCGGGGAGCCCTAGTTTTGTCTGACATTAGATATACTTTGTGTCGCAGTTCTTCTAGACTTTTCTAAGTCTTTTCACTCCACTGATTGCCGTCGATGCTTCCTACGAAAATGGAAAACAAGTTGACCTTTTCACATTCCTCCATTCAACTGTTGAGTAAATATCTGCTAAATAGGGTCCAGACGGTCGTCACTGATCTTTGGTTAGCCTTTTGGTAGTCTAATCCGAAAGCTATACGAACGGGGTTCCCCAAGGCTGAGAACTAGGACCTCTATTATTCTATCGCTTAATCTGGTGCCACGAGTGATCAGGAATCCTCTGAGACCTGCATTGTGAAAGAGAAGCAGGGAGAAGTGAAGATCATACCAGCATGTCTGAGAGTGTATTACGACAAATGAGGAATAGCATGTGCGACTCCGAGACGTGAATGGTATATGATCCAACCGGGTGCTGCGACTCAAAGACCAGAGGTTTTAGATCGACCTCACACTTTTTTTTCGATTAAATGTAAACTCCTACCATCCTGCCAGCGGCCACCCCAGCAACAGAAACCATTTGAAAAAGTCGGACTTTTGATGCGCTTCGAGCAGCATGCCCCCGTGTCATCGGCCGGTTGTCCAGTCCTCACGAAGGTGGAGGAAAATGTCCATAAGCATTAACCCAAATTTAGTACTACAAATTTCTACTTCAATGTGTTCGTTCAGCTTACTGGACCATAGGCAAAAATACCCCGAAGCCGAAGAGTCACGTAAATCTAATCTACCTCAAACCCAAAAAAGCTCCTGGTTATGATTTGATCACAGGAGAAGTTCTGAAAGAATTACCTCAGAAAGCGCTTCTTATGTTTCTCTACCTAATTAACGCCGCCTTTAGGTTAGAACATGTCCCTAGTCAGTGGAAAGTGGCCGAAATAATAATCGTGCCGAAACCGGGTAAACCCCCAACAGACAAAAAGTCTTACAGACAGATGTCTAAAGTGTTCGAACGAATATTACTCAGACGTTTAAGCCCGGTTGTGGAAGAAAGACGACTTATTCCTAATCACCAGTTCGGTTTTAGAAGCAAGCATTCATTTATCGACCAAGTACATCGAATAACTGATGTTATAGAAAAATCATTTGAACAAAAGCAAGTCTGCTCAGCTGTATTTCTCGATGTCTCGCAAGCCTTTGACAAGGTTTGGCACGAAGGTTTGAAACACAAGCTTCGACAGTTCCTCCCGAGAAGACTTTACACAATTTTATCGAATTATCTAACTGATAGAATTTTTCGTGTGAAATATGGGAAAGAATACTCCCTGTTTACTTCCCTGGAGTACCTCAAGGAAGTGTCCTTGGTCCCCTCCTTTACTTACTGTATAGCAGCGATATACCGCAGGTCATAGGCGCCGTGCTAGGCACATTTGCTGACGACACCGCCATTTTAGTAACTGCCAAAACGGTCGAAGAATCAACCAGAAAATTACAATGTGCTCTAGACCGGATACACGAATGGACGAACACTCAGCGAATTGAGCTTAACGAAGCTAAATCCGTTCATATAAATTTTACGTATAAGAACGTGAAGAACTTGCCCGTTTTTATAAATAATGTTCAAATACCCTTCGGTAATGAAGCGAAATACCTCGGAATGACTCTCGATGTAAAGCTTAAATGGACGAAGCATGTCAAAACGAAACGTGAAGAGCTCCAATTAAGGTACAAAGACATGTACTGGCTTATTGGAAAATGTTCCAAGCTAAGTATTGACAACAAATTGCTAATACACAAACAAGTGCTAATACCCGTCTGGACGTATGGTATACAACTATGGGGTTGTACCAAAGAAAGTAATAGAAACATACTACAAACATTTCAAAATAAAGTGCTAAGGGCCATCGTCAACGCGCCCTGGTATATACGAAACAGCGACATCCACAGAGATCATGGAATTCCATCAGTCCATGATGAAATTACGAATTTTGCTCGTAAGCATAAGCGTCGTCTGGAAGAGCACATAAACCAGAGATGAAGTATTAAAGAGATAGTCAACTTCTACCTCTCTTGCCCCTTGATTGCATCTGACAGCGTTTTTTATATGAAATGTTCACAGACAGTGTTTGTGAGTACGATTGATCAGAGAGCAACTGCTGGCTGCTCTAAAGCCTTAAGAAGTGTGCGTGAAAATAGACGACTATCTCGGTGTACATGATTTCTGACATAAACTCTGCTGTCCTTCCAATTCTCGACGAAAGCAACGCTTTCTGCCGTCTGCAAAGGACCAAACCCCTTGACCCAGCACGATGAATTCAACCCGCGCTTAGCTGCGGTGATAGCAAGAACTCTAAATGGAGAATTTCTTGCCAAATGCGCCTAAACCAAGAAAGTAAAACTGCTGGATAAGTGTAAGACTTAGTTGTAGTGGAAATATATTTTATTTGAAGAGAGGTGTTTTTACTGGGTAAAAATCCCTTTCGCTATGTGGGAACGATCCCCAAAGTGTCTTTTGAAGATTTTCACCTACTCCCGCAAAAAAAAAAAAAACATAAATCTAATAACTATTTTGTAACACGCACAGCAGTACTACGCAGCGGTGCCGCGGATTATGAAATAAAACGCAGCGATCCGGAGCCGAAAGAACGACTCATGCCTTTGAACAGGAGACAGAACTGCCATCGAACAACTGAAAGACAACACCATCCGTACAACTGCCCTCGTTAGAGTCTGCAGCTGTGTCAAGTCATCCCCAGATGTTCTTGTAAATCCGAAAAGGCCAAGAAATCTGCGAGTCTTGGGAGTTCATGGATTGTTTCGTACGTAACTGTCCCCCGGCGAGTAGTCTAAGCTAAAATGAATCGTATGCTGTCTCTTACCACCGAATATAGATGTCACATGACATAAACTTGAGCAATGGCAGATGTAGTGAGCGATTTCCTCTTGCTTACCATCACCGCCACAGCATCACCCGTGCATAGTCATTGAGAACCTCAGCCGATTAGTGATCAGTGAGCTCTCTACAGCTTTTTCTGAGGGAGTTTGTTGGTTAAGTGCTGTGTCTTCTAAAACTGTTCCTCAGTCGAAAGTATCGATATTCTATGCATAGACACTGATTTTATGGAGCGACTGACGCCTGATCACGTCTGAGAATAGACAGTGAACTAGTTCATGTCATCCCGTGGCATTTCTTACAAAAACCGGGCGACGACAGACTGGAAGGGTTCATCACTCAAGTCACGAGGCACGCTAATTTCGATCAGATTGACCAGAATACCCGCCATCGCTAAGACGTCATATCTGTTGTCTACTAGTCTCTCGTTTATTAAGTTAAATCTTGCCTTTTAAATATTTCCAAAAGAAAGTCGGTGTAGTTTAGTGATGAAGAGAAGAAAGTGGCGAAGGAAAATTTGAATTGTTTGAAAACAAACGTTCCCCAAAAATATCGCGTCACAAGGCTCAGCCGCTCAATCTTGTTGGAACAACAAATTAGGATGACGCTCAGCCAATCTGTGTACAGCATCGGAAATCATTCTTGGCGCTTCATCCTCATTCTCGAAGAAATATGAGCCGATATCTTTTTCGTTCAATAAGCCATCAGAGAGAAGAAGAAGACCTACAGAGACTGGATTATCTTAGGGGACTCTGCTTCTCGTGACCGATACACTGAGGCGAGAAGAACTTGCAAATTAGCTGTGCGAGCAGCTAAAGAGCAGTCTTGGAAGGAGTTCGGCGAGAAGCTGGAAAGCGACCGTGTTCTGGCAAACCATTCGCCGACTCAGAGGAAGGAAATTCAACATCATCGAAGGAGTCAAATCCAAAGATGAGGTGTTGCTTTCCAATGTGGCGGACATCTTGGGCAGATGGAGCGAGCACTTTTCGGAGCTGCTCAATCCCGAACAGGGCACTGAGGATGACAGACCCGTACTCTTGAGTGGGGCGGAGAATAGTCGACCGGTGGAGGAAGTCATTTTGGCGATTGAATCGCTAAAAATTGCCAAATCCCCGGTGTGGATGAAATCCGGCTAGAAATGCTCAAGGCAATGGGTAAAGAGGCAGTTTTATGGCTCTCTCGTGTCGTTAAAGTGGCCTGGGAACGCGGTGAGACACACAGACTGGGGTGATTGTACCACTTTTCAAGAAGGGGGACAAAAGAGATTGCTCCAACTACAGGGGCATATCTCTCTTACGTATCCCCGGGAAAGTCTATGCTAAGGTGTTGCAAGCGCGTTCTAGAGCTATGGTCGAGCCGCGGATAGGGGACGAACAGTGCGGCTTTCGTCCCGCCAGAAGTACAACCGACCAGCTTTTCACTCTAAGAATGGTACTTGAGAAGGCTTGGGAGTATGCCAAACCCATCTACAGTCCCTCGAGGTAAACTCTGGAGTGTCCTGCAGGAGTATGGGATTGATGGTCCTCTTCTGAGGGCCATTCAGTCTCTATACACAAACTGTAGCAGCTGTGTACGGGTAAACGGTCACCGTGGGCGTTGGACTTCGCCCAGGGTGTGTCTTGTCACCTCTCCTTTTCATTGTATATATGGACTGGATGTTGCAGCGCAGCCGATGTGAGGAATGTTTCACATTGGGAGAGTTGAGGGTAAGTCATCTTCTTTTTGCAGATTACTTGGTTATCCTCACATCCTCCCAGACGGAACTCCAACGCGCACTCAATAGGTTTGTGGCCGTATGTGCTGATGCTGGAATGAGGGTTAACGTGGACAAATCAGAGGTTATGGTCATTTCCAGAACGCCTGTTCAATGCACTCTCCATGTTAGTGGAGTTCCATTGAAGCAGGTGGAGAAGTATAAGTATCTCGGGGTGTTTTTCACGAGTGATGGAAGGAGTAATGCTGAGCTTTCCTGTAGGATTGGTCAAGCTGGGTCAGTTTTGACACAGCTTGGTAGTTCTGTAATCAGAAATGCCGAGCTTGGTGTCAAAGCCAAGTTAGCGGTTTTCAACTCAGTATTTGTTCCAACTCTCACATATGGTCTTGAAATTTGGGTACTGACCGAAAGAATAAGATCGCGAGTGCAAGCTGCTGAGATGGGAATTACTCGCCGGGATAGGGTGAGAAACACGGCAGTGCGCGAGGAACTCAACATTGAGCAGCTGCTTCTTCGAACGGAAAGGGCTATGCTTCGGTGGTTTGGTCACGTGGCACGAATGTCCCCATCGTCACGACTTCCGATGCGGGCGTTGAATGCGATGCCATCAGGTAGGCGACCGCTTGGCAGACCCAGGACGTGGTGGTTGGACCAAGTCCAAAAACTCGCCTGGTTACGCTTGGGCATTGCTTCTTATGAATTAGAGTCGATGTCGGAAGATCGAGTTGCCTGGAGATCTCTCGTGCGTGGTTTACCCCCGCGACCCCTTTAGTGGATCATGCGGGTCAGAAGATGATGATATTTTTCGGCCATAACGCCGCACGAAACACTGCATCTTGTTTGGCGTAATTGATGCTAGTGTGTTTCCCTTGGATTTTCTGTTTTTCTAGTTACTGACCAAACCCCTAATCTTAAAGGCAGCGGGATCTGGTGTTGGACGACATCAGTCGTAGGTGGTTAGTAGGTGAGTGAGCTGCCAGATAACTCCTGCGATAGTGTCGTTAATTTGAATTTGAATTTGAATTTTGAAAGCCGAATAATGCAAGTTAAATTTCCTTTCACTGGGATTCGAACCAAACAGGCACTCAACCAACTGCGCCATCCAGCGGTTTTTTGATTGATCGTTGAAAAGAATGAAAAAAAAACGGTTTGTATCCATTGTAAATATCCCGGAACTCAGGTATAACCTACAAAAAGCTGGTTAGTCTTACTTGGCAGCTGCTACGGTGTTGATATTCGATTCCCAGTACGACAAAATTAATTTTCCCGGTCCACCTCCTTCGAGGCGCGGATAGAGCTCATTAAATTAAAAACTTTCTGTCTAGAAAAAGCTTCACAAACATGGCCGTTCGGAGTTGTCATGAGACTTAAGGTACCTTGCACTCTCTGAAAGAACAATGGAACGCACAATACGAGTGGTTGTCGAAGCATGGCCCACTACGGGCTGCTATGTTATGTTGTTGTGTCTTATTTGACCCAAATTGTAGGAACCAAATCGAAAAAGAATCCGTCTCAAAATGCATCCCTGTGGCTCTACACTTTCGCGAACATCCACATGCATGATAATTGGATATTTTGAAAATTAAATAATATTCACACAACCAAACTCCATCCCCAAGCCAATAAAATGCATCTGCTACCCATCACACTACCCGCGGCATTTAATGACATTGACCCACAAAATTTGTTACACACACTAAAACCAAGACCAAATGGTCTCTATCTATCATTCCCATCGGCCGCTTTCCACAAACAACCGCAGGGCGCCGCAGAGGCAAAATTAAACTAAATGCACACCCGATAGTCACATCCGCTCCCACCCATTCACCCATGGCGCGCAGTGAATCCGAAATCAAAGTAATCCCATGCGAGGCGAAGCACAGAAATCTCCGGTTCATTACACTTTATCTCGCACACAGTGAGACAGTGCCATGCCGCCCTTTCCCCCCCCACTAACCCATCAACTAACTGCGAATCCTTTCTCCTCCGCTGTACAAATATTTCCGACATTATCCTTCCGCTGAGTATACAGAACACGTTCCATCATTATCTGTGCCTCGACGGTGTAATCCTTCCCACCGCACTTCGCATTTCAGAAAACAGCAGCAGCAACATCATGTAATGCCACCAACACTCTAAATAATGTGGCTTTTTACGATGTTACCCGTGGCATAAATGAAAATATTACCCGTGTGTCGTGTCGTATCAGGACTCGTACACACTCGCCCCACTCCCCTTTCCAGCCTCGGCCTGGTCTTCCCCGAGCTGAAACAGGACATCGCCTGGTTGATGAGGGGGGGGGGGGGGATGAAAGCCCTTCGGGGAACGGAGCGGCGGGCGGGGTTGTTCGTCCATGGAAATCAGATTACATTATCTATCATCACCTATCAGCTGTACGTGTGCACAGAGTACATGTCAGTGTCCTGTGCAACCACTCTGTATGCACATCCTTGTGACACAATTCAATTAGATGCCAACACATTGCCTCTCGTTATTTATGGAAAACGTGTGAATCCCCCGCCGAGGGCTCTCTGTTGTGCGAAGAGCTCCCAGCTCCCTGCAGGCACAGGGACCGAGGCTAAATGATTCTCGTTGCACATCGGAATGGGAGGAGATCTCGCTCGATCGCGGTTAACAATGGCCAGGGGATGGGGGTTTATTGAAGAAAGCATCCCTCCTCCTCCTCCCACCACCCGGGTGGTGGTTATTTTCTATGGACTTTTCTTTTCATCCCGAGCTCTAACCGCTAATTAGGGTTCGAGTTCCATTCAATCGGGCACTGGCATGAGCAAGCCGCGCCGCTTCTCGTCGCTGTGTGGAGTGTGAATGGAAAACCGGAATTAATGGAAAACTGATAGTGACATGTATGCACGTCAGACTTCAGCCACGTCAATGTGACGTTTAATTGAATGTGTAACTTACCCCCTCCGTCGCACATCGCCCCCCACACATCGGTGGGTGAGTGCAATCTGAAATCATGTCATGCAAACTATTCCCCAATCGATTTTCCTTTATTTTTTGTTGTTTCCTTCTCAAAGTTGCTGTTTTTCTTTTTTTCTCCTCTTTTTGTCGGTTACCATCCCATAGTCATTTGGGAAAAGTTTGTGCGATAGTTCGTGTGTGTGTGTGTCAACATTGGCACAACATTTGAATAACATCCTGTCCCTGGCGGTGCCGGTGGTGGTGGTGGTGGTGGCGAAGGTCCTGGGGATTCCGCACGATTCGAATGTCTTCTCAGAAACGAGTGTCACAAGTGATGTTTTTCAGTTTGATTGAAAGGAAAGATTGTAAAAAAGGGCATAAATTCGTGGCGTTATCTCGAAGGGATAAGTGCAAGTTCCTGACACAAGTGGTATCTGGTTCTGGTTGTTGTCGTTTTTTTAGCTAAAATGTTTCTTATCGGATGGTTTTATTTGCAATGGCACACTGTGCTCTTGACTGTCGGGAATAAAAACGTTTGAATAAACGGCAGGATCCTTACTTGGGCGAATAACGTTGTGACAGTTCGTAAACCATCGACAGATTGGTTGAACGGATACACGTTTGGGCACGAGTTTCATATTTATGTGCGTTTACATTTCTTTTCATCTGCAACACTTGGACTGCCGGGGTTCGGGCCCAGTTGAGAGGTTCCTCGTACAATTTGATGTGCTCGCATCGTCTGTATTTTTATCGTGACTGGCATGAGTGGAGATCCCTTTTCTGGAGGAAGTGCATGGCCAGATAAGAACGATAACAAAATAAACTTAGATAAAGTAACAACGATGTGGGATACAAAATTGATTCTAGGCTTATTTTGAAGCCACATCCATGACATTATGTGTGGAAGAGCACCCATTTCATTCAAATGACCGATCCGGCTTCGCTGATAGTGCTTCAAGCGGACGGTCCAATTTTGTATGACTTAACCAACCAATATGTGTTGATGTTGGCATCAAGCTCGTCCGAAGTGGTTGTCTTGTGAGCGTAGACTAAGGACTTGACGTAGCTTCGAATCGCATGATCGCGGAGGCCACTAAATTTCGCTAAATCTCTCCTGTAGCGCCGCACAGTGGTTCCACGACAACCCTAGGCACCAGTCAATTGCCGTCGCAGATTTTATTTATTTACTTCACATTCGATCGCAGACTGCGATTGCGATTTTTCAAACACTGTGAAAAAGTGGCAGTTAGTGATTTGTTGCCCAACTCTACGCAACGTCTTGAGATCAGGACATCAGAGCGGAGGGAATTCGTCGCATTTGATCGTGAGTATACACATTCGGTCCTCAAGCCGGCACCCAGACAGAGATTGGTTCGAAATGGAGAATCTCACCACCACCGCTTCCTTCTTAGGCGGTCATTATCGATGAAGACACAGAATTGTGGGTGTGGAGAAATCTCGGGGGAGTTGGGCATCGCCAGAGAGTCAAACTGGCTTCGACGTAGGCCTACATCCTTATACAAATTGAAATCGAACGACTATAGACAAGAATGCGAGTTCGCTTTGCCAGCGCTTTAAATGTGGGACGACGATACAGATAATAGCCAAATAATCAGAAATATTTTCTGGAGACATGTGATTTTCGATTCTAAAAATATGAAAACTGATAAGTACAACATTTTTTTGGTTTCTTGTTGCTTGGATTTGTTGTACCGTTAGCTCAAAGTTACACTTATGAAATCTGTAAAAAAGTGTGTACACTGAACCTTATACATACGCGATTTAGTTTTTACGAACTTCCGTCCACATACACGGTGCTTATACGCCGTTCAGCTTGTGTTATGGAAAATGAAAACATGACAAAAAAAACTGTCTGCCAGTAGTATTTGCATTTATTTTCAAGTTCTTAGGCACATCAGATTTCAGTTTTCATATTTTTACTGTTCTGGTTTATTCTGTGCGTTACTGTAGGTTGTACAGCAGCGTACAACTTGTACAGAGTGACTGCTTAGATCGATTGCGCCATATCGGCTTATTTTAGAGGACCGAAGAGCTATAAAGCAACCGAGCATCCTTAAGCTATTTTTAAATCTGTCGATGAGCACCAAGCTGGGACGTGAAATTCAGTGCCTTATTTTCTATTTTTTGTGTTATGAATTGCTTTTGTTCTTAGCTTTGTTTTTCATTTTAAAGTTAAATTGTTCTTTAATTTTTTATTAACTTATTAAAAATTAAAAAAACAAAATGAATAAAGTATTTTTTTTTTTAAATTACTTGTCTTCGAACACATCTCTATATTTTCATACAGCTTCTAGTCTCAACATACGCGGTATATGGAGTATATGGAGTATTGCTGATTTCGCAATTTTAATGTTAAATATTCTCCTACATTCGGTACTTGAACGCATATTTGACCCTCAAAACACATTAGTGCTTTTTTTCTCATTTGACAATCTCTTAAACTGGGCTCTTAATTAAGTGTACCTTTCTAGCGGGATTTTAACGTTTGTTAGATTGAAGAAAAAAAGCTCCAAGAGGCTCGACTGTGGGATTTGTCTTAAAGCTGGAAGCGCGCTATATTCAAAAGTCGATACTTTTACAAAATTGTTTTCCCATCGCTATCTTTCAATTGTGATATTACTATTTTATTCATTATGTTACCAATGTCTAAATAAAACGCACATACGAGGGGGCGTTCAATATATTCTCGGTATCGGGGTGAAGCTGTGGTTGTATATATAAATTGACTTATTTATCAAGTAATACTATTATTTTAGTGCATTCATGTAAAATTTCAAATAAATGTGATTATTAATTCGGAAACAGGAAATAATCACTAGGGGCAAGGTCTGGACTATAGGGTGGGTGTTGGATTTCTTCGAAACCACAATCTCGCGCAGCAGCCTTGGAAACTCGCGCCCTGTGAACAGGAGCGTTGTCATGAAGAACCAACACACCCGCTGCGAGTTTACCCGTCTTTTCTTTTTAATTTCCTCACGCGAATTATGCAAAGTGGAAGCGTAGGATGTGGCGTTTCACCTTTTTTTTTTTTGTACTCAATGAGCAAGATTCCCTTTGAGTCCCACAAAACTGTGGCCATGAGCTTCCCGCCTTCCTTTTTTATGCCACTGCATGGACTCTTGTTTGCTGTCAGGGTCATAGTGGTGGATCCATGTTTCGTCACCAGTAACAATTCGATCCATAACACCGTCCGCGTTCTCACTACACATCTCCAAAAGCTCTCTACAGCTCTCTACTTCTTTGATGGTTTCTCCCGTACAAGCAGTTGCCTGGGCGCCGGAGCGGAAGTCGTCTTCAATGCTCTCTCTGCCTCTCTTGAACTCACTTGACCACTTTTGCACAGTTGATAATGAAGGTGCGAAACCCTGGTAAATAGCCACCATCTCCTCATGAATAGTTTTTTGACTTTTTCCTTGCTTAGTGAGAAATTTAATTACAGCGCGATGCTCAATTTTCACCATCATCGTCTCAGTTGCCATTATTATTCTGTTTAACTAGAGATAAAACGCGAATTAATAATCACATTTATATGAAATTTTACGTGAATGCACTGATAATAGTATTACTTGATAAATAAGTCAATTTATATATACAACCACAGCTTCACCCCGATACCGAGAATATATTGAACGCCCCTCGTACAAATATCATTCGACCTTATATTATTTAACAAATAATAATATATAATATGGGTGGCGCTACAATCCGTAAAGGGCCAGGGCCTAGCTTCTCAGTTGTGAGTGCTATTGTTGGAGTGGAAGGGACCTACAGTTTTGTGCCGACTCCGAACGGCCAAGTTTGCGAAGCTTTTGCTAGACAGTTATACTCTTTGAGCATACCCACAACGCCAGGGGCCACCACATTATTTAACAAATACATGCTTTTATATTAGATTGGGATGGATCCACTTAGATCCTGCATGTAATCGTTTTGCAGCTAAAGGGTCTTCCAATAGGGACTTCCCAAGTTTGACAGTTGATAGCGGCCATATTGTTGAAGCTACATTTGTCAAATTGGCTGTAATTTATTCAGTCTGTTTTTCCCAATCACCACCGACGGGTATAGCGTTCAACAACACGCGCAAATGATAAAATTGTCTTACAATAATGGGTGTTCTGTTCCGCAGGCTTCGCCCATTTTACTGTAAAATGAGGCCCATTTATGTATGAATTGGTATGTCAACAAACCAAAATTGTCGAATTTGGGACGATACTAATCCACATGCGATTCGAAAGCGTCTAATGCATACCGAAAGTGTCACTGTTTGGAGTGGACTGACGGCATCATCGGTCCATATTTTCTTGAGAACGGCGTTGGCCAGGCCATCACCTTCACCGGCGAGCGCTATAGGTCGGTGATCACCAACTTGTTTTGGCCTGAACTGTGTGATATGGATACCAACGACATGTGGTTTCAACAGGGCGGCACAGAGCTCGCGCTACATTGCAAATTTTGCACGAGAGCATGGTCATCTCACGTGGCGGTGATGTGAACTGGCCGCGATCGGGCAATTTGACCCCGTTACAGTTTTGTTTTGGGATTTTCTGAAGTAGCAAGTCTATGCGAATAAGCCAGAAGCCACAGTGGCCCTCAAAGCCAACATGACCCTGACCCAGCCATCGGTCATATTCGGCCTGATTTATACGCCGGAGTCATAGAAAAATGGACATTTCGGATGCGCGCCACCCAGAGAAGCCACGGCAGACATTTAAACGATGTTATATTCTACACTCGGAGTCTTCGATTCCGAGCCATTGAGACAACGCAACAGAGGGCGTCCTAAAACGAGATGGCGCACACAAGTGGAGAAGGACCTCAACCAACTTGGTGTGCACAACTGTAGGCAGCTGGCGAAAGATCGTGCTGGCTGGAGAGGCTTGTTGGTTGAGGCCCAGGTTCACCCCGGACTGTAGCGCCAAACAAAGAAGAAGAAGATATTCCACACATAATCGATAGGCCTTTCAAACGAATAAAAATATTCGATGATACTTGAAGATAGGAAGCGCTTCATGGAACACCCTTTAGAAATTGCAAGCCGGTTCCATTTCAAGGTTATTTAAGACAAACATCGACCTGGAACATAACAATCCCCCTGGGTCCTCGGTACCTCGGAGTTTCTTTTCCGAAATTCATCTACCCACTCACCGGAAATCTACTGAATTTGGGCACACACGTGGAGATCAAGAAAGTGTCAAAATTAAATTAATTTATTATACACATCACGCACTGTGCCCTCATTCCTGTCCCCAGGGACACGACAAAGATCCTTTGTTTCTCTGAGAATACCGCCCGCACTATTCACCGAGGCCTCTCTGCAGGCACGTTCCTTCCACCAAGGGGTGCGGCATGCAGAGAACACACATTTGCCCGCCCATGACCTAATTATTGGGCCCCTTTGTCGAAGTTTTTAATGGAATTTTCGTGTCGGCCCAGGACCGGGGACGAATCGAATGAAAGTCTTCATTAATCTCGAGTGGGAATCACCATGTGAGGAGCAGTCACAGGGATGTCCTGCTCGATGTCACCGAAGTTATAATCAAGTCAACCCGGCCCGGCAATCCTTTCAGTCCACACGGCACTGTCTTGCATCGACGAGCGCCTGGATTACTTATCGCCGTTTGACATAAGCCATCCATCCCCCTTCGGCTAACCAGATTTGTTTGACCAACATGCTCCTTTATCCTTGGATAAATCAATTAACTCTCCATCCGCTCACACACACGCGCCGGGGGTGTGAGTTTGACACCACCTATCTCTGGCCGGCCAGTGGCCAGCCGTCCGAAGGGAAGCCTGGAGTTAAGTCATCAAACTTATTCTCGTTTATTAATTGCTTCATTTGCATTAATTACAGAAGGAAGGGAGTGCCCTTGATGGCTCCCGGTCCAGCACCTATGCATGCTTTTACCTCGAGCCCCGGCTCCGGTTACAGTTCATAATTAATTTTGAAAGGATATGCTTTCTATGATCTGCGGGCGGGGCTGGGGAGATAGACGCCACACGGGTGTGTAATCGAATGCGCTCAACAGGTTTAATATCATCAAACGTGAATACTGTATCTGTATCTCCTTTCTGCTCGCAAGAGAAGCCTTTCGGATCCTTTTTAATTTGCCTTTGTGCGGCATTGCGTTTGAGCGGAAACGCCAGCCGCGGGTAATCAAATGAAAGTAGCAGCTCTCTCCCTCGCCTTTCTCTCCGTCCCATTTGTCCGCTGGATATCCTGTTCACGATGTTGCGATGAAAATGTAATAAAGGATCCGCTCCGTGTATTCCCTCGCGGCGGGCGTCCGTCGCTCCTCCGCTCGGCGTGGCGTTCTGATGGAATTGCTTTTAATATGCGTTCTTTGTGAGGACTGTGATTAATTGAGGATTGATGTGTGCTTAGCATGCCTCGGCCAGGCGGCGCGCTCTAGACTGGGCGACGACAACGGCACCGCAGTCATTAAGTGAAATCCAATCTGACAGCTCCATTATGATAAACCGTCGCGCGATGATTTATTCGAATTCACATAATCAACCCGGGTGACTGGACTGGGGCTAGAAACAATGGCGAATGGCTGTCCGTCGAACCCTGACGTGCCACTCACTGTGGTTTGTGGGGTGAGGGGGAGGGCCATGTTGTTAATGATCCAGTTGTGACTGAATGTTTATAGCCGTTGATTGTGTTCAGAATTGGCTATTTCAAAAGAGGGAATTAGGAGAAGTGATGCCATTGTTAGAATGAAAGGGACATCGAGGATTAATTTGGCTACTCTCATCCTTGTCTGCGATGTGTACAGCGCGTACGGACTTCTTTTTGATAAAAGCTGCACTCAAGGGTTAAGGCGAGTCTATATGAAACAGCTTTGACTTAACCATTGCAACGGAGAGAGGCAGAACTGTGCATCAGTGCCAGACATGAGTAACCTTAAGTTGGTCGACAACGTGCATCATTAAGGCCAAAAGGACTATCTGGGCTGAAGGGAAATCGACATTTCGGGGAATTTTAAGAATAGGAGCATTTATACTCAATTGCTGACTTATCCGACCTGCAACCCATGAATGGTCTGAATCTTAGCTATAGCTGCCTTTCATCGATGACGGTCCTGGGCACTCAGCTTCTAGCTGTCTTGCGTCCGTGATGACTTGGTCTGTATACTGAAGATTCAATTTTCGTCTTCTTCTCAAACCTGGCGACTCGCACTTACCAACTTGCCCGATGAGGCTGCGCCAGGGAAGACGACGAAATTCAGCTTTTTGGACTGTATTCAGATCTTGATACAGCTCTTAGAGTTCATCTTCCGGGCAGACTGGACCATATATCAGATGCAGAATTTTCTTTCTAAGGCACCGAGCATCCATTCTGCTGTTTTGCTTGTCATCCATCGTTCAGCTCCACCTGACTGGCAAAATAAGAGTGCCTGATTTGGTTCTGGTCACGAGTCATGTTCACAGTTGCTTCGACAAGCACCGGAAGTAGCAGTGGTTGTCCGCTCCAATGTAGGCCAACTCCCTTGCTACCTCGACATTTTAGATGTAGATCGTGATGCTTCGTTCTACGTTGCGTGTGGCGTAATGGTTCTTGCTCGAAAGGCTATAATTTGTTTGCTCCTCTTTGACCACTTCTAGAGTCCATCTCAAACTTTCACCAGGCCAATGTCACCTGCGTAACCCAAAAGTTGGACTGGTTTGTGGATGATAGAGTAGTCCACGTTTACAGCTGACCACGGCATCAGATCACACGCCAGCGAATCACATTGCATCCGGTGCAGGTTTCCAACATCTCGGAAGTCCTTGAACCGAACTGCATCGAGCAACACAACCAGATACATTTTTTGTTGGGGTCCCAAATTCGGTCCTCACGACGAATAGTTAATTGAAACAAAGGGTGTCGTATGCGGCTTTAAAATTGACGGAAAAGGTGCTGCGTATCGATCTGAAACTCGCTAGTCTTCTCCATGACTTGCTTATTGTGAACGCTTAGTCTATAGTCGACTTGCCGGGTCAGCAGCCGTACTAGTAGGAGCTGCTTAGTGCGGTGCACAACGGGTTAAGACGCACAAGTGAGTAGTTGATTTATGTGGTCTCCTACCGAAAGGCTTATATCACGATTACCATTCAGTAGGAATCTCAAGTACCATGGTTTGAAATAAGCTTTGATGAAGTGAGGCCGATCTAAAACATCTGCTACTCCTTGGCTTTTGCAAACTCCACACAGATCCACACAGGATCATATACCTTTCTCGTCTCGGAGTCGCACAAGCTACATCCACAATAGACGATGATTGACCCTCAGACATGTAGGTACAGTCTCCTCCTCTACCCTGGGTCTTAAACCACAGCCACCGCGATACTCCCACTTGGGGGCCAACCTCAAGCTATCATTATGAAACCTATGCGGGCGGGTCTCAGGGGCTTTCCTGATCTCCCGTGATATCAGACTATAGACTCTGGTCAAGCTACCAGTAGGATGGCATAACATCCCAGGACCGGCCGCCACTGTTATAAAGTCATATCGTTTTGTATCGTTTTGTCAATGGTTGAGATAGGGCACTGCACTTATTCCTTTGTTTTTGAGCTTGTTGCCGTCATTTAAACGATCACTGGCGTAGTTGCGTTTCCTAAAACCAGTCCCCTCTTACGACAACCGTGCCTTACCTTGGATGTATTCTAACCCCTACCCAAAAGGGAATAAAGGTTAATAAGGGATTGAGGTTGACAGGATTTCATAAGCGCCTCGCTATACTTTTTGCGGAGGAAGGACCTTTTTTTTTGTTTGTGGAAGGGGCATATAGGGCTTCAATTTCCAGTCATCGGGCATGCTTTTGTCTTCGCAGAATTATGCAGATGATCTTCATCATACTCTGTGCCATAACGTCGCCACCGCCCTTGAAGAGATCTTCGGCTTTGTTATTATTCGGCCTCTTCATGGATATGCCGCCTTCTTCAATGCTAGACTGGTGTTGGAATTTCTTGTTTCCCTTGGGACTTGAAGCACTAAAAAGCTTTGCATTCAGCTCCAGGGCCTTCTGGGAATGTCATAAAACACTCAACACACTGGCAAAGAGAACAGGTTAAAACTGATATGGGTGCCAGGACATGAAAACCACGAGAGCAAGCAGACGGGACAAGAACTCATTTTATTAGACATTTCCCTCTTCATGGATCTAGCAACGTTGACATACAACAGCACTTAAAAATTTGTCAAATACATCCCGCATCCAATTCTGGAACAACCATGACGGTCTTACACATTCGAAAAAATGTATGAATGTTGATCCCAGGAGTACCAAGGATGTCATAAATCTAAACGCTTGACCTCAGGATGCTAGTCCGCCAGTAGGAAAAGATTTGACACTTTGAAAAAGACATAAACCTTTCATAGATTCATTGCTTAAAGCACATAAATTGCAGAAGAAGCATGGGTTTAGGTATTGGCGTCTAAATGGTGCTACGACTGAGCAAGTACAGATCCCCTGGTAGACAGAGCCCTCCGATCACACCTACTATAGAGCCAACTATGATCCGTCTGAAGATTCGGGAAGTTTGTGAACTTCCTGTGACAAGTATGACAAGTAGTTCCTTCTAAACATCGAAGCTTTGCGGAACAAAACTTATCGATAACTCATTTTCAAGTAATTCATGCTTGTCACAGTTGCCTGAAATGCTTTCACGGCCAGAGGCAAGATAAAGCCTGGATCGTGCTAGTTCTGCTCTACACCAAGGAATGAACAATATCCAAAGTGAAGATAGAAAGCCTTGGTATTGATTCTAAGTGCGAACTTTGGTCTTGTTGGCGTTGTATTCGTATTCAGCAGCATGAGTGTGGCCAAGCGTCTAGAGGCCCAACGCCTAAAGTGGGCACGTAGACCGATTGGCCAAATGGCCACCTTTGTTCTGACCTAAGTAACCTTCGACTCCGAGCCAGTGAGGCAATGCAACAAATAAAGTACGCTTAAACGTGTCAAGGCAAAGTGGAAAAGGATCTTTGATAGTAGGAGATCGCGCAACCTGGAGATGCATGTTCATTAAGGAATATGGGCGTCAGGTCAAGGCAAACGAAGGTACAAGAAAGCGTCTAAAATGAATCGGAGAAGGCTGTTCACTTAAACCAGTCTTGTTATAATTGGGACAGATTGTGTGTTTTACAAGAGTTCTTGAATCATGGCTCCATCGTCGTCTCTCATTGTGAGCTGCGCAACTAAGCAAGTTTCCATTAGGCAGGTGGGACAGACTGGGATACGTCAAGAAGCCTTTGTTTTTCTGAGAACACCGAGATGCACTTAGACATGATACATTCTACTGATGCACTGTCCATTGGCAGGACACCATGCAGAGCTTATGTCGATGCGCTGAAGACTTCGAATAGATATTCCACTCAAGTCACTGGGATCGTCAAAGACTTAGACTCCAAATAATCTGTGTCAAACTCGATGTGGAAAGCCCTTCATCTCCTCTTCGTCCATGCAGCCTCAAATCAAAGCGCGCTACACACGAAATTCGTACGCTTAAAATAGAATTCAATTCGATGCAACACCGAAATTAAATAGAAACCAAATCTACTCACTGCCACCCATCACCACAGCAGTAAGCTGCAGTAATCCGGTCTGAGTGGACGCAATTAAAATGTTAAACGAGGCCCTAAAACAATTCGAGTCAATTACTCCAGGCTAAACATGCTGCCGGCTTTGAAATCACAGTTATGCTGAGGTTTTCCGGCTTATCGCCTGCGCCAGCAGACAATTCGATTCAACCACCCGACTGCAATGATTAACCTCTCTCTCTCTCTCTCTCTCTCCCCCACCCACATGGCGTCATGTTCAACAAGTTGTCCATTGCCAACTGATTGCATGTAACTGCTGCTGGTATGACACTCGACTCATCATAAGAGTGACATCGCCACCGAACTCCTGACTGTGCAGAGTTGTTGTTGACATGTGCCCGTCCTCTTCAATTAGCCTCCGGAGAGAGGGGGGGACAGGCGCAGACAGGCTGTACATGGGAACATTTCTCTTGACAACTTCCAGTCACTTATTTGATGCGGGGGAGGGGGTTTGTTTTTGCGAGCTGACTTCGTTCTCTAATACACGCTCGCTGCATGGGCATATGGAACCCCGCCACAGCCACTCTTGAAGCCAATTTCCATTAAAATTAATTAAAAAGTTTAAACCAAAACACATTCCAGGCATTAATTGCCTCGACTGCAGAACGACACATCCCCGTTCGGTACCCGGTACGCATCGTCGTTGCTACTGTCATCGTCGCCGTCGCCGCTCCGGATGCTGAGTTCCTTTTCACGGTACAACGGTACAGCTCAACCAGAAAATATAGCCAGCGGTGAAGTTGGCGTTAAATTCAAACTTAATTTTCATTAATTTAACGCCACTGTCGCCCACGCCACCAGCCGCCCATCACTGGGCCACCATCCACACCGTCGTCGCCGCCATCGCTGATGCCTTGTATTATTTGGACTCCCGTCACGTACGTAAGTCTGTTGATTAAGCCCGCAAACTGTGTATCGAAAGTGATCCACATTGGCAGTCGTTTTTTCGCCCCCTCCCCCCGTCCCCCCGAGAAATTCAGATTTAATGAAAAGGCCGAGAGCAAATTAATTTCCAAAACCGACGCAAACAAAAAAGGATGTACGGAATAAATAAATAAAAAAACCGTTATGATCCTCGTAAACGGCAATCGGCTGCGGTGAAGGAGTGAACAATGTCCTGTCACGGGCTGGGCGTTCATTTTTGTTCGTTTTATTTTTTTAATAACTGCGTGCGAAGAAGGATGTGTATGGTGTGCTGATTGTGTTTGATGGGTTTATTTAATTACGTTTTAATTAAACGCACATTCGCCTGTGTCCTCTTGTGGATTAAGCGTTAACCATTGCTTTCGTTTTGAGGTTGTGCAGATGTCTGAAGGCATTCGCGGGAGAGCCGGGCGTCTGCTGGCAAATGAAGTGTGCAGCAATTCGATGTGTGGTCTGAAATTTGCCAACTTTTATACTACTGCGCTTGACAAGCAATTTTCGGTGGAGCCACACTGAGTGGGATGCGCGTGTGTAGACACAAGGTTTTTGGCATTGGTAGTCCATTACACGGGACAGTTGTCAACGAGCACCGGTGTTGGGACAACTCTTTGTTGTTTAATGCTGCAAAAAATACACAATTTGATGGTAGCAGGACTGCTACAAATGACGCAGCAAGCGACGCATCAAATGATGCAGCAAAGAATGCTACAAAAAATGCAGCTAATGATTGTTTTTTTCAGTCGATATATTTCGGCAGCTGTCAAAAAGCTACCAATTAACATTCAGCTGTCAAAAAATTCAGTAAGGCTTGCCACTTTATCATGTCCTGAGTACAGTCCTATCATGAAAATACTGTCGAAACCCCGATGCAGACTGCCGTTGCGATTTTTCAATCACTGTAAAAATATCGCAGATAGTGATTTTTGCCCAATTCTACGCATCATCAATTGCAAGCGTTTCCATCCATTGGCCGCTGACTTGACACCACTCGATTAGTCTTAGAAAAAGCTAACAAGCCAACCACTTTGAACGAGTTTCATGCCAACATTCGAAAAGCTATTGCCGGAACAACGCCGCACTCACAGGAGCTACAAATAAACAATTAAACTGGCCCGTTAAAGCATTCCCAACGAAACCGTGACGACCGATTGATTGGTGTACTAGCTCGTACATAATGGCATAGATTAATCTTGTGTAGTTCACCAAGGAAGTAAACTAGTTCACCATGTCACCTTATTGTTGTGCATTTAGTTCAGTAGTTCCAAAAGCTCAAGTATACCGGGTGTAGTACATGTATGAACTAAATCGAACTAAACTGAACTAAACAGAGTGATATGCTTTGTGTGTGTATGGACATTGTCCACATCAAGCCTTTTTTGTTTAACTACCGCAGCACAAGCGCATCGAACATCGTTGTTCTTTTAAAAAGAAGTTGTTTTAAGTGTTTCTGATTCCTCGCAATTCTATGTGTAGAGAAATGAACGAAAATAGTTCAAGGTTAGGTATGCACCTCTTGGATGAATTAGAGCGAAAGACCAAGGAGATCTGGACAACTGAATGAACTGCGGTCTTGAATAGAGATAGTCAACTTGTCTTGTTGGCATACTTCTATGTAAAAACGATAAGAATCGATGGATAATGAGGCTATCCAAAGAACAGGCGATATAATCTGATATGAGAAGGGAGTATAATCGAAGCTATTTGCGTTCAGTTTTCTAATGGTAGGTCGTAAATGGGTTCCCTGATGGCCATACGGTGGCCTTTTGCGATGGTTTACTACCGTCAGACCTACTTTTGGTCTAAAAACCATCCAGATTCACTTATGAATCTTCGGAGGATTTTCAGTTCAACACCACTTAAGCCATCCACCCCTACGAAGAAGTGCTTTCCGAGGGTTTGTCTCATTTTTTTGCTGGCCAGAGCAGATGTTTGGTTAGATTCGATTTATTCCTCACCGCTGCAGCTTCTGAAATAATCGATATGGGGGGTATTCAGACACAGTGCATGCGTACATATTGCACAGTACCCCATAAGGACTCCTATGAATATGCGTACTTCTATGAGACAACATCCGATCAAAGATGTTGAACTGTTTTTGCTCTACTTCGGCAAATGGAGCCATTGTCGTTGCATGGCAATACGCAGACCAAGCCATCGAAAACTGGCTCCATGCAGAACTAATGGTGCTATAGTCCATATTGTAAAATATTTCACATCTTACTTACTTACTTACTTAAGGTGGCGCTACAGTCCGGGGTGGACCTGGGCCTCAACCAACAAGCGTCTCCAGCCAGCTCGATCTTTAGCTAGCTGTCTCCAGTTTCCCACGCATAGTTGGTTGAGGTCCCTTTCCACTTGCGTGCGCCACCTGAGTCGCGGTCTTCCTTACTGCGCCGTCCCTCGGGGGTGGATTCGAAGACTTTTCGGGCCGGAGTATTGGTCCGCTCTACATGACCTAGCCATCTCAGTCTTTGGATCTTCACTCTTCTGGCTAAGTCGATGTCACTGAACAGCCCGTATAGTTCGTCTCCTCCTCCACTCACCGTCTATGCAGACGGGACCGAAAATCACACGAAGAATTTTCCTCTCGAAGCAACCAAGGGCAGCTTCATCCGCTTTTGACAAAGTCCATGCCTCCGCGCCATATAGCAGGACTGGGACGATTAAGGTCTTGTAGAGCGTTATCTTGGTTGCTCGAGAGAGGGCTTTGTTTACCAGTTGCTTTCTTAGCCCAAAGAAGCAGCGATTGGCAAGGGTTATTCTTCGTTTGATTTCAGCACTGGTGTCATTGTCTGAGTTTATAGCGGTGCCTAGGTAGACAAAGTTTTTGACTACCTCAAAGTTATATCTGTCTGCTGTGACGTTCTGACCGAGACGTCGGTGTTGGGTGTCCATTCTCGTTGACAGCATATACTTGGTCTTACCCTCGTTTACCGCTAAACCCATCTTCGCGGCCTCCGTTGCAATACCCACAAAAGCGCCATTGACATCACTCTGCGTTCTTCCGATAATGTCAATATCGTCGGCATATGCGAGTAGTTGGACGGACTTCTGAAAGATTGTTCCTCTGGTGTTGGCGTTCGAGTTTTGAACAATTCTTTCAAGAACGATGTTGAAAAAGTCGCATGACAGCGCGTCGCCTTGTCTGAATCCTTTTTTGACATCAAAGGTCTCGGTTAGGTCTTTACCGACCTTGATGGAGCAGCGTGCATTCTCCATCGTCATCCTACACAAACGGACGAGTTTGGTAGGGATGCCAAAACTAGACATTGCTCTGTATAGCTCGTCTCTATAGATGCTATCATACGCGGCCTTAATACGATGAAAAGGTGGTGGGTATCGATTTGTTGCTCCTGGGTTTTCTCCAAAATCTGCCGTAGTGTGAATATTTGGTCGATGGTGGATTTTCCTGTCCTAAAGCCACACTGGTATGGACCGACCAGGTTGTTGACGAATGGCTTTAGGCGTTCACACAGTATGGCAGATAAGATTTTATATGCGATACTTAGGAGACTGATGCCTCTGTAGTTGGCGCAGTTCAAAGGGTCTCCTTTTTTATGGATCGGGCAAACAATGCTGAGGTTCCATTCATCGGGCATGTTTTCCTCCGACCATATTTTACAGATGAGTTGGTGCATGCTCCTTACCAAATCATCGCCTGCGGCTTTAAAAAGCTCGGCGGGTAGGCCGTCAGCTCCCGCAGCCTTGTTGGATTTCAGTTTAGATATGGCAATCCTCACTTCATCCGGGTCGGGTGGACGGAATTGTTGATCTTCGTCGTCCCTTTCATTGGGGTTGAATGGTTCGTTCTGCCTGACAGCGGGATTTGGTTCTACGTCGCCGTTATACAGTCTGCAGAAATGGTTTTTCCATATCCTCAGCATCGACTGTGACTCTACTACGATGTTCCCTTGATCATCCTTACAGGCTTCGGTTCGGACTTTATAACCTTGACTGGTTAACTTTACCCTTTGGTAAAACTTCCTCACCTCATTCCTGCAGTAATATCCCTCTATTCTGCCGATCGCGCGCTTCTCATGCTCCTTCTTTTTTCTCCTGAGAAGCCGGTGTTCGTCTCTCCTCTTCTGCTCGTAGAGCTCCCGAGCAGCTCTTGTCCTTCTTTGCAGTGCCGCTTTGTATGCTTCTTGCTTGGCTGCATTCGCCTGCCGACATTCGTTGTCAAACCAGGGGTTTCGTTGTGGTGGCGGATTGAAACCCAGCACATCAGAGGCGGCATCTCTGATGGCTTTTTGGCAATGCTGCCACTGGTCTTCAATACTTGATGTTGGCGGCGTAGGATTTCTTAAGAGGTTAAGGGAGACACGATCGGAAAAGGATTTGGCTATCTCTTGCGATTGTAGCCGGCTGACGTTGAACTTCCTCACAGCATTTCTTTGTCTTGGCGGTGTTCGGCATATCCGCAACCTTACCTTGGCTACAACAAGGTGGTGGTCCGAATCAATGTTGGCGCCTCGGAACGTTCGGACATCTATGATACTGGAGGAGTGCCTTGCGTCTATCGCAATATGGTCAATCTGATTGACGGTTGATTGATCAGGAGATCGCCATGTTCCTTTGTGAATATCGAGATGTGGGAATCTTGTAGTGGCTACTACAACATTTCGCCCCGCAGCAAAATCGATCAGCCTAAATCCGTTATCGGATGTGGTGTCGTGTAGGCTGTGCTTTCCGACCGTACTACCAAAGATGTTCTCTCTTCCTAGCTTTGCGTTAAAATCGCCAAGGACAATTTTAAAGTCGTAGCTAGGGCATTGCTCATACGTTTTGTTCAGGAGCTCATAGAACCTGTCTTTGGTGTCATCATCTTTCTCCTCTGTGGGGGCATGTGCGCATATAAGGCTTATGTTGGCAAATTTAGCCTGGATGCGAATTGTCGTGAGGCGCTCGTTCACGGACCTGAACGATAGGACTTCTTGCCTAAGTCTGCCTCTAACGACAAATCCACATCCAAATAGGCGCTGTTTTTGTTGTTTGTAGCAATCACCGTAGTATATATCACAGTTTTTCATCCTTCTTTTGCCCGGTCCATCCCATCGCACTTCTTGGATGGCGGTTATATCTGCTTTGCAGCAGTCTAGGGCTTCCGCTAGTTGTTCGGCTGCACGTGGCCTATAAAGGGACCTTACATTCCACGTACAAATCCGAAGATCGTTGTCCGTATATCGTTTGCAGGGGTCGTCATCGGTAAAATCATCCGTTTCCGAGGCTTGTTGTTGCTTCGTAACTAGCAATTTTTTTGTGTGGCCGGGCAGTTACCCCGACGGCACAACCCCCAACCTGGAGGGCCAGTTCCTTTTTTGTAACCCCTAGGACAAGAGGTCGCACTTATAAGTTTGGCAAGTTGAGCTCGGGTGAACTACAACCAGTACCCGATGGCTACCACTTGGAGGTAAAATAAGCACAATTGGTGTGTAGAAAAAGTTGCAACACTGGGCATCGCCAGGTTGACGCCAGTCAGTGCCTACCCGATTCCCACAGCACCCAGCCATAGTGACAAATCGTAATTGCCAGAGCTTGTGCGACCTGTCACCTTGTCTTGGTTGGAATGAAACGCTGTGAAGCGGAGGTCCCCGTAAACTTTGCACCTAGATGGTCAGTCCACCTGAGAGAAGAATTAAAAGTTAGCCCTGGTGTCGTCCCAAGACCCCACGCTCTAACGTAGTGTTGACAATACACTACATCTGAACTTCTTGCAGCGCTAGCGTATATTCTCTAAGTCCAAGTGACCAAGCGTTTTTTTTATTTCAGAATTAGGTGTGGATATCTTAGGATTCAGTCAAGGGTTATTTTTGAATGCCCATAATTCAATATTTTGGTTGGGTCTTAATTTTTAGGTGTACAGCTGAGCTGAACTTGTGACAGTCCGATAGTGCTTGAGGATTTGAAAAATCTCGTATATATAAAAAAGGTCAGGGCCGAAAATGGATCCATGTGGTACTCCAGTTACATTGTGTGAAATATTAGAAAATCCTTCTGCGGCTACACATTGCAACCGACCAACCAGATACGGCAAATGAGCTTTGCGGCAAATGATGTAAACCCGAAAGAGAAGAGTTCCGTGTAGAGTGGCAAGAGCCTTTAGAAGAGTTGAGGAATGGCAGACATGTAATATTATTGTTGTTTAAAGCCAACTCCCGTGGTGGTCCGTGGCGTTGTGGGTATGTGCTTCGACCGCTACGCACTTGGACCTACCTGTCTAGGTTCGATTCCTGGTAAGACAAGTAATACATTTCACGGCCCCACCTCTTTTAAGTCACTGACACTGCTCAAAGAGTATAACTGTCTAGAAAAAGCTTCTCAAACTTGGCCGTTCGCAGTCGGCATAAAACTGTAGGTCCCTTCCCCTCGTGGTAGAGCAATAGCACGCACAACAGGAGTGTTTGCTGAGAGGCTAGGCCCTGGCCCTCTACTGGCTGTAGCGCCACCCATATTATTACATTATTATAAAGCCAACTCGTTTAGCTGGAGAAGTTGATTGAGAGCAACAGAGTAGATGCTTATCAGAAAGACATTTTTCACAAGTTTTGTTGCAAGTTCTTACATCTTCAAAACGTTGAGAGGTTATTGGATGGTCCATATTGTTCACCACAGACTAAGCATACACAGTCTCGAGCTACAGTCCGGCTTGGCGTTCATATGTGATTGAAGGAAGGATTTCAAATCCGGACCACCTATGTCCCTAAGGACCTGCTCAACACAAATTCACGCTTCACTCGAAATCAAAGAAGGAACGTGAGGAAATCTGTCACTTGTCAAACTGGACACGACTGCACTAGTGTGCAATTTCCAAGGAAAACTAGATCACATGGCAATTTTCTTTGATATCGTTTTACCCCTTAACTCGATTGTCACAAGAGAAAAACCAGCTCATCGTGGAAGATTGATCCGCCCAAGCAGTGTGCGCCTCCCTATTTGCATTCATTAAAATATGTGACTCACACTCTGCTCGACGTGAACTCCAGCAAAAGGCACTTCAGTTCCATTCACTGCACGACGCCGAGTTCCTCAGCAGAGAGCGAAAAAAAAACAACCCTTTTCATCGTAATCTATTCACAGAAACCTTTCAACTCGCCGCTCGTCGTCGGTATGAAATTGTTAATCCGTCCATTCATGTGCTTCCACGGAAGCTCCCCAGTCCAGGGGCCGGATAACTGACAAGTATTCATTTTATTCAATGCCATTCCGGAGCATCCATCGAACGATGCCAGCAGCAGTTCGAAGGCAAATCAAATTGCGGATCGGCAACCCTTGTCGGAGGGATTATTCGCCGTGACATGCCACTTAAGTTCTCATTTCCCGCTTTCTATGGCATTGAAGTCCAATCGCTGGAAGACGTGGTAATCAACTCAGTCCGGCAGTTGGTAATCTGCCTTCGTGCGGCGTCCTTCGAAGTCCTGCAGCTGCTAATGACAGTGTGGGCATAATTGAGCGCAAAGCGGACGTCACGACTTGTCGAACTGAAGGCCTTGCCGAAGAGAATTGCTGAAAAAAAACCCCACCCTCGATCGACTAACAAGTCATTTTGTAGAACTCGCCTTATCAGTGCAGTCCTGGCGTGCATTTTCGTCCGAATGACGTGACTTATTTACATTTGCAGTCCCATCAGCGGCACGCTACTACTACTCCGTGAGCAGTGTATCTCCTTCGACATGTGCAAACGCCCCACCAGCTCGATCGAATACATCGCGCCTCTCCCCCTCGATGTAAAACAAATCGCTTTCAATGACTAAACACTTTCTCACAGGCACCGCCAGCGAGTCATGCAATCGCGGCCAAGGAGCGTGGCCACCGGAGCCGATTGCAATTACTTATTGCCACGCTTATCGCGGGCCAGCATCTGGCAACAGTTCTTTTCCGCTCCGCGTCCCTGATATCATTGTGTGACCAGACCCAGCTCCCACCACCCGCGGCGCATGAATCAGCACTTTCGGTGGCGATTCGACTTAATTCCTTTTCACTTTCCAGAGGGGACCCTCACCGCCTCCTGGTCGAGCGCGTACACAAGCCCACACATAATTATTGGGAATTTTTTGTCGTTCTCCCTTCTGTGAAAAGCGATGACAGCGAAATTGTTGTTTGTCTTCCACTTCCTGACCGTCACCGCAGCCGCCTCCTTCCGAGGGAGACCGCCCCACTCACCCGCACACTGCGGCTGCCATGCCAATTGCCAATTGCATCAAACAGGACGAAGGACGACGCAAACGCCGGGAAGGATGCGAGGAAATACTTTAAAACTTTTTTTCTAACCAAAGCGAATGAAAAACGAAACGAAAACGGCCCCCCTTCGTGACGATGCCCGGCTCGCTGGGGAAAGTTTTCTCATTTTGCGAATTTCCACTCCCTTCTTTGCTCCCTTCGTCCCGTTGTATTGCTGTTGCTGATGACGGGGGTGCGCTGTTTTTGTTTTTGTTGATGTCATCAAGGTTAGTCGTGGCCGCTTGGCCAACAAAGACTTATCATACGCTGCTCGACTGGTCGTTGGCCGGTGCCCGTCCAGGCACCCACCACCACCATCTTCAAGATGGCAGGCCAGTCGCTCATGCTTGCGGTCGAAAAAATGGAAAAAGTTCGTCAGGTCAGAGTTTAAAAACCATTTCAATTGGAATTCATGTGCGAAGCTGGACCCGAACTTTCAATTTGGCCAAGTCAACGCAATCGCAATTGAGGAGGTGCGCTCGCCGAGCAGATAAATCTTCAAAGTTTGTTCATTAAGACGGGAAGAGAACGAGCACGAGCACAAGCCCGAGAAACAACAATTGGAAGTGATTATTTAATGTAGTTGCTTGTAGCCGGCGGCCGCCTTTGCCGCGATAAATTGGTTTAACTTTAATTGGGTATTACCGCAGGGATATGCCGCCTGCATATTTTCCGCAATAATCCTCGTCGGGTTCTGGCAGTGATCCACAAGCTTGCATTCCGCCCGGTTGGTTGGGTTAGTTTTGCGGCGAGCTCGGGCGCGCCGTATGCATGCGCTCCGGCGGAGAACAAAATCTTCCATGAATGCGATGGATTATTCAAATTGTTTGCGGAAGCCTTTCTTGCTGAGTGCCGCGCTGCGATTTGATGGATGAAGTATTTCGGAGCGGAGAGAAACCTCTGCACTGGATGGTCATGGCTCGAGGCGGGGATCATTTGCAGCGTACTTGCGACGCATTGACGTCGCTCCTTGCATGGCTTAAGGGATTTGCATTTGCTGGTGGTTACTGTACTCCTTAAGAGCGGGCTGCGAAGAAACGTTCAGAGGAAGCGTGCTTCTTCCCCCCGAGAGTGATGAATGGAATTCACTTCTTTTTTTTTTTGGCATAAATGTCAACCGCACACACCCTCCATTAGCCTCGTACATGTCGTACGTCGTTTTGTGAATTACAACCAATTTTCTTGGAAAAGCTCTGTCAATCATTCGAGACGTCACTTAAAATGAGCCCCTACTTCAATCTGTGTTAATTATTTCGTCTGAATCGGGGTGCTCTTTAATAACCGGTCCCAGACGGTCCTATCAAATCAATAAAAGCCTGACCCTTCTACTCCAAAAGTGAATGATATTTCCTCCGATTCCTCCCTCAAATCGTTGTCTTTGGCATTATTTGCTCACTCCTCAGTCAATCATTTAATTGCCAAAATTAGAACCCGGACCCTGCATTTTTATTTAGTTACACAAATAATTGCACTCAACCATCTGCACTCAAACATCCATTACAGATGTTAATGAGGACATGGTACGTCTAAAAAAAAAAAATCATCTGAAAGACTTTTCTCCGGGTCGTGACGACATACCAGCCATGTTCCTTACAAAAGTCTCTTTCAGAACCCCTATCTATACTCCTTCGCCTCTTGCTCGGTCAAACTACGTCCCGCTAGTCATGGAAAACTGCCTTCATCTACCCCACACATCAAAAAAGGGGCGCAAAAAATGCTATTTCCACTTATACGCCTCTTCTATCCCCAAACTCTCAAATCTCACAAATCTATTGTGCACCACCTGACCCTGCATTGCAAACTCATCTTTGCACCACACACGCAAGGGGCACACCAACCTTACAAGATTTGTTTCCAAAACCCTTTCAACATTGGAACAAGGTCCGGAAGTGGACTTTGTTACCACAGACTTTGCAGATTTGTAAGCCATATTAACCTTCCAATCATATACTTCAAACTAAAGTACCTTGGTGTCCCACCCCACATCATCGCTTGGCTTAAATCGTAGCTTGAGAATCGCCACTACAGAGTTCTTATCAGACAATCAACATCCGACCTAATTGTTGCCTCATCGGGAGTTCCGCAAGGCAGGCACCTTGGTCCTCTAATCTTTGTCTTAACCATCAATTATGTCAACTAAATCAAAAATTACTCCAGTTTATCTGCTTTGACAATATCCAACCCAACCGAGTCGCATGCGCTCCAAGACGACATTGATGCCCTCGGCATTTGATGCGACAACAGCTTCCAACTTCGATACTTACTACTTCTCATCCCAGCGAACCACAACGAGTTTGACCAAATCGGTTTGACGTCCTTGACCGTCGCTTCATCAATATCGATTTCTCATGTATCTGCGATCACTTGGTCTTTACACCGATGCGGTGAACATGCGTTCCATGTGTCTGAGTTAAACATAGGCTTATGCCTGCCGTCTGTGATCAGTCATCTAGAGCAAGCTGTCATGCATTTGTAACACCTTACGCGATGCGAAACACCTTCCTCGGTATCCCAAATTTGGTATTCTAATAGTGTTTCCCAGAATTTTTGTAAAAGCAATCCCTCGGCTCAGAACCTGCTCTGGAACTTGGAAATTAATTTACACGATGAGGGATTCACATATTCCCACAACATGTTAGGCAAAATCTTAACGGAGTCATCAATCAGTGATGCACATATCGGGTTTTCCAATAAGGACATGACAACATTTTTTTTTCATTGTGGAACGCAAACACTTTGAGTTGTTTTGATAATTCAATTTAATTTATTATTAATTTGATGTAATGAAACTTCTCTTAACGGACACCCTTCTAAATGGTGATTTTTTAAAAGCTATAGGAAAGTTTTTCAAAAAAAAACACATAAAATTCAGAAAAATGCATGAAATCTTTATTTGAATCCATAGTACGGTAAATATAATTTAATTTAATTTAATGCAAATGTTGACATTGACTGCGCCTCAAATGGTCCATCCGCTTAGTCCAATTTTGGCATACTCTTTCCAACATTTCGGCCGGTATCTCACGCATAGATGCTTCAATGTTGTCTTCCAATGCGTCAATTGAAGCGGGCTTGTCTGTATAGACATGAGCTTTAACATAGCTCCACAAAAAATAGTCTAAAGGCGTTAAATCGCACGATCTAGGCGGCCAATTGACCGGTCCCGAAAGTGAAATAAAATGTTCACCGAACTCGCCCTTCTATAAGTCCATTGTTGCGCGTGCTGTGTGGCACGTGGCACCGTCTTGTTGAAACCACATGTCATGCAAGTCAAACTCTTGCATTTTGGGCAAAAAAAAGTTGGATATCATCTCACGGTAGCGCTCACCATTCACAGTTACGTTACGATTCGCATCATCTTTGAAGAAGTACGATCCAATGATGCCACCAGCCCATAAACCGCACCAAACTGTGACTTTTTCTGGATGCATTGGTAGCTCTTGCAATGCTTCTGGCTGATATTCACTCCAAAATCGACAATTCTGCTTATTTACGTACCCATTGAGCCAAAAATGAGCTGACCATAAAATGGAAGAAGCGCGCGATGAACTTTCTTAACAGAGCACGCATTTTGATAATAAAATTCAATAATTTGCAAGCGTTGTTCGTTTGTAATACGATTCATGGTTAAATTATAGACCAAACTGAAGATGTTTGACAGTGAAACAAAACACGAAACGTGCGTCAGCTGTTTAAACCAGTGTTGCCAAAATGATAATAGCTAAACAATCACCCTTTATAAGGAATATCTCCCTTTTTGCGGACAATTCGTCGTGGTACGGCACGAAGGTAGGGCTATTCACGGAACCTGAATTATAACACCTGTTGAGCAGTTTTACCCTCTAACAACGGACACACGAAGCAGGAACAAAAGAAATTATTTAACTTAGATTCGCTCCATTCTAGCTGTACTTAAAGATACGTACTTCAAACTACACCACAGCCTAGGCACCAGCTAGCGCACTGCACTGCGAATCTTTTTATAACTCGTGTGTTGTTGGAATGCCGTGATCTCAGGTGCATTCGTCTTACGTTTCATCTGGACATATCGCAACACAATTAACACTGTTCAATTTAAAATTCAGAGTGGTTGAAAGTTACTCCCTTAGAATGGACACAGAAACAAATAGTGGAAGTGATTTTTATTCGTCAATTTCCATAATTGACTTACATTACCCCTCTAGAACGGACACCTCTACATAACGGACAATCGTGATGAGTGGGGGTGTCGGCTATAGAGAAGTTTCACTGTACAGTCAAAGCATTTATATGTCTATCGAATTCGACTTCGTTCATATTGCCACAACGGGCACGTTTGCAGCGTTCGATTCGTTTAACCAAATTTTCGATGACTCGGTTACAGATCTCGACAGAAACGGCCGCTTTCTCTCGTTCAATATTGGCGCTGGGCTCCTCTAACGACTCCGGCTTGTTGGAATAGACCAATGATTTAACGTAGCCCCATAAAATAGTCCAGAGATGATAAATCATGCGATCTAGGTGGCCAATCGAAGGACCATTTATCGATATAACAAGTTAATCGAATTGAGTTTTTCAAGACGATTCTTACACCCGCTTTGTGGCTTGTGGCTTGCGATCTCCTTTGACTCTAGACTGGCGATGATTTTGCGATTCGGGAGCCTTATCCGAGATCTAATGTCGCTTTATATGATCGAGTGGCTTTAGTTCTTTGTCAAAACAACTGGGCCCAGAGCTCCGGACTCGTAGGAGCAAGATCATGCTCTACAAAGCCCTTATTTTGCCATTCCTATTCTACGGACCCGAAAGCTGGAACATAAGCAATACAACAGAGAGTTACCGATGGAAGGCAGATATTCCTCAGGCTAAGACACTTCTTCTTCTTTGTTTGGCGCTACAGCCCGGGGTGGACCTGCGCCTCAACCAACAAGTCGCTCCAGCCAGCCCGATCTTTCGCCAGCTGCCTCCACTTGTGCACACCAAGTTGGTTGAGGTGCTTCTCCACTTGTGTGCGCCATCTCGTTCTAGGACGCCCTCTGTTGCCTTGTCTCAATGGCTCGGAATCGAAGACTCTTCGGAGCTGTGGTGTCAATCCGCTCTACGTGACCTATCCATCTTAAGCATTGGATCCGAAGACGCTTAACTAGGTGCATGCCGCTGTACAGCCCGTACAGTTCGTGGTTGAATCTCCTCCTCCATCAATATAAACAGGACCAAAGATCGCACGCAAACTTTTCTCTCAAAACGACCAAGAGCTTCTTCATCCGCTTTCAATAGCGTCCATGTCTCTGCGCCATAGAGCACGACAGGGATGATTAGAGTGTTATATAAAGTCAACTTCGTGTTTCGAAAGATGGCTCTGTTACTCAACTGCCTCTTGAGGCTAAGACACTGCCACCGCCTAAAAAAAAAAAATAAGAAAAACGGCTATAGTTCTTGAGTTAACTGGGTGCAAGCCAAGCTAAATTCCCCACAGTGTGATCCAACTCTTGAGAATTCCGGGAAGTGAAGGTTTAGGTTCCTTTCGCGATGGACGCTTGAACGGCTCCAATAGTCTCTGCACTTCGACAAGCTCGTTGTCTCACTGGTACAGACGCCAAAATGTCTGCTAAAACTCTTAAACTTACCTCCACCGACTTGTAATTTTGGTAATGTTTAATTATTTGTAAACGGTCTTCATTCTTGAACTTCGCCACGATGAAAGTGTTGTTTTTACTGAATGTTTTGACATCGACAGTTTGGTCATTTGTTTAAGGTTATATCGCAGCGGCACGCTCATACTTGCAATTTGTGTTGGGTGGAGAAGTGGAAGCCGATTTAGCCTCGATGATGACTGCTATCCCTGCTCTGGTAGGAGCCATGTAGCTCGTTGTTAGTTCTGCTCGCGCTACAGACGCGCTCTGCTCGTCTGTATTAGCTCCTTGTAGAGCAGCAGCTTTGTCCTATGGCTTAATCCATTTTGCCTGACTTAGCGCGTTGAGGTAGCGTCGTCGGGGGATTATGTCAGTGCCTGATTGCCTCCTTAGGATGGCCGTTGATGTCAAGAAGCTGCTTTCTGAACTGTGCCACCATGTACTGCTACAAGGGCATGATGTGTGCTTCGACCCAAAGATTCTTGTTGCTGTGGTGCTTTCGTCGGTCCCTGTCGAAGATGTGACCGGCAGTATTTTCCCTTCCGAAAACTACGAGCTTCTCCATGCTGGTCTTAGCTATGGTGTACCTTATTTGAAAGCCGTACGTTACGATCGTCTGTATTAGCTGCTTGTAGAGCAGTAGCTTTGTCTTCTGGAGTAATCCATTTTGCTTACGCATCAAAGGATAGATGCGATGGAAACCTTCATCAAATTCATCAGATAAGTTTCGAGTGGCTGTTGATCTTCAACCTTTCCGTGAAGTTAACGCCCAGATAATGGACCTCTTTTTCTGTTGTTGTTTCCGTATCGTTAGGGAGCACTCCCTTTATGTTCCTTAAACCCATAACTAGCGATTTGCCAGCATTGATACGAATACCCCATGAGGGACATCCTTGTTAACTGTTAAATGACAAACCAAAGTCCTCGTAGTTCCACTCAGAATCTTACAGCAGTCAAATGTGACAGAATTGATACGCAGCCAACTCTCTTCAGTTCCACGTTCAGGCCAAGCTCAAGCCACTCCCTTTACCTCCGCCAAAAGGACCACACAGCCACAGCAACATCACAGGATGTCCTAGCAGTAAACCAGGTCGTTAGTCGCAATTGCTTTTTATTCACAATAACTTTTAATGCAAGAAACTTCTCAAAGTACGAGCACTTCCGCCCCGTAGCCGAATCCCATTGATTCCTGCATGTTACCCTTTATCCAAAATCGAACAAAGCACAGGACAAAAAATCGAAAATAAAACAATTCGACTTCATTAGCTTCAGCTCTCGCTTATCTCCATCAACCGCACATTTGTTCGAAACACTTGCCACTGCGATGCCGGATAAGGTTAATGCGAGCCCAGCGACATTAGTCATAGACTCGTGTTTGGCAGATACCCCCTCCCCCCCCCCCGAACAGAGGTCAATCTGTGATAACGCCAACGGCGGTGGCGGTATGAATCACGACCCCATTCAAAATGTGCCCTTAATTGACTGAAACGAAAAATGGCCCCAAACACGGATCAGAATTTATTACACCATTACCACATAATAGACCTACAAAATCAAAGACACTAGGGTAGTTTGTCTCCCCCTCCCCCGCCTCCACCCCTGCCACCATTTGATTCACACAAACGTGGCAGCGTTGCTCCGAAAAGCGCAAACAATGAAAACAATCTAAGTTGAATGCAAACATTTACGGATAAACGCAGCCAAAGTAGGTCAACCACCCCTCGACCGCCTCGAGTGCACTCCGTCAGTTCTCCACCGAAATTAAAAATAAAACACCTCATTTATCATTAAGCTGGCAAAACGAAACGGAAAACCGCCCGCACAACAGCGCGGCAACCCCTTCAGATTGCTCGGCAATTTTCCCTCATTATTTCGTTTTGCCACAGACCACAGCCAACCCACTGCCACCCCCCATGCCTCACACCAAATCAACACACAGCCACACAACACACATCAAAATCGCAAACAGCACGTTTATTAATCCCCACCGTTCTCGGTTCTAGGTGAATCCTTGGAGCCCCTCCAAGCCAGTCGTCGACTGAGAGCACCCGCTGCCGAGGACCATCACAGCCACCCGACTCGGGAGAGTAGCAAAACCAGTGCGAAACAAAGCAAGTTGAAATGATCCACATCCGGTGAGGAGCACACGCACGCAATCACGACTGTTTCGCTGGGACACACACGCAATCAGGCCGACACCGACACACACCCACCCACCGAAAGTCACCACAACGCGGGGTTCGACGATAATTGTTACTTCCCCCCGCGCGACGCCCACCTTCCGTCTGAATCGCCGGACCAAAGCGAAATAGAGAAGAGTTCCGTTTCACTTTCCACCGAAAAAGGACCAAAAGAAGGACTCACACACACACACCGAAACGAGGCGAAACTTCACGCCATCCAGCCTATCAAGCAGAAGAAGGAGAGGCGCACACGGCAAGGTTTCGTGGAAAATCCGGAACGGAAACATCCGAATAAATGTCTGCCGTGGAATTAAAGACGTCAGTCGCTGTTATGGATTTTCGCCAGAGACAGGTGAGTAATTAATCAATCCCGAAAACCCCGTTCTCAATTAATTACTGCGTCGCGACGCCCCGGAATCCGAGTGCACACCGGCTGGCCTCCGCTCGGAGTGGGGGCGCCACCTTTGACTCAAGACCCAAGCCGGGCGCCGCGCCGCGCCGCGCCGTTTGTGTGCGGGGCTTTGATTTATTGGCAACATGAAATTGAGTTTCGGGGTGTCAATCAACGGGGCCGAGTCACTGCGTGACGAGCAATGCGATTAAGTGCTGCTCCCATCCCCCCGCCAGCTTTGGCGGCGTGAAGGAGTGTGCATTTCGGAAGTTCACTGGTGTAGGCTTCGGGTTTCTTGTGTGTAATTGACTGAAGGAGATTTCTCGGTCTTCACTTTGGGGAGTAATTAGTCTGCTTGTCGGAGGTTCTTTTTTTTGGAAGCTTCCTTCGTGGTGACAGCGACGTCTTCATTTCTGCGGCCTCAGTTTGGCGAACGATGTTTCGTATCGACAATTACTTTGAAATTAGTTTCCTTCGACACCAGCACGGGGGGCACTGTCAGTGGGTGTCAGTCGACGAGAAGTGTGTTCTAACAATTGAAAGCTACCGTGTCTTCCTTCAGGGATAAGGAGAGGGGCTTAATTTGATCTTCCAGCTCTGTTCCACTTCGACAAAAAAGCAATTGCAAGAGTTTCATGTTATTATCCTGATCTGTGTGAAGGCTTGAAGTGTCTCCGACCAAACAGCGTGAATTGAACTTGAACACGATTGGAAGTCGGTATCTTTTCAGCAGAAACAGAAGACAATTAGTTGTAGCCCCTAACTCATATCACAAACGTCATGACAAATAGAGTTTTTTTTGGATTTCAAGCATATCCTCACCGATCCTTCTTCCCTACCAGTCAGTGCAGAGTTTCAATGGTTACTGTGTCAACTACGGACACATCTTCCTTCCAGTTGCAGAACTCAACGTCAATTCAAGTCCAAGTCGCCTAAGTCCTTGTAGTTCGGCTAATCTAGGGGGATGGTTTCTGAACCGGCACTAGGGCTGACTCTAGGTAAGTCATAATTAATGACCAGTTAACAGTGACTTTTTTCATGGACACGTCCTAACTCTGCTATCGAGCTTCGTTACTAAGTCTACGTGATCAATGTTGGGCCATACTGTGATTTTTGGCCACGAATGACAATTAATGATCCAAGTCCAAATTGTAAGATGGCATAGGCATACATCGTTCTGCCACCTAAAAGCGGTAAGATTATACAGAGTCTTCGGAAAACACTGCTCTGGCCCGATGCATATTTCTAATCCAACTCAAGGCCTTAAGTGAAAAGACAGAAGTCAACGATGTTGAGAGAGAAAAAGCCGCGGCTCAACTGAATGTAATCAGGAGCAGACCACATTTTAAAGGAAATCGTGGGACATCCCTGAAGTTGAGGACAAAATGGAGACAGACATGATGATTGTAATGTCGATGACGTTAGGAAGAAATACGTTGTTTTAAATGTAAGTCTTTATTAAGCACAGTTAAATGCAGCTGGATGGCGCAGTTGGTTGAGTGCCTGCCCCTGGTTAGAGGGGTACCCAGTTCGAATCCCAGTGAAGGCAAAGTTAAAACGCTTTTCAAATCTGGTCCAGCCACCATTTGCCGTTGGGATCAAATTAACGGCACTATCTCTGGAGTCGTCGATCAGTGGTAGTAGTCTGACTACCTAACCTAACCTAAGCACAGTTAGACAGATATGAGTTAGGTCGAATGTGCACCGGTCCGCAACGTCTCTCTCATAGAAGCCCTCGTCCGTATTGACATCTCCTCTTAAGGCGAATTTTCACAAATGTTCAGTCGTGCTAGGTCCAGACTATAAGGTGGATACATAACAAACTCCTAACCCTTCTAGAGCTTCTGACGAGTTGTCCCTATAGAACACAATTGCCAAAAAGCTGTCCGCTTCTGAACGATTTGAAGCAATCCAGATGGTCCAACTGTTGACCGTACAGATCCGAATTAACAGTTTTACCATAGTAGAGCAGCTTACAAATTATTGTAATTTCTTTTTATTATGATAATATTGGTACAGTTCAACTATGTATGGAACAAAATATCGGCCAAATGGCCGCCGCGACCTCGGCGGCACACCTCCGTCCGTTGGTTCAAATTTTCGATGACGCTGAAGCATAATTGAGGTTCTATGCCGTTAATGTGCCGAATTATCTCATCATTTAGCTCTTGAATTGTTGCTGGCTTATCGACGTACACCTTTTCTTTCAAATAACCCCAAAGAAAAAAATCCAACGGTGTCAGATCACATGATCTTGGCGGCCAATTGACATCGCCACCACGTGAGATAACACGGCCATTGAATTTGTCGCGCAAAAGAGCCATTGTTTCGTCAGCTGTGTGGCAAGTGGCACCGTCCTGTTGAAACCACATATCGTCCACATTCATATCTTCCAATTCGGGCCATAAAAAGTTCGTTATCATTTCACAATAGCGAACACCATTCACAGTAACTGCCTGACCGGCCTCATTTTGGAGAAAAATACGGCCCGATGATGCCGCCAGCTCATAAACCGCACCAAACAGTCACTCTTTGTTTTTCGACAATCACTCTTGGATTATCATTCGTCCAAATGCGGCAATTCTGCTTATTGACGAATCTACTGAGGTGAAAATGTGCCTCATCACTGAAGATGATTCTCTTCGAATACTGATCATCCACTGTTGCCATTTCTTGCCACCATTCTGACCATTGACGACGCTTGAAATGGTCAAGAGGCTGTAGTTCTTGAGTCACTTGCACCTTGTAAGCGTGTAAATGCAAGTCTTTATGCATAATGTTCATCAACGACGAGCGTGAGAGGTGCAATTGTTGGGCACGACGACGAGTTGAGGTGGACGGCCCTTCAGCCACACTATCGCGAACAGCAGCAATATTTTCAGCAGTACCAGCTGCACGAACATGCACTGGTGTTTTCACATCTCCTGCAGACCCTACATCCTACAAAACCCAAATTTTTGCACGATTTTTCCGATTGTACGCACATTTGGACGATTAAATTGACCGAAAAAAGTCACGAAGTGCACGATATGCATTTTGATTTGAACGCCCATTTTCATAATAAGCCTGAATAACTTTAACGCGTTACTCGATTGTGTATCTTTCCATGGTTCAAATTGAGTTAGTCTGAAATTGAGAAATGTCAAATGAAATGCAGAAACGTTTAGGTGTGGTTCACATTCAACATCGGCCTTTAAAATTTAACCACCCTATAGTAGATGATTCCCTGGCAATACCACCAAGCATACAGCCAAACCTTTCTACCTGTCATTCCTGGCGTGGAGACCGTTTGCGCTGGATTAACGCGATTCGCCCAGAACCGGTTTCGCTTGATGTTATCGTAAGTGATCCACTTTGTATCACCAGTCACCAATTGCTTCAGAAATTGGTCGATTTGCGGGACCAAGTCGTAGTTCAAAGTACTTCTTCACTTTTATGCACTTCGAACGGGATTAGAGAGTTTTTACAAAAATTTAATCGCATATTGATTCTCATGTACCATAGATTTGTGAACTTATATCGCAGCAGTTTGTATAAAAGCCACTAGAGACTCCGATTCTGAGTGCACATCTAATTACACGTTATTTGCGTCACTGCCTCAAATCCAAGTCATCACGCGTTCGTCCTAAATACACGCGCAATTAATTCACATCTCGCCAAATGTGAACAGAGACGTTATAACATGATACGTGCGTACGTGGCAGACTACACCAAATTCACGTGATGACCTTCTTCCAAAATATACGTGAAATAAATTTAATTGAAAAAAAAATAATTGATCTAGCCTTTTCATGTATATTATACGGGAATTGATCTGACTTTATTGCAATGGACTTGATTCTTACTTACGTGAAATATAATTCAGAAGAGGCGTACGGATATCATGCAATTTGATGACCAATTTGAAAAAAAAATCACGGGTAATTGTATTCTATTTAACTGATATGCTAATTTCTGGTACATGTGTCACGTGATCATGTACACAAATGAGATCGTAGGCTAGTTAATCCAGACCCTGTCAAAGGGTTCTTCTAGATAATCTAATTCTAATCTAAGAGCTCGCTGAGCCATGCGAAAAGCTGGCTGGCTAGTGATTAATGATTCCGTAATACCTATTTTTGTTTGGCACCATTTAACGGCCTCCCCGTAGATCTAATACCCAGGCATGTTGACAAAATTTTGCCATGCCATACTTTAAGCGCTTCATATCGTTAAGTTTAAAAGAATTGAGATATCATCAAGATTTTTTATTCGTTTGAAATGAATATCGATGTCATTATGTGTGGAATATAACATCGTTTAAATGTCTGCCGTGGCTTCTCTGGGGTGGCGACTCCGGCGTATAAATCAGGCAGAATTTGACCTTTGGCATGGGTGCTATTTTGGCTTTCAGGTCCGCTGTGGTTTGCGGCTTATTCGCATAGACCGGCGAATTCACAAGAAAGAGTAGTGGAGTCAAATCACACGATCTCGGTGACCAGTTTATATCTCCTCCCCGTGAGATGGTACCATGCTCTCGAATCGCTCGTGCAGAATTTCCAATGTGGCGTGAGCTGTGTACCACGTAGCGCCGTCCTGTTGAAACCACATGTCGTTGGTGTCCATATCATTCAATTCTGGCCAAATGAAGTTGGTAATCATCGATCTATAGCGCTCGCCGGTGAAGGTGATGACCTGGCCAACGTCGTTCTTAAGGAAATAAGAACCAATGACGCCGCTAGCCCAAAATCCACACCAAACAGTGACTTTTTCGAGATGCATTGAACCCTCTTGGATCTCGTGTGGTTTGTTAACGTCCCAAGTTTGATAATTTTGTTTGTTGACGTACCCATCCATCCAGAAATGGGCCTCATCTGAAGCTGAAGATGATTTTTCAATGAAATTTAAAACAATTTTATCATTTGCACGTGTCGTTGAACGCCATTTCCGTTCATGGTGCTTTGGCAAAACAGACTGAATAAATCACAGCCAATTTGGCAGATGTAGCTTCAACAATAAGGCCGCTTCCAACAGGAACCCTTTGTAAAATCACGACATACGGGCTGCCAAATGTCGACTCATCCAGAATGTCACTCCAATTCTTGAGCAAGCCGCCTGAATGACCGTTTTTTTAGGTAACAGGGGAAGTGATGAACTCGACTCTGAGCATGGGGGCCAGCGCAGCAGAGGACGTCCATGCACAAGGTGGCGCGCACAGGTCGAGGGGGACATCAGCCGGCTTGGTGTGCGAAACTGGAGACAGCTAGCGAGAGATCGTGCTGTCTGGAGAGGCATGTTGAGTGACGCCTCGGACTGTAGTAGCGTTGTAATAAGAAGAAGAAGGGAGTGATGAACTCGTGTGAACATTAGGCATAAGCCTACCATGGCACAGGTTATTATTAAAACGACTTTAGAATGTGATCATTCGCAACCAACCTATTTCTCTCACGTCATATCATTATTTTTTAATATGGTTCTGTATCAATTTTCTACTGCAGTGCCTGAGCATTATCCCCAATTCATCCTTGCCCTCGATTATCAGAGCCTTTCCAAAGTGTTGCAAGTTGCTCCCCATTCAATGGATGCAACGTCAATAGGAAGATAAAAGTACCAAGAATCTGATGTTGACACAAAGTGAATCAAAGTCAACCCCACGGCTAGCATAAATTCGTATTTTATCAGCAATTTTCAGAATTCCATTGCCTGGGCAGTGGAACGCCGAGCAAAATGTTGATCGACCTACAAATCGGCAACCCGTTTATGTTTGACCATGATTACTGTTGAATGCAACAGATGCCAGCTCCAACAGAGGCAAAAGAGAATGTCCACCCGCTCCCCCTGACCAAGAGATAAACGAGTAGGCAAGGGCAACGAATTCCAAGAATTCCAAAACCACCAACGACCCCCCCCCCCCCCCCCCCTACCCCAAATGTAGACAAAAGCCCACATTACCCAATTCAGGATATTTATTTAAGTACCATCCATTACTGTAATCGACACAGAGATACCATTGCCACCCCCCGAAGAGCAGTATAATTGCCCGACATTCAGCCGTTCACCCCCGCCGTCGACCACCGCATCTTGTTTACCTATTTATCTCCGTTAATCAATTTAATCATTTTATTGTTGGAAGCTCTTCCCGGGCCACCATCACATCTCGACACCCCGCCCGACTAAGATGGACGCCGGACAATAAATCAAAATGCTTCCGAGATAAAAACAACGCAAAAATTTCGCAGAAATAAAAGCGAGGAAACTTTTTAGATAATCTCTGATGGACAGAAACAAGCAGCTGCCAAAACACTCGCGGACCTCTGCTTTCGTCGGCTAATTAATCAGGCGTCGTTACATATTTTTTTTCTCTCGCTCGCTCTCTCTCTCTCTCTCCCATCATCATCTTCGTCTTGTGCTGCTTCTGCTTCATTGGCGTCATCGTTGTCCCTTTTTTTGAGCAGAAGTTCGAGCTCGGAAATGGTGCTGAGTGTGCGAAATTGCAGGGACCACCCGCAATCACCAGTCAGCAGTCAGTTAATCCAATTTATTGTTTCACAAGGATTACTTTTCGCCGAAAGGACGCGGAAATCCAAAAAATCTGGCAACTTTCTTTCGTTCTTGAGACGTTTGTTCGCCTTGTACTGCGCTGTTTCTTTTCAATTAACGAAGGAGTTGCTGAAATATGTGCGGCATTAAGTTCGGCTTTGAGGCGGCGGTTAAGGCGCGTCGCCCCCCGCCGACCGAATCGTTTCGCAGCCACGATCATCCTGGCAACATAATTAATTACACAATTGAATTGAATAGTGTTTTGGCTTCGCTCTGTGCGGCGCGGCGGGGGTGGTACGAGCGAGCGGTATTAGTAATGGCTGCGGTTGTGGCCGTGCTCAGTGCCGGAATAATTAATCGGAAAAAGGTAAGGCGAAGGCAGTAATTCTAAGATATTACACCTCAAATGTGGTAAAAGCGGGAATTTATTGCACACTTCCCCGGGAGGGCTGAGGTTGACTGTTGCCAATGCGGGGTAGGAGTGAAACCATGCGGTGGCTCACCTCGGGGGAGAGCAAAAGGAACTGGCCGCGACCATGACAACATCGCTCATCCCTCGTATAGCAACTGGCAACACAGTCAACGCAACCAAGACGGGGGAACGACGTGCTGTGTCGTTGGAGCTTCACTCATGCAAGTTATTAGCATTCGTTGGACTTCCTTGAGCAAGAAGCTGTGAGCTGGGGTGCCGTGGGAGTTGGAACTAAGTATTAAGTTCAACGTTGGGTTTCCCCGAAATTTGAACGGATTTCGAAGGGGATTCATGGTAAACTGGTTTATTCTTGAAATTCTAGAAATAAGTCAAAGCATCACCTTAACGACTTCAAACAGCCGACGACTCTTCTTCTTCCGTAGCCGCTAAAGTCCGGGATGGGCTTGGGCCTCAATCAGTGTTCAGCCAGCTGCTGCCAATTACCCACTGTAAGTTGGTTGGGGTCCTTCCCCACTTGTGCGCGCCATCGGTTTCGTGGGTGTCCTCTCCGAAGTGCAGCAGTGTTGTCCATGCGCACCACATGGCTTAGACATCTTAAACGACGGCGAGCCAAGCTAGCTCACCTCGCTATACAGCCCGTGCAGTTCGTTGAATCTTCTCCTCCACCAATGGCTTTAGAATGTCCACTCCTCTGCGCCGTGCAAGATAATTGGGATAATCAACGTCTCATATAACGTTAGCTTGGCTCCATTATTCGCAGAGACAGCTCTTCCGTTCAAAGAAACAGACATGAACAAGAGTGTAAAGCGAATAGAACCCGAAATGAAACTCCGGCGGTTTAATTGAATCACCTTCGTGCCAGAGTCTGTGACGCCGGTTTATATACCCGCGTGCATCTGATGCTACAACTCGGCCATCCTATCCCCGATCCCGACTTCTCCCTCGCTGCTGTCCTTGTCAAGCCCTTCGTCCATGAGCTCGTATCAGCGCTTCATCCTGTCCGATACCAGGATGGTGTTCAGTTTCCGTTGGGTTCGATGCCTCCCACCATGTAGCTGTTGTTGGATAGCGCCTTCGTGACGACGTATGGGCCCCGGTACCTCGGTTCCGCTACTCACCGGTGGCCGCTGGCACGTTTTCGTTCAGCACAAGATCACCGGGCTGATACGAAATTGAGCGCTGACGCCTGGCGTCGAATCTTACCTGGGTCCTTTCGATGTTGGTTACGGCCTCGCCTCGTCGCCTTTTCATCTCGTCGACATCGACTGCCCTCTGTGCTCGCCACCTCTCTTTTCACCGCGCTCTTCGCGAAGCAATTTCGCATAGTGTTGATGGCCCCAAGTTGTTCCCTGTCTGCTTCGCTCAGTTCCCCCGCTTTCAGGTCCTCTAGTTCGTCCCCTCTCATGGTTTCGTGGCGTCCTTCTGCCAGTACGAGTGCCCTATGTGTCTCCGCCATCCACTCGGTGATCGACACGCAATTTGAGCGTCTTCACCACTTTCACTTGAGGTTGGTATATAGATGACCTTGCACCACGACATAGTTGATCTACCGTCACCTCGTTCGTCCGCCATCCCTCTGTGGCTAGTCGCTTTCATAATGCCGCATCCATTCTTCGGAGGCCAGTCCATCGTACGCCTTGGCATCGAAATGTTATATCATTACCGCAAGGTCCCGAACAGAGTAACTGCTACACCTTTCTCGCATGGATTCGTCCTGCAATCGCACTCTCTGTAGTCCATTTCCAACTCCTTGTCTGTCCGTCACGTCATACCCCGCCACCTCTGATCGTGCTGTCGCCAGTTCGGTAACCCTTTCCCGCAGCCCTTGTAACTTAGCGCAAAGTAGGATGAGTTCCTCCTCTTCAGCCGCACCCCTCCTACGCGCAATCAACTTACGAGACGTTGTCGGATTTGGAAGCGTTGGAGTTGATACCCTCGCCGGTGATTTCTTCCTCGTACCCGTCGCTGGGTGCGGTTCTTTAATTTCGGAAGAAACCTTTGCACTCCTCGCCGGGTTCAGAAACTTAGCCAGTAGCTCCTCCTTTGTACCATACGTTGGCATCCCGCGCTCCTAAAGAATTTCTTGGAGCTCATCCCGGATCAACACAGCATACTGCGCTTCTATCTTTACCGCTCCAATTCAGGTGAGCACTCGAGTACGCACCAGCTGATCGGTGCACTAACAAAACAATGCTGACCTACGTCAACCACACAGTCAGCTGGTCGATCGCAGACCCCGTCGCTCTCATTTCTTTTTCCATTCGGTGGTCACGTTTACCACGCCCCCACTTTGGTGATTCACGGCGACACGAAGGCTTGCAAAAAAAACAGGGCACTTTTCGAGATCGTCGCTCACATGTACCGTAACCCTTTCTTCGCACAACGCACAGGCAGACAGGCTGGCTGACTTTTGATCAGCTTTTACATCTGCCTGGAATGCCTTGGCATTGTTCCGTTAGACGGGAGCCATAGAAATATCCTGCGACCCAGCGCCTACCCCAGAAACTGATTTGGATCCGTCTGCGTAAAATTCCATTGCAGCCGGGTTAAGGACTTTGTCTCCGTTTCAACCTCTCTCGTGGCGATTGTTGTATTGTGCTTTACCTCAAAGTTCAGAAAAGATGTCAGATAGTCTGTTTCCTTTGGAGTATCTCCATGTGTCCTTTGCTGTGAGTTTTACCCCAGCGGTAGCATTCTCTTAGTCTGTACTACTTAGTCTGCGTTCTTCCTTTAAAAACTATATTGGAAAAAGGGCAGTAACATTCCTAGGACGGCTGTAGCTGATTCGTGGATCGTATGTTCTTTCTAGGAGAGCACTGAATCCGTCCATGCTAACTTCATCTTTGTCCTTCGGTCGACCTATGGTGATGTCTGCCTTGTATTCAGGGGCGCCGCAAGTTCATCGACTGTACGTGGTCTATTAAGGGAACTCAGATTCCCCGTTCAGAACCGAAAATCGTTGTCCTTATTCTGTTGTCCACGCCATCAGCAATAGAATCATCCACATCCTAGGCTTATTGTCACGTCTGAACTATACTCTTCACACACCGCGCGAAACTGTCGAACCGGGAGGCCAAACCCCTGGGCAGAGGGGCCATTGCATTCCTGATTCCATTCACTTCTAAGTGGATGCTGTAGAGACCATCCAGAAGGCGCCATGGAGAGGCCGTATGTCAACTTGATTCGTGGATTTTGCAGGAATCATTGCTGGCACCTCACGAGGTTGAGAGCAATCAACAACTGCACATGGCACATGCCTATGGCCTCTCAACTGCATTGCACAGTACCATCTGTCTTAAGCAAAGGATTCAATATGATTCCTTGCAGCAATCCACGTTAAATTAGATTATTTTGCTTATTGACCGGTTTGGTAATTATGCCGATTCCTCGAAGTGAACAAAGATTTATTCAAATTCAAAAGAAATGCGCTGTCTATTAGTTGATTACCATTCACTTGCTTCCACCTCTCTGATGGAAAAGCATCAAAAGGGCTTCCTTTGGTTAGCTACCCGTACTTGATCATCCAAGCACACTAAGAACCCCTTTACATCCCTTTCAACAGAGAGGTGGAAAATTCGGTGGATAATGGGTTGTTGTAACTCACCGAAGTGGGTAAGTCCACCAGTTATCCAATGAATGCTCCTGGTACTTCGATGATTGTGCATTAGTTCATTTAATTGAATTTGTTGAGGGTCACTTAACGAACCTTAAGAAGAGTGGAAGGTAACTTATAGCTGAGATTGTGATGGATTTTGGAGACGGAGTTCTAGGCAGAAGGTGTGACCAGTCTATCGGTGCACGAGAATGATGGGTTTGTTGACGTAAGATGTCCGAGGTGTGGGCAGGTTTCCAAGAGCACGGGAGTTCGTATTTCTGTAGACAATTGAGTAGTTAAAGCTGAAGCTGAAAGAAGGCGGGGAACGAGGTGATTTTAAGCCATTTCCTATAATTCTTCTAGGATTTGAGGTCTATCTTGGGACGAGGGTCGTGTGAAAAGTGAGTACATTTGTTACCTCTGGACTTACACATTAAGAAACCTACAGCACACAGCGCCATCAGGCTCAGAGAATCTGGATGCTGGATGCTGGGCATCAAAACCCTATAGTCACAGTACCACCCTAGACCTTCTACCGAGAGATCTCGTAACATCCTCCACCGAACGACACGGGCCCAAAACTTAATCTATCAGAAGGCTTTGACACCCTAACCGCAGAAGGAATGGAATTTGGAGGGATTTTTATTGGGCAGTCCACACTGACGACTCTGAGATGGTCGGCGGAGTCGATGCTGGGGTGTTCTCAGAATTTCTGATCATTTTAAAAGCCTATAGACTACCGGACAATTCCAGTGCGTTCCAAGCAGAACTATTTGCAATCCGGGAAACATGTCGTCAAGTCAAAATACACCCAAATAGGCTACCAAGGCAGATGATTGGTTGTATGTATTAACAGCCACGCAGCCATCGAAGCTATTGCCTCTTTTACTACATACTCTAATTTAGTAGAGGAGTGACGGGCTGAGCTATTGTCATTAGAAGGCCTACTCAAAATATCCCTTAGATGAGTTCCAGGCCGCAGCGACAGGCAGATGAACTGGTTAGGCAGTCATCTGCCTTTCAGTGCTAGCTTGCAAAACAGCTGCACATCTCAACACAAGCAGTTAAGGCTAAAATCTCTACGCACTTCCTTGAAATAGCAAACCTTAGATAGACCAGACTGACAAACTGTACTTACTTACTTATCAGGCCGGCGACCCATGGCGGGTACGAGCCTGAGCAATTGCTGCCTTCCATCGTTGACGGTCCTGGGCACGCTGCTTCCAGTCATCACAGCCAAGCTGTCTTGCATACGCGATTACTTGGTCTTTATACCGGAGATTCGGTCTTCCTCTCCTTCTCGAACTAGTAGGCTCGGATTCAAGGACCCTCTTTGCTGGAGCATTGGTGACCAAGCGCTCGATGTGGCCCAGCCAGTGCAGTCCACGGATATTTTCCTTCCGGACTACATCCACTTCCTGGTACAGCTCGTAGAGTTCGCGGTTAGGTCTTCTCCTCCATTCGCCTTCCTCGCAGATGGGACCATATATCCGACGTAGAATTTTTTCGAAGGTACCAAGAATCAGCTCTGCAGTTTTGCTTAGCGTCCAGCTTTCGGCTCCATAGAGCAGGACTGCCAAAATAAGAGTTTTGTATGAGAACGCGCGACGATGTCGGTGTCTTCTGCGTACCCCAACAGTTGGATCGACTTGTAGAATATGGTGCCTTCCGTGCCGAACTGCACGGTGCATCGCGTATGTGTTAGCGTGGTGCGACACAACCGGATCAGTTTTTCCCGGGATCCCGAATTCGGCCATCGCATCGAATAGCTCCTTGCGATGAATGCTGTCGTATGCGGCTTTGAAATCGATAAAAAGGTGGTGCGTATCGATTTGAAACTCACTGGTCTTCTCCAGGATTTGTCTTAGTGTGACGATTTTGTCTATAGTCGATTTGCCGGGCCAGAAGCCGCACTGGTACGTGCCGATAAGTGCGGTGCAAAACGGCTTTAGACGTTCACACAGTACGCTGGACAGGATCTTCTAGGCGATGTTGAGCAGGGATATACCTCTATAGTTGTTGCAAGAGGCAAGATCGCCTTTTTTTGTGGATGGGGCATATGGAGCTGATATTCCAGTCGTCGGGCATGCTTTCGTCTTCCCAAATTTTACCGATGATCTGGTGCATGCTCCCCACCAGAACATCGCTCTGATGGTAGGCCATCGGAGCCTGCGGCTTTGTTGTTCTTCAGCCTTTTAATGGCTGTTCCGACTTCTTCAAAGCTAGTAGTCCTCCCACTACTCCATCGACTGGAGTTGGGATTTCCTGATTCCCTATCACTCTCTTCTGGTCAGACCCATTAAGCAGTTGTTGGAAGTGCCGCTTAAACACATCTCCTATTCCCTGCGGGTCAGTAACAAGGCTACCCTCACGATTTCGAAGAGCCTGGGTGTCTTTCCTAAAGCCTGAAGGCAGGCTTTTGGCTTTTTTATAAAAGGCCCGTATTTTTTGTCTATCCCTAGACTCTTCGATGTCCTTGAGCTGAGAGGTTGCGAGAGACCTTTTCTTCAGGCGTAGAAGCTTCTTTTCCTCCCGTCTTCTAGCCCGCTCCTCTTGCGCTGCTCTAGTTTTCCGTTGCAGCGCTTTCTGGTATGCCTCGTCTGTTGCACTTTTCTTCTGCTCACACTCGCCACGGGTTTTGTTGTCGGGGGTGGTAGGTAGCCTAAGGTGGTTTCCGCTACCTCTTCGATGGCCGAGCGGCAATGCAACCACATCTCGTTGGCGTTGGGTGTTCGACGTAGGCATACCGGAGAGTCTCTCGCTTAATTGCTCTTCGTAGGCTCTGGCAATCTCCGTTGTGCTCAGGCGTCCAATGTCGAAACTCCTCTTTGTTGGCTGGTGCACCTTTCTGACATTGTACAGTCGGAAATGGTCGTCGTTTGCCTCTCTGAATGTTAGCACATCCAGGATACTTGACGCATGTCTTGCGTCAATGAGCACATGGTCAATTTGGTTGGCGGTTCGACCGTCCGGAGATCTCCAAGTTGCTGTGTGGATTCTTTTGCGAGGGAATCTTATGCTACTTATGACCATATCACGTTCTGTCGCAAAGTCAGTGTGGTCTGACAAACTGTGTTACATCAAAAAAAGATGGCCTGATTTGCTACATTGTTGGCGGTCTTCACGTGACACTGGCCGATAGGAGATTATGTCGCGAAACTAGGTATCATCAACCATTGTCGCAGTTGCAACTGTGTAACTGAGAGGGAGACCTTAACACATTTCATTTGCACCTGGCCCAGCTCTTGCTAGATCTTGTCACACGTTGTTCCTTACTCGCACATGCGCTACATGCCTTCGATATCCAACGCTGAGAGAATAAGAATACAAAAAAGTCAGGAAAAGTGTGACACCCTTGCGACAGGGCTTGATTTCTTCCGACATCCTGAACAATTATTATCGTCATATTTCAACAAATTAACATAAAACAATATAAAACCAAACGTTCTTCTTGAATCACTCTATCTATTGATGAAAATCGCATTAAAATCCGTTGCGTTGTTTAAAAGTTATAAGCGTACATATCTTTGTCACGGCTACAGTTTTATACTATTTACGTAAAGCTGTGAAAGAAGACGGAACGCTCCCCGACTATCCCACATATTAACAGACTACTATCGAGTTTTGAGCAAGCTGCGTCATTTAGCTTGCGCTTGACACCCATCAAAAGCAGACAACCTCATGAATTCAAACGAAAATGGAATACAATTTTGTGTACTGACTATATATCATTTTTTCGGTCATCCAAACGTCATCGAAAGCAAGGAAAACTATAGAGAGACTCCATCAACCATCAATGTCAATGGTTACGGAGTGCTTTACTTAGTCCCGCTGTGGTGGTGCCAGAACAAGTGACGGCGAACGTTCAGGTCTCCAAAAATTGGTCGTCACGTTAGAAAACGTTGATAAAATACATAGAGTCATATTGGAAAGATGGAGAATTAACCTTCGTGAGGTGGCTAAGGCCTTATTCATCTCAACTGAGCGAGTATATCACATTTTACATGAATAATTGGACTTGAATGACGCGATGTCAAGGACTGGCAAAAGTCCATAAATTGGACTACGCACTGCTGGACTACATTCATCACATTCTCCAGAGACTTAGCCCCCTAGGACTATCTCCTGTTTCCAAAACTGATTAAATGGCTGGGCGGTAAGGGATTTGAGTCGAATGAAACAACCGCCTGTTTTGAAGACTATGAGGAAAACTATTATGTTGAGGAGATAAACAATTCGAATAGCTCTAGAACGAGCTGAAAGGATGCTATAACGAGAAATAAAACGCTTATTTACTGAAAAAAATGTATTTTATAGAAAAAGTCACTGACTCACTGCCCTTGTACAGTGTGACCAGATAATAAGGATAAGAAAAGAAATTTAAATAAAACCACAACGGTGAGAAATTCAAAATTGTTTCTAGCTTTATTTTAAAGCTGCTTTCATGCCATTATGTGTAAAATGGCACATCATTCAAATGGCCGCTTCGGCTTCGCTGGCAGTCCTGTCCAATTTCGGATGACTCGCTCCAATATGTGCGACGATATACTGGCCAGAGCGTCTCTAATGTTGATCTCGAACTCATCCAAAGTGGTTGTCTTGTTAGACTAAAAACTTGACTCGGATCTAGATTGGTATCAAGTCGCATAATCGCAGCCGCCAATTGATGAAAACTCGCGTTGAGATGACCTCCTGCAGCACTGACTTGTTGGAACCACTGTTCGGATATAACAATGTTGTCGTGCTCTGGCCACGGGAAGTGGATTTCCATAATTTTTTAATAATTTTCTAACTTTGGCAAGCGTGAAATGATGCATGATGAAATGGAAAGCCTTACTGAATATTTTGATAGGTGGATTCCATTGGTAACTTTGACAGCTGCTAAAGCATAACGAATGGAAAAGCTATCATTGTTATCTGGTCATCCTTGTAGTCATCAAAATCAATGAAAGCGACGTTGAATGCCATGTACGAAGACTAGCGTTGACTTAGAATGGAGGACTCTTTCGACGATATACAACCCAATATGCTGGTGCTACAAGCCATAGTGGACCTGAGCAAAGTTTTTTACAAGAGACACTCATTCGTTCCATCGCCAATAGAGGTTGATCATTATCAGTGACTCGGGAAAGATGGAGCCTTTGCAGCCATGTGTATTAGGACGTGTACTGACTTGACAGAAGGTCGTACTTTCGGCAAGATAGGACGACCACGAACGAGTGCCTTTAGGGCCTATAGCCTGAATTGATGTCAACCAAAGAGAGGGCTCTATTATGTCGTTGATGGGTGACACATTTCAACCGTGGGACACATGTAAAAATGTCAGGGCGTTTATCACCTCTATCCCGTTTACATCTTGGAGCAGCTGAAGATGTTTCTGCCCAGAAACTACACCTGCTTCTTTACCCGAGCTGGACACATGCCGTACCGACCTTCATTTTGCAACAGACAATGTGCGAGATGGCAAGACCCAGTGCATGTCAATAGCAGACTTCTCGGTAATAACCCGCACTAGCTTGAGTACTTACGACATCCTTATCTCTTCAACGGACGGCAAACACATTTAAAAACTGATTGATTAGTGTAGTTTTGGAGTTTTTGAAAATCATTTCATCGTCCTATCCGCCATTTCTTATTTTTTTCTAGACTTCCCCCATCAAACAGAGTGCCTTTCAGTCAAAACTCCTGCGCTCAATGCAGTATCCCTTGTCGGATTCCAGCTGACTCCCCAATTTCCAAAGTCCAACTTATACCCAACGGCTCTTCGTCTCCACCGACACATCTCAAAAAATCCTATTAACTCTGTTGACAGAACTAAATGTCCCATAAAAAGTCCCCTCTACCAACCAACTACTCCTGCAATTTCCCACATTTTGACCGACATCTCTTAGAAACAAAAATTTCCTTCCCATCGGTTCGTGCATGCGCTGCATATCCGAAAAAACTCTCCACAACGTCTCTGCTAAATTTCCCTGCCACCAAATATCCTCGCTTTCGAATTTCCCATCTCGTACACCAACCCACCAGCAGTTACTTTATCCAATATCCGCTTCTTTCTCCACATTCAATAATATTTCCCTCTTTTCCCGGATATTCCGCTCTCGAAATTGCAGCAGTTCCGATTGCAGTTTCATCGCGTCCGGTCGTCATTTGTGTTTTCCCCCCTTTCGTTCTCGTTTTTGTTCTGTTTCTCCTAATTTTTCCTTGTTTTCTGTTAATTTCTCACGTTTTATTGAATTTTCTTGTGTTATTTGTGATTTATTTTGTGTTAAATTATTGCTTTTGTACCAAATTCGTTTTCGTTTCGTTATGCACCCGAAGCCGCACATCATTGTCGGGTGTTGGGGTAGTTTCTACCGCAACATTACCATCAATCAAGAGTTGAACGAGGAGTGGGATGAGATTAACGATGAAATATGGGTTCGTTTTGGGTTTCTTTTCATTTTTCTTCATTTATTTCTTGAAAATTTCGATTTACTTTTTTTGTGCAAAAATGCTTCACTTTTCTGTGGATTTTTGCGATTGTAACGGTATCCACCTGATGCATTCCTCGCAGAATCTCTCTCACAGAGAGAGCGGGGAATGCGCTTGTACTCGCTGCCGATTGTGAGAGGGGGATAGACAAACGGTTGAACGGTGGTTGCAGTAACTTGTTGTGGGGATGTTCTCTGCAATAGGGTTGCCATCAAGTTTTTTTTTCTTTTGCAGAAATTTATTTTGTTGCGATTTTTATACTTGATATACATTTTTAGGTATAAATAATAATTTGTATTTCTTTGATGAAGGTCTTCTTCGGCAATCATAGTGTATGGGCAGTTATTAATTAGCGTGCACGTATAGGGTGGAATTAAGTTACGTTACTATTCGGTTGTAGTTCAACGAAGACCGTACGGACGAACTAAGCTCGTTGTTCTACTATAATCCTAACTGATTATAGTATCCAACAGAAGATGTGAGGTAAATTGAAGACAGCTGTTGACTGAAGACGCTTTCTGGTTGAGGCCCAGCTACATCCACGTCTGTAGCTTCATACTAAGATATGAAGTTGCAGATACGAGAAAGAGGAAAACATAACACACCTTCTCAGCTCCGCAGTGCCCCTTCTTCGATGCATTTATGAATGCAAATACTGGTTCAAGTTTGCATTCAAAAAAAGTCAAAAAAGAATTCATAAATGCAACATAAGTAGGCGATACAAAAAGTGTTTGAGTGACGTTTAATTGTAGTGCTAAACAGAATCTTGGGCACGAAATACGAAGGAAAAAGGCTATGCTCTTCAATAAAAATAATTGTAAGTCAAGACATGTTCCAAGAAACAGACATTTCCCTAAAGTAATACGAGAATTTCCATTTGATAATTTTTATAACCATTTTCGCTTGAAGAAGTCCACCTTTCGGTTTCCCTGTAAGCCTGCAACTTAACAAAGATCAGTGCCAACTTGATCGCATTTTGACTATCGATTTACTTTTATGAACGCAGTTGCCGACTGCTGTCATGCATAGTCAATGCAGTTTATTTACATTTATGAACGCGAACGCGAAATGGTGGCCCGTGACGTTGTGGGTATGTGCGTCGACTCCTACGCACTTGGACCTACCTGTCTAGGTTCGATTCCTGGTACGACAAGAAATACTTTTCACGGCCCCACCTCTTTCGAGTCACTGACAATACTCAAAGAGTACAACTGTCTAGAAAAAGCTTCTCAAAATTGGCCGTTCGGAGTCGGCATAAAACTGTAGGTCTCTTCCACTCGTGATAGAACAGTAGCACGCACAACACGAGTGGTTGCTAAGAAGCTAGGCCCTGGCCCTATTAGAACGCGAATCTTGCAGGGCTGCCGCAGTTTGACGTTTATGAACTTGGCCTTAGTCTAATAAATCTCAAACTATGTGGATCAGAGTCTACATATAATTGCTGCAGAAACTGAGAGGCTGTTGTAGAAACTAGGAGTACTACCATATTTTTTGTCGAACCTGTTATCTTTCGGCCGTATTACACACATGCTTTACAGATTTTAGCGAATAGTCTATCAGTAGCTTCATCATGCAGATGCTTCTCTGTCTGACAAGGATATCATGAAATTGTTGAACGATTGAAGCACTAGTAAGTGGAATTAGTTCGAGCCAAATGAGTACTCTACGTTTAGGGCCCTATTCTTTAGTTTTGGCAATTCAATTTAGGAAGCTAACGTTTGTGGCCTAAGCTTTAGCAAATTCTATTATAAATTCCTCGTAACCAAACAGACTTTATGCCTGAAACTCAATTGGAAGGTAAATTAGGTTTGGTTAGGGAGTGCTCATCATCATCATCTTCTGACCCGCATGATCCACTAAAGGGGTCGCGGGGGTAAACCACGCACGAGAGATCTGCAGGCAACTCGATCCTCCGTCATCGACTCTAATTCATCAGGAGCTATGCCCAAGCGTAACCAGGCGAGTTTCTGGACTTGGTCCAACCACCACGTCCTGGGTCTGCCAAGCAATCGTCTACCTGATGGAATCGCATTCAACGCCCGCCTCGGAAGTCGTGATGATGGGGACATTCGTGCCACGCGACCAAACCACCGAAGCACAGCCCTTTCCGTTCGAAGAAGCAGCTGCTCAATGTTGAGTTCCTCGCGCACTGCCGTGTTTCTCACCCTATCCCGGCGAGTAATTCCCATCTCAGCAGCTTGCACTCGCGATCTTATTCTTTCGGTCATTACCCAAATTTCAAGACCGTAGGTGAGAGTTGGAACAAATACTGAGTTGAAAATCGCTAACTTGGCTTTGACACCAAGCTGCGCCTTTCTGATTACAGAACTACCAAGATGTGTCAATCTTGACCAATCCTACAGGAAAGCTCAGAATTACTCCTCCCATCACTCGTGAAAAACACCCCGAGATACTTAAACTTCTCCACCTGCTTCAATGGGACTCCACTAACATGCAGAGTGCATTGAACAGGCGTTCTGGAAATGACCATAACCTCCGATTTGTCCACGTTAACCTTCATTCCAGCATCAGCACATACGGCCACAAACCTATCGAGTGCGCGTTTGGGAGTTCCGTCTGGGAGGATGTGAAGATAACCAAGTCATCTGCAAAAAGAAGATGACTTACCCTCAACTCTCCCAATGTGAAACATTCCTCACATCGGCTGCGCTGCAACATCCAGTCCATATATACAATGATAAGGAGAGGTGACGAGACACACACTTGGCGAAGTCCAACGCCCACGGTGAAAGGTGTTGATTTAGCACCGTTTACCCGAACACAGCTGCTACAGTTTGTGTATAGAGACTGAATGGCCCTCAGAAGAGGACCATCAATCCCATACTCCTGCAGGACACTCCAGAGTTTACCTCGAGGGACTGTAGATGGGTTTGGCATACTCTCAATCCTTCTCAAGTACCATTCTTAGAGTGAAAAGCTGGTCGGTTGTACTTCTGGCGGGACGTCCCCCATCCGCGACTCGACCATAGCTCTAGAACGCGCTTGCAACACCTTAGCATAGACTTTCCCGGGGATACTCAAAAGAGATATGCCCCTGTAGTTGGAGCAATCTCTTTTGTCCCCCTTCTTGAAAAGTGGTACAATCACCCCAGTCTGTGTGTCTCACCGCGTTCCCAGGCCACTTTAACGACACGAGAGAGCCATAAAACTGCCTCTTTACCCATTGCCTTGAGCATTTCTGGCCGGATTTCATCCACACCGGCGGATTTGGCAATTTTTAGCGATTCAATCGCCAAAATGACTTCCTCCACCGGTCGACTATTCTCCGCCCCACTCAAGAGTACGGGTCTGTCATCCTCAGTGCCCTGTTCGGGATTGAGCAGCTCCGAAAAGTGCTCGCTCCATCTGCCCAAGATGTCCGCCTCATTGGAAAGCAACACCCCATCTTTGGCTTTGACTCCTTCGATGATGTTGAATTTCCTTCCTCTGAGTCGACGAATGGTTTGCCAGAACACGGTCGCTTTCCAGCTTCTCGCCGAACTCCTTCCAAGACTGCTCTTTAGCTGCTCGCACAGCTAATTTGCAAGTTCTTCTCGCCTCAGTGTATCGGTCACGAGAAGCAGAGTCCCCCAAGAGAATCCAGTCTCTGTAGGTCTTCTTCTTCTCTCTGATGGCTTCTTGAACTCCGGCCGTTTTAAACCACACAGTTCTTTTCTCACCACTAGCCGCCACTCCAAGCCGCTTCACTCCACAAACATACCGATTCAGAGGCAATGACTGCTGTTGAAAACAGTCGCCATTCTTCCTCTACATGCGATGGAACAGTTGGAAGTCGCTCGAACCTTTCAAATATGTGTTGTGCAAAATTTAGCTGCAACTCACTGTTCTGTAGTTTCTCCCACCGTACGCGTGTAACCACTCTTGGTTTCCGCCTTGGCGAAAAAGGTACTTTATCAGTGAGGTACATGGTATCTGAGTTAATTCTTGCCTTACGTTTTCTTCTTCTTAGTTGCGCCGCAGCAGATGGTAGACCTGGGCCCGAACCAACAAGTCGCTCCAGGTATTGACGCAGAATATGCTGGAGGCATGTGCAAGCTTGTGGTTTCCCGACAGTCACATCATTTGTCGACTTGAACAAGTGGTGGTCCCAGTGTTTGGTTCTGGTCAAGGCCCTGGAAAAATAAAAGATTGTCCCCAAAGACGCGCAAATCCCACATACACATATAGCAATGGAGACCAAGCTGAGCATGTCAGTCTGGTGATCCACGACGAAGTGTCTTGAAATCTTTCAAACAACCAATTGTTCATGGGTTAGCTGACCATTTTGGGGTGAAGAATAACTGCGTGGAACTGCGATGATTCGTGGCTCAGTTGAATACGTTTCGAGTAACACCTCCTGTAGCTGCTCGTCGTTATATTGCATGATGCCGTCTGTCCAGATGACCAGGTCCACATCTGATGACTCCTGTCATACTTACTCCTATCAACGCCACCCCACCTGGTTCATCAGAAATCTTAAAAACTCCGACGGCGCGATGTAGCATTTGCCGTCTTTACTTTTTATTTCTTTGTGTGCCGCTACTGTCCGGGGTGGGCCAGGGCATCAACAAAGCCTCTTCAGCTAGCGCAATCTCTGGCGTCAGCTATCTCGTTCACAAGGACTCTCGCAACCTCTTGAGTCTAGTATAAGGCGAATGTGTTTATTTAAGTGAAGGTAGGTCGAATGTAGGTACGTGGGCGACCTTGCAGCCATGTCTCATTCCGACAAACAAGTTGGCCCAATTGTGCATCTTTATGCGAAGGTCCTGCAGCCAGTTGTTGCAACTGATTGTCACTTCAGTCTTTATTCCGCATTCCAGCTGCAAGATGCTTAAAAATGATTCACTTCCTCTTTGGTTATGTTCCACGCCATCCCTTAATTGTAAACGATATCACAAACTAGTATCTCTCCACTCGCTCCACCCGCATCAAGTCCAACCCCGTCCTTCCCCGAAGGTGAGAATAAATTCCCCTAGTAATAATAAATTCAATTCGATCCAATCCCCAACCATTTCGTCACGCCTCCCCCCTCTGCCAGGGTCACAAGTTAACGACGAACAAATTCGACTCATTAACACATGCTTAATTATCCTGAACGCACATTTTGGCTTATCTCTCACCCTCCCCGAGGCGGTAATGGTGTCCATTACACAAGGAGCACCGGTGTTCACGCAGTCATTCATCGCCGCCGACCACTTCCTGTCATATTGCATGAAACTTTGTCCGGCCGGAGTGGTGGTGGGCAAGGCTCCCGCCCCCTCACCGGGGTATTTTAATAAATCCGCTCCCTCCCCCCCCAACACACACACAAAGTGCTTAGCTACTTAGCTTCTTCAGGTGCCGGTGCAGTGCCAGCTCCGCCATTTGCGGTCGAAAAGTTACAACCGAATGGACGAAACAACGAGCGAACAGAGAGAGAAAAAAAAAAAACCACCCACAAACTTGAACAAGGAAACTTTCGTAAATACCCTCAGCAATGTCGTTGTTGGTCGTCGGTCGGTTGCTTGTCGACTCTCTGTCTCCAGATAAGTGCCAGTATTCCCCCCCCCCCCCCGCCCCCCTCAAGTACACGAGAAGTACGAATTAATGGTCAACCCTGCAGGTGGAATTTTCAATTAACGAACCGGGAATGTTCTCTCGGCTTTCGCCTTTTCCCAGTGCACCGGCCCACCGCCACGCCACCTCACCGGTTCACCACCAAGCAAGGCGGCAGGACTCCGTGTCGTCCATTGGGGCGGGCAAAAAAGGAACCGAGTCAAGTCTGAGGCAAAGTTTCGGGCAGCAACTTGCGCTGCAACTCTTGGCATATGCCGTGTCAAAAACTATCTCTAATCTCTCCCCCTCGTCGGCGTGCACACAAGACGAACAAAAAAAAAAAAAAAACCACTGAAAGCCTTTGGAAATCTGCTCCTCAAAGAAAAATTGAAAACTCCTCAGGAAAAAGCTCATCTCGCACGGAGGAAGAACACAAATTTCGGGGCGATACGTGAGAAAATTGCAAAATGCAAGCGCGCCTCGGTGGCACCGGCTTCTTGCCGCTGCCGGGTGACTGCTGGCGGATCCCTTGGAGCGTGACTCGAGGCGATGTCTTTGTTGTGGTGGGGCACCGCTCTTAAACGAGGCGGAAGTGGAAGTGGAAGCGGCCGCACAAAAATGAGCCGACAAATGGTGCCTCGCCCATTTGCAGTCCGCCGTGCATCCTTGAAATGGATTCAGTTCGCCAGTGTCTTCCCCCCCCCCCCCCCCCCCCGGACTGGACCACCCGCCCGGTCGTCATCGTTATCTTTTGAAGCGAGCGCCTCGTCTCACAATTGAATTGACAGTTTGGCCAATATCCAAGCGAGTGAATTTTGTGCACTTGTTTTTTGTCGGCTCGACCTCATCAGGATGCTTACAGCCATCCGGTCGACCGTGCGCCAGCATAAGGATACGCCCGGTATGGCCCCGTATGCCGTCGAGAAACAAGAGATTTCCCTTTTTCTTGCGCTGCCGAGTGACGGCTCGTTTGTGCTGGCGGCGACTGTGAAAGTCGAATTGGAATTTGTTTTGGCGCTGAATGCCGGTGAAGTGATATCGAATCCTTGACGTCCTGGCTGGTCGCTTTTTATACCGGATTCAAATTTATCCACTCCCTCATGGGGGATATTGGGTGCGGCCCACTCCACTGTGTCGGTATCGAAACTTCTGCCGATGGCGGGAGGGTGGTTAGATTCTATTAGAGGCAAAGTGGGACACTTAAGTGCATGCCGACGAGAGCGAAGTAGTTCGCATCCAATTTGTCAGGACGACCGGTGTGGAGGGCTCTTAGGCTTCGATTGGATGGGGATCGGGGATAAATGCCATCCAACGGGATGTGAGGGCCGGCATGTTTACTGGAGCACACTCAGGTGCATAATTACAGATGTTCACTGCTCGGAGTGCGAGTGGACGTTTGTGTGCCGGGGCGATGGTTAGGTGCGATTAGCCTCTTAAATGGATCGAAATAAATCAAAGAGGGGTTAAGGGGCTGGGAGAGCATTCAATTTTGAACCGCACATGGGGTTGAGTGTGGGCTTAAATGCTGGAGAAGACGTCCATTTAGATTGGCTTTTGGGGGGATTTGCAGCAACTGCGAGACTATTCCGGTTGGTTACGAACTTCAAGTTGTAGAAGTATTTAAATCAATTTTTCAGTTTGGGTTAGTTTTTGTGACGAGATCACAAACGTATGTGACTGCTGAAGGAAAGCAACCGCGGACAATTCGTTCCGACGAATGATAATACGTCAGCACGTCGACAATGATTTTGTTACAGTCAGGACTCACACCTCTTCCAAGACATCTGGACCCCAAAGCTTCTTTTTATTTGTTTTTTCCTTTTGTACAAACCGATGACCTGAAGCGATTCATTCAAGGTTGGAGTTAACTTACGTACTGCTTACGTTATGAATGATAGTATGTCTTTTTTACTGAATTGAACAATACGTTTCATTAGGTGTGTCAGACGTTCACATAAAATGTGATCAGATGTCTGATCCTCCTCCAGGCGTAGGCGACATTCCTTGTCCTGACACAGATTCATAGAGTTAAGGTGGTATTTCGGGCCGCAAAAGTCCAGTAAGCAAACTCGTTAGCTTTCTTATGCTTTCTTTGTTAAGGTTGAAGATTTCCTTATGAAAATAAGGCCTGATTAATGAAAAATCAAGTCCAGGCGAAAATGGTTTTCCCATTCGTTAATCAGCATTGTAGCTGCCGTCCAATTGACATTACAGTTCGGTTCAGGACATATGAATACAGATTCCGAGCCAGCCCTAACGAGCTCATCAGCAGAGTCATTTCCTGCAGTCCTCTTGTGTCTGGGGACCTAGCCGAGCCTCACTTTTTGGTGTCAGACATGGGATTACAGTCCATCGTAGCAATATTTAACCATTTTGGAGTCGATCAGCGCTGACGGGCTGTTTGAAAATATTTGAATTCTAGAGCTCTTAACCCTTAATTCCCATGTTTTTTTTTTTTTTGAAAAAAAAAATGATATGTTGTTGACAGGAGAAGAGTATTGCAATGCCCATTTGGGCACGCTGGGAATTACCGACAAACAATTATTTTTGTATGGAATTTTGTATGATTGATTTTTAAAAATGCGAAATTTGGATCATTTTCACTAGTGAGGCACAGATTAGCTTGACATTTCCAGCAAACAAATTGAGTTCGTGAGTCGCAACCAGGTTTTTTGCATCGGTGTACAGTTGTATCGTGCTCCGGCAACTGGCCGATTGTGTCTAGCCGTACACCCTGCGTTGGCAAATGAGCAGCACTCATTCTACACCGTTTGACACCGTTTGTCCGATTCCAAATTCGATGTGCGACAATTGGCCACTTTCATGATAAATTCGCACAATTTTAGTGCCTTCGTAGGTTTTAATGTATAATCGAAGTGGCGACGATATCCATGGCCATATCGCACATGTGGTAGAAAAGACGTTGTGTCCATTTGCGTGAATTGATACGGATGCGACATCCACCCATCTGGTGTTTCGTTCACCCCTTCGGCTTGCATTCGATCCAAATAACCCATTGCCGCTGCTTCTTGAACCGAATACAAATTGCTTTGTTGAACCAGATTTTAAATAATGTCATCGGTCATAACAAACGAAAAAAAAAAAAGCTCAAACGGTGTGTTCAATGCCATTATTTCAGCTGTGAATGTATCTTTTCTGCGAAATCGAACCCAAGCATTATTCTGTAGGCGAAATTAAAAAAATTGAGCAATTACATCAAAAGAAATTTAAGAAGCACCCTGCGCAGAACTAGAGCTTTTGACAATTCAGTCAACGACATCTGTTAACAAAGCTAATAATGTTCGGACCATCTGATCAGGTTATTGACCCGAATCTCTATAAATACAAGCTGAATGCAGTTTTAGCTATCTTCTCTTCGTTGCCTGTCAAACAAGTGTTTTATTTTTTGCGCCCACCTCCACCCGCTCCCTTCAATTCAATTGCAAATTCTTTTTGCGCCATAATGGTTTCTTGAAAACTTCTTCTTTCTTCTTTGTTTGGCGCTACAGTCCGGGGTGGACCTGGGCCTCAACCGACAAGCCTTTCCAGCTAGCATGATCTTTCGCCAGCTGCCTCCAATTGCGCACACCAAGTTGGTTGAGGTCCTTCTCCACTTGTGCAGACTTGGCGCTGTATAGCTCGTCTCTATGCACGCTGTCATATGTGGCCTTGAAATCGACGAATAGATGGTGGGTGTCGATTTGCATCTCTTGGGTTTTTTTGCAGGATCTGCCGTAGTGTGCAAATTTGGTCGATGGTGGACTTCCCCGGCCTGAAACCGCACTGATAAGAACCCGATCAGGTTATTGACGGAGAGGATCTTGTACGCTATGTTAAGGAGACTGATCCCTCGATAGTTGGCGCAATCAAATGCGTCTCCTTTCTTGTCGACCGGACAAACGACGCTGAGATTCCACTCTTCGGGCATGCTTTCTTCCGACCATATCTTACAGATGAGCTGGTGCATGCGCCCAACCAGATCATCTCTAGCTGCTTCAAACAGTTCTGCGGACAACCCGTCCGCTCCAGCAGCTTTATTCGACTTCAGTCTAGATAGCGCTACCTTTACATCGTCTAAGTCGGGGGGACGGAGTTCTTGTTCATCCTCGTCTAAGTTAAGTGGAACATTCTGCCTGACAGCGGAATTTTTATCGCCATCGCCGTTTAACAGTCTGCAGAAGTGATTCTTTCCAATTCTCAGCATCGACTGCGACTCGACTACTAGTTGTCCATTTTCATCCCTACAGACTTCGGTGCGAGGTATGCTATACCCGGATAACTGTTCGGATTTTTTTCTTGCCGTAACACCTCCCCATCTCCTCGACCGCGCGCTTCTCGTACTCTTCCCTTTTTCTTCTGAGAAACCGTTCCCTTCTCTTCTGTTCGTAGAGCTCACGAACAGCTCTCGTTGTTCGTAAATGTGTCCTAAAACCCAGCACATTAGTGGCAACTTCTTTGATGGCTTATTGACAGCGTTTCTATTCCTGGCCTATTGTAGACAGGGTCGAACTTATAGATAGTTTCTGAAAACATCGCTTTCTCCACCGTTACGAATTTCAACCGATTCAATATTTATAGTGGCACTTTCTTCATCAGCAGTCACTTTAACATCAGCTTCGTCAGCGGAAATTGCATGATTTCGTGTCGTTCGACGTGAGGGCACACCAAAATGGTTATCATCATCGATTCATTCGTAGAGCAGCTTTAATGCCAATTTCCGTATCTACGTCACTAACGTCTCCGGAAAAATCGCCGGCTTCATTATTGGACCATGCTTGTTGATTCACGTATGCTGCTAACTCTTCTTCGTAGAGAAAATCTGTTTACGGCGACGGATAACTCCAAATTAGATTCTTAACTCTTTTCTAAATTACAGATAATCTACACTTCAGCTTTGTGAAGAGTGCAGCGTTGCAAATAACGCTGGTGCATTTCTTTTATTGCACAATGCTTGCGGTCTCGATTCTCGATTCCGAGCGTCGACGTTTTATTGGTCAATGATGATCTGACCATAGATACGCTGTCCTTATGTTATGCGTAAGTGCCTTGGGTGCCATTTTGGGCACAAACAATAAATCCCAAAAAACTGTTGAACCCTTGCATCACTTTCTAGACACAATAATGAATACGTAAATAATTTTTTTCGGTGTCGGATTCGAACGACTTCCCAAAAATATTCATGTGTGAAAATCGCAAATTAACAAAAAAAAAAAGCGCATCGTCGCCCGGCGCAGACCCAACTGCATTCCAAGCTTTTAAATACAGTTGGATTCAAGCGGAAAACGGTGAATACTGTTTAGCTTGCATAGCAGAACGCAATAAAACTATTCGCATGCGGATAAAATAGACCAGTGCGCGAGATTGTGTCAGACGCAGATCCCATTTTAGTGGATTTCAGCTTGCAACATGGTATTTTGAATTTCTTTCACAGCATGGTATATGCACGTTCCGGAAATTGTTGAAAAACGTTAACTTCAGGTTCAGAGGGTTCAGGTTTTTTGGTTACCCTTTTCGCAACAAAGTGGCTGCGAACATATAATTTGCTGATCTGAAATGGAATGAAAACCCTGTTTTCATCAGAAAATAAGTCGTATGTTAAGAAACAGACTGCTCTTGGATTCGACTTCAAAACGAGAGCTACTGAAACTATTGTCACATGGTGTTAAAGTGGATTTCTAATCCACAATTCCTCCTTCGTCGTAACTGAAAGCACACATCCGTGAAGCAGAACTCACAACTCCACACCAATCATCTCCAGTTACGCTTCTTTACTGGCTGCCATTTCATGGGAAGTTAACGCCTCCCACTGTCTCCCCCGTCACCCCCACCCCCACCCACAACCATCTCAAGTCAAGCCACATAGTATATGTTGCTGAACTAATTACACGAGACCGTTTCACTTCCTCAAGGCGCTCAAGGCGAACAAGCTATAAAACAAGGATCCACTCACTTTCACCGCGCACAAACCCACCACACACATGTGCGCCAACTTGATGCGTATCCTTGAAATATTTAATTAGCCAAATCATGAAAAAAAAAAAATATAAAAATAGCGAACCGCAAAAGAGTTGAAGGGTGGAAAGGAACTCAAAACCGAAAAAAAGAAGGAAAAAAAAATAGCACATAAACCAACCATTCCATCGCATTCCAAGTGGAACACCGCAACAAATATTTCCATTTCAGGGCACGCACAAAGCATGCAGAGAAATTAATAAATCGCTTGCGTAGCTCTGACTCGGGGGTGGGGCGGGGGGGGTTCGGGTCGGGATGTTACACACGTATTTTCATGAATACATCATCTCCTCCCCCACGGTTCTGACATTCATCTGCTGCTGTTGCTGTTGCTGTTGCCATTGCTGCTCCCGCTGCTGGAGGCAAATGAAAAGGACATTCGGTCGTCAAAATTATAACGGCGAACTCATTCACACGTGCATTTTCATTTCCCCGAACGCACATTACACCCGCATGGTGGATGGCGTTCGCTGGGAAGCACCAGCAATGGGCTGGAGGCGTTGGTAGGCGTTGCCATGTGGTGGGCGGCTGACGGTTGGTTATTTTCTTTCTTTTTTTCCTGCTTACTCTGCAATCGACGAAGAGTGATGCTATTTGATTAAAACACATACAAAAGCAAGAAGTGGAAAATATTGCCTATGGATGGGCTGACTCAAGGCTGTGGGGGACGGTTGGTATTTTTTTATAATTTTGGTATAGTGTCTTCATTATTTTTCTCTGTGTGGTGTGGTCTATGAAATGTGTTTTCCAGGTGACATAATTTCACGAGCGAGGCGATACTCTAACAAAAAAAGGCAAACGAAGAGATTCTAGGGCAGGAACTCATTTAGGAGCTACAAGGAAGCACGAAGAAAGTATAAAGAAACTGTCTTATTAAGCGATTTAAGAAGCGTCTGAGGTTTGATCTAGTCGGCTGCGTATTGTTGGGAACGAGGTCAGCATATTTGTGCTCTCTCGCTGTTGAGTTGCAAACACAGCCGGCTGCTGCGACCCAGCAGCAGTTTTAGATCCACCTCATACTTTACAAAGGTGGAGGACAGTGTCCATAAGCATTAGCCCAAAATTTGGAGCTTGTGATTCCTAATTCAAGGCGTCGGCAGGAGATCACGTTAATCAATTACTATCTTGTAAAAATTGTACTAAATTTGTACTAAATTCGTACTAAATTTTAAGCTTGTCCCAACTCTCAACCCTGTGCTGACCCTGCACCAAGCAATGTGATTGTGATAAAACTTTAACTTATATCCTCCACCGAATTCTGAACGTTCACATATTCTTACCGAAGTACCGAATTTCCAAATTTCGATACTCTACCAAATTTGTACCTTATACCACATTGCCATATTGTATCACACTTTTTCTCTGTTCCAAATATTGATCTTGTACCATATTTCGACCCCGTGCCAAGCTTCAGGCTTGTACTAAATTATGGCGCTGTACTAAATTTCTATCTCTACCAAATTCTGACCTTATACACATTTTGACCATGTGACTTATTTCGACTCTGTGCCAAGCTTTAGCCTTGTACTAAATTATGACGCTGTACTAAATTTCAGTCCTTACCAAAAAATTCTGACTGCGTACCCACTTTGATCCTACATTACATTTCGACCCTGCAGCAAACATTGAGTCTACACCAAATGTCGATCCTTCATTACATAGAGATTTTGTACTAAATTTGTACTCAATTTTCACCAAATTTTCATTCTATACCAAATCTTGGCCGACTATCGTATTCTAATCGTCTAGCAAATTTGGGCCCTACTCCAAATTTGATCTTGTTCTAAATGCTAGTCCCCTACAACATTAAGAATCTGTACTAAATGTCGCACAGCAAACCCGGGTTCGACCGCTAAACCTGGCCATCGAGTTGAGTTTCTTCGATTGTTCCAACCAAATACTCATTTGATCCACAGCATCGTTCAGTCCTTGGACTCGTAGCCCCACGTTGCCTGTGGAACGTCCGAAAATTGTAGTTTCTCCAATTTAATCTGCCTTTCAAATTCAATTCATTTCCTGGGCCACTGACAAGGCTTTCCATCGAATTCCTCTTCAGATGACAAGTTGTTTCACATCTCAGCTCACGACCCGGCGTAAGCGCATCGTTGGCTTTATTCCAATTAAAGACGAGGAATACCAAGTGTCACTTCAATGCTCTTGCGGCAGCATCAGTAACATCCTGCAAGCCAAACAAACACAAAACGAAGAGAAACACAAAAAATATCCACCCGCTATCGCCACCAAACATCGAGGGCGCGCTGTAATTGCTATCGCTTGCTGTTAAATATTCATGCACCCTACCGGCCCCCATGGGCCCGAGTGACACGACGGAAAAATCCACACGCCAGCGAGGGGTTGCGAAATGGGAAAACATCGCCCCCTGGTCTCAGCAGCCACCCACCCAATTACGCAGTTTCAGGCCGCAAATATGAAAGGTGTTGACGAATATGTGTGTGTTTCGGGGTTGCAAGCGCACACCCGCACCATGTAAGCCCGGATGCTCCGAATACCTTTCGCATGCTCACCCCAGTCCCCCTCCCCCCCCCCCATGTACGAACATAGATTCCCGGGCAGCGATTCGTGGGAATATCTGTTGACACCCAGGCCGGAGGGAGCTGCCGCTGATGGTGACGGAGCATAAAAGGATTTTAGTGGCACACACGTTCGTGCATACATACTAATGAAGGACTCAATTTTTTTTTTTGCCGCCTCTCCGAGCCTGTTGTTTTTGCCGTTGCCATTGCCGTTGTTCCCGTGCCCTGACAGATAAATGAAATACTTTGCATAGCCGAGAATGTGCATTACTCCGAACCAGAAAGTTGCCAGCGAGGACGTAATGAATAGGAATGCGACATATGGCTGTAATGTAGATGTGATTTGAGTTGCCTGATACTCGAGCGAACAAGGATAATTAAATAAATTTAATTAGTTTCGGTTGTGTTACTACTTCTGTGTGTGTGCTCTCTTTTTTTTCTCTCTGTCTCTTTTTTTTCGGAGCTTATGTGTTCATTTGGGGCGATTGTGGTGGGGTGGGGGGGGGGGGGGGGGGGCAGGTGGTTAATAGCTTGAGGAATTTAATTCCACAATCTGCGACATGTCCTCGAGGCTGTGAGGCTCAATTAGAAACGAAGGGAACTCGTGTTCCAGTGATGAGGTGACCTTTTGTGAGAGTTCTTTTCAACTGGGGACGGGGGGTTTGAATTGTAAGTGGAGTTGAAAAGGAGTGGAGGCTCATGAATGCGGTGGTTCACTTGAAAAGTCACTCCATGGACGAATACAAGTGATGCCTACAACGATGACATGCTTTTCATTTCTGCTATGGGTATATTTTTTCTCTCAAAGAAGGTCTCATCCGTAGAAGAAGGATGTGTCGATAGGAATGAGATGACCAGAGATTCAGTGGACGTGTTGAACGAACTGCGTAATCATGCAATTTTGGAAGGAAGGAATTCCCCAAATTGGGGGCTAGTTTCAGTAGTATTTCCAGATCAAGACCAACATCGAAGTATGGATGTTTTTTTTTTTAAGTTCCGCTTTCAAACGGTTATTATGACTAAAACAGGTAGGCACATACCTTCGGTGACTTTTTTGCGGCTAATGATGTATACTATAGACGAAGGGTCCTTTATTTTATGTATCATCAGTAGCTTTCGCAGCACTCGACAAATAGTGACATTTTTGTGGGAAATTATTGTTAACTTGAGTCACGTTCATCGTCATATTTCAGAGAATTTATAAACTTGTGTGAATTATGGACATAAACCTTCCTCGTGAATCACTCTGTCCATGGGTGAAAACCGTATGCGTTTATCGCGTTAAGACAAACAGGTAGGCAAGCATTGTTTTGTAATATTTAAAGGTGTATGAATATAAATTAAACAACAGTCTACTTAGTCAGTTTGAAACAATATAAACGACAAACTGGGTGAATAATCAAGTCACAAAGCCACGCTTTTGGCAAAACACAGGCAATTGCGCGTTGCGTGCGACTATTTGTTGAGCAAATAATTCCATATTTCAGCAGCCCATCAAGCATTGACATTGGGACCCCACAAGGTTCAGTTTTGGGCCTTATATTATTTCTCAAAGAAAACCTCACAGCATTTGCAGATGTTGGCAACGCATATGGCTCACGAAGTGTCCTTAATCTCCCTTCTGACATAAATTACGAAATGTCTTCCTTAAAAATGTGGTTCGCTGAGGATAAGGCACTTCAGCCACTACTTGTAGTACAAAATTCTGCAATGAGAAGTATCTGCCTAGAACACTGAGAATTTTGTCTCTAAAACATTTGAGGAGGCTATGGCGCTGCATCCTGTAGAGGACCAGGGCATAGTTTCTACACAGTTTGTGAAGCTTTTTCTAGACAGACAATTATTACTCTTTGAGCATTGTCAGTGACTCGAAAGATGTGGCTCATTAACCTTTTGGGATTCGTATTGGGAATCGAACGCTGACACCCAGATCCAACGCCCTCCACGAGCAGACCTCAATACTGACAATCACAATTAGCTTATAGCAATTCAATGAAGATTGTGGTTGACCATTCCCAATTTTCGCACCTCACGGTATAAAGGCTTCTTCTCCGTAGTCCCACTCAACACACATTGTGACAGTTGCACAGCTAAGAGGGATACATAAACACATTTAAATTGAATTTGCCGGGCGCTTGCACTTTTGCGTGCGGCGGTTCGGTCTTCCTCTCCTTCTAGAACCCTCTTAGCTGGAGCTTTGGTGCCCATGGACTTGATGTGGCCGTGGAGCCTGTACAGTCGACGGATTTTTGCCTTGCGGACCACATTCATAGCTCGTGGAGTTCCCTGTTGTATCTTCTCCTCCATTCGCCTTCCTCGCAGTCCTGTCTTTCATACATATATCCGAAATAGAATTTTTCTTTTGAAAGTACCAAGAGTCAACTCTGCAATTTTGCTTAGCGTCCAGCTTTCGGCTTCATAAGCACGCCTGGCAAGATAAGTGTTTTGTAGAGCATGATCTTGGTACTCTGAGTCAAGAGCTTTGAGCCTAGTTGTTTTGACAAACCCAAGTAGCCCAAGTAGTAGATGTTAATCGTGAAGTTCACGTTTGCCCCGAGGTAGTCTAGGTTGTCCATCGAAGTCCCAGGTGGTGTGCGACGGAGAGATTCCTGCTCAACAGATCTGCTCGTTACGTCTCATCTTCAATCGTCGGGAAAGCTTCCACTTCGGCACGTTGGGAACGCGCGACTCTATCGATGTCTTCTGCGTACCCCAACAGCTGAACTGATTTGTAGCAGATAGCTCTGCTCGCCACATTACCTTCTCCAGTACCAGATAGAAGAGATGACACGACAATGCATGGCCTTGAGGAGAGAGAGGTCCTTGAACTGCACTGCACAGTGAATCGCGTAGGCGCTAGCGTGATGCAACATAACCGGATCAATTATCCCGGGATTCCTGTCGTATACGGCTTTAAAATCGATGACAGGCGGTGCGTATGAATTTGAAACTAGCTTGTCTTCGCCAGGATTCGCTTTAGTGTCAATATTTGGTCTATGATCGGTTTGCCGGGACGAAAGGCGCACTGGTACTAATCGGCACTTGTGCCTAAAATAGTTTAAATCGCCTTATAGACATTCACACAGTCGGGACCTTACAGGCGCCGTTGAGCAGGGGTATGCGCTAAAATATAATAATACAAAAATAAATAACTGCACAGAATAGTTAATCGAATAAAATCTAAATAAATTGAAAATTGTTTGTCAATGATTCAATGTTTTCGAAGCATTCAAATAACTCATTTCTGAGTCGATAGTTCAAGGCTTCTGATGTTTTTTCAATTAAATTACATTTATCACTGCATAGTTGCCTGCTACAGACAAAATGCGAAGAACAACGAAATTCATGTAAGGACATTTTAAAACGTTGACATTCATCTGTTTTCCTAGAAGTGTCCATTAAGAGGGAGTGCACTACTACTTCGATCTACAGAAGTCATTCAGACATGCATTAAATTTTTGGATTCGAGCGAGCAAGCTGTCTATCGAATTGAACACAATCTCAGTTTGTGTCCCATCTCCAATAATTGTTATAAGTCGAATTTCTACCACGAATAAACCAACGACCGTACCCTTCCGCGATACAAAGATGATTATCCATGGCATATCCTCTCTAATTCACCCGATCGTTGGCCACTCTCTCTCTTAATTCTTATTTCTCGTGCAATATCGCTCAGCAATTGGAACAGCAATCGCACTTAGAAATTGTGGGATGGTTATTGGATAGCGCTCCAAAACATCTAGAACTTAGGCTGCAACCAAACCGTATCTCAAGTTCAAATTATTTGAGGTGGTGTACCAAGGCGGGGACAAGACATCTGAGCTGTGGAACCGCAAACTTGCCGCCGATCTCCTCCTCGGCACTGCCCGTTAAGCCTGCTACAAAACGCCCTGCACAGTCCTATGCCATAATAACCACAGATGTCTTCTGTTGCCTAACCCCAGAGATCAGGGTTAACGAGTTGTTCATACGTTTAAAATGGCCTTGACGTTGGATTCTTATCCGCCTTACTAAACTCAGATCGTGGATTTCTTCGTATTTTCTTGACCCTTTAAGTTCAATGCCTCTTCAACATTTTGAGGAAGTCGTCTATTGCTTGGATGCTCTGGCGGAAATCTTCGAACAACGAGAACCCGCACTAATCACCGATGAGTTAAATGACTAACGCTATGCTTAACCTGCGTTGGGACTACCCGCGTTCTTGGTTAGGGCATCCATCGGTGGTTTGGCTTCGCGAGAGCACACCCGAAGGTGGCATGATTCTCCAGGATGTGCATGCTCCCAAATGCATGTAAGAAGTCCGCGGAATTCCTGTTATCCCTTGACAGAAAAGACTGCAGACTACTTGCCGGCATAATAATGTGCCACTACACCTCCGCGGAGCACCTAAATATGCTTGGCCTAAACGATGAAACCCTCTGCGACGCGTGTAGAGAAGACGACTATACTGCAGAGCACTTCTTCTGCTACTGTCCCCCTTTTGCTTGGATCAGGTGGCAGTTAGTTGGTGCTGATAAGGTGAGAGCTGATGATGTAAGCTCCTCATCACACAAGAGCCTGTTTTGAATCTGAGTGCTCCAATGTAGTGATTAAAAAGAATCGGCAAAAGAAAGCTATGCTCCACAGCATTACATAGAGTACACACTCCACCTCCAATCTTACCTTAAAATAAATCTCCTTTAACCTTCGAAAGTCGTATCCCTGAATATTTCTCTGTTACCAGGATTGGCTGCCGTTGAATTCTGTGCCAAGACTTCATTAGAAAGTTGAGAGATCGAAGCATCCTCATTGAACGATCCATTCTTAAAGGATATGCCCCAAAAACCATGTCGTTTCGCTTAAATTACCAAAACCTGCAGACTTGCACTCTCTCACTCTATCCCTGACCTGGAGAATGGCGAACTTCCTTTTCCTGTTTTTGCGAGTGAAGTCGGAGAATGTTCCGCAACACAGGCGACAGTTTTCTATTTTCCGAAGTTCATTGCTGCACCAAAACGACATCCATCCGAAGGCATCCTCTAAAGGACCATCCATTAGATTCATTCATGCCAGCCAGGCAAAATCCTAAGCGAAACAAAATAACACCGATTCCATATGCAATCCTCCCTCCCTCCCTGCCACAATCATTCATAACTTTTCAAAAATAATTCTCCCAAATCCTAGCCCCGAAGCGTTTCCAAAACCCACCCACGACAACCAGCAACTGTCACATGGATGCAAGTCATGCTCCTTCCTCTCCTCTGCACCGCCGTTCCGTTCAGCGGAACGATAATGAAAACAAAAATTCTGTAAGCTACAATCCAGACATTACGAGTCTAACCGTCACTTCGAAAAAAAAATCGACGAGAGGAAAAAAAAAGGGGAACGAAAACCAAAACAACACGACACCGGACCTATTCACAGGATTGCATAATGAATTCATGCCAACAAAAGGATACCCCTGCCGTGGCCTGCGCCACCCGCTCTCGACACAAAAGGAAACAATTAAAATATGTAGCTTTCAGTGTGTACTGTACTTTGGGCGACGATGGGTTCAAACCGCCAACGCCAACCCTACCGCCACCGCCGCCGTCCTTCCATCCAACCGAGCCCGCGTCGAACAGCACTGTATTCCGCCATTTAGAACGGATGTCCTCGAATGCAACAGTAATGTTTCATAATTGTTACCAGCTCTCTCTCTCTCTCTTTCTCTCCTCCCGGGCAACAGCGCTCCCGGAGCGGTGTGAATGCATGGATGGATGGGTGGATGCTCGCTCACCGCTTTCCGCCATTGTTGGTGCCTAACGACGCCAGCCGATGGTCGTTAACAGCGTCAACAATTAAAGTGTTAGAATGTGTTCCCTTTCGCCTCCCCTGGATCGGCGAGTTAAAGTCTTCAACCTGCGCTGGTGTGGTGCTTCGATTCGCGTTTAATTGGCGAACGGCAAACACTTATTGAGTTGCTCAACCGATAATTGACCAGGACCGCTGTCGCTGGAGTGGCAAGTGCCCTTGTCGGTGGCCGAGCCGGGCTCCGAGTGCTATTCAATTTAAATCGGGCCAATTCGAAGAGGGATGCCTGTGTGGAGGCCCGATGGGAGGCTCTGACGAAGACCATCGCAGCGGGAGCGAGCCCATTGTTGGGCTTCCGTCCAAATGGAAAATTGAATTAAAACATTAAGATGGCGCCGATGATGAAGTTGTGAATTTTTCGGAGATTCCCATCGGAGCCCATTGAAAGAGTTCGGACATCCTGCGAAAAGGTGGATCAGATACGGATGCCTGCCGTCGCCAGCACAATGGAGTCGCGCTAACCGAACAATGGGACTCCTTTTGTTAGCCTCGCTATGGACTATGGAGTTTCGGTTTTGGAGTCGGTAAAATATGCAAACAATCTCATACAACTGGTAGATTATTTTAATTAAATCCGGAAGGATGTACGGCAGTTTTCAATTTTCCCCGGCCTCAGCCAGGGGATATAAATTAATAAGGCGACATGTTGTTTAGGGCGACAATGTCGTGCGGTGCGGCGGAATTTCGAAAGTTCGAAGAAGTTCAAATGAACTCGTCCGAGGCGGCGGGCGGAGGGCATTCGGTGGCTGGAAGGTCTTGCTGGAACTCCTGTAAGACGAGCTGCTTTGCTTGTAAAGTGAATCTCAATTAGAGTCTGCATGAAGTTATGAGTTTGATTGAGTTGGGAATCCATCCCGAAGAGGGCATACAACTTTGCCACATTTTATTCGGAACTGGATGTCCTCAAATTTGTGTCGACAATCGTGAAGCGCTCACGTTTGAACTCGTACGTAAGTGGATTGAAAGTTAGAGTACGCAGCTGTGATCAATGCATTGCCATTGTTAAGTGTAAACGTACCTTAACATCGATTTGTCACTTTTTAGCACTTATTTGAATGTTCAGTAGTTAGAGGGCTCTCATAACCAAATCTGTCAAACGGAACCCACTCAGTCATTGTTTCAAGCCCAAAACGCGAGATTACGCTACCAGAAAACGTTTCCTTCACAATATCCATCCACCGTCTTGTTGAAACCACGTGTTTACAAGCCCCGCTCATCTAATTCCGGCAGTAAGAAGTCGTTCGTCATGGCCCTATATCGTTCGACTGTAACCGTATTGCCTATGGAGTACTTAAAAAATAAGGCCCAATCAAGCCTCCCGCGTGACCGATGCACCACACAGTGGCTTCGAGTGAATCACACGCATCACACGTAGATTTTCAGTGCCTCAGAAACGAAGATTTTGCTTATTGACGTAACCGCTAATGTGGAAATGCTCCTCTTCGTTGTTGAGATTTGTAAATACTCTTGTGGAGTACACCGCTCCATCGCTTTTGTATACTGCAGCTGTCTAGTTCGCAAATGTCAAATATAGAAACTCCACGACAATCGCCGAACCTGCATGTCATTGCTCTGAATCGAATATAGCCAGATCGATCCAAATACATTAATAAGGACCGGCAAACAAATATCCCACTAGTAAAATATTCGCCTGGAAACTAGCTTAATTTGTTTTCTGACTAGATGATGCAATAGCGCAGTTGACCGCATACTTGAAAGACTTCTAAGTATCATCAATGTCAAAATAATTATTTTAACGAATGGGAAACAACAACAAAACCCATTATGCTTTTTCAAAATTGCTAAATGAACAAATAAATCGATAAATATAAAAAAAAACTTCACATTCTGTGTCTTTTTTTTTTTATAATTTGCGCGCGCTCAAGGGATTGCTAATATCCTTAAGTGTCCGGGGTCAAGACACAGCACGGGCCGAAGGTATTGAGGGAGAAAGGAAGAGGAGGTACCTGTGCACATTGGTCTTAAATATCTGCGGGTTGTAGTCTGTGGGAAATATAGGGCTGGGAAGAGCATTCCAAATTCGCGTAGTACGGCTGAAGAACGAGTCTCTAAATGTAACTGTGCGTCCGAAAGTAGGCTTAAGGGTAAACTGATGAGCATTCCTGGCGAGACGAGTATTGCGGGTGAATTCATTGAGAGGAGGAATGCAGTTGGCTAGCTCACTTGAGCAGCGTTTGTTGAAATAGCGATAAAATACGGACAAAGAAGAAACGGTCTTTGGGGCACCAGACCAGATATGAGCGTTGTACTCAAGCTTGGGGCGGATATACGCCTTATAAATGAAAGCCAAATCAGAGGGGGTGAAATATTTCTTGCATCGATTAAGGAAACCTAAACATTTCGCAGCATTTTTGGCGACCTCAAATATGTGATCGTTCCAACTCAGTGTTCTGTTGATACACATACCAAGGATGGAAAGCTTTCCGGTTTCATCGACAGAAGCACCATTCATGGATAATGGCTGATTAACAAGGGTTCGCTTGAGTGACAGCAGACAGCATTGAGTTTTAGAAGCATTGAATTCCACTCTGTTGTTGTTTCCCCAGTTAATTATGCTGTCAAGATCGGAATTCAAGGAGCTTAACATACCCTGCCGTTCCAATTCTACGGCCAAAGGGCAGGGTCGTGAGTCTCGGAACGAATATGAAAAGCTGAGGGTGCTGTCATCAGCGAAGGAATGGATTGGATTAGAAGTAGCAGACAAGAGATCATTAATAAAAATGAGAAAGAGTGTCGGAGACAGAACAGAGCCTTGGGGTACACCAGCATTTATTTGATGGATATCAGACTTGAACCCATCCAAAACAACTTGAATTGAACGGTTCGAAAGGGAATTTCTAATCCATAGAAGAAGAGATTCATCGATACCATATGCATGCATTTTCGACAAAAGAGCTTGATGCCAAACTCTGTCAAATGCCTTAGAAATATCAAGTGCAACGATCTTGTTTTCGCCTGCATTATGCAAAGATGTGTTCCACTTTTCGGTGAGATAAGCTATCAAATCACCAGTGGACCTGTTGCTACGGAAACTGTACTGCCGGGCATTAAGAAGCTTCCGCGATTCAAGATATTTCATAAGCTGACGATTTATCAGCGTTTCCATGACCTTAGAGAGAAGGGACCTAAGTGCTATGGGTCGGTACGAGGTGGGTGACGAAGATTGGCCCTTTTAGGGACGGGCTGGACAAATGCTGTTTTCCATCTGCTCGGAAAGAGACCTAAAGCGTAGGATAGATGAAAAAGCTTACGCAATGGTTTTGCCAGCGCAGAAAAATACCTCTTCAGAAGTATAGGGGGAATACCATCCGGGCCAGCGGATTTGTGCACGTCGAGATCTTTAAGTACTCTTGCAACTGTACGAGTGCGGAAATGGATTTTTCCCATGGTGAAATCAACGCTCTGAAGTACAGGTGGAGACATATTGGAATCTGGCAGTGTTGAGCTGGCTGCAAAATGCGCCGCAAGCAGATTGGCTTTGTCTAAAGAGCTGACAGCTGGAATGTCATTGTAAATGAGCGTGGGAATTGAAGACGAGGTGGAATTCTTTATGTTTTTTACAAATGACCAAAAGTTTTTGCTACCTTTGATCATAGGAGAATTTGTGCGAGGATACAGGGATACAATTCTTGAGATGGAATCGGATAGCGCATCAAATTCGTTAAAAGTTGAATTGCTATCCAAGTTTGGACTTCTGTAAATAAAACAATAGTGGATTAAATGCTTACGGACATGGATTTTTAACCACAGAAAATTAAATTCCGGATTGGAGCAGTGGCCATATTGTGGTTGAATTTGGTAAGCTACATCACTACGCACGTAGATGGCGAGACCGCGGTGAGAAAAGAAAAGAGGCACCAAGCTATATCCGGGCAGGGTCAAATCCGATAATTCGGTATTCTCACCTACCTGTGTTTCGCTTAGTGCCAAGACAGCTGGTTTATATAAAAACAAGTGGACATACACAGCGAAGAGATTCACTCTTAGCCCACGAACATTGCACACATCAACCCTAAAGTTTTCCATAGAAAAAAAAAGACGGAGATATAAAGTTACCAAACTCCGACTGCGTGTGGTAAAGCTAACATGTTTTTTTGGGTGTTAGTTTTTATTTTGGAGCGCGTAGAAGAAAAAACAAGAAAATCCTTATTGGGAAATATAGTGATGTCCACAAATGTGTATTAAACGCTCCAGAACGATACAAATAAACATATACGAAACAATAATGCGTGTAGTAAATGATGGAAGTGGTGGATTTTAATTCTTGGATGCTCCAGGAGGAACAGACACAACTTTTTCAATATCACAGCTTTCATCAAGAATACGTACTCAAACGGAATTGCACTAGCACTGGCATTTTCTGGTATTGCAGCAACATTGTTAGAACAACACTGGCCGCAGCACTAGAGTATATCTTAGTGCTCTCTACCTATACCCCTCCATTTTGAAGCGACTTTATCGGCCCTGGGTCTCAAAGAGGCACGGTTGAGAAACCATACAGAAACGCTTCCATACCAACAGGATGGATAGCAGCATAACATAACAAATAGACTATCAAGGATTTCAGGACCGTGAACATTAACAGGAAACCCAAAAAGGAACGCTAGGGATTTCTGTGAGTTGGGACCTTTTTTTCGAAAAATCACTAGTTTTTCAAGACGAAATGGCTGCGATAGACGAGGCAACACTTGCGATGGGAGACCACAAGTCGACCACCATATTCTCCGATAGCCAAGCGGCAATCAAAAGCGTAGAATCAAAGGATCTGACATCGAAATTCGTCAGGTTATGTGGACACAGTGTGTCATCGTGAATGCTTACACTGTGGCCGGGTACCGGGCCATGCCGTCATCCAGGGAAGCGAAAAACTAGACACGCTTTCTAAAGATGGAAAGAATATCCTCTATGCATGTACATAAGTCGCTAAGTTGCTTCAGGAAATAAAACTAGAAGACGAAGCTCTGGAAAGAGCCAGAAATGACTTACTTTGGACAGTGGACCAATAGCCCTTTGGCCGCCGATGAGCAAAACGAGATCCATTAGCACTGGGGTCAGTTGCTAATAAGAGTCCATCCTGGACACAGTGCCATAGGTACACACACATTGCGGTTGAATATACCACGACCTCTGCAAAAGCTGCAGACGGACAATGAAAGGACAGCAGTTGCTGCGAAGACACTTCCTTGTAGAGCCTAAATGGTATGACATAAATGGGTTTGAATCTGAAAATTTCTTGAGATTCATGTATAAGCTTGAGTGGTTTTAGGAATAAGAAAGGTCCCAAGGTAGAAAAAAATTCCCAATTAAGGTTAGAATCCATTAAAGCAAACCAGCACGTTGGTCTAAGTGAGCCACGGCCGTAGGGTTGTCAGAGCAGATATATGCCTCAGCATGATGTGACCGACAGGCATATTGTAGTTGTTAATTATGCCTCCTTTGATGAATCTAAAATAAAATAAAAGAAAATTTTAAATCAGTCAAAGTCCTTGCTGGACCTGGTTAGCCTCAACCAACAAGCCTCTCCATCTAGCGCGATCTCCAGATAGTTGCTGCAAGCTGTTTGATGTTTTTCTTCGCTTGTGTGAGCCACTTTAAATGCAGGCATCCCTTGTTACGATGTCCAAGAGTGTCCAAGTAGTCAATGAGTCTTTAGACCGGAGTCGATTTGTGTATTAGCCTAGGCACCGTAGACGCCTGGCACGTGTGGACAGCTGTTCGTGGTTGAATCTTCTTCACCAGATGTACACGACGGAAACATTATCACAGATCGTACGCAGAACTTCGTTCTCAAAAGACTACTTCATATGATTTTTAATTTGTCAACAAATCTGCATCGTAGGAATGAAAGTCAGCTTAATCTTGACAGATACCTCTTTCAACTGGCTCGTGAGCGCTTCACAAGACTTATTCTTCTCGTAATCTCCACAATTTGCGTTTTGCAACACCATGTAACTTCCTTGGGTGTGCCTGTAAGTACATTAAGGATGCCACATCCGAATCTGTACCGATTGTGTAAAGGATGAGGATAAGGATATAAGCTTGTGATGAGCTATGCCACTGGAAGCAGAGTAAACATCGACTGAACTCGAAATCAGTCTGATGACTAAGTCAAATATTGAGGCAACCAAACAAGAGTGTCCCACTCAACTCGCTTGACACTCAAGTGCACACTTCGACCGCACACAATCAGGGCACACTCCTGCAGCTGCACCCTTGCCGGGATATATTGCCACTCATCATAAATCAAGTTGAATGATTACCCAACAGAATGTGCGTTTAATTTCCAGTGGAAAAAAATTCAAAAAATTCAAAAAATTAAAAAATTCCTCCACTTCACGCAGAGATTGACAATACCGCACCACCACTGAGTAGATAGATAAGCATCATTTGCAAAATCGAATTAATTACCCTCATTGACGACCATCACATTTCATTGCCAGATTTCATCACCCACCCAAACTCTTAAGTGAACACATCACCAGCATTCTGTCCGAGTGCCACCGTCACCATCAGCGCATCAATCCGATTGTTAACACGACAATAAATTACGTTATCAGCCGGAGTAGAAACGAACCATAAGTTGGGCATTATAATTTCAATATTTCATCCCTCGCGTCCCCCGGGGCTTTGCATGCCACCCACCACCACCCACCACCCACGGCACAAAACCATTATTGATCCAGCGGGATTAACTCTCCGTCCAATGAATTACTCAGATAGACCAAGACCGTCGTCTGCGAATGACATCTGTGACAGAAAACCACATCAATACAAAGTATGTAAACAATGTGAATAAATGCGCACCCCTCTCAGCTCTGTGGGCGCTTCTCGCGTCCCCCAGAAGCTCCCCGTCGCCGCACAAAAATTCCCAAAAAGACATCGAAACTTTTTAATGACTGCTTTATTGGATTTCCAAGCCTCACCCCCTCTGAGGCGCAGGCAGTGTCTCACTTGATTTACTGCCTTGTTCGGTCCGCCCCCTCGAGCGACCACCGTACACAGGGTCCTCGTCGACGTAAGTGCACCCCGTACAGGCGTCTCTCTCTCTCTCTGTGTACCTCAACCCGTGGAAAAGACATTAAAACTACATTTAAATGCCGAAAAGGAAAGTTGTGTCGTTTCACACGTTTAACCCGGCAGGACGGGCCACCCAGGGACACACCGCACCGGCATACATCTAAGAATGCCGAGCGTGTTCGTCAAAATTTTACATTGTGGACACTTTCGCAACATTACCTGGCGACAATCATCGGGATTTGTTTCCGTGCGACGAACCCCGATGTTGAACTGGTTTACAAGTTGCGTCGCAGCAAGGGGAGGTCCCCCTCACCAACGCCCACCGCCCACCCATGTGGATTCGCCTCAGGGCACAGCTTTTCCAGGTTCTTTTCGAAGCTGCTCGTGCATTCCGTCCTTCGGTTGCCGGTGCACAAATTCAGTTCGGCTAAAGTTTGCTTACTTTCCTAACAAGGACCAACATTTTCGTTCACTTTTTTTGGCCTTGGCTCTTATTTCCGCGACAGTGAGTCGATTTATCAAGAAATTCCATTTATTTGTGGGTGAATACTGAATTGGGAAACAGTGGGGGCAGAGAGTTGTGACACACTTTGGATTGGTTTTTTTTTAAACGCCTTTGATGTTCGTTTCTACTTGCAGATTTGATTGGGTGATATGTTAGTTAACACGGTGAGGGCAAAAAGTTAGAACACACTTTGGGTGGAAATGTAGCTTTTCTTAGGCAATTTTGATGGTGATCTAAGAAATAAGCACAGTGGCTGCAAAAAGTTGTGTATCACTCAGAGTGGATTGTCGGAGAGTAAATAATTTCAGTTCTCTGGTCTTATGAGTTTTAATGTCATTGTTTTGTTAGTTCGAAGATTTAATAAGGAAATTGAACTGAGCACAGTGGTGGCAAAAGCGTTTGACACACATCAGAGAAATTGTTGAGGTTCCTTCAATTTTTGAAGCACCTTTAAATATTACACCATTTCGAAGGTTCAACGATGAAATTTTGACTCCGCACAGTTGATGTAAAAAGTTGAGACCCCATTCGACGGGGAATAAAACTTGCACCTAGTGGAAGTGTACCATCAAGTAAGATGTACACCCTTTCGAAGGTTCGACGGTGAGATGTTGACTCCGCACAGTTGATGCAAAAAGTTGAGACACACTTTGGATTATTCGACGGGGAACAAAACTTGCACCCCGGTGAAAGTGTACCTTCAAGTAATATGTACACCCTTTCGAAGGTTCGACGGTGAGATGTTGACACCGCACAGTTGATGCAAGAAGTTGAGACACACTTTGCATCATTTGACGGGGAATAAAACTTGCAAGGGAGTACAACTTGGACTCCGCTTCCCACCAGTAATTCGAATGGTGAAAATTAAACTAAGCACAGTGGTCCAAAAACTAAGGTACCACTTTGAATAAATTGTCCGATGTGCAGCTTTGTTCGAACCGTTGCCACAAGAAATATTAGTGATGAAAAACTGTTCTCTTAAAATCGAAGTGAACACAGTGTGTGCAAAAGTTGTGATACACTTTTGATAAATATGAAAAAATTAGAAGAATTAAAAGAGATGTTCTGAAAAAAAATCTTCTGTAGATGCAACCAAATCAGTCATTCCCCGTCCCTCCTATGCTCTAAAGTAATTTGTCACCCATTCAGGGATGAGGAATGCTTTGACGCACAAAATAGCGACTCCATCGACTCACAAAAGCAATGAATCTTCCCTAAAATGTAATCCACGTGCCCAGTGTTACACGCAACTTCCATAGATTCCGAAGAATTTTCGATCCAGTGTCTTCCAAAAATCCCTCAAACACGTGTTTTCCTCTAAAGAACGGCGCTTCAATTCAACACAAGAGCTGGTGTAGTAGCTGGTGGCTTTCCTTGACCTTTATCCCATAATCCATCCGGCACCTGATGCTACCCGCCTCCCGTCTCATATCCGGGAATAGACGAGCAAATATTTAGTCAATCAACACTCCATTCGTGGATGTGGAATATTGTTTCCCTTTGCAAACCCGTGTCATGCAACTGGAAGCGTTTCGTTTCACTGTGCTGTGCTCTCTTGTGTTGTGTTAAGCTCCTCAGCCCCAATCATAGCCATCCCCCGCAAAGACCCCGGCCAAACATCGATGCATGGGGTGGTCTATTGTTTACCTTAACAATATTGTTTTTGTTCGTTAGGCGAATAGAAACGAAATTCTGTACATTTGCATGGATTCGTGTAATCCAGCACACAAAGGGTGTGAGTGCTTAAAGCTGAAACGAATGCGGGAGTCCTCTAGACACGCATTTAAACGCGATTTGTGGACGGTGGGTTTGAAAGGAACAGCAAAAAGAAAACAACAAAAGAAAAACATAGAATAACTGGGGTGCAAGGGCGGTTGAGTGATATTTATATCCTCAATAAGGATTCTGAGATTTGTTTAGATTCCATTGTATGCACGGGGTATTGTCCCTGGTCTTTTGTTTGGAATACTGATTTTTCTACACCCGCCCCCTGAGCGCGAACACGAAAACAGAAATCTGATTTTTTTATTTCTGGTGTTGCGTTTTGCGTTGATGATGGCTTAAGCTTGGATGAGGGGTCTGCTGTCTGGTTGAGGTGACGTTTTGGTTCGTAATTCTGCGACAACAAGTCTGTGGCTTTGTTACCGATCAAAAGTGAGCCCATTTTGAGGCGATTAATGGTAATCCACAAAAAACATGGATCCGCTGTAAAGGGGCTCAGCATTCTGGCCATTATATCTTCTGTCTGTCTGTAGATCAAATGAGTGATCTCTTTTGCTCTTCTTCAGACCATGATGATGTCCGAATAGAGGAGCCTATATCATCCTTGATCCTATGCGCTGCGTTACCATCAAATTGTTGTGACTTCGTTAGTGTCATTCCTGCTTTTGCATACTAGAAGTATCGCCAATGTTCAACGCCCAGATCGTCGCACCGTACTAAGATGTCTTCCGATACAGTCGATTAACTCTTCCCATCGTTGCCTCTCGAATATACTCGGACTCTTACTCTTAAAACGACCCATTAAACAAGCAAATGCAGAGGAGTGATATACATACATTGGCCATTTGATATACCACTTCGCACAGTTTCGTTAAGTGTTGTTAAATTTTTCTAATGCTACTTTCAAACGGACATGGTTATGTGAACCAAACCTATAACATTGACCGTAATAGAGTTCACCTTACTTACCCTTAATGCTCAACCATAATTAACGTAAAGAGACTTATAAAAGCGCCCGTTAAACTGTCAAGAGAATGATAAACAAACATTGGCCATATGATATACAACTTCGCAGTTTATTTCGTTAAGTTTCGGTAAGTTTCGTTAACTTTTTTTTTGGCAATACACGACTATTGCCTGCATGAAAGAACATATTCCACTGTCAAACGGGCATGGTTATATGAGCGAAGACCATAATGGAGCTCATATTCGATTCAGTAAGTTTCGTTAAGCCTCAGCTAGTCCAATCCGCGAACAAGAAAAATTAAGAAAGCCGCTGCATGTACTTTTCTGTACGATAAGAGGAGAAATGTTAGAAGTTTGTTGCGGAGTTATGGCTATTCAGGATTTTTCAGTAAGTTTCGTTAAGCCTCAGCTGGTCCCATCCTAGAACAAGACAAATTATACAAATCCGCTAACCGTACTTGTCTGTACGGTAAGAGGAGAAATGTTGGGGGATAATTGCGGAGTTTTGGCTATTCAGGATTTTTCGTTAAGTTTCGTTAAGCCTCAGCTAGTCCGATCCGACAAATTTTAACGAAGCTGATGGCCGTACTTTCCTTTACGATAAGAGGACAATTGTTGGGAGATTGTTGCGCAGTTATGGCTATTCATGATTTTTTTGTAAACACGACGAAACTGAACGAAAGTTTCATTTTTAATGCCTGAAACACAATGTTGCGGAGGTCCTACACAAATTATTCTCGTTGTACCCAGCAGCAATGGAAGCAAATGAGGAGCGTATTTTTATATTAGACTGAACGTGGGATTGTGCGTCGGCAAGAAGGGAGAAGGGTTTCAACTTGGTCGCCACGTGGCCATAAAGGACTTGCTGGAGAAACAAGACTCTGATTTGTCAAACCGCACATTCCTTGGTGTGATCAATTACACGAGCCAGTAGTCCTGTAGTTCTAATGGGATGGGAAGGATTAAACGACTGAACGTTGTTGAGACTGGACGTCGAATGTTGAGTGCCACCAACTCAGCTGACTCATTGCTAAGGAACGATTCGCGATGGTTTCTGCATCCACGTTGGTTGTCCATTGATTCGCCATGGCCAAGAAGGAACTCGTTGTAACCCCACATAAGAACCCCAAGATTCATGGCAACCCCAAGATTCATGGCAACCCGAACACCCGTTTAGCAAGCAGAGCTCTGCAAACATCCAACCATCCAAACATATATCTGCACCAGAGCCTTCTGGCTGATCAGTTGGAAAAAACTGAACCAAAACAAACTACTCGAGCACACATTGAATTGAAGCTCCACTCGCAAATATTGTGACACTCTTTCACTCCACCATCGAGGACAAACGGGATCTATTAAAAGGCAATAGGTAATCCTAGCCCCATCACCCTTCATCACAATTTGCCGAAGTGCCGCGATACTCGCGTTTCAGTTTGAAAACCCTCTCACCTCACTGTTCCGTTGCGAACGCTATCAAATCGTTTCGCTAAGTACATCCACTTTACAACTGTCAGTCAAGCGGGGGAGGACATGCAAAGAACAATGTTAAGTCCCATCCTTCAAACGTTAAGTGGATGTGAAAAAATAAAACACTCACCCACCCGAACGGGACAGATCATCCGTTTTTCATCCATCCACCCTCCATCCTCCATCCTCCGTCCTCCATCCTCTCCATCGTCATCTCCATCTCCATCCTCAATCCACCGACACCCATTTAAGGCGCATTACACATCCTTCCCGGGATATTGATCGGCTGGAACTGTGTGTGCTCTGCAGCCTCGCACTCGTACCGCTTCGAATTTATTGCTTATTTTATCTGCTCTCATGAGGGGGGCACCCCAGCACCTCAGCACCCCAGCACGCCAGGGAACTAGGACATGTGCCATCAAGTAGGTTAGACGACGGCATTAAGGACCATCCACCTGAAGAGGAAGATGAGCGTAAATAATTTGGGTAACTGAGCACAATACCGGCTGGAGGAGTGTGTTGTTTCAGTTTCAGCCAGTTAACGGATACAAATCAGCTAGCCGCCACCCACTTAACCGCTCAAACGCATCCTTTGTTCGCACACATCACGAAAATAAATGCGGCCACACGGGAGCCTACAAGGATCCGTATTCCGTATTCCGTGCCCTGCTCGTTGACTCGCTCTCTCTCTCTCTCTCTCTCTCTCCCGTTCTGACGGACGACACGACGTTGTCATAGTTCCGCTTCGGTTCAACGCACTCTCACGTTTCCTTTGCACTTTCTTAAGAATGTGCGGTACGCCATTATCGTTCTTTTTATGCGAAAGACCAGGAATACGCCCGACGAGTGGGTGGGCAACTGCTATTTATGTGTTTTGTGCTAACTGTGCACACAGCCACGTCGGGACGTGCGTGCGATAAGCTTTCTTAAATTTGAAACGGCAAGGACGACATTGTGTAATTTGTGTCTTCGTGATGCTCCGCCAGGACTGCTGGTCAAGAGCGTAGAACCAGAAGATGAAGAAGAAGAAGAGAATTATGGTCACAATTAAGGATCAAGTGGTCGAGAGTGAAGGCGACGGTGGATAAAGTGGATTGGCAACCGAATGGGGGATGACACTCTGCATGTCTGTATGTGTCTGCTTAACTATGGTCTCGCCACCCCATGTGTGAGGGGGGGAGGTGGGTTGGTGGAATGGAGTCAGGTAAGTAAGTGCGGTTTGTGAGAGAGAAACTCGATCCAGTGGGGGTGAGGCTACACAGATGTGGCATGTGGATTCAGTTGGATTAATTTCAGTCGGAAGTGTGGGGAGTGGAGACCCCCCCCCCCCCCGCCCACACACACTCCCCCAGTAGGCGGTGAGAGGCGTGGTGGCGAATGTCGGCGGTCGACACGGTCGACAGTCGGTGGGACGGACTGGTGAAACTGAGCTCGGAGATGTGTGCGGTTGCGGCCTGTGTAACCGTCTGAATTAATGAGCGTGCTAATTTCGTCTCGATTTGTGGAAAATTACAAGCGATTTGTGGTAGACGCAAAACGAGGGGAGTGCTGGGTGGGTGGCTAGGATGAAATTATTGTTATTGCGGGCGCTAGTTGCGGATGTATCACTTGGATCCGGTCCCATCTTCCCGGGGGAGACATTCCTCATGGGATTCAATCGAGTGCACAAACGTATTCAGCATCGACGTCAAAAGCGAGAGAGCAACGAGGTCACACCTCATCGAAATCCATCGCATATCCAGTTCAACGGTGAGTGTGTGGCCTGGAATGCGAGCGGGGATGTGGGTAAAGGCTTTTGCTTTGTGAGCTAAATCGAATGGAAATAGCGCACGATGTTCAAGCTCTGTGCATTCTCTGTGCACAGGGGTTTTGCCTTGCCGATCGATAGACACGATGTGCTTTGGTTTCTGGCTAAAGGCCACTTTAGGGGGGAAGACGCATTCGCATACCGAAGGCGGGGTGGCGTTCCGTTGGGGGAGGGAGGGAATTTGAGGAAATACAATTTGTTTAGTGACGACGGAGTGTGGGGGGGGGGCGTGGACGTGTTGAGTGACAACTCTTGAGCTCTGCTCTGAAAGGACATCGATCGGTTGACAATTGAGCGCACATCGATGAGACATCGGCTGAGGAGCGCACTCCGAAACCTCATTTCCACTGATTGACTGGGTTGACGTAGTGCAACTGAAACCGGCCGACGATGACCAGTCGTGGATTAGGGAATTGGTTACCAAGTAGTGTTAACAATGACTTGTGGCATCGATGAAAGAAGAATGTGTCCCATCAGAGTTCAGACAACAAGTTTCGAGAGCAAATAAAAGCGAGATCTCTTGGAAGGTGAGTGGTGGTCACAAACTGTATGAATTGCTCTTGGGCTGGGGTTATTCAATACCGCGGGATGTCATTCTCCTGATCCTGGCGCGTGCCTACCAAACCACACCCCTGCCATCATTAGCAACTCTCTCGGCGTTTTCTGGACTTGCCAGATTTAATGTAGGCCTCTTATCAGCGAAGCGACTGCAGTTAAAGACGGCTGCTCTGCATCTTCTGCTACCTTTAGACATTCATGACAAAAGGATGAGAAATATCATGTTATGCCGCCGTGACTACACTGAGAATAGTTGGTGTAACCCATCGACGGTATTCCACCGGGAGAGCATGGAATTTCAGCCTCGTAGTACAATGGAGCAGTTTTTGAGTCTGGGTGCTCAAGTGTAGTGTTGAAAGCCTGATGTACAAGTCTCAACGCCTGTAATGAGCTGGCGTGACCATCCTCCTTTTGTGGAATTGTCCCAGCTACTCCGCCATTGACCTTTTGAGCTTGTCCACCCTTCTTCTGTTATTTGTTTAGCTCGGAATGCCCTTTAGAGCAGCATTCCGTCTAAAATGCACGCTGCATCATCTTAATGTCCCTGTAACTGCTGACTGCCATTATTCCAGACTGATGTCCGCATTCGTTTTTTTGTGTACCCGAACTGACTATATTCGAGAGAGTGCTCCTTGCATTATCGGTGCCTTTTTGCTGGCGTGCATAATGCTTTGAATGAAAGCCTGACTCTTTGATCGCCTAGTTCCCTGCAAGGAGGCTTCGGTATTTCTTGCGGCTGGGCATAAGAACATCTACAGTATACCGGTCTCTAGTTTTCCCAATTGTTGCATTTATAGCAGCATTTATAGTTTTTCTATGTGTTTGATTACTGTGACAACAGCAGTGTCACATCGCCGAACACCGTTGCCCATTATGTTCCAAAGTAATGGTCCGACGTTGGATCCTTGTGGGACTCCTACTGCGATGGGTTACTATTTAGTGCCGTCATCGTTGTGCTATCTTCTTCATCCAAGAAATATTTGACGTAAATCTTGTGTTTCGAAGGATCCAAAAATAAGCTTATTGTACTCTAATCTGATTATTGTTCTGTGTCCGGCTCTATTTAGAACTCCAAGACTGTCAGGGATACCAGTAGCATGTCGTTTGTTGACTTCTCGTTTTCCTATATCTTCATGAAAGGTCTAGTGTTAAGCCAAAACAAGGGTTGCTTATTGAAACGTTAAAAACTATCGAAGGCTTAGATTATCTCTTGCAGAGCAGCACAAGAAGTCTGGAGAAGTCGTCGAAACATTTTCAATGTGGCTCCTACGACAGACCTACTTTTCCTTCAAGTGACGCAAAGGAAATCACTTAACTATGGGGCTACTGCAGTCAGCATGATCCTTAGTCCACATTGAATGTGCTTAAGATCCCTCCAAGTTGGAAGTCCCAACTAATTTACTGAACTGAATTTTTGAATTCCATATTATATTTCTTTTTTTTTTAATTCATTTTTGTTTTATTTTTAATTCATTTACTTACGTGCTCCACAAAAATACTTAAAACTAGCTTAACTATCTTAACAATTGTTCTTACATCTAACCTACTGACCCTATACGGGTACTCTAAGCTATTCTGATATACATTTAATATAGCCTTTCGGCTTAGTCTACGTTTTTTATTTTGTTTTTTTTTCAGTCTGTATTTGTTTATCATTTAGCCAAGAAAACTGGTAAAAAAACTTGGCTTAACTTATCTGTCTTAACCTGCATTAAACTAGCTTAATCTAACATTATAACTTAAAAAAACTGTCTTAACTATGTCCGTAACTTTACGTATATGTTATGTATATATGTTATGTTATGTATATGCCTAACATATATAATTTATACGCCGTAGTGCACCTTTTTTTTTTTTTTTTGCTCTATATATATTCTCTTATTTTTTTTTTCTTATGTACTACCCTATAATCTATGTAAGTTGGCCACCATGGTCAACTATCGCGTCATCATCTTGAAAAGCCAGCGACGGCAGAGACTGGTTTTGGTGTAACCACCAGTAAAAATGCCGTTCTTTGGCAGACTCTCTCCTGTCTAGAGCAGAGATCGCTCTGCTGAACCGGAGGAGATCCTCGTGACTGCGAGCGACATCCCGTTCGTATTGGAGTCGCCTGTCCACTGTTCGGCGTACGACGTGGAAGATGACAGGACATCCTTGTGGATCCTGTATTAGGCCAATTGTGTCGAGATAGAGGAACGCTTCAGGTGGAATAAAGCCGGTGACGCGCACTCTGTGACCTGTGGATTGTTCATATGAGAATGGGAACGCAGGAAAGAGCCTTGAGATCTTAGCGTCATCATGCGACTGAACTTACCGAAATTGCTTGGATGATCGCCTGATTGTCAAGGGGAATAATTTAATTCTTTGACTTCCAGGACCACGTACACTGTTGGTCGGCAAATTTCCTAATCAGCAAGCCCCGGTAGAAGAAGTAGTGCTTTGATTGGTCTTAGAAAAACAATGAAATTAAGTATACAGTCTATTCCTTTCTAATTCCTTGTTTGATTAAGATGCATAGTTATCACAAGAAAACACAAACTGGAACGACTGCTTCCAATAAAAGAGGTAAAATATCTAAGAGACATCTTAGACAGCAAACTCATCTGAAAAAGACACACAGAAGAGATCACCAGGCAGCCGACGCGTGCTTTAATGATTTGTAGAAGCTTAGCGCGCAAATCCTGGGCTTGCAGTCCAAGTTTCCAAAAATGCATGATTGTGCATAGATTTTCTTAGACCAAAAATCAGAAATGCAACAGTCTATGCCATAGACAGATGCGCTCAGATCAATCTCAGACTGGAACTATACCAACTGTGACAGCAATAATGTCGGACAGTCGTGCCACTATCCTGGCACTAGACTCCTACATCATCAAATCTAGGCTCGTGTGAGAATGTCTACAGAAGCTTAAGAAGCTGACTAGGAGTAACAGAGTAAAACTCTGTTAGATACCTTGCCATACAGGGATAGAAGGCAATGAAATGGCCGACTCCATGGCTAGGAAAGGCGCATCAGAACATTTTCAGGGAACTAGAAAGAAGGAACCGGGCAGCTACATAGGACAACGCTCATGGTATGCAGCAGGTCAAGAAACTCTTGGGTCAACATAACCGCAAGAGGTTTGAAGCGACTCACCTAACGATGATATAAGCATTTTAAGCGTAGTAATCTTTAAGGACACAAATTGTCTACGACTGTTTCGGCCGAGGTCTTCGGCTCCGAGCATGAGTCTGGTACATTGAAGTGTTCGTATTTGATTTTCGGTTACTCGAGAAACCTGCGTTTGCAAGCAAAGCGTAGATGGCTAATTTATTGCTGATACAAGCTTCGTAAGATTTTTGGCTTATGACTTGCTGTATAATTTTTGAGAGATCCTACTTAAAACGTGGGTACATTGAGAATTCCTTTTGAAATCAGCTTGTAAATCTGCTGTTAATTTCTCTTGAAAACACAGGCAACTCTATGCAGTGTACTTACTTTGTAGAATAGCTGTATCACTGATCTAATACGTATTGGCTCATACAAGGTTACTTGACTTCCTAATAAAATAAATGAAAATTTGCGAAACGAAGAGTAATCATTTCAGAACCAAAGCAGACAAAGACAAATACTAACAAATGTGCAGTCACTTGGACTGACCGATACGTTTTCCTATTGAGCTATGGTTCCCTGGCTGCACTTGCGATCAAAGTCTAAACATTTCTCTACTAAAAATAGGTCCTTTCTTGCAATACGCCCAAAGAGCCACACAACATTGGTGACAAAACGATTTCCGGTTATTAAAGCCAAAAACAACGGACTTATGCTCAGGTAGATTATTTTGCTTAAGCTGTATTATTATTACTTTAAATATGGAGTTCAAAAAGTAACATTTCTAAGATATTAACAAAAAAACAAAGAATATCAAAAAAAATAAGCTCATGTAACAAAAGTGGAAAAATAATGTTAGTAATGCATTATTTAACAATTACTTCAGTTATCATTAATATTTAGTTGTGCTTCCTTTAAGCTTCAATGCAGCGCTACACCTGCGGTGTACATAACATTGAGGTAGTAAGCGCCAAAGATCAGACTGTTGGAAGAAGTCATAGCTCGTGCAATATGCCTTCTGATCAGTTTAATAATAAAATTATCTATCCTGTTCAAGTTTGCCTCGGTGTACAGGACCTCGTTAGGATACTCAGACTCGGGTGTCGAAAAACCTCATCTTTTCCATCTGGGAAGGACACACATTGAACCACAGTGGACAACCGTAGGCCATAACTGGCCGGATGAGGGCAATGTAGCAGATTACCTTTACTCTGGTGTCAAGTTGGCTGCTGTAAAACAACCCTCTTGCCACAGCAAAGGCCTTTTTAGCTTTTGCCAGAGCAATATCTATATGTTTGTCAAAATACAGATATTGATCCAGCCAAATGCCTTGATACCTTACTACACTTTTCACATCTAACGGCCGTCCCTGCGGGTGAACTATGCCGAACTTACGCCAGTTTGTGCGCGTATCCCATGCTGCCATGTACAGCGGGGTCCTGAAAAGGATAGTTTCGCACTTCAGGAAGTTGATAATCAACTTCCAGTCGTCGCAAATTGCTGATTTTTTTTTTTTTTTTTGCCATCACAGAGTACGCAATACACTGCGTTCTCTAAGTGTTAACTCTCAGTATCGCTTTACACAGCAGATTTTGCTGCGCGACTAAGGATCATCTACCGATTTTGCATCTCACAGATTACATCAAATAAACAGTATTAATTATAGCATAGTTCATGGATCAATTTTTTAAACTCCAATCGAGACAAGCTAAAATCAATTTCGTTGCAAAGTTCATTAAAAGTGTTTATACACCTTGTAATAGGTTCATTACAACCATAGTTGGTTCTATGCCTCTTATCATATGGTAAATTTCTCATCCGAAGAGATCTTTGGGGAGCATATATATTCATGAGAAAAAGTAAGTCTGGTGAATTTACACGGCAATTAATAATATCGCGGATGAACATGGCTGACGCTGCCTTACGCCTGAAACTTAAGGTTTGCAAGCCTATTATTTTACATCTATCGTCATATTTAGGGAGTTCGTCGAAGGAATACAATTTACGGACAGCATATATCGTGAAATTTCTTTGTACTCTTTCGAATCTGAGTTCTTGTGTATCATATGGCGAATCCCAAATGATGGAAGAATATTCTAAATACGGTCTGACTAACGAACAATAGATGGACTTAAGACTAGTTATATCCCGAAAATCTCGACTATTTCTTTTCAGAAAACCTAACATAGCATTAGACTTCGCAATTGAATAATCATAATGTGATGCAAAATTTAAGTTAGTATCAAAAATTACACCCAGATCTTTAACCTCTTCTAGGCGACTAAGTCTATGATCATTTATGAAATAATCATAGACAATCGGGGATGTAATTCGATATGCCGTAAAGATATTACTTTACTTACTTACTTAAGGTGGCGCTACAGTCCGGGGTGGACCTGGGCCTCAACCAACAAGCGTCTCCAGCCAGCTCGATCTTTAGCTAGCTGTCTCCAGTTTCGCACGCATAGTTGGTTGAGGTCCCTTTCCACTTGCGTGCGCCACCTGAGTCGCGGTCTTCCTCTACTGCGCCGTCCCTCGGGGGTGGATTCGAAGACTTTTCGGGCCGGAGTATTGGTTTCCATCCGCTCTACATGACCTAGCCATCTCAGTCTTTGGATCTTCACTCTTCTGGCTAAGTCGATGTCGCTGAACAGCCCGTATAGTTCGTCATTATATCTCCTCCTCCACTCACCGTCTATGCAGACGGGACCGAAAATCACACGAAGAATTTTCCTCTCGAAGCAACCAAGGGCAGCTTCATCCGCTTTTGACAAAGTCCATGCCTCCGCGCCATATAGCAGGACTGGGACGATTAAGGTCTTGTAGAGCGTTATCTTGGTTGTTCGAGAGAGGGCTTTGTTTACCAGTTGCTTTCTCAGCCCAAAGAAGCAGCGATTGGCAAGGGTTATTCTTCGTTTGATTTCAGCACTGGTGTCATTGTCTGAGTTTATAGCGGTGCCTAGGTAGACAAAGTTTTTGACTACCTCAAAGTTATATCTGTCTGCTGTGACGTTCTGACCGAGACGTCGGTGTTGGGTGTCCTTTCTCGCTGACAGCATATACAGGTCTTACCCTCGTTTACCGCTAAATTGCCTCCGTTGCAATACCCACAAAAGCGCCATTGACATCACGCTGCGTTCTTCCAATAATGTCAATATCGTCGGCATATGCGAGTAGTTGGACGGACTTCTGAAAGATTGTTCCTCTGGTGTTGGCGTTCGAGTTTTGAACAATTCTTTCAAGAACGATGTTGAAAAAGTCGCATGACAGCGCGTCGCCTTGTCTGAATCCTTTTTTGACATCAAAGGTCTCGGTTAGGTCTTTACCGACCTTGATGGAGCAGCGTGCATTCTCCATCGTCATCCTACACAAACGGACGAGTTTGGTAGGGATGCCAAAACTAGACATTGCTCTGTATAGCTCGTCTCTATAGATGCTATCATACGCGGCCTTAAAATCGATGAAAAGGTGGTGGGTATCGATTTGTTGCTCCTGGGTTTTCTCCAAAATCTGCCGTAGTGTGAATATTTGGTCGATGGTGGATTTTCCTGTCCTAAAGCCACACTGGTATGGACCGACCAGGTTGTTGACGAATGGCTTTAGGCGTTCACACAGTATGGCAGATAAGATTTTATATGCGATACTTAGGAGACTGATGCCTCTGTAGTTGGCGCAGTTCAAAGGGTCTCCTTTTTTATGGATCGGGCAAACAATGCTGAGGTTCCATTCATCGGGCATGTTTTCCTCCGACCATATTTTACAGATGAGTTGGTGCATGCTCCTTACCAAATCATCGCCTGCGGCTTTAAAAAGCTCGGCGGGTAGGCCGTCAGCTTCCGCAGCCTTGTTGGATTTCAGTTTAGATACGGCAATCCTCACTTCATCCGGGTCGGGTGGACGGATTTGTTGATCTTCGTCGTCCCTTTCATTGGGGTTGAATGGTTCGTTGTGCCTGACAGCGGGATTTGGTTCTTCGTCGCCGTTATACAGTCTGCAGAAATGGTTTTTCCATATCCTCAGCATCGACTGTGACTCTACTACGATGTTCCCTTGATCATCCTTACAGGCTTCGGTTCGGACTTTATAACCTTGACTGGTTAACTTTACCCTTTGGTAAAACTTCCTCACCTCATTCCTGCAGTAATATCCCTCTATTCTGCCGATCGCGCGCTTCTCATGCTCCTTCTTTTTTCTCCTGAGAAGCCGGTGTTCGTCTCTCCTCTTCTGCTCGTAGAGCTCCCGAGCAGCTCTTGTCCTTCTTTGCAGTGCCGCTTTGTATGCTTCTTGCTTGGCTGCATTCGCCTGCTGACACTCGTAAAGATATTACATTTTTGAATATTCAGCTCTAGTCCATTGTGCTTGCACCATTCCACTAGTGCATGGATATCCAATTGGAAATTATTACAATCAGTTAAACTATTTATAGATAAATACAATTTAAAGTCGTCTGCGAATGTTAGGATTTTACAATATTTGAAAATTTCGTGAACATCGCTTATAAACAATAGAAAGAGTAATGGCCCCATATGGCTACCTTGTGGAACGCCCGATGTAACTTTTATTACTCGAGATCTAAAACTATCGATCATTACCAATTGCTTCCTGTCCTTTAAGTAATTGGAAAACCACTCTAACATTGACGAATGGAATCCCAAAGACTTTAGTTTGTTTAAAAGCAAAGTGTGATGTACTTTATCGAAGGCTTTCGAGAAATCGGCGTAAAGTACATCAACTTGTAATTGATTTTCTAAATTTGTATAAAAGTAATTTGAAAATAATGATAAATTAGTTGTACATGACCTGCCCTGCATAAAGCCATGCTGGTTATTAGAAATAATTTCTTTTACCATGAAATATAATTTTTCTTTTACAATACTTTCAAATAACTTTGGTATCGATGAAAGCTTGGATATTGGTCGATAGTTTTCTACTTTTTGCCTTAAACCGCTTTTATGTATAGGCGTCAGAAGAGAATACTTCCATTCATTTAAAAATTCACCCATTTTTAGGGATTGATTAAAGATAATTCTTAGTGGACGATAAAGCGAATTCCAACTTTTTTTTAAAATACCAGCCCGGACCCCATCGGGGCCTGGGCTGTAATTTACTTTAAGATTAGTTAAGGCATTTATTACATCCTGATCCGTAAATTCCAATCCACCTATATCCAGAACCTCTGGTATATTAGAGTAATGGTTCATCGTTGTCTGGGCCGGAGACCCATTATAGACAGACTCAAAAAGGTTGGCAAATAGGTCACAGGTTTCATCCAAGTTTGTTGAAGTTACGTTACCAAATTCCATTATCTTGGGCAAGCCCAAGGAATATCTTTTTGAATTAACGTTATTCCAAAATGATGCACCATTGTTCCTTACCGAAGTTTCTACGGACAAGATGTATTGTTTATATAAAAATCTATTCAAGAACTCATATTCTTTCCTGAATCTCAAAAACCGTTCACGATTTAAACTCGTTTTATTTGAAGCATAGTTTGAATATGCTTTCCTTTTAACATTTCGTAGATTTACTAAGCTTTTGTTTGTCCATGGAATTCTAAATCGATTTCTATGACGCGTTTTAGGAACAAATGACTCTAAACCAGAATTAATTTTAATCATGAATATATCATAGCTACCTTTCAAATTTGGGGGAATCCAACAAGTCATCCCAATTGAATTGATTTAGGTACTCATTCAGTGCAACAAAATTGGTCTTAGCGAATTTATATGTTAAGCCGGCACTGTTATTACTACAATTTCCGTAACAAAAAAATTTTAAATCCAAAAGTAAGGCCTTGTGATGAATTTTATTCGAATCGATCACATTCAAGGCTTCTGATATTATAAAGTTTACTTCATTGTTTAAGAATACTAAATCTAAAATTCGATCTAAACTATTTCGAATATTGTTTACTTGAAATAAGCTCACATTGCAACAAGTTATTTATTACTTCGACCTTCGGAGCTGATCTGTACGCTACTAGATCGTCGGCGTATTCGTCGGCAATTAAGTGCGGCATGGAACCTATAAGATATGCAGTGATTTCTTATGCTAAATGCTGACTGCATGGACGGCAAATGCTTTTAGAAATCAATGTAAAATAACCAAGGAAGGTAACCAGAAGTCAAAGTTTCAGAAGAAGTCAAAATCAAAGATGAAGCCTTTCTTGAAAGTCCTCAACAAGAATCACTTGATGCCAACTCGCTACACCATTCACGATATCGAAAGCATGAATGAACTTGAAAGACTCCGTCAAGTGATGGATGAACTGACCGAGATGATCAAGGCTAGTTTGGAAGATGAACCTTGGATTTGACACCAAGCTCGGCCTTCCTGTTTACAGATCTTCGAAGCTGTTTCAAAATTGAGCCAGCTTGTCCAATCCTTCAGAAAAGCTTAGCATTACTCTTCCCATCACTAGTGAAAACGATCACGAGATACTTGAATAGTCACCTCTGCTTCAGTGCATTGCACAAGCGTTCAAAAACAACCATAACCACCTCGGATTTGTTCACGCTAACCTTCACCTCAGCTTCAGCACATACGGGCACAAACGTATCGAGTGCGCTCCGTCTGGGAGGATGTGAGGGTAACTAAGTGATCTGTAAAAAGACGATGACTTACTCTCAATGTGAAACATTCCTCGCCTGGGTTGAACACAAACATCCAGTCAAACATGCGTACAATAAAAAAGGCAAGATGAAAAGTCCTGCGGGCAGAGTCAAAAGTGTTGATTTAGCACCGAACACAGCTGGCATGCTCCCATCCACGGGCCATTAAACAGGGCATCGTAGGCCGTTCCGGTCTTCAGAACACAGCATCTCCCTTGGATATTCACAAGGAAGAATTGATACGCTCTCGGCCTCCGTCGACCCCGTGGACTTGCTGCTAGCACCCGCAGCTTTTGCAACGGTTGCATAGCTTCTGCCCTCCGAGGTAGCAGTTTCCGACCTGACTTGCTTCGAGGACACCCTTCGTTTTTTTATGTGGCAGGCACAGGTGGAGAAATTAACCTACTGCTCCTTTTTGTCGAGATGGAAGGTTCCGAGCTAGCCTCTCTTTTTCCTCGCTTCCTCAGGCACTAGGCCCTTCTCCAGGTAGCGAAGATACCACCTGACTCCAGCACCACTGAGCCGCCTCCTTAGTGGATTATCAAATCCATCCGGATGTCCCGGCGCGGGCGTCGGTGGTGGACAATTGAGGGGTCACAGAGTTCTTAATCTCCTCTTCCCTTCTCTACTCTGCTGCCTCGGCTAGAGGTAGGGAAGCTAGAGCTTTCCTCTCACTTGCCCCGTCGGTATTTTGCGTGCTCTTGCCTATCGGTTTGTCCAAGGGTCTTGCTGCTTTCCGGCTGGTGATGGGTTGCACTATCTTTCTGCCACCCCTGCTGGCCGCTTCAGGCTTAGCAGTTTTTGAGTTTCTGTCGAGCCCCAGCTCAACACGACTCGCTGCTACTACTGAGGTCCTGTAGCCTTTTTAGCTCGCCTTTAATTTTTTTGCTTTTCTTTTGTGGTTTAAGTTTGATTCCCACGAGTAGCTGAGGAGTCCGCCACACCAGGACCTCGCATTAGTGGGGTAAGGCCATTTGTACTCTCCGAAAAGTGGCCCGGCTAAGGAGAGGCACCGTTAGAACACAGCACAGTATTACCCCATGGCTGCAAACTATATCCAGTGGACACGGTTCACATAACACTCTGGATTATGGGGGTGATAGACGTAGTCCTTCTGGTCACGGCATCTCGGTTTAGGCTATAGCTGGGCTATGTCTGTCAGAGTCACCCTTTAAGCAGGCATTGAGGGCCGACTTAAGCCCCCGCACCACTCCAAGGTGTCCATCCCGCCATAGCATAGCCTTTACAACGAACGTGACTCTCTCAACATCTTCGGAAGAACACAACGTGCTGTCAGTGGGGAATTTGTGATCAGTGTTGAATAAATGAATGAAAGCACATACGACGAAGTAGATGCTGTCCACGAAAATGATCCAACAACCACCAACCCCTTGGACGTCACAATAGACAGGTAAACCTTAAGGTAGTCAAGGACTTTATCTGCTTAGGCTCCGGAGTAAACTCGAGTAATGACACCACCGCAGAGATAAAACGCTTGTCTTTGGGCTTAAACGACATTTGAAGAATTAAGATATCTCTTGAAGGACCAAGCTGTCTCTGTATGTGCAACATAAGCTACCCTCTTGGGTAAAAGAGAGAGTGGCCAACGATCGGGTGAATCAGAGAAGACATGCCACAGACAATCGTCTTTGGAACAAGAACGAGTACGGTCGTTGGTTTGCTCCTAGTAGAAATTCGACTCAATACTTGTCTCAGATGGCTACGTTATGAAGAGCGAAGGGACACCAACGTTCCGGCGCAGAAAGTCACCGGCTGCAAGCCTGAAGGACCTGCCCAGCTGGGAATCTTCGATACCTCAGTGAGCTGAACGTAATTAACTGAAGGCTCCTAGCTCTGATCCCAAGACCGTTCTAGTTGAGAGATGCACAATGAAGTGGTGACTGATTGTTTCCTAGATTTAACCCGACCTGTAGCGCCAGTCGAAGAAGCTTGCTGTCACATTGTAGACTGACATTAGAATTGCATCAGGATACAAACCACCGCTCGGGATAATCTCCTCATAATCTCCGTCATTTCTAAGCAAGAGGCAACCAGATTTATTGCCAAGACCTCAACTAGGCTGTCTCCAATTGCTCTTGAATGCATTCTACTAGGAGTTTGGCTACGGTCTCTTCCATTGGTCCACAGTCAGAGGCAAAACTCTACAGCGTTGTGCAGAGTCCACAGCGTCCTTATTCTCTTCAAAGTGGGTAGCCAAGCGCACAAAAAACCACAGCTAAGCCCGCCAAAAACGGACGAAGGATATAAAGTCATCCAATCACCTTCAATTCTCGATTTTAATGTTCTTAGTCCTTGGTCACCAGCACCATGTCATCATCGTCACGCAATCACCATCCTTTGCATCCAGCCTCCATGATGCAGCCAAGCTGCCCCCGGCACAGCTTTCCCTCATTAAGCCCCCCTTCATAATTAGCAAACCGAAATTACAGGACATTCACCATCAGCTGCCTTAAAGTGAAGAACCACTCCGTGATGAGGTCTCTTTAAACACTACTTGTGGCCACTGTCCACACTCCATTCAGCTTCCCACGTCGAAGCATCCTCGACGGGCTCAGAGACCACCTACATTTCACATTTAATTAAAGACTCCACTCTTCCGCATTTCCAATTAAATCGGTTCGTCCTTTGACGAGCCCCCAAAGCTCTCCCACTGTGCAACGTTCCTAAGCCCAACCGAGGGGGGCCGGTTCCAATATCAAGAACTGATACTCTTGCTGCCCATCGTCGTCGTCGTCGTCGTCGTCGTGGTGTCGAACCACGCCCCGGGGGAACAGTCATCTCACCTCATCAGCAGCCATTCGTATCACTTTGAGACCGGCCCAGCTCCTGCAGGAACCAGCAGGACCAGGGTATAAGTTATTGCCCACCTAACGATGTAAATTTCTCGGAACGACGTCTCTAGGATCACATATTTCATGCATCCACCCGTGCAGGGTTCAAACACCCAAGGGTTGTCGAAACTATTTAACGAGCCCTTAACCTCTCATCCAACACGCAACCCTGGACCGAAAATATTCCCACAACACACACAAACGCCGCGCCGCCCCGCAATCCTTGTGGTGTCATCTTCACGTCCCGAGCACACTAGCCGGCTGACTAAACGGCAGGACAACTCTGCATCCTTAATTGCTGAGAGAAAGCCGAGCGGTCGGGGGGCGCTTGATTACAAAAGCCCTAAGAATGTTCATCAGCCCTCCTTACGAGGCGCTGCCGCCTCGCACTGTGTACCCAATAAATCAATCTTCCCTAAAAGCATTCACTTGTGGCCACTTGTGTGCATGGCGCCGCCCGCCGCGCAGCGCAAGTGTGTGTGTGGGGGGGTGGGGGGCACTTGGCTTGGCTGCATCGCTTTTGCATCCCCGTGATAAGAGAGCTGATGTGACAGCAGCTGAGCCCGTCGGAGGAGCAAAATATTAAATCAGCCTTAACCATGGGCGTTAATAAATCCATCATCATTACCGCTTACGCTGGAGCTGCAGTCGCCCGCCAGCCAGCATCCGGCTCGAAGAATCCATGGACGGGCGACACCGCACCAGCACAAGCGGAAAGCGTTTATTAATGAAAATCAAGGACTCTCCTGCCATCCCCTCGCACCCCGCCATCCGGCATGCACTGCACGCCATTCCATCCGGTGCAGTTCATATCTGTCCTTTGACGGGGGGACGCTCTGCTTTTGTTGTTCTTTCACTTTCTGTCTGGACAGGGACAGCAGGTTGCGTTCAAGACAATCCGCTTTTGTTGGCAGGCTGCTTTTTTGTTCGTTCCGTCTTTTTGCGTATAAACACGTTCGTGTGCGCCAGTCACGCTTTTTCTTCTTTTTTTTTCTTCCGCTCTCTCTCTCTCTCTCTCTCTCTCGAGTCGGTGCTTCTTCCGTTTTGCGCTTGCCATTCGTTCCGTTGTGCGGGGGCCACCGGGCAAGCAGTTTTGCTGGCAAAGGGTGCACAGCGCGCAGGTTCTTGCGCTGTGTCGGGGTTGCTGGATGAATTGGCTGCGGCCAGCAACAGATGTTGCAGCAAAGTGTTGCATGCAACAACACAGGGGCTCTCAAACTGTTTCACATGAGAAATTTATTTTAATTTTCTTGACAAAATATTTTATCTAATCGAGTTTTGTTTTCGCTTTTTTTCTTTCTAGGTAAGTGGTGATGTGCCGTTGGATGTTGTTTAATATTCGCGGTAAGTTCGTAGGCAAGTATATGACTATTTGTGTCAACAGCAAGGTCTTTCGTGGCGAAAGCGTGATCAATGCGTTTATGATTTATGGTGATTCATTGAGAACAGTTTTTTTTTTTTTAATGTAGATGATGGTAGAAATTTAATTATAATAAATTAGAACAATGAGCGACAATTACTTTTTGAATATAATTTCGTGTAAATGCTGCCCGCGAATATGTCGTACACGGTCTATTCTGGAAGTTCAGCTTCGGATCACTGTTTCCAGCCTTGCGACCGTCATTTGTTCTGTCCAACTATGCGAGTAATGTTGGCTTTCAAATACTGGATCTAAACTGGGTTATCTGGTAGAATGTCGTCTATTCGATAGAGCACAGAGTGTATCTCCATGTTTTGCTCGAAGTGCACGAATACCATTCTTCACAGAACTATGATTTTCATGATACAACTGAAGATGATTCAAGACGTTGTTGAGGTGTGAATCTTTCCATGATGATTTGTCAAACAATACTGAATAAGAATACCATGATACCATGAGACCAGTCACTCGTGATCTGTAAAAAAAAAAACATTGTTAATAAACAAGTCCAAATGAATCAGACGGTACTTCTTGCAATGCTAGATTAGGTTAGGTTAGGTTGTGGTGGGTGACTGCTAAGGGCAGTCATCGGTTTAGCTGGCGTACGCTGTTTAGCTCATTGAGATTATTGAAATAGTAGGCCCCTAGGTGTAGGAACCTACGATTAGCCAGAGCGCTGCACGAGCAGAGAAGGTTTTCTACCTCTCTCTTCATCCATGCAGCTTCTGCAGAAATCATTATATGGGGCACCCATCCGGCGAGCATGAGTGCCAATTGCACAATGCCCGGTTATGACTGCAATAAGAGTCCTTAATGGGTGTTTGCTGAGCCTAAGTAGACTGAGTGACCGTTTTAGGTTAAATGATGGCCAGATTTATTTTGTTTTAAGGCAGGTGGTGCCTTCTAGCCATTTTTTATTGGTGGTTTTTATTGTACGAGTCTTCAAAAGATGGTACGCTGTAGCGATCGGCATGGAAGGTGGTACCCCTGCTATTGATAGGTAGGAGGCTCTACCACACCTGGCGAGTTCTTCGGCTTTGCAGTTGCCTGGTATGTCACAGTGTCCCGGCACCCACATGATGTGAATGCTAAAATGCTCAGCCATCTCGTTAAGAGACACCCTGCAATTAAGGGATGTTTTTGAGTTAAACATGACATTATCCAGGGATCTTATTTCGGCCTGACCGTCCGAACATAGTGATATCACGTTGTTTTTGAGCCATGACAACGCCTCTTTAAGGGCGATAGTTTCCGCCTGAAAGACGCTACAGTGATCAGGGAGCTTCAAAGAGATAGCAATATTGAGACCACACCCTCGTTAGTCTTCGATCCGTCTGTGAAAATACGCAGAGGAGCATCCAACGTCTGCCTATCAGACATCCAGTTCGATCTGGAGGGAATGCTGATAGAAAATTGCAATGCTAAGAGTTATGTATTCGCATAAGAAATAATTTAAATATCCTAATAATCGATTGGCAGTGATTGCTCTGCGAATTAATCATTACCTTGCTGACTTGTCAAACTGGAAACGCGATCCACAAAGTGCGAGTCTTTGTCCAGAAATCTCCAGGCCAAATAGAATCTATCCAACACCTGATCTGCGACTGTCCGTCCTTCAAAGAAAAGAAGCCAATTCCTACTTCCACTTCTTCTGAAAAATCTCCTAAGCCTCATATGTGAATCCGGGTGGTTTTAGAACTAAAGTAGGTCTCACGGTGGTAGGCCACCCCAAAACAAGGGCGCAATGGACCCAATAAATTGATCTAAGTGAGCCACCTGCGATCTAAGAAAATTCCGTGGGAATGAAATGACAGATTTTGCAAACTTGGCAGGTCGCGCCTCATGTGGTGTACATACACCTAAGCGATATATTCCACATGCCCTAATAGCAGTAAATTAACCTGTAATCTATTATATCTACTAGTAAACAAAGATCTAAAGGGTGATTTTTGAGCTATTATCTTTTTGGCAACACTGATTTGAGCAACTGACGCACGTTTCGTGTTTTGTTTCACTGTCAAACATCTTCAGTTTGGTCTATAATTTAACCATGAATCGTCTAACAAACGAACAACGCTTGCAAATTATTGAATTTTATTATCAAAATGCGTGCTCTGTTAAGAAAGTTCATCGCGCGCTTCTTCCATTTTATGGTCAGCTCATTTTTGGCTCAATGGTAAAGCAGAATTGTCGATTTTGAAGTGAATATCAGCCAGAAGCATTGCAAGAGCTACCAATGCATCCAGAAAAAGTCACAGTTTGGTGCGGTTTATGGGCTGGTGGCATCATTGGACCGTACTTCTTCAAAGATGATGCGAATCGTAACTTAACTTTGAATGGTGAGCGCTACCGTGAGATGATATCCAACTTTTTGCAAGAGCTTGACTTGCATGACATGTGGTTTCAACAAGACGGTGCAACATGCCACAAAGCACGCGCAACAATGGACTTATTGACAGGCGAGTTCGGTGAACATTTTATTTCACGTTCGGGACCGGTCAATTGGCCGCCTAGATCGTGTGATTTAACGCCTTTCGGCTATTTTTTGTGAGGCTATGTTAAAGCTCATGTCTATACAGACAAGCCCGCTTCAATTGACGCATTGGAGGACAACATTGAAGCATTTATTCGTGAGATACCGGCCGAAATGTTGGAAAGAGTATGCCAAAATTGGACTAAGCGGATGGACCATTTGAGGCGCAGTCAACAGGTCAACATTTGCATGAAATAATCTTCAAACATTAAATTATATGGACCGTACTATCGATTCAAATAAAGATTTCATGCATTTATCTGAATTTTATGTGTTTTTTTTTTTTGAAAAACTTTCGTATAGCTTTTTAAAAATCACTAGTAAAGAGCCTCCATTCATATTTTCTGACCACTTCTGTATTCTCGGCTTATTGCTTTTCTCACCTTTTGTCAGCAGGATCATACCTGGATTCTAGGACGAGAATGTGTAATTTTTTGGTATGTTACTGAATCACTTAAAAAGATTCCCTAGTGTAGATCCCCTGAAATCACTGTCCAGAGTCAAGACGAAATGTACAGTCCCGATAAACCTGATAAATCAGTAAGATGCTTTGATTAGTAGCCGTATGGGTGGAATGGAACAGTTCTTAAAAGTGTCAATGTACAGTTGAGAGAGTCTCCATGAATCACACATAAATGGGGAAGGATGTCAAACAACCTGGTGGGAATCATAAGGTAACTGGAAAGGTCTTAGGACTGCAGTGGGAAAAGGAGAAAAAATAATTTCACTTACCCTAGTTAGAGTGTAGTAGTAGAGTTAGTAATCTCTTTCTAACGAATGTAAATTGCTTAAATGTCATTGAAATTTTGCTTAAACTCCCGGAAGCAATTTAGGACACTTGGACCTGGATGGCTGGCCCTTAGTTTATTTCATTCGCTTCGTTGTGCTTGACTTAGGAACACTGCTAAGATCTTCCTTTTCACCGAACACACATATAAATTGTACTTTCTCTAAAGTCAATTCAGTAGTTGGCTCATTGAGCGTAACGCAAAAGATTTCCTTGTTTCATTCGCTGTATTATCTTCGCACGTCTCTTGTACAGAGTATCTTCTATGTACATATGAGAAGAGATGTCAATTGCTTGGTATAAAATCACTTAACACTAGAAGTAATGTTTATGAAGGAATGTTTGTTAAGGATATTTTATCCAATCATATATGTAAATGTCCACATCTTTTGTCGTTACTTCAATTCTATTTGCCAAATAGGCCACATCGTACTCGACACTTACTATTTGGAGTCTCCCTGGATGCCTTGTCGTGGCGGGAGGGCTTAAGAGTCAAAGATTCCAGATGAGACGTCGAACCAAAAGCCAGAAACGTCTCGACTTGGACGTTAAAACAGTCAAGTAATAAGTATGACGGAGAAACAAACTATTTTTACTACTCAGGTGGCAGCCGCTATAGCGAATAGTTCTCTCGACTACGGCTGGGGCAAAGATTCTGGAGGCCTCACCCATCATACTCGGTGTGGTGAGTGCCGCCCAAAGTGCCGCTGACCAAGGAATCGCCGAAGATTCCTGCCACACGATACGTTCGGTATTTTGAGCTGGAAAGACAGAGAAAGTTGCGGAGAGGCTATGCCTGTTACGCTTAATCTCCAGTCCCATAGACGGGTGGCTGATCGGAGTACTGTTTCCGATGGCATGACTCGGGAAACCGAAAAGCTTGAACGGGCTCCAAACGAGGAAGTCTCCGAGGGGCCCCTGACTAAGAGCAAAATGCAGAGGAAAAGATGCAATCGCACGGCGCAAAGAGGTCAAAGGCGCAAGTGTTGAGAGCTGCACCCGTTTGGTGGCGACAGCGAAGTGGAACAGGGCGGCAGAGGTCACTCCAACTGAAAAACGGCCTCACTTTCAGGAGGGTCGCAAAGAAAACGAGCAAAAACGGCAAACACTCTCGATGGTGGCTCTTCCCGCACGCAAGATCCGAACGAAATCGGTGCCACAACCAGCAAAGGCTCTGTAGCTCTGGTGGACGGAAAATGAGAGCCAAGAGACAAACAAACACCACACGCAAAGAGCGAGAAGTGCGGCCCTATAAAAGTGCTGCTGTCTCTTCCTTGCGCCTCCGAATTGGGAAAGCTGGCAATGATGACAGTTTGACCAACGTAGAGTGCAAACACTGCGAAGATCAATTGTGGCAGCTAGCAAACGCAGAGATTGCTCGCATTCAGGTGCAGGGCTGTGTTCTGGAAAACGGAACCTTTATGGTGAAGTGCTCTACCCAGCAAACCCTTGAATGGCTTAGTACTTCTGTGCCGAAAATTCGTACATTTGACGTTTTCAGGCTACCGTAACGAACGCGCGCCGTCTGCTGGATCCCGGGGCAACTCAGGAAAACGAATTTAATTTTTAAGTTTTGCTTAATATTACCGTTTCGTGGATATTTGTTCATAATCTGTGAGTCCGTAAGTAACTTGTAAATATACCCCTTTTTTGGATAGACGGCTGCATATCAGTTGGAGTTGCCAGAAGCGGGGCGCCTAACCCACTTCAAATTAATTCACAGAATTCATCAGAAATCAAATAGCTGAATGTCTCCTTGTCCGCCGACGATTAGAGGGAGTATCACTGAATCACTGAAATAGCGGTCATTGAAAATGCTGATGTTTTGGTGACAGGGGAAAGAGTGGCGTCAGTCCACTTAATGTTGTTTAAGGTATGTAAGGGTTACATTATGGCATTCCTGTTCGTCAGCTTTACCGACATCGAAGTGAAACGAATCCAAAAATGCTTGCATCCTGTTTGAATGCATAAATTAATAATTAACAAAAATAACCTCGTCGAAAATTCCGGAATCTAAATGGTGATAGAATTCTGTCACAAAACAGTGGCTTAAGATTGCCATTAAACATAGCTTCTTATAAGAGAGGTGAACAAATCCAGCTAAGCCCCGGAAAAATTGCTAAAATGCATAATAATTACCATGGAAACCTGCAACCAAATGAACGTGATTTCTTTCAAATGCATTGTAAGCCACTTTAGGCACCAGTGTTACATGCTGACTTGAAAGCCACTGGAAAATGCCTGTCAACATGATGCCAGCATCAGTCGTCAATCGTCACCGATTCTCTGCATCATTGTCCATCTTCCCATGCGCTCCTTCTCCCACTGCCACTCTCTCTGTCACTCATTCGCGAGCATCTGCAAACAACAAAATCGGCCATATTTGCTTTCCACACTCACCATCCCTGTCCCGCACTCGCAGGCAATTCAGTTGACATTTTCACACATGCTATCTGACGTTCCTTCATTCCACAGTTATTCGCTGACCGCGCTGAATCCCAATCTTCGCATACATCCTCAACCTCCGCTGAATACACGTACACTCAACACACACGACATCCCACTCTCCTCCTCTCTTCTTGTTATGCTCACATGGTTCGTTGAACAAGAACAACAACACTCCTCAACGCACCAGCAACAACGACCTCCTCTCAGTCACAGCGGCAAGTTGCGCAGAAAAACCTCCGCCGAGTGCCTAGCTGATCCAAAGCGAAAGAGAAGACAACAATAAAGCGCAACCAGCAAACGAATACCAACCGCAAAGCGTACACGACAATAAAGCAGCCGCACAAAGCGACGCCGAGCACAAATCAGCTCAGCTCTCTCTCTCGTTCAGCTCCGAATGTCAGTCTACCGTTTGTCGCAGTGCTGTGCTGAGTGAAGTACCGCAAATCACAAAAATTTTCTCTCCACTCTACACAGAATTCCACACAAATAGAAGTGCTTTTTTTTGTTTGTTTTTTCTTTGAAAAGAAGAATCCACAGCCCACAACCAATCAACCAACAAATATGTACTCGTGAAGATCTATCAATGAAAATTCATTAAAGTCGTCTCCCGATCCGATCGCCGTCTCGAGGGGGTTTGTGTTCTTTATTTTTTTTTTTTGAGTTGCTTATAGTTCTTTTTATTTTTTTTTTTTGGTGTACGAATGTGCCCTCGGCTCGGTCCTTCCTGCCGTCCGCGCAAGTGTCAAACGTCAATGGAATACAATTTTCACAGTTAAATAATAATACATGCTGCGAGTGTGAATATGCCCGAGAGAGTGCTGTGACGAAGAGAGTGAATTTGTTTTTTTTTTTTTTTGCAAAAATGTGCCTATCATCTGCGAACAGAGAGTGTGTGTGCTGCCGAGAGGGAAATGTTTAAAAATACGAAAAAAAAAGAAGAATTCATGCGTCGCCCTGTGTGCTGCCGTGATTTTTCGCTTCCCATAAATTTTTCTTCGATTTTCGCTTCTTCATTTATTGCCGCCGTCACTCTGCCTACTGCCCGCCATCAAGTCGTTGGTGGTGTATTTTTTTTTTTTTTTTGCTCTGACCCAGCATCCTCCACCACCGCCTCCTGCTCCACCACCTCCACCTCCTCATCATCGGTGTCGTCGTCGTGCCTTGAGAAAAATTCTTCATGTTTGCGTTCTCGGCCGATGGGAAAAAAGGAGAAAAACATTTTCATTTCGTTTTTTTTTGGTTCGTATTCCTTTCCTTCGTTCGCTCGAGAGATTCTGTGTTTCTGTGTGTGGCTTTGGTGCCTGTGTAGTTTCCACCCCATGCGGCGGAATGTGGTGATTTATTTCGGGACTCTTGGTCGAATATTTGTTTATTTGCTCTCCATTCGGTTAATCTGTGTGAAAGTGCCTCGAAAAAGCAGTGTTTTTCGACGATAAACAAAAAAAAAAAATTAAAGAATTCTTCGTGTGACGTGCCTGTTCTGGAATGGGATCAGCTTCGAGTAAAGAAAGCAAAAGGATATGTCCTCCTTCCAGCAGTGTTCATCTGTCATCTGTGCATTCATTTCATTTCGGCTTCGGATGATGCTGCTCGTCCCGTTTTTTTTTTTTTTTGGGATCGGGGATGCTCTGGATTCAGAATTTCGACTTGAATTGTGTGGAAAATCCATGAAAATCCGTACTTTTCGATTGGGATTCATTGTATTTTCGTGTGTTTTTCTTTCCATTTTCGCTGGAAAAGTCTTTCCACGCAGCATCCGTTCGTTGGTGTTGCCAGATTGTGAGGAATGTCCGTGGGAAAATGTTACGCCGTGATTTTGTGGTCAATTTTGAATAGATTGACTTGAATTCGGTGGAATGTGCTGAGTTCTGTGAGAAATCGAATGTCGTTAAAATGTTAACAATCTCTGTTGTCGAATTGGACTCAATGGACATTCTTCAAGCTCGTCATGAGAACTGTGTCCGTTTCAGTGGCTCCAAGTGGATTTGACGAGTTCGAGCGCATTTCGCTGAGCCTTAGAGTAGGGCCATGAAGTGACAATTTGACTTGAGACTCCTGTGAGCAAGGTTTCCGTCCAGAATTCGGAGTTTCTTCTCCTTTCGAGTACACATTCATCCTTTCGAATAGGAATGTCGTCAGGAAGAGCACTGACTGTGAATCCGCAGCATTTTGTGTCCCTTCTGTCTCTGAATTCATTCCAAAATGCTTTTGCGACAGTGGGACTTTTAAGGGCATCACTCTGTGTCCCTTTTGTTGCTCGTTTTATTCCAGTATGCTTTTTTAACACGGAACTTAAATTTCATTCCGATTTACTCGTTAGACGACATTCATTCCGTGACTTGATTCCAATCTGCTCTTCTTGCACAGATTTGTGACGAAATCTTTCTTAGAACTCCTCAAAAGTCTAGACATTCCCTGGCAGATGGTTGCTTGTGAAGAAGATGATGCTTTCATTTCGACGATTCGACGACGGTGTCTTTGTTCCTGAATGGAGTACACTTTGGGTGGGCCACGCGGTCGTAAAATGACAAATAGGGGACTTCTGCTCCAATTTTTGCAAGAAAGTCTCTGATTCATTGGGTCTACTAGTCCACGAGTCTCATCTTAAAAACATTCCACGACATTTCTGGACCAGGCGACGTCAAAAAGAACTCGGAACATCAGTCTCTTGTGCGAAAAAAGCCATCATTTGATGCAGGTTCCTCATCGATTCCGTGTGCGAAAATCAAAGACTGCCTGCAAGATCAAGGCGGGACTGTATAACAATGGACAAGAATCCAATCAATGGGCGGGAATGTGACCACAAGCCGATTTTTTTTGATGTGCCGTCGAGTGATGCCTACTCTTTCTTTTGGCAAAAAGTCCCTCATTTGCATTTGTCATTTGCTCCAAAGTCTGCGACCAGAAAACTGGCCAAAGTCACCCATTTTTACCAAAAAAAAAAAACTCCAGAAAAATGAACCTCGCCTCCATGAACCAGAGCCTCCCCAGGTCCCAGGCTTAGATCCTCTGAAGTGCTTTAAAGCAAAGCATCATCTTCTGGGCGAAATCCACTAGTTTTCCGTCAAGAATAACCGCACCAGTCATGAGCGAGATATAGGCTGTCCCGCTATAAACTGAGTCTCTCTGATCACAATTCTGGTCAAAATCACGCATTTTCTCCAGAAGAACACGTCAGAAAAGAGTATGCCCCTCGAAATGAGACCAAATCTTACATTTTTCGGCCGGAATCCTCTGAAGAACGACTCCACTGCTCTATCTTTTCTGATCAAAATCCTTCAGAAATGAGTAGCCGCCTTTCCACGAGCTCTGGGACGAGTTCTTTTGAGTTGCTTAACCAATTACACTAGGTCCTGTAATCAGAATTCTGTTCAAAATCACGGAGTTTCTCCAAGAAGAGTACAACCATCGACATGAGCTGGGATCTTTAAGTTTTTAGGCAGAAATCCTTTGAAGAACGACGCCTCGACTACAACTTCCTCTATCAAAATTCTGGTGAAATGCACATGATTGCTTCAAAAAGACACCAGAAAAGTTGTGACGCCAAGGAGTCTGGTATTTCCTACCCAGACCGAGATCTTAACTTGTCTGATCAAGAATTCTGGTCAAAAGTCGTGAGAAAGTGGATCTCTCCGCACTTGGTTCTAATTTTAGCCCTAATCTGATATCCTCTGAATTCCTTAAATTCCCATTCGCTCGAACATCTCTGATCGAGAAATCTTAGCGTTGCTCTCCAAAAAGAAGTCAGAAAAGGGCTCTGATCAAGGATTCTGGTCAAAAGTTGCCAGAAAGTGGATTCCTCCTCTTCCGCAGTTAGTTCTAATTATACCCTTTTTTAAGACTAAGCTCCCTTAAGTTCCTTTCTAAAAGGTTCTAAAATCTTGACGTTGCTCATCAAAAAGAAGTCAGAAAAGATTTATGCCAACGTGCTTTTGTGACAGTGGAATCTTGAAGGCAGCACTCTGTGTGTCCCTTCCATTCCTCGATTTATTCCAATTTGCCGTAACTTCGCGTTGCCCCAAAAAGAAGTCAGAAAAGGCCTCTGATCTTGGCTTTCCCTTGCCGAGATGGGTTCTAATAATAGCCCCTACGAAGCCGATCTCCCTCGTGTTCCTTCAACAACTCCTTCCCATTTCCAATGGACATACGCAGCTTACACCACTTGCTTCACCTGAGCCCACTAATCCTCATCGATAGCCAAATAAATTGCATAAAAAAACCCGAAAAAACCGCCCTTTTCTTGTTCAGTCAAAAGAAAAACAGACAACACTCAAGTTCAAGTGAAAAAATAACCCTCACGACGACGAGTGCCCGACAGAACAAGTCCTCCTAGCAAATTAAATTCCATTTCCCAAATGCGGATGCCCACCCAAAGCTCGACTCGATCCAATCGCCTAGCAAATCACACATCTTCGCAGGCCTCTAAGAATTCCCCTTCATCTGGCAACACTCGCCGGGGTATTTCCCTCAATATTGTATCCTCGCCACTAAAGAACATCCTCCGGGCAAGGGATGAATGGAACAAAAAATGGAAGAAGAAAAACAAAAAAAACAAGAATAAATCTCCCACATGATGTGTGCGGAAGGTACCTACTACATTCCCGTTTGCCCTCTTGTTTTCCATAAATTTTTCATATCGCTCGCCCGCACACATAAACGCAAGCACACACAAACGCACACATGCAGGCGAGTCGTGTACGCACCCATTTGTAGGGTTGCTCTTCAACAACCTCCCCGCGCCTCACCGCGCCGGTTGGCAGGACAATAAAACAAACAGCGGAGCGCCACTAGGCGAAATCCTTCTTTTTTCATCTTTCTCTCTCTCTCTCGGGCACACACACATACACAGAGAGAGTGGCATCAGGCACAGCATCCACGGCACGGACCACGGCAACGGGCAAACCCCCACATCAATTGGCAATGTTGTCAAATTTATTTTATTCTCCATCATTCACTTGTTCCTCGGTGTTCCTTCGCCTTCCTCTCGGTTTCAGTTCTTGTTGTGTTGTTTTTTTTTTCGCCCTCGTCATTGAATCTCTCTCTCTCTCTCTTTGTTCTCTCCCCCTACAGTGTAAACCAAGAGTAATAAAATAAATCAAAGAAAATCCTTAAAAATAAATTCGTGCCAAAATAAAATCAGAAAAATAAGAAAAAATAAAGTGTTGTGCGTGGCAAAAAAGGAAAAGAAATAAAGTGAAACAAAATAAATATAAGAAATCAAAATAAAGAATAAATTCACACTCACAACTCACTATCGAAGGAGCGCGCAAGCATCTCGTCATCATCGTCGTCGTCGCTGTGGTCCCGCAGTCTCAGGGAAAAAAAAAACCGAAGGGGATATAGATAGATAGTGTGTGCATCTCGATCGCAACAACCGACGTCTGTCACAGGACACGACACACACACACGCACACATCGCCGCGCCGTCTGCCCGATACAACAAGACAAGAAAGCAAGAAGGAAAATTTTCTGTTTTTTTCCGTTTTCCATCGGTTTTTCATCCCCCAAAGGTTAATAAAAAGCCGTCAAACTGTGGGGCTCAGGGGCATTTTTCCTTCCTCCGCAAGGAATGTATTATCCGGTAAGTTCAGAAAATGGTTGATGTTGTTTTCCATCCTTTGAGTGTGGCTGTGTGAGTGAGTGTGTCTGCATCCATCCCTGGATTGTGGATGCAGTGATATTTATCGTATCCCTTTGCTTCACTCTTTTTGTGTGTGTTTCCTTATTTTCATGAGCAATGGATCAGGGGTTAGATAAATGTTTTAGTAGCGCAGTATATGTAGGGGAGGTTATTCCCGTTATATCCCTTTTCAGTTTTTGCCGCCCCAGGGGGTGGGACGGTCTGAAGGGTGAAAGTAGATTCGGGTTTCTTGGTCTAATGGTGGCGAACAGGTGGTACAGATGTGATTTAGTTTTGTTTTGTTATTTTTTTTTTTTTGCCTGGGGGTGGATGGGCTGGTGAGGCGATGAGCAATGAATACAATTTTCGGGTGCAGCCGATGAATTACGTACACGAGTGGGTATGAAGAAAGGCGTCTCTCGCAAAGTGGACTGAGGACCATTAATCTTGTGGAGACTGGATTCGGGACGCATGTTCGTGCAGCGTGCAACTTGGAAAGAAAACATTCTCAATTTGATGAGACAGCCAATTTGGGATTGGTTGGAAAATTGAATGCGTTTTTTCGATGTTAATCTGTTGGAAGAGGATTTATGATGAGCGGTGTAACAAGAGTCATTAAATTGTGGCGCGCGAGGGGAATGGCGCCCAGCGATGGTGCATTCTGGTGATGCCTTTATTCGCTCTATCGTGGCATTTCTTTCCACGAATTATGCAATAAGTAGCAAGAGACTACGTCGCACAGTCCTTATTTCACTTTGGCCTAGCTTCCTTGGGCCTCATTTGCTTTCTTCAAAATCAAAGAGCTGAAAATTGCTACAACCCTTGTCCCATTTGCCTTTGACGATCTTGGGCGGGCGGTCTTGTATTCCAGTCGAACCTGCCTTCCATCTTGTAGTTGCCCCACGGTAGAGTGTGGAAGGTGCTCTTTGATACGTCATAATAATTATGACATCCATCGTAGCTCTTGTCTTTGCTGTCATGAATGCATTTCCATTCTTGTATCAGGGGAGTTGTAGTCTGACAATTGACAAGGGCTGATGTACTGACGAGCCGACACTACACTACATTGACAAGCACGCCACTAAGATGGTCTTCGAGTCGGAGCTGCATCCACCGTGACTTGCTCCTCGGATTAGGAGGCTCAGATCTAAGACAATCAGCCGGAGCAGTGCTCGATGAGGAGGAACCAGTTTAGTTGATCTATTTTTGCCACATTTCGGGCCATTTCGGTTGTTTTCTCCACAACCGGCCACGTCTTTTTCTAAGCGGGAGCTGTGATTTCAAGGTTTTCGATGTGATCATGCTCAATGTTTTCTCCTCCAGTGGACTCCCTCGCCTAAACCCAAGAATTTGTGAAATGGCGCCCAACGAGGGGAACATTTTTGTTAGGAAATGGACCAGAATGAATGATGTAGGCTTCGGGTAGTATCGGGTAGTTTTTGAGGCGGATCATCGGTCTTCCTTTCCTTTGCGGAGCCGGAAGAGTCATAAGCAAAGGCCCTCAACCAGAGCAGCGGTGTTCACGAGCTCCATATTTTCGCACCAATTTCGTACCATTCTCGAAGTCGAAGTTGTTGGATTTCAGCCAATAAATACATAGGCCAGACCAGCGGCTAGTGGAGGTTCTAAGTCTGAACGAGTGCTGCTGCGCTAACTAGTCCTGCTGCACTAAAGCTCCATTCTTGCATCTATTCGTCTAGACGACGTTGTCTTTCTCCAGTCTTTGTCGCCAGCTGTTGTAGAAGGTGACCTCAAGTCAGTCCAGTCGAAATCAAGGCACTTTTCAGGAGTAAACACGACGGGCACTATAAAGGGTGGGCCAAATACAAGTTTCTTTTTAAAAATGCAAACAAATTAACTAAATTACATTTTTTGTTCAGGTATTATGGCTTTATTAGTAGGAAAAAACATTCCCATTAATTATGAAACGAACGCGTTACACAGCTGAAGTAACTTCTGGGCGTCTTCGTTGTTCCAAGGCCGAGGGCACTCTCCCGCCTCTTCAATCAGCTTGTTAATTGCGGTAAATGTGGTGTGCAATATGCTGGATGGTCGAAATTGTCTGTGAAGACGAATTCAGGCTTGTTTTCAGTATCCGCCAATGGCTTGATCACAGATCACAGTTTTCGATATTTTGCACCTATTTCGAATATATTTGTTGCTCGCGATTGTGTCTCCAATTTTAAAGGTTTAAGAACCCAGCACGTGGTCTACTAGCTCTTCTTGCGCTGTTTCTTTTTGGGACGTCGCTAGTCCCTAGTCATCCCGGTCGAAAGTCACCAATAACCAGTTCTGTCGATCAACTTTTGCTCCAGTCTGTCAAGGGAGTACAATGCGGCAGAGAACGAAGACGATGCATCGTCCATCCTTCAGCTCTATTTAGGTAGGCAGGTATATGAGTGCACTTACGGTCTTGCGGCCGTGGCTTATAGGCGATGCTCTACTGCTACTGAGACAATCCATTTCCATTCCATTCCATTCTTCCATTTTTACTAAAACCATCCTTAGAGAACTTGGGGAGGTTTTTCAACTTTACACCGCACATGTCTTATAGCTCTGCAAAGAAGTGCTTTCCGAGAAACTATTTCCTTTCCTTGCTAGGGCTGGGCATTCGCATAGCAGATGTTGTACAGATTCTATTTCTTCCTCATCTCTGCTGCTCCCGCAAAAGTCGTTGTGTGGTGTGTTCAGACGCGATCCATGCGTGCCTATGGCTCAGTGTCTGGTAAGGACTCCTAGTAGCTTCCGCACCTTGATGTTGATCTCATTTTATTCAGCATCGGTGACAGGGCCCTCGCTCCAATATCCAGACTGAGCCATCTAGTTTTTACTCTATCTAGGACTTCGTCTTCCATTTTTCTTCGCACAGAGCTAAGCGGCGTGAGCGCATAAGAGGTTGGTGGGATTCTCCAAGCTCAGATCTGTTCTTTGCGAGACTGTCAGCTTTTTCGTTTCCTTGCATGCCAGCATGTCCTGGTACGCAAAATAGGGTCACACCGTGGTCACCAAGGATATCTCGCTGACGCTCTGTCTGCTTAACCTGACAGGTTTCGATGTCTGGATGTCCGATGCTATGGCTCTTATTGCCGCTTGGCTGTCGGAGAAAATGGAGATCGTTTTTTTTTGGCAATGTTGCCTTCTCTCAGCGCCGGTGGTGCTTTGTGTGTCGCAAACCACGTATTTTTTTTTTGTAAAGAGCAGCAACTCCGTTTTATTCGGGCTGACGTTCAGTCCCCTACATTGCGTTCAGTCACTCTAACTGACCTAGACGATCGCTAAGCTTTGGTTGCGGAAATTTCCCTGATGGATGGCCACTTCGTCCGCTGTGAACCCTGCGTTGTTCAACATCTTTATGATTTCCTCTATAACTAGTATCCATAGGAGAGGCGAGAGGACCTTGACGTGTCCCCCTATACTCCTTCCTAGTGCAACATAGGTCGCCTATTGATGATTTAACCAGTCATCGCAACATCAGTCCGATCCTCTACCAGAGTCCCACATCGACTCCTGCTTTATGGCGACTAGAATGTTGTCTAGAATAGAATGTCTTCGTCCACAAAAATACGTAAAATTACACGAATCTCGAGAAAAAAATAACACCTAAAATTTGGAACCACTTCAAAATAAAAAAAAAGTCATAAAAATGAATATTCCCTTCAACGACCTGCTCATCGTCGCTCGAGAGTTGTAAAATTGGATCAAAAAAAAGTTGACCGCGTAACCCCGAGTTAAAATTAACATTTTTAACTACCGCCCATGGATCGTGTCAAGATCCAGATGCAAGTGTTCAAGTTCTCGCCCCCATGTGGGAATGATTCATTCCGCTGCTGTCTGCAATTAGTCCATGAACCAATCTAGGCCCAATTTATTTTAATTGCTTAACACATTCATTTGGTCCCCCCCCAATCGGTCCTCTGCACTGACGACATCGTGACTCATTCCACATGTGATCCAACGAGGCAGAAGCGACCTCGATGATCCCGAGAAAATATGCCAAAACCATTCCACGTTCGTTTTCACAATTTTGACGTAAATCGTTGGCCGATATTTCTGCCATCATCCAGGCTGTGTGAAACAAAGGAAATCACAAAGAACCAACCAACAAAATATATATTCTTTCTGTAAAACACAAAATAAAAAAAGAAGAGAGATTGATAAAGATTGATGGAGACACTCTTGCTTTTGTTGCCGTCGCCGTTGTCGTCGTCGTCGCTGTTGTTGTTGCTGTTTAATATTTAAAAGCGAACACGCAGCCACGCTGGGTTTGTTTTATTTTCGGGGCCCACGATATGTCATCGGAAAGAATTCCGAATATCTCCTCCGAAGCACAGATGATAATCCCGAAAGGGAGGGTATCCAGATTTTTATGAGTAATTGAAATCTCATGTTGGGAAGCCGCGCTGCGCCGCCATCATCATCGTTGTCGTCGTAAAATTTCCAACGACAGAGGGAGGGTGTCTTGTGAGAGAACGACATCAACAGTTGCACCAAGTGCGTACTGGCCCATAAGTGCACACACAGCAGAGGGGAAGAATCCTGAAGCCAGAATCGAGAATCCAGAAAGTAGGGAACACAACGATGCCCCGGAATGGGATTGTGTGCCAGAAACAATGCTGGTCGTGCGGGTAGCGCCCTATACAGACGACCATCCGCACGACAGCAGCGCACATACATGATGCAAAATGTGCGAGTGTAATTAAAGCGGATAAGAGGAAGAACCAATTTCCCGAACAAAGAAAGAAAGCAAGCGAAACAAGGGTGCGGGGCCGTAGAACTCTTGGGATATCCTTTCATTTGGAGTTTCTTCGTTGTGTCGCCGCACACTTTGTCTCGGATAATTACAGTGGGAACGGGTTTTGGACGACAGCATGCAGCAGTCGCATGGGGGAAGGGAAGGATGTGTGAGGAAACTTTCGTCCTGTGTGACAATCAACGTTTTAATTATCTGTACAAATACACGTATCCTTGCGAGGTGTACTAATTTGGGAGAGAACCAAGGAGCTGGGATGTGCTTTCGTTTTCTTTCGTTTTGTGTTGTCTTGTCCTTCTGTGTGCTCGTTATCGTCGTTCTTTTTGCAAGTGTCGTCAGTTTTTATGACGATTCTGATGAGTGATGGCGGGGTTCTAAAGAAATTTCGGTATTCGTTCTGCATTCTGAGCGCTGGCTTTGTGTGAAAGTCCGTTGAACTCGCTGTGTTTATGACGCTGCAATCGAAGTTTTATTTGATTCTGTTTATGGGCTTAAAATGTGAAAGAGTATTCTTGGAACAAATGGGAAAGGTTGTTTCAGTGAACAAGAAGAAGTGAAGCCAGTGGGAAGTTGCATGAGAACGGCAGGGGATCATCCTTAGAAAAGGGAAGCAGCCTTGAAGCTGATCGGAAAACAATCTCCAGGCCAACCATAATGGACGTGAGGAAGGTTGAGTCAACTTAAGCAATCGAGGGAATTCACCACAAGTGGCACAATGTTCCTGTAATTAGAGCTTCTGTCAGTTTCGTTAAGATTCGGTAATTTCTGCTTGTTCAAGTAGACGCGAAATCAATCGCTCTCTACGCTCCAATCGGACGAATACATCAGGAGTGAAACACTGTGTCTGTAAAAAGCAATTCCGCCACTTTCGTTAAGTTTCGTTAATTTTATTTCTTGCTCAAGTAGGAGCGAGATCAATCGCTCTCTACGCTCCAATCGGCCGAATTAACCAGAACTTATACCCTGTGTCTGTAATAAGTGCTTGCGCCAGTTTCGTTAAGTTTCGTTCATTTGTGCTTGCTCAGGTAGGAGCAAAATTAATCGCTCTCTATGCTCTAATGAGGCGAATACCCCCGAAGCGATGCACTGTGCTTGTAACAAGTGCTTCCACCAGTCTCGTTAAGTTTCCTTCATTTTCGCTCCTTTAAGTAGGAACGAAATCAATCGCCTCCCACGCCCCAATCGGGCAAGTAAACCAGAAGTTATACACCGTGCCAATAAAATGTACTTCCCTCAGTTTCGTTCATTTGTGCTTGCTCTGGTAGGAACAAAATTAATCGCTCTCTACGCTCCAGTGTGACGAATACACCCGAAAGCGATGTTCTGTACTTATAATAAACACTTCCGCCAATCTCGTTAAGATTCGTTCATTTTCGCTTTTTCAAGTAGGAACGAAATCAATCGCCTTTCACGCTCCAATCGGGCAAGTAAATCAGAAGTTTTATATTGTGTCTGTAAAATGCACTTCCGTCAGTTGCGTTAAGTTTCGTTAATTTTTGCTTGCTCAGATAGGAGCGAAATAAATCGCTATCAACGTTCCAAACCAGAAGCGATGCACTGCGCCTGTAATAAGCGCGTCCACCAGTTTCGTTAAGTTTCGTTCATTTCACCTTTCTGAGGTATCTGCGCTCCAGTCGGGCGAATGCAACAGAAGTGAAGCACTGTGCTTGTAATAAGCACTTCCGTCAGTTTCGTTAGGTTTCGTTCATTTTTACTTGCTCAACTGGGATCAATCGCTATCTCGGAACAGCCTCAGTGTTGGATCATGTGTCTTCTCTTGCATGTTCTCCATTTTGGTTAGTTTCCACTGATGACAGCCGAAGTGATTCACTCTTTTTTTTTACAACGCCTAGCTTGTTGCTAGGATCTCCAGTTTTATGAGCGACACTGAACGACGGAGATTGAACGCCTTTTTCTACGCACTTGTACTATCTAAGCATCGCCAGTAACTCGTGAGGAGCTTAAGTTGGTTAGGATTGCACCTAGAGACCCGACGTGCACTTCGCAGCGTCCACAATCGATGAATGTCTCCTCCTTAACATCGCGTAAACAATCTTCTCACTCGCCAGTCAACTGCAATCTTTAATCGATTCAAACGAACGCCTTTGTCTCCCAGCTACCGCCAGTCTCTGTTTATGGTTTTCCTTATGATGCCTGACGCACAACGAACAAAGCGCAATTCGCCATGGAAACGGCAGCTAACAACCCTTTAGCTTGACGCCTTCCTCGTTGCTCAAACGACACGCCATCAACAACAGCCTTGTCTGCGCAAATAAACATTCGCCGACATTCATCGCTGATTTATGCATCTCCAGCCGATTGTTCAATTGTTTCCCCATCCCATGCACTCACCTCAGTCTTCATCTAGAACTGCCCACAAATCTCTGCTAATTGGCCGCTAAACGTCCAGAGCGCTTCGCGTTACGCAACAAATCAGAAAACATAAAAAATACACCATGTTCAACATGGGAGGCAGCATGAAAAAAACCGAAACAAAACGAAACCAATTTTCTTCGCATAAATGTCACGTGTTCATCTGTCAGCCGAAGTCTGAGTCACCGCTTCCTGCCTGTCAGCCGCGCATACGTCACGCTGTTGGAGCGCACCGAACAAGCTCAAGGATAGCAACGCGGCCGACGATCATTTAGACAACAAATCTTCTTCCCCAAAAACCATTCGCCTCTCGGCGGGTCTTTAGTCAAAACTCATAAAAGAATTCAGATATCTGTCAGCGTCTATCGACGCGAGAGGTGTGCGTCCGATTCTGAAGCACGAGGAGGAGGAGAGGAGCAGGAGAACGACACGGAATATGTGTTTCGTGTGATAATTGACAGAGTTTTATGGCGAATAACTTCCGTGCACAACGCCTGCTGGCATTTGTCCCAGAAGTAGGCCATAAATCAAGGGAACTAGCCGCTGCAGCGCAGTGCTGTCCTTTGTTGCGTTTTGATCCGCCAAGCTGCGTCTTCGTTGCGACTTGAGTTATAGACCGGCCCGAGCGGCATCTAGGCAAGTTTGTGGAATGCCGACGAATCTTGTAACCGTTTCCGTTTGCGTCGAACGTGGCCAACGTGTGTTCGCGTTTCTGGGTCGTTGTTCTTGCCGTTCTCGGGGATATGCTAATTTTTATTTTTAGACAATTTTTTCACTTTCTTGTTTGCGGCTGGGTTGGCTTAATTATTTCATTCTCGTCGAAGTCAGCTGTGGCGGCGGCGAAGGCGGCGTCGGCGTGTGAAAGTGAGGAACGCGCCGAGGGCATTAGAAAGCGAATGTGTGCGCCTGCTGGAGGGAAACAATGTGACACTGAGTCAATTACAAGAAGTGTCGTAAGAAGAAACCGCGAGTTGCGCAAGTGAGCGCCGAAGAAAGGCTGCGCGTGAGAGAGTTTACCAACATCACCGTCGCCGACTGGACGGGAATACGTAATCTCTGGTCTAGTTGGACGTGGGCTAGAAGCTTAATTCGATTCCGGGTGAAAGACCACTCGAGAGCATACTGATTGGCGTTGGCTGCCCATAAGTGGCTCTCATACGCAAGGGCTGGGCTGCTGTCCGGACTCCCGAGGAGGAGGCGGCGACCATAACTCCTCGGCTCGATTTGAATAAGTTTTCTCGTGGCGAGGGTGGTTGGTCGGCGTCGTGGTCGTGGCGATGGGAGACACGATCTGGTGCGTGGCTTGCATGCTAAGTGGATTCAATTTGGCTGGAGATGGTCTTAAATCACTCGTCGGTGTCGTGGACCTTTGCACATTTCAGCGTCATGCCGGAAAATGTGCTGTCTTCTCCACCTCGATGATGGACGATCCCGATTGGAAACGACTTGATGTCTTGATAAGCATCGTACCCCGGTCTAATTAGTCGGCTGTGTAGTCATCTCTCATGCCAGCATGTGAGACTGCACTTCATCATCGTCATCTCGACGGTATCTCGGGCCGCTCCCACAGCAGATTTGTGAAATCAACTTCAATTAGCAAACGTAATTGTGTCCCAAAGTCGGGGTAATTCAAACTGGCTTCGGGCGGCCATAACTCTCCCCGACATCCAGCTGCCATTGCACATAAATTCTTCGGCGTTACTCATTAATTCCGAATTAAACACACAGTCCCGTGATTAATTATGTTAATATCGCATGGCTTGGTGATACAACTGCTCAATCTCGCACCCAAGCATCTGCGCACGGAGACGAGGCTCGTCGGCAGTTAACAACTCCAACAGCAGCAGTGCTCTTCCTTCGAACAATCGCTCTGTGTGCGAGTATCTTTCGGTTTAAAAATACATCTCTGCGCCTGAACGGTGTCGAACGTGCTTGCTCGTCGAAAGCATCGCACCGTGCGTCATGGTGCGCCACTGTATCCGTGCAAAGTGCACCGCGGTGGGAGGCTAAAACCCACACAAGCGCGGTGTGGGCCTCTAATCGCACCGGGGGAAGGACACTGGAACCTTCGGAACGTGTCATCACGGTTTTGATCCATTCGGCGGCTCGATTCAGCGGCAAATTGAAAACAAACATCACCCATCGACACGCGGGCTAATGTCAATTTCTCGCCGGCGATGGGCTACTACTGTCATGTAAGTCGGTTAAGTGTTGTCATTAGCATTCGTCGCAGACAGCGTCGCTGCTGTCGACGACGATGATGATGCGGTTCTGTTGTTGTCGTAGTCACATCTCGGGGGAAGGTCGTAGAACTTTGACGATCGCTGTTATTAGACACACGGACGAGTGGGATAATTAACTGATGTGACGAAACCCGGTTTCGGTGTGTACCCGTCTGACTGTTTGTCTCTGCCCCCGTCGTTCCTGGGCGCGCTGCATGGGAAGCACACAGCGGCTGGGTGATGAAGCCACTCGCTCCGCTGATGGCTTTATTAATCGTAAAGTTGTGTAATCGTGTCGAGCTGAGCTGAGCGACGGGCGGTGAATGGAATTGATGAAGAGTCGAGTGTTTGGGCGCTTCGAAGGCCCCCAAGCTTCGCTGGTGATTAGTTAGAAGTGCAGTCGATCAGTGTCGATTGAGTGTTTTTTTTTTTTTTTTTTTGCTTTTTTTTGTGAGTAATTTTTGGTGGCGATGGCTGCTGACGGGTAGGGACATCCATCATATCGACGGCGCCGATGAGAGGTGATTAGTTTGGAAATAGCTTGATCTCTGGCCAAGACTGGAGGAGGGGGGGGGGGGGGGGGGTCCATTTGAGGGCTTGTTGCAATGTTGCTACCATTTGCTACCATGTTGATTACTGGCAGATTGGAAAGGGCAAAGTGTTATTTAACGTGATTGCTTTTCGAACAGCTGCCGATCATGAGAAACCGTCCGGGTGGCTCGGCTGTAGATGAGGGCACATCATGGTGTGTCAAAATAAATCATCTGGTTTGAATGGGTCATGTGTCGAGTCTCTGTATTGTTTCTTAAGCAAGACAACCTCTCTAGGCGGTCGCAGTTTAATTAGAGAGAGGATGTATCTTTATTGCACATACATACTACTCTACGCTAGTCTTTAAGCGATTCGAACCCAAAACGGATTTGGAAACAGTCCAGTACCCCGACTGTTGCAGCATTACTTGCGCCTCCTTTCATCAAATCGATAACTGGACAGAATTTGCGAGGAAGTTGATCTGATTTCAGGCGTTTTGAGGTGGTCTACATGGAGGTTGAGTGGACAGAGGTTGCGATTGAAGTTTAGCCAGTTTATCCATATCCCCTCTTTTAATCATTCCCCGTCTTGGTGTTCTTAGAACGTAGATCGTGTTCTCGAACAATCAGGAACATCGCGGCAGATCTTCGAAACGCGTCGTCAATCTGTAGGTCAGGATGTATTTTGAGCATTCCTGTGATGTGATGCCTTCGAAATCCAAGTGTTGCTCCCAGCACGATGCACGAACAAGCTCGCGTTTATGTTTTTGTACCCCTCACCATTGACACGTTAACGTTTTGAGATGATAACAACGATCCTTGGTCCAAGAATGAATAGAAGAGGGCCGTCTTATTTGTCAAACTGGAATTTAAAAAAAAAGCCAGATTTTCTTCTCGTGTTTAGCGTGTGCTATTGCGTCGAATGCTATTCAAACTGATGTCGAAGACTGTTGCTGGAGAATCTATGGTGTCTCTAATCACGAGTACTGCAACATTTATGTACAACATTTACAGCCATCATCATCATCAAATGATCGAGAGATCTCCAACCCACTCGATCCTCCGCCATCGACTCTAACTCGTCAGGACTCAGAAGGAGTGCTTAAGCTCAACCAAGAAAGTTGTCGGACTTAGTCCAACCACCTCGTCCTGTGTCACCCAAGCGATCGCCTCCAAAGTCGTGATGATGGGGACAAACGCGCCAAGTGACCAAACCATCGAAGCGCTGCCCTTTCCGTTCTAAGAAGCTGCACAAAATTGAGTTCCTTGCGTACTGCCGTGTTTCTTACCCAATCACAGCGAGTAACTCGCACAAGAGGACGACACAATCTCATCACGGGAGCTTATTCTTTTGATCATTACCCAACTAAACTTTGTCGTTGCCTGTATAGCTGTGTCATCTGCAAATGCAGTCACAAGTGTCCCCTCAGTTGGTGTACAACAGAAATAATGTAGGCCCAAGGACACTTTCTTGCGGAACTTCTGCACAGATCGTCTTGAAATCGGAAATAGGATTCTAGGATCGTATATAAATTATTGGGAGAAGCATAGCTTGTATTTTAGGGCTTCATACCAGACTTTGTCGAAAGCCTGGGCAACGTCAAGTGGGGCGCTGGTGCAGATTTTTTCCCCTCAAACTCTCGTTCATCTGGTCAATTGTCGAGTGTTTTGCTCCAAAACCAACTTCAACTTTAAAACAAACCGTGAGCTGTCAAATTAATTGCCAAAGAAAACAATGTCCCTCATGCATGTCTTTCTCACAGTCTCTCACAAAAGTGAGGAGACAGCATAATGTGGGGGGACACAAAAAAAAAGGAATTATTTCTAAATTATTGTAATTCATAATGTACTTAAAAATCCATAAAAAAGGAGACCCTTTGAACTGCGCCAACTACAGAGGCATCAGTCTCCTAAGTATCGCATATAAAATCTTATCTGCCATACTGTGTGAACGCCTAAAGCCATTCGTCAACAACCTGGTCGGTCCATACCAGTGTGGCTTTAGGACAGGAAAATCCACCATCGACCAAATATTCACACTACGGCAGATTTTGGAGAAAACCCAGGAGCAACAAATCGATACCCACCACCTTTTCATCGATTTTAAGGCCGCGTATGATAGCATCTATAGAGACGAGCTATACAGAGCAATGTCTAGTTTTGGCATCCCTACCAAACTCGTCCGTTTGTGTAGGATGACGATGGAGAATGCACGCTGCTCCATCAAGGTCGGTAAAGACCTAACCGAGACCTTTGATGTCAAAAAAGGATTCAGACAAGGCGACGCGCTGTCATGCGACTTTTTCAACATCGTTCTTGAAAGAATTGTTCAAAACTCGAACGCCAACACCAGAGGAACAATCTTTCAGAAGTCCGTCCAACTACTCGCATATGCCGACGATATTGACATTATTGGAAGAACGCAGCGTGATGTCAATGGCGCTTTTGTGGGTATTGCAACGGAGGCCGCGAAGATGGGTTTAGCGGTAAACGAGGGTAAGACCAAGTATATGCTGTCAATGAGAATGGACACCCAACACCGACGTCTCGGTCAGAACGTCACAGCAGACAGATATAACTTTGAGGTAGTCAAAAACTTTGTCTACCTAGGCACCGCTATAACAGACAATGACACCAGTGCTGAAATCAAACGAAGAATAACCCTTGCCAATCGCTGCTTCTTTGGGCTAAGAAAGCAACTGGTAAACAAAGCCCTCTCTCGAACAACCAAGATAACGCTCTACAAGACCTTAATCGTCCCAGTCCTGCTATATGGCGCGGAGGCATGGACTTTGTCAAAAGCGGATGAAGCTGCCCTTGGTTGCTTCGAGAGGAAAATTCTTCGTGTGATTTTCGGTCCCGTCTGCATAGACGGTGAGTGGAGGAGGAGATATAATGACGAACTATACGGGCTGTTCAGCGACATCGACTTAGCCAGAAGAGGGAAGATCCAAAGACTGAGATGGCTAGGTCATGTAGAGCGGATGGAAACCAATACTCCGGCCCGAAAAGTCTTCGAATCCACCCCCGAGGGACGGCGCAGTAGAGGAAGACCGCGACTCAGGTGGCGCACGCAAGTGGAAAGGGACCTCAACCAACTATGCGTGCGAAACTGGAGACAGCTAGCTAAAGATCGAGCTGGCTGGAGACGCTTGTTGGTTGAGGCCCAGGTCCACCCCGGACTGTAGCGCCACCTTAAGTAAGTAAGTAAGTAAATGTACTTAAAACAAAAATCGAGATGCAACGAAAAATCTAGCAAAATGTACGTCACCAACGATTGGCCCTTTGCTTGCAAACTTTTTTTAACTCAGGCTACGCTTGAGATTGTTCAAACTTCAAGCCTACAGCACACGCGAGTCTGTCTCGCGACTAATTTACCGCGTGTAGAAGCCGCCAAGGCAACCTTCTTAGCCTGGGACGTCACCTGCTCTTCTACAGCGATATATCTTCATTGGCTTTTTTAATCAAAACACCTTGGCTTTGTGGGGAGATTCATTGAAAAATGCATGCCTTAGGCCTATTTTGAGGTGCTGAAGAAGTTTGTCTACCTCGGGGCAAGTGTGCACTCCACTAATGACATCTTAGCGACGTAGAAGCGCTCTTGGCAACCGCTGCTACTTTGTCTTGCCAAAACAACTGGACTCAAAACATGAGCATGAGCCAGTCCTGCTATATGGAGCCGAAAGCTAAACAGCCGAGGTGATTCTCGGTGCGTTCGTAAGAAAAATTCTGCGTCGGATCCCGTCTGCGCGGAAGGTGGGTGGAGGAGAAGACAACCGGGCTTTGCACGTGGCGGTCGTCCGGAAGGCAAAAATTCCACATCGAGTGCATGGGCAGCAAGAGGATCATCGAATCCGAACCTCCTGGTTGGAGAGGGAGAGGAAGACCGAACCATAAAGACCAAGTCATCGCGGGCACAAGACGTCTTGGTCTTAATGTCTGGAAGTAGCGTTCCTACTACCGTCAGCGATTGCTCAGGCTCCGTCGCTCCATAGATCGCAGGCCTGAGAAGTAAGTAAGGGACGCCTTAGACTTAGGGGACCGCACTGTAATCCACCAACCTCCTGCTTACTAGAATACAGAGACTAGCATGTCTTGGAGTTACAGGCGGTATCTCCACTACCCCAACCGCGGGCCTGGAAGCACTACTAAACCTTCTCCCACTTGACCTTTACATGCAAGCTAACGCTGCTAAAAGTGCCATTAGAAGCATTCAATCTAAATGCTGGCTGTCTAGTCCCATTGGTCATGCTAGTATACTGAAGAGACTACAAATAGAACAGTCCGAAAGTGACTATACACTCCCTTTCCTCGACTTTGAAATACCCTTCAGATGCCATTTCCCGACGAGGGAAGAGTGGACCACAAAAGAGAATCCATCAAGCATCCAAGTATACACTGATGGATCGAAGATGCAAACAGGCACATGCACTGCTCTATCAGGATCCCTGATTATGGCAGCGTCTTTCAAGCTGAGGTCCTGGCAGTCGAAGAAGCGGCCAGAATGATAACAATGTTGGAAATTCTAATTGACAGTCAAGCGGCCATTAAAGCAATTTCGACGAAAGAAATCAAGTCCAAGCTGGTCGCGAGCTGCCGCGTGGAGCTCAAAACTCTAAGCGTGCAACACACGATAACTCTATGCTGGGTCCCAGGACACAGGGACATATCCGGCAACGAGGCAGCTGATGAACTTGCCAGAAAAGGGGTCGAAAAAGACCAATCCCAGGCAATCGAATTGATTCAGCCACCACTGGCAGATGTCAGGAAGAAGGTGGATGATAAAATTCTAGAACTAGCAAGAAAACGGTGGTTCAACCTTACCACCTGTAAGACTACTAAGATGCTATGGCCCGATATTAATAGAACTAAAACCGAAAAACTCCTCCAGTATGGCAAAAGCCTACTGAGGATGGTGGTCGGACATAACCATGAGGATGGTGGCGGGACTATCCCATGACAACATATGCAGAGGCTGCGGCGATGTGGAAGAAAGAGAGGACACTCCTCACTATCTCTGCTACTGCCCAAGCCTCAGCCAACTGCGATACAGGACCATGGGGGAATTCTTCTTCCATGACCTGCAAGAAATCCATAACATCCGACTATCTAACCTTTTCAGGTTCATTCGAATGTCGGGCTTGCTCGACGACGAGAGGTCAACAACGAATACAACGTCTCGATGAGTGCGATAAGGGTACAAGGAAGAACATTTCCCCCTATGGGCAACACAATGGGTCCACACGTGCGGTCCGTCTACCCACATTCCTATCCTATCCTATCCTAGACTTAAGGGATTGGAACAATTTCGACTTCAAATGCTATGACGGCGTAAGAGCACTCGTGAATACGTGTTTTCTTCAATAGATTGACATCCTTTAGAGGTGTCTGAGTCAATATGAGGAAAGCCTGATTCTCCTTTCAGAATAAGATGTCCCTGCCTCAACAGAAGCAAGCATATGTATGACGCCACTGTCCGTCCGCTAAACCATTCTCAGCGCGGACTCTGACTGTTACTGACTTACTCATGCACTCATAGAAATGCGAGACAAAGCACCGCCTCGTGGACAGTCTCCTCTAACTTTGCTCAACAATCAACAGCCGAGTCTTGCCCTGTTTATCTCCAGACTGCTTAAGAGCGCTGTGGCGTAGACAAGCCATTGTTTCTGATTTGAATGACGGAGCGAATCGCGTTTTTTTTCTTTCAAACTTCGGCAAGGCCTCTCTTATCAGAAATGTGAGAAAGTCGCTTCAGTAATCACATCAGTCTCTGCGTGATGCGTCAGTCCTACGAGACTGCTTGAGGTGACTAAGTTGTATTCGTAGCACGTCGTCGCATCGGCTCCAAGTGTGTCTCGGACTCCAAAATTGCCGCTCTAGACCAAAGGCCCGGTCTTTGGTGCTACGCCCAACTGAACGCGAGTCTTAGTCAGCTGGCTCGACCAGCCCAGAGTCCATCACGAATTGTGAAGTCATAGAAATTTGAGTCAGTTTCATGGGCTCGCCACAAAATCATGGCGTTTCTCAGAAAAAAAACTCTTGAAGGTTCTCAGAAAAAATGGCCTCAAACTGCCCACGCTTCCAAAGCGTAGACTCCTCTTCGTCTGCAGGTCAAGTCCTTCTTGCTCAACTTGCTCCAGCCAATACCGCTTATCACACCGCTCACAGCGATGCGGTCCATGGAATCCCACTTTCGGAGAAAATTTCCCTTTCGACGCGTCGCCACAGATTCACTTTCAGTGATCCACTGGTCGGGGACCTACTTCTCGATTGGTCCCAAGCTCACGAGCACATCGTCGTCGGCGGCGCAACCTTGAACTGAAAAGCCCCCACGCCAATCGGCTCCCAAGTGGAACTGCAAACAATGCTGACGACACGGCCGACACACCAAGGCGCTGGCAGAGGCACCAGCACAGGCACCAGCACAGGCACAAGCACAGGCATCGCCAGAGCGCGCCTACACCATTAATCATTCGATCTAAATAGCTTAAGGAGTCAACGTCCGCTGATACCATTAATTCTCGTATCTTGCGAGCCGAGAATGATGTGTGTTCGTCCATTAATCAGTCCGCCCGTCCAGCAGCACCGACAACAGTGCGACATTGCCTTTCTCACGCCCCGACAGCTCTGACTTTGAATTCCATTGCTCGCTCCGGTGGAATGACGCGTCGGCTGCAGCGACGCAGAACTGTCCCCTGTCCGACTGGACATCATAGTTTTTGGCCCGAAAAAACGCTCGTGCACAATGCTCACAGACACCGCCAGCCCGGCAGCGTCGTCGCCGCTTGGTCGAGAGCGTGCCGATCAATTGATTGCGGCCGATGGGGGAGGAGGGGCGGGCGAGACCTCTATTAATTTATTTTCATTTTCCTTTTTTCCGCTTTTGCTGTGGACTTAGCAATTTATTTAAATTTTAACAAGCTGCTAAGCCGCGAGTGCACGATTCGAGGGAATTTATGAAATTAATTGCGACGCTCTTTGGCTGGCTATCCGGCGCGGCGGTTGTCGGGCATTGGGTTGGAATCAATTACGGGCCTGAGTCAGCCCGTAGCATGTGTCTAATGACGGGGGGAAGGCTCCTTTGCCAAACTGTTGCGAGCACATAAACTACCCACGGTCCGGCGGTACACCGAGGACCGACTGCAACACACACACACGGCCGGGACCCTCTTCAAACGTGAGAACGTTGCTGCAATTGAGAGAATAAATGAAATGAAAATAGCCATTGTGCAAGTAGATGAGACCCATTGTTGATTAAGTGATGAGATTCACTTATGCTGATAGTGTTGGCGCGGCGCGGCGCGGATGGGTCTATGGGTTTATGATGGATTACATCATGCGCGACGGCCTGACGGATGGACGGGTGCCCTTGAAATTGTTTGACGAGGTTTCTCTAGCAGTTTGAAGATGATGCTAAGAGGGGATTCGATGTACACCTGCGAGTGAGATGCGGCTCCTCTTGGGAGCATGGCGGACAAGTGCCTTGACTCGTGGCCGTTCGATGATGGGACATTGATGCGAGCACCTGCTGCATGGAGAGGCAGTGATGTCATTGCTTTATGCCCGCCTTAGTCATGTGCATGTGGAGGGATTGACCTGGCTTAACGGAAGTAGGTGGCTTGCTGGTTGGCTGGGGAATGTTGCACCTCTTCAAGATGAAGTCATGCTTGGCAAGGTGCATGCGCTAGTCAATTCAAGCCTTCCAACCACCAACTACCTCCCTTTGATGTACCCTAATTCAAGGGGTTCTTGGACATCTATTCTCGGTTGCCTCGCTGATGCTGTGAGCGCCACTGTTGGTCCCAAAGAGAAGACTGTTCATTGGGCTCTATTCCAACGGGCGACCTGTAAAAGGACACTCGTCGTTTAATTCCTCGACGATCAGACTGGTCGTGCCGTATTTGCTCGTCCTTCAATCGCTTGTCGCTCAAATGTTCGTCGCTCCATTGGTCGTGGCTTAAATGCTCGTCGCTCAATGGCTTGTCGCTCAATGGTTCGTCGCTCAATCGCCCGTCGCCCAAATGTTGGTCGCTCAACTGGTCGTGGCTCAGATGCCCGTCACTCTATGGTTCGTCGCTCAATCGCTCGTCGCCCAAATGTTGGTCGCTCAACTGGTCGTGGCTCAGATGCCCGTCACTCTATGGTTTGTCGCTCAATCGCACTTCGCCCAAATTTTCGTCGCTTCACTGGTTGTGGCTCAAATGCTCGTCACTATGGTTCGTCGCTCAATCGCTGGTCGCCCAATCGAACGTCGCTCTGCCGCTAATCGCTCAATTCTTCGTCTAAATCGTTAGTCGCTCAATGGTTCGTCGTTCAATCGCTCGTCGCCCAAATATTTGTCGCTCCTCTGGCCGTGGCTTAAATGCTCGTCGATCCACTGGCCGTGGCTCAAATGCTCGTCACTCTATGGTTCGTCGCTCAATCGCTCGTCGCCCAATCGAACGTCGCTCTGTCGCTCATCGCTCAATTCTTCGTCTAAATCGCTCGTCGTTCACATGCTCGTCGCCCAAATGTTCGTCGCTCAAATGCTCGTCGCTCATCGCCCAAATGTTCGTCGCATCCCTGGCCGTGGCTCAAATGCTCGTCGCTCCACTGGTCGTAGTTCAAATGCTGGTCGCTCAATCGCTCAATCGCTCGTCGCCCAAATGCTCGTCGCTCATCGCCCAATTGTTGTCGCTCAATCGCTCGGCACTGAATTCCGCTGATTGCGTGGTTTTTTCTTTAGAAAACCTCCGACGAACCACAAAGGAACCGCCAGAGCTTCTGTCTGAAACTGATTTACAACTCTGGTTCCTCCTCATCTTTGAAGTCCCAAACCTGCTCCTGAGTCAGACGCTCGTCCCGAGAATTGAACAATCCGCGAATCGAAGCAGATCTCTCGTGTGCCGCAACACAAATAAATCGCTGCCTTCGACGTCCCATCATTCATCGGACCTGAAAGTGTAATTTCCCTTTCCAAAGTGTCCTCGCCCCGCCCTCCCTCCGGCCCGTCTTCAATCGAGAATGAAACAAACAAAGCAAATCTCTCAAAAAAAAAAAAAAAATTAAGTCGTGTAGCCTTCCCATTTGGAAACATATTCTTTTTTGTGGGCTTCCCTTTGATGGTATCGTTCGTCGGCCATTTCGTTTTTAATATCCGGCCACGGGGGGCGGCTCTCGGTGGGTCACTTTAAATCGACAGACGGATATCCCGGCTGGGATTGTTGGGACTCGACAACGCTGCTGATGTTTTTCCACCAAATTGCCAGGCATTTTTCCGCTTTTTAACTGCTGCCTTGATGACTTCACAACACACACTCCCACCCACACTCAGCCCCTCAGAGGGACACTATCTGCGCGAAATCTTGTCTCCGTTCGGTTATCTTTCATCAAGGACTCTTCGAGTCACAGCCTGCGCAAACACACACGGCCGACGAGGCACACATGAAGAAATACGGAAATTGAAGATGAAACGTTGGCTGATGGATGGAGGGGGGGCACGTAATTCGTTTACTAGCTGTTACCGGGTGCACGATCAAGTCGCCGCTCTATTCAAATATTCAACAAGGTTACGACGAGCGCTGGGGGTGGAAGAAAGTGAGTCCATCCGTCGTCGTAGCTTCCGGCGACGAAGTTCTTGCAGTTTCGTCGTGTGGGCATTCGTCTGCCTGCAGAAACAGAAATCATCCGTGTTTCCTTGAAGAAGCCGCCGCGTCGCGCCTCGCCTCGCCGAGGGGAAGACCGCCTGACTGACTGTACACGAGTGTGGCGTGCAAAAGAGTTCCACACACGCACACATGGCGCAGTGGTTTCGTGCCATTCCGTCTCAGAAAATCGATTCCATATCTGAGCGGTACACAGTCACTCATGCGAGTACAGTGACTCTTTCCACCCTGAACCCTGGGCTGGTGGCTGCTGGCTGCTTCTGCTCCTGATCCGGCTGCGGATGTCTCACCCTCTCCCTCTCTGTCTCTCTCCCGCCATCCGTGTGCTCGCCGCGAAGTGAAAACCTTTTTGTATTGCTCTGGTCCTTCAACCCTTGAGAATCTCCCATTCGAGGCACTGTTGCCGGTTTTCATCGCAACCCGAGTTCCTGTGTCTCTCCTGCGTACATGGGAAATTAATTTCTCTTTAAAGCGAGGGTTGAACGTGAATTTCGAACGCAAAATGAAAAAAAACAGAAAGGAAAAGGGTCCAGGTCCCCGAATTGCGTTGTAAGTATCTAAATGGATTCATAATTGTACGCGTGCCGATTTGCGCAGCCCTCGCGCGCTCTGATGGATCGTGTAGCCGGGCAGAGCTTGATGCCTTTGTTCGCTGGAAGCTCGTCACTCGCCTGATGAGTTGAGCCCACAGGGCCGGAGGGGGGTTGAAGGGCGCGCTCGTATTCGACACGAATTCGGCTAATTTATGCAGGGGTCTGTGTGTTGTCTATCGCGTGGATTAATCATTTTTTTGGAATTAATTTTACAGCGGCGCAGCCTTAAAAGTTGCCGCCATCTGTGGCTTGTCCTCGGCACTTGCTTGCTTGCCCCCCCACAACCGGGGAATATCTCGAGGTTGTCAACACCCTTCCCGAAGAAGCATCCGTTTCCTCGCCTTCTCCCATTCGTCAGTCCGTTGAAAATGAAATTCTCAGTCGAAAGTGAGAGTATGTTGTTCCCAGGATAATTGACCAGCCCACTCCGCGCCGCCGATGTACGTAATTACTTCGAGACTTCCCCAGAAGTCTGTTTGCATTTTTTTTTCTTCAGAAGACGACTCGGGGGGAATGACATCGGTTATGAAGTTTAAGCTTCGAGAGGATAATCACTTTAAGATAATTTAGATCCTCAGAGGGACTTCGCGCAGATGTCTGAATGTCAGTAGAAAGTTGTTTCACTTCACATGCCACCCGGGGGCAGTTCCCAGCCAGTGGGTGGCGGAAGAAAGGTTCCTTGAAGGTTATTTCTGGTTGAATTGATTAAAAGTAATGATCTCTGGTGGTATCCCTGTGGGAGTCCATGGTACTTTGCGAATAATGGTGCTGGTTATGACTTGGGCTTTCCTGGGGAGGATTTTAGGACTTTATCAAACTGCGCACGTGGGAAGGATTTTCCGACGTCAGCAGGGTTGAACGCCGCAGTCTGCGAAAATGTTGTGGAATATGCTCTCTGTCACGGAGAAGGTCGTTAGTCTTCCTTTAATCATTTCATCGACTCGGGGGGGCTTTGTGCAAGGTACAGAGAGTGTCTGGGAGTCAAAGGGGTAATGAGTGACAACAGACGACTTAGGGCCAGCACTGACCTCTACATGCACGTGTCTGCTGCTAGCGCGATGTACAGTCGCCTCCCCCTGAGTCAAATTTTCACGGGATATGAAAATTAGTTCGAATTAGAGGGAGTTCGACTTAGCGAGCGTTCTGCTGAAGTTAGTCTAGTGAGATTTTGTTCGAATTCAGTACATTTTTTTGTTTTTACAAGTATGCCCCCGTCTTTGAAGGGGCGAGGCTACTCAACAAACGCTAAGAGCTTACTGATTGACGGTTGAATCTCAAGCACCTCTGGTCATTGTAGTATTCTAGGTGAAACCATTTATATGTCGCCAGAGAGGACTGGCTAACTAACGATCCCATCAACAGCACGACCATCCGCCTTCGAACAAACGGATCAAAGGCCTTGACAGGTTCACGCGCGGGCATTTTCTCAGAAATACACGCACAACTCAAGGAGATTGCCTGACTATAGCAGGTTCATATTTTGGTAGCTTCTTTGACACCTCGGCTTGGAAAAGGAGGTCCAAACAGCCAAAGAATCGACCAAAATCGTACTAATGGGTGGAAATGCCACTAGCAGATGTTGCCATTCTCTCGCTGTTGCCATTCTCGTTGACAGTTAACTGGCCATAGATAGTATGTCCTTTGTAGTGCCATTCTTTAATTCCGTATCCTTTTTTACTGCACGAGTAATAATAATAATAATATGGGTGGTGCTACAGCCCGTAGAGGGCCAGGGCCTAGCTTCTCAGCAACCACTCGTGTTGTGCGTGCTACTGTTCTATCACGAGTAGAAGGGACCTACAGTTTTATGCCGACTCCGTACGGCCAAGTTTGAGAAGCCTTTTCTAGACACTTATACTCTTTGAGTATTGTCAGTGACTCGAAAGAGGTGGGGTCGTGAAACGTATTTCCTGTCATACCAGGAATCGAACCTAGACAGATTGGTCCAAGATCGTAGGAGTCGACGCACATACCCACAACGCCACAGGCCACCACGTACTACACGAGTAGGCTTATATTTACTCTGCATCTTCCTCGACGTCATCATTGATTGGAGCTTATTCTGAAGTAACATACCTCATAGGAGTCCTCGTTGGCAACAACGCGGGTCCAGTCACACAAGCTGTTCTTCTTCTCTTTGTCATGTACCTAAGGTTGCGCTTGCCGAAATGCACGTCGGAGTTCATATACACCTTTATCTTGTTGCGCTCCATTGAGAGGTGGTTTCCAAGGTTGTTCACTTTACCGAGGCTTGATATACTTTTCGAAGTCGACCGCATCTATGATTCGGTGACGTTGGTGCAATCAATGCCGAAATGGAGGGAGACCTTCTTCTTCTTCAGACCCTTACCACGGAGCACCTGCTTCTTAACAACTCGACTCATGCCAGTGGCAGCAGCTACGTCGTAAGTCTTCTTTTGAGGCTTAGCAACAGCTAGGCGCGAAACTACCGGTGGCGGCAGCAGGAGTAGCAGGAACAGCAGCAGTTTTCTTGACATCCTTGGTTGATTCGGCCTTCTTCGTGTCCTTCGTAGCTGGGGCTGCTTTCTTTTCGGGTTCAGTTGCGGCCTTCTTTTGTGCAGCTTTTGTAGCGGCAGCAGCAGAAAAAAAATCTCTCCCTGTGAAAGATACGTTTCCTTAACCAGAGTGTGCCGGACAATCACATAAACAGTGCACGAAAGTCTCATACTCTTCGATGTATAGCCGACATTCCTTGTCCTCGCACACGTTCATTTGGTCAAGGTGATATTTCAGTTAGTATTCTCATTGTTTCCTCATTGATTCAAGTTCAGCAGCTCAAAGTCGCATATACGATTTTGTCCAGCTTACTATGTGAAACGTCTAACGATTGGCATTTGCACTCCTCTAGTGTCTCCATCATGCCAGTGCGGTTACCGGCTAGTCAAAGCGGCTATGGAAATATTCACACTAAGACAAATTCTGGAGAAACCTATTGAGTTTTAGATCGATACACACTATCTTTTGTGGATTTAAAAGCTTCTTATGACAGCTTTAATCGCTCCTTCAACTGCACTGGCTCGGCCACATCAAGCTCATGGAGATCAATGCACAAGCCTTGAGGCTCTGATTCGAGAAGTGGAGGCACCAGTCATCGCGCTGTAGCTGTTTCTCAAATCTTTATTATTGTGATTTGGAGTGGGGTACTCAAATTTGAACCGTCACTCTGAACTGTCACTAACTCACCCAAAATATGCCGCAAATCACAAGTGAACTGAAAGTGTAAAGTTTCTACAGATAATGGAAGCATCAAAAATAGCTTTAAAGAACTAGAATGGTAAAATTTTTGACACCTGTCAGTCTCTTCGGTCCTGTCAAATCAAAATTGCAGATGCCCACCTGATAAAACATACCGTTTAATTAAGTGTGTCACAAAACATCATTTGAACGAGCAACATTTTGGATTTTTATCCCATTAAGCGCCGCACTTTGACAGTTCTATTGTCTGACAATCTCTTCGGCTCGGTAAACTCCAAAATCATGATGTCTGCAAACCGTGCCGTTAATCAACCTCAATTTGAGTTGGTTTCAAAAGGGCCCGAGATAAAGGAGAAAATCTGACATCTGTCAATCTTCTCAGTTCACTGACTATATATACTTGCATCATCAAGTTCATTGCCTTTCACCATCACCATAAAAAAAAAAACCTCAATTTCACTTTTCCCTTTATTTCTTTTTATCAATTTTGACACTTCCGTCACCTGTCAAACGGACAACACCCTTATTTTGATAACGCAAACGTGTTAACTGGAAATGTAAACTCTTTTTGGACACCGGGGACAAAAAATGCGTTGAAAAGCATACACAATCACTGCTCGTGTCATTTCTTCTGACACTCCTGTCAGCTGTCACCCTTGTAAGCTATTCGATTAACTGCAACCCTGAACGATGATCAAATTTTCATGCGAAACGATTTAAAGCGATGAGCTCTAGGGAAAGGGGGATGAAATTTGAGTTTCTACCAAAGTTGGTGCAGTTTTAATGTCACTGCTCCTCATGACATCTGTCATTGTTGCGGTTTTAGTTGCATAGAATTGACATTTTAATCATGGAACTCTGTCGTCTGTGTGCTGATTTTTTTATTTGTCAGAATTAAGCTTTGACAGGAAGCAATTTTGTTTTTCATTTCACTCTTTGACATTTCTCTCATCTGACAGTCGCCTGTTTCATCATCTGGCCCACAAACGAACTCTCCGATGTCAGAAATTTCACTTTGAGAGCAAGAAACAGTCTGACACCTCCAAGTGACAGGCAGTTGACATTCATTTTTGACATTTCAATCGTCTGTCAGCTGTCAGTGGTCAATGGGCTGGGCTTATGCAAGTAGTCTTTGCAAATTTGGCGAACTGAAGTGCGCCTCGAACACTCGAGGAGCTGAGGCAAGACATTGGACGATTACTTACGCACACATTCGATAGGTTACAGTTTCAAGTTGTGAGTGGTAAGCGATGGCGCGAAGAGCACTCGCAGTCGGTGAGTGACTCTTCAGTTCGGGCGATACCTGAGATGTGCGCAAAATTGCAGCAACACTCTCTGAGGCCTCTCCCACTACATGGCCGAGTGATGTGTCACTTGGCGATGTCTTTGGCGCCACTGTGCCACGATGTCCCTTCCAAGGTTGCTGCTCGTTTCTTTTGCCTTTGCTTTCTTTTATTTTTTGCTCTGTCTACCGAAGCGTGTACGAAATCGCTTGTATTTTTGTGCGCTGCTTTCGACTTACGGTGGAACATCCCCTTCGGGCGAGGAGTGGATGTATAATTTTATTATTTTTTTATATTTTTTCTCGATTTTTGTTTTGTGTCTGGCTGGCTTTTGTGTCGCTCTTTGGAAGATTTATGGGACTTGGCATCGGTGGGGCGGGGGAGCTGCCATCAGTGGCTCCCCTCCGTCTCCGTCGTGCATTCCTGGACGGTATGTGCGCATCCTGGCTGCGCCTATTAAAATTCAACGGCCCGTGGGTGTACCCCAAGCCACTCTACAGACACACGAGCATTTCATTTCGCTTTTTTCTGATTATTCTCTTGTCATTCGTTTCGCTGGCTGTTGCGTGTCGATTTGTGAGTGACAACACAGCAGCAGCAGCTTCTCCGAATGACGCGCTAAAAATAGGGAGAACATAATAGAACCTTCGTCGCTCCCGCCGACGCGGCTTCCTCGGGCGCAGAGCCACCTCTGCTGCGACGTCGACCTTCACCTTGTGTTCTGTGCGTAAGTAATTAATTCAATGACTGCGAGAGGGCGGCTAGCTGCCTTCCATTAGGGTAGCGATTGTGAAGCTATTAAAAGTTTGCGAAAACTTTCCGCTCCGTCGACCGACGCTCGACGTCCGTCCGAGCGCACATGTGTGCTGCTGGTGCTTCACCTCACCAGTGGGGGTTGCTGTGCTCAATCGATCGAATTGAAGCGCGGTCGCAACGTGTATCGGGGGTCGGCTTGCACGAATTATAGTTGGAGCGCAGTATTCCCTGCCGTGAAAGTTTCAAGTTAAATGTGGAAGCACAGCCATGTGCTGCTGGCGATGCTGCTGGCGGGGCTCGTATCAGTAAGTGGCGCATTTTGAATTGACTTATTGGGTGAACTTGGGCGAGAGTGTGCTGTCTTATCTTGACTGCTCGACAATGGGGGGGCGGGGTGGTGCTGCTGGTGTGTATGTGCTTGTGTTATCTGCGTTCTTTCGAAACTTGTTTTAATGAGATAGAAATATAGTTTAGCCTCATTCGTTGATGGGTGGGGCGGGGAGAATGACTTGAGATCTGCCAGAGGGAATAGTTGCGTTGGAAGTTAGGAGAGATTTCCTCGGGGATGGGACTGAAGCGCAGATGGTCTGACAGCCTCCGCCACATTTGCTGTGCTTACAGATGTTGCCGGCTTTCTTGGCCATGCGCTGGCTATGCTTACGGACGTGACCACGTTCCATAGGAGCGTTTATTTCCGAATTAGCTTCCCACTCAAGGCCACTGGCTGGAACCTCAAATACCTCACCTTCGATTCACGTCTTAATGAGTTGGAGTTTATGGGGCACCGCCGGAGAGTCTGTAGCCGCATTAGCTAACTTTTGGTAGTGTTTTTTGCGAGCTTCTTAGATGACGAATCCAAAGAGCTGCTTTGACGGCTCAATTGGCATCAATTTCGGGACCGGTTGTGGGGTAAACTAGTTTGGAAATGGCTATCCACAGAGTTCAGCTCAAATGACTGCATTCAAAGTGCGATTTATCAAATTTTGGGTCACAAGATGGTGGTTTTTCAAGGCTAGCAAGGGGAATTAGATGAATTTTGGCAACTACTTAAGAAGCGACGTCACATCATAGCGAAGCCAGTGAACAAGTCATCAAGTTGATACAATATCAGGCTACTTCAGCAGGAAACGACTTGGATGAAGCTCCATTTGAAATACTGTCTCAATTGGAGGATGATTTGGACAACAAACATCCCTCATTGACGTTGCTTTGAGGTTGCCAAAGCCATGAAATGAGACCGAAATGACTTCTTCTTCGCAAGGCGCTGCTGGCTGGAGTGGACTTGGGCACAAAACTGATACCAAATTGACATCTTCGCATGCCGCTACAGTTCGAAGTGGCTTTAGGTCGACCGCTTGTGTTGTACGGGCTTTAATTCAATACCACGTCTCCGTGCTTTAAGCCGACTGAATACGGCAAAGTTAAAAGATCATCAGTACCGCTCTAACGACTGTCAGAGACATAAGAAAGTTGGTGTCCAGAAAAACAAGGTTGGTGCGCTGGGAATCGAACCATGAACTTCGAGGGTAGGACGCATCCTTTAAACCCGCGCCAAATTAGAACTGCTCGAGCACTAGCATTGCATTGTGACTCGATAGACAAGTTGCCATGAAAATCGAAGTTGTGAGTGAGTCCGGGATCGAACCATGAACTTTCTACGCGGCGTTAGAATCCATTTAAAATCGGAGCCGATCTCAAGGACTGTCAGTGACTCGATAGAGACGTTGTCGTGAAAATCGAAGTTGGTGTCTCGAACCTTGGACATACAGCTCATAACACGGTCGAATTCGAACCTTGGACTTACAGCTCATAAAGCGGTGTTAGAATTTACGCCAAATCGAAGCCAAGCACAAGCGTAGCCAGTGACTCGATACATGAGTCTTCATAAAAAAGCCAAAGTTGGTGTGTCCGGGATCGAACCACGGGCTTTCAGTTCTTAACGCGGCGTTATAATGCACGACACATTGGAGCCGAGGTCAAGGGCTGTCAGTGACTCGATAGATATGTTGTCGTGAAAATCGAAGTTGGCGTGTGTGGGATCGAACCTTATACTTTCAGTTCTTGACGCGGCGTCCTAATCCAAATATACATTGAAGCACTCCGATCACAAGCATAGTCAGCGATCAAGCACAAGCTAAGTCATAAAACCCAAAGTTGATGTGCCAGGGATCGATCCCTGAACTTTTAGCACATGACGATGACGTGAATTCCTCCAAAATTCCACGAAGACTGTGTCAAGAGTTGCTCATTATTGCGCCCCAGGCTAAGGAGTTCTATGGCTGGGTCCTAAGCTTAGGAGTCCAAAATTAGTCTTGGTCTTGGCTTCTAAACGAAATCTCTGCTGACAGCATTTACGTCAGTCGCCATGTGAAGACCTAACTGCTTACCTGGCTTTAACGATGACAAATTAAATGCTTTAAGGCCTCGCTAACAGCGTCCAGTAATCTGTGCAGACCCGACGATCTTAAGCAGGCGTTGAGTGAGACTGCTGCCAGAACCTTTTTGAAAGCCATCGTTGGGAGCTCTAAGCAGACTCTTCGAAGGATTCGCACTCCTGTCATGGCATAATATGATCGTATTTCTGTCCGACTCGTTTTCACATTCAAATTGCCTTCATCTTGGGAAGCTGGTCACCCGAAGCTGGGTCCTTTTTCTTAAGTTTGAGGTGCTCTCGTCGACTTCATCTTCAACCTCAGCTGAGAAAAGGCCGCAGATGTTCAACCTGACTGGACTGTGAGTTTCGTTAACCCTATCGGTAACGAGTAGAGCGATCCCCAGAGACGCATTCCCGTCCATTTGCGTCTCATGACTCACCAGCCACTTCCAGATGCATCCAAAGCCTTCAGGCCACTTTCAAAATCATCCCCCTCTGCACCTCATTCATTCACCTTCAATTCAAATGGCACTGCATTCAATCCCCTGGGCAGGCACACAGACCAAACTTCACTTTAAAACTTTCTGCATCGCCACCAGCCACCAGCAGGACCCACTGTGCATGGTGCCCCCTTCCCACTCGTTCCCCATTCCATCCGCCATCCTGCCGTTTCCTTTGAACTTGTATTCATGCACGACTGCTGCACGGACACTCTCTCGGCCCTCGGCACAAACCGGTTCCACGCTGCAAACTACGGGATAACTTCTGTTCGTCCGAAGGGAAACTGGGTTAGGTTTTCGGTTTCTTACACGCGCGTACTCTGCAGCATCCACTGTTGCCGTAATAATGCCAGTGAAAGTCGCTTGCGGCAAGTGGTCGCGCACTCGAAAGCCGGTCTGCCTCCGGCGAGCGATTATGCAACACTCGGCGCTCTCGCACAGTCTGGTGGGTGCGTTACTTACCAGCGAGCGTCTGCTGCGACGAGGGCGCCTCTCGTCTCTCCTGTCAAGCGGAGCGGGACTGACAGTTGTCCGTGGTGACGACGCCGGTGATATTGGACTCAATGTCCACTCACCCATGCGCAGTGTATCGTGTTCATGACAGATCAAGCAAAACGTGTAGAAACCGCTCCGCCGATCGCAAGAGAAGGGCGCACGCATCGAGCGTCCGGCTAACCTCGAACCCGGCCGCAATCGTCCGATCTCTCGACCGGTTTTCTTGTGGGGGTCTCAAGTCTTCTCTAATCTCTGCTCTTAATGGCCTGTGAACAATTAGGCACCGAGTGCCGAATGTGTTTCCGTTTTCCCCGCATTGGCGCAATCCGACGTTACGTTCACACATCAACGCGCGGTGGTCTAGATTTCCTGCTTCCTCCACAAATGCTGTTGCGCCGCCGCCGCCGCGCCGCACAGGTCGGAGCTCAATAATTGCGTGGCAATTAACGCAGTTCAGTTGTTTTTCCGTTTGTTGGATCAATTAGTCTCTCTGCACAGCACTGGTGCCATCTATTTGCCAACTTCCGACCGAGTGGGCTTTGTGCCCAGCGAAACGTGGCGCAGTCTCTCGATCGTGTAATGTAATGTATCTGCTGTGAGGCAACAGCAATCCCCCCGGCTACCGGGGCCAGATCACATGCAGCAGCCGTGGTGGGCTAGGAAATCAAGTCACACGTGAGCTAGCTCATCCATTAAAGGTTTTTATTTTTTTATTTTTTCGTGTTCTTGGTTTCTGGTTGATTTCGTGGTCAATGCCAGTGCGCGCGGGACGGGGACGGAATGCCGGCGGGATGAATGGAATTTTCTATTGTTCCGGGGCAGGTAAGCGATTATCTGAGAAGCATCGTCAGCAGACTGGTAGGAGGCCCCCAAAGCCCAGACGCGGAGGCTGGGAAGTGAGCTGAGCGCTTTGTGGTCTTAGCCGAGGGTGACCTTGAGCGGGACGGTCTTAATTTGAAGAGTTTATCGTAAATTTGAAAAACATTAGCAAGCCGTCGTCGCCGTCGTGAGGATGGGATAATGATGGGTTGTGTGTGTGTTTTGACGGGCGAAGGTTTTGCGGCTGGAGTAATTGAAGGCTGGACTTTGGCCGCGGTTTGCCAACAATGGGGATGAGGAACAGAGAAGCTTTGTGATTTGGTGGGGACAGGGAGAGGCTTGATTTCGAGGTTCAAGTGGACGTCGATCTGGCAGGTCGTTGCGAGTGTTGAAGCGGCAGTCTGTCGGGGGAGTCTCCAATTTGACACGGTTTTCTTGTGAGAGTGTACGTGGTTGACGTCAATCTTGAATTTGACACACTTTTTGAAGACTTACCTGCTTCTCCACCGGCATTCAACGTGGTTGCGGAAGACATGCATGGGACCATTTTGAGTTCACAGCGAAGCGACAAAGGTGTTCCATACGAATTTGCTGACAATCTTAACTTAAGATCGAAGAAGAAGGTTCCAAGAAGTCTGTCTACCTTGGGTAAGGGACGTCAATCCCTGGTAGATAGTAGACGTGGATCGCTGTCTGTATCACCTTGACGTCTATGCAGCTTGTAGAAGAATATTTTATGATCGTGTGACTTTTAATGGCCTTCTTTGGATGCGAAGAAGAAGGTTCCAAGAAGTCTGTCTGCCTTGAGTAAGGGATGTCATAGCCTGGTGCATAGTAGACGTGGATCGCTCTCTCTACACCTTCTCGCGTCCATTTGGCTTCTTGAAGAATATGTCGTAATCCAACGTTGAACTAGTCTTCTCCACGGTTTTGGAGCGCACTCATGTGATGTCTTAGATTTGGGATGGCCTTCTTTGGATGCTCTCGTTGACTCCTCCGCGATTGTCAGCTCCTTTTAGTCGAATGAGAATTGGTTTCCTTTCATATCGCGCTTTACGGTGAAGTCATCTGAAAATGTGACCTGTCCACTGTCATTTTTAACACACCGTGATCTCCGATTTGGAGCTCCGCATATTTTTGTAGTCCATGTCAGACTGTTGGCAGATTTATTCTAAAGCTGATACATCGGGGCTCATTATTGGCAACACTTGTAAATTCCTGCTGTTTGGTATTGTTTCGTTTAGAGTGAGCTGTGGGAGCGGACAGTTGTCGGATGAAGGTTACAACATGCTTAACGTCCAAGGTAACTTGGCCCAATCTAGACCGAGAGACTTGAAACTTGGTCCCAATGTCGTGATCCTCCTCACAATAAGCTGCATTCCTGATTCTGGCGTTTTCACTCATCTGTTACCGAGTAGAGAGGGCTGTCCCGATGACCGAACATTCAGACAGGTACCGTGTTCCCTTCGAAGTCTTAATTCCGATGTGATGTGGAAACGCTGTATTAATGGACTCTGCTTGGAATCTTTTATCATAATCACTTTGAATTAGATTCCAGCAACGTATCTGCCTCCCACTTTATGAGCATGCAAGTTGGCCTAAGTGAGCCACTGACTGAAAGGGTCGACATGGGACCCTATCATCTATCTACCTACCTAGCATGCTCCTCTTGTGAGCGATCAAATTCACGCATCACACAAATATTCACTGTAGAAGCTATGCACAGCCCCACCTCGGTCACAAGAACAAGAATGGGTAAAACATCAGAACCTTGTGGAACCCCTTTTTATTCGTCAAAGGCACATGTTTCTCATGAAAACTCGACTGACGATTCTGACCATCAGCCGGGGAAAGAGTAAAGGTCAGCAGAGAAATTCTGTTTGCGTGGAGCGGCAGGAGCTTTTCCCCAGGATTTCGAACCTGTCAAGAATTATCGATTGATTTCGGTTCATCTGGCAGAATGGTGATGATGCCCATTTCCAATGCCCATGGCATTCCTTAGTCCGTGGTATTTCATGCCGAAATAGACAACATGCCCTGGAGACAGTGGGACCACACAAAGAGTGGAGAGGATGTCCTAGTTTAAGTCAAAAACTTCCTGAGCGTATCTGGAGATCGTGCTAAATTAGGCTACCTGGTCTCTACAAGATGCACCAATGTTTCAGTGACAAGGAAAATGTGTTGGCAAGGGAGATGCCCAGCATGTCACACCTTCATTAGACACTGTAACATCATACGGTCTTACCACCAACTCTAGTCCCGGGGAAGAGCTTCCATCATAGCCTTCCGCACGGAAAAAGAAAACCATGGAACACCTAAATGCTCGTTGATTGGACACTCAACGATATGACATTAAACAGATATAAAATAACGAACAATATGGCCTCAACAAGAACTGACTATCAAGTTCTTCCATCTAGAGAGATTACCACACTATTCAAGGCATTTCTAAAGCCCTAAATCAAGAAAGGGGGTCACAATATAATCTACCGTGGTCGCAGTCCCCAAATCATGTTGAGTTTCAGGATTCAAATACCTGCTCTGGATGTAGCTAAACCAGTTTAGTCAATCTTCCGACTACAGGTTAGGTTTGGTTAAGGTGTCTGGCTGCGAATAGCAGTCACATTTAGATCAGTATAGGTCCATCTTGAGCCAACTGGCGCTTGTAACAAAGCAGTTTCACTAGATTATGCTAAAGACCTTCAGTTCGTTTAAGTTATTGAAGAAGTTTGTCCCTAGCCAGAGCACTGCTCGAGCAGAGGAAAATGATATACAGATGTGCATGTGTATGACAATTGAAAAGTGCCTTGGTATGACGCCGTTTAGAGTGCTGGTCTGCTTAGTCTGGGCAGACAGTGTGACGGTTTGAGATTGGATGTTGGCCATATTTGCTTGGTTTTAAGGCACGTGATCAGACCGGGACATTCTCGCGAAAAAAGGATCACAGCTGGAGGAATATCTGGCAATCACTTGTGCTTATACGCCATTTAGCTCCAGAAAGAAAACAACTGGAACACCAAGATCTAAATAGATTCAGAACTAGATGGCTTGGTCTGGGTATTGTCGCAACCGCGAGGGCTCTATGGCCGATGCTGAGCAAGAAGAAATCAACATCATTGATCGATTTTGGGCGCAGGAAAGTACGAGGGGCGTTCAATATATTCTCGGTATCGATATGAAGGAAAATGCGAATTCAATTTAATTTTAAAAATTTAATATTCACCATCTCTTCATGAATAGTTTTTTGACTTTTTCCTTGCTTAGTGAGAAATTTAATTACAGCGCGATGCTCAATTTTCACCATCATCGTCTCAGTTGCCATTATGATTGTCTTTAACTAGAAATAAAACGCGAATTAATAATCACATTTATATGAAATTTTACATGAATGCACTGAAATAATAGTATTACTTGATGAAATAAGTCAATTTATATATACAACACAGTTTCACCCCGATACCGAGAATATATTGAACGCCCCTCGTAATCATGCTAATAGGAGCGGCCACGGTGCCATAGATACACATGCAATGTGCCTGAACGTACCCTAGAAACTACAGAGATGAAGAAGAAACAGAAGCCATTCCAACAACTGCTCTGCGATTGCCCAGCCTTAGCAAAGAAAAGGAGGCAGTTTCTAGGAAAGCGCTGGTTTGTAGAGCTGGGAGACTAAAGTGGTGTTGAAATGAAAAACCGCCGAAGATTCATATGTGGAGTGGTTGGTTTTAGGATTAAAGTAGGTCTCACGGCAGTAAACCATTCGTCAGCAAGACACAGTGGACCCAACACATTGGTCTAAGAGAGACACCGCCTTAAGACCTTCAAGGCACCCAATTATTACATCCTATAGAGACTGCAAAGCCTTAGACGTGGTCGAGCTTGTGCTTCACTTAGATCCCCGACTGGATGTGGGATGCTTAGCAACTCGACTACTACTTCTCAACCATTTCCATAATCAAATGCGAGGATCGTGCTAACTGAAGAAGCGCCTTGATTGACGCCCAACTCCACAATGTACTGGAGAAGCAGTAGAAAACAGACCTCGTTTCTCTTGACTAGCACTTAAGGCTCGAACAACTCTTTTACGGCTCTTTAAATTCAGAATGCAGCGTTCGATAAAAACGAATTCTTTTCTCGTGCGTGATTTGTACATCAATGAATCACGGTCACTCAACGTTGGCATGTGGAAGTCAAAGACATCATCAATGTCACTGAACTGAACCACGATGAGGATGAGGAGGAGTAGAGCATTCTTTGGAGGTCCTTGTATTCGAACTCTCTGTTAGGTGGTCTGAAAGTTGAATTTGAATGATTGTCCGTTTCAGTAGCGTGCTTCTCTGTGGAACTCTTGGGTTATTCGGTGAATTCTACCCATTGTCAGCATCAGCCAATAGAACAGTGCCCGGACTTCGATTAGAGCCCGTACATCGTACATCTTAGCGTCTTTAACAGATTTTGCTCAGCTCTCGAAAAAGGGCTCTTGCCGTTGTTGGTCCAATGTTTCGGTTAAGACTCTTCTTTATCGGCTTTATCGATGACTTCGTCGTGCTGGAGATGCCCTCACTTCAGAGCCAACTTTCACAATACCATCTTGAATCGTACCGCCTTATTTTTATGACCAGGGCCTTGGGTGGCTCAATTTCCCTTTTTGACGCGTTCTTGGCTATTCCCACTAGAATATCACACGTTCCCCTAGTCCACCTAGACCCCTCCGACCAGGACTTCCTCCCGCCATAGCTCCCGCAACCAGGAAATCCCCTCAAATTCGACCCTAAACCTCACATGACGTCTCACTTTGCATAGACTTGCCTCCAATCTCCGAGTTGTTCTGTTCCCTTCTCAGTCCGCCTTCAAAACAAACCAACGAGTGGTCACTTTTTCCTATGAAGCAACTTCTGGGAATGAATGCCACAACTAGTTGTGGCTACAATTCAACGAAATAACGACTTGAATTCCATCCAGCCTTGGATCGAGCAGCAGAATGACAAAACGTACTAAAAGTCGCCGTAAAGCAATCGATTTAATGTCTTGTTTTGTCTGAGGACGTGCCTTGGTTACCGTGACGACGTTGCGACGCGCCATAGACGACTTAATTTAATGGCGACCTAAGACGCGTCTTTACTCCAAAAAGAGACGAACGAACGACGCACTTAATGAAGACACTCGCGGAATAAATCGCGAAAGCAAAAAAAAATCGCCACATTGGTCGAGTGTGGGAAGTTTTCACTTCATTCCCTCTCCTTCTTGACTCGGTTCACAAGTGAAAAGTTCGCAAAGTCCTTCGGGGAAAGGAACACCTTTTGTGTTGGCACCTCAAACAAGCGACAGGACCCACTGTCTGCATCTGATGCGATGGGCGATGGCCCATGGCTGTTCGTTCTCCTCCTTTGCCTCCTTTGCTGTCTGCGTGTGTTTCCTTTGAACTCGCCATGCATGGCTGCCCTCGGATGGCCAGGCAAACCGGTTTCGGTCTGCGCGGAGTGGCCAAGTGCCAAGGTTGCAATCGCAATCGTTTGATTAAAAATTGTTTTCCGCAAGGAAATCGAATGGTGAACTCGCTTTTCGGTGAATGAATAATCGAGAGGAATTATTGAAGAGTTTGGCTCTGGTGGAGCGGAGGTCAAACAGGCAGATGCAGTGGGGCACCACTCCTGATCTCCACTGTTCTAGTGGCTGCTGGTTCTAGATGTGGATGGGTTTCAACCGCTTAAACCCGAAGAACTGCTTGCCAGGAAGCCATTTAATTGCCTAGCGGCGATGTTGTTCAGCGTGTCCAATTAGCGATGAAGTACACACGTCGTCTGGTGAACTTCTTTTCGGATGGCGAATAGAGGGAGTCGTGGTCATTGTGTGAGCATGAGACTTCATCATAAAGGCAACCGTGGCAATGTCGCGTAATCATGTGAAGCTCTCTAGTAGCCTCCATTAAGCTTCAAATGGTTTCTTTCTAAGGGACTACTAGATTAACCCATGAACAAGCCCATGGCCAACGACTCTCAAGCCACTTTAGGTGGTAGCTAGGTTCCAGTGGCTTCGTTGATTATACTGCCACGGTGCACAAATCTGGCAGCAATCCACTATCCATCGGTAATTCGGCAATTTTGAGACTTCGGCGAACCAACTCATGTTTTGACAAGGGGCCTCCCTGGCGCCATTGAATGGGGGTCTAGGAGATGCCACTGTGGGACAACAGCCCTCTTTTTCCTCCCCGCCTTCGTAGTCTAAGCAAGAGTCATTCGAAAAAGCACCATGTTCTCTACATAAGACGTCACGTAACAAACAGCAACTACTGCATTTTCGAGCAGATTCACCACAGTAGGCACGTAGGCATGTCGGGCTCCCATCCGTCCACTGCTCAACCACTTCGAGGATGGCCTAGAATGTCTCTCCAACCCAACTTCTTTAATTATAACCCAACTCAGTGTGGAGTTGCATTAAAAGCTGGTGCGGTGACCTATAGAGCAGCAGAGGTGTTAGATGGGCCCGCTCTCCCTTAACACGTTTGGGTACAGTTGTCCCAGCTAGTACACACAAACTTGAGAGGCATATGCCGCTCTGTCCGCGTGTTAAGACACGAACTCATTTGCTACTTGAGGTAAAACTGAAGGTGTTGGTCGGTGTTTTCCTGACTCTGGATGTGAGGACCCCGTGGTATGACCCGCCTTCAAGACAGATCCAAACATTCACTTATCCTCCCTTCAACCCAACTTCCGCCAAAAAAAAACACACTTTTATCGACGAAATGCCTTTAAAAGTGGATAGTTTTAAAATTTGCACGTGAAATTAGCATGTGCGTGAAATAGTACGTGACACGTTCTCCGTGATTTAAGTTCACGTGCATCTAATTACACGTGAATTCATCAATTTTACGAAATTTTAAATTATTCCTAAAAGTCCATAATATCCACGCACATAACCCGGTTCATATACATATAGTATCACGTATTTTCTTGAATTTGGTCAAGTAGACGTACGTCTTACGGACAATCACGGGCGTGCTTAGAATCGGACGCTCTAAATGATACAGTCGTCCTCTCGCTTGAAGACTAGTTGCAGTTTGATCACGCACTTCAAAGGCAATGAGTGTCCGTTTGCTCGGCGAGATATCAGCCTCTGCCGAGAGAACTCATCGATTCCTCGTGGTGTTTATTCAGAGATGGATTTTGAGTTGGGTTTCACGTTCATTGAAAGGGCTCATTCCATTTGGTCGATAAGCAGAACTGATTTCGCGGCCCCGCTGAATTTGACGTTACAATGGCAGCGCGTAGATGAGCCTCATCAGAATTCTGTTAATTAGAGTTTTCATTGAGGACAGGATTTCTGACTGGGTTCACCATCGGCTTTTTGAGGTCCGCGTGTGGGAGAATAAATCGCTGAACCACCCCCTGGGCTGGGATTGTGGCGAAAATGTTTGAAATTTGCCTTTAATGTCGGTTCAGCGATGCAGTGATGACATTGTTCATCATGTGATGACATCCTCCATTAAATCCTGTCATTCGATTCGATCTGGGTCAACTCTTGAAAGGGATGGCTGTTTAAACACACACTCAATGGGTCCATCTCATCGTCCGATCGTTTAGGCTTGTGCATTTTAGTGCAGTCCAGACGGCGATCAGTTCATTCTTCTAGTTCATTTAGTTCCTAGTTTAGTTCTTTAATGTAGTTCATCGCTCCGGAAATTGTGTTTTGTGCGATTTTTTGTTGGTTGATTGGATTTCCGGTTCGAATATTTCATTCATTCATCGCTCCAGAAAACTGTTATAAAAATCGTATAGTCCGTACGTATGTATATACATTTCTCACACCACCGGCAACACACAGATGCTCGATGTGCTTGTGCTGCTATAGTTAAATAAAAAGAACCCCCATGTGCACAATGCCCATACACACAAAGTAAAGCACTCAATTTTAGTTCAGTGTTGTTCGATTTAGTTCAGTTTAGTTCGATTTAGTTCAGTTTAGATCGATTTAGTTCAGTTTAGTTCGATTTAGTTCCGTTTTTGTTCGATTTAGTTCAGTTTAGTTCGATTTAGTTCAGTTTAGTTCGGCTTAGTTCAGTTTAGTTCGATTTACTTCAGCTTAGTTCGATTTAGTTCAGTTTAGTTCGGCTTAGTTCAGTTTAGTTCGATTTACTTCAGCTTAGTTCGATTTAGTTCAGTTTAGTTCGGCTTAGTTCAGTTTAGTTCGATTTACTTCAGCTTAGTTCGATTTAGTTCATTTTAGTTCGATTTAGTTCAGTTTAGTTCGATTTAGTTCAGTTTAGTTCGATTTAGTTCAGTTTAGTTCGATTTAGTTCAGTTTAGATCGATTTAGTTCAGTTTAGTTCGATTTAGTTCAGTTTAGTTCGGTTTAGTTTAGTTCGATTTAGTTTTGTTCGATTTAGTTCAGTTTAGTTCGATTTGGTTCATTTTAGTTCGATTTAGTTCAGTTTAGTTCATTTAATCTTCCGAAATTACATGTATGCAGGGTACGGTATACCTCCTTTTTTTGAACTAATTAACCGAAATAGATTGACATTGTGAACTAGTTCACTTGTTAGAGCTCTTTTTAGAACTAGTTTGCCCGTGAACTACACCAGCCTACGCCTCGTGCTCCATTAGTCATACCGCGTCTATGCTCTATTCTGAGCTGCATCACTGACGTCGAAATCAGATTCGTTGGGACCCAGTGATTGAACAGATTCATCACGAGGGTCGCCATGTTTGCACGACATTGCTCCTTTTGCCTGTTTTCTTGATGCACCACAACGTCGCCATTTTTAGACGATTTTTAAGGGTTTTCCTGATGCTTCTTTACACGACATCTCTGAGTAGGCACTTGTCCGACAGACCATACATGTATTCCTCAGATTTTCTTGTCGATTTCCTGAAGGATGTCTCTGTACAGGCACAGACTTGCCCCTTCCTGTGCAGACTCCTGACCTAAATCTTCGCGCCTCGCTGATCTCTTCATCTTCAGTGTCAATGTCAATCGTTTCCTCATCTCTGTCTACACATCTCCATACGTCAGCTGATTGATGTTTTGCCAAACCTTCCTGATCGTTATCTATCATTGCACACCAGGGACACCGGGTCACCAGCACACTCGCCCGCGCACACCCCACGCACCGCGGCCATAACGAATGAGCATAACTTATCCTCAATTGACTTCTGATTGGACTGGTCTGCGAGACAAATTGTCAGTGATAAGTGTGCCAGAGCCCGCCCATAAAACGCACGCACGCACCCACCCACTGCCACCCACCCATTATCTGCCTGTTAAAACATTCAACAAATAATCTCTCTCTCTCTCTCTCTCTCTCTCTCTCTCTATGTCTTAAATGTCAAATGTGTCTAATAAATGCTTTTTTTGTTTCTCTCTCTTTCCAGGTAAGTGCTTCCAGCAATCCGTCATCTGATAAAACGAAATTGAACCCAGTGCCAGCGGGGTAGGGTAAGGAGATAGATTAATCATCGTTGTTCAGCTCTCTCTCTCTCTCTCTCTCTCTCTCTCTCTCTGGCTCATGCTTGTCTGTGCCGAGAGGGGGAGGAGAGAAAAAAGAAATGTGTGAACGTCTTCGTTCCGTTGAACTCTCATAAATTCTCATTAACCTCGAATGAGGTGCTGTGTCTCCCTCTCGCCCTCTCTCCGAGTGAATGCACTCAAAGTGGAGACTTTGAATATGTCTACACACAATATTTGAACCTCTTGAGCATGGATCAAGGACAATTTACTCGCCGACAGGCACTTATCTGCACTTATGCACCCTCATCCGTCGGATAATTAGTATCTGTGTGCGGGTGCGGCTGGGGGTGGGCGGTGGTAGGTTTTCCTGTTTGAGGGCGCATAATGGCATGTAACAAGAAAATATTACAAAACGAGACGAAATTTTGCGGCTTCTCTTCGACCGACCGTGTTCCATAATAAATCAGCCAACAGGTGCGGGATGATGGCCGCTAAGAGCCACCGGAAGTGGGATAAGATAACGCCGCCCGCCGGTGTTGGTGGACATAATGAAATTTTGTCATCCCTTCCATGCCATGCCATGCCATCACCCGCGGGTGCAATAAATTATGGCTCTGCAGCTACCGCTATCTCACGGACTGCCGCCTCATAATGGTCTCCCGCACATCTCACATTGTTCCGACGGAGGTTCCTTGTTCGTTGCTTCTTTGTCCTTAAGTCTGACGCTGCCACCGCTGCTGCTGCTTCGGCTGGGATTCGTCGAGGGAGGCAGGAAAACAATTTTGTGGTTCTTTCAAATAGTTCAAGAGGGACTTCTCCTTCTCCTCCTCGTCCCTCGAGGGGATGATGGGGGCCGGTCGCGGTTCAATGAAATTATTTTAATGGAGTCGGCATTAAAATTGTTTTGGCGTGACTTTTATTTGCTTAAGGACGGGTTCTTTTTTTTGTTCGGTTCTTGTTGCTCTTATGGGCGGACGAGACACACTTTTTCCTTGACTCACTCTCTCTCTCTCACGCCACCGCTGTGTTGATGGCATTTCGTCTTGCTGAAGAGCTGCAGATGGAAGCTTGGAAACGGTGGAGGTTATAACTTTTTATGAAGTGACCCTAAAGTTTTTAATATTTCTTGAGGGGCTATTAGAGTGCGAATTTGTGTTTTGAAAGGACTGAGAGGGGGACGCTGCGACGTAGGAGAGGTCGATAAGTTGCCGTTCGGGGGACGTTGGAGAGATGAAAAGTTTTTGCCTACGCTCGGTAAATTCATACAAAAAAGAGGACGACGCGACGTCAAAAGTTTCTGCAACAGCATTAAGTTTTGTTAAGAAGATGGTCATCAAAGCAAGGGCTGGGGTTGGTGTGAGGCGATGGAAGACCGGGAAATTCTCTGATAATTGGTGATATAGTGGAAGAAAGGGCGATCAATCATTTAGCTGAAATTCACGAGGGAACAGAGTTTTCTCTCAAATTCAAAATATGCCAAGGGGGGACCGGAGAGAATGGTCGCAGAGGGACCGTGTGGATGGTAGAAGCCCGCAGATGAAGTGTAGTTACTCTGTTGGGTGAGGGGAATCCGAGCCAGAAATTTATGAAATTTGTTACTTAGTTTGTGTTTTTCGGACACGGCGTTGAGGGGAGGGGGGACCTTTGAGAGATGCCAGCAGAATTGGGGAAATCTTATCTCTTTAAGTAGACGTTTCTGAAACTTTCGTCCTTTGTCTTGGATTCCACATCACTCGCAGGAGTCATGTGAGAGACAGCGGGTTCGAGATTACACTGGTTTTTGAGCGCTCGTACGACAGTCGATGCGGGAAGTTACAGCAGTCGAGAGTAGACTTTCTAAGAGGTGGACCATGATACGCTTTTCATTGAAGTAGGAATCTCTGAAGTTGAGCGTTTTTCAAGGAAATCTCCCAATCGTTTGCATGCATTTTGGATGAATGTTTGCGGAGCTCTATCTCATAGGCGGCTGCGTGGATTTGTATGAAACTAGGGAGAAAGATTACTCATGGTCTGGGTTAGGCGATAGGCTACGGTGACTTCATTTTTTTTTTTTTATTTTAGGAAAAATGACAAATCTCGTGTTTCTCGTGGTCTACCTCCTAAACGAGTGCGTGGAGTGGATTGAAAGCTTGTGGAGCCCCAAGGGGCGCATGTAGTTCAATTAAACTCGAGAAAATGATCGCTCATGGTCCGAATAATGCACGTTCTTCTTCTAATGATGCTACAAGCCGCGGTGGACCTGGGCCTAAGCCAACAAGTCTCTGTAGCCGGCACGGTCTTTAGCCAACTGCCTCCAATTTCGCTTGGTTGAGGTCCTTCTCCATTTGTGTGCGCCATCGGTTCCCTGGGCGTTGTCCCACTGGTGCGGGGTGGAAGACTCTGTGTTGTGCGCTCTACATGACCTAGCCATCTTGTTCGTTGAATCCGTAGACGCCTGGCTGGGCTCATGTCGCTGTACAGTTCATGGTTGAATCATCTTCTCCAAACACCAACGCTAAGAGGACCAAAGATGAACGCAGAACTTTTCTCTCGAAAATACCAAGGGCTTCTTCAGCTGCTCTTGAGATTGTCTAGGCTTCTGCGCCATAGAGCGGGACAGGGATGATCAAATCAATGACAAACCACTGCGACTCGAGAGATGTATGTATGCTCTAACTCCTAAAATAATGTTTGCGGAGCTCTATCTCTCAAACGGCGGCTTGGATCTGGATGAATCTTGGCACACAGATTGCTTTTGATCCGAATTAGGATATGTGCTACTATAGGTGCCAGCGAAATCGCCACTTAGACCGTGTTGGTCCATTGCTACTATCTACTACCACTGATCGACAACTCCGCATGCTGACTGGAGCAGAATAAAGCGTATTAGCTTAGCTCTCACGGGAATTCAAACCGGGTACCTCCCTAACCAGGGGCTGGCACTCAACCAGCTGCGCCATCCAGCTGTAGCAGGCTACAATAAGATGCATTTAAAAAGAAATCATTCAAATCTGGGTGATCGGGTGTTCTAACATCATTCCTCAACTCATTCGATCAATTTGTGAAAAATAACAAGAGTTAAATTTGCACAGATTTAGGTCATCTAATAGGCCAATGCGTTGTTATTCATCTTACTGACAAGCCAACGCCCTTCTATGGCTCTTCGAGATGTTGCGAGTACAGCTAGACTTCCATTGTTGACATGTATCATACTCAACTGACTGAGAGATGAGCAGATGATGGGCTGGTGAAGCTAGGCAAAGCCCACAGCGGATGTCTCCATGTTCATCCTTCTTCGGGAGTAATGACATTCTACGAAGCGTCTTCTACTTCGTGTGGCTCTACCGTCTAGCAATTCCATGCGACCATTGAGCCTAGCGAAGCTCTACCGCATTGTACTTCATTTGTACCCCTTTCGTGCTTCATGTCGTGGCTCAGCTTGGTCTTGGTCTAAAGCAGTGTTTCTCTGAGCTTGAGAATCGCAAAATTCGATATTTTTTTGAAGAGCTTGGCATGAATCGTCCTAGACTACACCTCTGCCTATTCGATGAGGTCCTATCCTGTTGTCCTGTCAGTCTCATGTTCGTCAACTGTTCTGTTTCTCCTTAAAGCTCGGCATGAACCATGACTCTGCCTGGAATGCAGCTTCAATTCGTGAATCAATGCACATTTGGACTCTTGTGTGTCAGTTGAACTTAACATTCGCAGACTGTTCTGTCATGTCTGGCATTGAATTTGTCGTAAACCGCGTCCAAGGGTTACGTTTAGGGACGGAAGCCCTGAGTCAGCTTTTGTATCTAAGACAGGAAGGAAGTCTGACCAGAGCCGTCAATGCTAGTAGATTTAGCTTAGACCCATACTCACGGTCCAGAACAAGAGCAATCCTCGGTAAACCAGATCTGACATCCGCCATGGAACAACGGTCCGCACAGTTTGCTCGGCTGATGCTGTTCCTGCATCCAGAACATCATTCGTCTGTCTCCTGTTCATCTGTGGCACCTAGCCATCCTGAGTGATGTCATTCTTAGAGCCTCAACCTAGTATGCTTGCTCGGAAGTCATTCAAAGCAACGATGTCTGCATTTTGGTCCTTCGAGCCGCATTTTGGGACCACATCAAATCGTTCTCAGGGCTTTTTGGAGCCCCTTTTAAGTCAACAATAGTCGCAATCATGGAAGATGTACGTCCGCGAGTACAATGAACAAGGTTTACAGAGCCAAAGACTGTCACTTACTTCCTTAGTCGCTTTTTTGGCGCGATCATGTCTTGCTGTTGAAAAAACTGATGACTTGCGCGTACCAGTTCGGCAAGATACAACTAAATTTTGAAGACGGTTCCTATCGCATACCCACATAACAGCTCTGCAACCTATGAAGGGTTTAAGGCAGGGCGACAGCTGCCATCCATTGTTGGCCATTCCGGGCAAGTTGGATTCACTCTTGCCTCTACTATCACTGGGCCTTTATATCGGCGTCTTCGTCATCCTCTCCTTGTCCCAGGAGGCTCCAATTCGAAGGGCACTTCACCTGTTCCATGCATTCGAAGTGACCGAGCCCGTGTACGCCCACAAGTTTCTATCAAAAACGAGATTAAGTGGCGGTCTCAAAATGAAACCAGTCACACATCGTCACGATATCTCGACCTTTCAGCGGTTACGCAACCTTTACCACTCCTAGTCGACTTGAATTAGTGCCTGGAAGATTTCTTGTTCCACAGACGCCATCTAAAGTGCTGTCAGCGCCCATCTTAGCCCAAGTCCAAACAAAACACAGCCCTTAACCAACAGATTCGCTTCCTCGATCACTCGTGCTTTGTGTCTGTCCACCACAATCCATCGTCCCGCTGCCATCCACTTCATCTTCATCACCTCATTGTCATCGCAGTCTGTTTGCGACGTCACACCTTCTGCCGCCCCTTGCCCCCCTCCCCATGCACAAATCAACGTCGAATTCTTTCGCAACTACATCCTGAACATCCGGACACGACATGTCCGGAGTGGATTAAAACATTCGCAGAGCAGTGAAATGCAATCTGAGTACGTAAGTTCTTCGTTCCATTGTGCTCGCACTCAATTGTCCACAACCAGCGCCAGCTCCAGACGGGGCACATTAAGTGCGACTCTATGAAAAATCCATCGTGTCCACCTTCTGTCATCCTTCGAGAGCATTTCCAGGTTGAAAGACGCTCCCCCAAATGCCAGCTCATCAATCTTCCCCGTCCTCTCGCAGCATCCCTGCAGCCGAGGGTTGAATCTGAAGCATGTCCCTCTTAGTTCCGCCTCCCGTGTCAATATTTGCCCGCCCAATTACAACACACATTACATGTCCAACGTGTGGGGGGGTCGCCGCACCGTGGTGGTGGATGTCTTAAATTTCGTTGTCCTTAATGTTTTCGACCCCTCAACTTACACAGCACAATTGTCATCTGTTTACAATGGAGGAGGACTTAGTTAAGTCCACCCAGAGCCTACGGAGCAGTTCAAAGGACTCTCCGGTGGGCACCCTATCGTTCGTCGTCGTCGTCATTGCTAATCCCCCCGAATGTAAATACAAGCCTGACCACCATCGCCCCACCACGCACGCGATTCCTAATTGAAATCCAAACAAAAGATTGGTCAGAGAGAGAAATGCTAGACAAGAAGTACGGATACGGCGACTATCGGATTGAAGCGGGGTCTCATTGAATATTTATGCGTCCTTCGACGTTGGCGGCCGTTTTTTTTTTTTCGTTTCCCTTCGCTTTATGGTAAGGACCTCATTTTTTTAATGGATCCGAGAGAAATGTTCGACAACTGTCTGATAAATAATTTCTGCGTTGGCTATGGACGCGAGCATGGGAGGCGACTGGCGCGAGAAGGAGAGCGTCTGTTTGGTCGAAAGAATTCGGGCGGAAGTCGGATTTGAATGAGGTCCTTTGACGTGGCGGATTCTTGTGAAATGTATCAATCTGATAAGAGGGGGAGAGGGTGAGAGATTGGTAATCAAATTTCATGCCGATTAAAATTTACTTAGTGGGTGAGCTTCTTGGATTCTTGGAGACGCGTGATTCAGTTGGAGGTTACAATTTCAATTTGGTGTCGAATGGGGTTGTGTGTGGTGAGCTCGGGATTTTAAGTGTCAGATTTGTGTGGAAATGATGCCATTAATGAGGGCGAAAGAATTTTTTGAATCGCCACGACATGTCAATTTCCACGTTATACGAAAGATTTGGTCACTTATTTCGGTTGGAATCCTGCTGGAGTATCTAATCGCGGTCAATGCTCACGTCCAGTCGAGCTCTCCCTAAGTCGAGCTCCCTCTAAGTCGAAGTAATTTTGACATCTCGTGGGAATTCGAAATAGGGAGCGTCTGCTGTACTTAAGAAAATTCGAAGTCTTCATCCCATGTCGCGGCAATGGTCGTCCGCATGATCACGAATCCATTGCAGCAGCGAGAGAATTAAGCACTACCTACTAAGTGTAAGGATATCGTCATTTATGAACAAACCACGAATTCTCAAAGCTTTCGCACTCAACTCACAACTTTTGCGAAGCGGATGAGCATCACCTTTCTAAGCTGGAGGGATTCTTAGGTTCGTTGAAATAATAAACCCAGATATCCCGGGATTCACTTGAAACTCCCTCCATTCCGTCCTGATTTCACGTCGTTTTCAGATCAGACCATTTCACTATAAGCCCCGAGATTTTTGGACATCTTCAAGCGATGTCTAAACGCAGACAAACAGTGTCCAAATCGCCTAAAGCCATTTGTCAGTCTCCCCGATGCTTCCTTGGGTCCTTCCTCGAAAGTTTAAACATCTGTGACGTGCTTACTCATTCATTCACGTTTATTTTGGTCCTGGTTTTAGTCCAGGAACAAGTCTGTCTATTCCTTCTGCGAGGACCATGACGACTGCATTCGAATTTCCAGAGCAATCCAATCACGAGTCACCTTTGCCCCAAAGCGAACCAGATTCACAAGAAGAACTTGTTTGGAAAGCCGTTCCTAATTCGGATTAACAGCCGGGGTTTGTTCGTCGAAATGGGGCTCGTACGAAGATTTCTTTACAAAGAATGAATCTTTAGACAAACCACGTCTTCATGCGGATTTAATGGAGACTAATCATCGTCAACGGATGTCGAAGCTAATTCTTGTTTCCTGTGTAAAACCACAAGCTGAACGATTAACGAGGCAACATAGTTGTTCATGTGTTTCTTCGAATGCTGGATGAAATCCCAGGAAGTCGGGTTGTTTCTGTGTGTCCTCAAAAGCTGGATAATAAGCAAGGCAACCGAGCTCTTTCCGTGTTTCTTCGAAGGCAAGTTCGACGATGTGCACGACAGCAGAGCTTATTATTGGTTCTTTCGAAAGAAGGACGTCTTTTCGCGTAAATCGCCTTGTCCTATCATGTTTTCTGCTATTTGTATATGGCTATGCCAAAAATTCTTTCGTCCGCTCCAGATCCGGACAGACAGAGTGTCTGTTCTCTCTGACTGCCAGATTTGGATGACAAAGTCCGACGGGAATTACCAGGCCAAACCACAGCGAATACATGCAAACCTTCGCTGAAGCAGGTCATCGAAAGAAACACTCACAGTCTTCCCCGGTCAAGCACCCTTATCCAAGCCTTCAAAGCAACATTCATCAACCTTTGGTCTATGATCGGATGGATGACTCTCTTGGGGTTAAACGCTCGAAATCACATCAAATTCATCTTTAACTGTTGCCAAATGTGATATCCAAGCCTCAATTCAGAACGGCTTCTCCAGGGATGTTTGCCATGATGTTAGCTTCAATGTTATGGGTGCGAAACTGGAGGCAGCTAGCTAAAGGTCGAGCTGACTAGAGACACTTCTTGGTTGATGCCTATGTCCACACCGGACAGTAGCGCTACCTTAAGTAAGTAAGTAAATAGTGCTTCAAAAAAACGCTCAATAGTTATCCAAGACAATTCAAAGGGGCTCCCCAAGGCTGGCGATTCTTTTGCTTCAAAGTGTAAGGCTTTTCACGACAATCTCTGGTTCCAAATTTGTAGACTCGATCCAAGAGAATTCCGAAGGAGTTCCCCAGGGTGGGCTTCTGTGTCCCATATTTTTTCGTTTTTGAGTGAAAAAGGGTCTCACGACGATCACTGCCGCCCGAGTTGTAAAATTGATCGAAAGCGATTCAAAGGGGCCTGGCCCAGGCGGACTGCTACGTCCTACATTAACACGATTCAGATTACCAAAGGATCTTCACAAGCACTGGTTAACATGGCGGACTGCTATATCCCTTACTTCTTCAGAGAATAAGAGGTTCTTCACGATATTCCCAGTTTTTCGACTCGTACGTTCAATCGTGTTCCAAGGCATTTAAGAACGGCTTCTCGAAGGCGGACTGCTATGGCCTACATGCCATGATGTTGTCTTCAATATTAATGCTTGAAAAAAACCTTCAATCGCGATCCAAGTCAGTTCAAATATGCTTCCCTAAGGCGGGCTTTTACGTCCTGTATTATTTCGCTTCAGAGTAGAAAATGGTCTCCACGGTAATACTCGTTTCCAGATTAGTGACCTCGATCCATGAGGATTCACAACGCAGTCTTTGAGGTCTGCATAGTCTTTATTTTGGTTTGTGTCTCCGATACTGGTTTGTTGGCAATTTAAGCGCCACATACAGTCGCTCTTCTTCAAGGTTGTGAGACTGTGTCAGAAAGTTGAAGAATGTTTTCCAAGCGTTCGTGGGAAATTCAAACGAGATGTTGAAGTTGGGAAGTCAACCGAGATGAGGCACTTGCCTGCTCTGGATTGTGCATTTGGTGTTGAAATTTCCATCCGCTTAGATGGAGCCACAATCGTCCATGTTGTAGCGGACTTATTTGAACCCAATCGCAGCAGGTGTTCGTTCTCTGGGCGGGCGGGCTTCTGCTAAGGAAACTGAAAGGCAGCTCGAGCCTAGGGTGGTGCGCTGGAAGCTGTTGGTCAGCTGTAAACGGCTTTCTTGAGCTTGGGGATCCTTGTCAGATCTCCGGGTGTACATCGATGAATCTTCGCACATGCATCAGTGAACCGTTCCTCTTCCTCTAGGAGGAGCGACGAGGAAAAGCACTGTACTCGTCTTGGTCTACACAGGCAGTGATCATATCTAGCGACTACCTGATGCTGAAGAAAGAGGACAAGATGTGTACGCAAAATTGTCCTTACTTCCATCGCCTCATCAATAGACTGAGAGGGAGTACTAAGCGTGCGTCTCGTTAAGCATAATTACGCTTATCTCGATGATAAAAGGGTGCATTGGAAGTACATGAAGACGATGCCTCCTCAGCTTTCCCCGTTTACGACTTCTTCATCCTCGTGTCAGCCAACAAGGCTCCTTGCCTGCCTTTCAATTCACCAAAAAGAGCCACCACCCATCGCCCTCCGCCTACTCCCGACTCGCCGTCCCTAGAAGGCGGCGTGCATTTGCCCTAACAACGTCTCCAGAATTCCAATTTGTGCCCTCGCCAAGCGAAAGAGAATTTATTGAAGTTTTCCTCCCTGTAACCTTGACAGACCTTGTCAAGACCCGTTTTCGAAGAACTCTCGCATCCCTCTCAAAATAGACTCGACCGAGTGCTGTTGTTGGCTGCGCCCCTACGCTCCTCGCAGTGTGCTTCGGATAGAATGCAAATTCCACAGCCTGTTACGGGTGATTTTGTCGAAAAAAAAGAAGAATATATTCCACCCCCGCTCAGCACACGCTTCCAAGGACAACGAGAAGAGAACACAAAACAGAAGCAGTTCCACAACAGAATCAGCCCACGCATTCTTGTCACTGAAGAATCACTTCAAAGAGTTATGCAAAAATGTAGCATCAACAGCAGACACCTCTCGTGACGCCCCTCCTGTCCTGTCATTGTCTTGAATACACCTTTCTTTCGGTGATGAGACTCTCAAAATAATTGCTACACATTCCTGCTGCATGCATCCCCCTCCTTCAGCACAGTTGGACGAGATTTCTTTTGTGTTTCCGTTTGTGTGTGTGGCATGGCATGGCATGGCACTTGGCCTGGCCCTACGCTCACCCCTAATGTCAAAACACGAACTCGTAAGTCAACACACAAGTCCCAGCCTCAAACACACTCACACACACGCACGCACGTTGAACGTGCTGTAGACCCTCTTTAAGGGAGAAGCACACTCTGTCATCGGGGGTCGACCAAACAGAAGGCAAACATAAATACCCACGGCAACCAACCAGCCAGCCAGCCAACCCCCAGCCCTTTTGTTGTACCTCAGCATGAAGGAGGAGGGTGGTGGGAGGCGAAGAAATATTCTTTTTCATTAGAGTCGTGGAAGGCTTTGGCTTGTAGCAGTCTCCCCACCCCACCCCCACGCCACCACCATCGCATCGCATCGCATCTCATCCCCACGCCGGCAGCAACCCCAAAGTGGTCAGGGACATTTTTCCTTTGAATGTGATGCAAATAGAACGTGATGCTGCGCGGCTCTGAAAAGCACTGCGACGGTGCTGGTTGGGGGTTGGAGCTGGCGGGTGGTGTGCCTTTCGCGCGGTGTGGCTCTAGATAAACTCAACTCTCGACTCAGCTCAAATTTGCACGTCGAGCGTCGAGAGAGGGAGGTTTTCGGTGTTGTTTTATCTCCCCCTCGCCACCCCAGTGCCACCCCCATCAGCGCGCCAGCTGCTGTCGCTCTTTGTTCGTCCAGCAGTTGACCCTTAGCGGCGGTGTAGCAAAAGCAAGTGTAGGCGATATTTGAATACATTTTTCCATATTAACGCTGAACGGGGGCGGGTGGGCGCAGGCACCCTCAAGCAATGCGCGACTCTGACGCTTAGTTGGCAGTGTAGCAACCGAGGGATGGGGGTTGAGTTTTGTGTTAAATTAAACTTTTCAGTTTGCAGAGTTCGAGGCGGTATTTCGCGCGAGGGGTTGGTTTGAAAAAAATGGTAGAGAAGAAGGTGGTTGTGGGGGAGTGGGGTGGTTTAAGATGTAATTTGCTCGTGCGTTCGGAATTAATAAACCGACGTGTGGCAAATTGTCAGCGATTATCAGCTGGAAATGCGAATATTATTCAACGCAACGTGCTGGCGCGCTAAGACAAATGGATCCGCAAATAGTCCGTCAAGGATGAACATCTGAGTAATCTCGTTCAATTGTGGGTGGGTTCCTTGCGTTGCGCTGGCAGCGGCAGATGATTATTGTAAGTGGATGGATGGATGGATGGATGGAGAAATCGGGCAGCGAAGCGATGTTGATGAGGCTGTTAATTTGATCCTTGTGGTGAGTGGCTATGAGGGGAGTTTCTTGTAAGCTTGTGGTTTAGGACAGTAACAACGAGCATACGGCAGTGCCTGAGGCAAGCCCAAGACTCCTCATTGATTGTGGTTCCTTTAGCAGACATCTCTCCTTTTTCTTGGATAGGCAGTTAGTCGTGGCTGTTAATTAACATAATTCGTAGTAACTTCACTTGACAAGGTGATGTATTCTGGTAGCATGTGGGTATGGAGGCCATGAAACCTAGTTCCATCCTGACCATGATGTTGGTCCTCTTATGGAGGCTGTGGTTTAAATCCGAAGCGCTTCACAGAATATAAAGCGTACCTCTTGTGATGGTGGTGTTGACATTAGAATGTGCTATGATCGAACTGCCGTATGGGGCTGCATTGCAACCGGGTGCTGCGACCCTTAGAGCACAGAGGCGTTAGATAGACTCCAGGGAATGTCTCTTTTGTGACAGAAACAGCAGTGTTAGATGCACCTCCCCTTAAACCAAACGAAATGCTCAGTTATGGACTAATATTAGTTAGCAACTGGACGCAACCCGTGGACTGAACGTCAATCCGAGCAAAACCGAACTTGTACTCTTCACCAGAGAAGAGTAACATTCCTGAGTTGACATGTCCAGTTGTTAAGTTAAGAGTTGCAAAGACGAAAAAATACCTGGTATTATATTCCAAACTCGTTTGGAAGGACAACATGGAGGGCCGTGCAACGAAGGCATATGTGGCGTTCTACACCTGCAAACGGGGCTATATTGGCTATACACGATGACAGTAAGAGCCATCTTGACATACGGTTCTCTAATATGGTGGGAAGCATGGGCGAAGAGGTATATTCTCGCACAGCTAACCAGAATCCAAAGACCCGTCGAACAACATCGACGGTAGCACAGGAAGTCATTCTCTTCCTTCCTCGTTGCGAACTTTTCTGTAGCAACAGTGCAGCCTCATCGGCCCTGAGGCTCAGATAAGCGGGTTTCTGGAGCGTAAAGCTATACCGTAAGGCTGTCATACTAACGAAGTGGATAGCAGCACAAAATATACGTGAAACACACCACCAAGCCTAGACCCGGAGAAGAGCTTCAATCAGCGCTTTTCAGACTGGATCGGCCTTATACACCGGCGGCTCAAAGACGGACGCTGGTACTAGCGCGAGGGTCTTTTCGAAAAATCTCTGGCGCTAAGAAACTACAGCCTGTTTCAAGAAGAAGTGGCAGCAACTGAAAGATCATAACGTAACTGGGAAATCGATCGTCATCTTTTCTGACAGCCAGGCGGAAAAAAATGCCATTGTTTCAGACATCCTGAAGTCGAAGCTGGTTCCACTGTCCTGACAGAGCATCCTTAGTGAACTCTACCGACTAACCGCTATTAGGCATGAACTCAATTGATAGTTGGTGGCAAATTCAATGCCAATTTGCTGGGGGTCTTTTGAGCTTAGGGTAAGGATCTTGTGGTAGTCAGCCTCCTGTTCCTTTCACCGAGGTTAGCTTAGTTGCTGGTTGGCAGCAGTCACACTTAGGCAACCGTTCCGCAAACCAGCTAGAGCTTGTGATAAAGCAGTGCTGATGACTGAGTGCCATCAAGTAGTAGGCACCCAAGCGACTTCTTTTTCATATAAGCTGGATGCTAAAATACTTAAATACTTGTCCGCCTCGTTGAGAGATAGACGGCAGTTCAGGAAAGTCTTTGAATTGCTTGCACTTATGCTTGACTGATTGACTAATGGTACGTTGGCTTATTTCGGGCCTCGACAAGATGTGCAAGCTTCTCTGTCTGTCAAGGGTTTAGTGCCTCTGATTTCGTATTTAACGTCATCCTCTCGTGGTACCCCGAAAGACGCCTCTTTTGGTAAAATTTGAGCTCAAGTTGTTCATTCCTATGGCCGATTGGACTTGTGAAATTTTTGACGTAGGAAGCGTGGAGCTAGAGGAGCGCCTGACGTGCTCACAAGGTTGCAAAATCTCATACGTCAATTATTTTATTATTTTTTTTGGAAAAAAAAAAAAGTTATTTGCGTTAAAAATAAAAGCTACCGTGAGAAATGCTGCTCCTGCCAAGTGACTGATTCACACGCCCGTCCCTTCTGAACTTTCACAACCGCACAAGCCTAAAGGTTCAACCATCTGTTGGAACCCTTACAGAAAAAGAACCCACAACCTGTCGACCCATGTCCTCATCGCTGTCGTTGGCATAAGTTTCTGACAGCCACCCGTGTCGGAATTCTTTCAGCGATCTTATCTGAAGCCGGCCACCCTCCCCCCACCCCCAAACACGAGCCGGCCACAGAGTGATAAGGCCTTTCACCAGCCAGCCGAGCGAGTGTATCGGCATCCGCAGCCGCATTCAACCGTTCAACCATTCAGCCGTCAATTTGAAGCCAATTTATCATGAAACAATGTCGCAGACGATATCAATTTATCACACCCGCAAAACTGATATGCTTGGTGATTTGAGAAACTTTTCAACACGGGACGCCACTGGAACACAAACACAACACGCCGCCGCCGCCGCCGCCACCGTGGCTCGCCCATAAATTGTGCGCGCACACGAGAGAGAGATAGTGCGACGTCATAAAAATTAATGTCAGGATATTTCGCACCATTTATTCTGAACATCCGTGTGCGGTGTTCCTCTCACGTTCACGGCAACAAACACATCTCGTTGGGTAGACAGCGCCCCCATCCCCCCAACCACCCTCATCGCGTGGATCCTAAGCAAACGAAACAACAAGAGAAAGGAAAAAAAAAGGTTCAAGGATAATTGCATGATGGAGGGCGAGGTAGAGGGATTGCTGCCAGTCCATAATTTTCTTCTTCCGCCACCCATCCCCTCCATCCACCTGTGGTAAGTTGCAGCGGCGATTAAGGGAAATCGATCGAGCGCCACCATCGCCGGGCGAGATTCAAGTGAAAGGCAAGTAGTCCTTTATTACGTACAAAGTATCCTCGTATCCGCTGCAACGATCTGGTTTGTTAGTTCGATGAAGTTCCCCGATATCTCGTGCCAGTGGAACATAATTCTCCGGACGAACGCCACCGCCCGGGCAACCGCTCACACAGTGAAACCCCCCGAAGCGACTAATTGCTCGGGCGAGAACTCCTTCGTTGCCGTCCTGTGTGTTATCCTCTCCCAGACAGATATCCTTCTTCTTGAAGGCCTCCGCAGAGCCCGGCCGGGAGTTGGGCCGACCTCTCTTGACATGGCGAGGAGGCGGTGGAAGAGGGTGGTGGATGACTTCCAGTTTATACTGTCAAGACAAATGCACGCAATAAAACCGTAGATAAAAAGGCGATTCCAGGACTCGCATGCGATTGTTAATAGCCCCTTCCTCGGCACACACAAGCCCCATTCTGTTGTTCAGCCGTTGCTGTGGGGTGGTGGTGGTCGTTGGGCTGGCTGCACTGGGGGCCGAGACCGAGGCCGAGGCGGAGCGGAGTTGATTGAGTAATTGCTTCGCCCCGCGAGGGGTTTCACGATAATTACGGCATTTTAAGTGAAATGATATTTTCGGTGATTTGCAGGTTCGTGTGTGCATTCGCCGAAGGATTTCACAAAGTTTCTGTCTCGACGTGCCGGCGAATTAAATTTAATTCGGCCCAAATTGATTGGCGATCGTTGCCATTGCATGTCGATTGTCGACCCAAGTGGACGATGACCCCAGGCAGGCTAGTAATGAAGCAATAATGGTAGCATGCAGCATGTAGCATGTATCTTGTTGATTTGTGGTTGCACGGAGGATGAGGCGAAGGATGGCAGTTCACGTAAAGAGCAAATCCATTCACATTGAGTGCGGCCCTTGCGGTGAGGGATTACGCCTGGGAATGCAGGTTACAAGGTGCCTCCTATTGATGTGTCCACTTCGTCGTCGTCATAAATGGAATGCCAGTGGACAGGGCTTGCATGTTTGCAAATGCATCTCTCCTCCTTTGTGGCCGATATTTGCATTGATTCGAGAAAGGAACCGCATGCGGGCGTCGGTGGCGGCCACCTTCAATTAACCAAGAACCACTGACAAGCATCCTTCTGCGAGTTCGTAAATGGAATTCCATCAAGTCCTCCCAATCATTCAGAGTGCCCTGTCATCTTGGAAGCCTTCCGATTTTCCGGTTGTCAATGTAAACATGCTGAACTATCTGTGCACTGGCATTCGAATGGGGATTCGAAAACAAGTCAAATGGTTGCGTGTGCGTGTGTACGTGTGTACGTGGCCGGAGATAGGACAGCGCACAGAAGTCGACCAGATAAGGCTTACATTCCAGTTGGGAAACGATTACCCCCAAGGTCGGCTCTTATCGCAGCGCCACTGGTCAAGCTGGTGATAGCGTGTTGTTGACTGCGTTCACACCATGTTCAGCTCGGCGGGGATTTCAATGCTGTGCGCCTCCGACTGCAGAAGGAATTGAATTTGTTTTCAGTCAGAGCGAGTGCATTGGAAAGTTTTGTCTTCTTCAACTGAGCATGCGGACTGCTGGGACACGGAAAGTGCGTGTTGAAGGATGGCAAGGGGGACTTCATGGAAAGATGTCTTGTCCATGGCTGATGATTCATGGCGGGGAAACACAGCAAGTGTTCACCTCTCTGGCGTTTTCAGCCCAGAAACTGGCTGGTTTGAGACAAAAGGGCAAACATTTTGTGTAAAGTTGGCCTTAACTTGCACGTCACTGCTTCTGGACCCAAGCTTGACTCCATTGCGAGAGGGAGCACTAAGCAATAATGGTGGGGTTTCGAACATAGTCTGGCAAGAGGTAACCCACGCCAGTTGTTACTTACTTTTTATCCCCAGAGTGCTAGATCTGAAAACGATTGAATCAAAGCCCTTCTAAAATAGATTCTGATTCCCACATATTTTCTGCGCCTCGCTTATAGCAGTTTGATGAAAATTTAGGCAACAAGTTGATTATTAAAGCTAACGCCACAACAAGGCTGAATTCGGAAACATGAGCTTGATTCCTTCCATCAATCTTCCAAAGCTCTCAAGAGTGACAAGAACAATGCTGACTTCTATGATCTCCTACAAAGGACAAACGATCAATGCTCTGGCTACGAACCCATCGATCGTTCTAGAAGACTTAAATGTCAAGTTGGAGTCCTATGTCGCGCTCAGACCAGTGATCTTTGTTTCTCTCAGTACGTAATATGACGACTCAAGGCTGGACGCTTGTTTTGAATCTTGATATGACTTCTGACCGGACAAGCCCACTCTGCAACAGTAGACAGAGCTTGAGTTGCCCTGATCCGTAAGTGTACCTGTACCTGGGGCCCTCTTGATGCCATTGGCACACCGCCGCCGGGCAGTCCTTCAACATTCTCGATGTCTGCACTAGGCCTCTGTGCATTTCAGGCCTATCAGGAAGAAGAAGACGCGATGGACGGCGTGGAAGAATCCCTTCCCATTCTTGATGAGATCCGGCTTTAATCTCACTGCGTCTTGACAGAAGCTGATACTGTGTACAAGAGCACCCATTGAATCTGCCCGCCAGCAGCTGTTTATCGAGCATAGAGTTTGCCATCAGTTTGAAGTGACTTTCGGGCAGAACATTAAAGCAATTCCTGCAGAATTTCAACGTGTTTCTTCTTCCGAATCACTCCCCAACCGAAGGCTCCTATGTTCAAAAGCCACATCAAGACATGACAGATTCTGAAATGTGACCAGGCAAGACGAAATGGCCGACAACGAGAACGACATCTTTTGATGATGTGTGCCCCTCATCACCGCATTCCTCGTCGCCCTGCTGCCAGCCGAGCACTCAGTCATCTCTAAGGTTGCCTCACTTTGATACCAAAAATTACCTCAAGTCGGAGCCAAATTCTACACACTCGTCCTCGGCACAAATCACATGACAAATGCTCGCTCTCTCTGTCTGTAGTCATCGTCCGACAGTAGCAAGAGCCGCTTTCACCGTCCGGCCAACAAACGAAGGCTCCTCATTTGTGTTTGTCACCCCAACCGTTACTCAACCCCTCCTCCAAGCATATCGTACACACTAATTAAGGTTGTCACTCACCCAGTCGCACACACATACAGTGCTGTCAGGCATTTCCTTTCGATTACAAATATTTCCAAGATACAAGCGATTTTTCACTCTCCGACGACGATGGGTGGGCGGGCACTTGGGCGGGGGATGAAATCGGCAAAAGTCGAAAGCAGAGACAAATGGCCGTCAATTAGGGCGGCCCGAAACACGAGCCAGACGATATTTAGACTAAACGCCAAATGAGCATGTGGGGATGGATACAAATGTGCGTCTTTGCATACCACCCCGGCAGCGCTAAGCGATGGCCTGGCTCGGCTTAACGCTTGTCTATTAATACTCCCCGAACGGGAAGGATTAACTTGATGGCTGGTGGCGTCGAGTTTCGTCTAATCCACAGCTCTGAGCTCGTTTGGGATGAGATGCGAACCTTTTTTTTTGCTGCGTGTGTGCTCCGCCGTTTGATTGACTTCTCTCGCTAAGCTCGGAGTGGGCTCAGGTCTGTCATCGTCCCACATCAGTCAACCGACAGACGTTTGTTATTGAAACGACGCACGGCAAGAAATTCAGGGGAATCATCAACTTCAAGGTGCGCCGCCAGGGCTCCGTGAGCCGAGGACCTACCGGGCGCGTGTCCCCTGAGCCGAGGGCATATGGCATCTCCCTCATTTCGCCCGTCAGAAGACGTTGCGCACAGTGACATCTTATTTTCGAGAGAAATGAGGAATTTTTTGCAATTTTCTATGCTCTCCATCCACCCTCAGCCGGGCACTTAATTGACAGTCCGTCCTCCGCACGCAGGCAGCCTGTCGTTAAATGGAACGAAATGAGTTTGTTTTTTGGTCGCCTCTCCTCCCTGCGTGTGAATGATAAATGGATGCCGAGGAGCAGTTTAATAATTCAGTTGTTTGTCTGATGCGCCGGAGGATGACACCTTTTCGGAGGAGCGGACTTAAGCGGATTTTCGGCGAAGACACGCGGCCTGCATGCATGCCGGCCGCATGATAAATTCATGTGCAGTCCGTGTGTGTGTGTGTGTGTCTGCGGTTAATTATTAATCGGTTTGTCGCTCGAACGGTGACAGCCGATGGGTGGTGGTGGTGGTGGTCTTGGGATTATGGGCATTTAATTGCTTTGCCAGAGACGCCAGTAAAAATGGAGATAAAAGTGGATCTTGATTGACAGCGGGGATGTGTTTGGCTGCAGACGGCAGCTCCCGAAATCAGGTCAAACGTGAAACGTGCGCCCCGCTCCGCAGGGCTTTTAGGAAATTACTAACGATTTGGCGTGGGAGCGGGGTTGGGGTGAATGGGAAGTCAATTCGAGGGCTTTGGGCGGCTTTGAGGTTCGAAGAAGTAATCTACGAACTGTCAGTCAACGGAGGACTTCTTGTTTTTTTTGGAGAGGGAGACAATTGGAAATGTGTTCGGAAGATGTAGTGGGTGGGCGTTTTAGTGGGGCCACCTCGGGGAGAAAGAATAGTTTTTTAGTGGAATTTCTGAGTTCTGCCACGATAGAAAATTTGCCAGAGAATCCAACTTCGTGTTCAAGTGACTTTCTGTGACATCGTTTCTAGTTAGAACTGAGTTTAGGTCATTTAGTACATAATCGTGTGCTAAAAATTAATTGTCGGAATCAATAAAAAAAATCAGTTTTGCGAGCTCACGATCACTTCTGGGGTCTGGTTTCTAGGTTTCGACTCACTCTAAAAACACTGAGTGGCTCTAAATGCACTCCCATGTTCGCTGATGACAGTCGACTTAGACTCAGACATGGTTACACTCTAGCACATGGACCCGAGACGTTCTAATAGCACCCGTACATTATGACTGACTCAGTTGTGAATAACCGAAAGACGAAATCAGCTTACAAGCGACAGAAATGTGCCACTTTTGTGACAGAGCTGAGTCGGAATCCATCGTTGGCCCACCATGATTAAGCCACGATTTCGTTTAAAGACTGTTTCCAACTGTTATCGTCAACGGCCAAGTGCTATGATGAACTGGAAGCTCGAGCAGTTTCTAAAACTTCGCCAATTTTAGACGACGTACTAGCTATAGGTCCCATCAGACCCATTCACTAATGACAGAGTATTAGTACGCACCGCACTAGTGGCTGTTGTAGAAACTAGGCCTAGGTTCACGCCGGACTGTAGGCTCAGCGATATTCTATTATTCTTAAGCTCATCCCCATGATCCACTAAAGCGGTTGCATGGGTAAAGCACTCACGAGAAATCTCCAGGAAACTCGATTCTCCGCCACCGACGCTAACTCATCGGGCAACTGATGTTTATGTTATGCCCAAGCGTAACCAGGCGAATTTTCCGACTTGGTACAACTACATCGTCTTGGGACTGCCAAAAGTTCGCCTACCTGTTGGAATCGCATTCAAGGCACGCCTGGGAAGTCGTGATGATTAAGCTAAAGTCCTGAACTTAAATAAGTTGCTTGGCCACCAACGAAAATTCTCCTTGAATAACTGCCGTATAATTATCTGAAGAAACAAGCGGCTGGGGAGGCTGCTTTTTTGTGTAGCCGTCAGTAAAACGTTGTCGGTCGTTTCCATTCTACGCAGAGTGAGCTCAGCTGAACCGGAGAAGATGTTCATGACTACCAGCAAACGTCATGTTGAACTACACTGGACAACCCTATCGTAACGTACTCTGAGGGCCACGAGGAAGATCTGTCACTGATTGATATGTCCCAAGCAGACATTCTCTGTGGTTGTCTCAAGCCAATATTAAATGTCCCTACTTGTCGTTATTCTTATAAAGATCTGAATGAAGCCCAATATCATGAACTCAATGCGAGATCCTTAAAGATGTCTCCATAAGAAGAAATGTTATTCGTGAGTGATTGACTCTCATCTCAATGGCTTTCGTATTTATTTCATATTCAGTATTAGCAGAGCGCTAAAAACAACCCCTTTTGCTACGCTCATCGTTTTGCTTCACCTCCCTCGAGATATGTACAGTGACTCTACCACTCATGGAACACCCTTCCTAAATGTGAAAGCAGAGAAAAGCCAAGTTGCGAGTAGCAAGTCGTTTTTAGTGTTCAGTTTGATATTATCCTTCCTTACATCATTTTTTAACTGCTGTACTAAATAGGACCATATTTTTCGTCGTTGGTTCGTCGATTCTGGTGCAGTTTCTACTACACTTCGCTCCTGGCATATGTGTACATAATGACTCCAATGTACGCACGCAGTGTCGAATGTACTAAAAATCCCTGAATACATGTGTGCTAAAAGAAAAAATCGCAACATTTTTGGAAATAATGAGCTATACTCAATAAAGTACTTAGGGGACAGTTTTTGCCTGAGTTTGACTTTGAGGAGAATTTTTAGTACTGAAGTACTAAATATTTTTAGTTGCTAATTACGTCGAGCTATTTATTCCTATTTGTTTAGTTAGTACAGTGAAACTTCTCTTTACGGAAAGCCGCTCTATAAGGAACACCCCTCTATAAGGGACACCCTCTATAAGGCACACCACTTCTTACGGACAATTCATCAAGGCCTAATTCGTGTATTCATATTATCACCTCTGCATGACGGACAATTATGATGGGTCCTTAAGTGTCCGCTATAGAGACGTTCCACTGTACTTATTAAAGCACATTTTCCGGAAATTGCTTGCAGACGGTCTGAAAACAGGTCTGAAAACAGACTATGTGCCTCCCTACAAAAAGCAAGATTGATCTACAATAGAACTCACGTGGTCTGAGCAGGAGATCACTGAGCAGGAGATCACTCATGACTCTGATTGGGGCTAAAACAATACCCTGTGCCATTGACACACACGGCCTCGAGATGGAACTCCACAGCGTCATTTGTAGAAGTTGGTGAGATGAAGGGCTGAACTTTTAGACGAACTGTCGCCGTGACGAACGAAAAGCTCCCTAGGCACATCCAAGTGGCAGTGTAGAGCAGAATAGCATGAAATTAGTTTTCTAATGTGAAACTACAATGAGCCACATATTCGATGTTAGGAACTGGCACGCCAGTCGGGAACTGGAGAGTTTCCTCAGGCGGGACAGCGTCAGAACGACGCCGAAACCTCCAACCTAAACTGACCTCATTTTGAGAAGATCTCACTTCAAAGACGTTCACAGTCTCTTCGAAGTCCTGACGAAGTCTATGTTCAGACGTTTGTACCTTCATCGAAATGAATCTGCGCTCGTCTAGTGTTTGATGTCGTTTTTCTACATTCTCACCCGACTATGCTCTACTTGCAGACCTGATCTGAGGACGTTGTGTCTGATGTCGTGTTAGTGCATTCATTCCCAGATCTGATGACATTCCCACGCGATCATCCCTGTCTCAGAAGAACCCGCTCCACACTCAAATAATCCTCGTCAAACGGCGCCTGATTAGCTGATCCCAATCGAGTTGCACTCATGTTCGTGTGCGGCATCAGCGATGACTGTCTCGCCACCCCGCATCCGCCACACATGTGCCATAAATAACTTAATCCCCTTGTGAACAATCGCAACAATTCCAGGGATTCCGTTCAGCAATTTTAATTACCCACCATGTGTACGAGTAGTTTTACATCCTCCACCGGCAGCGATGCCCCCTGTGTTCGTGTGTCTTTTTTGTGTTCCCTATTCGTTGCACACTCGAGCCTGCGGATGTATGACGTGCCTAATGGAAGTCAATTTTCAAATATCACCCGTCGCCTATCGCCGAGCATTACTACCGCGCGCATTGCGACGCTCAACTCATTGGTGTCCCGCTTGTTGGCCTCTCCCTCTCAGCGTGTCGCGCTCGCTCGCATGCTGCAGCTGTTGGCAACTTGTTAACTTAATTACAGAACTACCGGCAGGATGTAGTCGCTTATTGCATTCCTTCGGTGTGGTTGCACCCACTTTGCGCCACGTCACCAGCGCTGTGTGGCGTGTGCATTCGAGTGGGCTTTGTGAGTTCTTTTTCGTGAAGCCTCCTTTTGTGTGAAAATCATCTCCTGACCATCTGCAGGCGCCTCTGTGGGTTCGTTCGATGTTAACATAGAATTTCTATCTAAAGTGCGCAAATCTCTCTCGAACATCTCGTAATTAATTTGTTTTTCATTCTTCTCGTTCGCAGGTAAGTGTGCTGACTTCAGCAGTGTGAGACTGAGCAGGAGGGTGTGCGCTATGGTCGCCGGTACGCTGCTGCCGTCGCGCCGCCACCGACGGCAGCGTCGGCGGCGTGTAAGTAAATAGGAAATCACTTGGATTACACTTAAACTTGATTAACTACTCGACAGCATGGGGACGAGTGGCAATCTCACAGATGGTGTAGTGTACAGTGAAGTGGATAGTAAATAAGTAAACAACGTGTACCGGACGAAATGGATGACTGAAGTGTTTCGAATTTCTTTATTTGCCTTCGCGGTGGTGGCCGAGTGTCGAGCAACCCATGCGGGGAGGGTGGGGCACACACTGGGGGGAGGTGGAGTTCTGTTTGCCCGTCGAGGGACTTCGCTTCGATATTACATCAAGTGAAATCGGTTTAAGGACACTCGCTCTCTGGCGCTCTTCCACTGAGTAATCCACACACACAACGTGTGCATAATCACGGACGGTGGGTGGGAGTGGGGGGAGTGAAAAGGGATTGTAATCGCTTGCGGAAGATGGGGTTTTAAGTGAATTTTAATCGAGCGCAGCATGAGTTTAAGGGGGGCCATCTGTTTGCTGACACTTTGTCGCAGTTTGTGCGAGGAAGCGAGTGGCTCTGGAAGAACGACGACGACGATGATGATGATGGGGAAAATCCATTTCAGGGCGCTGACTTTGACTGAACGACCAGAGCGACGCCAGATGCGACTGTTGCTTGCTTAAGTGGCTTCACTGTTTGCCATGAGGACCAGGAGCCGCACAAATGTGCCTCCAACTTTGTGTGCAGTTTAGTTACTGTGTGACGTCGTTACTTGGCAGAAAGGACGTGAGAAGTGTGTTTAAGACGCCGCCTTTCTTTGAGTCAAGCGACACAAAGTGGGCACCAGTGGCGGTTGCTGAGCAAAATGTGTGAAAATTGCTCATTCAAAGACACTAAGACACGACTGTAGGACTTTCAAGGCTTAGGTGACTGCGATTAGTGAAGTGAAGACCGAGGCATAACCGACCGACCGATCACCATGTCGGAGCGCTCGGCCATCGGACGTGAGAGGCATGTAGGCACGTGCCAAAAAAAAACAAAAAATCCACGTGGCCACGTATGCATCGTAAATGTACGTAAAATTAATGCAAGTCATCACGTGAATTTCAATGTGTACGTGAAATTGCGTTACTTAATTGCACGTACTTATTGTTTACGTAAACGGTCCATGTGTTCGTGAAATTCAATGCCGTAATCACGTGAATTTTCCATATGCGCGCGTGATGACGTGAACGTTCTGCAATTAAATCGCGGTATCACGGGAATGTTCCATATGTTCGTGAAATTAATTCACGTGATCACGTGAACTCTCTAAATTCTTATGAAGTATACGAATATAGTAAGAAGTATATGAGTTCTGGTTTAAAATGATGTAATCGCGTAGTTGATTCGCGTGTAGTTCGAATTACGTCACAATACATCAAGGAGTACGCGTCACGTACTATCTCAAGAACTTTCTAATTTCAGAGAATTGTTAATTTCAAGGACTCGCTATTTTCATTAATTTGTGCTAATTTGACGGATCAGCTTATTTCACGGACTTGCTAATTTCACGGACTTGCTAAATGCACGGACTTGCTAATTGCACGACTTGCTAAATTCACGCAGTTGCTAATTTCGCGGACTTACTAATTTCGCGGACTTACTGATTTCAAGGACTTGATCATTTAACGGGCCTCGCAGAGTTATGCAAATTTCACGGACCTACTTGTTTCACGTGAGAAATAATTTGTCGTGATTTCACGTAAATTCGTGGACTCTCGTATAAGCTAGACGGAACTGCCAGTACTGTAGCTGCATCCAAAGAACGTATCAAACTACGTCCATCACGACAAAGACACGCCCTTACCACAGACCATGGTTCTCATTTAAACTTCAGCATCATTCAACGAATAGGCCATGAACCTAGTCCACCCAAAAAGCACTCTAAACTTGATGGAAACACGGAATAAAGCAGTCACTCAGCACCCAGAACTCAGTAGAAATCTGTCAGAACGCCTCAAACCAACGCTTTGTCTAAGCAAATGTGCGCTCTTTTCACGTCACACTGTTATGTAAGATCATCCATCCGGTGCCGTCAATTGAAAATTTCCACAATAAATAACCGCCCCGCCTCGCCTCAGCCCAACCCTCATCACATTCAAAACAACTGCTTCTGCTGTGATCCATCAATTAACCGCATTCTCCTCGAGGGACGGGATGGAAAAGGTTATAATTCATTAACCTCCGTCAATCTTCCAAAAAAACGGGGAAAAAATGAGAGGAACTAGGAAAGCCAGAAGAAACATTTTCGAAAATCGATCGAAGGTCTAGGGGGGCTGTGCACCTAATCGCAATCGTAACCGGTCCCGGCTAAATGCCACCCATTGCCCTTATCCCGGCGATATAAATTACATTCATTCCCGTTTAGGGTTGATTTATTCGTCCTTTCACTATCTGTTCAACCCCGTCCGCTCTGACGCTGGTCAGCTTAGTAAGCGATTTACTTTTTCGATTACGCCCCGAGGACCATGCCACCCCGTCGCTGTCAACTGCCTCCTCTCGGCTTTAATTACGGGATCTTGATGAAATGAAAAATGGATTTTGGCAGCACTTTAATGCCGAGTCCATGACTCAAACTATCTCTGTGCTTAATTCCGACTAGAAAAACTCAATCAAGCGGTGGGGTGGGGGTGCGATGTGGACTGGATTGCGGGTGAATGACTGAATGGAAAATAATCAATCTGTGGGTGGGCCGTGGGACACGCGAACTTCATTTACATTCGCGTCGCTGCTGTCACACTTAAACGCCGGTGACATTTCCGCGCCAGGTGCAGGGCATGGTGGCACTCTCTCTCTCTCTCTCTGCCAGTCGAATGGTCAGACGTTTCCGGCGGGTTGGTTTGCTGCAACCCAACACCGAAGGACCGGCTAAAAAGGTGGCCGAATGATTAATTAGCGTTTGATTGCGAGGGAGAAAGGAAACGTTTTGTTGGAGAGGAAAGAAAGTGGAAGAGGAAATCACTTTTTGAATCAAGGTAATAATTTGGACATTTATTGCTGTACCGTGGGCGGGAGGAGGGGATTGGGTGATCAATTTTAATGTGAATTTAAGTAACGAGGGGAGGCATTCTGACATTTCGCGCGACTCAGGGAGGCGATGGGTGTGATTTCTGCGGTTGTTGGAGGGTCGTAAATAATAGTTTATTTCCTTCCTCTCTGCGGCTAGTCGCTGGTGGGGAGTACAAATTGCTCCCGGTGGTACGTAAGAAACCCGATACAATCCGTCATCCGTTCCCGGGTCTCTATCTCCCCCCGTGGCGATGCGGAGACACCTAGTCACTCTTGATGGGGTTTTACGAGATTCGTGTGCATTTTATGGATGATTTTCTGAATTTCTGCCAAATTTACAAAGTGGCAGCTCAAGGGGTTGACGCCTTCTTTTCGATTGGAATGTAATGCTCATGTTTCTGAAATTGGGAATATTGCGCTGATTTCTGTTTAAGGAGAGTTAAGCTGATGCCTTCGCGTCGATATGTCTTCCGACTCTGCTTGAGTTCCTATCAAAGAAACCTGCGTCAAAAGGCGGATGATGGTTGATGAAGAAGATGTCATTTCCACAGCCTTACAAAGCAGTAGCTCATTGTAAAGTCCCATCGACGCCCACTCAAAATGTCTAAGTTCCACTCTCGACACGAAGGACTTTCATAATCCCTTCCGCCTCTTTCGAGTCACTGACTAAGCTCAGAATGTGTCGTCAAGAAAGAGATTCTCTGACTTCGCTGCAAGGAGTTGGCTTAAGACAGCAGGTCCCTTCCAATTATGGGAGGAAAATCTGTACGTTCTGTACAAGCTACACCCAGGGCCAGCTTGTCCTGTAGCCGAGTCATGGTCTTATTGTGACCAACCATCAGATTGTGACGAGGTTTATTTCAAGTCACCTATGTCGGCCCAACCTGGTCTCTCTACGACTTCATCCGACTTCGACTTGGTTTTTACGTCACAAGCATCTTGTCGCCAGGTGCAGCCACTAGAACGGTCTCTAACTCCCTCCACATCCGTGTCTGTGCTTCTCTAATCGCAGACGTCACGTGTTCCCTTGTCCAACGACGAATGTTTCAGTCAAGGAACATGGGGTAACTCTATGTCTCTGCGGTCTACCTCGGTTTCGGAGACAATTCAAGAGTGTCCTTGGTAAATCTGGGTCTCAACCAAAAATGTGATTTCCGTCTAACTGCATTAAGTTCCAGTACTCTAAGTTGCTGGACCGCAGGCAGAGGGCGCGACTGCTGCGTTGTCGGAATAAAAGACACGAAGCCCTGTACCATCACGAAAGGAGAGCGATCCATTTCTCGGCTTTCTACAGGTAGTGGGTTTAACATGATTTGTTTTTAGCCCGGATCCTACCTATTTTCAATCGTTTACAAGTTGGTCATGTTCCAGCAGCAAGTGGATAAGCTTCCAGCGACAATGCTCTTCAGACAAGGTGGTCAAGAAACAAGGCATTCACAAACGCAAACAGACTGACTACATAAAAAAGAATTGGTCTTAGACGGCAACCTTGAGGCACTTCGTCTACTTTGAGCGACACACAAAGAGGGAAACTCATCTGTGGATGGATTGAACCCAACCGAGCTTCACTTTGTTGTGTCTGAGTTGTGAAGGTATTGTAGTTCGTCATAGCAACATATGACCGTTTTGGAGCCCATTAGGTTGGACGATAATGCCTTAAGTGCTGCCTAAGTGTCTGAAAATATTTTAATTCTTCCACCCTTGATACCCTTGAGGAGATTGTGTCTGTCGCTGATCTCGATAGCGTGGATTTTGCCTTGAAGCACAGTAGAACTCGACCCGATAGGTACAGAAAACCTTGTGTTGTGTCGAAAGACTCCGGTCCCAGCTCCAGAATCCATCCACCATTGGTCCAATTCATACTGTCCAATATTTCAACCTCGCTGAAACAATTACGGCTGCCCATATCTCAGGCATTGCACAGAACAAGCCTCTTTTTAGGGATTGCGTTGAATATCCTAAGGTACTTGAGAAGGCTTGGGAGTGTGCCAAACCCATCTACAGTTGTTTTGCAGATTTGGAAAAGGCATATGACCGAGTCCCTCGGGGTAAACTCTGGAGTGTCCTGCAGGAGTATAGGATTGATGGTCCTCTTCTGAGGGCCATTCAGTCTCTATACACAAACTGTAGCAGCTGTGTTCGGGTAAACGGTGCTAAATCAACACCGTGAGCGTTGGAATTCGCCAAGGGTGACACCTGTCCTTTTCATTGTATACATGGACTGGATGTTGCAGCGCTCCGAGGTGAGGAATGTTTCACATTGGGAGAGTTGAGGGTAAGTCATCTTCTTTTGCAGACGACTTGGTTATCCTCACATCCTTCCAGACGGAACTCCAACACGCACTCGATAGGTTTGTGGCCGTATGTGCTGATGCTGGAATGAGGGTTAACGTGGACAAATCGGAGGTTATGGTAATTTCCAAAACGCCTGTTCAATGTACTCTGCATGTTAGTGGAGTCCCATTGAAGCAGGTGGAGAGGTTTAAGTATCTCGGGGTCTTTTTCACGAGTGATGGGAGGAGTAATGCTGAGCTTTCCGGTAGGATTGGTCAAGCTGAGTCAGTTTTGACACAGCTTGTTAGTTCTGTAACCAGAAAGGCCGAGCTTCGTGTCAAGGCCAAGTTAGCGGTTTTTAACTCAGTATTTGTTCCAACTCTCACTTATGGTCTTGAAATTTGGGTAATGACCGAAAGAATAAGATCGCGAGTGCAAGCTGTTGAGATGAGATGTCTTCGTGCTGTTGTGGGAATTACTGGCCGGGATAGGGTGAGAAACACGGCAGTGCGTGAGGAACTCAACATTGAGCAGCTGCTTCTTCGAACGGAAAGGGCTATGCTTCGGTGGTTTGGTCACGTTTGGGTACGAATGTCCCCATCATCACGACTTCCGAGGCAGGCGTTGAATGCGATTCCATCAGGTAGGCGACCGCTTGGCAGACCCAGGACGAGGTGGTTGGACCAAGTCCAAAAACTCGCCGGGTTACGCTTGGGCATAGCTCCTGATAAGTTTCGAGTCGATGGCGGAGGATCGAGTTGCCTGGAGATCTCTCGTGCGTCGTTTACCCCTGCGACTCCTTTAGTGGATCATGCGGGTCAGAAGATGATGATGATGATGATGATCCTAAGGTGACCCGGTACGTCGCTTGGCTTCTACTTACTTACTGACTGACTTGATGAAGCAGTCACACTATGCGCATTGGGCTATTGTTGCACCAGTTGCACAAATAATGATGATGGGGGATTTCTTAAAAGTAATGCAGTCTCAAGTACTTCACTGGAATTTCCTATTTGATTCCTAGCTTTGAACTAATTCTGCTGCAAGAGTCGCTGGTTCCTTCTTCTTCATCTACAGGCGCTACAGTCTGTGGTGGACGATCTTTTGCCAGTTGCCTCCAAAGAGGTCCTCCTCCACTTGTGTGCGCCATCCGTTTCCTATTGCATTGTCCAACTAGTGCGGAGTGGAAGACTCTTCGAGCTGGAGCAATGTTGTGTGCTCCACATGGTGTAGCAATCTTACGCGTTGATTCTGTAGACGCCGGGTAAGACTCATGTCGCTGGACAGCCCAGCTTCGACTTCGATCAACGCAAACAGAATCGAAAATTGATGTCGAGTTCCTTGCCCTTAAGCAAATGCAGAAAGGTTCCATGCTTTTGCGGGGCGTGGACGAAACCACAAACACTTCACAATCAAAAGACTCTTATCAAAATTCGGCAAAAACAACCGCGCACACAAATTTGCTAGAGGAGTCAGGTGAGACCCAGCATGAGGTGCAACTTTGCTGCTATTTGGTTGACAACAAGCAAGAACTCCTTTCATGTACAGGAACAAGACCATAAATCAATCATTCAGAATAATGGTCCAACATGGGAACCCTGCATCACCCCTTTTGCAGCAAACTCTCACAAAAACGACTCTATTACTAGTCGCGGTCCAAAATCAGAACCCTGTGGCAACACTCTCTCCAGAACTACTTCAAAATTTACGACTCAGCTATCGCCTCCAACCGTTGGAGCTGACATTGAGACCAGCAAATACCTCCAGTGAATCATCTCTTCATCTCCTTTGTTGTTTCCTCCTCACCCATCTGTGAACACAAACAACAAAGTCATCTAAACAACAAATCACCTTCCATCGCATCATCACCCACCTCGGCACACTTTTACGAGCTAAAATACGACCCGGCGTCGTTACTCATGCAGCGGCGCACGGTGACGCTATTTTTGGCTTCCAATTCGTTCGTCGTTTTGCCCACAAAAGATCGCCCTCCTCTCAGATGCCGGCATGTGCATGTGCGGCGGACTAGCAACTTCGTGTGGCAGTAAATCATTTCCGGCAAGAAGAAAGAATTTTTTTGTACCCCCTCCCCCCCACAACCCCGGACTGGCGATGGTGGCCAAGTGCAACAAGTAAATTGCAATCACGATGACAATCACTTGGCTACTAAATCTCCGTTTCTAGTTGTTGTCAACGTCGGAATTTTCTTTCATTTTTTTTTGTATGAAGAACGACGACGGTGATGGCTTGTAATTGCACTTTGCATCTGCATACAATTGAACTTTCTAGCGTCCCGCTCAACGACTGCCGATCGGTCCAATGGGCTGGCCTACCGATGGGTGCTTTTTTTTCGGTTTTCCTTGCCCGTGCGACGTCCTTTTTGGAAGTAAAGCAGCTTCGTCTTGGATGCGGTCCAAAACAATTTATGTCAGTTTTAATAACACAGAACAGTGCTCGGGTGTTTAGAATTGAATGCGATGCCCTGGGGAGGTGCAGCGGCACGTATTGGCCAGCCACCCAATTTTAGGGCGGTAAGTGCAAAAAAAAAAACGGGAAGAGAAAAATGAAGGATTCTCTCGACTGAAGCCGGACGTGATTGGAATTGGGAATTGAACTTGTAGAAGTTTAATTATGAAGTAACATATTTGCCGAGGGTGGGGAGGCGTCTGGAGTGACTTTGATTGGTCAGCGGACTGACGTGCATGGTCTTCTCCTCCGCTGATGGCCATTTCGGACAAGTAGCCAGTTCATTCCGATTGATTTGAAGAACTTTCTCTCGTTGGCTCTCTGGATGGCTCTTTGTGAAGTTCGCACCGCAGCTGCAGAGGGTCGTTAATAGGGTTTAGTTGGCTTCGGTTGCCGCGGTCCTTGTACCACTCACATAAGGCATGGCCACTCACGGCGTGTGTGTAATTAAAGTTTTACTGCTTCGAGACGGGTTTAACTGCCTGGAGGTTTTTTCTTTTCCTCTGTTGGCTTGTCTCGTCGATGAAAGTTGTAATTGATCGAGGCGAGGTATTGGCCACAAAGTTGAGCCCTACCTTAAGGTCACTTGCTGTGCAGACAACAACGACGACGACGATGACATTGGTTGTGAATGCGATTGTAAATCAGCACGACGACGACGACAACGAGTGTGAATGCGATTGTAAATCAACGCGGCATTTATGTGTGTTGGTCAAGAGGCGAAGGGACCTTTGAATCATGACCCTCACGTGTCCTCTCGTCGATTTTTGTAGAAACTCAGCCTGACTCTGGAGCCTTTCTACTGTTCGTTGATCCAGTTCACCTTCAAAACCCAGGCCTCGGTTCCAGTACAGCTCCAGAAACCGCCTCTATTCCAACGCCCACCCCCCCATCTTCGTCCTTTAATCGACCTTCAAAGTCATTTCCGCTGCCAAAGTGACTAATGGTCTCCTCGTCAAGAAGGAACTGTCTAAACTGCCAATACACACACACACACGCAGCAACATCCCACCCAAAGGTCAATCCTTAAAGACTAATGTATCCTTGCCATTTGGTCTCAGCACTTCTGCAGCGACACACACACACACACACTCGCCCGATAAAGAAAAACATTTGTCTTCTCAATCAAACTGTCAGCCATGTTCGCCGCTGCACTGCAATGCCATCTTCATCCGCACTTCGTGCCACCACCACCGTCGCCTCCACCGCCACTGCTCCCAGTCCTCCTCTGCTCGTGTGATTCATTTGTTTAATTTCCTTTCACTTGCACATTGTCACTGAGCTTCCATCCATCAGGCGGGGGAGGGTATCCTCGAACGCACCACCCCGACCGTCGTTGAAAGGTTCTTGCGCTAAATTTAAATCATTCACGTTGAGTCCTCCGTATGTGCGGGTGGAAGGGGGCTGGGGCACATCATTTATATTCGTCGCTGGTCTAATTCAAGATACACACTTGTCAGGACAATCCTGTTTCAAAGGATGACGACGCTGGCTGCGATGAGAGTTGAGAATTTTCGCCGCTCCAGGATGTCAAAATTTTATTAAAACGTCCTTCGACGCTGACTGAGCTAGACACACCAAAATGTGGGGTTGCCTCTCCTGTCTCTGGGGGGCTGGGGGAAGGTTTGTCTGTCGCTTGCAAAGTGCACTCTCGCGTGAGTGACTTGTTTACATTTTTTTGCTGTCAAATATTTGAGCTCAATCTGGGCGAGAGCAAAAAAAAAAAAAAACGGCACACATTTTTTCCTGATTGTCCCTCTGACATGTATCCCCACGCCACCGCCACCTTTGCAGTTAATTAAGCCCGTCCGTCGGCATGTGTGACGGTGGACGGTGGACGACGACTGTTTACATATGCAGCCTCAGTCTAGACGTGACGTGATGTTGTCCTTTGACACAGTCGATTGAAACGCAGTCGAAGTGGATGTGGATACTCGATTGGTGGGTCAACAGAGAGCCGTTGTTAGATGGGCCGGGAATTTGAAACCGATTTTGGGCGCACAAAAAAAAGAGAAGAAAAGAAAAAAAAGCTGTCACATGTCTGGTGGAGCTGATGGCCGGAAGCGGAGTGCGTCATACGCTGTCTTGTTTGCCATCTGACAGTGGTCTCTGTTGGCATTGAAACCAAGCGGACCAGTGAACTCAGAGATCGATGTTTTGCTTAGTTTTTTTTTGGAAATATTCACGTATGATGGGTGGGTCTACAGTCTGTGGTGGAGTTGGGCTCGGTTTCTACATCTGTTTTGGGCAATGGACGCAGCAGTGGCAGTTTTTTTGCAATCAATTCGGTGATCAATTTGAACATGAACTCAGGCCCTTTGGTTCAAGGGCGATATTCTGGTCAATCTGATCGAAATATCCGTGCCTCGTGACTTGAGTAATGAGGCCTTCAAGTCTGTACTCTTTAGTCGCCCTGGTTTTTGTCAGAAATTCAACTGCAACTAATGCGCTGCCTGTTCTCAGACATGATCAACTGAGTGACGGAAGGAAGCTCCTAGAATTTACCACAAAATAAGTGTAGAATGTCCGTACTTTCGACTGAAAAATTGTTCTAGAAGACACAGTCTTAACCAACAAACTTCCTCAGAGCAAGGCAAGGTGCGCTAACTGATCACTGATCGTGTGAAGTGTCCAATGACTATTCATGGATGGGTCTCTGATATCGATGAGAAATAAGAGGATGTCGCTTCTGGTCACGGCTTAAATTGATGTCATTTGAGAAATAGTTCACCACGAAGACATGTGTAGATATTAGGCGGAAAGAGTTGTGCAGTGTAGCCTAGCGTGCTCGCCGGGGGACAATTGGTTAGAAGCAATCAAGGAATTCCCGAGACGTAGCACATTACTTGGCATTTTCAGATTTACTAGAACATTTTGGGGATTACCTGACACCGTTGAAGACTACGCAATGATCGAGAGCAGTGGCACGAAATGTGTTGCCCTTCAGTTGTTCGATGGTAGGTCTGTCTCCTGTTCAACGGCAAGGGTCGTTGTTCGTCTCAGTTTGGTTCCAATTTTACAACATTTTGCGTGTAATTTATCACGTAATCTGCATAAAATATTAATGCATCGATCCAGTTTACACGAGCGGTTTATACTACAATGTGCTTCAAAGGCTGCGGTATAACTTGAGCGTGCTAATTATGTTGTTCGCCTTCTTCTGGACCAGCATCATTGACCCATGTTCCATTTGTTCCTCCAAAGTTCACGGCAACTGAGAGGTTCGGGATTAAGATCCTGTGCACAAGAGCGGACTGCTGCGGCACTGCATGTACATGTTACAAGTTTTACGTGATCTCCTTCCCATAAGGCTTAATATCACGAGGTCTTTTTAAGACTTGCCAATCATATTCTCGTTCGGTCCTTCGTAGAAAGAGTTTGCTGGTGGCGAGGGGCAGGTTAGAGTGGTCGCGGAGTTGGCTCAGTACGCTGGGCTAACACCTTAAGTAGGAATCTCAAGCACCAAATTTTGGGTTAATGCTTATGGACACTTTCCTCCATCTTGGTGAACTGTGGAGCCGATCTTAAACCTCTGCTACTCTTTGGGTCAGAGCACCCGGTTGTGTTAGGTAACTTCACAACTTCTTCAACGTCTCGGCATCGCACACCCTATTCCACATTTGTCGTGATAATTTCTCAGACATGTAGTCTTCTCTTCTCCCTGCGACTTTGGGTTTTAGACCAAAGGGCCATCCTCAACCGATCAGGCTGAAACCAATCAGGAGCTTTCCTGATTACCCGTGGCATCAGACTATAGCATCTGCTTAAGCTTTCACAACCGAGTGGTTACTGGTATGTATAAATCCAAGACCAGCCGCCTATTGTGGAATTTTCCTTCTATTTGCCGCACAGAAGCTAGGACATTGCCAACCAAAATCCATTTATTTATGAGCTTGTAACCGTCATAATAACAAGCACTGAAGAAAGGACGTATTCTAAACGTGGCTCTTGCTCAGAATTTTAGTCGCCTCTTACGACAAGTCTGTCTTACCTCGGGTATATTCTAAACCCATACACGAAGGTGGGTTGGGTGCATGTGTTACAGTACATACAACTTTATGAAGCTGTACGCACTTTCCTGCGAGTCCTGCAGCCTATTTGAGAAGCAAAGTTCCACGTCAACGTTGAGGTGAGGCTTAAGATTTGGCTCACAAGAGCGTATTCTTACCGCGCAGAAGTACTGCGGCATCGCTTGAGCGTGCTAGAGTAGTAGGAACTATATTGAGTCTTGCTCAAAGTTCTTATATCACGACAGGATCACCGAGCATTCAATTAGTGCAGCAATTGTACAATTCCACTGCGGTGCGACTTCAGACCAGGTATAGAATAGCGTATTTTCAGCCCGCGAAGTCGTTCGTCTCTGCTGGTGTACAACCATAGTCAGTTTTGCGTGTCGTACTTGCGGTGCCTCAGCGTTGCTGTTTTATTTCTGCCTCACATGCACAAAGCAACGTTGCTGTTTTCCACGCGGATTCCGAGAGAAAGCATTCAAACATCAAATTACGTAATAGAATTAAACAAAAAAAAAAAAAAAAAGAACTCTAACTGCGATTTTTTCACAGTGATTGAAAAACGTTCACTGTGATTTAAACTGCGATTGAGTTGAAATTCACAATCGCTGCTTAAAATCATACTTACGCATCACATACGTAAAATTCACAACTTAAAATCGCAGTTTAAAATCACTGCGATTATATAATAATATGGGTAGCACTACAGCCCGTAGAGGGTCGGGGCCTAGCTTCTCAGCAACCCCTCGTTTTGTGCGTGCTATTGTTCTATCACGAGTGGTTCACTGCGATAAGTGAATATAAAATCGCAACTAAGCGCAACTCTATAAAGTGACTGATACATAGATGCATACTTATGCCGAGTTACTTATTTTGCTCCAGTGAAACGGCGACAAGGACGCAGTGCTGCGGTGCTACCCCTGGACTAAATACCATACATGCACTCCGACGCTAAGGAACGTATCTGATAGAAGTGCCAGTCTCTCTGTGAAAACGTGGTCGTGGTCACGTCACGTCACGAATCAGTTAATTTTTCTCAGTTGCGAGGTAAATGCATCGAAAATGTTTTGTTGCCTGTCGCCCACTCTTTGACTAAAGGCCGCCTTATTCTTCGACTGAAGGCCACGCTGTTTTTCTTATTACCTTGGTTTTTGATACAAAATGTTGTGTTCATAAAAGCATGTGATGAGTACCTCGCCGGTACTTGAATTCTATTCCAGAATGGCATCGAAGCGCCAGACGTTACTGAGCCACTTTTTCAGTTTGCGACCGAGGGCTGAAGTTCCTTCCCCTTCGTGTGAGACCTGGGCACGCTGCTTCCAGTCTTTTTCGTCGTTCTTCGTTCACGATTCCTCTTCTTTGAGTGGCACTATAGTCCGTCATGGACTTGTGCTTCCACTAACAAGCTGCCCCAGATAGAGCGCTCTCTGACAAGTCGCATGCTAGTTCGGTCGTGGTCCTTCCCCACTTCTCTGCGTCACCATATCTAAGAGCGTCCTCTGCTGCTTGGAATCGACATCGTTCGCCATCACTTGATCTTTATACCAGACGTTCAGCTGCGATGCCAACATTCCGAATAATTCATCGGAACTTCAATGGTTACTGAGTCTTCCTTTCCAAAGAAGACGCCAAAATCGACTCGCGGATTCCGACAGCAGAAGGCGACACTCCTGTTCTGCATTTGAATTGAAATTCAAATAAATCTCAGACCATGTTGACATCGAATGGTCTCCTCATGTTTCAGTCCCTTCTTGCTGCTTGAATAATTCTTCGTTCCCCCGATGACACCCGAAAAACCGACAGCGACCCTCGACAGTCCTCCGCATCTGAGGTTCATTTGCAGCAAATTCACGTCGAAATCAACCCGATGGCCATAGATTCCCCTCGCAACGTCGACACGGATTAAATGGGCAGTTCCGTGCTCGAACCGCATGCAATCGCATGTGCAACCCAGCTCCTCATTTAAATCTCGAAAGTAGGGGAAAAAAAGCAATTATCTGTCTCGCTTTTAATTGTGTCCCCAGCCCCGAGTATCTGCAACAAATCTATCAAACGGATTTCGCAGCGCGAACCGAATCCAAAAGAAGCAACCTCTCCCCCCGCCCAAGTATTGCTGCAAAACAACAGGACCAGCAGCAGCAGATACGTGCTATAATTCTTCCTCTCCACTCGAGTGTTATGGAAAGCCCGCATTTTGAAATTGCAAAGGCCAGCTTCACGAGTCTGCGGGCACAGCCAGACGAAGAATTGCCATCAAATCCTTGGCAAGAACAAAACAAGCAGCAAATTCGAAGAAGAAAAAGCTGGGGAAAGGAACAAAAAAAGGATCGTCCATCTCTCGAAATAGCACCGCAAACTACCACTCGCTCGGCGGCGGCGGCGAGTATCAATTGTTGTTTTTGGACGATTGCCGACAGTTTTCTTCTCCTGCTCCTCCCTTGGACCGTAATTTATACATTCCAGTTGTGCTCGGTCTGCGGGTCTTTCTCTCCAAAAAAAACACAACAACACACAATTATTCATAGTGACGAGCCATCGACTATGACTGGACACACAACAGACAGGGGGCGCAGTGGTTTGGTATGCGAGCGGTGAAGGGAGAGGTGGACACCGTCCCAAACTATTATTTTCGGATGGGATACGGACGTCAGAACGTCAAAAATTTGAATATTTCAAACTGTAAGACGGCGACGGTCGACGGGGATCGACGGGGAGGGGTGGAATTTGTTCTTCTTCTCTCGATGGATGGTATCTGTGGGATTCGTTTGAAATTGTATCTCTTACTTCGTGCCACCGGACACAGCAGTAGTTTGCGTTCAAAAACTGAGGAAATATTTATGATGGCTTTGGATATTTAAATTCGCTTGATTGCTGGGTTTTGGTTCGTTGTGTTTTTTTTTTTTTGCTTTTGAAAATGCAAAGATGTCTGCAGTGAGGGGGGGGAAACTAAATCCTGAAGGATTATATACCGACGCATCGGGTGATGGGAGGAGGAGGAGGAGGAGGAGGAGGAGGAGGAGGAGGATTCCTCAAGGTTTTTGCACATCACCTCATATTTCACCCTCGAACGTCGTGGGTGAAGGGAGTCGAGATGCTCACAGACGCACACTGGGTGTGTCGGGGTTTTTTGCCGCAAAAGGCTTAGGGCGAGCTGGTGTTGAGTTATGTCTGCTGCGCCATTCATCGTCTGATGGTTGAAATGTTATTTTTGTGCTCCAATCGGATGGATGTCATGAATTGTGTTTCACTAGTTGTATCAACGACGACGAACGATGCAGGGTGCTTTCCGAATGAAATTAAAGCGTTTGACTGGACGTGGACCGTTGTGAACAATGTCTGACTGCTGTCATCGAAGAAATAAACCATTTTGATGCGAGATCAGACGGTCAGACGGTCAGACGGTAATTAAGTCTGTTGACGAACTGAACAGTACTTTCGGTGGATTGGACAATGGGATTGAGAGCTCCTATCAAAAAAACGACGAAAGATTTAAGAAGCAAGCAAGGACAGGGTCAGCGACATTTTTGCAACAAGAACTTATTTGAAAGGAGGACGTACGCAGCATGGTTGCGAGTTGATGTCATGCTTCATGGCGTATATCCCAATTCACTGCACCAGCCACCGTCCTCCAAAGTTTCATTCAAATCCGGGCAGCTGTTTAGGGGGTGGACCTCCGCAAACATCCAATCATTCAAGTTTTCTCGTTTGTAGTATTAGAATGATTGAAGATGGCTTTTCTTTGATCAATGCAGACTTTTGATGAGCTTTTTACCGCAGATGGAGGTAAACTGTCGACTGTCGATTGGTTGTGGACCAGGAAAGAGGGGATTTTCTGGGTGCTGGGAAGAATGCGTTCACAAACTGACTCCAAATCCAAGCTACGAGAACAAGGGTACACCTTAATGCTTTTAATTTAATTTGTTCACATTGTTGCGGCTGTGGTGCATGGTTTAGTGTGTGCACGCTTGCCCGTAGGGTTCCCTATGCATAGACGCGGATATCTACGCATTTGTTTGTAAATGGGACCAAGCTGCTCTTGATGAAAATTACAATAGTTGCAGGTTATGCGTTCCATATGCGTAAACTACTCAATTCTTGATATGCCACACAATTTATGCGGACAACGTTGTTTGGTTTAAGTTATTGCTTAGTTTCTGAAGAAATTTCATATTTTTCTAGCTTCTGTTTGGAAACTATAGCGTTTTTTTTTCAAAATATGTCACCTACGAGGGGCGTTCAATATATTCTCGGTATCGGGGTGAAGCTGTGGTTATATACATATACAAAATTGTATATTTTTATTTACCAAGTAATACTATTATTTTAGTGCATTCATGTAAAATTTTGTACCAACATTGGTACCGTCCTTCAACAAACGTGTGTCCACATGAACTCGACGCTCGTTTGACTCTTAGCCAAAAAAGCGGCAAAATGGATTTATCCTTCGGTTCTTAGATGACCGTCGCCTAGCCCCGCGCTATTTAAGCCGATGACAGCCCTCACTTTTGACCTCGAAGGCAACAGAAGAACCACCGTCCACGACTGTCTGTTGCAACACTGTCTTTCAAATGTCCCTCTCTCTCTCTCTCTCTATCAAAAAACTGCCCAAAAATTGATTGAATCTTCGCTTCCTTGATGACATTCAACACTTTCGCCCCCAAAGAGACGTCGTCAAAAAACGAAGCCAATATCGACACAAGTCCTTGGTCCTGCACAGAGTTTCCACTTAAAAACCACCCTCTTGACACATCACCTCCTCTAGACTTCCGCCATTACAAGGCAAGAGGAGCAACTTAACCACTCCGAGCATCAAGATTTGAACCCTGTAAGCATTCATAAAAGCCACCAGTTCATCCTCCATATGCACATTTCGCAACATCTTGCCGGAAACTTCCCCCAGATGACCCACAAAAAGGGATGAAGGATAAATCAAACTTCCCACAACACCCTGTCTTCGGCATTTTTTTGTTGGTTTTGTTTTCCCGTTTATTCAGCATCCCAGGCAGTATCCATCTAACAGCGTTCCATCTGCGAGAAGAAGATATATCGACACTCTCTCGCAGGAAGGGGGGTGGCCTTCCACCCAGTTCCTTGCAGCGGAAATTATGCAGGCAGCCGTTGCCTTTGTTTCACGGTCTCACACCAGCGAGCCACATCACTCAGAAATTCGAAAAGGAGAGGAAGAACTGATATGTGGACGTGGGGACTGGGAGTATGGCGCCGTGCAAGTCAAATGAGTAATAAACTTCCCAGCCTCGCAGTCCCCCCCTTTGTTGTGCGCGTCTAAATGCAGACAATAGGAGCTGCGGAGGTGGTCGGGCGCTGCACAGGCTTCCATCTCGGGACCGCCAGGACCAAGTCAAGGCAGACAATGTGTTCTAATTTATCTCGAGCGCCGAGCCTCTGCGAATTCCGCGCAAGAAGGGAGCGCTTTTTAATCGCAGTCACCTCACTCCCTTGCAAAGGGGGCGGCTCTGGCGACGGCGTGTGTGTCGAAGTTTTGCCGAAGGAAAAGTTAAGCAGTTTTTTTGCCCCATCCGCCCGGAAGTGAAGAGTGAGAATTCACTGCTAGCGAATTTGTAATAACAAAGTTTCGCCGTTTTGATGGGGAACTGGGGGACTGGGGGCGCTGAGGAAAAATCCACGATGGCTGATGACATATTGTCTGCGGAAAATGATGAAAACGCGAGAGCGGCCCGCTGATGGTGTGGATAATGATGATGCAAGTTAGCTCGTCCCGGAAATGGGGGGGAAAAAAGTTTTGTTTGGCCATTTTCGAAAGAGGGGGGGGGGGGGGCGTGCAAAAAAACGGAGAGTTTTTGAAAAAATCCTCGCAAAAGGATGTGTTTTTGTTGCAAAAAAAGTTATGTTTTACTTGGGGAAAGTTGTTCGAGTTGCACATTTCGTCGTTGTGTGCGCCAGAAGGTTGAACATGTGGTGAGGTGGAGGGGGGGGGGGGGGGGGGGCAGTATTTGCCTTTTGAAAACTCCGGCAAAGTCTTTTGATTCAGAAAGATCTTCTTTATTTTTTTGCGGATTTTTGTTTAATTTGAGAAGTTTGCCGAGACTGGACAATCGAACAAGTTTCCCTTGCCTTTGGGAAGGACTTAGGAAAGGATCTTAGAGAGAGAGAGAGAGAGGCTTCCTGACTATGAGTAAGAAGAGAAGGAAACGGGCAGGTTTAGTGAACTGTGAGTGAGAGAGTACTCAGCCGTTGCGTGGTTATGCAACGTTTCGCTTAGTTGATGCAAAACTGTGGCCAGCAGCTTGTTGTTTTTTTCTGGAATTACTCGGTGGTTCGGTTCATTCGTCTGAGAGTTGAGGTTCTTTCGTTTGTCGAGAGAGTCCTGCGGTGGTGATGGGCGGTTGGAGGACCATTCGCTTTGGCACATGTCTTGATACGGATTGTGGGCACTTGCACTTGTGAAATCTTGGAAGAATTCACTCCAACATGAAATCGGGTAGAAGTTGCACTTGCTAGCTGATTTCTGCGTTGGGGTTACCACAATCTTCGAAGTGTGAAGACAAACTAAGCCTCTTTGTGGCCTTTATTTGCGTTGAATTCATAGAAGCAACTACCCTTTGCCAGGCAACTCTGCTGAGCCGTATTCAAACCGCCTTGCCGTGATTGTTTGTTGCGCCGAGCCTGGGAATTCCGCTCAAGAAGGGAGCGCCTCTTTTTTTCTTTATTTGCGTTGATTTCATCGAAGCCACTACCCTTTGCCAGTCACCTCTGCTGAGCCGTATTCAAACTCTGTGAATTCCTCCGAGTCTCTGTTAATTCCGCGCTTTTCAATCGCAGGCACCCCACTCCCTTGCAAAGGGGCGGCTCTGGCGACGCCGTGTGTGTCTCCTTGGAATCACTGCAATTTGATGATGAACACGTCTGTCATTCAAGAGAATTCGTAGCGATTTGCGACCTCAACTGCTGCTGACCGTAGTTTGCCTAATTGTTTCGACCAACGCTCTCCAGTGGCACCATTCTTCAGTGCTTCAGTACTCAAGGTTTCCCACCACAAAATTCCCCCTCATCAGCCATTTTTGACAAGGAAAACTTTTCGTTTCGCGTTTCAATCAACTTCTTGGACGCAAAACACACACTTTTCACAAGTCGTTGTCCCCGCCGCGTAGAAACACCGTCGCCTAGCAAAAGTATCAAAACACGTTTCGTTTGCATCCCCACGCGGGGAGCACTGAACAAAACCACGGATCCATTTACGTCGTTACGCCCCCCGCCTCGCTCCGCACCCCCAATCGCGTTCCAATTAAATTCTCAACAGAAGTGATTTTAGAAAGCATCCCCCACCCCTTGTCGCTCAACCCTTAGCGAGTTCATTGAACCAAATCTCATTACCGTCAGCGCAACGTTTATTCACCTCAATCCGTAGAAAAAGACAATTCAACAACGGGACGCCCGTGTTTCACTGTTCACGCCACCACCACCACCACGCCACCACCACCACCACGCCACAAAACGTTCGCAAATAAATTCTTCATTTGCGCGCCCAGTCTTCAGAGAGGGGGGGGGGGCGCCTTTGACGAACGTCCCAGCCCGAGAGGATTCCTTAATTCCTGATGCACGACGGTGCGACGACGGTGACGCGGTAGAGTAACGTCGTCTGTATGAGCTCACAGTGCATCCAATCATCATTATTGCATCACACATGCAATCCAACCCTTCTGCTCTTGCATAATCGTCAAAACGTAATTACTGAAATTATTTCGCCGAGGAGCGACGAATGTGCGATGCCACTGCCGCTGACTAGGATGTGAGCGCGAACTCATCCGTTCATCCACGAGCACACAATTCCCTTCCTTTTATCCACTCATACTCGCACGCGCGTGCATATGCACAGCCACCCACGCGCTGGCGTTACATTCGGGCTCTCCTGACGGATGTCTCTCGTTCTCCTTCGCCAGCTCTCAGCCAAGAAATGATTTCATTTTCCTCCGCACACACGGGCGCTGGGAATGATGAAATCCTTCAGTGATTTGTATTACGACCCCGCAAACACCAGCAACCATCTAGCAGCTAGGAGCTAAAACGCCCTCACATCGTCTCGTTCCCGGTGTCGTTGTCGTTGTCGTCGTCTTCATCATCGCCGTCGTCGTCGTTCTGGTTGTTCGTCTTCTTGCCAAGCAACAATATCGTTGGCAACGTTGTTAAATAATAAGGATAAAGGATGTCACGTCGTCATCATCATCATCGTCGTCGTCGTCGGTGTGAATCCAAGTTTTTCTCCTGCCTTTGGATGCATTTAGTATTTGTCTTCATCGCCCGTATGCATGGGAGGCAGATGGTGTGCCGATGCGAGGGTAGTTGCTCTGTCTAGGGAATAATTCCTAAGCTGGCTGGCTGGCTGGCTGGTGTATGATGCGCCTATCGTATGAACTTTTGCAGCGTCGGGCTTTTAATTAAAACTTCACGCCTAAACTTTTGGCATACGTTGCTGATATGATACCTTCGCTTGGAGATTGTTTTTTTTTTGTCTTTTCCTCTGTTTTTTGGTGGCGTCGCTGATGGTTTTTCAGGACAGAGTGAGGATTGGTAAGACATGAACGAAAAGCACGGCTCTTGCTTGATTACAAGCGCTTCGTGTTCGGAGGCTGTCCGTTCAATTAAGCAGCTGTTGGCGGTGAGGAGGTGTTTAATCTTCTCAATTTTCTCTGGTCGTTAGGATACCGAGTCTTGTTGTTATTTGAACGATAAAATGAACGGAATCGTGTTGAATGGCCATCAATATGCTCTCAAGTGCTATCGTGGAAGAGCAGTCTCTGCTAACGCTTAGCTTCTTGAGGTGCACATCAAACTCGCTTTATTCCTCAATGTTTGACCATTTATCTGAAGTTTGAAAGTGGGATCAGAAGACTCCCTGAGAGATGATCATAGTTTTTGGCATTTTCAATGAAATAAGTGGAGTGCCGCAAGGTTGCCCAATATTTCTAGTTTTTTTTTTCAGACGGAAGGCAACAAAGCCTTGTTGATTTTCAGATCTTCACCCAACTGAAACTGATGGCCGCTTCTCTGCACTTTGCGTGTCTCAAATGGGCTGCTGCAAGGTTTCCCAATGTTAAGTGTTGAGAGTGGTCTACAGGGAGATTCAAATTTTGAGTCACTTTCGAGCAAATTTGCTGGTGTCTCGCTAATGACAATGTGTAATGCTGTCTTTTCTAAGGCTCCAATTGACGCTGACTTATCGCCAATGACGAGTGATTTGACGGAACTGTGCAAAAAAACAGGTCTAAGGGCGTCAGTTGGTAGGATCTAGTCCAAATGAGGGATAAAGTGGTGATCCATTTGACCAAATTGCTGGAACCGACTGTCGTCCAAGTTCCGCTCGTGCATTTGAATCAGAATCAAGTTGGTATGGAAATCACAGGGGGCCAAGGACGACAACATTGTCTTCATGGTCATCTTTGCAAAAATACGAACCAATGAACTCAATGAGCTCCGAAATTCCGCCGTATCTACCATAATCCACGTTCATTTGGAACACCGCAATAGAGGACGAGAACGTCTCCAATGGACTACCCCAGGTGGACGAGGACATCGGACACTCTTCAGTTGTCTCACGCAGTCCTTTGGAGGCATCTAGCGACCGTGCCAGCTGCCAAGACATCCAAGTTAAACTTTTTGTTCCTTCTAGTCGGAAGAAGAGAAAGCGTTGACATTTCTTTTTCGTCCTTTCATTGGTCTCGTTATGATCGGCATTTTTAAAGGAGTCTACGAAGAAAATGCCGATTTATTTCGTGCATTTGTGGACCATCAGAACGTATGACGTGTAGTGTCAGTTTACAAACCCTCTCAACAAGATTGGACGTGCACACAAAACAACAAGGATAAGAGCTGAGATGCACGTCATGAGTATGATGACATGAGCACATCCCACGTTCCCATGCTCTACCGTGGTGTAGCCAATAAACTACATGACGCAATGCAGGTTAATCGCTTCGAATTGATGTTGGCTTCTGCTTTCTTTCGCGCCTTGCATCCTTCGGCTTCGGTTCTATGAGAAAATCAGCAGCTGCTTCGTTTGTTCGTCAAAAAGAGGCGACTAGGGCCCTTCTCTCAGTCTAACCTTTTGGATTTGGCTGCATTCCTTAATCTCTTGTTCGACTCAAACTATTTCTTTGACCTTTAGAAAGTTGTCACCAAGCCCTAAGGACTGCTCGAACAACCCCTGGCACTCCTGTTCCTCTGTCATGACATCGCTGCACTCCACAGTGTGTTAGCCGTTGTCTCACAGTCCAATCATTGCAACAAACTAACTCACTGCCCTTCATCGGAACCCTCCTCAAGACCAATTTGTCTGAAATCCTTTGGCAGAGAACCCTTGTCATATTCGAACGACGATGTTCCCTCCTCCTTCCCAAAATCAAATGAACACCAAAAGAGGCGGACCCTTCCAATCAAAATTTCAAGGATCTCTAGCTCTGGACATCTTCGCACAAGGAGTCATCATCATTTGCTGAGCGTTTGTTTCAATCAGCGGCACTGTTAAGCGTTTACAACGCGAAGGGCAACGCCTCCGCAACATATCCACAAAAAGCACTGCGATTCATTTCCGGACGCAGCGCCGTTCATCTTTGCCCGCTTAAATTGCTTTCAACCCTTCCCTCGATGGTGGTGGTGGAAAGTCCTCTCCAATTCCTTTCAAATTACATCGTAAATCATTGCTCCTGTTTTACTTCGCAATAAAACAAAATCTCCAGCTGAAGTGTGCGCGGAGAGCGCTGCCGCGTTGGCTTTGAAAAGCAATTGCTCCCACGGTCGTCCAACGTCTCTGAGACGCTAGCTCTCTCTAAAACAGTCGGTAATCTCGTTTTAAATCAAAGCACCACCACCGTCTTCGTCGTCCTCGTCGTCCTCGTCGTCCTCGTCGTCGCCGGACTGTGTAATGGAACAAAGTTAAGAATCAAGTACCAACCAAACGAGCACTAATACTAAATAAATCACTGAATCCTCCTGAAATCCCAGAAAGGATCGAATAGACGGAGCCACCCCCTCCTCGCCCGAGATGTAATCACATTCTGGTATTGAGACGCACACACACACACACACACAAACAAAGGCGCACTTGTGGAAATGAAAAATGCATTCCATTGTGCAGCGGGAACGAACAATCACTCCCGCGGCGGGTGGGGGTGGGAGTGCAGTTGATATCCCGAATATCCCGCTGCACGATGGCAACTAAGTTGTGCCACAATCAATGCCCTCGATTCCGCAGCGACGAGGGTGTAGCCACCCGTACACTGCTGCGTGATATCAGGTACAATCTCCAAGGACACCGGCGGGCACATACACGTCCGTTGCACACCCCCAATCGATTCTCACATCCACGTGTTCATTCGGCAGCGCAGCGGGGACTTAGCGGGGCCGCGTGTTCAGTGCTGGTTTATCGCTGTTGCGATCGCTGCTCTGACAACCCCTAATAACCGCCGGTAGCTCATGAGGGTGGTAAATTTTGCGTAAACGGACCTAAAACTGGAAAATCAACCCCCTAATGTCAGTCCCGTATCAAAAGTAATAATCGCACATGCATACGTTGTGCGAGGGCGTTTCCAGAGGCGGGCCAGGTTCGGCCACCCTCCCGTCGGATGAGCTGGGGGTGAGCTGGCGCTTGGGTGGAAGGATGAAGGATGAAGGATGTCAGGAGGCGTGCGAGAGTACACAAGACAAAATAAAATAATTTTCTAACTTGAAGTTGAAGTGCTCTCTCATTGCCACGTGGGAGATGACAGGAGGCGGGGGGGGCGGGTTGGCTGTGTCAGGCCTTCATCCCCTGGCTTCGGCTTCCTGCGCTCGTTCAGGTACTCTCGCTGCTGCCACCTCTCCTCGGGCCCTTGGCGTCGTGTGTTTGTTTCTGTTGTCGGTTCTGGTTCTCCGTTCAGGCCCTGCGGCGTGCAATTTACATATCTTCTAAATTATTCATGTATTTTTTTTCTTTTGGTTTTCTGCGTCTCTCATGTTGTTGACGCTCATGCCGTGGGGTGAGGGGTGGTGTGCGAGAGATACGAGTATTCTATGTTTCCGTTGCTTTTCACCTGGAATGTATTTACTCAAGGGTTTGCGCGCTGCTGCATGCTCACAGGGTGATGATGGTGTTTTGGCACGAATCGCACCGAGAAATGCGCATAAGTCAACAGTGACTGTTTAAAAAAGCAGGAGTTCGGTCCGAGAACGGAATGCGATGCCGCCTCGAGAGATGCATTTTGAATAATTCCGCAGTCGTAGCAGTGAAACATTTGTGATTTCCAAGAGGAAGCGGAAAAAAACAACAGAATGACTGGTTTTTTTTCGGGAATGGCAAGCGCATGCAGTGAGCTACTGAATTACCGAGTGCATCTGGAAGGGGTTCTCCGAATGAGCCAGGAGTGGCTGCTGTGATGGTGGAACTGTCTGTGGTTTCGCGGATCTGCAAGTGGAACTTGAACGAGTTCGGGTTGAAAAGTTGTCGTTGAGTGGGGAAAAAAAAGACAAAATGGCGTCAATTATGCTGCCGTACGACCTTTTTCCAAGGGTTTTCAAGAAACCCATTATAGGCTGTCCCGGAAACCAAGGATATACGTCGCCTCCCTCTAAGTCAAATTTTCACGGGATATCAAAATTAGCTCGAGTTAGAAGAAGTTCGACTTAGAGGACAGTTTTTTGTATGGAAGACTGAGGGGAATGCCAAAAATTGGCGAACAAAAAATTCAAGCAATTCGATTAAGGGAGACCGTACTCAATTTAGCCGTTCATTCAGCTGTTTCTCGGGGCACATTTTTGAATGTTGCATTCGTTCTCTTCTTTGATCTTCAAAAAGTACTTAAGTCTTGATTTGTCAAGGAGCAATAAATGCTACTCACACGTCCTCTTGTACTGGTGAACCACTTTACCCACAGACGTCGCTTCGATTCTGTGGCCGGACCAGGTTCACATTTCCATCTTCTTTCGCGGAAAATGCTGATTTTCTACAATTGTCAGTTCGCCTCGTTGTTTTCCAGCCATGAATTCAGATTCTGTATACATTTTGATGAATTTTTGATGGGATACCACAAGGATGTCTACTGACATCTAATCCTTTACATTTGTTTTCTACTCATTAAGCAATTCTTGTCACATTGAGTGGAAACATGTCGCAAAATACTTGCAATTAATGAACGTCGAAGATCCAGCGCAGCGCACTACGAATCCATTCGTTCTAGCGCCACTCAAAGAGGGCTTGCTTGCTTGATGAGTTTTCTAATTTAAAGCTGTTGCTGCACAGAGTTTAAGGGCTTTGTTAGTTATCGTACTATTAGCTCCACAAGATGACGGTCAAAAAGCGATAGAGATTCACCCTCAGTGTCTTGCAAGCGATACACTTGTATGATGCAACCTTTTGTCGAACATGAACTTCGCTCTCTCATCTTTATAAACTCCTGTCTGCGTGGCTTTGCGTATTGCTTCGATCTTAGTTGAGGAATTGAATGTAATAACCTGCGCTCGTGACCATTTGAGTGACAGACGTGGCGGAGGTGACTTTGTGGGTCTGTGCGTTGGCTCCTAGGCACTTGAACCTCGGCGTCAGGGTTCGTCGCTCGTCAGTTTTATGCGTCACTTCTCAAGCTTGCCCGTTCGTAGTCGGTATAAGCTGTAGGTCCCTTCACTCGTGAGACAACAATAGCACGCACAACACGGGAGATTGCTGAGAAGCTGGGCCCTGGCCCTCTACGGGCTGTAGCGCCATCCCTGAGCTCGAGTTCCCGATCTGACTGCGACGTGCGACTGTAGACTGTTACCATAAATCTTTATTACATGCACCATGTTTGCATTGAGGCCTGAAAAGCGGGTAATATTTCCCCAATTGTGAGCCTTAACTCTAAAAGTCTAAAGAGGCTGACCACATGCACAGAGAGCGTCAAATACAAGTTTCTTTTTAAAAACGCATTAAAATGAAGAAAATTAACTTTTTTTCCATATATTATGGCTTTATTAGTAAGAACAAACATTCCTATTAATTATGAAACACAACGTCGATCATGTGGCTGGCTTGCTGACTTCGCAGTAGCGCATTCTGTGACCCCAATTTGTCAAGTCTTTGTTGATGGATTCGGCCTGTAGCTCATGATATTGGTCTTAAGTCATTGAATTGTTTCCGGTTTATTGGCATAGCATCGGTCCTTCACGGTTCCAGATAAAAATTCCGCCCAAATCGGTCAAATCACAGCTGCGAGACTACCAATTGTACCCCCAAGACGGCTCATAACACGATTTTGTGAACTTGCCACGCAAAAGATCGGTTGCTGTATGGGCTGTGTGGTCATGCATGAACCAGAGGTAATCTAAATCCATGTCTTCGAATTCAGTTAAAAAAAAAAGACATGCTTCTGTAACGTCCAGCGTTGACCGAAACGTTGTTCCCAGCCTCATTTTCGAAGAAGGCTTCAGCAGCCAGATTCTCATCTGTACGACGACGGGGACCATAAGTGGTGTCCACTCGCACACCAGTCTCACGAACTTCTTTCCCAAACTTGCGTACTGAAGTCGCAGTGGGTGGTTCATTTCGTCGGCTAAAACTTCTTTCCAATAAACGCACTAATTGGACTACAGCTACAGCACTCGCTTTGGAAATACGTTTTCGATATTTCCCAACGTGGTTCAGGCCTAAAGCGTCTCATTTCGTTCCGCGGAGCTATGATACTGACTTTCTGTCAAAATTTCCACCGGAAAACAGGTGTCATCGTCAAAATTAAATATGATTTAAAAAAAAATCACTAAATGGCCCACCCTATAGACTGTGGTGACAAAAGGGCTTGAGACCGAAGTGTGTTCTCCTCCCAGGCCCTGAAACAACGAAGAAGAGACAATGCTGAGGTGATGCACATCGGTGGAGAAGGAGTTCAACCAACTTTGTGTGCGCAACTCAAAGCAGCTAACCATAGATCGTCATATCTGGACAAGGTTGCGCTTGAGGTCCGCCCCGGGCTGTATCTCGAGACAAAGAAGAAGAATCAAGTTGTCCAGGTTCGCCTGTTATTTGCGTTGTCTTTGAAGGTGGTCTATTCTTCACATTTTCGACGGTAAAAGGGTTCCGTCGCACCAAAGCGATGAGTTAAAATTGATTGGAGAACAACTGCAGTTCCCATCTGAAGCAGAAGAGAGTTTAGCTCTCCAAACTGCTGTTTGTTGATCAAGTCGGTCACCTTCTGCCTTCTGCAGTCAGAAGGTGACGAGGCTATGTCCAAATTGGACGAGGATGTGATGAGGTTGTGGCAGTTTCATCACCAGCTCGTCTTTTCACTCTCCAATTCCGATTTGGAGTGATTTTTAATGGAGTGCCGCAAGATTCCCTCTTGTTACTCACACATTTTCTCCGATATACAATTGCGTTGATGGAGGCTCGAAATGCATGATTGATTGGCCCAAAAACATCATGTATTGATGTAATAAGTGATCAGAGGCTTTTGTGGAAGCCATCACTAGCGAGGAGGTGCTTCAATGCTGCAACAAAGACGCTAGATTTTCGCTAAATGGAGGCTTGTTGTTTGAGACGATGTATGCAACAGAAGGAGGAAACACTGTTGTCTAAGCCGTGTCTCTCGTAAGTCCAGATGGATCCATTGTGATGCCCCATAATGAGAATGCCTCTCTTAAGCAAGCATTGACACCGTCGAAGTTGCCTTGTAAACTACCATTCGCCACAGTGCCCTTGTTTGACTGCCTACGGAAGCAGCACATCATTGCATCTCGTCCCGTTCGTTTTTGTCGTCATTGTCAACACATTTCCACGCCACCATCCTCAGTTGAACCACGTCCAGCACCACCACCGTCCCACAAAGATTCCCTGGGATGTGCGGAATTCCATGCGACCTTTTCATTGAAACAACAGAATGTCACCCTGTGCGGCTGTGTTCAGTGCGCGCCTCCATCGCTGAATTGTAAAAATACCTTCGAAGTGTACTCGCAACGCTTGTGGGCTCGAAAGTTTCGTGCAAAATGTTGCGAATTCCAAACAACACACACTCGCCGGTGGTGGCCCGTGGCGAGGTCGTTGTGTTTATCTTTGAAGAATGCAAATGTATCGCTGAGGTTAATTATTTTCATTTTATCCACTCCACTTGTTCCCTCTCGAAAGTTGACACACTCGCCACGTAGAATGGTATATATATTTATGCAAGGACCACGTATCTCCATGCTTGCCCTTTGCTCCTCCTCGTCCTCCTCCTCCTCTTCCACGGAGATTGTGGGTGGATGAGCATATTTTTGGAAAACCGAGTGCGGTGCGGTGGCGACGAGGAGTCGTTCACATTTTGTGTGTCAAGTTCAGGCAGAAAACGAGACCGTCAGCGAGAAGGAGAGAGCGAGAGAGACAGTTGAGCTGACAGGTTAAAAGTTTCAAGGATTCATCCGTAAAAGTGCTGCTGCCGCTGAGGACTATAGTTCTGAGAAGGGGCATCTCGGGCTACACGAGAAGTGTAGTTTTGCGAGTGCTGAGAGCACAACTGCGAAGACCTACATATCGGGTTCGAGTCAGTGGTGAAACTTTTCCAAGTGCTGCACTTGCAACATGGGCGGCGGGCGGTGTGTGGGCGTCTTGGATTTATTTTTGGCGATTCCGTTTAAATCGATGCAGACTTTTCCAGGAAATCCATGAGATCGTGCTTATTTTTGGAGAAAATTTCGGAGAAGGGCTGTTAAGCGTTTTCGACGTATCCTGGTAATTGATTGCGAATTCAGGGAGAGGCCGGGTGGATGGTCGTGAAGGATTTGCAGGAGAGTTGGCGTAGGAAACAAGGGGGAGGCATTGACGTGACAGTTTGCGAGAGCGAACTCCTGGGAGTCATTCGGAATGCTGGGCAGGACACGAGATGGGAAGTGGATACTATGGTTCTGCAGTCTGAGGTGAACTTGAGTCCAGCTTGTATAACAAACCATTCGTGTTGTGGGAGCTGCAGTTCTCTCACGAGTGGATGGGCCATGATTGCTTTATGGGGGCTGCAAGACTAGACTGTGACTCTGGACCAGTAACGCGTTCGTGTCGTGAATTGTACCCAGGGACGAAACACAGGAGGCGATGCATATACTCATCAAGAATCGACCGCCACCACAGATTGTAAAGTCTCCAGAAGAAGTAGAAGAACAAGGACAGCTTTTAGCCTGCGTTCAATAAATATCACGGAAAGTTTGAAAAGAGTGTCTTATGAAGAATGTCTTGAATGTCCGTGATAAATCTGAAGCCCCTTCGATCAATCAGCTATTCGTCGTCCTTCTTCCATTCACTAGCTCTCCAGATTCGAGAACTTGTGCCTCCACCATCAAGTAGCCGCAGACGCAGTTCCGTATCCTCTTCGAGAGCCCCCCAGTCCGAGGTGGCCCTGACTATCGGTCAACATGCCTCATCATCTTGACTTATCTAGACTAAGCTTGATGATCAGACTTTCCCACGGGCAGCTGATTGTGATTTTAGTGCTGGACATGGCGCTTTGTCTGGTCCTAGAAGCCGAGGAAGAGATACCCAAAAGCCCCAACCCGGCAATGGGTTGACTGAATCTACTGATGGTCTAGAAGTCGAATTAGAAGGCGATGACCACCAACTACGCCTGGGTTTCGACGCCCATATAATGAAGGGATGGCTCCGAAAAGCTCAGCAATAACTTAGGATGTTTGGGTAGACTCCAGTCGAATCGACTCTGGCATCATTCTGGAAAGAGCTAACGAAAGAGGCGACTTAATGTTCCTCATAAAAGTTAATGGCGACCTCAACTATGTAGCCTGACAACTATTTGCTAATGTCGTGGTCCACCATCAAGGGTTTGCAGTCAAATTCTGCGCAAAACATGTATTCTATGTTTTTTTTCTATGTTTTCGAAATCTTCAACAGGCAATAGGAAACGGAGAAAACTTTTAAGTTTTCACATTTGAGTTCGTATTAATTCTGCATCACATAAGCTGTAAGAGGAAAATCGAAGCTTCTTCAAATATTTCCAGAAAGTAAATGTAAGCCTAGATGTGTTCGTAGCAAAAGTGTCCTGGCGAACATGCTTAAATGCAACATTGGGACTGAAAGCTATACCTTGGAATGCAAATTTCAGCTCTTGACTGCTCCTGGAGGTAGTTCTAAAATTCTATGTTTTCAGATCTACGTTTTCAAAGCCTCCTGGAGAGCGATCCCGTCGCTTGGTTGATCCAGTTTCTCTGATAAACACTTGTCAAAGCATAAACCCTAGTTAAAAATTCTATGTTTTCAATTCTACGTTTGTTTTTTCAAAGTATCAATCCAACTTGTGTGATATTTGCACATTTGTCAAGATCTCTAGTTCAATGTTTTTAATTCTACGTTCTACTAAAGTCTTTCGGACACCAATGTGTCCAACCTGCAGTCCAACCGATTCCACGTATCATTCGCGAAACAACTGCCGAAAGGGGAATTTAGGTTGCTTGTTGAAATTAAAGGCGACCTCAACAAAGCAGATAATGGGGATCCAGCCGATGTCGACGGAGATTTGTTGGCTGAGCTGAGCTTACACCCCTCTCCATCCTAAGCTACAGTCCGTGACATCACCAGACAAGACAATTAAACTCCTAATCCCAGCTCTCACGCACCTTCAAGACCTCATTTAATGTCTCTACTCTCAAGCCAAGATCCATAACTCCATCATCACCAGAGAGTCCGCTCCAGGGTCCATTAATCCCCTGTCCCATGCCTGCTCCGAGATTCTGTTACTTCACCTTCTTGTGATGTCTCAAGTTACCCCGTTAACTAGTCCGACTTTTTACGAGTACCCTGCCTTGCCCCTCTCCAACGGTTAAGATGTCTCGTAAAATTCTACAAAACTCAAAAAGTTGTCAAAACGATCGTTTACAACTGAAAACCTTTACCCTCGTCTACACATGTAACCCCACACCACCTTCATGTTCCTATGCCAAGAGCTGAGGAAGAATGTCCTCCACAACCCACCAAAGTGAGCGACGTTCGTAAAATACAAACACCATCTCATTAGCCAGTCACTGATGTTGTCCCATGTGCCACCCCATTTTATGAGCACATTACGCTGCTATTCTCCGTACTCCGTCCAGCACACACACGCATACACTCGCTTCGGTCGCAATAAACCGACTCTTAGGCGTTTACGAGCTCCCATATGCCCCCGAAAAACCAGCCACATTAGGAGTCATTCGGGGCGAGAATATAACAATTTCCGATGACAAGTTCCTCATAAAAAACAAAGCCGAAAGACGGACGTAATCCTCCAGCTATCGGCCTTAAACGACAACAACTTGTAATTGTAATGTCAGTAGTGCACGATAACCGGAGGCCCGGACCGGGTCCACTGTGGGAGCGAACGACTTACGCTCAGGCTCAGCTTTGGTTCAGTTATTCTCGATTCCGCGCAACGCAGTTCCTTAACCTCACAAGGGGAACCACAAAATTTGGAAAAACGCAACCTCTCGTCGGCATATGGCACGACGAGCTTCGTGGAATTGGGAACAGCGAACCTGGCGCCCCGCCTATATGGACGGAAGTCCGTTTCTGTTTTTACGATGGTTTTGGTGGATGTTGTGCTTGGCTTTGTTTTTATGATTTTCGCTTACGTTTAGCGGTAATTTTATTTGTTCGCTGGAACCTGCTCTATTGTGAAAAGCACCCGAGAGTGCGCGGTGCATCTCAATTAAGTGCCGCCGGCTCTTGGTGGTGTAATTGGCTTTATTGACTGAGTGTTGTGCATTAAAGTGTTGCGCCATAAATGGGAAGGGGGGAGGGCAACAAAGTCTTGTGTCTCTTTAGCATTGGCAGTAAATGATGACTTTGTAGCTATCTATTGGTTGGTTTATGGATTTGAGCATTATGCTTGGCGTGGGGTAATGATGCGGTGGATGGTTTGCATGCGATGGCGGATAGTGTCGAGGTCAGGGTGCGTTGTGAAGATGAAGAGGGCTTGGAATGGTTGAATGCATTCCAAGAGAGCCCGCTCAAAGTTGCAGACGAATGACTGTCTGTTTCTTACATACTTTTATTTGTTAATACTGTGGTTCACCATCGTGGATTCGGAGACAAATGCTGTGCAAAACATATATTCTACGTTTTTTTCTATGTTTTTAGAAATCTTCTACCGGCAACAGGAGACGCCGAAAACGTTTAATATTTTGCACTTGTGTTCGCATAACTACTGCATCACAGAAGGTGTAAGAGGAAAGCCGAAGATTCTTAAAATATTTGCAGAAGGTTCGTTTTGGCGTTCGTAACAAACGGATGGCCAGCGAACTTGTTCAAATGTCACTTTGAGTTTGAAGGGTGTACCATGGCATGTAGTTTTCAGCCCTTGGACGCTTCTGGGGGTAGTTCTGAAGTTCTATGTTTTCAATTCTACGTTTTCGAAGTCGCTAGGATGAAATGTTGACGCTTGATTGACCCAGTCTCTGTGATAAAAACTTGTCGAGACCTCACTCCTAGTGTAAAATCCTATGTCTTCCATTCTACGTTTACAAACTCTTCCGGCGAGAAATGGCGGCACTTGCTTGATCCAGTTTTGTTGATAAAAACTTGCCGAGACATCAAGTCCAGTTTAAAATCCTATGTTTTCGATGTCTGCCGCGGAGAAATGTTGCCATTTGTCGAGATCTCTCGCTTAGTTGAAAGTTCTTTGTTTTCAATTCAGCGTTAACCCGGCGAGTGATGGTGTCCCATCATTGATCAAGTTTCTGTAATTAAACTTCTTAATCAAACTCTTGTCGAGGCATAACAACAACGTAGCTTAAATTCTATGTTTTCAATTTTACGCTTTCAAAGTAGCAGGAAGCTTCATTAATCCAGCTTGTGGGATATTTGCACATATGTCGAGATATCTTGCCTAGTTTATGATTCTATGTTTTCAAAATTTCAATTCAAGAGTGATGGCGTCCCATCATTGATTCAGTTTCTGTAATTAAATTTCTAAATCAAAACTCCTGTCGAGGTGTAATAACAACTTAGCTTAACATTCTATGTTTTCAATTCTACGTTTTCAAAGTACCAGAGATCTTGATTAATCCAGCTTGTGTGATATTTGCACATTTCTCGGGATATCTCGCCTAGTTTATGATTCTATGTTTTCAATTCTACGTTCTGCGAATGTCTGGCGGACACCAATGACGTCGGTATATCAATTTAGCTTTTGTTATAAAAATGTTGTCGACCTATCTGTTCCCTCTCTCACAGTACTTACACGTCCTTCAATGCGTTGAAAAGTGCCATGAACTGAATAGTCCCCGTTGAAGCATTCCAATTCGCTCACCAATCAACCCCCGTTAATACAGTCTTCCCTTCACAAATCGGATGGTTGCATGAAATCAACATTTCTACACGATATGTTTCCCCATTCTATGTTTCATAATCCCTCCACACACCAATCAGCGCACTCAATCATTCCCAAATTGTCTCACACACACCCCCCAGACCCATGCCCTTGGAAACAAACCATATTCCATCGTCATAGCAGCACTGATGCCCAATTTATAACGAAACAAAGAAAACATTTTCATTTTCGCCATATTCATGGTTATCCATGTTTTTTTTCCCCCTTTATGTACGAAATTCACTCAGTCTCTCTCATCTAAATCCAATCATCTCGATTTCGTTCAACGCAAATCCACATCGCAGCCCTCATCCAGGATTTGTTTCCCATTCGCCTGCCAATGTTCGCCATGTTCGGATCTAATCGTTTTGTCGGAGCCGGGCCTAAGCTGTGTGTGTCTCTCTCTCTCTCTGTGGAACAATGATTACTCAACTAATTGAAGTCAATAGGCAATAGACGCATCCATATTCCCGTAAATTGGCAATCAATGCCAAAACCCATTCTGCCACCCCGCCCCCGCCCCCCCATTCAGCTCCTCCTGGTTCGAATGTGTGCGTGTAGCGAGCTACCCGAACGTTGATCAGAAACAATTGAAGTCAATTAATATTCATGTGATGTGGAAGAACGGCAGAGAGTGCCTAGTTCTAATGGCATATTAATTTCCCCCCCCCTTCGCCCTCGCGCAGGCACCAATCAGCCGGCGAGTGCGCGTTGGAAGCACTCACTCATGCCAGTGGCGGCGGTAATTTATTTAGGCTCTCTCGGTAATTTCCCATAAGGACTCACATACACTCGGTCGTCGTCACCGCATCGAAGTTGAAGTTTCGGCAGAGAGTCGATAAAAATTTAATTTTACAAAGAACCGCACCGACCACAGAGTTGCGTCGAGTCTCGAGGCAAGATGCCATCTCGCACTTAATTCGATGGCCTCTCGGCTCGAGGATAACCATTTCGGTTGGCAGTTTGCCTTCAAATTGCAAGACTCCACGCAACCCGACCCCGAGCAGCAGCAGTAGTTCAAGGCACAAGACACAAGACACAAAGCTCCCGCAACCAGACGACGTGCGGTGCGGAGGGTGGAGCACGAGATTACACGCATCGGGAAGCTGAGAGCCGTCAAAGGAAAAAAAAAACAGGATGTTTGCTGTATCTCTGCGGGCGGTGTCGTCCCGGACGACAGAGGGGGTACACACGGGAGCTCGTTAAAATCCCATAAACGCTGATGGGATGGATGCGGGATTTACTCACCGTGAAAATGACATTCGCATCAGCATGAGGCGGCCGGTGGTAGGAGCGGGGGTGGTTCCTCTGTCAGTTTGCGGTGGCACAATACACAGACACAGAGAAACGCGGTGCGGCATTCCGTGCCGGATCTTCATTAGCGCTCTTCACGGATACAGGACGCGCAGTTCCAAAAAAGAAATGAGGCAGAATGGAGCGCGCGGAAAGCGACTGCAGGGAACGCACAACGAAAAAAAAAAAAATACAATCACGAAGGGTAGACGAGTTGAAAGAGGATTACGCCGCCGTCGAGTGGGGGAGTCAACACAGTGCCGACACAACGGACTGTGCGGAGATTCCATTCCATTCCTGTCACGAGAAACTAAACGGATGGTCTTTGATGGAATTCCAGAAGAAGAGCGGAAACTTTTTCTGCTTCAAAGTTCGTCCGCCGCCCAGAGGGGTTTTGTCTGCGTTCAACGAATCTAATTCCGAATGCATGGCGGAACAAGCCCCGTTTCCATACTTTCTCGTTGATAAGCATTTTATGAGATGAATTCCACTTGAACTGAAACACAGTCCCCAGTGCGCGCCCATTCTCCTTTGCAGGACCGCTGTGGCGGTTGGTTCAAGGGGGGGAGGATTTTTCCCCATTGTCAGCGAAATGTACACTCGAGAGGTCTTGGACGGATGTGGACGCGAGTTTGGCGCTGTTGAAGGGGCTTAGCTTGAGCTTTTTGCCGCTTGTCTCTGATGTCCAGTGAATTAGCGACGTCGCAATGGGATTATCATTTATCTCCGCTGGTGGGCGGGACTGTCACTGATGGATGTCGGATCTGATGCAGCCTTTGAGAGGGATGGCGTCCTCCAATCACGAATTATTTTCCGTCACTCGAGCCACAAAATGGTCGCCTGTGTGCCCAAAACCTCAATTAAACGTCCGTTGCCCTCCGTGGATGGTCCATAACTTTCTGAATTTCTGTTCCAGCCAACGGCTGCCATTATCCATGATCAACCGGCGTTCAGCGACCTTAAATGCGTCGCGATCGAACAAAAAAAAAAAACGTCTCAAAATTCTCAAAACATTCCGAAAACTAAGAGAAAACGAAAAGAATAACCGGAATTTTATTAGCATTCGACTAGAGCAGCGAACACAACGAAGGTTGAGGTCGCAATAATCGCAGTCATTTGATCTGGTTCTTCACGCAAATTGCGTGCCTCGGCCGGCCTAACCTTGGTCGCTCTACGTTGCCTTATCGGCGGGCATCTAAACATCTTGCGACGGACAGAGTCGAGTCGAGTGTCTCTCTGGGCAGCATGTTGGCCATCGTTTGATGTGCTCACCGGAAAACGAAAGCACCCACAAGATGAATGGCGGCCGATGGAGGCTAGTCAATGACTTCTTGTGTGTGTTTTTCTTTTAGCACAAGTCGTGTGTCCTAATGATTAAGTGGTTCTTAGCCGATTTGAGCGGAGATCGGCGATTATCGCGGCGGATCTTGGTTAAGAGGGCACTTAAGACTACAGGCTTTCACTCTTAGAAGTTATGTCATGACTATCGGTTTGTTGGGCACTACGACTGGCTCGGAATCGGAGCTTAGCTGTCCATGTCCTATCTGACTCAAGGAAAAGTTTACATAAACTCTCGGTTTGGAGTGCAGTCTGTTTAGACTACGTACTCCTTGAGCAGTGAGTGGTTTTGCTAAAAAACGAAGTGACTTCGCTCGGAAGTAGAACTCAGGCGACGCTGAATTGTTGCCGTTTTTAATACATTTCTACGGTTTCAATAAAAATAAACAGACGCTCAATAAATGATCGCTCATCGCTCAGTCGCTCGTCCCTCAATAGTTCGTCGCTCATACATTTCGCTCAGTCGATCGTCTCTCAATCGTTTGTTCCTCAATCGTCGCTTAGTAGCTCTTCTGCTTAGTCAGCCCATCAGAGCCACCTTTTAGTAGGAACACGTCATTCCTTCGTCGTTCATTCGCTGTGACGATCAATAACATATCATCGGTCGCTCAATCGCACGTCGATCAAACTCTCGTACCTCAATCGCATGTTCTTCTTGCTTAGTCGGTCCTCTCTTATTCTCCTGTCATTGCCTGCTACTGCTGGTCACATAATCAATCGTCGCTCAATCGCTCATCACGAAATCGCTCATCACTAAATCGCTCGTCGCTCAATCTTTCGTGAATCAATCGCCGTTCTTTCTTGCTAAAGCTCATCTTTGATTTTCCTTCAACTCCCTGCCACTCCTAGTCGTATAATCAATAGTCGCTCATCACGCAATCGCTGGTCCCTTAATGTTTCGCTGCCCGATCGCTCATCACTTAACTTCACGTCGCTCAGTGTAGTAGTAGCTCACCCCATAGTTTAAGCACGAGCTAAACGCTCAATCGCTGGTTCCTCACGTCATCGTCGCTCAGTCGCTCGACTTTAAAAAACTCTTCACTCAGTCGCTCATCTCTCAATCGCTCACCACTCAATCCCACGTGTTTCAATAAAAGACAATCGGTCGCTCAATCGCCCTTTCTTTGTCGCTAAATCGCTCATCTCTTACTCCCTTGTCACTGCCTGTCACAGTTTGTCGCTTAATCCCTCAATCGCGCATCGCTGGATAACTCGTCGTTCAATCGCTAAATATCATCGCTCAATCGCTCAACTACATCGCTCGTCTCTCAATCCCCTAATCGCACATCGCTTGACTACTCGTCGCCCAATCGCTTATAACCCAATTGTCCGTCGCTCAATCGCCGTTCAGTGACATGTCGCTCAATCGCTCATCACTCAATCACTCAATATCGTCCCTCAGTCGCTCATCTCTAACTTATTCGTCGCCCAAAAGGCACATCACTCATTCTCTCAATCGCGTATCGCTTGATTATTCGTCGCTCAGTACAACGTCGCTCAATCGCTCACCACACAACCGCTCAATATTGTCGCTGAACTCTGAATTATCACTAAATCGCACAATCGCTCAACTACATCGCTCGTCTCTCAATTCGCCAAACGCGTATCGCTTGATTACTCGTCGCTTAGTAACACGTCGCTCAATCGCTCTTCTTTAAATTATTCAACGCTTAATTGCTCATTGCTCAAGCGCTCACCACTCAACCGCTCAATATTGTCGCTGAAATCTGAATTATTCGTCGCTCATCACCCAATTGCCCGTCGCTCAGTCGCTCATCTGATTTTTGTCCAACATTCGCCCATTTTCGTCCATTTTCTGTGTAACTTGACGCTGGTGACTTTTTCCTGCTCTCACAACCATAGTGCGCCTTGTCATAGGCCCAATATCGCCAGTTCGCAGATAAGACTGCCGCTCCCATCGATTCGCTTTGAATGTCGCAGCGCACTCAACTCAACTTCTAGGCATCCTTGCGAATCCAATTCCATCAGAGGACCACCTTCCCCTTGAAAAGCATAAAAGCAAACACATGGGTCCTTCTTCTCGCATCTAATCCGCTTCATCTCAGATAAGCGCTCTCAAAGCGACACTTATGAGGCTCTTCAATATCCAATCTCCCTCAAGGCCCATCAGCACTGCCACTTGTTCAACATCTTTCATTTCCTCGCCCAGTTGAGCGCTTGACCAACGTCCGAGACGCAGACGACGCAACGCAACACACCCACATCGAGTCCAATCATTTCTTAAATTGCGTTCATCTCGGCCGCCCTTCGCCAGTGTCCAACTCTTCGGCGGCGTGTAAGTCGCTTTCCAATTAAATGGTTGAGTACTCATGAGTGAACGAAAATTGACCATCGTCTTGAGAAACACAAATGTGTGCACGGCTAGGTACCACCTCCTCTCCAAAAAAAAAAATGGATTCAAGTTGAAATGGCTTACTCAACACTGAGCCAGCGACTGGTGCCCGAATCGAAAAACGGGGTCAGTCTTTAATGAGACGAGCTGCAACTGCCACCGGCGAGGGGGAAAGGTAATATCGCACGGTCGCCCCACCCATCCTCGCAACGAAAAAAACGGCGGATAATTGCCAATAAATTGTATCTCGGGGAAAAAAAAGGGCGACCCGAGCGCCGGAGCGGCCTGGAGACCAGATAAAAACGCGGCATAAATTTTTAAACCACCAATGGGTCGTTTAATAAATCGCTTTAAATTCCCCCATCGGGAGAGAGCCGGTAAACAATGGCACCACCGCACACACGCATCCCTCCGCGGTCTATTTATTCGCTCGTGCACCACAATCCCTATTATGTCACAAAATCAGCGTAAATTGCGTGATTTATGTTTCATTAAATTGCGTTCCTGGTGGCGGTGGCGGTGAGAGAGCGAGTTCAGATACCGGCTTCGGCGGGCACCTGGGACAACAATTGAGGACTGATTCCCATCAGGACAGCATGTGGGGAAGGATTTTTCATTATTTTTCTGCACCGAGACGTGAATTTGTTTCAAATCTCTGATGAAGAGGGGGGGGGGGGGGGGGGGGGGGGGCAGGGGGTCTAAAACGTCCTGACAAATGTCTTCAAATTTATCCGTATCATCGGAGCCATTTTATTATAATTTAATTAACTCCAAGCTGCTCCCCGACGCCGACGATCGGAAGAGGAAAGCGGACGGCAAGGAGGTCCTGAATAAATATTTTTGGGATCAATTTCCTCGGTCGACGGTGTATGTACGTTGGTGTGTGCCTGTCGACAATGAATTGGAATTTTATTCAAATAAAGGTCTGTCGAAAGTTATCCTGGCAAATGGTTAAGCCACGCACTGAAAACTTCCGATTGCCGGTCTGTTGGGATGGGTGGGTGGTGAAAGGGGGACTACGACTCGAGGATTAGTTTACGACTATGCTCCGTTAAAAGGTTATCGAAAGACATTATGTATGTGGTGACGGGTATATTGGATGAGCACTTAATTTTGCAGATTTCACTCATAAATTATCCGAGATGAGGAATGGAAACATTCATGTGTGTCATTTGCCATTGGATGGCGAATTGAATTCAAAATGAATGGATTGTGGGCTAGTGGGTAACAACCAGGGGGAGGGGGACGCTGGTTTGAATTAAAACATGAAAGTGGTCATGAATGGATGAAGATATCAGACCATTTGAGCTTGTTGGGGGCTGTAAAGTGGGAGAGGAATCTATTTATGTGTTGGTTTTAAGCAGGGTCTTAGGAATTATTTCAACCGTAGAGTTGATGAGAAGTTTATTCTATTTTTGATCACCTTGAGGAGGTGGACACGTGTTGAGTGTTCTTTAAAAAATATCGATCTTGCCTCTGTATCAGACATGAGCCCTTAATGCGAGTCTCTGGGAAAGGACCACGAAACACAGGATGCCCGCGTCTAAGATGGAGAAGGAATTCAAGCAATTTGGTGCACGGAAGTGGAGGCAGCTAGGCAGACATCGTGCTAGATGGAGGGGCTTGTTGGCAGAAGCTCAGGTCGACTACGTATTGTAGCGCAGAAGAAGTGGACTCATGGAGGATCGGAACCTGAGCAATTGCTGCCTTAAATCGTTGTCCACGCTGCTTCCAGTCATCAATGCCAAGCTGTCTTGCATCCGCGATTACTTGGTCTTTATACCGGATATTCGGTCTTATTCTCATTCTCGAACCAGGAGGCTCGGATTCGAAGACCCTCTTACCTGGAACTTTGGTGTACATTCGCTCGATGTGGCCGAGACAGTGCTGTCGACGGATTTTTGCCTTCCGGACTACGTCCACATCTTGGTAGAGCTCAAAGAGTTCGCGGTTGTCTTCTCCTCCATTCACCTTCCTCGATGACGGGTATCTCCGACATATTTTTTTTTTTTTTCTTTCGAAGGAATCAGCTCTGTAGTTTAGCTCAGCGTCCAGCTTTCGGCTCCATAGAGCAAGACTGCCACAATAAGGGTTTTTGGAGAAAACAATGTTTGTCCTTCGAATCAGGAGTCTTGAGCCCAGTTGCTTGGACAAACCGAAGTAGCGCCGGTTGCCAAGGGCGATTCTACATCGGATCTACTAGACAAACTCCTTTACTAGCTCGAAACTGTAGCAGAAGCAGAGCAGAAGTAGTAGAAGAGCATAAGTTCCGATGGCCATGCATCGAAATGAAGCGACCTATTAAAAGACAAGAAATTCTAACATGAAGGTCCTTGGATATCATTGATGACACGCTTCTTGTGTTCTTGACGTGATAGTCCTTAGATATCCTTGAGAAGCGTGGCTCTCGTGCTTTTCTTTTTTCCTCTACACCTGTTTTCTTTTCGTAGAGCTTCCGAACAAGTCACGTAGTTCGATGCAGTCTGTCTTGAAGGCGAGTCTATGCTGGCTTCCTGGTCTAATGTCGATCGCAATGTGATCAATCTTGGTGACGGTTGATTGATCAGAGGACACTCGCTATAAAACTGGTGCTCAATCACCATGTCACTCCAGTCAGCAGCGCCCAGTGGCTCGCACCAAACTGCTTGAGGCGGGCATCCACCTTTACATCACCGTCTTAACCATGGACGTCGTCAGGTGCATTGCCCGAAATATGTAACTCGACGTAATTTCGGACGCCTTTACCACCGCATTGCCCTCCTGGCATGCAGGTCAACACTTCTTCGAACGGATCGGAGTTGTCCAAGTAGTCCAACGTAGTCCCGTGGAGCCCCTAAACGTCGCTAATGAATCGTTTTCCCTGTGCTAGTCATTAAAACTTGATTTTTGAAGCGTTTGGTTTTTAATAGTAAAAAACCGTCAGATGAACCTGGCAGAATTGTTTACAATTTGTATTTGAGTCGATAAGTCTGTCTGTGCCATTTACTTTTTAAAGATTATTTCATGTAAATGTTGATCACGACCACGTTTTAAGTGGACCATACGGAGAGTCCAATTTTGAGTCACTTTTTCGAGGACATTGGCTGGTATCTGGATCATAACACGTGTAATGCTGTCTTTCAAGGCTAGATGTGACGCTGGCCTATCAGACGAGTGCTCTTAAGTATACCCATGAAAACTAGTATAAAGGCGTCTAGCGTCTAGTACGAACTCATTTATCAATTAGTCCACCAGCTCAGGTGCTGCATGGCATGAACCGCCGTCTTACTGGAACACACAATTGTCGATCGACTCGGCTGAACTCGTTCATTTTGGGTAAAAGAAATCATTGAACGATAGCGAGCGCCATTGACGGTAACGCTGTGGTCAGAGTCGTCTTTGTAAAAATGCGGACCACTGATTTCGTCGGACAATGAACCGCATCAAACAGGGATTTTTGCCGAGTGGATTGGCGGCTCTTGTAATTCCTGAGGTTGCTCATTGAACCCATGCAACCAGAACGCCTTAATTTCCTTCGCAGCTTGTTGTCTTCCATCAAAAACTGTTTGGTTGAGCGTCTTTTGCATAAAGCCCGTGGTATGTACAGCATATACTAAATTGCTTCGTTGCAAGCGACAATTGGTTCCATGCAAAGGAGTAAGTCGTGGCATCGTGCAATGGGCCTCTACTAAGGCCTCAGTGTGACTGCCAACAGACAGACAAGTAGGCCATCAATGCACTAAAACTGTCGTCGCTAAACTAGTAGCAGACTGTTGCTCGTCTCTAGATGAGACCGCTGAACAGATTAGGTACATAGGTGGGTAGGTAGGTACTTGCGACCGTGGCTCACTTAGTCCTGAACAGGTGAACATTTGCCTGTGCTATTCCAGGAGACATTCAAGGCAACTGTGGCAACGGGCGAACTTGCCATGCCGCAACAACATTTTCTGTCACTACGTCGTCCCAAACGTGTGGACTGATCTGGACTATACTAGGTACCTCCGAAAGCTTGCCTGTCTCCGAATCGTTTATAAGATTCTCAAGAAATGGCACCCCTTTGACTGCGTCGATTAATGATCGAGGGATTGGTTGTAGTGGCTGGCGGCTAAAATGTAGTCCGACTCAGGCCAAAGTAGGCACATTGTGATCCTGCCATCGTGGGATAAGTGCCCTAAAGATCTTCTCTGCCGTTTTGTGTGAGCGGTTCCAAATGCAGATCGAAAGTTAGCACCTATTAGTCGACTTCGTGGCTGCATATGAGAGCGTTTAGTTTTCACATTCGCGCCAAACTTGTCCGGCTGTGCATGATGAGGATGGAGTATTTTAGGTCCTACTTTAAGGTCGGTAATGAATTAACCAAGACCTTCAATGTCCAAAAAGGGCGACTCGCGTGACTTTTTTCCAATATCGTTCTTGAGAAGAGCATGCAGAACTCACTCGCCAGCACAAGTCCGTGATCCGTGATCTTCCTAAAGTCCGTGCATGGATCGATTGGACATAACAGCTCGGTCTTCGACAACATGCCGGGGCACAACGCAAAAGAGGACGCCCCTGAAATCTTCAAAGAGGAGAATGACTTCTGCCAACTTGTAATTGTGCCTAAATCGTGCCACCTAGAAGGCTTATTGCTTGAGGCCCATGTCCATCCTGAACTGTAGCGCCATCAGAAGATGAGGAAGATGTCTATTAAGCGGTGAGCGGAATTGAGACGAACTTGAAAACCGACTTGTTCCTCCTCCTCATTCATTCTTCAGAGCCCAGCATTTTTGCTAATTTGTGTGATTCAAGTGAAATATCCATCGACTGCCCTTTGGATTCAACTGAAAACTGGTCCACCAAGCAATGACTTCAAGAATCGAACTATTCATCGACATGCCCTTCGATGCAACTGAACATTTGGCTGCAACTGTGTGTGTTTGCACGTAATGGCATCAAATTTCTGTGCCAAATCGTTCATAGTTGTGCCCCGAAGAATAATTGAATTCCATTCTCGGTTCACAATGGCGCGCTGAATAAAAGCAGATCACCCACCGCTTTCAGCGGCCGTGTCCTCTGAATCATAGTGTTTCCAACTCCTTTCTCGCCAATATGCCAAAATAGATCGTTTGTTGACCCTCGTCATGCGAAATTGAACGCCTCCCAACATCTGTTCCATTGCAAGACTATCAAATGACAACGCTTCCTCATCACCATCCGGTCATCTGTTCGGCTAGCATTTCAACAAATTGCAGCAATTAAAGGTTTCCTTTCATGACTCAACCGGATTAAGTGCGAGACTGGCCGCCAGAAAGTGGTGAAATGCAGTTTTTGGCGGACACAAGGGTGGAGCAATGGGAGCCGCCATTTTATTTGCTGTTGCGGTGCCGTTTTCTCATTTCTGCTGCTGGATTTCTGACTGATTCCAGATCTGTATGACGATTTTTTAATTCTCTGATGGTTTGGGACACGCTGCAGGCAAGAGACAGCGCCCCCTTAACAAAAAATGACAAGGAATTTAGTCCAAAACCTCTTCTCACTCCTCCGCCTGAAATTACAAGAAATCTAAGCAAAGACAAACCATCCCGAATTAACCCACAAGGTTCCACCCTCAGGCCCTCTATCGACTTGTATACCCCAAGGTTCCACCCTCAGTCCCCTACTCTTCCCCATCACACAAAATGCGCTTCAACAAGAGTATGTGCGAAACAGTGTGGAAGAGCGGAAGTTAACCGCCTGATCCACTGTCGTCCCAGCTCCAAATCCAATTCATATCTACACCCTTCCGATCGGAATCACATTGAGATAACTTTATTTACACATATCCTTCTCTCTTAGCACACTCACATCCCCACGAAGCCAATTTGACTGACTTTTTTCTCTCTCTTTTCTTTCTCTTGCAGGTAAGCACCTCTAATCCCAGCAGCAAATATCATCCCATCTACGGATACCCACAAACCGTAAGAATAACGAAATATTGCTTAAGAAAATTGAAAATACCAAATCACACTATTCACCCATTCACCCTGCAACCCTGCAACCCCCCCACCCTTGCACGCTCCATTCATCCATTTATAGAGTAAGTGTGTCATTACGACGATATCGTTCCATCCGAATTGGCCAATCAGTAGTTTGGTGAATCGAGTGTACACGGTTTGAGGATTTTCCCAGCAATCGGCTCTTGGTAGGGAGTCGTCTTCTCGTCTGTGTGTGTGTGTGTGTGTGTGTGAGTGGGTGGCTGCTGTGAACTGCCACCCGGAAGCGTCCATTCCGCCGTGTGTAGCATCAACGACGCCCCCTCGTCAGTGGAGCGCGATTGTGCTCAGTAAATCCCGGAAAATGTAATTCCAATAAATCGAACTCAATTTTCATCATCGCTGGAGTTTGCTTCCCCTTATCACACTTGCCACCCCGCCCCTTCCATCAATGTTGCATCAGTGCGGGGAAGAAACGAACAAAATGGGAAGAGCAAGTGCTGCCCCCGAAGATAACCCCTTGACTAGGAAGCTAGCATTTAATGTTTCATGCCCTAGAAGGCGACGATAGAACAGCATGCGCCCACCACTCCACGCTTGCTGTCTAAACAGAGGAGCAGCGGCAGCGGCAGCGCTCCTTCAGCCACTCAACTGTGCGGAATCGGTGCTCGAGGAGAAAGGCAATTTTCCGCATGAATTTTCATTCGAGGATTTTTATCGCGAATAATATCTTCGCATACAATACAAACACTCTCGACCATTTTCCTCGGAGTGAGCGAGCGTTGAGCGACGAACGTCGGCTTGCGGATGTCCTTAGCACGTCTCATCTTCTGCTCGATGGACTATTTGGCAGCGGGGCGGCGACAGTGGGAGCTTCACTATTTGCTTTATTGGAAAACATATCTCATTTTCGGTGGACATACACAGTCATCCGGCGAGGGTGTGTGTGGTGTCAAGCAAGCAACTGGAGGGGGGGTGGGGGGGAGGTTGAAGAATGCTCCTCTCATAACTGCGCTCATCTTTGATGTGAAATTGGAAGTTTTTCTTTGGCGAAGGAGGATATAATGAAACGAAAAAAAAAATGCTCTCCCTCCTCGTTCAGTTTATGAGTTTGTCTTCAAAAGAGAGTGCGATGCAGCGGCTTATTAATTTTTGAAAAACTATTTACAAAGTGGCCTTTTGTCGGCACTTGAAAGATAATTAAAATGTGATTTTAACGAAACGTCGACGTTACACAGATGGTCGGGTGGGAAAATGATTTTTTTTTAAATTCCCTTCTGGACGACTTGCCTGTGCGCTCGGTTTGCTTTGAAGGGGCGCGCTGTGAGACATTTTTGATCCTCTGGAGCGGGTGTTTGCTGTCAGGGTCGACGCGTCATTGAGGCTGCGTGACGAGTCATTTGGAATCGAAGCCTCACTGAACTGGATTTCTTTCAGAATTCTCTCAGGGTTGTGTTGTGTGATCGTCTGGAAGGGCAACGCATTGGCCACAGAAAGCGTCATTGAGACTGTTTGCCGCGCCATTTGGACTCGAAGCCTCACTGAACTGGATTTCCTTCAGAATGCTCTCAGGGTTGTGTTGTATCATTGGATCTGGAGCGGGGGCTTGCTGTCAAGATCTACGCTTGAGGCACCGAAAAGCGAAATTTCGATCAAAAAGCATCGGCGGCGCATCTCAGGTTGTGTGAAATTCCATGAAACAGTCCCTTTCACTGATGAGGCACTGATGAAGTTGACATTTCCTGCAAACAAGTCGAGTTCGTGAGTCGTTCCAGGTTTTTTTTTGCATCGATTACGAGTTGTATCGTGCTCCGGCAAGTGGTCGATTGTGTCCAGCAGTAGAAAATACGCAACATTCCTTCGACCCCGCTTTGCTGCGATCTCCGATTCCAAATTCGATGGGCGACCAGATTTTTGGGCCAACATTGTGCCGAATTTTGTAAGACAAGTGGCCACTTCCATGACATATTCGTACAATTTTAGTGGCTTCGTAGTTTGTACTGTACAATCGAAGTGGCGTCGATCCAACATCCAAGCGTTGATGATGACCATATCGGACATGTGGTAGAAAAGGTGTTGTCTCCCTTTGCGTGATTTGATGCTGATGCGACATCGACCCAAGCACGCATCCATTAGATCCACGTTGTCCATGTAAAGGGTGTTTTTTTTGTTTTTAGAAGTATAGAACTCACACTATTGTAATTGGCGGCCATTTTGTCTGCTGTCAAGAGGATTTATTTTTAGTTTGGTTTGGCATTTGTTGGTAAGCATAGCATAGTTGGCATAGCAAGGCGAAAATTCGGAGATTGGTGCCCGCCTAGGGCCAGTAACTTAGAAGTCGGAACACTGTTCGTCAACTAGTTTTCAGCATTTTTGTCTAGTATTTAAGTTATATTATGAATTTCTATTAATAAAAGTGAATTTAAAATGAAAAAAAAAAATGAATGAATTCGGAGATTGGGCCCAAAACAAGATTGCCCTTGATCCCTATTTTCATAAGCGCTGAAGCTCACTTTTGGATACGTCACACGAACAAAACTGCCGTATTTGTAGTGATGATAATCCTCAAGTGCATGTTGAGACACCGCTATAGAGACACCGCTATGAGTTGGTGGAATAATTGGTCCGTATTTCTTTAAAAACGATGCTGGTCAGAATGTTACAGTCCATGACAACCGCTATAGAGTCATTACTCACTTTTTCGTTCATCAATTGAGCAACCATGATGTGCAGGAGCTGTGGTTTCTACAAGACGGCGCAAGGTGTAAAACAGCTCGTGCCTCAATTGATTTATTGAAGGAAACGTTGGGTAACCGCATAGTTTCACGTTACGGATCCGTGATTTGGCCTCTTTTTGAAGGACTTTTTTTGAAGTTTCAAATTCAAAGCATCTCTAAAGGGGGGAAATTTGTATAGCCGGTCGTATGTTTGATCGTTTGGTGGACCAATTGGACCAAGCGTTTCGATGCGACAGCACAATCGCATCTCAAGACGGTTTCTCAATCGCTGGCTTCGCGCAATCACCTCTGTCGATGGCTCGACGGCTCTTAACTCTTTTCTAGTTTGCAGATGACCTACGCCACATCTTTGTGAAGAGTGCAACGTTGCAATTACATTTACGTTGCACAATGCAATCCAGTCCCGATTCCGAGCGTCGACCTTTTATTGGTCATTGATGGTCTGATGGTCTTTTCCAAGCTTTCAAATGCAGTTGGATTCAAGCGGCAATCGGTGCACACTGTTTGGTTGGTATAGCAGAGCGTAATGAAACGCATGAATTCGCATGCAGTTTGGCATATTTTAGCTGGACAAACTTTTTGTTCAACGACTGCGTACCCAAAATGGACCAATGGCAAGGTTTAAGAACTTGTGAGATGTTTAGTAGTGCTTGACCGTCATAAATGCCGAATGAAGTGAAATCAGGCAACGAGAGATGAACATGTATGGCAACGAACTTGCGCACTTAACGTCTTCTTTGTTTGGCGTTACAGTCCGGGGTGGACCTGGGCCTCAACCAACAAGCCTCTCCAGCCAGCACGATCTTTCGCCAACTGCCTCCAGTTGTGCACACCAAATTGGTTGAGGTCCCTCTCCACTTGTGTGCGCCATCTCGTTCTAGGACGCCCTCTGTTGCCTTGTCCCAATGGCTCGGAATCGAAGACTCTTCGGGCCGGAGCTGTGGTGTCAATCCGCTCTACGTGACCTAGCCATCTTAAGCGCTGGATCCGAAGACGCTTAACTAGGTGCATGCCGCTGTACAGCTCGTACAGTTCGTGGTTGAATCTCTTCCTCTAGACGCCATCAATACAAACCGGACCAAAGATCGCACGCAAAACTTTTCTCTCAAAACGACCAAGAGCTTTTTCATCCGCTTTCAATAGCGCCCATGTCTCTGCGCCATAGAGCAGGACAGGGATGATTAGAGTGTTATATAAAGTCAACTTGGTGTTTCGAGAGATGGCTCTGTTACTCAACTGCCTCTTGAGCCCAAAGAAACAGCGATTGGCAAGAGTATTTCTGCGCTTGATCTCGGTACTGGTGTTATTGTCACTGTTTACTGCAGAGCCGAGGTAGACGAAGTCCTTGACTACCTCAAAGTTTCTGCTGCCCATTATGACGCTCTGTCCGAGACGTCGATGTTGTGCGTCCTTTCGTGATGACAGCATGTACTTGGTTTTGCCCTGATTCACTGCCAAACCGCTTCCGCTTCAATGCCAGCAAAAGCCTCATTGACAGCTCGCTGTGTTCGTCCAATCACGTCAATGTCGTCCGCGTAGGCAAGCAGTTGAACGGACTTTTGGCAGATCGTGTCCTCTGGTGTTGACATTTGAGTTTCGCACGATCTTCTCAAGTATGATGTTGAAGAAATCACGCAATTAACTGAGTCTGCGAAATTTTCTTGAAAACTGCGGTTAGAAAAAAACACGTCACTTGCCATAAATTTTGTTAAAGATCACACATTCGATCAATAAGACAAAATCCATTGAATTGTATTTCGTTTGGAAGTTATTCAAGAAACACATCGAACTGGAACATAGAAATACCCCAAAATGTGGGGGGGAATTTGCCACGTGCCAAATGTGGGGGGGGAACGTGCCACGATGTTGCCAGGCAGTTGGTCGATGGCTGAATGACTCCCCAGAAGAAGCGTGCAGTGGATGCGCAGACATCAACCAACAGACGAGGCCGAGGAGATGATGAAGGAAGGCATTTTCAAAGTCGGTCATTCCGCAAATTCAAGGCGATTACCGAGGTCACTCCTCCACAATTTCCTACGTCCTTCCATTTAGTCAAAAGTTACGACACTTTTTTGGTTTCGACACATTCTGCGCACTCAGAAATTTCAGTCCCGCCCATAAATAGCTGAGAAGCGACGTGCCGTCAAGCGTTTGTTTTTCCCCCGAACTGCTTATCGCCGCCGAGACATCGGCATTTTTGTGAAACGTCGATCAGATCAGCACATCCGTGCGAACGAAAAAGACACCACACACAAAAAGCGCTTATCTCTCCGCGCGCACTGACCGCATGACATGGCTGACTTAAGTGAACAGAAAATTGTGTACACAAATCAGATTCGTCGGTGGGTCGACGTCGTCATGTGCTGCTTCTGCTTCGGATTATCTATGAAGTCATAGCTCAATTGATAGTCGTTTCAGAATAAATCTCATTTTTTTGTTGACGTCTCCTCCCGCATCGCGCAGCAGTCGTGGCGTAAAGGGTGAGTTCCAAGGAACTCTTCAGCACATCACTCAACTCTCGACAGTAGTGCGTGATTGTTCATATCTCGAGGCGACGAGGCGCGGTGGTTAACTGCTGCCAATGAGATCAGACGAACGACGAAAACAACGAATATCTCTCGATTCATCAGCAACATCTTATGCGACGTCGTACGTCTCTGACAAGTGGCATCGGTCATGTGGCGCACAGTCCGAACCAGCCAACGATCCAAATAAAGTGCCAATTAAATGGAGATTCAGCGAAGGAACACGATTGTCGTCGACCTCTGTGTCGTCGTGGCCAAGGAATAGTTCACCCTTTCGCTTTTGAATAGTTTCCACTGCTGGCAACGAGAGTTTTCGTTTGCCGGGCTTTTTTTTTCTGCCCCGAAACACATGTCCGATCTGACCCACTGGGCAGCTCTGCGGATACGTAACGTGGCCTGATAAAGCGAAAATAAACACAAACCGCCTCGCAGCACTGTGTTCCTTCACCATCATCAGCGGAGGCATCGTCATTATCATGGCAGACCCCAGAGTGGTGGCTGTTAAACGTGAACAAGTCTAGAATCATCTTCGCCTCGTCCGTGCGCCTGGCCAACGAATGAAGAGGCCCCGCCGGACAAAGAGAATGACCAATAAAAAATACCGAGAAGCACACGGAACAGAAAAAGAACAGAAGGAGAAGCGCGCACAAGCGACGAGCCATACGTACCGACGTACACACGTCCAAGGGAAGGCTGACAAAGTGAACAAAAAAAATTTCATAAAAGTATCTTCTTCACTGCCGTCATTGTCCATTCAAAATACACACAGAGAGCGAGAGCGAGAGCGAGAGCGAGAGAGACACTCACAGATACTGTACTTCGATTCTTTATTGTAAATGAATTTGACCTCGGGTGCAATTTATTTTCATTTGAAACGTAAAAGCGACTTTTTTAAAACATTTTTTTGTTCTTTCATTCTTGTGTTGCTCCTCTTCGTCGTCGTCGCTGTCGATTGAAATTTCCTAGTTCATTTGTGTTTTAAAATACACACACACGCAGACTGCCGAGAGAGTGGTGGGCATTTAAATTGTGCCCTGTAATTGTCAGTTTGACGGCCGGCAGCGAACAGAAAAAAAAAAAAAACAACAACAACAGAAATGTTAAATTAGTTGTAAGCGAACGAACGCGTTTGGACATCATCACGGCGAGGGTGTGCGTGTATTTGTGTGCGTCTGACCGCAGATATCGGAGGCTGTGGGAAAATGCTACTGTCGAACGCCATTCACCGATGCAAATTGGATAGACAGCGCTGTGGAGCGGTTAAAAAAGTGGGGTACCGCAAGGCTGATGCGACAGGCCGGTGGTTTACAGGCGAGGGAAATTGAGTGCTAGCCAGCAGCCAGAGCATGGTCGGGATGCCGTTGCGGTTGGCATTTACATTTTATGGTGGAATTTTGAGTTTGCCACTGGAAATCGAGTTCAGCTAAACTTTAAGGTTGGTTGAGTTCGAGTTGCGTGCCGCAACTCTGGTCTCTGGGACGTTTGGAAATTGAGTTCGGACAGGTTTGGATGCTGCTTTGAGGTGGATCTGGAGTGAGTGTGGGACAGAATTTGTCCTCCGAGATGTCGGGTCAGGTACTTTGAAGGAAATGGAAGAATGCTAGGTGACACAAGGTTGATGGGCCAGACCGGGTGAGGTTTATTGAATGCCAGCCAGCATGATCTCAGCTTAGGTCTGGGGTCAGAAACTCTTTGTTTAGTTTTCAATGCAATCTGATTTTGACGGACTTCTGGAATTAGAAAGTTTAGACGCTGTCTCAAAGCGGATCGAAAGGGTTTTGGTGTGAAATTTGTAGAAACTGTCGGACATCTTCCTAGGTGACGGAGTGATTAATTTGAATGCTGTTGAAATAGTGGGTGCCACAAGGCTGATGGGACGGACCAGTGCTTTACAAATGATAGGAATAAAGTGCTGAGAGGAGGAGCACGGTACTACCCAGTGCTGCCATTTGGCACAGAAAGAGTTGAACGACCAAATTGGAGTGAAGAAGCACAGCCGGTTTATAATCCTTGACAGGTCAAGGCGAAGGATTGACTCTCAGAATCTGGCAATAATTCGGCTTAAAGCACATTTGCCTGATTTTTACCGGCAGGACGGTGGTTCCATGTATTCATTGTTACGTTTGGCGACGGAATTTAAGTCGAGAATCAAAGCCTCGTTTCCGTGTCGTGAGCTTCGGCACTTAGAAGCCGGACATCGTTCATGCTGTCGCACATAAACCTTCAATCTTTATTCCGGGCAAATTGCGTACACTTTACTAAACCGCCTTTATCGCATCCTCCTCGGAGTCATCAACGACATCCAGTTCTGTTGGACGTTCCGTGTCCTTCTACAGGAGTTCAGTTGGTAAGTGAAGGCGTGATCATTCATGCTTACGGTTGAATCGAATCGGAGATCGCTTCAGAAAGCGTCACAGGCGCCTGGATCCTTTGGTTCAATGTGCATTCTCCCAATTTCCGTCTGCAGCATTACATGTACGCCTGTTTACAATCGCGCCGATGGCTTAAAGAATTCGATTCATCCAGCACTGTAGTCAACTGATAAATCCCATTCTAACCGAAATGGCGCCCAAACAATATCGGCCTGGTACATAAAAAGCACTAGCCTCCCGAGTCTGTGTAGGATATGTGATTGTTCATCCTTTTTCTCTACAATCTCAACCTTCTGCGGATTGAGCGAGCAATTAATTGAACTTAAGTAATCGAGCGAATGACCTTTATAACGACTTCGTCGTTTCGTTAATTTTTCCTTAAGTGCGAGCTTAACGAATCGTTCACCCGAATACAGAAGTGATACACGTACCATATTAACGACTCCGCTTCCTTTCGTTAAGTTTCGTTCACTTTTCCTTAAGTGCCAGTGTCACGAATCGCTCTCTTCGGTGCACAGAAATGATGCCCTGTCCATAATAACAACTTCGCTTTGTTTCGTTAAGTTTCGTTCACTTTTCCCTAAGTGCCAGTGTCACGAATCGCTCTCTTCGATACACAGAAATGATGTTCTGACCATAATAACGACTTTGCTTCGTTTCGTTAAGTTTCGTTAACTTTTCCTTAAGTGGGAGTGTCACGAATCGCTCTCTTCGATACACAGAAATGATGCCCTGACAATAATAACGACTTCGCTTCGTTTCGTTAAGTTTCGTTCATTTGGCCTTAAGTGCAAGCGCAACGAATCGAATCGTAATTCAGCTTCGAAAATCATTAGAATACACAGAAATGACGCACTGTGGCCATAATAATGACGTCGTTCAGTTTTTCTTAAATATCTAAGTAAAAGCTATCTACATACGGTATCGACATTTATTCCTTATGTTGTTCCGCTGGTAAATCATTAAAAGAGTCGTTTCATCCAACAATGAATGATATTCCGTGACTTTTTTAAGGAAACCATTTGGGCTGTTGCAAAACGACGACGACAACACCCATGGTTCAAAAACTTAGACAAAGACTGAGTCTACAAACTCCCATTGAATCAACCACTCACTCATCACGTCCCAAAGAAGAACCTCTCCCTTCGAATTCATTCAAAGACCATTCCGAATACCAGGCAGTCTCCTCTCCGAGTGGAGTGCCACAAGGTACACTGCACTGACCTTTGTTTTTCTATTGCGATAATTGCACAGCCATGGCAGAAGTGAATCGTCAAGTCGGTGCTACCAAGGACTTTGGATTTCCTTTGATGTCGCACCAGTGAACGGGTACACATCAATCTGTGTGGTTGCCACGCAACAAGAAAGTCTCCCCTTCTTCCATCCTTTCGTCAACGCCAACCGGTTTCGAAAGGTATCAGTAACTCGATTTACCCTTGTTCCAGTGACTGCATTTCACAAGACTCCTTTCACATCAGTCGGTCGGCGTTGACGCGCTCTCTGGAGGCTCGTTCACGTTCACTTGGATCCGATACACTTGAGTTTTTGGTTCCACTGCGCACGTCGCTGCATCCGCAAGGTCCCGCACCGAAATCCATCATCAAGGCGAAACGACACAGAGCGAGCGGCACATTATTGCAAACAAACGCACACGTATCAGCTATCTACTCGTCGTCGACCGGGGAGAGGAAGGAAAAAGTGCGGGAAATCCATACCGTCATCATCAGAAAACAACCAAGCCCCCGCCCCCGCCCCCGCTCCGTCTAACCACCTCCTTGTGGATCCTTTGGATTTGCATGAACTCGCACGCTGTGCAGCAATTGATCCAAACGAACAATGTCGTCCCTCCACCCCACCAGCGTTCCCCAGCGTCGTCGTGTTATCGCACCGAGACAGAGAAATAATTGCTGAAAATTAATCATCAGAAATGTCCTTTCTCATCCGTTGCCGTGTCGTTGGCTCAATATCCTCCGCTCGGCGCTGCGTCCTCGTCTCTTGGTGTGGTATCCGTTGCTGCTGGCGGATGGTAGATGATTTTCGAAAATTGATTGCGAATTTTGTGGATCGAAATACGTTAGACTACCTTACACACTCATCCGAGACTGCAGGCCAGCAGCGACAACGCCAACCAACGCCAACCACACCGACACCGACAACGGCTCTTACATTGGATACGGTTGCGATGCTGGATGCATACGATGCGATCCACTGCGAGACGAATCAGGAGCGGAATAGAAGCTGACGCTGATGAAAATCGCATGGGTGTGCACACAGTCCAGGACTGACGTTTGAAAGAATGGATCCGGGTTTTTTTTTTTTTCCGCCTCCTCCTGCTTTGCACTTCCAATTGAAAGTCTCCAATTGATGTCGAGGGGGGGAGGGGTTTGTCAACGTGTGTCTGGGGGATGGCCTGCTCGAATGTAGACATTGGCTATTGGACTTTGACTCTAATCAAAATTGCCAGCTCAGCGTGAGACAATTGATTGGATGTGCTTTATTAGGGGGATTAGGTGGCGGCCTTGCGTGTGAGGCAGGCAGTGGATTTGAATGTGTAACGAAAGGCTGACAGGAGGAGGAGGGGAATATGTGTGAGTGAGTGAGTGACGGAGTGAGATTTTTCTGGATTCGTGAAGAAGTCATTAAATTTGATTCAGGAGTCCATTTGAGGGAAGTTCAAGGGAGTGACACCATGCGGCGCTGCGTGTAGATGGACGTTTCTGTTGATGTTGGCAACGGTCATTGGCAATGCGTCTTGCGGAATTGAACAGAAATTCGTCTATAAATTCAGCCCGAAGATGGATGAGGGTGATTTAGTGTGTCGAAGTTTAGGGCACAAATGGCTATCTGTGAGGTCGTTAAGGAAGGAGGTTTATTTTTTCTTTTTTATTGCGACTCTCGGGGGTATGGTGTGACTGGTGTCAGATACAGCTTGGGCGGAGGGAGGTCGTTGGATGGGAGGTATACCTTACTTGTCCCATTCATCGATCTTGCGAGGCGATAAATTGGATAGGAATTCATTTGACGTCGCCTAAGGAAAGTGGTGCTAATGGCGAGGGAATTTGTCTTCAGCAGGAGGTGACGGTCAAGGAGCGCTTGAGTTAGAATGACTAAGAGAGAGAGGAGACAGAAAGATATTTTCCGACATATTGACCTCGTCATGGTGTAGTCCATTGTGCGTAACACGGTTAGAACTTGTTATGAAAGACTCCAGGACTGCCCAACTTACACATGCCATTCTACAGGAAATGGCGTTCAAACTAAAGCGACCTGGAACATAAAAGCTCGAGTCTGTCTCGAGCAATCTGATTTTCATCCTGTTCCTCGACATTCTCAACCTTCTGTGGATTGAGTAAGCAACCATATGGGACGTGAATACTGCTACGTCAAGCGAATGACCAAAAAAACGAATACGACCAGTTTCGTTCAATTCTCCGTGAAAAAAAAAACTATCTGCGTACATTGTATTTGTTAAGTGAACTTACACAATCACGCGGAAACACAGAAATAATACACTGACCAAAAGAACGACTTTGCCCAGTTTCGTTAAGTTTCGTTAAATTTTTGTTTGATATGAGAGCGTAATGTATCGCTCTCTCAAATATACAGAAATGATGCGCTGGTCATAATAACGACTTTGCATAGTCCCGTTAAGTTTCGTTAAATTTTCCTTCAGTGGGAGCGTAACGAATCTCTCCCTCGAATACTCAGAAATGAAACACTGACCATAATAACGACTTCATTTAGTTTCGACAAGTATCGTTAACTTTTTTTACTGGTTAAAAAAAGGAGCCTAATGAATAGTAACGAAAGTGAGCTTCGAAAATCAGGTGAATCTGCATAAATGACATACTGTAACCATACTGACCACTTCGTTCATGTCCGTTCAGTTGTTCTTACATATGTACATGGATGCGAAATGAGTCGTTCTCTGTATACTTGGTATTCGGATTTGATTAAGTTCCCAGAAGCAATTATAGGCACTCAGGATCTCCATCAGTCTTGACTTAACTTCAAGTCTTGATGTGCTCATGATTGCCCTTTAAGCCTTGTCTCTTGACTCTCCTTGTTCCCAGCCTTCTAATCCCTCTCTGTCATCCCTCGAAGTCCTCTTGAAGCTGTCTTAAATGATCGGCTTACGATTAACCAACCGACCACTTGGGACAAACGTCCACTTTAACACGATCCCAGATTAAGATAAGCGCTACGACAAGTAAAAACTTTTGCCTTGTCACAAGCTCCCCCAAAAGCAAGTGCCGCCTGAAGCTGGGCCGACACGGTGATTGTTTAAGTGTCGCTTTGTTGTCCTCAAAGGCCTCAAAAGCGCATTCAGTTAGCCGCTTGATCACATAATTAACGAGCCGCTGAACACTAACCTTGTTCATAAATCTGTCACAACGCATTCCAACGACAAAATTTTGTCTGTCGCGCGTAATTGACACGACCATTCGACGTGTTGACACAGACTTCGGTGGCGGCCGGCGTTGCGATTGGGCCGTTAACCCCGTCCCCAAAAGGCACCGCCTGAGACGATTCACAAATCACACCATCCGCTGGCGTTAATTACTCTTGCATCGCGGATGCAAGTAAACACTCGAGTCTCTGTTTACAGCCGACCTAGTGCCTATGCGTGGCGCGAGGGGTGCGCGCGTGCGCCCCTGTTCACCGTGGACCTGGTTTGTGTAAATACAAGCAACAGAAAGCAAACAACGGACGTTCGTCTGTGCCGTGCAGTTCCGTCAGAACTGTTTGCCTGCTACTGGGATGCCTTCCTGTCCCGAATGCGGCCGCTTTGTGTGCGCGCGTTGGCAGTTTAATTATTCCATCCAACCAGGGGGGGTGGGGATGTGTGACTTTATCCAACGCGAGTGCGTCACCTTCCTCGAAATGGATAAACAACGGAAAAAAAATGAAAAGAAAATTACGACAGAAAGAAAACGACAAAAGAATCGATGAAGACACTCGAAGAGGCTCAACCGTGCGTGCGTTGAATTTAAAATGCACAACACCGACACAATGTTTGCGTCGCGAGGTGTAAACAATTATTATTTCAGTCGAAAGGGAAATCTTGTGATGTGCTTGTTGTACTTGGCTTGCGGTTGAACGGTCGCTTGTGTGTGTGTGTGCGTTTGTATCGTGAAACCTACCGACCATGTGATTGATTGATTTTGACAGAGTTATGGATGACACAACGCAATCGTATCTCAGGCACAGCACAAAATTCGAGACTGTCTCGTGTTGAAGAATGCTGCTCGGCGAGGTTCAGCAGGCGATTCGGTATTCATGTGGCACTGCGAACGCAGGGACGGCAGGCGGGAGGCTATTTATAGCTTGGTTGTGTGCGTGCGCGTTGTTTAGTTGAAATCATTGCTCGGAGTTAGTTAGAACTGCCAGGAGTGACTACTCTGACAGGCAATTCCTTAATTGACGAGACGCGGTTCTAGCGAAGGAGGGGATGGGTCATTGCCTGATGGGGGAGCAGACTGAGTAGTTCGTTGGCGCCTCAAGTTTCTTGCCCGACTGGGGGGCTGCTGATATTGTTGTCGAGCATCTCAATTTGGCTGCGGAGACAATGAACTGCTGGTGGATGGGTTGTGGAAAGCATCCGGAATTTTAAGCAGAAATGGATGGACAACCTTGGGAAAACTAACCACGTTCGTACTGGTAATCTGGTCTTCAACTCCAGGGGAGGAATTTTATAAGTTACTCTTGCCCCAGCACACTGACAAAATGGAAAGACTTCCACTTTAGAGCCCCATTCTGTCTCCACATCTGTCACCATCAGCATAACCTAGCAGTTGGACGAACGTGTAGAAGCTGGTGCCTTCCGTGTTTACTGCTGCCCGGCACACTATCTTCTCCAGTACCAGATTGAAGATATCACACGACAGCGCACTCACAAAATCGACCTCGAACAGCGTCTCAACATTCTCAACCTTCGAGCAACCATCAGGACGTGTATAGAGACCTATCAACTTAACCAATCGTCCACTAGGACCTATGTGAGACCTGCTTTGGTGCGTCTACCCACTAACTGACATAAGCAATCGAGCGAATGAACAAAATAACGAATTCACATAGTTCCGTTAAGTTTCGTTAAATTTTCCTTAAGTGGGAGCGTAACGATTCTCTCTCTCGAACGCACAGATGTGATGCACTGACCATAATATCGACTTCGTTTGGTTTCGTTAAGTTTCGTTAATTTTTCCTTAAGTGCTGGCGTAACAAAACGCTTTCTCGAATACACAGAAATGATACACTAACCATAATAACGACTTCGTTTAGTTTCGTTAAGTTTCGTTAATTTTTCCTTAAGTGCTGGTATAACGAATCGCTTTCTCGAATACACCGAAATAATACACTGTTCACAGTAATGACTTCGAGGGTCCATTTTAGAGCCCCATTCTGGTGTAGGTTTCGAACTCCTGGACCAACAGGATCCCAGACAGGCCCTGATTCGAATGAGGGAGGTTCCTCGAGTGCCAAGCTGCTGAAGCTGGCACCCATGAACTGTCCCCGAGGCTCGCTTCAGCTTGGATTTGGTCTTCAATCACAACTTCAAGTCACACTTTTGAAAGAAAAACGGTTGAGAAACCCCTCTCGTCGTCCATGAATTCACACACCAGAGGAAAGGCTCCTCGGTGACCTCGGTGATCGAAAAAGAAGTGAAAGTCTGTCGACCTCGGACGCGGCAATACATTCTCCGCCTGAGCCGCTCTCACATTCGACCAACTTCACAGCCCCCCGAACGGAGCCTGTAGTCCAGCTACCATCGATGGAAGCCTGCGCATCCCCTGCGACCCTTCGTGCTTCCTCCGCCATCTCTTCAGACACATCCGCCAAAAGTGGATTGATTTATGTTTGCCGACACAGCAGAGTCCGTTCCCCCAGCTCTCGCGTGACACCTTCACTCTCGCATTCACTAATCCCTCAGTCGGTGATTGATGGACGCCTCCCCGTATCCATGGGATAAATCAGATGCAAAAGAGCCTCTTAATTCCACATAAGCGCAACCATTTCGCATCAATCTCTCTCGGAACGTGCATCCGTCTCGGCCGCGATCATCTCTAAAAATATCCCGATCTCCGATGCGTGCCTTTCCCCAGAGATCCATCGAAACTCACTAATTTCACCAAAAAAACAGAAAGAAACCGGATAAAGGGTCCTGTCCCTCTCGCCGTGTGCATCGCGTTCTCCAAACAAACACACCAGCCATCGATTCGAAAACGAAAACATAATCTCGCCTCGCCACGAAGTGCAACCGCCAAGGAGAGGATATTTTTACCCCAAAAAAGCAATCCTAGCAGCTACTTACGCGCCACTGAGAGGCCTTCTGGTCTTCGTTATCCGCTAGCGCTAGCGTCGCCGCGATGAACTTCACATCGGCATTTCGTATTCCAGGCACTCAGTCGGCCCCGCGCATCGCTGTGCGCCCCTGAGCGTGTTTCGTGCAGCATTGTGCAATCCCCGGCAGTAGTTACAGATGATCTCTCTGCCGCACACAGTCGCACAAGGCAGAGACAAAGCAGCGTTCAACCATCTCGATCCGCAGCCAATATGCATGGGCACACATGTGTGACTTCGCCTGCGGGTCGTCTCGGCTTGAGACTAATTTTAGACATTTCCGCCGTTCGAGAGGGCCCATTGTCTGGCCTGAGAAGACCGAAGAAGTTCACTGGAATCGCTCTTCGGATTCGGATTCGGATTTGGATTGTATCTCTTTATTTTTTTTTGTCGTTTTGTTGCGGTGCAGTGCCTGCCTCGGTTTGCTACAGATTCCCGCGCTCGAGGCGAGGGACCAGACCCAGCCATCTGAGGCGCACATGTGTGCTCCCAATAAACTGTGTGGGAATCTATTTTCGGACGCACGCAATGTGTGCGCCCAGCGGTATTCTCGGAGATGCACCATTTGAGGTTGAGTCGCTGAGTCCCTCGTGCAGCACAAACGAATTCAAATCAAGTCGTCTGGCGGTGTTTTGAGCGATAAAACCCAACGACCTGCATTATCCTGCATTCATTCTCGATGAACCTCACTCAAGGGGAAGGAAGTCGCTTGTAACGCTGTTGATGGCTGGGCCCACCCCCACCCCGTCGCCCGTCACCCGCCGTCCGGCATCTGTGCTCCGAGCGCTTGGGTGATTAAAATTAAGCGTTCTCTTGAAAACGACTCGCCGGCGGTGGTGGGTGCTTCTAATGCATGCTTAACGAAGCTTTTATGCTGCAGTCAATGTGCTCGGGTTGCAATGAAATTTTATTGGAGACCGGGGTTGGATATTCGGGCATTATGCGAGCGAACCCCACTTGCTGCGACGACGACGGGTGCTCGCTTAATTGGAAGTCATTCAATCGGAGGTTACAAAGTTGTCTCAATGAGTTCGGCACTCGACCAGCGAGCAGCTGGTGAAATCTGCTTGATTCTCTGAGTCGAAAATTTCCCTCAGGTGAGCGTAAAAAGTGATGGCAGTCGTTCATTACAAATTTGTGTCGTTCAATAAAGCAAATTGATGGCATTTCCGACGCGGATCAACTGTGAGCCGTTGTCCTTGTACGTGGAGGAAGCTTGCATACTTTTTGAATCGGTTACGGCAGGTCATTCTCTTTTTAATTCGGCAATATTCCGCAGGCAGTGGACGGCATTAGTTCACGGAACCGACTGTAAAATCACGTTAGTTCTGAGAGGTGATTCATTTAGAGGTTGCAATTTGAAAGCGCAGCCAATTGGATGTAATTTAGCGCTTATAAATGAATTATGGACTGGGATGAGGAGGACATCAAGCCATTTTCGAAACAAATTCAATCGGTTTTGAAATTTCGCTAGGGCTGTGCTGTACATTCGAGTCGAGTCAATTTGGTGACACAAATTCTGTAGTTTGTTGATTTTGCATTCCTATCTTGGAGGCTCTTTAAAAATAAGATTCCCAGTGTGTTGCCAATTGATGAACAAATCTCTTAATAGACGACCTGTTCATACATTTGACGTGAGCACCGGCAGCGGCCTCACATAGGCCAATGTACGTTCATCCAACGGGTCGCATCACTCAATAGTAAAGCATTTGTGAATCTTCTGAATTCCAAGTCTTCGTGCCATTGACTCCTTCTCACAATTTTTAACGACATTCAACAAAAAACTCAGATTGAAACTTCAGTGCGCATCACTCCAGTGCACCAAGGCGTGCCTGAGCTTGTGAGCAGGCAGCTTGTCAACAAACGCTTGCCAAAAATTGACACTATACCTGCGGCAGCGTAAGACGGTTGCCGCGAAACGCTTGTCGAACTTTAATTAGGAAACCAATCTGCTGATAAAAAAACAGATTTTCTTTCCGTGTTTTGCGTGCAATACTGTCGCGTCGAGTGATACTCAAACAGGAGTGAACGAAGCTAAGAAAGGTGCTTCACGAGCTGTAGTATGGTATGGTACGTGGTGTCTATAGCCACGAAGTCTGCAACATTTAAAACATTCGTCTTCAGTGGCCCACATGATCCACTAACAGGGACACGGAGGCAAAGCACGTACGATTGATTTCCAGGCCACTCGATCCTCCGCCATCGACTCTAACTCATCGGAAGTTATATCAAGTACTATCGAAGCATAGCCCTTTCTGTTCGAAGAAGGAGCTGCTCATCATTGAGTTCCTCGCGTACTGTCGTGTTTCTAACCCAATCACGGCGAGTAACTCGCACAACAGCCCGAAGAAGAGATCTCATCTCGGTAGCTTCAATTCGCGATCTCATTCGTTCGGTCATTCGCCAAATTTCATGACAATAGGTGACAGTTAGAACGAATATTGAGCTAAAAACCGCTAAAATGCAACCGTCTGGATGTACATGAGGACGACTAAGGCACGTGAAACTTACTCACGATTTTTTCAAATACCCTTTTCTGATCGCTTTTAGAGTCAATTTTACACGCAGAAATCAAATCCTTTGCTCAATTTGTATACTCTTCAAAGAAACACCTCAAACAAATTCTGCGTTGTTGATTGGAATGACGTAGCTCCGTGCCTGTTGCGTGACAACTTTCCGCTCGCAAGTAGAGAAGATTTCACTGAACCTGAGCAGGAATGTCAGTAGGTTTGGCTGTAATTGAGAAAAACATTCGAGACTGCGTCCCAAGCACGAACAGAACTCCCTCATCTATTTAGTGGCCCTCATCTGGCCGGCCTATGTTGAGCCAATGATGGTCACACTTTTGAGCCTTTCCAGATAAAACATGTCTTCAAAATTGCTTATAAATTCAAGCTACATAGCAGACTGTCGCAAGTCATTACACTGATTCAGAACAGTGTCTGTGCGTACATTGACTTATTTCCTTGAACCTACTCTTTTGCATCCATCGTCAACCTGCAAGCCATCGAAACTGTGACAAGGAACGATTTTTAACCGCACTCCGTCAGAGTGTGGAGCAAACGAGTGACACCAACGTTGTGACAGACATGAACAATATTCTTTTCTGAATCTGTCTATAACCAGGCACCCTTGTGACATTGTTGGTGATTGAAAGGAGGACAGCGAAGCAGCTTAGGCAGAAACTGCTTTCCAATCTGTCCTGTAAGTGAATTAGCAAATTGCACAAAGCTGCTTGAGTTTTTTCTTGGAACACCATTATCACGGTAAGAAACAAAAATACTAGAACAGTCAACAGACTACGTCTCCAGTGACACCTTCATCCTTCATATTCAGTGATCTGTCTCAGTGCGAAGAAGTCACACGCATCAGTCCTCGAATGAGTCTCCGCAGCTAAGTGTACCACTGCCGCCGCAAAAACCGCCATCATTTGCATTCCATTCCCCGTCCCACGATCCACAGACGATTCCCATCATCTCAGCCGGATTAAGTTGTCAGTTGCGTCGTCTTAAAGTGTCCACACATGCCTCCAGCGTTGCTCATAAATCTCACTTCACAGTGAAACCTCATCAAGGTCCCCTCCCAAGCACACTCCACAAATTTGACTAGCAATTCATTACGTGCCCATCTAAATGCCATCCACCGCGAATCCCGGCTTATCCTTCAGCCTTCCACATCAGCCGCCGCTGAAGACAATAATCGCGTGTCAGGCCCAAATCAATGCTTTGTTAGGCGAGCGAATAAAAACAACAACATCTTTATGCATGCAAAATTAAGGATAATGGCGATCTGGTGGTGCCCCGCCCGGCCAAATGGGAAACACAAAGCCCCCGTGAGTGACTGACATTTATCCAACACATTTTAAATGTTCTCTCCAAATTGCTCTCCCTCCCTCCGAGCCGAGCCGCATCCTGTCACGCGATGACTACTTGTCTGTGTTGGATTTCTGGTTTTTTTTTCCTCGAAATTCGACTCATCGAAGGCATCAACGGCAAAATAGAGACGACGACGACGACGACTAGCATGACACATTGATGTGTTCCGCTCTAGTCGAGCCGCCCGCCCTTCAGATAATCGATACGAATTTGTCAACGCCGTACAATCATCCGCCCACCCCTCTGGGATCAGCACTATTCAAAGTTTGACATGTCCTTCGGCCAGGACGAGTGAGAGAAGCCGAAGAGCACGGAGAAAACCAAACAGGATAAAAATAAATAATTCAGTGTAAATCGTTGCGAAGGATTTGCGACAATCAAGCCGGGATTTGCATGCGAAAACGCTGGATGATTGTGAAAAATTTGTTTTCACTACTCCTCGGGGATGTTTTGAATTGAATTCGAGGCTCTGACTGTCGCCCACATGCTCGGCGTGGCTCTCGATTCGAATTCATGGCGTAACTACTCCACATCCTCATCCACATCGACATCCTTTTCGGGTGAAGTTGTGGTGTGTATCCAAAAAAAAAAAAAAGAACACACACAAGACCCCCGACACTGCTTTTGAATTCTGCACACAGCCAGAGGTGCCTGCCTCTCCTTCCTATGCACACAGTCGGATCGACGGCGGCGGGGGGTGTAACTATGGCCTACCTGCTTCGGCCGGTGTTGTGTCTCTTGGTGCTCCCTCTGCGGCCCCAACCGAACGAACATGGGCAGAAAATGATGGACTACGGGTCTAATTGAAATTCGGATCACGCATATCCTGGAACAAACAATATTTACAGCACTTTTCCATTGTCTCCGTCTCCTTCGCTGCTCGTCGTCCGTCCGTCGGCTCTTGGTCTGTTGGTCTGACGACGACGACGACGACGGTGATGGCGATGTCGATGACTACAACTGGTTGGGAGGCAAAGAACCCTCGAAAACGGCGCACATAAGTGAATAGAGGTGTTACGTGCAGACTTCTGAATAGAGAAACATTCAAGGCACCACCAATCCACCTCCACCACCACTCTCAGTTTGGAGTTCAGTTCCCATTTGGAGTTTTCGTGCGCCGAAGATGGCCGAGCGAGGGAGATAGACACTTTGCTGCGCACTTTGTGATTCACTTGCGAACACCAGCACCCCCTTTTCGGGTGGATTCAGGCCCTAATTGATGGCCCAAAACGAGGGCATTCCGCTGCTGGCTGGCGACGGACCGGGCGAATGCCTAATTTGCTTTCGTGGAAATCGACTCCATTTGAGGGGGCATCTCGGCCGAGGAGGGACTCCTTATTGAATTTGACCGAAATTGAAATTAGGAATTTTCACTTTGATGGATGTAATTACAAGTGATTTGTTTTGTATTTGCGTTGCGAGCGGTTGCTCGGGTGAATCGAATCAAAGTCGGTCTCGTTTTGATCCGAGTTTGATTGGAGTTGGGCGCGGCATGGAGCGTGACCTTCAAGAGAGGACGTGACTTGAAGGAGGCTGTCGTTGATTGGGTGAGAGGGGAGGGGAGAACGTGGGTAATTAGTGAATGGGACGTGCTGTATCTGACTGACTCGTTTCAAGATAGCTTTCCTTAGAGGGAGACGTGGCAGGTTGCCTCAGACTGCATGCGGATTTTCTAATAACGAGCGATTCATTTATACGAGTTTTTTTTTCAATAGGCTTATTCTCGGTGATCACGGGCAGGAGAGCTCTTCTATTTGTGTTATTCTAGTTCATTTTTGCTTGCCAAATCATCGTGGGGGGCTTCAAACGAACACCGTATCCAAATCATTCAGCGGGACTTAAAAAAACAGCTTTCTGTGAAAAGTGTTTTTTCGCGCACTTCGAGCAGTACATCGTGTGCATCATTATCCTTCCGATCACCACGCCTTTCGACTCTTTTCTCCGCTGTTATGTGAAGTGAAGAGTCTTCTCCGATAAGACAGCCGCCATCTAGAAATCGGAAGCCAACATTCCTCACGTAATTGATCGGGCACCGGTAGCTAGCAGTGTTTGAAGGAGACATCCAACATTCGACCTTGTATGGCATAATCCCGGGGACATTAACACGAAATTATGTACAAAAAGTAAATGTCGGACACTGTTCTTTGAGGCCAGAGCAAAGTTTCCACCAATCAGGCTCATTTTGTGCGTTTTATTCAAAATTGAAAAAAAAAAAACCGTCGTAATGAATCACTCACTGTAAATGTTGGTGGCTCTATGTGAGGAGGAGGAGATTGACGGCACTCACCGGACTCTTGAGGTGTTGCTTCCACTTTGTTTGCCACTTCAGAACAGGACCTCCATGCGAATAGTCGTCTCCAACTGGCACGACCGCTTGCTACTCCAGTTTCGAGATGCAAGTGGCATGAGTTCCGTCGGGCGTCCCTGATCGCCTTCTTCTCCTGAAATCCGACTTGAATCGCATCAAGCTGCACACGTCAAACTAATGGTGGTCCTTTTCTATTTGCGGTCGTCTTCAAATCCGTGGGCGGTCCTCTGTTGCACAGGCCCGGAAACGTCTCGTTTCTCGGAAATTAATTAATTTCATGTGAGTCACTGAGTTTACCTTAAGATCTTTGTCAGAAGACACTTTCAACTTCATCGTGTTTACGTCAGTGAACTCGGCATGTGCATCCGCTGACGATGGGGATTTTATTTTATTTTTGTGTATTTTCAAGCGATTAAAGGAAGCATAGCATCCACAGTCATTGCTCACGAGCCACCACTTCTTTGTCCCTCGACTCCTGCCGTTGCGGTGGAGATGACTCTGGACGGTTGTTGATGGAGAACCAGGTCCAGCATTGCTCACGAGCCACCACTTCTTTGTCCCTCGACTCCTGCCGTTGCGGTGGAGATGACTCTGGACGGTTGTTGATGGAGAACCAGGTCCAGCACGGATCAAGTGATTGAGTGGCGAATTTGATACGATTTTAAAGAAGTCTCTTATTTCGATTTTTGTGCTCCTTGTCCCTGTTGACTTCAGAATGTGAGCTGTTCCTTATTTGATGCACCTTGCAGCACTTACTGGGGCTCGGTTAGGTTAAAGTGCGTGGCTGCCGTCATGGCAGACGCACTTAGGCCAGTATATTGCCATTGCCATGCCACGACGACTGACTTGCTCCATTACCCGACACCGATTTAGCTGGCTGATGCTGATATCGTTCAGATCAGGAAATCGAAAAACAAGGCAAAATAGGTGCGAGCACTGAAACATCGATTTTTTCACAGTGATTGAAGAACTGCAACTGCGACTTTGATATAAACTGCGACGCAATGTGACTGAATATCCTAAAAATTCTTAAGGAAGATGATGTCTATGTAGTCCAACATCCTTTACGAGAATCTTGAGATTTGGATTCTGTCGTATACTTATTGTTCTTAGAATTGCCACATTCATAATCAGTGAATCAATGAACACCTTCACCGGTTCACATCAGCGAGAATTCACGCATTTACAATTCAGTTTCAATTTAAACAATTTCTCACTTAAAACTAAACTTCACTTAAAATCGCAGTTAGTAATCGCAGTTTAAAATCACTGCGATTAGGAAATCGCAATAACAGTTGTACCTGCTAACATAAAATCGCAACTTAGCCCAAATCTAGTTCCCACGACTATTTAGAGCACTTTGCGAGCAGAGGAGGTGGAGTATTCCCCTTTTACCAATCTGTTGCCAAAGAGTTTAGAGTCTCCAGCCCTGCTTTCGGCTTTGGTCCTTTGAACGAAAGTTGTTTCAGTAAAAATGAGTCACTCAGTGCCAGAAGGTGAGTACCTACTTCTTGTTCATGTCTCAACTCAAGTGCTTCTGGAATGGACTCAGCGAGCTACAGAAGGAGAAGCCCTTTTTCTTGCTGACGTGTCAGCTCATCTCTTAAGACTCATAAGCAATCCATCTGCGGTTTGTTGCCGCACTGTCCTCAGTGAGTTGTTAATTTCTGTTCGCTTACATTGCTTGTTGTGCATCAGTACGTATCAGATCACAGAAGTAAGCCCAAAAGACTGGAATTCAAAGAAACACAAGGCTCCCTAGCGGATAAGGGATCGGAGCAGGAAGAACCTCTCGCAATCACAAATGCGCATACGTTGCTCAGCTCCATAGAAAAAAGAAGACGAAGCCTCGAATAGAGCTAGAACTCGATGACTTGGTCTGAGTATTCGAGCAACGACAAGGGCTATATAGTCAAAGTTGTGTAAAAAGGCATCACCATCACTGATCGGTTTTAGTCACAGGCATGTACGCTTGCTAGTAGGAGTCTTTACCGAGCACTGTGCTGTAAGTACACATGCAACACGGGTCTGAGCATACCGCAGAGTTGAGGAAGAAACAGAATCTTTCCAACAACGGCTTTGCGATTGCTCAGCCCTCGCAATGGAAAGAAGGCAGTTCCTAGGATAGCACTTGCCCAGAGGGCTGGAGGGCTTAAGTGGTGTTGGACTGAACAATTTCCTAAGATTCCATATGTGGATCTGATTTGTTTTAGGACTAAAGTAGGCCTCACGGTAGTAAGGGCACAATGGACCCAACACGCTGGTCTAAGTGAGCCACTGCCACAAGGACTGCCACAGCCACTTTCGTTGCTCAGGTTACCCCGAAGCCCAGCAAATTCCACATTACTACAATTGGAACAGAAATCCACTGCAATGCCCCACATGCCTTCAGACTCTACACAACGCTGATATACAGGGTGTCGGTATGTGAATATTAACCCTTTCGCAGCCAAAGTGGGTGAATTGCAAACCACGCCGTAACACAAAATTATTGATGTAAATTCACCGACTGCATTCCGGTTCGAAAGGGTTAAATAACTTTGTTTTGAATACGATTAAGTGGCCGCCGCAATTGACGAAGACAAAGTGTCCCCTTTTTGCTGTGTTTTTCATCACTTTTTCGAGCAGCTGGGGCGAATGTTTGCCTTGAGCTCGTCAGTCGTCTGAAGCTTGCTGGAGTACACTTGTCAATTCGTCTTCTCCTTTGTTTGCCGCTACAGTCCGGTGTGGACCTGGGCCTCAACCAACAAGCCCCTCCAGCCAGCACGATCTTTCGCCAACTGTCTCCAGTTGTGCACACCAAGTTGGTTGAGGTCCTTCTCCACTTGTGTGCGCCATCTCGTTCTGGGACGCCCTCTGTTGCGTTGTTCCAATGGCTCGGAATCGAACACTCTTCGGGCCGCTGTACAGCTCGTACAGTTCGTGGTTGAATCTCCTCCTCCAGACGCCATCAATACAAACCGGACCAAAGATCGCACGCAAAACTTTTCTCTCAAAACGACCAAGAGCTTTTTCATCCGCTTTCAATAGCGTCCATGTCTCTGCGCCATAGAGCAGGACAGGGATGATTACAGTGTTATAAAGGGTGGTTCAATTTTAAGGGCCGATGTTGAATTTAAATAAAGCACAAATTATTTAGGAAATTATTGTCATTTCTTTTTATTATGATAATATTGGTATGGTTCAATTAAGTATGGAACAAAATATCGGCCAAATGGCCACCGCGACCTCGGCGGCACACCTCCATCCGATGGTCCAAATTTGATGACGCTGAAGCATAATTGAGGTTCTATGCCGTTAATGTGCCGAGTTATTTCATCCTTTAGCTCTTGAATTGTTGCTGGCTTGTCGACGTACACCTTTTCTTTCAATTGACCCCAAAGAAAAAAATGCAACGGTGTCAGATCACATGATCTTGGCGGCCAATTGACATCGCCACCACGTGAGATAACACGGCCATTGAATTTGTCGCGCAAAAGAGCCATTGTTTCGTTAGCTGTGTGGCAAGTGGCACCGTCCTGTTGAAACCACATATCGTCTACATTCATATCTTCCAATTCGGGCCATAAAAAGTTCGTTATCATTTCACGATACCGAACACCATTCACAGTAACTGCCTGACCGGCCTCATTTTGGAGAAAAATACGGCCCGATGATGCCGCCAGCCCATAAACCGCACCAAACAGTCACTCTTTGTTTTTCGACAATCACTCTTGGATTATCATTCGCCCAAATGCGGCAATTCTGCTTATTGACGAATCCACTCAGGTGAGAATGTGCCTCATCACTGAAGATGATTTTCTTCGAAAATTGATCATCCACTGTTGCAATTCTTGCCACCATTCTGACCATTGACGACGCTTGAAATGGTCAAGAGGCTTTAGTTCTTGAGGCAATTGCACCTTGTAATCGTGTAAATGCAAGTCTTTATGCATAATGTTCATCAACGACGAGCGCGAGAGGTGCAATTGTTGGGCACGACGACGAGTTGAGGTGGATGGCTCTTCAGCCACACTATCGCAAACAACAGCAATATATTCTGCAGTACGAGCTGTGTACGAGCATGCACTGGTGTTTTCACATCTCCTACAGACCCGGTTTGCTCAAATTTTTGCAAGATTTTTCCGATTGTACACACATTAGGACGTTTAAATTGACCGAAAAAATCACGAAGTGCACGATATGCATTTTGATTTGACGGCCCATTTTCATAAGAAGCCTGAATAATTTTAACGCGTTGCTCGATTGTGTATCTTTCAATGGTTAAAATTGAGTTAGTCTGAAATTGAGAAATGTCAAATGAAATGTAGTAACAAACTTGACGTTTAGGTGTGGTTCACATTCAACATCGGCCCTTAAAATGTAACCACCCTTTATAAAGTCAACTTGGTGTTTCGAGAGATGGTTCTGTTACTCAACTGCCTCTTGAGCCCAAAGAAACAGCGATTGGCAAGATTAATTCTGCGCTTGATCTCGGTACTGGTGTTATTGTCACTGTTTACTGCTCAGCCGAGGTAGACGAAGTCCTTGACCACCTCAAAGTTTCTGCTGCCCATTATGACGCTCTGTCCGAGACGTCGATGTTGTGCGTCCTTTCGTGGTGACAGCATGTACTTGGTTTTGCCCTGATTCACTGCCAAACCGCTTCCGCTTCAATGCCAGCAAAAGCCTCATTGACAGCTCGCTGTGTTCGTCTAATCACGTCAATGTCGTCCGCGTAGGCAAGCAGTTGAACGGACTTTTGGAAGATCGTGCCCTCTGCTGTTGACATTTGAGTTTCGCACGATCTTCTCAAGTATGACGTTGAAGAAATCACATGACAGCGTGTCGCCTTGTCTAAAACCTTTTTTGACATTCGTTACCGACCTTGATGGAGCAGCATAGACATGACGTTGTATAGCTCGTCTCTCACGCTGTCATGAAATCGGCCCTGAAATCGATGAATAGGTGGTGGGTGTCGATCTGCATCTCTTGGGTTTTTCCAGGGTCTGCCGCAGTGTGAAGATTTGGTCGATGGTGAACTTTCGCGGCCTGAAACCGCACTGATAAGGACCTATCAGGTTATTGACGAATGGTTTCAGGCGTTCACACAAGACGGCAGAGAGGATCTTGTAAGGAGTGTGTTAAGGAGACTGATCCCTCGATAGTTGGCGCAGTCAAAAGGGTCTCCTTTCTTGTGGACCGGACAAACGACGCTGAGATTCCACTCATCAGGCATGCTTTCCTCCGACACTTGTCAATTCTTCTTCTGCTTCTTCCTCTGGCGCTACAGTCTTCTCCAAACATCATCAACGCAACGCGGACCAAAGATGGAATGCAGAACTTTTCTCTCTGGAAGAGGCCAAGGGTTTCTTCATCCGCTTTTGAGATCGTCCATGCTTCATGGACTTTGCTGATCAGTGTCTTATATAAAGTCCCCTAAGTCCTGCGAGAGAAGGCTCTACTGGTACGCTTCGATGGCTTGGTCACGTGGCACGAATGTCCCCACCACCACAACTTCCAAGGCGGGCCTTACATGCGACAGCTTGCCAGGCGCAGAATAAGGTGGTGTGAAGCAAGTCCGACAACTTTCTTGGGCAATGCTCATGACGGGTTAGTTTCAATGGCGGAGGATCTGGTTTTTAATGGATTCTCCGTTCCCCCAATGGGACACTTTTGCTTGTTAGCAGCGCCAGAGACAGACATGGACCTCGTCCTTCACAAAAATTTGCTGCCAAAAATTAGGTTCTTTTCCAACGACCATATTCCAAGCGAAGTGGACCATCTGTCGGCAAATATTCTTCCGTGCAGGCACAACTGAAGTGTGGCTGCGACAATGTGTGCTGTTGCGGAGAATCCTAGTTCCACGGCATGATCTCCTATTGGCCAGTGTCGCGTCCAAGACCGGCACCTATCTAGCGACTAGAGTTCGCCGAAGGTTGATCGTCCGGTTGCTTAGGCCAAATTTTCCTTGATGTTGCTTGTCAGACTGGCCGCCTGAGGTTTGCTATTGCAATTAAGTGCGTAGAGACATCAGCATTGACTGCTTGTAGTGCGATGTGCAGCACCTCTGCAAGCGAGCACTACTGAAGGGTAGATCGCTGCCTAAGCAGTTCATCGGGCTTCTCATTGCCAGGGTGTCACTGTGACTTGGAACCCAGGTAAGGAAATACCTTCTAGCGACTCTAGCCGCTACTAGTGCACAACTGGCGTATTGCATGGACAACTAATGCATTTTTCTTCCGAATTGAAAATGTAACCTTCAACTGAATCGCACTTCAAACGTCAAAGGGAACATGACTGACTCCAAATCAGAATATGTTCACAACCACCTCAGCATCATGCAACGCTGCCTCAGTGCATCAAGTCTCAATCGACAGCATTCCGGAACGGGACATAATTGACAACTATTCGCCTCCCCTGCCGCCGGCAAACCATCCAATTATGTACACACAGCGCGGACCTCAATTAACTCCACAAACACAATCATCACAACTCATTAAATCGTCGCTTATGTCAGTTCAATCGTGAAATTTTGCCTAATTGACCCCCACCTCATTAGAGATACTCGGCCGCTGTTAGTCACGCACAAGGATGTGCCTCGTCGCCGTTCGTTTTCACTTTAAAGTGGGCACCACCTCGGGGACTTCTTTAAATTCACCCCCCGCCACACCAACGCGGCGTCGCCTATTTCATTTCTACTCACTCCCGCGCGCGCACTTAATCCTTTCGTAATGTCTTTGCATTATTCATTGCATCATTCCACGCTCGGTGACAGCTAAAGAGTCCCGTGCGTCGTCGTTAGTCGCATAAGGCAAACAAATTGCCAAGGATTACACTCAAATCCTTGATCGAACTATTTATGTGCACGACGATATGTGTGCACGCACGGACGCACTCACACATGACGCACATTGACGCGCGCTCATCAATCATGGACGAGTGTGAGGTGATTTAGGCGTCGACGGCGCTGGAGCTCAAACGGTGGATGCGTCGTTGTCACGTCCTGATTGAAGAGAATGAAAGTGGCAACGACAAAGTTGAAGTAATTGCAAAAAAAACCGGAAAAAAAACAGAAGTTAATGAGGCTGACATCTTTCTCTCGCTGTTTACACTGAGATCCTGCACAGGACATCCACCCCGCCACCCACCGGAGCACATTCCCGCATTTCCATGGAGCGGATATTTTATTAATACGAGCATAATCCGCGTCTCTTTTTAATTAATACGCGCGTTTTTTTTTTTCTTGTTTTAATTATTTTCTGGCCTCGGCAAGGAAATTGGATATCTTAATTATGTCCTTTTTTTATTTGTGTTCTCGCAGCACTCCGAGGATGGGGGTCGTAAATTGTAATCCTGCGACGACGGAGGGAGCCCGGGTTATGCAATAAAAGTCGAACGACACTTTTACTGGCGTGTGTCATAAAGATTTGTTGTCGCACTCGGAGGCTCGATGGCTCTGAGGCTCGGGGGCCAGTCCAGCTCGGCGGGGGCACAGCACAGAAGGATACTTGTTTGCATAATTACAACGATGGCCGGTGGTTTATTGAAATGCTGGATAAGTCCTTGTGTGTGGAGTCCTACACTGTGGCCGGTGTCAGATTTGGTGTGCAACTGATGTGTGATTCTGAAAATGTTTTACGAGGCACTTACTTTGTTTTTCGTTGTCAGCTGAGCGCGCACGAGGCGGGGCGAGGGGATGGTGGTTTTAGTTGATTGATTTTTGGAAATGTTCCTCTTTCCTGATGGGAGCGAGGGAGGATGGCTCATGTTTAGGCGGTGAATTGGGGGCACCGATGGAGTCCTGGACATCTGGGGAATTTGTTGACTTGTCTCTAAGAGGGAATGGTCATAAATTGAAACTCCTTCCTCTCGAGTGACATCAAATGTGCAAATGGGAGTGACAACTGAGGCAGTGGCCAATGGCCGTGGGTGTGCGCCGTTAAGTGGCATCTGGTGTGGGCGTTTATTGCCGAAGGAAAGCGTTTGAATCAGCAATTGCTTGCAAAAGAGCCTCCAACTTCGATGCGATACTAGGCTCGTCGTCGAATATCATGCTTCTTATGAGTTTCGGGGTAATTTCTTGTTTCCCCGGAACTTTTCTCTTTCCGGGGAAAAAGTCGTCAATTTGCTTCGGAATTTTTCGCCGCGGAAAATTCGAAGTTATATTCGAAACATGGTTCTTATTGGAACTTGTCGAACTTGTCTTCCATGTCGGATTGAAAGTTGTTCATAATGTCGGGACTCCCAATTAGGGTAAAAGATAGGAAAAAAGGGTGAAAAAACGGATAAATACTTACTCCACTTCGATTGCGTTTTGAAAAGCTCCTTGTTTTCATAAAATTATCAAATTTTGTACATTTGGCATGTACGTTTGGCAAAACAAAATACATTGTGCACATCTACGCGAAACTACCTTTCTAATGGTGTAAGTATCATGCCATTCGTTTCGGTTGAACGGCGTATAAGCGTACTACAAAATGGTCAGCAAGTATTTATGTATAGATTCTGTTCAGCCACGAATGTGGAGTAAATCTGTGTTCAAATCGGATGTGGAACCTTTCATTTTGTTCGCTAAGTCTGTTTTTAAGGCTTCCTTGACACAGAAGAGCTGTGCTTCTTGTAACTTAGGCCACTTGGTCTCTACTACGAAGCCTTTAGTGTTTCTTTTCCACTCGTGGGGCTTTGAAGCCACTAACACGGAAGAAGTTGGCTAAACTGT